>JAWNOS010000505.1:6437500-7907500 GCA_035045845.1 Drosophila buzzatii
GCACCCACAACACTCCATGTGGTTGGCTGGGTGGTTGGGTGGTTGGGCTGTCCCAGCAATACGAAATTCCAGGCAAACTAAAAGTATTTTCTAGTTGCGCTCAATGTCTGCTTTGCTGTCTGCAACTAATTTCAATATCATCAAAAATTAATTTCACTAATTCGATTAAGAGGGCGCATTTTCATCCACAAATATATTAAAGCTGCACCACTTGACTAGCTCGAGGCTGGTTGGAGTGTGCGTGTATGCTCTTGCTCTTCCTCTACCTCTGCATTCATTAATTTAAGTCAGCTCTCTGAGTGGGTCTTGGTCCACTACGATGTGGCAATGGCGTGTGCGTTGCCCTCAAATGTCGATAATATATGGACATTAGCCTCATGATGGTAAGCAAGACCGTTTCAATGCAAAAAGCTAATTGCTTAAATCTTACCACTTAAGGCCATCTCAGGCTCAACGCAAAGAAAGTTAATTTCAAGTTAGAAAAAAAAAAAGGGATATTTTGTTAATAAATCAGCATATGGAATCAATAATCAAAACTAAGCTAGAGGCAGAGCCAGAGCCAGAAGCAGAAGCAGAGGTAATGGCAGAGTAAGATAGAGGCTGAGGCAGAGCTAGAGTAAAAAGTGAAAGTTTTTTTTTTTTTTCTCTTTTTTTTTTTTATAATATAAAATAAAACTCCTCAATAAAAATAATAATAAAAAAAAAAATAAATATATAAAAAATAAATTATAAATTATTTATATTTTTTTTTATTTTTTAATTAATTTTTTTTTTTTTTTTTCATTTTTTTTTTTTATTTTTTTTTTTTTTTTTTTTTTTTATTTTTTTTTTTTTTTTTTTTTTTATTTAATTATATTTTATTTTTTTTTTTTTTTTTTTTTTTTTTTTTTTTTTTTTTTTTTTTTTTTTTTTTTTTTTTTTTATTTTTTTTTTTTTTAAAAAAAAAAAATTATTTTTAAATATCTATAAATTTTTTTTTTAAGAAACGGAGTTAAAGTCAGAGGCAAAGGCTGAGTGTGAGCATGAGCTCAGTCAGACCTAGAAGTATAGCTAGAAGCAGAGGCAGCCGCATAGGCAGAGGCAGAGGCAGAAGCAGAGGCAGAGGCAAGGGCTGAGTGTGAGCTCAAATCAGAGCTAGAAGGCTGAGGCTGAGGCTGAGGCTGAGGCTGAGGCTGAGGTTGAGGCTGAGGCTGAGGCTGAGGCTGAGGCTGAGGCTGAGGCTGAGGCTGAGGCTGAGGCTGAGGCTGAGGCTGAGTCTGAGTCTAAGGCTGAGGCTGAGGCTGAGACTGAGGCTGATGCAGAAGCTGAGTCTGAGGCTGAGCTAGAGCTAAAAGCAGAGGCAAAAGCAGAGTCTGCGGCTGAGGCTGAGTCTGAGGCTGAGCTAGAACACAGGCAAAAGCAGAGGCTGAGTCTGAGTCTGAGTCTGACGCTGAGGCTGACGCTGAGTCTGAGCTAGAAAAGAGGCAAAAGCAGATGCAAAAACAGAGGCTGAGTCTGAGTCTGAGGCTGTGCTAGAACAGAGTCTGAGTCTGAGTCTGAGTCGGCGTCTGAGTCTAAGGCTAAGGCTAAGGCTGAGGCTGACGCTGAGCAAGAACAGAGACAAAAGCAGAGGCTGACTCTGAGTCTAAGTTGAGTCTGAAGCTAAGGCTGAGATTGAGAGAGAGGCAAAAGCAGAGGCTGAGTCTGAGGCTGCGGTTGAGAACAGAGGCAAAAGCAGAGGCTGAGTCTGAGTCTGAGCGTGAGTCTTAGTCTGAGTCTGAGTCTGAGCTCAACCCATAGCCAATGGCAGAGTTAGAGGCAGCAACAGAAGTTATGGCATGAGTACAACATCATCCCGCTTTCTTTTTGCTCTCGCATCAACAATTTCCCCCTTCCCAACACAATCAACCTTAAAAGCCAACACCATCCAGCAGCACCACCTTTCGCCGGCTGAGCATTTAATTAGGTTTAAGGCATAAACTCCATCTTCACAGAAATATGTATAAAATAAAAATGACAAACCTTAATAGCGAATTACACACAACATTTGAGCAACATTTGCGTTTTCATTTAAGGAGAAGAAGAAGAAGAACATGCTCATGCAAATGAAATCGCAGGTAAAAGATGTGCCAACTGCTCCCCTTCTACCTCTTCGAGCAGGGGGTTTTCTTTATATTTAATTTGGCTTTATGGACGCCGCCGCGCCTTATTTCATTTCGAGCAAACAAAGAGCAAAGCCAAATAAAAAGAAATGCTCTTGCCTCATGTGTGTGGAGGGCATTTGTAAAAAGCCAAATGGAAGCCAAACATATTCACATCAAGCGCCAAAAGTCACGAGCACAATGGAGTGGGGCCGTGAGGCAATGGGAAATTCCCTCTGCTCTGTTCTGTGAGCCAAACGTGCGCTTGGCTTATACTAATTGTCTTTGCTGTGCGTGCGTGCGAGCTGTGAGGGTGGCTCTCCCCCTCCCTCTACCACTCACCCACTCACCCTCTCTGTCTTTCTGTGTGTGTGCATATATTTAACGGATGTTTAGCTACGCGTATGCAGCAGTTGCCTTTTATGGCCACTCTAAAGAGCAGCCTCCAAAGCAAATGTGAATTCCTCAGCTGCAGCATTAGATTACATACATACACACATGCATGCACAGGTATATATTTCGCATATTGTTGCACACCTGGCCAATTATGCACACTATTTATAAGGCAAATGCAATCTCATTATACGCTTAATGATCAAAAATACATTTTAATAAAGGCGCAGCTAGCGTTTCGCTATGTCAGACACTTCCGCTCGCTTGACTCAGCAGAAAGAAAAAAGAAATAAAAAAATAAATAAGTAAAAATATCTATGAGTATATTAAGAGATATTAGATATGTATGCAGAGGACTTGTGCATGTACATATATTTGAATTTATTTACGCCTGCACTTAGCGCATGTCAGTCAAATATCTCCAACTGTGAGAAACGCCGCAGGATTCGGTTTATGCTTCGTTGTGGCTTCTTTTGTTGTCATTCTGTGTGGCAATTAAAAGTCGCCATGCAATGGTACAGTGGTAATAAGGCAGCACGGCAGGATAACAAGTCACTCAGTCAGTCTGGCTGCGCAGCGTGTGGGCGCTCGCATGTCCTGCCAAACTAAATTAATTGCAAGGACCTGCCTTCGTCTCCCCCACACACACCCACCCCAGATTCGTGTAGCTGATGTGCAAATTAACATTACAACAGCAATAGGAATGAGTGCTGCAGCTCCATAGCCAAAACTTGCGTAGATTAATCGCCCTGATTAACCACACGCAGACCTAACGGTATATATGTATATATACGTATATAATACTATATATTCAATTCGACGCAGCTCGCATCCGGCTTGCCTATTCCTTAAGCAATTATTTTGAATGACTTTTCTAAGTGATATTTCCGTTGAGTTTGTATGTATGTACATATACGTACACACATATACATATATACCAGGCAATATATGCATACACACATACAGTCATACATATACTGACCATATTTTGTCATTTTCTTGGCAGTATTTTTTCTAGTATTTATTTTTTCCTTTTTTTGATATTTTTCAAGCTTGTCTATCGATCTCTTTTTTTTTTGGTTTATTTTAGGACTTTTTCTTGCAATATTTTAAACATAATTATTAGGCAATTATGCCTAGCTGAGAAAAACAAGCGATTCTGTTTCAAAATAAGCTGCAAAGCGATAATTTGCCATTCTCATAATCTCTCGGATCAGCTGAATATACTTGACTCAAGTCTTTGGCTATGAGAGATCATACGAGTTTTGGGCAACCTTGCAGAGTAGTTTGTGCAATCTTGAGCTGCTTAAGAGCTGGCTCTATCCGAAGGTTAAGTTAACGCTAAGTGAACATTGATAATATTAAATGGAAGTTAAAATAGTTTTCTATTATTTGTGATATCTTTAAGAAATTAAACTGGACTCGGTTGAACATGTGCTCAATTTGCTTCTCTTAATGTAAGCAATTTGAGAAGATTGATGGAAATACTCGAATTGTAAGAAAAGATCTAAGGAAAAAATGAAATACTAAAATTACATTGTTAACATTACTTTTCGTAATAAATATATATGAAACCATTTCCGTAGAGCTGCACACTTCATTCGCATTTTGTCAAAAGAAGTATATCTCATATATCATATATATCGCATTAAAGTTCGTCAAATATTATAGCTCATAATTGAAATAAAGAGCAAGTCTCCAAAATACCGCGCATATTAATGTGCTGAGTTGATATATGGGCTAGCAAATAACCCAGCCATATTCTCGACATAAATCTACTCGAAATAATGAAGCATTAAAAATAACAAACAAGACAGACGCTGGGAACGGGAACGGGAATGGGGCAGAGGCCGAGCTGTTTTCGTTTTCAATCTGTGACGTCACACACTCGGCACAAATATTCTAAACGTATTTGAATGCTTTTTGTCAGTTCGAAATGAACTGCTAAAGTAAGTGCGTCTCTGTTTCCTCAAAGATCTCAACCTATACCTGAGCTACATTTCTTTTCTTTTATTTTTTTATATTTCTATGCCCCCTGATTGCTCTTTGGCCAATTGCCAGGTGTATTGTGTGCGTGTGTGTGTATGTGTCTGTTTGTCGTCTTTTGTAATTAGTTGCACTGGCCTAGCACAAGCAAAGAATAGACCCAAAAGATCTTAGTGTCTGCCACTAGTCGATACCCTGCACTGCAGATGACATATCTATGTTAACCTGGAGTCTGGTACTCAATTATCAACGATTTAGTGATCTTTATAAGTTTCATTTATTAAGATATTTCTTTAAATTTGATCAATATGGAATATTTATGTTATTTCATTAACTAGAGTTGATTTTTTTATTGGATAATTTGGCAATGAACCAAAAATAAGCAGCAGCAGCAGAAGAAACAGAAGCAGCAGCAACAACAACAACTGTTTTGTACAGGTGTGAAAAGTCTGTGATCAAAATGTCGGAAAATTCAAGTCGTTGCTGTCTAGTTCATTTTCTCTCATCTCTTCCCTTTTATTTTGTATACATATTTGATTCACTTGAAACAGATTCTGCTTGAAATATATTCTCTTCAGAGCTCGAGCTTAGCTAATTGCGTTTAAAAGTCATTGAGTGGGGCAATCAATGTGGTTTAACCTTTGAAAAGTTGAAAAGTCAACGTTAAACAGATTGCCCAGCGCACGCATCGTTTTAGCCACGCCCTCAGTGTGTCAAACACGCTAATTTACTGTTACATTATTTACATACACACACACACACACACACATACAGCAATAAAACTGAAAGGTTGTCACTTTGGAGGCGTTAGGCGGTCGCTCGTTTCATGGCATTTGCTGTAGAGTGGGTGGCTGAACACACACACACACACATAATAAGAAGAAAAACACGAAGAATAAATACAACATCGACGAGGAGGTGACAACAGGGCGCATGAGCAATGCCTTAGCTGCTGGCAACATGCAGGAAATGTTGCCAACAACATAATGAATGCATTTAAGAAATTTATCAAATTTATTATATATTAAATTTATTATATATAAAATAATATGTACTATTTTAAAGCAGAACAAGCATTTAAGACTTGGCCTAACCTAGTGTGAATTTATTTTTGGCTGCTGTGTTGCAAAGCAGCTAAACGTTACCCAAAGTGTTGCTAAGCTATGAGCTGGCAACATGAATAGCATCCACAAAGTTTCCCGCCAATTGCAGGCCAAGCCGAAGTGTATATATATACATACATATATATACACTGGCACTGTCAGTAGCAACCCCGAAAAGCCGCAAAGCAAACAAAGCCGTGTTGGGGGTGGGGCCGACGCTGGGCTTGCGCTTGGGTTGGGTTAGGTTAGTCGTCACCTGACGCTCCATCGGCTGCCGTTTCGTACAGCAAAGAGAATCAAATCTGCTCCAAAGCTTAAGCTCAAACCAAAAGCCGGCAACTGGACTAAACTCTCAGCCCCCGACCGATCCACACACACAGAACTGTTATTTACATTTTGTTTTGCCGGCATTTCAGCTGCACACGAAGCGGCCAGCCGAACCGAATGCTGGCGCAACACGAAGGCCATCTGCCCTTCGGCCTGTCGTTCGTTTCGTGTTCGCATTTGCCAGTGCCCGTTTCCGAAACGTTTCGAAAATTGCATCAGTTGGCAACGGCCTGTACGCTAACACGGACGTCAATTTCGCACGTCATTTTTCCCTTATCCATCAAGCAACACACAATTTTTTGAATTCAGTCATTTTTGAGCTGTTTTCCGTGTGTTATTTTCAGTTATCGCGATTTGCGTTCATAATGTGCAATTGGTGCAAATCATTTGATGCAATTAATTGAGAAAATTGCCTGGGCCTAGCCGAGCATTAACAAAACAACAACCAAAATTCAGAAAAATAAAAAGCAAAGCAAAGAATAGAAAAGTATGCAAAAGAATTACAATTTTCGAAAACAAGAAGAAAATACAAGTGTTAAACATTTTGAAAAGATATTGCTCTGTGAGTGTGAAAATTCAACTCGTGTTTGCCAGCAACAACAGCCAACAGCTGATATGGCACAAGAGGTAAATTCCTAGGCTACAAAAACACCAAATTGTCCACAGCAAATGTTAATTAAAGACAGGCGCAAAAAATAATGAATATGGAAAATGTTATTGAGGCTGCTAGAGCCAATCTCATCCATCACTCAATTGCCTGTTCAGTAATTTGAACAGTTTTTTTTTTTTTGTTGACGCTTCTTTTGCTCTCTGTGCCGTATTTATTTGTATTTGAATTTTATTTTATTTTATTTTTGCTTAAACAACTGTGCATTAAATTTAAATTTGAAATTTTAATTGAGAGAAATACGCCACAATGCACATGTGTTTCTCCTTCTTCTTCTTGTTATTGTTGCTGTCGGATTTGTTATTGTTATTCGCATTGTGCTCTATTGCGTCAGTTCCCCATTTTTGTAGTCGTTGAGGCAAGAGGCCATCGTCTGGTCGTTAGCGATAAATAATCAGCAGCCGCTTTGATTTGCGTCTGCTGCCATAAATATTTATGCAACTGGATGCCGTTGTTTAAACAGGACGGACAGACGAACAGACGGAGAGCACTTCATAAGTATCTGTAACCGTTTCGATTGATCCGTCATGGCACAATTATGCTGCCATATCATAAATGAAATTGTTTACGGGCCTGGCCTGGCCACGCCCACACAATTACAACTTTGATTTTCGAATAGCTTGTATATACTTCTATATATATGTATGTAGATTTGTGTACCTTAACATTGTTTTGATCTTATCAGCTGTGGCGCCTCTCTAGCTCTCTTACCCATGCTCAATCTGTTTGCCATTGTTCTTGTTGTTGCCGCTCTGGCTTTGGCCCATTGCTGTTGCATGTTGAGGCTAACAAAATAATTGACAAAACAAATCATTTACGTGGCAAAAAGTTTTCGGTTAAACTGCAGCGCACGGCGACGGAACACGCAACGCGAATAACTGACGACATCGGCAAGGGCCGACAGATATACGTATATACAAATGTACATATATATATTTAGAGATGTATATATATGTATATATCGCCTAACAATGGAAGACAAAACAATGTAAATTCCAATGTTGCAGTCTGTCTATGTGTGTGTGGCACAGGCGAATGCAATTTGCAATTTGTGGCATGAACAGCAAATGCAACGAATTAAAGTGCCAAACATTATTAAACATCATTACGAATTAGGGAACAAATTAGCTTTTCATGTTAGAAATTTATATTTGCATATACAAATTGATAAATATTTGATATAGTAAAGTTTTTAATCTCTCTTGTCTCTAGAGTTTTGTCAGGTTTAAGATAATTTTATTCTCTTATAACAAGCTTCAATGCATCTAAAAATTAGTTAATTATACTATTTCTTTATGGAAATAATTTCTAATACAAGTCTGCAAGAATACATTCATTTCTTACAGGTACAGGTTTTTATAATGAGTGATTCATTTGCCCATTTGAATGCATTCCTGCAGATGTCTAATTTCTATATATTATTGTTTATTCTACTGAATATATAAAAATATATATTAAATACTAAAAAGCAGCACAATTAATTAATTTAATTAATTTTAGAGTATAATAAGCTGAATCTTTTAAAGAATGAATGTCTTACATTTTTTTATTTAGCTTGAAAAGAATTTGGCTTAGCTGAATATTATATTTGAAATTAGTCTAGTAGCTGAGTCTACTTAAAGCTTAATAAATTTCTTATTAGAAGTGAAACAAATTTTCATAAAAAAATAACGTAGTAGAAACATATTAAAAAAAAAAAAATAATAATAATAATAAAAAAAAATAAATAAATAAAAAATAAAATAATAATATAATAATAAAAATAAAAAAATAAATAAATAAAAAAATAAATAAATAAATAAAATAATAATATAATAATAAAAATATAAAAAAAATAAATAAATAAAAATAAAATAATAATAATAATAAATAAAAAAAAAATAAAAAATAATAAATAAATAAAATAATAATATAATAATAAAAATAAAAAATAAATAAATAAATAAAATAATAATAATAATAATAAATAAAAAAAAAATAAATAAATAAAATAATAATATAATAATAAAAATAAAAAATAAATAAATAAATAAATAATAAAATAATAATAATAATAATAAACAAAAAAAATAAAATAAAAAATAATAAATAAATAAAATAATAATATAATAATAAAAATAAAAAATAAATAAATAAATAAAAAATTAAATAATAATAATAATAATAAATAAAAATAAAAAATAAATAAATAAAAATAATAAGCTTATTCAAATTAAATTTCAAATAACAGTCTAATAGTATTTGTCAATAAAATCTACTAAATTCTTAAAACAAATTTTGAAATACATAAACCCGTTTCTATGGCAAAGCTAAAATTAAAAAAGTTATAAAAAAAAGCTAATACAGAAAGCTGACTCAATTCTCAAAAGTACAAAAACCCCCAACAAACTATACACAATATTTACGTTTGCTCTGATATCTATTCTAAATTCAATATTTTTGTTTGTTTTAAGACTGTTGTAAATTTCCAAATCATTTCATGCCATACTCTCCCCAGCTTAATATCTGCCCCAATGCGCATTACCTAGTATATATAACGATTTCCCTTCTAGGTAAGCAGCTATTCCCAAAGAGCTAAACTCTTTAACTAGTTCCAAGATTTGAACTTGAATAACTCAACGTGTTTACCATAATTCCGTAATATGTGTATATACAAATGGAGCATATTGCACATACGCAGCGTGTTACACATACGCTTTGGCATTTGAGCAATGGTTAATAAATTTGATTGTGTGTGATCTGGTCTGGGCTGGCTCTTGTGCTTCTTCTTGCTGCAGCTCTTTCATTTGATGTTGAATATTTTTCCTGTGAACACTTTGCGTTTGCTGCGAAAACATCTGGCAGTCCAGCATTTGAGGCAATAAATCTGCTCGTTGACTGGCGCTAAGCGCCGTCGAAATAGCTTCATGTTAACTCGAGCTAAAAATCATGCAAAAATAGCTTTTAATTGGCTAAATCAGTCAATTACTCTTGACATATTTGCTAATGCAATGCAAGTAACGAAAATCTATGCAAGCGAAAACTTTTAACCACAATTTAAATTACATTTGGGACAGAAAAAAAAAAATGCAAGAAAACCGCAAATTTTTGTCGCCTGTGGCTGGGAATTTCAAGGGTGTTTATTTGGTTTGTGGTTTACAGTCGATTGCCTGATTTACACACACACACAAACACGCAGACGATAGTAAACATGTTAACAAGCTGTTAAACACACTCCGTGAGCACAGTTGGCGTACATTTGTTATTGCTCAAAATCGCAACATTTATTGCTATTAGTTTTTGGTTATTGGCTGGCAAGGACCCCAAATGCCAAATGCCTCTAGGCCTGATAAATAGCCCTACCCGCCCCAGGCTTCTCGGCTTGTTTATTAAAATCGAATTGCGACTTATTGGGCGCACGCCAAAGGCGCCACATAGCAGCAGGCAATTGCCATTTTATGGCATTTGTATAACGCTAATATAATAGGTATTATGAGCAATACGTCTAGAGCGATCTAGTTGTGTGAGTTATACAGTTTGGGGCAGGCAATTTTTTGTAGCTTCAACTGCAATACTTAAGAGCGAATAGAACTTTTATTTGATATGCTAGTCTTTAGAGATTAGGCTGAAGAATTGCAAATTTAAATTATATTTAAATAAATAAATTTAATATATATTCTAAATGAGATATATATTTTTTTTAAATAGCTTTGAAATGCTCTAAGTGTCAATTTATTTTCATAATTTTTTTTTTCGAGATAAAAAATTATCATCAGTCAAGATAAAAGACTTTCGTGTACGTCGCCTACGCAGCTACACTTTTGTGAATCACTTAGAGAGGCGCTGTTTGATTATTTAGCGTAAAATCAACTATAAATTCAATTATGCTGCTGTTGCTGCTCTGCTGTCCTCGGTAGCAGGTGCTTCAACGTGACGATTGGCCAAATAAATAGACGCGTTTATAAGTTTATATAACTAGGAAATAGTTTATGGCTGCGCAGCAGTTTATGGCGTTTTAATTGTTTTTCTTTGAGCTTTTTGCGCTGCTTCTTTTGTGTGTTTTCCCAGCTCCCTTTGGATTGTCAGGGTCAGCATATGCCTTCCAGTCTCGACGCCAACTCTGTCACTTAGCCAATCAAGTTTTCCGCGCAGCTGTGCCCTGTTTATTTGTGTGTGCCTAATTTATATATTTCTATTCTCTCTAGTCTGTTTAGCTGCTTTCGCTGCTTCGAATTGTAATAATAATATATAAAAATTTCAACGGCTTTGTCATCGTCGCCCCGCTGAGCGCTATAATTACCCAAAGAAAGAAATAAATACGAAAACAAAAACAAGTAAGAAAGCTGTAGTCGAGACTGCTCGACTACGAAATCCCCTGAGCCCTTCTTCGAACGAATAATATTGCAAGCATTGCAAGCGTCTTGCTGTCTCTCTCTGTCTTTGTTGCTGCGCCGCATGGATTTTGATGAGAAAACTTTGATGATTAATAATTCTGTTTCTAGATGGACAATCGTATTGATATCTTCAGATTATGATTATGATATTCATATCTATATGCTAAACCAAACTGCATGTCTCTAGTATTTGAAATGCATTTTTTTCATATTTGGGGGTGGTGGGGCGAAGTGGGGACCGTAATCCAAAATCTGACAAAAACCGAAATTGTATCAAATTAATATCTATATATATGCAGAAGACTTGGAGACTCTAACTCTAAAGATGAATTAGCTAGAATTTTATAACTGGTTCCCGATAAATTCGTTTATCGATAACTTCCCAAATATACAAGTTATCGAATTTCTGAAACAAACTCGTACTGCGCGTGCAATATACGAACCTAACACAAAAAGAATGAACTCTCTAGCTTTTGTATCTTCGGAAATCGACGCGTTCATACATACGGACGGACGGACGGACGGACGGACGGACGGACGGACGGACAGACGGACATGGCTATATCAACTTTTCTCGTCACCCTGATCAAGAATATATATACTTTGTGGGGTCTGCCACGCCTCCTTCTGCCTGTTACATACTTTTAACAAAACCATTATACCCTGATTTCCCATTTTCAATGGGCTCAGGGTATAATAATGCAAAACTAATACACACACAGATTCGAGTGGAAAATCTCATGCATATTACCTGCGCATATTTGTGCCGTTACAGCATCAGCAACGGCATCAGCTTTTGCACCTGGCCCCGCACATGATCTCACCTGCTGCCATCATCAAAGCAGCCGTCGCATTAACTTTGCATCCAAACAGGCAGCCAAAAGCCAAAAGCCGTTGCAGCTATTAAAAATCAAAAACACGTAAAGAATTTGAAAAGGAAAACGGCAATTTGGAAAATTCCAAGCATATCAAAACCATTTGGGCCACAATTGCAATTGCAATTGCAATTGTGAATTGTGAATTGTGAATGCGATTCGCAGGTGCCGAGCTGCTCGCTAATTTATGAGCCGTGCATTGCGGCCAACTGCAACCGTAAATTGGCACTTTGAATTAAACAAGATGCCCAACCGCTGACCCCCATTCATAGCGCGTCCACTATGCCTCACTTCTCTAGAGACAGCTCCATTGAACTCTCTTCTGTTATGGGATTTTATATTTTTTATCTATAGCATTTGCTTCTCTGTTCTTGTTGCTAAATTATAACTCTATAATTTCCATTTGTAATCTTATTTCTATAAACATTTCTCTATAGCCACCTATGAGCTCTACATCTCCACATCTATAGGTTCTTCTATAGAGTCTGACTATAGAGTCAGCCTTATATACTACGCTTCTCTAGTTCCCCCTTCAGCACTTCTCTTCTAGGCGATCTCCTTTATCTATAGCATTTCCTTCTCTGTTCTTGTTGCTAAATAATACTCTCCATTTATCATTGTATTTCTATAAGAATTTCTCTATAGCTCTACATCTTCACATCTAGAGGTTCTTCTCTATAGTCAGCCTTATATTCTACGCTTACCTAGTTCCCCCTTTAACACTTCTCTTCTAAGTGATCTCCTCTTCATCAACCCGTCATTTAAAGCTTCATCTCTATGTCGCTTTCTATCTAAGTCTCCTCTCGCAGCCTAGCCTCTCTAGCTCCACACTTCTCTCCAACTCTTCCATTTAATCTCTTACCTACAGCATCGCTTCTGTTGCCCCTCACCGCTCGCCCCTCATCACTCGCCCCTCAACTCTCCCTTCTTTCTTCTCTTCATTCCCATGCACCCAATTTGCATTAGCTGTAAAAATGTGTCATTCGCTTAAAATATCTGCTAATTGAAATTGTGCTAAAATAACAGTTAATTTCCATTAATACAGTTCTTTGTGCTACAGTTTGACCTCTTTACCAATGACAAAATAGATCAACTAAAAGAAAATTAAAGTTTTTTCTAATTGAAATGCAAATGCAGAAATAGCTCTGTGCCTATGAAGCAATACGTTTGCATGGCTTGACCTCTTTTTGGAATGCCATAAAAGAAAACCTAAAGAAATTAATTAGCTGGAACAAATGATAAAATTAAAATATTCCTCTCTAATTTAAGCTTTTACTCAATGACAAATAAAACTAAAAATATTGTAAAAAATGCCTTAAAATTCTGAATTTTTTAAATTTTAAATTCATATAAAATAATGTGCTGAAAAATGTGTGAAATCGCCGCAGTTGTCAGGCACTACAATCGATAACATCGATAATTATAAATATCAAATTCTGCACTCTTGCAGCTAAGAGCTGTGCCAACGGCTAGTACTCACTATGTCATACTCTGTTCGTAGTTGTAAGTAAAAAGTGAATTGAAGTGCGAATTAAGTGTAGATAATTGATTACGCATAACTAACAGATGTACTCTAGAGTGAGAGGGTAAAGTTATGGAAGAGAGAAAAGTAAAGAGAGGCAAGATTATGTGGAATTGAGGGAGATGAGAGTAGAAGTTGTACGCTGACTACATTACTTCATTCTCAGAGGAAGTAAGCGATAGAGGGGGGAAAGAGATTGATAGATAAGTGAGTGTGAGAGAGAGTGAGAAAGAGAGAGTGAGAGAGAGATGAGAGAGAGTGAGAGAGAGAGATAGAGAGATAGAGAGAAAGAGAGAGTGAGATAGAGAGATATGGATAGAGATGGATATATATGGAATAGAAGAGAGAGAGAGGGGGATATGGAGAGAGAGAGTAAAGTTAAAGTAAGATATGCAACCAGAAATATAGAATAGAAGTGAGAGAGAGGGGATGAGAGAGAGAGTCTAGCTATACGTCCTCTTTCTGTTTTTCTTATTTGGTGGCTTCCTCAGTCATTCCTTACTTTCTTCACTCTCTCTCTCACACTTTCTCTCATCTCTCTCTCCCTCTATTATACCCATATTGCGTCTCTCTCTTTCTCAGACTCACTTTGACTCTCTCTGTCACACTTGTTTTGTATCTCTCTCTCTCTCTCACACTTTTGTCTTTCAAACATTTGTGTTTCTTCTTCACTCATTTTATCCCTCTCTCTCACACTCATTTTGTCCCTCTGTCTCTCTCTCTCTCTCTCTCTCTCTCTCTCTCTCTCTCTTTCTATCCCTCTCTGTGTTGCTTAATTGACAAAGTAAAATTATTCTACATTTCTATGCATTTCCTCTATCCGTTCAGCCGCATATGCTCATCATGCAGACGCTATCAATAGAGTATATGCATGAAGCATACATATATACATACTATATAAAATATACATATACAAAATTCTCATAAATACGAGTCTAACGCATATGTATAAATAAATTATTATCTGATTGATGTTTTTACGTCAGGAAACGATTTGCCAATGCATTGGCGTGAAATTTACTCTCACTGATTTTGTTGCTCTTGTTGTTTATAGTTGTTGTTGCTGCTGTTGCTGTTGCTGTTGTTGTTGCTGTTGTTGCTGCTGTTGCTGTTGCTGTTGCTGTTCTTATTATTATTGTGGGCTTACGTGTTTGAGCTTCCTGTGCCAAGGCTTTGTATCGAATTTACTTTTTATTGATTGGCACTGTGTGAGCCCACGCTAATAATTAGCTAACTAACTGCAAAATGTAGCTCGGTTGGGGCCATAAATTCCACTGGCTGACATTTCGTGTCAAGGCTCGGCAGCGATTGATAAATTAATCAAAATTAGTCCTTGAGAGTGCATAATAAATATTTATAGCATGCTTAGGCGAAGCGAGTTCTATATCTTTTTTTTTTTTTCCTCTTTTCAATTTCGATTGCAATTTAAACGTCCATCAATAACACGGACAACAAAACGTTAAAGCAGAGATTAAGCTCTAGACGCGAGACTTGAGACTTTGTTGGCGAGCCATATTTCAAGCTAAATATAAGGGAAGGAGAAAGCAAGAGAGAGAGAAATGAACTCGGTCTGACAACGAAGCCACTTAAGCCAACTGAGAAGTGGAGGAGCTGGGCGCTGCGACTCCTGCCTGGGCGCCACTGACAAATGAAGACTGACATTTACAAAACAGCTGAAAAACAAAACCAAATCTCGCGACAGTTCAGTTGAGTTGAGTTTTTAAAAGCAACTTGTTGTCATAAGGCAGCGCAGGCGTGGGCGGGGCGCCAGTTGGGGCGAGAGAGAATGCGGAAGGCGGGGCAAGCGTTTTTTTGCGTACGTGAAAGATTTAAAATAAAACCACTTAGCGGCAGCAACATTTGTTCGACAATTGCTAAAGCTCTGGCATAGCGTGATAAAGTGTGTCCTTGAATATGTTAAAGGCAGAGCAAAGCGGATCTGGAGCAGATCTCTGCGTAGAAGAGGATGAGAGAGCAGTGAGAATAGGATAGGAAGGATTTCAGTGAGGCATGCAGAATAAATGATATAATAAAAGGGAAAATTACAAGTAAAAAATATGTTAAAAAACATTTCTATATTAAAACTTCAAATTTGTTCAAGTAGAAGTTAGATTAATGATGAATTAACAAACTCTAGAATTATTTAGTAAAATATTTGATATATTATTTGCAATCAAAACTTAATTAGGTTAAACTAATTTGCCTAATAAAGCCAGAGCAGAAGAAGAAGAAGACATTGTGTTTATATTAGTACAACTAATTTAATATATTTGCAAATTGAATTTTAATGCAATCTTAGCAGAAATGTTGCCAATGTATTATAGATATAAATTTATATATATCTATGTTTATATATTTCTCTTCTTAGCATTCACTTTGATATCAACATAATCATTTTATATATACATACATGTTTGCCCATCTTATTTTCTTAGCTGACCATTTCAATTAGGTTTTTGTTTAGTTTGGTTGGCAATTTAAACAATTAATGTCAAGCCAAGCAGACGAAGAGCGAAATAATTGTGTTTCTTACTTCAACAACTTGAGCTAATCAAATTAATTGAATCAGCTCATTGGCTTTGCCTTAAGGTAGAAATTTATTATAAATATATACAAAAATGCAGGCAACCAAATATATATATATATATATATATATAATACGTGAACTGTGTTACAGCAACATTAGTGTCATTTTGCGGGGGCGTCACAAAAATAGCTAGCAAAACGAAATATTTATGTAGAAAATCGCTTTTGTATTGCATTTTGCCGTTGCCGACTCGTTATCCACCTGCGGCATTCAACATCATTATGATCTTCATAGCTGTCCATTTCAATATATTTTTCTACACCTACATACATACATGTGTATGTATTTTTAGCGCAATTTTCATTATTAACTAAAAACTGTCAGATACACGCACACGCCGACACACACACACCTGCAAAAGCAAGGCAGCTCAGCCCATGTGCATTTGAATGTCAGTCTGTGTGAGGTAGTGTGAGCGAGATGGCGAGAGGCTCTGCATGGCAGAGCGGAAATTTCGTATAGTGTTGGAAGCTGTCAACATTTTGAAACGCAACAAGTTGCCAGCAACAAAATGGCGGAAACGTGTCGCTGCCGGCGTCGCTGTCGTCGTCGTCGCTGTCGCCTTTGACGTTGCATCAAAGTTACTTTTGTCGCTCATCGAGGGCCGCCTCTAAATTTATGAAATGATTTATGCATTTTTAAACGTAACTTTAAACTTTTTTATTGCTTTGAGAGTTGCAGCCGGAGCAGGAGTGGAAGCAACAGCACCGACAGCATCCTAATTGTGGCAAACTTTTGCACAGGCTTCATATCCTGCTTCAGCAGTGATAGCATGTCCTGTGTGTGTGTGTCTGACTGTCTGTGTTTGGTGAGCCGCCTGTCCCATTGGCGTTGTCCCCGTCGCTGTTCATTGACTTTGGCAGCAACAAGAGCCAGGCCAACGTTGCGCACAGACAGGACAGGACAGACACACACACATGCACATGTTCACACACATACTACACGCACTGTGACTTTGTTTTTAATACACTCCAGTGGCCGTTGCATCGATCGAGCTATGGACAAACAAGGCGCCTGCCGCAACCGTTGTCTGCCAGCCGCAGTTCATTACTCCTCCAGCCATCTACTGTTCCTCTATCTACCTCCCTCTCACTCACTCTCTCCCACTCTCTCTCTCTCTCTCTCTCTCTCTCTCTTCTAGTCCATGTGTGTGCACTGACTTTTCATGCTCATATTTTGCGGCATGTCTTGCCACGCAACGCCGTGTGTTATCCACTTGCTGCACGTCAAGCCCTGACAAAGATTATCAATAACCAAGCCAGAGACACGCTGTCCTCGGCTCGACTGCAGCAAAAGGGATATTGGCCAACGTTTCGTTACTTGTTACGTCGGCTTAATCCAATATTCACATCAATATCAATCGCCAGTGCAATCGTCCATCCACATTTTGTTTACGACTGACACCATTTCTATGGCAGCCTTCATCGTCATCGATTAAACGTTAAATTGTTATTATCATATTTAGCCAGCGCAGACTACGCATAGTCAAAGGTTTTTCAGCTCAATCAGCAGCGAGAAATGATTCAAGGGCAAGAGTTAGTACACTAGGGCGATACTCTCTCTCATGGGAGAGTAGAGTGTGCGAGCTTTAAACATGTAAAGAGTCATATAATAAAAATTCATTAAATTCATATTCTGTTTAGCATATTGAGGTTTTTTCCTATTCAAGCGCAGCCAACTTAGCAACTTAAGCGCTAGCAACATTTTATGTTGCCAGAAGTTGATCTGCATTTGCCTGTAATTCCCAACTGCTTTGTTTCAAGTAGTTTAGATGTTGCCAGAAGTTGATCTTCATTTGACTGTAATTCCCAACTGCTTTGTTTCAAGTAGTTTAGTTCTTCGAGCAATCAAACAACTATGTTTAAATATGGGTATTACTTGTTCAGTGTTTATAGTTTACTCGCCTTTGGCAAGTATATAGTCTCTATGACTATCTAAAATCTTAAAATTTCTTCACAATTTGTAATCAAATGTTTAGTCAGCTGCCTGACTATTCTGTGCTAACCCATTTGCTTGTTAGGGTATAGCTGCTGAAGCAGGCGTCTGTTTTATGTTGGAGGACTTGGGCAACGCATAAACATATTCGTGCGCCGGGATGTTTGGCATTTTGGGCTGCCACAAGCCGCATCATCATAATTTGTTGAAGGCGCTGTGGCAGGAAGTTGCCCGTTGTTGGAAATATGCTAAAAGCGGGGAGCTGTGACTGGGGGCCAACGACCGTGGGGCAACCTTGTCATATCCTGTTGATGCTTGCCGCTCAGGTGGTCTCGTTGTCTCTGCAGCGCGGCGGAAGTGTGAAATATTTTTAGAGCACTTTTTATTCTACTTTTTTTTTTTCGTTATTATATTTTATATTTTTTTTGCCTTCTTCAGATGGAATTTTTGCGCTCGAGCGTATTTTATTGACATTTTGCAGCAAATTTGTGGCCGTGCGCCATGGAAATGCCATGAAAATTGCGTTCCACACATATAGAGTGAAATTTTCATATTACATTTTCTCGCAACAATTTTCGTGCAGCTGGAAAAGGTTGTTGTGCAAATTTTCGTAATTGATTTAGCCAAATTGTAAAAATGAATCAAAGCTGCGGCCATTAATTCGCGCCTCACGGCAAGTCCTGCCCCAATGCCCTTTGGCCATTTGACCATTTAGCCATTTGCCCAATTGCCAATTGCCAATTGCCAATTGGCACTTTTGACAGACTTTTCATTTTCATTTTGGGCACGTTGCATAAATTGGTGGCATGTTGCATAATTATGCGTCGCTTGTCAATGCATTTGCATGCGTTTGCAATTTGCCCATTTTTCTGGCCAAGTTTGCACCAGAGACTTGGGCAAATGTTCGTAGCCTTTTGACAAAATTCAATTACCAATTAGATTTACATTTAAAGCCGGCCACAGAGAGCGAGTTTGGCCTTAAACTGAACAAGATTTTCATACGAGTTGAAGAGGATCAAGGCAGAGTTTAGCTTTAAAGCTGTGGAAGATGCCTTTGGGACAGAATAGGCATAGATATTACTATGGAGATATATAGAATTTATAAGATATTTATAGCGTATCATGCCACTTAAGATAGTTTTGAAACTATGAAGAGTCTCTATTTTAATTTCAATCTTGAATTTGATTGCTTTTCTATGCACTTCATTAAAAGAGAATGCATGATTCAAGCTTTCATTGAATGTTACGCAACATATACATACATATGTATGTCTTCAGCTCACCAATCTCAAGTTCTAATTTATACTTGACTAAACAAATATGAAAATAGTACTTTCTATCTGTAGAATAGTACTATCTCTTGCTGGCTACTTATAGAACTTGTTCTATAGAGACTATTACAGCTGCATTAGCTTTTGATTAACGCACAAAGTTGCGTGCCTCTCTGCGATGCAGAGGCTAACAAATAATTGCTGTAAATTCCACGCCTGTCAACGGCAAAACACAATTTAACGGCACTTTTATTACAGCTGCCAAAGGTGCATGTCGCGCTTGTAATATACCTATACCGACATATATATACATATATAAGTATATCTAAATGTATTTCTACATTGTATATATTTTTGCTTGTTCAGCTAATTAAATGAACTAAAAATGTGAAATAAAAAAAAATTGATGCCAGCTACAATTGCTCTGTGTGTGTTGCAAGTGTGAGCTGTCTGCCGCACACACACACACACGCACACCCCTTTGTCAGTGGGGGCTTTGAGCTGTTGATGCTTGAATATTTGGGTCAATTATGCGATTTGTCGCGCCACAGACACAACACGAGGCACATCCAAGCCAATCCATCAACTGCCCCCGCCCCCAATATGTCAGTGGCATTGAATTGCCTGCCTGAGTGCCTGCGCCTCCCAGTGTGGGCGTGGCCAGGTGGGCGTGCTGATATCGCTGTCTTTGGCAGCCGCACAGCGGTTAGCCTTTTGCGTAATTATTTGTCAAATTCACACGGCGCTCTGGTCACTAACGAGCAACAGGCAATGCTTCTTCTTGCCAGCCAATCAACACCCAATACCAGCGCCCCATGCCCCCCACACATACCCCACTCAATCAGACGTTAGGCTCATTATGCGACTTATTCATATTGTACATGATTTGCACATCCGTTTGGCTAGCGGAAGTTGTTATCAATATCAGACATACCGTTAGTAATCGACAACAATAAAACAGTTAAGATTAGAGCTTATCAACATTCATTTCTATCTCCGCCTAAAAGTATGCAACACATAATTGAGCTATGCATATATATGGAACTCTCAGTAAAAACATTTTCTTTTATTTACAAATTTGTATATTTATTTATTTTCTTCTTTACATTTGTAACAGTAAATTATGTGTTAATATAAATAAATTGTGGTAATAAAAAAGAAGCACATTTTGGCAAAAAGTTTTTTGCATTTCCTTAACGCTGTCATATCTATAAATATATGTATATATATATATATCTGCGAAGTCTGTTTACAATATATATGTTTATATATATTTAGTGTACATTAATTGCAAAATTAAATAAATTATATAATGAAAAAATGCGTACAAAAAGCATTACATATAACAATTGAATTATTAAAATTATTTTTAATGTTTATTGCACACATTTGGAAGCGCAACTGTGTAAATTATTAATAATTATGTTTCATTTTAATAAAGAAATGTATCAAGTGTTGCTCGTGTGAAAAGGGGGCAAATTTGTTGTTGGTTTATTTATTTATTATTATTACTATTATTTTTGTATTATTATAACTTTCATTGTGTATTTATAGGTTCGTTTTGATAAGCAAGTTGTCTAGAAGCCGTTATCGCTAGATTTATATACAATTAATTATAGTTTTTTGTTTGCATTCAAACTTCCAGTGAAATTCTAAACGGATTTGTCATACAAATTTGTTGCTGAACTACTTTGTGTTTAGACACATGTGTCTATACACACATGTAGGCTGTTTATGTTTGTCAACTATGGCCCCCCACACACTCACGCACAGATACAACTAGAACAACACCAACAAATATGAATACTTTGCTCTCGTGCGCGACAATCAATGGTTCGCCCTCTTACTATTTCGCTTGCACTCACACACGTCTATATATATATATGTAACTGTAATTGCTACTGTTACTAAAGCGAATCATTTTTTTTGCAAGCATTGTTCGCTCTTTTTTTCTGCTCGCTGCACTTTCTGCTTTTGTTTTCTACTCCTCTTTGTTTCCCCTCTCTCTCGCACCTATTTAGAGAATTAGGCACTTGCGTTTGCGTGTATTGCGTATGGGTGGGCAGAGAACGGAGCGTATGGCCTCATCGAATACCGTTTTCAGACCCTTTTGCGTTAAAGCTGAGCACTCCAGATACTTGACCGCCGCGATTTCCTTGGCCATGGCCAGGCCCTGCGGATAGGTGATGGGCGTTAGCTTCTTATCCTTTAGTTTCTCAATTGTCTGCTTATCGTCGCGCAGATCGAGCTTCGTGCCGACGAGAATGATCGGCACATTGTTGCAATGATGACGCACCTCGGGAAACCATTTGGCGCGTACGTTCTCAAAGGAGGCGGGATTCACCAGCGAGAAGCAAATCAGAAATACGTCCGTCTGCGGATAGGACAAAGGTCGCAGTCTATCGTAATCCTCCTGTCCGGCCGTATCCCATAGACCGAGATTAATCGGTTTCGCATCGACCATCACATTCGCCGAATAGTTATCGAATACAGTTGGTATATATTCGCCGGGGAAGGCGTTCGTTGTATAGCTGATCAGCAGGCAGGTCTTGCCCACCGCGCCGTCGCCAACAACAACACATTTGATTGCCTGCATGACGTCGTCTCAGTTGTTGCTGCTGTGGTTTTTGTTGCTGTTGTTGCCTTAGTTTCTTTATGTATCTTTGCACTCACACAGCAGTGCGAGGGAGGCAGCGAATTCAACAAGTTTTGGCGATTATACAACTCGCGTATCTACTTTTTGCTCACGCACTAACACAGCTACAGAAATAAACATAGGTAGACGAACACACGCACAGCTGTGTGTATATGTATTTGCATGTGCAGTTAATCAATACGATTACTCTTTGGCTGTAGTTCTGCCCTTTTTTGTTCAGTTCACTTGTTGGCAAAATTAAATTGTTGCCCGCATGGAGAAATTTCGCACGAACAGCGAAACAATAAAAACACACCCAAACGCTGTGAAATCGACGCAGTCACTGAGCGAACCAAACGATCCAGCAACGAGCGTCAGAGCGTCAGACAGCGTAAAACAGAAAATAAATTGTGTTGCTATCGTTGTTGTTTTTGTTATTGGCTCTGGCTCTGGCCTAACAGCTGCACTCACAGCTCTTAAGCACACTAGTTGTCTCTGTTGTGCGCATTTGTGTTTACCTGCATAGCAAAGTATGCCGCGCACGCTCCCACACGCAGAGCAGCAACAGCAATAAAGACAACAGTGGCGTCGCGCACAGTGTGTCAAGTGCTCACACGCTGCGTGTGACTCATCAGTTGTTGTGGTGACGTTTCAAAGAGAGCAGAGAGCAGAGAGCAGAGAGCAGTGAGCAGTGAGCAGTGAGCAGTGAGCAATGAGCGGAGAGCAATTTTTAGAGAGCTACCACGCTAGTCGTTCTGCGCGTTCACTTGACCTTGCTTTGGTCTTATTTGTGTGAATTTTCTTCTAAATTTGTGCGTTCGCTTTCCATGACTTTTCTTGGACATGATTTCATTGTTGTTGTTGTTGTTTCTACTGTTATTGTTGTGGTTGCTATTGTCACTGGCTGTTTTAATGGACCTCAAAAATGCATGCGATTGCACAATATATCGACACAATCGACACCGCAGCCAAAAACCTAAATCGAACAAACCCAACAACAAGCCAATACCAATTCAAAACCAAAACCAAAATCCGCATTCGCGTCCGCGATAGCCAAAAATGCAAAACGCAAAACGCTTGTTCGTGCATGTTTCCGCAGCACTGACCACGCCCCCATCCCCTTCTCCACGCCCAGTGAGCGAAAATTGTTAAAGCAGCACATTTTCATTTTCATTTTCAATTTGAACTTCAACGAATCGTGAAATATTTTCACAATTTTTCAAGTTAATTTCTTTAATTGGATAATTAAATAGGCTCTACAAATTGCTTGCTTATAAATAAAATTTACATAAATACTTTAAATGAATAATGAAATTATTTTAAAAATATAATTATGAATATAATTGTTAAAGCGAAACAAAGTATATTGTGGTTTATCGATGGGGGTCATTTATTTATATTTTTTATTAGTGTGAATAAGATTGCATAAGAGAAGCCATGTATGTCACGAATTAAATGTGTATGTATATTTAATAAAATACGATTGCATACATTGTTCAACTGAGATATCATTTTCAGAATAATTTTTCTTTAAATATACATATTTATACATAAATATGCATAATCATCTTTCGCAACTGTAAAAATTGAAGTCGAGTGAAATATATGTGACAATTATTTGATTACTGTCGCAGTTGTCTGCCTCCATAATTGGCAAAGTGATATACACATACATACATGCATATATATTTCACCGTTAATATGAGTGCAGCGCATGCCACGCCCACCACAGTTTGCCACAGCAGTTGGCACCATTAACGAACAGTGGGAGTTATTCATAATTGTTGTTGCCAGCTGAAAGAGTGACAGAGAGAAAGAGAAATGCAAAACAAACGCCATTTTTATGGCCACACACACACATACATACATAATGAATGAATACGCTGCTAAAGAACCGCAATGTGAACCGTTCATTGCCTTCACTGTCGCTGCAGAGCCCAGGCGAAAAACAAATATAAGCCGCATGACTGCAGACCAACAATAAATTTAACACTTTAACTGTGATGCATGTGTGTGTGTGTATGACTGAATGAAATGAAATGAAATCCGAGCTAACGGTAATGCGGGCATTCTCATTCGCATTCGCATACGCATTCACATGTGTTCCCAAACATGTAATCTCCTTAAATGCAGCCTATATTAAATTGTTAAGGCTTAGCTATAATATTTGACTGCACTGTCAGGCAAGCGAGTAGAAGCTCCGAATGACTTGTAGAGTTGGTAATTGTAATTGCTTTCTGCTGAAATGCAATTCATTGTATTAAAAGGTATGCCTAATTTATTACTCAAGCGATGATTCGTTGACTGCGTGAGTGAGTGCATGAATAAATCGTTTATACTCGTCAAATCGGCATCGGCAGTGAATGCATAACAGCATGCCCATAATATTTGACTCCACTGTAATTTTTGAGATCGACTTGAAGTTAGCTGCAAGCTTTGTTTACATGATTGCGTTCAAATTGAAGTTGGCTGCTTGACGTGGAGAGAGCAGAGAAAGCTGACATGGCTCCTGTTTGCGTTCAAATTAATCGATAGGCAATTTCTAATGGAGAACTTTTCAATTCGTCCTTGCCATAGACATGATAAAACTTTTAAAATTTAAATTTATTTAACACTTGTTCAATGCACTTGCTCAATTCAGTTTGCAAATTAAATTTTGTTTAATGAGCAGCGCAATAAAACGCATTTACTGTCAAGTGATAAAGTGTCATTTCATTCGGCTTGCTGGCACTTTTATTATTTCTGTAACAACAAACATACAAGCATATATTTTTCATTTATATGCCACATGTGTGTGTGAGTGTGAGTGTGTGTGCTTCGCCACGCCTCCTCTTTCCGCTGCCGCCCACTGTTGACATGCAGCAATTATTAACTTTTATGCGGCTGCTGCCATGGCGCCGTGTGTTTGTTATTAATTTCTTGTTATTTATGCAAATAGTTGGCACTTAATACATATACATATATATATTTTTTTTTCTCTCGCTCTCGCACTGCAAATTGCTTTGCGCATTACAATAAATTAACAGCATAAGCGAACAACAACAACAAACGAGGACAATCTCTGACACGTTTCCTGCTTATCGACAACGTCGCAGCATTTTTATATTTTATTTTTTAACTATGTTGCATACGTTGAGGCGCTGGCCATAAACTCAACTGAGTTATCGCCCGCAGACGTGCAAGACAGCTCTGACTGTTGACCATGCACATATGTACATATACATATATATGCACTCTTCAGATATTCCATATAGATATATGTATGTGTAGAGAGTTGTTTGGCAGGCAGCATAGTTTAGCCCGCATTTGTTTGGTTTGCTTGGGGTCACGTTTTCTGTCTGCGCTGCTTATGAATAAAGTTGTTGAAGTCGGCCTGTCAATACACACATACACACACTCGTACACACACATTGACACACCCACACACATTCCTTCATCATCATTTTGTGGCAGCCTCCCTTCAATTGGGGTTATTTGTCGCTCTATTCTAGCACGAGCCACGCTTTGTTGACTTTTTGGCTTTGAATGGTTCCCAGCATCTATTCAATGCTATGTCGTCTATTAGAGAGGGGGGATGATAGCAAAAAAAAAAGCAGCCCTCAAGCAATTTGAAATGAAAAGTTAAACATACATATGATAAAAAAAAGGAGACAACAGACAAAAAAAAGAAAGAAAATGATGCGACGCCCATATTTGTGGGCAGTAAATAGCAACAGGACGAAATGTGTCCTTTGACATTTGATCGCACGATAATCCAGCACAGAGACAAGAGAGCTAGCTGGCTGGTCTGGTTGGCTATTCAACAGCTATTTTTCCATTTAATGGCCTGTTGCATTATTTAGCACAACGAGCAAAGTCAATAAAAGCAAGAAATTGCTTTAAATGAGCTACTTTAAGGTACAGTGCCATCAAGCTATGTGCGACTTTAAGCCGCAGACAATGCGCCGCATTAGGCAGCCTGGCCAAGGATATTGCCAGCCGTCGGTAATTGCGCTGCAAACTGCATTTAATACGCTCTTTTTC
The DNA here is from genome assembly GCA_035045845.1 of Drosophila buzzatii. NCBI lineage: Eukaryota > Metazoa > Arthropoda > Insecta > Diptera > Drosophilidae > Drosophila > Drosophila buzzatii. The sequence goes on from JAWNOS010000505.1 coordinate 6,463,318, forward strand.
GATAGGGCTAAGCAGTGGGCTATGCGTTGGGTTAAGCTAATAATTATTGTTAATTCATAAAATTTTTGTATCATTTTTATCTTGCTCAAAGTTTTTCAACTGATATCAAATTAGTCTCATTTTTTAATCAATTTACAAATTTTGCATAATTGAAAGTGCATACAATAGTCGCATATGCCGAAAACTCTGTTCACACTCAATTACAAAGCACATGCATGTGCGAGGAGTTGAGCTGTTGAATTGGCGTTTTTCAAGTTTAGCCGCGACGACTTTTTACTTTACGCTCAGCATCTTAATTTACTTTAGCAGTCAGGCAGCTGGAAAAAGAAGTGCACAGCCGGCCTAAGCAGTGAAAAGGAGCGAGAGTGAGCCAGAGAGTGTGTGTGTGTGAGAGAGAGAGAGAGAGGGAGAGTAGGAACAGTAGAAGTTGTGCGAGCAAAGAATTACGGCAATTTCCTGAACAATTTCTTGTGGCTGAACTTGCCTGGCTGCTGGGCCAACAGACGAGATGTTAACACACACACGCACAACCGACTCACACATATTCAGTTTTTTTCGAGTGCAGCGCTCAGCAGTGCAGTTAATTATAATTAAGACGAGTTAACTAAGCACTTGCCAGGCACTTGCTGAGCACTCTAAAAGCGGGGGGCGTGGCAGCTGTTGTTTTTTTGTTTATGCAATTTAAATTTGTCAGCTGTTGCTGTTGTTGTTGTTGACTTTAATTAAGGCCGCGCGTTCATTAAAAAAGTCAGAGGGCGAGGGAGAGGGAGAGAGGTTGCGCGTTAGGGTGTCAGCAAAATGTAGGCCAAAAAAGTGTTGCATATTCAACGGTTATTCAATACGGCTTTTGGATTTGGCGTGTGGCATGTGGCATGTGATGGTGGCTGCAACAATGCAGCAAGCAAGCTGCGAGCTGTTATGCAAAAAGCAAAAAAAGAAGCAGAAAACCCAACGCCAGCGGCGACAATCCTTCATTTGCAAGGACAATGCACAGGATAACAGAGAGAATAGAAAGGCAGACAGACAGTGAGTGGAGTGGCATGGCAGGCCATTATAATAAATAAAGCGCCTTTCACTCATAAACGGCGCACAATGCCTGCCTATGAATGTGCCTGTCAAAGTATCTGTATCTCTGAATGCAGCTGCATCTTTATCTTTTTTTTTTTTGCAATATAGTTGATGGCATCGAAGTCTTTAATCAGCTGACAACTTGAGGTGCGAGTTTGTGCGCAATTAAAGACAACTGCTGCCGCCATAAATATGCAATAAATATAGTCACACACACACACACACACGCACACACACAGACACACACACACACTCGCACTCTTAGCTTGCCCTCGGCTATTGCATAAAAATCACATTAACAATTTGCTGTTACAAGAGTATTTTATTTTTATTGCTGCTTGTTGTTATTTTTATATCATGCAGACGCCTTTTATATGTGTGTGCGCTATGCAAAAGCACTCACACACACGCGCACGCATAGCCATACACATATACATATGCGCATTTTATACACATGTTGCCAGCAGCAGCGGCAACAGCAGCAACAACTTGGATCAGCATCGAAAAGCGCAATAAAAACGCTTAATTTTTCACTTTTACACGCCTTCATTGTTGTTGTTGTTGTTGTTGTTGTTGCTGTTGAGTGTGCTGTCGCTTGTATGTAAGCCATTTAAAAGTTATTTAATTTAATAACACGCACAAAACATGTTTCAAGTAAAAGCAAACGAACATAAATATGAGACACACTCACACACAGCACTCTCACATTCTCTCTCTCACACACACAGAGACTTTTAGCACTTGGCCATGGCGACTAAAACTTCTGCGAGTGAGCATAGCTGTAAAATAGAGCGCAAGTGGAGAGTGGGAGAGGGACAGTCTGATAGGTGTTAAAGAGGGCGCATTCAATGCTATGTGCTTCTTCTTCCTCTTCGTCTTCTGCTTCTTCTCTTCTTCTTGTTGGCTGGCATGCACTCTCATATATTGGCAGGGCACACATATCGCTAGGCATATAAGATGTTGTTAAACTATGTTGCAAACTGTAATTTATGAATGTTTAACAACATCAACGACAAAGCATTTGGCATTTGGGTAAAAACTTTGTTAACAAATTTAATATTATTAAATAGCATGATATAACATGTGTACAAATTTATATTAATTTTTATAATTTATTTGCATATGTTTTGCATAAGAAATAAAACATTTTATTTGTCATCGCTGCAGAAAATCTATGGAATAATTGGCGCAAAACTCGCACAAATTCGAGATGGGAAAATATACCGAAAAAAGAAAATATTTTAAGAAAGTCTCCCAAATTAAAAGTTTTCAAGCAACAAAAAAAAAAAAAAAAAAAAATAATAAAAAAAATAAAAAATAAAAAAAAAGTAAATAAAAAAAAATATTAAATACAAATAAAAATAATAATAATAAAATACTACTAAAAATAATACCATAGAAAATGATATATAGTATTTTATTTCATTTAGTATCGTATTTTCGCATTTTTGGTTCAAGACGAAGAAATTAACTGATGGACGATAAAAGCTAGCTATATTTATCTATTTATTTAGAATTTATCTAGTTTTTAGAGTGTATCCCACGTCTTGTTCTGGCTGTTACATAAATTTTTACAAGCCTCATGTTCACTCTTCCAAGAATACCCATTTATAATGTCTAGAGATTATAGAAAAGTAAAGTTAAGATTCATTGACTCGTAGATTCATAGATTCATAGCTTCATAGATTCATCGATTCATAGTCTCATAGATTCGTAGATTCGTAGATTCATAGATCCATAGATTCATTGATTCATTGATTCATAGATTCATGAACTAATAGATTCGTTGCCTCATTAATTCATCGATTAAATTATTCATTCTTTGCAGCAACTCAATTCGTTTACTTTCTCAGTTTAAGATTCATTTCCTTCTGCCTCATGATTCAATCCCTTAAACATCTCAATTCTTTAAATTTTGATTACACAACTTTCAATGGCGTAAACTTGTTGGTTTTTGAAAAATCGTGAATTTGACTTTCAATTAAAATGGAATTTTTGCATTTTAATTGCATGCCGATAAGATTAAATTGGCAAAAACACAAACAGCGGATGAATGAAATATAAACACGCAGATGGCAAACGATATGCCATGCATTGAATGGATATATGAATGCAGTTATATACGTACATATATAGATGCCCATTGATGTTTAAGCCGCGGCAAGCAAACAACAGCAACACTGAGAGAAAAAATCAGTGTGATTGTCAACATTTTCGCTGTTCTTATTTTTACAGATTTAACAAACAAAAAACTGCCGCAGACGTTAAAAAGTGAAAAATCGCTGCAGGAAAAGGACAACAACAATAACAAAAGAAAAGAAAAAAAGAGAAAATAAATCCAAACCAAAGCCAGACGCAGGCAAATCCCTTTTTGCCCACGACCCAAGGCCAAATGCAATAAGCTGCAGCCGCACACAGCAACAACAGCAATTGCAGCAGCAACAAAAACCGTCAACAAAGCGCAGCCTAAGCCATCAAACAGCCCTCGCACACAGACATTGTTGTTGTTGCTGTTATTCTGATATAGCCGGCAGAATTGCTTTCTTGTACTTTGGACCCACGTGCGCTGCGGCTGCGCCGTTGCCGTTGCCGTTGTCGTGCCCCTTGCCCGCGTCCTTGCCATCGTCAGTTGCCGCGCCTTTGGCAACGGCACCGACAATGAAGCTGTCAAAACTGTCCAACCAGACGAACTCGCAGGATCCGCAGGCGGTTAACTCGCGCATCTTTGTGGGCAATCTGAATACATTTCAATGCTCCAAAACGGATGTAGAGCGCATGTTTCAGATCTACGGCCGCTTGGCAGGTGAGTCAACCACCCAGCTATATAGCCGCTCTATATACGTGTACCTATACCTATTCTCTCTATATCTTTGCCTGCAGGCATCTCGATGCACAAGGGCTATGCCTTTGTGCAGTTCACCAATCCCTTCGATGCCCGCAACGCCTGTCACGGCGAGGACGGCAAGACGGTGCTCAGCCAGACCCTAGGTGAGTCGCGTTTCTCTCTACAACAACTAAATAAATATATTTATTTATGATTGCTTGTGCAGTGGAATTTGCCTTTGTAGATATCATATCAGTGCTTGAAATTCACTGAATAAAATATATAAATATAAATGATTTTTTTCGGATTTCCTTCTTTTTCTATGCAAATTTTTAAAATGGGTTTTATCTGAGTTGTCTTTGGCTCTCTTATGATGGAAAGACAGCAGCAGTCGTGGTAGACGCCATTGTAGAGGAATACTATCTATCGATGGCACTATCGTCACTATCGATAGCTCTGAAACTACTTTTGTCCACTATCGATAGTTGCACTCCATCTCTACTCCATCAAGCATATGAGTCGCTTCAGTTATATCCATCTGTCTGGCAATGATCTCTCATGAGCCATAAGAGCTAGATACTTGTAATTTTCAATGTATAAGTTTGGCATAAATGCTAGAGCTTTCAAATTAGCTCTATAGATTGCTAAAATATGGGCTTCTAGATATCTTTCTCACTTCCCAACAAATTATTTTGCTTCTGCTTGAAGCTTGAGTATGTCTAAAGGAAGCGTAGCATAATTGTAACTGAAATTCTTTCTAGAGTTCAGAATAGTTTCTAGTCGGGGCGCTCACAACTAGAAATTGATTCATATCTAGTTCCTACTCTAGCTGTAACTTAGCTACAATCAAATGTATCTAAATGTTTATCTAGTTTAAGTTCAGATACAAAATTTGGTGTAAGCTCTCATAACGCATAAAGAATTAATTCAATTTATAAAATTTTGCTTGAGTTTATTGCAATTTGTTTTCAAAGTAAAAGTCTTTTTCTCTTGTAAAATTATTTTGATTATATATTTTATTTAAATTATATATAATATACAAAAGTTCAGTCTCCAAGCAGAGCAATTTATATAAAAAATCAAGTCAAAATTTTTCTTCATAATTTTAGGTAAAGTCTCCATAGTTTAGAGCTCGATTTCAACTTCAGTTGCAACCTTTGCCCTTTGAGTACAATATTTCGCAGCTATAGTAAGATTCTCTTGCCTAACTTGAAGTTCCTCAACACATGTTATATTATACACACACACACACACACACACACACTCTCTCACACACACACACAACAGGAACTTGAAATATTCTATCTTTGGTATCGCTCAGCTGAGGTTGGCTAGTAAATTGCTGGCTTGCTTTAGCCGTCTGGGCGTTGAGTCGTTTTGTTTTGCATAGACATGGCAGACCTTAACCCTCGCATAGTTGCATGTCCGATGCGGTTGGCCTGTGGGGTTAATGGCCCCACGTTTGCCGGAAGCGCAGCACTAAAATCGAACAAGAGCGCGCGAAAAAAGAATAAAGAATAGTAGTAATAGAGCAATGGAGGGTCTAGAGAGCTGCTATAGTGTAGCTGTGTGGCATGTGTAGCAGTCATATCTTAGGCTGTCTGCGTATTTTGTGCAACGGAAGTCGCTGCAGGCCGCAGCTTAAAGTGCGGCCAAACATAAATTCTTCAGCGATACTTTTAATGAAATTTCAATGTTGCGACGGGGGCGCTAAGGGTGTCCTTCTACCTGCCTGGCTGACTGGCTGACTGGCTGACAACTGACTGTTTGTCGATTTAATTTAAACGCTTAATGAAATTTCGAGCCGCGTCACTTGCAGCTGCAATGCAACAGACAGACAGATAGACAGGGTAGAGTAGTGCATCCTTGGCATTCTTTCATGCGTGTCTCGTGTGAAGAAAACAGCTTAATGCACTTAGCGCGCAATGTCAGGCGACGCAGACAACGCTGCGTATGCGGATGCCTGATGCCTGATGCCGTTGCTGCTGTCATATTCATACGCCCCGTTGGCGAGCAATGAACAAGTTTTACAGCGCGCAGACATAAAAAGCATTTTCATGCGCTGCGCTTATGCAAATGCACAGCAGCAATGCTAATTTTCGCTGATTAGAGACGGCTTTAAAATGCTAAATAAAAATAATGGAAATACCAAAAGCACAGTGTAATATTTCACTGTGCTACGCGCCATTGACTTTGCTGTAATGTGGGTTGGGGCCGCTTGGCTACTGGCTACTGACAACTAAACCGATTTGCAGCGCTCTGGCCATGCCTTTTGCAAATCCTTCTTATGCTTTTATCCTTAATCTTAATTATTGCCTGCCAGCAGTGCCAGCCGAGCAGACAAGCTGAAGAAATGCTTGAGCAAAAACCAACAAAAAAAGGGAGCAGCAAAAAAAAATATGTAAAGCAGTCGCACAGCCACAGCCACAGCCCCAACGTCCAGTAATTTGTAGTTATAGCAACTGCCTCGCAGCACGCCCACCACCCAACGCCCACTTGGGGGCTTGTCTTTCCTCTTACTTTTTTAGAGCCACCCTGCGGCGCACTTCAAACTTTGTCATGAATTATGATGAACGAGCGCGCGCTCCACGACTCTCACCACAAAAATACCAAAAAAACAAATCCGAGTGGAAAGCGAAGAAAAAAACATTTCGCGTCGCACCCTTTTCATTGAAAAATGAAATGTATAATGCATTCGGGCACGATTTTGGCTTTAGCGACAGGCGCGAGCAGCGTCAAGGATATTTATGAACTGCGTGGCAGGACGAGAGTTGTCTGTGTGAGCGCAAGGAAAATGGCATGAGAGCAATTGAATAGGGTTTGTTGCTAATGCACATATGCGTACTTAATTAGTTTAAGTTTTATTTGTTATTAATTGTTGCAGTCAGAGTAAGGCAGTTTACCATGCGAAATGGTTTTGGATTCTTCAAGTTTCACATTTGAGCTGGAAAGCTTAGCTAAGGCATTGTCGCTGATTTGCTAATAGATGCGCAAAATAATACTGTAAAAATTAGTTATTACAAATTAATTATTAATAAATTATTTGAGCTAATTTTTTGCTACATTTCAAATTTTAAAAAAATTTAAATGAAAAATTATTTTATTTAAATAAAATTTATGGCATATTTCTCTCTCTAAGCCTAAAATAGTGAGCGAAACCCAAATTAATACATAATTAATTCATTTTCATAATTTATACAGTTTTATACAGTATTATTTGAGAATTTTTGTAATATTCTGTATTCTTAAATATTTTTATAAATTTTGTTCATTAAGAAGTTTTAATAAAATTTTCTTTTGCATTTTTTTCTTTTGCATTTCATTTGAAAATATCCATTTAAAGGTTTTCTTATTTTTTGTTTATTTATTTTTTTATTTTTCTAATTTAAATATTCCCAACCCAAATAAATACAAAATTCATTTTCATAATTTATACAATGATATACAGTATTTTTTGAGAATTTTTGTAATATTCAGTATTCTTAAATATTTTTATTTTTTAATTTTGTTCTTAAGAAGTTTTAATAAATTTTATTTTGTTCTTTTGAATTTTATTTTGAAAATATCCTTTAAAGGTTTTCTTATTTTTTATTTATTTATTTTTCTATTTTTTAACTTAAATATTATTATAATTTTTTTAAAAATAAATTTAATTTCGTTCTTTTGTATTTCTTTTGAAAATTTGCATTTAAAAGTTTTCTTATTATTTTTTTTATTTTTATTTTTTAATTTAAATATTTTTAAACATTTTGTTTATTAAGAAGTTTATATAAATTTAATTTTGTTTTTTTGCGTTTCTTGGCATCCTTATAAAAATTGCCATTTATTTATTTATTTATTTTATTTTATTTTTATTTATTTTTTTTTTTTTTCATCTTCCGCCGACTTTCCATTTATTTATTTATTTTATTTTATTTTATTTTTTTAATTTTTTTTCATCTTCCGCCGACTTTCCATTTATTTATTTATTTTATTTTATTTTATTTTTTTATTTTTATTTTTATTTTTATTTTTATTTATTTTTTTTTTTCATTTTCATATAATATTGATAAAATCAAACAATTTTCAGATTTCAGATTTTGTAGTTCTTGAGAAGTAAACTAAAAATTGATTCACTATATCATGCACCCTTTTTTTTATATTTTTTACGCCGACCTAATGTATCTAAGATGAGAATAAAAAATATATTTTGTTGGTAAACATTTATATAAATTATTATTTATATAAGTTAAATACTTGACAAATTTAACCTAAATCTAGCTTTTATACCTTGCTTTCATATATCAATTGCTTTATACATAAAAAGAAATAAGTTTGCAAACATTTCATAAATATTTGTCAAAAATAAAAAAAATATAAAAAAATCATAGATTCTTTAAGCTGTTTAGTATCTGCAATTTGCTTAGACTGCATAATTCAACTTAAATTTATAACTTCCAATCCATTCGCACTTTGGTAGAGCATTCAGCTTGTGCTTTTAGAAACTTTTTTCACCATCGCCTTTATCTCTTACAAAATCTGTCCCTATCTAGGTCCGCTGCTAACTTTATTTTCCATATTTTGTTCGCGCTTATATTAAGATTAATGATGCTAAGTCAGATCAAATTATTATCGCTGCAGTTGGACAGCAAACACACACAGCCTTTCTCCCTCACCCACTCTCTCTAGGGCTTTTTTTAATCACTTAGAGCTAAACATTTGAATAATGAAAAAACAACAACAAGAGATGTCTATGTAAACATAATAGAAACCCGAAATGGCATTGTCTTAGCTTTATTTAGCACTTCAAAGGCAACTGGCAAATGTTTTGTTTATAGCTGAACTGAAAGCCGATTTGGCATTGTTGCTTGGATTATGCTATAGTGGGCTGGGCGAGTTATTTATCTAGTATTTGTTGTTCATTTTGTGCTTATGCTGCTTCTTTTTCTTCTTCTTTGCAGATGTCAACATGGTGGCCGAGCCAAAGGCGCATCAAATTGGCCGAAAACGTCAGAATGTCAGCAAAACGGGCAACGATTGGTGAGTGAAGAAGAGCAAAATAAATAAGAAATAATCAAAACCGAACATTATAAAAACAATTTCATGCTTGAGAACATTTTTAATTTAAATAAATGCAAGCTCTTTGCTCAATTGAATGCCATGCGACGCTCATTTAGCGCTTATTTACATATCATTTAACGTGGGACTAGGCTGAAAGTTTCCTTTGTTTTCGGGTGTGCGATAGCCGCACAAATAAATAAATAAATAAGGCGCCATCCATCAGCACATGGACAGGGACATGGACATGGACGTATTTGCAGTCGCATTCGTATTCGTATCCTTTGTTGCTGCCACACATCACATAAAATATATTTGGGGCTGTCAACGCTATGCGTTGCACGTTCATGAAGTGTTCAGTTGAGCGTATTGGTTTTAGGGGTTGATTGAGTGGGTGTTTGTATGTCGTCTATCCATATGAGAGCTAGGCAAATTTAACGTGAGATATGAAGCTTGGACTGTATACTCTAGTTAGCTTCATTTGAATCTTTGGGTTGTGTCTTCAGTTAGCGTGGTCAAATGGCAAGAAGCTTTTGCAGCTAGAGACGACAACTTGGAAATCTAATACCCATAGATGCCCTTGCTTGAATTTTAGAAGTATTGGTGAATTGGGATTGAAATCTCTTACTAAAAACGCCTTTAAAGCTCGAGACTTCCATGCTGAAATTCAATATATCAATATTAAGTTAAATAAAGTATGAAGTTTATGAGCAGTCAGACGTAGCTCTAACTGCTATAGCCTATAAAGTTGGCAAATTTTAGAGCTTGCTATAGCCAGCCAATTATCTTGAGTCCAGCTTTGAAGCTGAAGCTTTGAAACTTGGCTTGCTTTAGACCTTTGCTTTAGATTGCCTGGCCCCGACCACTAGAGGCAAGACAGATTGGGTTTGTTTGATTACTTCAAAGATCTGCTTATCTTATAATATTTTGAGTACTGATTGAGCTTTGATTAGACTGTCTATGTCGTAGCACGAATATAACGTGCCATGTTATTAGAGTAGTTAGTATATATATCGATACTTCACGAGAGAGAGCATAATATAGCTGCTGCTGCACGCAGTTCCTGGTGTTGCTGAATAAGGACCGGGTTGGCAGGTCTAGCTGATGACTCGAACATATTGGTCAAAAACTTTGAGAAGTTCAATAAAAAGAGAACAAATGAGTAACTGGGAATGCGTGATATAGCGTGGCAATTTATTATAAAAGCTATAGAACTGACCCATCTCCGACATATATATATGAAACATACATTTAAAACACGCTCAAAATATATAGCAAGCTGCTATAGACTACGTTGGCTGCAGTCATGCCGAATCGAGTGAAACTATATACATTTACTGCTGGTCTTAGGTTAGATGCACTGAAGCATCACAAATTAAATCTGCTGCTGAACCTTAAAGTTCTACAGCTAAAGCACTCTTAAGCTCCATTACAGTTAGACACATTTTCATGGGTTTTACTCTGACATTTGAATAAATTTAACCATGAACGAGCATTGTGCAGTCAGTCACAATCAACATTCTCACTTGTTTCGTTGACACCAACTCCTGCTCCTGCTGCTGCTGCTACTGTTCTATCGTCTGAGTCAACGTCTCGATGCTCGATGTCTGCGCCTGTGTCTGGGTCAGTTGTGTGTTGGAAACTGTGAAAATGTGAAACTGTGAAAAAAACAAGAATACAAAAATACAAAAAACAACAAAATGGGAACTGCCTGTGAGTGACAGCTGCAATGTATGCTATAATATCCTGGCCATGGCTCCGGCTCTGGCTCTGGCTGTTAGTCCTGGCGCTGACATGTGCACTTGTTTGTCCCTGGCGCGGCCTTAATGATGACTGAGCGAGTGAGCCAGCGAGCCAACACATACAATTTATATGTATATACACACATATATATGTTTTTTTTTTTTTCGGCTCGATGTCGACTTGCTACTCGTGTGGAAATATTTAATTTAAGCTTAATGACGCCGAAAAGGAAGTGCGTTAGGGCTTTAAAGGGGCAACACACACACACACACACACTCAGGTTGACTTGATTGTAATTAAAACGCAAACAGCTCGCTTCACTGTCTCATTGTTTGGCTCTGCTCAGGTGGTCACAGGCAGGCGGCTCGTGTTTGTCATTTAAATGCCTGCTCAGTCCATTGACCGCACACAAACTCACCACAAAAGCCACAATTGTTGTCGATCCCCGCTCGCTCACGATATGAAAACGGCTCGAATATTGAACCACAAACGGCAGCAGAGCAGCCTGCAAATTGTATCAATCAGTCTTTTGTGCCTGTGGGGGAAGTGGGCGTGGCACATAATTGGCAAATGGCAATTGAAAGGACGTTACGGTCACAGAGTGAGACCTAAGCAAATATTGACCAGCAGTCGGGCTGACTGACAGACGGACGGCGGGGCAACAGTTGGCATGCTGTTTACATTCACTCAGCTGCTGCTTCTTTTATTTTTGGGGCAGACACTTCAATTACTGTGCCACAACTAATGAGCCTGTCACAATTTGTGCTTTACAGGGACTACTTCTATGACAGCTATTGCTCGTCGGCGCTGCTGCGCGGCGGCATTGGCGGCGGCAATGTGAACGGCGTGCGTGCCAAGAAGCGCAAGCGTTTGATGACCAACAACAATGGCCTAACGGCTGCAGTGCAGCAGCAGCAGCAACATAGCCAGCATCATCACAATGCTGCAGCAGTGGCCGCTGCAGCAGCAGCTGCTGCCGTGCATCAGCAGCAACAGCAGCAGCAGCACCAGCAACAGCAGCAACAGCAACAGCAGCAACAGCAACAGCAGCAACAACATCATCATCATCAGCAGCAAGTGGCTGCTGTTGCCATGGCAGCGATGGCCAATTTGTTGCCACAGCAGCAGCTGTTGCTGCATCAGCAAAATTTGCTATCGACAGCAGCAGCAGCGGCGGCAGCAACAACAGCGGCGCCCGCTGCACTGCACTGGTCACAGTACAAACAGGACCCACAGCAACAGCAGCAGCAGCAACAACAACAGCAGCAGCAGCAGCAGCAACAACAACAGCAACAACAATTTGTTGCCGCTGCCACAGGTTTCCAGTTGAAGAGCGTTATTGCCGGGCAGTCAACGACTTCGCCACAGAATGCAAAGTCAGCAATAATTGCTAATCAAACAGCGCTCGTGGAGCCGTACGGTGCCTTTTCCCAACAGCCGTCGCATCACCAGCAACAGCAACAGCAACAGCAACAACAACAGCAGCAGCAGCAGCAATTGGGCTGCCTGCTGCAGCCATTGACTTTGGCATTGTCCCCACAGCAACCGCAGCCGCTACAATTGCACAGCCAAATGATGCAGCAACAGCATCAACAACACCAGCAACACCAACAACATCAGCATCTACAGCAGCATCAACATCAGCATCAACAGCACCACCAGCAGCAGCACCAGCAACATGCACAGGAGCAATTAAGCTTGTATCAACACTGGGGACCATTCAAAGTCTACAGTGAGTATTGACTTGATTTGTTTGCATTGCTTTTTTTCTCTTTCCATTGGTTGACCATTTGCATTGGCAATCTAAGATTTATGCATTGATTAACAACAATTTCGAATAGCTTGTTAAGTTTATCGAATACATTAGAGCTAGGTATAAGCCTGGTAGATGCTCGGCAATTGCAATTTGTTAAGTGCATTTTGAGAGGAGAGGAAAAGTAACTTTAAATACTAGATTATATCATAGTGTTAACTATGTGCTGCAGTCATATGAATAGGATACAAAATGGAGCTACAGGGTATACTCAAGCACAGAGTATTCTCAAGTCAAAGTATCATAGTGTAGCAGCAGACATACTAAACAAATCTCACCCAGTTCTAGCTTTGTTAAACTTGTCAAAAATGCCGCCAGATGATGTTGAGTTGCTCGTGTCTCTGAGTATGAGAAATGTGTGTTAGACAGAGACTCGGCGCGAATAGATATCAATTCGTGCTCATCATCTCCAGTCTACTTCGAGTTGTAGCCGCCGACGAGACAGCGGCGCCCTTGCAGTCAGCTTCACAGCAAATCTATCCACTGGCCGTGCTAGAGCAGCCGCGTAAGTTGCCGCCAGGCTATCTGAACGGAGTGTTGAGCTTGAAGCGGCGTCTCTTGGCCAACAACGTGCAGTTGCGGCCACCCTTCAGCGCCAATAGTCCACAGCAGAGCTTTCGCGAGGTTATCTCTGATCTGAATTTGGGACATGACATGAATGCCATGCAGCCGAATCTGATGACTCCAGATCAACTGCGTCAGCAACTGCAGCAGCTGGAAGTCGATTTGCATCATCAGGACAATCAGCTGCATCAGCGGGAAATGCAGCTGGCAGCGCAAGTGGCCTCTGCACAGCAGCAGCAGCCGCAGGAGCAGCAACAGCAGCAGCAGCAGCAACCACAGCAGCAGCAGCCGCAGCAGCAACAGCCACAGCAGCAGGAGCCACAGCAACAGCAGCAACTGCTTGAGCCAGCTAAAATGCAATTCGAACTGCCTTCAGGCAATCAGCCACAGTTCATGCAACAGGAGCTGCCCGCACGGGATACGCAAACGGATGCCGAGTCAACTTATGACACCAAAATGCAATTGCTGCAGCAGCTAGCTGACTCCCTTAGCCAGGAGCAGCAGCACAGAGGCCAGCAGCAGCAGCAGTTGCCACTGCAGCAGCAGTCGCTGCGCTCGAATATGGCGCAACTGTTGCCGTCAGATCCGGCAGCTGCGGCAGCAGAGGAAACATGTTCGGAAGAATGTGCAACAACGAAAAAGCATGCTGAAGATGATGAAGAGGACGATGAAGATACATGTGTCAACACGACGCCAATGCCAACTGCATCCACACAAAAAAACATCTCGCATGCCCAGCAAACGCCGCAAGCTGTCAAGGCAACAACGGCGCCAGTCGAGTCCCTGACCATAAGCGTGGACACCAGCTCAAGCCTAACGAAGCCCACGGTGCTGCCAAAGAGCACAGTTGCCGCAACAAGGAAACAAACGAAACCAAAGCCAACTAAAAGCACAACTACCACAAGGTATCCGTTCACACAGACAACCAAGCGCAAGCCCAAGAAGCTCTGTTGCACCAAGGCGATACCTAAAGCAGTCAATATTTCGCAGAAACTAAAGAAATTCTGGCAGGAGTCAAGGCAGCGCAATGAACGCTTCAATCGAGCTCTGCACAGCGATAAGAAGGCCAATCTGCGCATTGATGCAATTGCCACCTGGCTGCAATATCGCAAACTGCACAACAAAGTCTCACTGAGGCAGGAGAGGGCAGCACGACAGCTAAAAGAGAAGAAACCAGATATGAAGAAATCAAAAAAATATCGACTTTGGGCTAAGAAAAAATCGCGCAAGCAACGCGGCATTCTCAATAGGAAGCAGGTGCTGCAGGCGGAGACCAAACTTTGGCCCATCAAATCACATTGAGTTCATCTATTTCATTTCTATGTGCAATAAATACATGTGTATATATTTTATAACTGAAAAAAGAGAGGAATTTGAGTAGATAAATTAGAACTGTGGGAGTGAAATAGGAGAGTTCAATGCTGAATGAAATTGTGAAGGTAAAAGTAGATAAGAGCGGAATGAAAAGCATTTTAGGAGATAGATAAGAGCTGAATGAGATGAATTTTAAGAGATAGATTAGATCTGTTCTACTATATAATTTTGATCTACAGAATAATTTTCTAAATCTATGTTTAGCTCTCATTCTTTTTTTTCACTTCAGTTCCACTCAAAAAATAAAGTAACCACGCACAGCTATAGTCATAATTACTTTGTTTATGGCCATGTCAGTTGCATCATGGTCGCATGTAAATAATTGCATTAAAGTCCATATTTTATGGGGCATATTCTGTTTTCATTGTAGGCAATCCGGACACATTAATCTGCGGCAACTGCCGGGAATGCTTCAGTGAGCTGTCTGAGTTATTGGACCACAAGAAAAGTTACTGCAAGCTGAGGTTCACATGCAAGTGCCAGGACGTGGCCTTTGCAGCGAGTAAGTCTTGCGATTCTTTGCACTTTACACTGCGAGCGGGGCGTGGGGCGTGGGGGCGTGGCCAGCTATGTCGGCAATTAATTTATGATTGTTAAACACATTTTGTGCTCTGTCCATGTGTGGGTTTTGTCTAAGGGCAGGCGAGTCAGCAACATCTGTCTGGCGTTTCATTTAAAATTGAGTTATTTATGCGACTTAGCCCGGCCCAGATCCAACTTAAATAACTAATTAATTCTTGCATGTTTCCACTCATTCACACACACACTCATAGAGACGCCGCCAACGAGCGCCAAATTGCTTTGCGCTGTTTGCAAGGATGCGTTTGCCAATCCCTGGGACTTGATGGTCCACGCACAGGCCGCACACATGGTTAACATTTACGAGCTGGGCGATGAGCTCCCCAATACGACCAACGGCATTCGCAGCCCCAACAACAACAACAGCAATGCCAACGATGCAACTGCAATCATTGCGACCAATGGACATGTTGCTGCTGCAGCAGCTGCAGCTGCAGCTGCAACTGTTGTTGCCGATGATGAGGCAGCAGCCATAACAAAGCACATGCCAACGTCAGCAACACTTAACAAGGAGCCAAATAACAATAACAAAATTAGCAACAATAACAACAACACAAACATCAACAACAACATCAATGGGCACATCTCACCCAGCAACAACAGCAGCAATGTTGCTGCTGCTGTAACGGCCATGGATGTTGCTGCTGACGCTGACATTGACGCCCATGCCGCTGCCACTGCTGGTGCAGCTGTGGTCGCCAACGATGGGCACGTCAGCGGCAGCGATACGGAGACCCATTGCATGGACATTGGCCTCTGTGCCAGTCCCAAGGAGGTGCGTCTGCTGCCACCAATTGCTGTCAGATTTGCTGTAGCCAAGAAAACGCTTTTCTACTTGCAGGATCAGCAGCGAGATGATCTGTCGCTGGACGGACGCTTGTCCAGCAGCTCGCAGACCCATCATTCCGATGACCTCAATGTGAATATCAAGCTGATTAACGGTTCCGTATCCTCGCGCGGCAGCTCGCCCGGCTTGGAGTCGGATGAGCCGCCGGCAACGCGCGCCTGCATTGTGCGCACCCTGAGCATTGTGAGTATGCGCTAGAAGAAGATGCAGAAAAAGAAGCTATATAATTATATATATCAAGAGAGCAAGCTTTTTATATATTTTGCTGAGATGATGTTAGCTAGAGGAGCTTCCAGTCGAATTTCAGCTTATAGAAACATATTTTCATTTATTATTATTTGTTTGTTATCTTTGCAGGAGGCGGCTACTGCTCCAGCCACGCCCACTGCGAACGCCTTGAGCCTGATGTCGAATGGGCTAAGCTTGGCGCTGGCTCCACAATAAGTTGACTCCCAGCAACGAGGAGGACTAAAGCAGAATCAAAAGCTAGTCAAGGAAAACGTCTAAAAGAAAGAATTTCGATATTTAAAAAATGTAAGCAAATGAGTAGGGAAGAGCGGGAGAGGGGTGTTTGAAGAGTATTGAAAATACTCGAATTACTTTTGGGTTCGCAAATGTATTGATGAGTGCGATGTAAGTGCAATTTATTCAGTATTTTTGTACTAGAGACTTGAACTGAAAGAAGTTAAAACAAAAAACAGAAAGTAATTAAAAATAAATACAAAAAATAAAATTTAAAACGAAATGAACGTAAATTACAGCAAACATATCATTTTAACTAGGCAACTAGATATTACAGTAGCTATAACAAATATAACTAATTAAAAATAAAATTTATATAGTAATGTACTATATATAAAAGATATATACATATATTGCTTAACGTGTCTGTATTATGTTTTGCTTAGCATATTTTTGGGTTTCAGAACTGCATATGAGAACATATAGGTAAAAGAAAAGGTAAATAAAAGGTCAAACAGCGAGAAACAGTCCTTGAAAGAGAGCTTTGTATATAGAAAAAAAAAAAAAAAAACAGCTAATAGCTAACAGTTAAAAGCAAATACTCAATTATGATTAGCTGACAGAATCAACCCAAAACTTATATTTTATATATGAAAACAACATTAAACTAATATTTACTAGATATATATATATATATATATACTTATATATAGCTATATATATGATTAACAAGCCAACCAATATTATTATTCAAAATACGTACCATGTGTATCAAATGTAGCATAGTGAAAACAAAAACAGGTGTTTCATAAACAAGAAAAAAATCGAGAACCTTTTGCAAAAGTTCCCAGCAAAAAATAAAAAAAAATAAAAGAAGGCTTAAAACTTATATAAATAAATAAATATTTAATATTTAATATTAAAATACACACACACACACATATGTACTATATCGAATGTAGCTGCTGTGTATATAGTTTATAAATATAAAAACAATTTATTGTTAACAGTAACAACATTCAATTCAGTGTCCTCCAGCTAAACATGTAAACAGGCCATAACAAAACCAAATGTATTTAATAAATGAATATTATTAAAAAAAAAACAAAATCAAGAAAAAATGTTTTTGTACTTATATATATTTATTAGATATTTTTATTTAATTTTGAATAATTGAATCTATATTTTGGCAATTAAAAAGCAAAGAAATGTGTTTAATAAATTAATTTTAAAAAGTGAGAAAAATACTAATATATTTTTTTTTATTATGAAAATAATAATATGCTTAACCAATTTTTTTAATATAAGAGTAAGAAATTTTTAAAATTTTTATTATTATTATTATTATTATTAATAAAAAAATATGTTTAACAAATTTATTTAACATAAAAGTAAGAAAATTTTTAAAATTTTTATTATTATTATTATTAAAAAAATATGTTTAACAAATTTATTTAACATTAAAGTAAGAAAAATATTAAATAAAAATTTGTAATTTTTTTTTTATTATTTATAAATGTTTTTAAAAATAATTAATAACAATAATTAATTAAATATAAAAGTAAGAAAAAATTTTAATAATTTTTATAATTATTTTTAAATATGTTTTATATTTTATTTTTTAGAATTGCATCTATTAAATGAATAACAATAAATAAAAAACCAAAAAAAGCCAAGAAAAATGTCTATTTAATTTTAATAAATTAATATAATTTTAATAATTTTAAAGTAACAAATTTTATCATTTTTATAATTATTAAAAAAATAAATAATAATAAATAAAAAACCAAGAAAAGCCAAGAAAAATGTCTATTTTATTTATATTTAGTTTTTTTCTATATTTTTATTTAATTTAAATTACTTGAACTTCTCTGCCCAGCAAGTGAAAGTTCACGTTGCTCATTTGAAATTCTATTTTGGCAAAGCTCATTAAAATAAATGATGATCAACTGCAACACACGACGCAAACAGGACGGGCACAACAAGGACACTGCAAACATTGTTGAAAGCAAAGTGAACGTTAATGAAAAGCGCCAACAAAAGGTGCGACGATGCAGTGCTGCCCACCACCATCGTTCCACTTGCTGCTTGACAAACTTTTGGGCACACAATGCCGAAAATGCAGTTAACTTTATTAAAATGGCTCGCAACGTGTTGTGTTGCGTTGCGTTGCGTTGCGCTGTGTCCTTGCCGCAGGACAACAACCGAAAGTAGACAAAAAAAAACAATCTTTATGGCTAGCTGCAGCTCGACATGGTCTGGCTCAGCGTCTGCAACGTGCGCCGCTCGTTTAGTTTCTGTTTCCGTTTCCGCATCGAGGTCGGGTTAAGCGTCTGCGGTTGACTCCTGGATTTAAAATGCATGAGCCTTGGCCAGCGTGAGCCACAGCAGCCGCTATTCAATTTGACCAGGGCTGGGCGCAACTTAAAGCTAATTAGAATGCCTCGCCCAGTGCCAGTTCCCGGTATGTGGATGCCGCAAAGGTAACATTTAGCCAGCTGAAATTACGACTGGCAGCTCCCACTGGCTGGGGACCTGGCCAGAGCGTGTAGCTCGCAAATTACGCCAGCTTGCCCAATGAACTAATTGAAATGACACCAAAAGCACGAAAACAACAGCAACAAGAACAACAGCCATAACAAAAAACTAGCGTGAACAATAGTATTTCACACCATCTACACTTACGTAGGTTTCACACGACGTATGCGTGATGCGGCAGCTGCGTGCCTTTGTAAGCAATTCCTTGGAGGGCGGCCACGTTGCACCCCAGTGGGCGGTGGTCAGCTATATAAGGTGAGCCGCTGGCGGGCGCTTGCCTGACTTTGCCAACGTACTCGGACTCGGTCATGTCGTCGAACAGCACAGAGCCACAGACGCCCATCAATGGAGTGGAGGTGCCCAGAGCTCCGCAGATCGGAATGCTGGGCACATCGAACCAGTGGAAGCGTGCCGCCCTGATGGCCAAATCAGCCTCGGCTTGTCGCGAGACCAACTCGGATGACAGCGAAGATGAGGTGGACACCAAGCAGCAGATCAAATACGGCAGCGGCTTCCAAGCAGCCAAGGCAATCATCCATGAGTACTGCGACTATAGCACAATTCACGGCATTCGCTATCTGGGCGAGAAGAAGCGTCCAATTCTGGAGCGTTTGTTCTGGGTCAGCGTGTTTCTGCTCTCGATCTTCACCTGCTTCAAGCTGACCATGAACATCTGGGACAAGTGGAACAACAATCCGGTCATTGTCAGCTTTGCCGAGAAGTCGACGCCCGTCTGGCAGATCCCGTTCCCCACCGTTACCGTCTGCCCGGAGAACAAGTCGCGTCAGACCAAATTCAACTTCACAGACGCTTATTGGCAAATACGCGATTTCCGCAGTAACGTCAGTGGAGTTCGTGATTTGAATGATCGTGAGTGAGTATCAAAAGATCAGTAAGTAGTTACTGTGAGGAAAGATAAAGAGATATCTAAGGAGTATGGGAGATATTTATTCAAGTTCGACTAAGCTTGGAAATATCTAAAAGGGAATATGACTCTCTAAAGTCTTAACTCTTTTAGACTTAACCCAGATTTATCTAAAATCTTCGCAGATATTTGCTATATGATGCTGTGAGTCAGGTGTGCGATCCTCCTTTGCATGATCTGCCCATCGGCAATAGCAGACGCAAGGGCATTGAGATCATTGATACATTGAGCGAAGTCAAGCCGGTGTTTGATGACACCTATTTGGATTGCAAGTGGCGCAATTCGCCCATCAAGTGCAAGGAGATCTTTCACAAGGTCGTCACAGAGGATGGCGTCTGCTACAGCTTCAATGCGCTGAGTCCAGCTGAGATCTATCGTGCCGAGGGGTAAGTCCATTACAGTCTAGGCTAATTCCGAGCCAAGCTAAGTGTTGGTCTGTGCAGCATCATATCCGACATTATATTTCGCGAGGAGAATCGCCTGACCACCGAGTGGAATGTGGAGGATGGCTATAGCCTGAGTGCCAATACAGAGACCTATCCGCATCGTGTGCTGGGCCCTGGCGCCAAGGCGGGTCTGTACTTGTTTATGGGTGGCATTGAGGCGGACTTTGATGATATGTGCCGCGGCCCCGTGCAGGGCTTCAAGGTAGGTTATTCAGCGAGTCTCTCAGTGGAGCTCGGTCTTGAGTTGTCTCTCGCTCTTGCTGCAGATCCTGTTGCACACGCCCGGCGAGGTGGCGCAGACATCGCGCCAATACTTTCGCATACCCTTCGACCAGGAAGTGCTCATCTCCATACGACCCAAGATTATCACCACCTCGGATGGCCTGAAGCACTACGAGCCACACAGACGGCAATGCTACTTCCAGCGAGAGCGTCATCTGCGCTACTTCAACATCTACTCGCAGACCAACTGTGAGCTGGAGTGTCTGGCCAATTTCACGCTCTCCAAGTGCGGCTGTGTCAAGTTCTCGATGCCGCGTGAGTTTTCAGCTCAGCAGCTCGCCACGTATCGTTGTTAGACTAATGCCAGATATTCATTGTAAACCCGCAGACAATGTAAATGTGCCCGTTTGTGGATTGGGCAACTTGAAGTGCTATAATGAGGCTGAGGACGAGCTGCTGCTGAAGGAGTTCGAACAGGGCCTGGTCACCGAGGACGAGAATGTGCGCGGCCAGACGGACTGCAACTGTTTGCCCTCGTGCACCTCAATTGCATATGAGGCGGAAATATCACAGGCTGATTTCGACTACAAAACAGTTGCCAGCAAGGACAAGTCGGGTGGAGATGCAGAGAGCAAGCGCGAGGGGTACGAATGGAAGTCAAGTTTTTAAAAGTTAACTTTATTTGATATCTCTCTCTCTCCTTCTCTCTCCCTCTCTCTTTTCAGCATGAAAATGTCGCGCGTTTCCATATTCTTCAAGGAGGCACAATTCTTGACCTCACGCCGCTCTGAGCTCTACGGTACCACCGACTTTCTGGCCAATTGCGGCGGTCTGCTGGGCCTCTTCATGGGCGTATCCACATTGAGCATTGTGGAGCTGGTCTACTTCTGCACGGTGCGTTTGATATCCAATTTGCGTATGCGCCGCAAGACACGCAAGGAGCTATCCCTGGCCGCCAGAAAGGAGGCCTGAGCCACGACTGCTGCTGCTTATCAATAAACCAGTGGCAATTCGTGAAGGATGCTCTTCAGTCTCATTTCTCTCCCATTCTCTTATCTGTGTATGTGTGTGTGTGTGCGTGTGCGTGTGCGTGTGTGCAAACAATGGAAATAAATTTGTACTCTTAGCACAGTCAGCATGAGGAGTGGGCAACCGAGTTTGGATATACATATGTATGCATGCATGCAGACCCGCATGCTGCCAAAGTCAAACGTTAAGTGTGTGCGTGTGTATGTGTGCGTGTGTGTGTGCATTTGAAATGGAATCAATTATTTTATTGTGTGATTTGCAGCTGCAATTCAATTCGATTGCCAAAAGTCAACAGACGCCAAGCGATAGAGACAAGGCCTCATCTTTAGCCATCGCATATGTTATGCAGAGACAGGCCTTTGATTTGCCAGCCAGCTAGACGCTAGAGATCCAGACAGTCTACACACAGATAGATATATATCTATCAAGATGTATATATGTGGGCTACAACTCGTACCTTTAGCTGTGCAAATAGCTCGCAGCTTCGTTTGAGTTGTGTGCGTGCGGCTCTAATGGAAATCCAATTGAATTAAGTTAATAATGTTGGCAAATATTTAAACAATAGCAGCAATTTATGCACAAACACACACACACACACACACACACACACACACATACACTCAACTGCAATTGTCATTTAGTTTAATTCAATTTGCATGCACGAGTCGCGGCCTTTATTAGCATATCATTGGCAACAGTTGTGCAACAGTTGTGTGTTTGCCAGCTACGTGCGCCTCAGCTACTGAAATATGCATGCCACACACTCACACACACACATACGCTCGCTTGCACGCTGAGTTCATTATGGCAACAAGTGTCGAAATGTGTCGAAATATTGCAAATAAAGTTGACACATTTGCATACCTAATAAAATTTTCCATGCACATGCGGAAAAGTTGTGAGAGTGCAACAATGGGGCGCAGCCTTTTGCATGCCACATGCAGCGGCAGGCATGAAAGTGTGGCATGTGTGTGTGTCTCTGTGTGTGCTTGTGTGTGTGCATTTGGCACTTTCCACTTCAACGCGGCATTTCTGCACGCCAATTTTTATTCAGCGCACAAAAACAAAAGTTAAAATGAAATTTATGACAATTTTATATCGATGTCTGTCGCGGCTGTCTCCTGAGGTTTATCGATCACATATATGCATATAAATATAAGTGTGTATATGCATGCAGACATACATATACTCGTAAATAAAAGCATGAGTGGCATTGAAGTATAATGGTTGAGCTGCCTCGCTTAAGTGAAAGCGCAAAATTCTGTATGCAGGAAATTTCTTTATATGCTCTTTGCTTTAAATATAATCCAGAGAGCTCAATTTAAGCTGGCTACCTATCGATTCTTAGCGTTTCAGAGAGTAATTATTTATTGGTATTTCATTTATGCGCTTCGTCAGATTTGGAGTTGACTGGATATAGCTGCTTTCCAAATGGATAACTATCGATTAATTGATATGATAATAATGATGGATCAAGTTGTTGAAAAAATTTGCATTTACTTCTTAGCAATAATATAAAACTAGTGTAAGACTTAAATCTTGAATGCTCAACAATCGCTTATATTCGATTATTCAATTGTTATCGGCGAGCATTATTAAGTGACGTAAACCAGAGAGCTTTGAGCATTGCAATGCATTTCAAACATAGCTCTCGGTTTAAAAGAGCAAGTTACGATAAAAAAACGATAAATAACTATCGATAACAAATGTTGATAATTCTAGTGAATAAACTTATATAAATAATATGTTGAAATTATAAGTTTATTCACTAGAATTATCAACATTTGTTATCGATAGTTATTTATAGTAGTTTTAATCTTTTTTTTTATCGTAACTTGCTCTTTTAAACCTAGAGCTATGTTTGATATGCATTGCAAGCCTGTGAATTTATTTAATATATTTACATACTCACAAGCGCTCATATTTGTTGATAATCGATAAATTGAAGGCTATCGATCCAGCTTAGTTTTTATGTTTATTGCAAGCAGGTCTCATGCATTGAGTCCTCATGCGGAAACATGCAGCTATAACTTTTATGACAGCTCTCTTGAATGAGAGCGTGTGTGTGTGCGTGTATGTGTGTGAGCTTATTCATCTGTTTGTCGCACTACCGGCTCGAATGTGTATAATGTGACATTGGCTATTAGCGACTGAAAGCAGCTCGTCAACTTTGTCCGATGTCAGTAATCAATTTGCATTTAAAAGCCTCAGACGACAGACGGTAGCAGGCAGAGGGCAATAAAGAGAGAGAGACAGAGAGAGAGGGAGAGGGAGAGGGAGAGCATAACTTCAGCATAACATGACATCTGACATTCGCAGCAAGAGCAACAACAACAAGAAAAACGTCAACAACTTGACAGGGCAAAACTCCATAACAATATCAATAAAAAAGTTGTTTGCGCTTTTGTAGCAATTGCAAAAGAAATTGCAGCGAATTTGTAATTAAACTTTTGCACAATGCAACGTGCAGCTGTCCGCAGTGTCTGACAACAACAACAACAACAACAACAACAACAGTAGCAACAACAGCAATCAAGCAAATGCCTGGCAACAGTCAGCCAAATAACAACAACAACAACAGTTCGCTTCATTTGCTTGGCATAGCTTTAAATTTCCGGTTTCCGGTTTTAGGCGTTACCTCACACTGGCCGGCACTGTCGCTGCTGGTCGCCAATGGCGGCCATGTTTGTTTGTATTTAAGTCGGTTTCTGAGCAACATTTTGCGGCATGCAACAGCGCGCGGCTGTCATGTCAGCGCGACTCTCACTGCTAGTTAGATGGCTTTGGCTGACTGCTTAAGCGGAAATGACTTGAATGCTTTGCCAGCCAAACACACACACACACACACACCTAGACACGTGTGTCACACGTGGCGTATGCGGAATTTCGCACTCGATTGCCAGGCACACCTTTGGCAGTAGAAAGTTTCGTGTAACGCGATTAGCGGTTTGCCGTTTTGTTAGCAACTCCCAAATGCCGTTTGCATATGCAGTAGACAAACAGCTGCAACAAACAAACAACAACAACAACGAGAACGAGAACGAGAATGAGAACAACAACAAACAGTAATTGCTGGCTTCGTTTTCAGCCAAGTTGGAAAAGTCATTAAAAACTTTAAATGCGAATTTCGAAATTTTTGATTAAATTGCGCAACTTGAAGATGTTGCGACAGAACAATTAATAAAATATGCATAGACAAAATTGGTTTCTGCTTTGTGGCAAATCAATGTTTATCGTGACATCAATTGCCAATTGACACACGCACCCACACACGCATCGATATATGCCATCTATATGTGTGTATATGAGCTGACATTGTCACGTAAACACGAAGCACGGCATTTGTATGCAAACCGCGCACTAAATTAGATTTTTTTTACTGCATTGGCATCGCCTGCTCTGGATGATGACAAGCAGGCAGCCAGGATGTGTTGCGGTTGCGGATATGCTTCGATTCGTGGTCCTTGCAGCAACAGCAGCGTGGACGATAAAATGCGTAAGCTCGTTAAAATTGCAAGCAGCGCTCCTCTTATAATACGAATAATGATCGAATGATAGACCAAGCGAGGGCATTCCACTCTACTCCCTCTCTCCCTCCCCCCTCTCTCTCACCCTCTCTCTCTGCATAGCGAAATATTTGATTTCTGCCTTGGGCTGAAGTTAGCGTATCAATGAATCCGCCTCTTTGGCTCGAGGCTTGCACATAAATTGCTGATGCGCGTGCGAAAGGTCTGTTAAATAAGGTCTTAACACCCAAGTTTGTGGCCTATTAAACTTATGTTCCGTTGCGTGCGACATGGAAATTTTGATGTTTGCATCAGTTTCGCTAATAGGAAAACTACATACAGACATAATGTTTGTTTGTTCCATATGCGGTTGAGCATTAAATTAATTATCTCATTCTAGACAAGAGATCTTGACTAAACGTAGAGCCTGATAATTTGTAGTTTTAATAGTAATAGTAATAATTGTATAGGCTCTGTACATATTATTATTAAAAATAAATATTATAAAATATATTTATAAATATATACATTTAAATAAATTTATTTATATATTATTATTAAAAATAAATAATATAAAATATATATTAAAATATATTTAAAAATATTTTTATTTAAATCAATTTATTTATATTTTATTATTAAAAATAAATATATTAAAATATATATTCCAATTTATTTAAAAATATATTCAGTTAAATCAATTTATTTATATTTTATTATTAAAAATAAATTATATAAAATATATATTAAAATTTATTTGAAAATATATTTATTTAAATTAATTTATTTATATTTTATTATTAAAAATAAATAATAAAAAATATATATTAAAATTTATTTAAAAATATATTTATTTAAATCAATTTATTTATATATTATTCTTAAAATAAATTATATAAAATATATTAATATTTATTTAAAAATATATTTATTTAAAGCAATTGATTTAATTTAATTAATTATATTTCTCACTAAATTTTTTTGTGTATTTATCAAACCTCACAAAAGTCTGTTGACTCTTTCTCAATAAATGTTTTTCACTTACACTCGCAGAAAAAATTCAGGGAGCGAGCAATTGCCTCGGTTCGACGAGTTCGTTTGCGATCGGACCGATCTCTGAGCATAAAGTCTTTTGTGAAGTTGTTGTTGTGTAAGTGAGGTTTAATCTATGCTAATACATCAATAGCGTACGTGAGTGTGAATATATGCGTGACCATTGCATAGACTCTTTGAGTTAACTGCTGCTCAGCAACTCGATCGTCATTGTGCGAGCATTAATCGTTTCGCTCCCTAAACGAGCTTCGTGAAACGAGTGTCAAGTCAAAGCGCTCAACCGAAGACTAAACCGAAAAGTATCGAAGACTAAACCGAAAAGTACCGAAGGCTCATACTCTGAGCGAGTGCATAAAATGTTTCTAGGTCGATCTCATGAACAGAATGTGTAGAGTATGTTAAGCTCAGCCATTTTTTTTTTTTTTTATTTTTGCTCATCAAACCTCAAGATGACTTGATAATTGAAAGGGTTTCTAGGTAAGAGACTTGTACTTCATCTTTTTTACACAAAGTATTTATTTAGAAGACGCATAACATTATGTATTAACAGTAGATGTAATTAAAACTCATTTTTAAATATTTACATATATATTTTTAATTATCAAAAGTTTAAATAAAATTGTAAACTTCCATGACTTGATCATAGACATGACTTGATATAGAAATCATTAGAAATCATATTTAAATATATTTTATTCGCATTTTTCAAGTAAATAATTTTGTTTATTTTCGACTGTCCGATGCATAGAGCTCATTACAAATCATATTTAAATATTTATAATTTCTCTATGTAGAAACGATAAAACCGAATAAAATCTCGCCTTTGTTGAGAATATAATCTAAAAACAACAAGAGGAAAAAACTGTTTGTTGCCGCAAGTGTGACTCATTCCACATTGTTTATTCGCATCTTTACGAGAGCTGCGTTCTGTTGGCCCAGTGAACATAAATTAAATACACTCACATACAGACTCGGATGCTCGTACTTATTATGCATTACCTAATGAAAAGTGGGCGGGATGGCTGGCTGGCTCTGGGCAGCCGCAGGAACTCTCAGTGGGGCTGGCAGGAGGCGAGGCGTAAGCAAATAATAAATAAATAAATAAACGAAAAGCGCAAATAACATTTGAGCGCCAGATTTAATTTCTAACGTTGAGTGCGCATATTAAAACAGCCAGCCAGGAGGAGAAAGCCAACAACAATGTGGGCTGTTCTGTGTGAGAGGGGACGGGGCGGTGCGGGGCGACAAACAAAGATGATGCGGATATCACTGCGTCTGCTGCCAGGAGGAACTGCAGCGGAAATGCGGGTCGAAGACCAAAAAGAAACAATAAAACCCAGAGAGAGAGGGAGAGGGAGAGCATGTGAGAGATAGCAGTGAGCAGAAGTGAGAAAGCCGGCAAATGTTGGCAAATTAAACACGCCAAGTGTTGGGCGTGGCGGAAGGCGTAATAGAAGTTAGCGCGGGTAAACAATGAATTACGGAATCATGAAAGCAAATTGACTTTAATGCAAAAATCAAATATTTACACAGCGCGAGAAAAACTGAACGGCAATGCAATTGCAATGCAAGAGCGAAAATAAATGTGAAGAGGCAGGAGCAGCAGACAGATATACAGACGCAGATAAAAGACAAACAAAATACAAACAAAGAGAGCACACACACACACATACAAACAAATTGAGGTTATGTTAGACGCTGGCTCTGGCACTAAAAACTCGTTTCGGCACTTAAATGCCAATGCAAACACTAAGAGCGAGAGAGAGAGAGAGCGAGAGCTTGTCTGAGCTTAGATGAAACTGGGCATTGGATGAGGTTCGAGGGGGCTGCTGGGTGGTCTGGGGGGTTGCTCACTGGGGTCTGCGGCATATCCGGTTTTTGAGTGTACGTTATTAGCCCTTCGCTGCTGTGGCCGGCTGGCTGTCCGGCGTGTCTGCATTTTACGATTTCATTCATTTTTGTGGCTACCATTTGACGCCGCAAAATATGCAACAAAATTTTATTTCCAGCTTCGCACACTAGAGCCGAAATAAAAATAAAAACTATTATCTAATGTGCTGCAAAGCGAACGAGCGGGCGAGCATTCATTTCCATTCAGCAACTTTATGGAAAATTTTCAATTTCTCTAAGAATTTTTCAATTACAAAAACAAGTAACGGTCATTACTCCAGCTGCCATTTGCCAGAAAAACAGAAAGGAATCAAATTGTAGAGTCCATAAAACATGCATGATATCTAGTAGATGCGAGAGCACAAATCTGTAAACCATAAAAGCGTCGCCCCAAAAACCCAAAGCGACAAGGCGACAATCGACAATCGACAATCGAGAAGCCAACAAGTGAAATTGAAACATTGCACGGATACAAATTGATGATGAAGTGTCCTTCGAGTCCTGCGGGAGTTTCGGTTTTTTTTCGTTCTGTTTTTTGACTCTTTATGGCTCCACAGAGAGCATGGCGAATATGTGAATTGCTTGGGCTTGGATGGGCAAATGCAGTGAGAAAGCCAAGGCAAAAGTCATTCAGATGAATGACCTACGATAGTTTTGTATATATAGATTCCTTGGCAAGTTTATGGCAAATGTGAGCTGATAAATAATTAAAGAGACATGAATATATTTTATGAATATTAATTAAAAAGTCTTGAGTATATAAAAAAGTATATAGATAAAGATATATTGACAAAATTCTTTAAACAATTGCCAACTACAAAAGATAGAAACATTCCGCTCTCTCTCTCTCTCTCTCTCTATTCAGCTCTACGGCCAGAGCATTTCAGAGTCGACTTGACGCACTTGAAGCTCTCTTCTCATCATATCATTCAGTGCTCCCGTTACATATTACTTTTTATTGCGATGCGAGGCGATGATTGACACCTCGTCTGGCAATAAATTTTTAATTTTCAAAGCGCTGTGATAGACTCGCAGTGACTGCCATCTAGACTGTGTGCCTGCCTGGCTGACTTTTACTGACTGACTAACTGAGGACACGCTCTCGATGGGAAGCTTGTTAAATTCAAATTAGAGCCTGGCTGGCTCATAGAGTTGGCGCTGACAGCGAAGATAAATGACAGTGCGCTGTGCGATCGCAACAAATTAACCTTGTTAGGGGCTGCAGCCAGCAACAGTTACAAGTGTATGTAATTTTTTATCGTCTCTTGAGCAGACACAGCCCACAGCCCATGCTCAAGAAGCTTCAGCTTGTTGGCCCACTGACTGACTGACTTATGAATGGCGTGTGGCAGTGCTTGAGCTGGAAAAGAGTCGAATGGTGTGGCGAGTGGAGTGGAGTGGAGTGGAGTGGAGTGGAGTGGGCGGAGCTCTACTCAGCTCAGCATCGATAAATCAGTTTGTATATCAAATTGAATTCACGAGCGTGCACTTGACACCAGCACACGCACATTTATCAGGCGCCCCCCAACCTCTTCGTGCGCTCTGAATTGCAGTTGAAGTGCTGCAAGCGGAGAGAACAACAAGAATCTTTGACTTTAACTGGCGTATGAAAGCGAAGCCACAAAATTTTAATTTCAGCTAAGAGCGCAGGCAACAAAAAAAATATCAGCGCTTTTTGCATTATAAATTATTCATTACATGGGGCGGCGCGCCACGCCCACTGGCAGCGGTGGCGCTGCTGACGGCTGCTCGTTTGCACCTAATTTGATTTTTAGTTGTGTTGAATGGCTATAGCGCCCAGACCTCATTCAGCTTATCTCTCTCTCTCTCGCTCTCTCTCTCTCTCACACTCTGCCATTCTCTTGTTGGTAGCCAGCTCTGGCTGCGTTGTGGTTTAGCCCGTGGCAATCTTTTTTGTTGCTACTGCCACGCACACACTCACCCACACACACACACCCACACACACCCAGCGAAGGCAGCCAAAACATGTGAAGCAGGAGTATTGGACGCGCCTTGGCTCTTGCCCGCTTGCCATCTTTTGGCTTTCATTCATTTGGAGTCCGTCGAAAAAATGTCTGTTATGTGGCTGGCAGAATTCTGCAGTAATTAATGGCAACTGTTTGATTAAAAAATTCCATAGACTGGAGACGTTCATATGAACCAAACCTAACCGAACGGAACTGAACGGAACTGAACTGAACTAAGCAAAACCGAAGCAAACACCGCAACAAATCTATGCAAATTCCATAAATTCCTTTAGAGAGCAACTTGACATTTTTTTTTTTATATGAATACATATGTTATATTTGTATTTTATATGTTCATATATAGCTTATAGTCTGTCTGTATTGCGCACCCATATTCAATTACATTTTGTTAATGCTTCAAAAACAATTTCAACTATGAATATTTTATTTGATTTGATTTTATTTCAAGTGCATTGCATTTATGCAATTATAATAAAATTGATGCAAAAAATAAAAATAAAAATAAATAAATGAATAAAGAAATAAATAAATAAATAAAATAAATAAATAAATAAATAAAGAAATAAATAAATAAATAAATAAATAAATAAATAAATAAATAAATAAATAAATAAATAAATCAATAAATAAATAAATAAATAAATAAATAAAATAAATAAAATAAATAAAATAAATAAAATAAATAAAATAAATAAAATAAATAAAATAAATAAAATAAATAAATAAATAAATAAATAAATAAATAAATAAATAAATAAAATAAATAAAATAAAATAAATAAAATAAATAAAATAAATAAAATAAATAAAATAAATAAATAAATAAATAAATAAAATACATAAAATAAATAAAATAAATAAATAAATAAAATAAATAAAATAAATAAAATAAATAAAATAAATAAAATAAATAAAATAAAATAATAATAATAATATTAATAACAAGATAAAAGAAATAAAGGACATGAATGGCAAGTATCAAATGCAGAATCTGCAGCACTTTCAAAATTTGATTAATCAGAGCATAGGCAAATGTTATCAGATCTGCAAAAACTTGATCTAGTCCACTTCGCACTTCTATATACGCTTATTATATATAAAACATAAAGCTTAACACTTTAGAAATTTAAGAGACGTATAGCTTAATGGATGTATTGTATTACAAAAATGACATCAATTCATATTTTGTAAAGTGGCAAATGAAGTCGGCCATACATATGGCATAGGCATTCGATTTTTTCTATATAATTCCCTATCTTCAGTCTTAAGTTCAATAATCTAAAATTTAATATATAAATTTTCACAAATCTAAGGTTATTAGGCAATTTATAAAGGAAGGCCAGAACAATCATTTTAACGCTACGACATATATTAGTATATATAAAATAAAAAAAAATTAGTTAGGAATAGTTATCGTAGTCTTTTAACTCACATCTTTATAGAACTCATGTTTATATATTTTCGCTAATTCCCTTTGAGTATGCAGAAATCACTTGAGAATCTTTTCCGTGCTAAGGCAATCACTGTCCCCGCTGGAAACAGAAGAAACTGGACTTTGATTATATTTCGCTGGGCAATCCTGGGCCTCATGCTGATATCCTGGGTTAGTTGACTTACGATAATAACAGCTTGCGATATATTTGCCATAATTCATTCACAGGGCTGCGCCATCAACGATATGGTATACTACTCAGAGATCATCAACTACTATGGGAGTCTGCCAGAGTGTGATTTCGTAAAATATGAGATCGTTATGCTCATAGGGAGCGTGGTTGTATTTTTCGTTTTACTCTTGGGTTTCTCTTTGGTGCTCTATCAGAACATAAGGTCATTGCGCTCTGTAAGTCATGAAGCAATATCAATATTATCCCAACTATATTCTGTTGCAGTATCTGGCAGTTTTGTTGGCATGCAGCTGGGTGGAGTTGATGTTCACCCTGGTGCTGACACATACCTATCCGCTGGTTCACGAAATCCACATGAAATGGAAGAAACGCCAAAGCATCAGCCAGTATGAGAGGAAGGTGAGCCAACATCACAGATCAGCTTCGTCTTAGGCTTACGAGTTTTCTCCCACAGTTCAAGTGTTGTGGCGCTCTGGGTCCCGATGATTATCTGCTCATATATGGCGAATTGCCACGCAGCTGCTTCGCCAGTGAAAATCGAACCTCTCCTACGCTATATTTAGCGGGTTGTCTTCACAAGAATGCTGAGCGTCTGCAAATAGTGCACGTTGAGCTAGCCACGCCAATATGTCTGGTATGTGCCTGAGAGTCTACATAGCTAAGATGTAAACGATTAATGTGTCTATCGTATATCGATTGCAGTTTGTGCTCCTCGGATTTCTGGTCGGCTTCGTATCCTATCTGAAGGGCATCAAGGCGCCCAAACGCAACTGTCAGACACTGCGTGAAGCGTACTTCGTTCTCTAGTGGCAAATTGAATTTGCATTTGGAAGACAAATTGGATGGCATTGAAATTGGGAATTGGATGGGAATTTCAATGGGAATTGCTATTGGCAGGGACTTACACATCTCATATTTCACCAGCTGCAATCAATAACGATAAACACTCGAGTGGCTGGCTGGCTGGCTGAAAATCCTTGTCAGCCATGGCCCGGTCCGAGTGTCCGAGCTGTGTTCGCTCTGCATATGCATGAGCCAATAAAGAAATCAACAAAGGCAAATCCAAAACTATTGCAAATACCCAAACAACAGCAGCCCGGACAGCCTCGACAGCTGGACAGAGCACTGAATACTCGGAAACAATATGCAAAAGCGAAATGCAGCCAAGCGACTGAGCACATATTCAAGGACAATCGGATGACTTGGACCACCAGGATGCTCGAGAGTTTTTTTACATATTTTAGCTCTGTGTGTGTGCAAATACATTTTATTGTTGTCAACATTAAATGAAAAACAATTTTCAGCCCGTCGAAATGCATAAAATATGCCCAGCAGTACGTCCAACTTTATGGCTAAATAGTTTGCTGCGGCCCAAGCAGTTAATACTATTTTTTGCTCGTTTCTTTTTTTTTTTTTTTAGCTGCTCGACAGTTTGGCAAAACTTTTCCGCCACAGACCTCCATAACCATAACAATAACAATAACAACACTTTGGTCAAGCTGCTGAGCTGCCGATGGGTCCCATCGCAAAGTTTATGGCAGCAAAGGCGCGCCGCCCTGGGGGGGGGCTAACTGAAAAACCAAAAGGGGTCATGTGGCTCATTAAACTTTGGCCAACAATTTTTTGTGCGCCCTCCGCACCAGCCACCGCCCCTCCGCTGCGCGCTACTAGCAAAGACAAACAAAAAGTTTTGCACTAAATATTTTGCGACCCTGTGAAAAAAGAATGAAGATATATATATGGAGTGTATCTGTGGAGTGGGCAGCGCTGCATGCGGATGAGCCTGGGCGTGAGGCATAAAATTATGGCACACATACGCCCCATTAAATGTTGAACTAATGTGAAGGGCAGCGTTTTAGAAAGGAGTTGGAGCATGGGGGCGGCAAATAGAGCAAGGGGTTATATGGAGAGGGTGTGGGAAATTAAGGAGAGCAAGGGAGAGAGGGAGAAAGAGAGAGAGAGAGAGAATAAAAGGAAAGAAAGTGAGAACATAATAAATAGAGTGATAGAGCGAGGAAGAGGGAAAGGAGAGGAGAAGTGAGAGAGAAACACATGAAGAACAAGTGAGAGAGGGAGAGAGAGAGAGATATAACTAGAAACAAGAAATGGAAAGGGAGAACATAATAAATAGAGTGATAGAGAGAGGAAGAAGGACAAAGAAGAAGTGAGAGAGAAACACAAGAAGAACAAGTGGGAGAGGGAGACAGGGAGAGAGGGAGAGAGAGAGAGATAGAACGAGAAACAAGAGAGGAAAGAGAGAACATTATAAATAGAGTGATAGAGAGAGGAAGGGGGAGAAAGAAGAAGTGAGAGAGAAAAACATGAAGGTGAGAGAAAAAATATATAAAATATATATGTAAGTATGTAAGTATAGAGAAAGAGAGAAAGGGGGAGAGGAAATCAAAAATGGATCGAGTAAGTTATATAAGAATTAGAGAGAGCGATAGAGTGAGTGAAAATACAGAGAGCAAGAGTAAGTTAGATGAGAGAGAGATAGAAGAACAGTGAGTGACGTAGAGTGGCGTAGAGAAAGACGTAGAGGGAGGGAAAGAAGCGTAAAGAAAGACGTAGAGAGAGGGAAAGAAGCGTAAAGAAAGACGTAGAGAGAGGGAAAGAAGCGTAAAGAAAGACGAAGACAGTGAGTGACGTAGAATGGCGTAGAGAAAGACGTAGAGAGAGGGAAAGAAGCGTATGGAAAGACGTAGACAGTGAGTGACGTAGAGAGGAGTAAAGAAAGATATAGAGAGAGGGAAAGAAGCGCAAAGAAAGACATAGATAAAGAGGTAAAAGAAACGGGAAGAGCATGAGAGGGGGTGAGAGTGAGACAGAGACACACAGAGATAGAGATAAAGTAAGGTGGACCGTGAAAGACAGACTTAGAGATAAAGGGAGAATGGAAGAAAATAAATGCTGTATGAAACAGATTGGGAAAGATAAAGACAGAGAGACAGTAAACAGCTCAAGTCAAAAGAAATGGAATGAAAATAAAACAAGACCAAGGAAGAGGTGAAGGGTGAGAAGAGAAGGGAGAGACGAATGAGACTAAGTTGAACAGTGAGAGAACGAGTCATAGGGAACAAGTGAGAATGGAATACGGCTAAAGAAATAAATGAAATGTGAACGCGGATATGGAACAGCGAGATAGAGAAGCGGAGTAAGGTACATAAATAAAAGATCTCTTACAAGCTATATAAGATATATGCAATATAGCCAAAATAGAGCTGCTTATCAAACAACTAAACAAGCTTTGCCAATGTCTTGCTGAGCTGTTGGCGAGTTAATGTGGCGACATAATGTCGCCAATTGTCAAAGCTGCTTGTATAATGTGCCATTAGCTAACCTGCAGATTGAGCAAAGAGCAACAAAAGCAAGCAACAAATAAGCAGTTAAAATTTTTAAAATTAAACAATTGCCAAAAGTTTTTTTTTTTTTTGCAAATAAAATTTTAATTCGTGTGATCAACAACAGTTTCAACAAGGGCTGAGCGCTATGAGCTCAACCTAATAGCCCCAGTGGGAGCCAAAGCCATCGAAGCTAACGTGAGCGACGCCAATGGCGGGCGAGTACTTCACATAGGCAGCGGGGGCAGCCAGAGGTGCGGCATAAGAGACAGTTGGAGCGGCATAGGTCTTGGCGAGGACTGGAGCTGGAGCAGCATACGAGACGGTCTTGGCGAGGACTGGAGCTGGTGCCGAGTAGGTGAAAGCTGGAGCAGGCGCAGCAGCATAGATCGACTTGGTGACCACGGGTGAGCTATAGATAGTCTTGGGCGTGTAGACGTTGTTGGTGGTGCGCGAGTCCACCTTGCTGACGCTGGAGTAGGGAGTGACCACGTTCTTGGAGTAGGTGGAGACGGTGCCACCGAACGAGCGCACCACATTCTGCTGTGTGGTGCCGACGGCATCGTAATGTGGCTGCGCCACCTTCGTCAGCACGGGAGCAGCGGCCACATAGCTGGTCGGAGCCAGGAAGCCAGCATTGGCTGCACCGAGCACAGCGCAGATGGAGAGAAGGACGTATTGGAATGCCATGGCTGATTGAAGGAGGTTGTTGTTTAACTGCAACTGGAATGGTTACTGATGCCTAACTGGAGCGGCGCCGCAGCTTAAATAGCCAAAAATAGCCAACAAATGTTGGCCAAAACATTTCACGGTCGCATTGGCCTTAACATTTGCGACAGCGCGACTTAGGCCTAAGCTGCCGCCCCACGAACGCACAGAAACTGGTTCAATGGGTCGGCAAATGACTGGCCAAAAAGCCCTGCGAATGGGCGTCGAAATGGGAGTTGGAGTTGAAGTGGAAGTCGAAGTCGAAGTTCGAAAAGTGAATTATTTTGAATACTATCAGCAGCTCATAAATTTTCCAGAGAACAACAAAAACTTTTATTGCGTTCGCGCGTATTTTTCCATTAAATTGAGTTCAACTCAAGCAGCAAATATGCCCCGCCCCTTGGCCCAGTCAAGGACTCTTCAGCTTGTGTCAACTTTTTGCTGTGGGGATGCTTTTTTTTTACTTTTCGTTGTTGTTTATGATTTTTGTACTTTCGTGCACTGCTCCTGTGGCGCACGGGGCGCATGATGAATATTTATTGAAATTACCAAAGTTGCCGCCTGTCCCCCAAATTGAATTGTGTTGCCAACTTGGGATGACTGCCACGCCCCATTTCTTTCTCTCTCTTCTTCTCTCATTTTGGATTTTCGTTACTGTTTTCGTCTTCTTTTTTTTTGGCAAATTGTTATTAATTTTACACGTGTGCCGTGGAGTCCGCTGCTGAGCAATCGTAATTACGACGTTTAATTTATGGTCACAAATTGGCTTTCAAATAATTGCCAAATACTCAACGCACAGCCAGACAGACAGAGAGACAGACAGCGAGACAGACAATCCGGCTCAGTAACAACACAAACATTTCGCATCTCTCATTGTGGGCAGCCGGCTCAATTACCAAACATTCGTCGTTTTGGCACGCGTCGCGACGCGTATAAAAGCCACAACATTTTGGCCAAATCAGCATCAGTCGCAGCCCAGTCAGCAATCAGCCATCAGCCATCAGCTAGCAACAGTTATTCGTTCCATTCACAATGGCCTTCCGTTACGTCATCTCACTCTGCGCCCTGGTGGCCTATGCCAATGCCGGTCTGCTGGCCAGCCATGTGGCTGTGGCTAATCCTGCCGTGGATGCCGTTGCCTCCACACAGCAAAATGTGGTGCGTTCCTTTGCCGGCACTGTGTCCAGCTACTCAAAGGCCATTGATACGCCCTACTCCAGCGTGCGCAAGTCCGACACTCGTGTCCAGAATAATGTGTACACTCCGGCTATTGCGAAGACCACCTATGGCGCTCCTCTGTACACCCAGGCCACGCCTGTTGTGCAGAAGACTGTGTACGCTGCTCAAGCTCCAGTGCTGGCCAAGACTGTATCATACTCGGCTCCATCCATCACCTACTCGGCACCAGCTCCCGTGCTGTCCAAGACCGTCTCGTATGCTGCTCCCGCTGTCACCTACTCGGCACCTGCTCCCGTGCTGGCCAAGACCGTCTCGTATGCCGCTCCAGCTCCAGTCGTAGCCAAGACCGTCTCGTATGCTGCTCCAGCTCCCGTTCTGGCCAAGACTGTCTACTCGGCGCCCGTGATTGCCAAGAGCTATGCCGCTCCAGCTGTCGCCTATGCCGCACCACTGGCCACCACCAATGTGAACCATGGACCCAGCGCCACCACCTACACCCACAATGCACCCGCCCTGGGCGTCTCCAGCTACGGCAGTGCCCAGACCGTGCGCTACTCGCCCGCCGAGAGCGTCTCGCACATGAGCTTCGATGGCTTCGGCACCCACTGGGGTTTCTAGACACGAATCGACGCTAAACGGTTGAAACTTCTTGTTAATGTTGATTATTTCGATAATTATTATAATAAAGCAAAAAAAAAGCAACCTTGGTTAAGCTTCTGTTTCGTGGTTGGGGGACAAATCGGCAGCGGGGCTAAGCAAAGTGAAGCCTAACAAGCAATAAACGCGCAATTGTTCAGTGAATTATATCAGAGCAGCAGAAAACAATTGGAGCTGGAGCTGAAGCTGAAGCTGGAGTCGAAACTGGAAGCCGGTTTCTGCGACGTCATCTCGTTTTCTCGTGGCGGCCTTCGCTTGCCCGCTAAGCCGCTTTCTGCACAGCTCGTGGCGGGGGCGTGTTTACGCCTCACATTAATTGGATTTAACATTTATTTTTGCACACCTTCCAGCAAGCGAAGTGCCCGTCGATCTATGAAATGGACATCGAAATCAAAATCCGTCTCATTGCCATTCAATTTAGCCAAGCAAACAGCTGGCATAGAGACAATTGAGACCCGCTCAGTTGTGCTTGTTGCACTTGCCATAATTATTGTCTGTTAATTATCGACTCTTTCAGCCGATATAACAGCAATCAGAGTTATGTTTGCTTTCTGGGTCACTCAGCAATCATACATCACAAAGGCGAGCACACTTTATATAATAAGGGTTAATGCACTGGGTGTGTGATCTTGAAGTTGTTTGGGCATAAGAGACAAGGCTGAGGTAGACTTTGAAACTAAATTTACTAGAAATATAAATGTAGTATAATTATTAAAAAATATTAATAAATGAAGGAAGTAAATAATGAGCTAAAAAAAGTGTAACTCAAGGAAAATACTACTTATTTCAATATATTTTTATATAAATGTGGAATATATGAGCATATTTATTAAAGGAGTTAGCTTTTTGATGTCATTTATATATTCTATTAAGATATTATAGATATTATAGATAGATAGATAGATAGATAGATAGATAGATGGATAGATAGATAGATAGATAGAAAGATAGATAGATAGATAGATAGATAGATAGATAGATAGATAGATATCTTAAATAAAGCCAAAGAGCATAAAGCATTACATTGGTTAGTTTGTATTAAATTATCTTTTTATATATTTTATTTGGATTTTGTTTTAAATATATTTTTATGACAATATTTTAATAAAAAAAAATATAATGTATTTTGCAAAAACAAATTTAATTTTATTTATATTTATCTTTATTTTATTTTATTTTATTTTATTTATTAATTGTATTTTTTTAATAAATTATAAATTAAATTAAATATTAAGCTTTACTTTTGTTTCAAATATATTTTTATGACAATATTTTAATAAAAAAAAAATATATATATTTTGCAAAAAAAAATTATTATATTTACATTTATCTTCATTTTATTTTATTTATTTTTTATTTATTTATTTTTTTAATAAATTATAAATTAAATTAAATATTAAGCTTTACTTGTGTTTCAAATATATTTTTATGACAATATTTTAATAAAAAAAAAATATATATATATTTTGAAAAAAAAAACTTAATTATATTTATATTTATCTTTATTTTATTTTATTTATTAATTATATTTTTTTAATAAATTATAAATTATTTTATATACATATTTTAAATAAATTTAAAAAAAATTAAATATCATTTTGAGACCTCAAAACGAATGCAAATTCTTCAATATATAAACTCAGTCAGTTTGCCACGAACAGCTCAACTCTCGGCCGCAGCTAATTTATAAAAGAGCTTCGTCATACTCTCAGGTGTACGGATGACACTCATAACTAGCTCATACTCTGGCAATTGGCATTCGACAGGCGTCTGTCCAATCATCTAATTGAAAGCTGATTAAAAAGTGATTGTAAAACACTTTATTTTGGATTTGGAGCATACGTCAGGCTCGGGCTCACATCACATTGATTTCTGGCAATTCCCTGGCTAATGCGCACATAAACAATCAAATTAAATGAAGATATGCATTAAAAACCAAGCAAAGGGGCAAGACTCAAACACGTTTTTCTTGCAGAATTCGCTGCAGTTGTGATTGCGCATACGTCATGTGCCACAACAGAATGCATACGCCAGCCCATCCATCTCCCTCTCTCCCTCTCTCTCTCTCTCTTGCTCTTTGTCTGGCTGTCTGCCTTGACAATTAGTCAATAATTTATTTCAATTTCATTTGGCATACCAAGCACACACACACAGAGACTGATACAGCAGTAAGAGAGCCGGCCTAAGTGCAGTTTAATTACATTTGCATTTTGGCTCTTGCTTGGGCTTGTCGCTCTTGGTTTTTGCACAAACTGCTTGCGCATGCAGCTGAGCACAAACAATTGTTGCAATGCAATTTGCGTAAGCGAATTTTCATCATTTAAATAACAGAGCATTATGCTTTATACGACACACAGAGACAGCAGCGAGCAGCGAGCAGAGTGAGAGCCGAGAGTTGGCATAGATAAAAAGTGCATTTCTCACTCTCAGACAGATTGACATTCCCAGTCTGTTGTCTGCTGTCTGTGCAGCTATGTCCTGCTATAATTAAATTATGAAAGGACATAAGACGCATAATAAGTCATAAATCAAATTTACCTATCCCACGGGTAACCCCCACAGCAGCCAGCCAGACAGACAGTAAACTTTTGCTGCCAGACACCCTCACATTGTAGTATTTGTGACCCCAGCTCAGCTCAGCTGAACTCAAGCCAAGTCAACTCATGGGCCCTAATTTGATGGACATTATGACGACTCTGTCTCGGCAAACAATTAGACAATTGATGCATCTGTGGCTATTTGGCCAATGCCATCTGTGCTATTTGTATCGGACATGGCACACAAAACGTGAAAAGGGCCGAACCCCGAAATGCCTCGAACACTGAACCAGACAGCTGGAACTGTAACTGTGACTGTGACTGTGACTGCATTTTATGTTGTCCACGTCATGGCCAGACGCTCCACTTTCGAGTGTCCAATTCAAAAGTTTGTGCAACAGCAAATGTTAGCTGTGCACGCCAGACCATTGCAATAATTCCAGTGTTGCCGAGCTGCTGTTTTTGCTGTTCATCATGTTGCCCAACATTGAACGGGCCGAATTTTGTTTCCATTTATAATTTGTTCACATTTATATTTCAACTGTGAAATTTGATTATCTTTGAAGTAATAAATATATGTGTTGTCAAATATTTTAAGTTCTTATTATTCATTTACATATTTATTAATTTAATTTATATAAAATTGCATTCCAATTTTTTAGCAAATTCCGTACAAATAAGGTATTGACAAAATTTATTTATTATTAATTTTGGTATTTATAAATATTTTAATACAAATAAAGTTGTGTAAAATCTATTATTTTACAAATTTTAAAAATTATACAAATTTTAATTATTATTAATTGGCTATAATTATCTTAATTTAAATAATATGTCATCAATTTAAATTGTATTTCATTATTTAGTTCTAATAATTATTTTAATTATTATGATTTTAGTATTTATAATAATCTTAATATAAATAAAATTGTGTAAAATCTATAATTCACAAGTTTTAATTAAAAAAAAAAAATTATATATAAATACATATTAATTAATATTAATTCATAGTTTTGTATTTCATTATTTAGTTTTAATAAAAGTTTTAATTATTATAATTTTGATATTTATAATTATCATAATTTAAATAAACAAAAATTTTTAATTATATATTTTTTAAAATTATATTTATTATTTTAATTATTATTTTCTTTATTATTATTTTGGTATTTATATTTTGGTATTTTGGTATTATTATACAATTTTTGTAGAGCTTATTAACATACACATAAAAAGTGGAAAATTTATTAAAATCTATTCATTAATATTATACAAATATGTAAATAATTTTATATATATTGGCTCAACAAATTTTCCTTTATCTAAATGAATTTTCCTTCTGTAATTCTCCACAGTTTTCCCCAAACTCTCGCAACATAAACTAATTTTGAGCATGCTCTCACGCAAATGCCAGACGAACTGAAGCAGAAGTAGAAAAGAAATGGGAACCCAAACAGCTCAGACAATTCAGCATCGCGATATGTCATAGTCGCAGACAAAGGGCCAGCCAAAAAGAGAAAAAAAAATGCGAGTTTGGTTTCTCTAAGAAACCAACCCAACCGCCTCTCCCAGCTCTGGCTCTGCCACCTTGTCGAGGTCTACTTAACTGATACGGATCATTGCTTGGCCCGCAGCGCTGTTGGCCCTGCGCTGTAGATTAAAATTTAATTTTTAATTTAAAGACTGTTTGCATTTGATTTGCGTCTTGTTGTGGCATAAATAAATGAGCAAAGGCACAAACGAACGAAACGTAGCGTAGCCAAGGACTTAAAGCACGACTCGCCTGTTGATTTATCATTAGTCAATGCAAATTCAATGCTCACCTATCGGCCAGAGCCACGTGCAATGTCAATGTCAAGCGATTAACATTCAATTAGCTTTTTGGCTTCATCAATGATTTTATCGCCAGCCATTAGATGCGGCTGGTCGGCTGCGGGGGTGCGTGTGGCAGCTTCTGTTGCGGCAGCTCCTGTTGCTGTGGCTGCTTTCAGTGTAAATTGTGGCAAATTATCATTAGCTTTTTGTTGTTGTTGCTGTTCTCTCTCTCTCACTCTCTCTCTCTCTCTGGGTGTGTGTGACAACATCTTTACATCTTCAAAAGGTTTTTATGACATCAACAGCTGTCGTTGACAGATTATTGCGGCGATTATTTTAGCAGCCAAAGCAAAGGGACAGCCAGCAAGCACAAGCAAACTGGCAAGGACAGCCACACTGAGTAGGGCTCCATTCGTATGCCCTGTAGGGGTTGTTCCATGCCAGTCGATACAGTCTTCTCCTTTTGCTTTGTGCGCTCAACTGGAAATTGTCAACAAGATTCCCGTTGTTGTTCTTGTTGCACATGTGTCTCTGGCTGGCTAGTTGAACATCTTGTGGGCTGGCTGTTGTAAATAAGGATACTTCACTTGAAATACTTGTCATTTATGTTTACAGTAGTTTTTTTTTTTCAGATTTATATTATTATTTACATCTTTTCCAAATCTGCAATGTGCAAATCTTATTGGCCGCGAAGACTTCATATCGCTACGGCTGTCTCTCTGTGCGCGCTCTCGGTAAGCTCAATTGAACCCAATTAAAGGCATATCTAAATCTATATACAGCTATTAGGCATTATCGAGGTGGCCGTCAATATCGCCTATATTGTCAATCAGACTTTGGAACGAGCTCTAATGATCGCATCATGCATAGCTACCACTGTGTTCATGATCATCATGTCGACCATTGGACTGATGGTGCTCTATGGACACAAAAGACTCAGACTATTCATAGTTAAGTTTAAACAAATATTTTAGAAATCTCAGCTAAGAGATTGAAAAGTATACGAGCTTAGGCATAGCTTGCTAGTTCTTATGTAGTTGCAGAGTATCTACAAGGCTTATAAAATCAAATAAATCCCATCTATTCTCTCTATATATTTTTAGTTGGCTGCCTGCCTGGCGGCATATCTCATAATTAATACCGTTCTCTGGGTACTCTTTCAAGAACGGAATGTCAAAACTGTAATGGCTATATTGGCAGATGTTTTTTTTATACTAACCAACATATGTAGTGTGAGTGAGATAACAAGAGTGTGTGTGGGAGAGAGAGTGATATAATATATTATATATATATTTTTTTGCTTAGACTATCTCGCTGGTCTTAGTCGTCACGCTGGTATTGAAGATCGAGGATGCCTGAGACTTTTCTATCGTTCTCACTAAGCACATATAAATTATTTTTTTTATAAATTGGTTCAGAAAACATGTGCATCCTAAAGCTACGAATACTCAAGATTCACACGGTCGTGCTGTGTTTAATAGTTTTGGTAAGTCGCAATTTGCCCATGGGACGAAAGCAAGTGAAGGAAATTCTCATTCTCATTAATTTTTTTCAGATTTGTAATATTTGTAATCTTTTCTATGGCATCAAGCTTGCCAACAATTTCTACAGTCCGGCAAGGAACTTACTGACTGTGTCTATAGTGCTGGATAGTGTTCTATTTGTGACAACTTGCTTGGGCATTTATGGGGCTCTATTTCACAAGAAATGGCCTCTGAAGCTTGTAAGTTGAGATCGTCTAAGTTGCCTGACTATGTTGATTATATTTTTCTGATCCCTGCTAGTATGTCTTCACACTGATTGCCTTCTTTATAAGTAAGGTATTAATTGCGGATCAAGCTGTTGGCTTCGAGACCAAATTTTATGCAACCTTCGTGAGTCCCTGGTATCATATGGAAACAGCACTATCGGTAAATAGAAGCGGCTAACGAGAGATTTGCATAAATTGCATATTGCATATTCATTTCAGGTTTTATGTTTGATTTTTGTATTTTCTTTTTATCTACAACTGGACAACAAGGCGGAATTCAGGTAATGCTGCGCTTTAAAAATTTAATTAAATAAAATTGGGATTTAATTACAAAATAAATTGAGTTCGATTCGAGAGCAATAAATGCCTTAGCTTTCATTTATGTCACTACTTTTGTGATCATCATAAAAACCTGCCTATTCCAATATACATTTGCCTTTTCCTAGTATTTGTTTATTACAAATCATAGTAGCCCATTTCCATTTCTCTTGCAGAAGAAGAAAACACAGAAATTTGGCATTTAATTTTCGAGTTTGAATACAAACACAATATAGGCAGCATGTGTTTCTTTCAGCTCGAGGTAGTGAGATATTTGACTTTAAGCTTGATCGTCGCCTTTGCAGTAAGTGCAGCTAAAGTTAAGGTAAATAGATATATAAGCAGCTAACATTCTCTTCTCTCTTTCAGGCTTGCAATGTGCTGGACAATTGCGCTTCCGTCAAGTGTTTGTATGAGGGCCAGAAGCAGATTAGGACAGCTTTAATCGTATCGCTCGTAATGAATACCATAGTCTATATGCCAATTGTCACTGGATTCAATGGAACTTATCGCAGTAATATCTTAAAGATGCAGCGCGTGAGTTGCCAGCATTTTCACAGTTTTCTTTCTCTATTTTTATTATTAATTTTATTATTTTCTATTTCAGTTCATTGTCGCAATGATGGCGTATTTTGCAGGCAAAATAGTTCTAAGCAAGAATTTAGTTCTATTCGAAGTCGCTAATATTGAACTGATTATATCGTATCAGCTATGTGTTATCACTTCCGTGAGTACTCGAGAGATTTGCTAGGAAATTGCTTGACTTTATATGCTTTTCTTTGGCTTTTTCCAGGGACTTTGTTTTGTGTTCGCCATTCCACTTAGTGTGAAGCTGTTGGAGAAAGAGAATCAAACCGAAATTCAAGTTTAAATTTATATACATATTTTTAGCGTGTATTGAAAAAAAAAAAAAAATGATATACAGCTTTTTATGGCTAGCTACAGAAACATGGATTTGACT
Organism: Drosophila buzzatii; assembly: GCA_035045845.1. NCBI lineage: Eukaryota > Metazoa > Arthropoda > Insecta > Diptera > Drosophilidae > Drosophila > Drosophila buzzatii. The sequence goes on from JAWNOS010000505.1 coordinate 6,508,116, forward strand.
TGGTTTTATTCAGATTTGTTTCTAGACTTTTTTCTCTTTGGCTCTGATGACGTCCAACAGCCAGCTGAATAGCTCTATTTACAGAATTGTCTTAGACTTTAGATTGAACATTATAGATAGTGTTATGCACGCCTGTATCTCTGGCCTATCGAATTACATGCGAAATTATGGACACAACACGCCCGCAGGATAACAGCAGCAACAGCAGCCAATAAAGATGACGATGACAAGATAAACGAAAGTTTGTGGTGAAAATGCGGGAAGGGGGACTGGGTAGGCAAGGCGAAATTGTCGCCGACTCTGGCCTGGCTGCTTTAAATGAAATTTAACGATGCACACAAATAATGGCACTTTGCATTTTAAAGCACACTTTAACGAGCCCGACGATGGTCGATGACGGTCAAAAGTCAAGCGCGCAACGGATGCGACATTGACATTCAATTGGTTAAGAGGGGAGCAGAGAACGATGATGTCTGTGAACTCTGCTGCTCTGAACTCTGCTGCTCATTATACGCAACTCCATTTGACACTTTTATTGGCCCAGCTGTCCAGGAGCTGATATTTCACACTTGATTCGCTGGCAGAGGGCGAAAATTAAATGCGTAATGCTTGGCCAACATTTATGCGGGTCATTTTATGGCAAGCGGATGCGGATGCGGATGCGGTTACGGATATCAACCGATAAGGCCATTAAAATATATGTACGCAGATATGTATGTATATAAGTGCAGCACTTTTGCTAGCCATAAACTGAGGCAAGGCGCCAAACGCCCGAGGCACTCAGCCAATTACGTAAATAAAAAGAAATATGTTTGCAGCCAGCGTCTACTTATGTGGCAAACGTGTCAAAGTGCTGAAACCGAAATGCAACAGCTTTTTGCGAGCACAGTCACACTGAGTGCCTCATTAGGCGTGTGAAGCTGGCCTCCCCCCGAGCTGTAGCGAGGCGACTACGAAGCACAAATTTAATGGGCATTTCAAATTTAGATATATATAATATATATATATATGTAGTTTGCATGTGCTTGAAATATGCTTTAGAGAAATCGCTTAATTAAAGCTGCGCGCCGTGGGCGATTTTCATCATGAGCAGCTGTCGCTGCTGCTGGCCTCGAAAAAACAGCATGTTGTCGCTGGCCAGGCGCATATCCTGCGGCTGATTAAAATCTATTAGAGTCAAAGCAGATGTAAGACACTGCTGAGAGAGCGAGAGAGTGGTAGAGTGGAGTGTGGCATGTAAATGTCGACGCAATTGAAGTGCATGCGGCGGAAACTGGCGACAGACTCTAGCCTAGACATGCCAAGAGTCTAACTGGATTCCAATTGGTTTTGAGCAGCAGCGAGCTGAGCAGATGTAAACTTATGCCAAGAGCAGTCAATAAATTATTTAAAAATTATTTATCAATAACTTGCGATTTATAAAGCTTATTGTCAAGTTACAAAGAAGAACTTGATATGCATAGAATAACTTTATATTTATGCATTGAATGTTGTGCGCACTCGCCTTTATTATTTCTTTTAATTTCGCATTCAATGAGAGCTGGGCAAGTTAGAGCATACAGCAACGTCTTCTACGTCTTATACGCCTCTTTGTCTTTTGCCACTGCCAAAAGTCGCACTCGAAAAGTTTGAGCGCAAAGTTTTTAACGGAAATTGTGCAGCTGTTTTGTGTGTGCGATGACAAGGCTCTCAGAGAGGGAGGGGTGAGGGCTGGCATGTGGCAAGCCCAGCACTTGTTGGCTGCCCCAAAGATATGCTATCTGCCATTGCAGACGGCAAGTGTCTTGCAAATTTCTTGAAATTTCAATTGCAACATTTACATGTGTAAGCAAATACCTATGAGGTATGCGCATCCATCGATCTATCTAGGCAAGTAGCTAGCGGTATCGAGCATGTGCCGGCACTCAATATGAATTTTCATGATTAAAGCGCGTGTCGGTGGCCGTTGCTCGCTTTTATCGCTCGAAGACAGCGCCGTTCCGGGAATGTGAAATGTCGCCGGTTCGATGAGAACGAGGTTTTTTTTCTTATAAATTATCGTATGGTAGCAAATGTGTCCACACAGCCATTGGCACGCATGCATAATAAAGTGATTTTAAAGGGCACTTTTCCTCGTTCCTCTGCATGGCTGCGTAAAATTTCCATTTGTGTGCCGGAGCTGGCACTCAACGTTATTGGAAACGAAAGTTAAGGGCGCCCGTTTGGGTTCGGAGTGCACACATGGGCTCTAATGTTAACTTGGCTTTAACAATTCATTAAAATTTCATGCAACTGCTGCACTGCCACAAGAGTAATCCACTTTGTTATTAACTGTTATTTACAAATGTCAGCGCGACAGCAAAAATATATATATATTAAATGCAGCGCAAAAGCGTCAAGTCATAAACTGCTCATCAGTCTTGCAGGAGGCCAGGGAGCAGCAGCAGCAGGAGGCGGAGTTCCCTTTCTTGTAGCTGTAATTATGCGCGTCGCAAAAAGTTTACTATCACAACTCATTCTGCGTCTCATCCTAGCCATGCACGTTGTCATTGTCTCGACGCGCAGGAAGTGCCAAAGCGCTGCAGGGCCAAAACCGAGAATGGTCCGGCCATGGCTGGCCATAGTCCTCCCTGGCGCCTTTTGACGCTGATAATGCAATTTCCGCTGCGCGTAATTTACTGTTATGCAATGTTTCATTTTATTTCTGCCCTGCGACTTTGCCACACTCATTCATTTTTTCATTTTTCTCTCAACAGCGCCCGAGAGCATCAATGCTAGTTGTTGGCTATTTATCTACATAAAGTTAATTGAAAACATTCAAATGCCAGCATCTTCGCAGACGCAGCTCTGTGATGCTCTGCGTGATGTGTCAACATCTTTCGCCTGCCATATAATCCGACTGGCCTCGCCAGGCCATGTCCACTTTTATGTGTCCTGCTCATTCGTAGTCTTTATTACAAATTGGTTTTCTGCACTCGCTCGCATGTTTCGTGCGCAATGCCAAATGAATATGGAAGCCGCAACAACAACCCAAAAAAACACTCGACAAATGTATGTGAAAAAAGAAGGAAAACCTGGCAAATTGCAGCCGTGGGTTACCCACGTGGTAAATCCAGAAAAAAAGCAGCCAAAAAACAAGCCAAATATAAGTCCGTGCATTGTCGTGAAACGTGTTCACTTTGCACGTTAACGAACTGAAATCGAAAGTTTTGGTTGCGGTCAGCATGCAGGAGCATTGTCATACCCTGCAGCTGTCTGTCTGTCTGTCCCACTGTGCCGTGCACAGTTGTGCGATGTCAGATTGAATGGTTTATGTGCGACACCTTTGACCGGTCGGGTCGAGTTGCTGTCCATATAAATTAAACCCAACTGCTGGCTGCAACAAGCTTTAAGCTTCATATACAAAGGAATTTCTGGGAGATTTTGCTTCAAGTGATTTGCGTTTGAGATGTGACCAAGATTTCTTTAATATATATGGCAAAAAACTGATTTCCAATTGCGATTAGCGCAGAAATAATATTTATAAATATTTTTCAAGTTTCAATTAAACAAAAATATATTATAAATATTTCTCAAATTCAACCATTTCTGTTTAAGGCAATTTCCATTTGATATCTGTAGATAAACTGAGAATGTTTCGGTTCAGCTGCAATTTCCAACCCCAAAAGAATTTGTTCTGGCTTGAGCTGCTTTTATATTATTTGGCCAGCAAAAGTCACGTGGCATTCATAATTCTTAAAACGACGCCATCTGAAATTATGTAGCAATGCTAAGTGCACCCAAACAGCGCCAGCGACAGCTGCCCCAACGTAGCTTGCTCGCCCTGCGCCAACCCCAACCCTCTCTTCCACCCTCTCTCTCTTTCTCTTCATTGTACGTGACCAGCATTTGTCGCGCTGCAAAGTATGCTATGATTTTTTGGACTCACTCGAACAATGGGGAATTGATTTCGTAGCCGAAGCTGATTATGGAATTAAAACATATTTTTACACCGTCGCTCAACTTAAAACTTTAAGTGGCAAAGGTTCTTGCCGTACGTGACAATTCCCAGCCAGCCAAGTTTAACACACACACGGACTGAGGCAGAGGCAAACAAGCAATGAATAAAGTAAGCGAAAACTACAAAGAAGTTAACTACAGCAAGGGCTCACTGTGAAAGTGAACTTGGGTTACAAAGGCCGGCGACGAGGCGGGGCGGGGCGGGGGGGACTCGGCACATAAGATGCGTATAAAAACGCAGATAAATAACATTGAATGCGAAAATGCACAGAAAAATGTAGAGAAAGCAGATAGAGCAAGAAAGAAAAATAAACAATACGCCTTTTGAAATGCTAAACGTGCCACACACACGCACACACACACACACACACATCGCACACCCTGTCACAGCCAAAGGCATTCTTCACACTCTCACACTTTGGCAGGACGCGCGCAGGACTCGTGTATTTTTATTAGCTCTGCTGCCGTCGCTTTATCTTGTTACCCAAAAAAAAAAAAAGGAAGGGCAAAGAAAAACATTTATCTTGTCGTATTTATTTTGTAGCGCATTAATTTCATCTCATGTTTGAAATGGGAATTGACTTATTTGCATTCGCTTTAATTTGTTTGCCCATCAATGAGGCCTTCTCTCTCTCTCTCTCTCTCTCTCTCTCTCTTTTGGAACTCAGGTGCTGCAACTGTCAAAATTGTGATTGATGTAAGCAAAAGAGGGCTGTAGCGAAATTATGAGATTTGTTGCTAAAAATATTAAAAAGGCACAGAATTTGATTGATTAAAAATAAAAGTCTTTAAATCAAGACATTTTTGAATGGGGAACAAAGATTTATAGACTTTCTTCCCAGTTCTTCAATAACTCCATCGAACTGCCAATGAAACTCTCATCAAATCATAGCTCAATGTGGACTACCTAAATTCATATGTTGCTGCTTGCATAGGCGCAGTCAACATGACCAAACAACATTAACATGGCCAATTGCAAATGAAGTTATTCGTGGGCAACAACTGTTTGCCAGAGTTCACAACATGTGAAAGCAGGCAAATGCATTTTTCATAAGGCAGACAGCGATAGATTGCGCACACAGTATTGACTATAGAGGGAAGGGGCAACGCCCGTCGGACATACCTGCAGCCAAGCTATCGACGGGGGCCGGCAGCAAATGCCGGCTGACAATGGCCAAAAGCGAACAATGTCAACTGCAATTGCGATTGCGTTAAAACTCTATAAATACCAAAGTAACATGCAACAGCAACAACAAAGGAAGAGAGAGAGAGAGTGGGGCAGCAAGGACATGCTGATATGGCAACAACACAATCTAATCCGGTTATTGCATTTTAAATGCAATACAAGCTTTCATTTTGTTAGCCCCACGGCAAGCGACAGACGAGGCGTTGCACATGGCCTGTGGCCAGGCAACGATTTAAGCTAGTCCATGTGATACTTATTTAGATTCTGGATATTCTAGCCAGAAGACATTAGAGCTTGGTTGAGTTTTAAATATGACCAAGTGAGAGGACTTGGCTTATTTAATGTGTTGAAATTAGTTGTGTACAGCAATTGATTCAAAATAAATGTTAAAGCTATTTAAGTAATCGAATTTTATTATTTAAGGCTTAAAGCTAACATATTAGAAATGTGTTTAGCTATGCATAATATACAGCTTTATATTTATTTCATGAATTTGACAAATTCTATTTCCGAACAGCTCATTAAATATGATTTAAGTGTAAATGAAATGGGTCAAATATGTAAATAGATATTATATACGAATATATGTATCCAAGTAGACTTGGAATGAACTCTCTAGCTCTTATATCTTCGGCCGTTCAAGCATACAGACAGACGGGCATGGCTATATCAACATTTCTCGTCACACTGATACTATACTTTATGTGCTTTGCCACGCCTCCTTCTGCCTGTTACATACTTTTGACAAATCCATTATATCCTGATTTCCCATTTTCAATGGGCTCAGGGCATAAAAATAAGTAAATAAAACTAAACTGTGAAGCACAATTGCATAGATAATAATAATATAATAATTAATTCACATATGCAATTTTTAAACTAATAGTAATTTAAAGTAATATGTTTAATTTGTATACTTTAGTTTTATATATATATATATTTTTTTAAATATTAAATTTGATATTGATATTTAACTAAAAACTGCTATATGTAAAATAAAGTGTAAAAGCTCAAATATAACTGAATAGCATAATATTTCTATTATAAGAATATATGCCATATATATTACATACCGCTTAATTTTTTTTTTAAATATGAACATATATATATAGGAGCTCTTTTTTTATTTTTATTTTTTTTATTAATAAATGTTTATTTACAGCTTAACGTACCGTTACCTTTTAGGCAACTTAATCTAAACGGAAATTAATTAAAAATTATAAAACTACTTAAAGCTATATTAATTCTAACATAGGATAAATAGGGAGAAAAAAATATATATATATTTTGTGAAAATTATAATTATATGAATACTATGAAAAATAGATGTTCATGTCAAGACACGATCCAGCAGGGTATAGGAGCTCACGAACATCTATTGCTATTGCGTCTCGATGTCTGCACAACGTCTTTGAGAAAAATCTCAGAGAGCAAACGATTGTGTCGGCCTCAGCTCGTTGAGAGTTCGTTTGCGATCGAGCAGAATTTTTCTTTTTTGATTGGTTGAGTTTTATGAAGCAAACAGTCTGTTGTGCATGTATTGGTATGTCTAGCGTGAGTTTTAATGAGTGATGCGCATGTGAAAGTGAACACCGTATGCAGAGACTCTATATGTTATCTGCTGCCTCAGAAAGTGGAGCCTCATTGTCGAGTGTTGGCGAGTGTCAATCATGTTGCTCTCTAAACGAAGTTCGTTATATGAGAGATATGAAACGTTCAACGGTAAGCAATCAGACGTAAAGCAAAACGAAAAGAAACGAAGGCTATTGCTCAGAGAGAGACAGTGTGAGAGAGTGTAAGAGAGAGAGGGAGAGGGACAGAGCGCGTAAGACTAATTTCTTTGGGTTAATCTCAAATGCAGTGCGTGACAGTTCAAACGATTGAGACTTCTTATATATATATGTATATGTATATACATATATATGCATAATTGAATGCTCTTGAAGCATTTCATAACTAATATAAAGCCAAACACAACAGAAAACTCACTTAAAATTAAAAGCTCTACAGAATATTTAGTTGCAACAGCGAAATAGCAGCTGCAAAATTAGAGATGCTGAGAGGCAAAGGCCGATAAGACACATACACTCATACACACACACACACACACACACACACACACACACACACACAGACACACACACACACGCACACCCTCACACAATTCCCCACACAACAAGTGTGTGTAGTTTCTTATGCTAATACGCTTATCAGCAGCTTGCAAATGGCAACAGGCAGCAGCAGCCGTGCACTCGACTTGCTGTGCCGGCTAACCGCAAGCCAACTCTTTTTTACTCTCAAAATGTAATGCAATTTCACAGCATATTAAACAGCTGTGAGTCTGTGAGAGTAGTTCACCTAGTTGGCAGCAAGTGCAACAGTTGTTGTCGCTGCCACCGCAAAGCGCAAACTTTGCCGACTGAAGATACGCAAAGCGACCTCAGCACACACAAAAAATAAGGTGAAAAGCCAATCATAAGTGAGTGCCTGACTGAGTGTGAATGAGATAGTAAGTGAGTGCCACTGAGTGAGTGTGAGTGTCAGTGTGTGGGTGTGGGTGTGGCTGTTTGGCTACTCATGAACTGCTCGAATCAGGCTAATCAATTGCTCGTACTTGGCGCACAAATCAAATTGCAAACTTGCCAGCCCCTGTCTTTCTCTTAATGCTCAGCGAATTTGTGAATGGAACGGGTATATAGGACTTTAGAGGACTACAGTCGATACTATAAATTCATATAGAGCTCAGCTCTCTTCTGCCAAGCCTTAGCTTTTCAATTCCTTTATCATACTTCTAGGTATTGCCACTTCTGGGTATTTTCCAAGTCATGCATCCTCTCATCTAGAGTGCAACTTGTTTTTATTCGCGTTAGCACAAAAGTTTCTTATAAGTTCAACTTTTGCTCAATTTGATTTTTCAACAAAGTGCGCCAGCAAAGGCAAGAAAGAAAGAAAAAAAAAACGTGGAGAACTCTAAACTTTTTACCTGCGTTTTGCGTTTGTGTTCTTATGCCTGTCGTTAAACAAACTTATCCAATAAAAGTTTGTCAACATTGATTTAAAGCTGAGACGAACGCATATATCAAACAAAAAACTGGCATTGGCCCACAGTCTGAGATGTCAGCTCGATTTTTAATCTACGTATCAGGCTGAATATCTTAGGGATGTCATAAGACATCTCTTGATGCTGTAAATCCGTCGATTTAATAAGTTATTTAAAGAGAATATTAATTGCTGCTAAGGAGTATGAGTTAGATTGGAAATGGAAATGGGGAAGGAGCTTGGACTTGGCGTAAGAAGTTGGAGTATAAATGGGAGTGAAAGCAGGTCTAATTTAGTAGGAGTTTAAGTAAAAGGAATAGAAATAGGAGTAGCAATACAATAGTTTTTTACTTACCTCTGCTTTTTATTTAGAAGAAGCAGGAGAAGGAATAAGAAAGAAGGAGCAGAAGCAGGAATATGACTAGATATGAAAGTAAGAGGAGATAGTAGTAGTAGTAATATGAGCAATATGAGTTATAATAGGAGACTGAAGGCGCCTAGTTACAGTAGTAGTAGAAGTAGTAGTAGTAGGAAGTAATTGTATTAGTAGTAGCAAGTAATAGTAGTAGTAGTAGCAAGTAATAGTAGTAGTAGCAAGTAATAGTAGTAGTAGCAAGTAATAGTAGTAGTAGTAGCAAGTAATAGTAGTAGTAGTAGCAAGTAATAGTAGTAGTAGTAGCAAGTAATAGTAGTAGTAGCAAGTAATAGTAGTAGTAGCAAGTAATAGTAGTAGTAGTAGCAAGTAATAGTAGTAGTAGTAGCAAGTAATAGTAGTAGTAGCAAGTAATAGTAGTAGTAGCAAGTAATAGTAGTAGTAGTAGTAGCAAGTAATAGTAGTAGTAGTAGTAGTAGTAGTAGTAGCAAGTAATAGTAGTAGTAGTAGTAGTAGTAGTAGTAGCAAGTAATAGTAGTAGTAGTAGTAGTAGTAGTAGTAGCAAGTAATAGTAGTAGTAGTAGTAGTAGTAGTAGTAGCAAGTAATAGTAGTAGTAGTAGTAGTAGTAGTAGTAGCAAGTAATAGTAGTAGTAGTAGCAAGTAATAGTAGTAGTAGTAGCAAGTAATAGTAGTAGTAGTAGCAAGTAATAATAATAGTAGTAGCAAGTAATAGTAGTAGTAGTAGTAGCAAGTAATAGCAGTAGTAACAGCAAGTAATAGTAGTAATAAAAGGAGCAGTAACTAATATTAATAGTAGTAATAAAAGTAGTAGTAAGTAATATTAATAGTAGTATATAGTATTAATAGAAGTGAGTAATAGAATTAGTAGAAAGTAATATTAGTAAAAGAAAGAGTTGTAGTAAAATTGGTAGTAAAAATTTAATATTTATTTTAGTAATAAAATTAGTAGCAAATAATATTCATTGTAGTAAAAGATAGAGTTGTAGTAAAATAAGTAGTAAAACTGTAATATTAATAGTAGTAATAGAAGTAGTAGTAGTTAATATTAATAGTAGTAAATAGTATTAATAAAAGTGAGCAATAGTAGCAATTGAAAGTAACATTAGAAGCTTGATTTGTAGTAAAATAAGTAGTAATACTGAAATTCCTTTCTCTAGAACCAAACCTCTAACTTAATACATTTATTCGCTATTTCTCGCATTGGTTACAACTCTGTCTTAGCAACAATTATGCACATAAAGATACCACTTATTATACACTTTAAGCCAGCTTTCGTTCTGGCCAGGACAACAAAAAGCGTTAAGCATGGCGCATAAGCCACGAGCTGAACCAGGCCAGAACAAGCTGGCCAATGGACAAAAGTTGGCCATGTTGTTGTTGCCGTTGTTGCCATTGTTGTTGTTGTTTGTGTTGTAAAAGAAATGCATTTACAGCAATGTCGAAAGTTGGTGTCGTGTTGCTGCTGCTGCTGCTGTTGCTGCTGCTGTTGCAGCTTCTTGATGCACATCTACTTAATACTTTAATAGTTGCAAAACTTTGCCCAGCTCCTTTTCGCTTAAGTAGCTGTTACTTTGCTTGTTGAACCGTTTGTTTGTTTCTTTCTTTCGCTCTATCTGTGTGTGTGTGTGTGTGTTAGCGCCTTTAGGTAGTGCTTAAAATAACTGTAAAACTGCCAACATAAATCTAGCCACAACATCTTTTATGTTCGCACTAGCAAGAAGTTAATGCTAATGCCATTTGCCAGTCCACGTGAGCTGCTGCCCTGGCTTTAAGTTCATATTCAAAAGTTCAGATATCTACAGAGATATATGTATATAGAAATATATAGTGACGACAAATTGACGTTTGTCTTATTGCATATTGAATGAAAAATCAAATTGTGTTTGGCATATTAAACGAGAAATCATTTGAAAAACGAAAGCAAATTTCCACTCTTGACTTGACTCCAAAGCAAATTTCCCTTCTGCCCGCCCTATTGTGTTTGGGGCCAGGTCGAAAAGTGATTTTTCTTGTTGGACTTTCGGCTTAGCGACGCAGCAAATTTACTTCAGCGACGTCTGCGATTTGTATAATAAGTTGAAAGTTGAAGGCGGAACACGGAAATCCAGTCTCAATTGATCGGATATATATACATATATATACTGTTGCCATTGTGTAGCAAATGTTGTTGAAAGTCAGAATTGTTGCTGTGGAAATGTCGAAGGAAATTCGCACAAGTTTTCACTAAAAGCTTAAAGCTTTTTTATATAAATATAAATATATATATATGACGGCTGTGTTTCACACAATATAGCTGTCAATGGCAGCTTTTGCTGTTTTTCTTATGCCATTTAATACTGTTGACATTTAATTATTATGGCAAAATACTCGCACGATAAATATAATATTTTTGAAAATAAATATTTAACACGTATTGAGCTGTAATTCAAGCTTAAAATTATTTGCGCTGCTGTCGACTAAAGGCAAACCGCAATATTTTACCAAATGCCAAATGCGAGACTCGAAATTGTTGCTTACATGAGTTTGAGGGAAAAGTTTCAAAAGTTAAAAAATATAACAACAACAAAAATGCAACAAAATATATTTTTTTAAATTTTTAAAATAAATTTTCAACTCTCTCGCAGTCGGTAGGATTCGAACCTACGCTCCCAGAGGGAATCTGATTTCTAGTCAGACGCCTTAACCGCTCGGCCACGACTGCTATGAGCAGTGGGCTAATATATTTTAAGCATATGTCTGATAGATAAGAAAATTGATAATTAATTAAAAATAAATATATTTTTTAGCTGCTGATAAATTTTAATCAGCTCTAAAAATAAGATAAGCTGCCAAAGTATTTATATATTGCTCTACATAAATATATAGATAGTTTTCATTATAATTAAATTCTCTACTCTTTGGACGCACCTCGTTCATCTATAAATAATATTAATGTGCCAGCTAGGCGGGCAAATAGCAAAAGTGTCCATCGCTGCTAATGAGCCAAACGCAATGCAAATTGATAGCACTTTTTGTGGCGACACGCCCACAGGCCACAGCCCACAGTTGGCCGCCCGCGCGACTAATTGGGTCGAGCGAGGGGGGGTTTTGGCTGGCTTAAGGGATTAGCATCATTATGCGCAGTTTATTTGTTTACGACAGACATACCAACACACTTACATATATATGTATATATATATATGTGTGTATTTATGTATTTATGCAAAATGTAATTTCATGTAATTGTTTTTAATTTCAATGCATTTATAATTTAGCGCGCTGGCAACGTGCGTGGCGGCTCTTGAGTGTCATGAAGAGCTCATTTACTTTGTGCCACATAAATTAACAAACGGCCGCAGGTTAGGAGTGTCGAGTGTCGAGTGTCCAAGCACTTCAAAGCGAACGGCGAACTACGCGGCGTATGCGCAATGCGTTAATGAGACTCGCTTTACTTTTTTTCTTTTTCTTTTTTTTTTTTTTTTTTTGGCTTTCGAGTTTTTGGACAGCAACAGCTCCCTGCTGTAATTATGCAAATTTTTTAATGGGTGTGAAAATTGTATTTGAGCGCAACACGTGCCCAAGTCGGGGCACGCTCTGAGCCACCTGACTGAGCCATCATTGACTGCGGCTAATTCCATTTAGCTGATGCTTCCAATCGCAGTTGCTGCTGCTGCTGCTGCTGCTGCTGCTGCCACTGGCTCTGTCTGCTCCGCTCCAGTCGTCGCTTAAATCCGGCTCATGTGCGAGCCAGTTAACTGACGGCTGCTTGTTACGGCATTTGCTCTTTAGATTTATACGGATTTTGTCAAACAAAACATGAATCTGCACTTTTATGTGTGCGAACTGTTGAAAGCCGATTTCATGAAAGCCAAAGCACCAGCGCCAGCTCTGCTAGCCTATTCAAGTGCCCAAAAGCTTTAAGGGTAAGCACTTTTCTGAATAGTCGAGCGTTTATGCATGTAGAATAGTTGCAGGAAGACGAGAGACGTAGCGAGGGCGAGCGAGCTATCAAAGAACTGAGTGTAAAAGACGAGATGGGCTTAGTTTGTAAACGAATAATACATATATAAATAATTGCTTTGAATACAAATATTTTTTAATAAACAAAAAAATGAAAAGATGAACTCAATACATGAATCATAAAATACATGCGTAAGTAAATTGTAAATAAATAATTAATAAACAATATTTACAAAAAAAAAAATTAATAATAATAATAATAATAATAATAATAATTATTATTATTATTATTATTAAAAAGCAAAAAAAAAAAAAAAAATTTTGTAAACATGAATACATACATACAAAGAAATGAGACAAAAAAAAAATTAAAAAATTATAAATAAATAAATAAATACCAATTTAAAACAAATAATAATAATATAATATAATATTTTTTTTAAATAATAATAAATATATAATAAAAAAAAACAACTGTAAACTATACAAAAAATTAGACACAAAAATAAATTTAAAAAAAAAAAAATAATTAAATACCAATTTAAAAAATAAAATAAAAAAATATATTGACAAAAAATAATAAGAAATATATATTTAAAAATAAAAACTGAAAACTATAAAAAATCTACTCATACATAAATAAATAAAAAAAAATTGTAAATAATTAAATACCAATAATTAAATACCAATTATATATATAAATATATATATTAAAAAAAAAATAGTAATAAATATATTACAAAAAAAAAAAAAAAAACTATATAAAAATACAAATAAATAAATGTAATTCAAATATAAATAATTCAATAAAAAAGTTAATAAAATGCTTATATTTAAAACAGAGAAAACAAATATTAATATTTGTGTAGTAATATTTGTTTTCTCTGTTTTAAATATAAACATTTTATTAATTTTTTTATTGAATTATTTATATTTGAATTACATTTATTTATTTACAGAATTAAGAATCAAATATAAATAATGAAATACATAAATAATAAGATAAACACATAAGTAAATGATTAAAAAAAAAATAAATAAAAAATAAATAAATTGACAGAAATTTTTTTATGCTTTCAACAATTGATAGAAAATATATATTTTTAAATTATTATTTTTTGCTCATAATTAAACTTTTTATAATCAAAAATTCTTGTACCTTTTTTTTTTTGCTATGACTAAAAATAATTTGAATTTATTATATATCAACAAATGCCAACCAATTGTTAAGCGCTCAAGTGCTTACAATTAGTTCAATTGTTGATAAAAACTAATGAAATCTATTAGGCGTACGCTCCAGCTATCTAGCTATCAAATTGAATTTATAAAGCGGATTTGGCAAAGTGAAATGCTTAAAGTGTCAATTTGCATAAAAATCAATTGGCTATAGTTGCAACTGTCTTTTCAATGAATACAAATGCCACACACACACACACACGCACACACACACGCACACACACACGCACTACAATGGCATTGCCTGGTAAAATGCAAATGCAGATTTTTAAGCCTTGCGCCAGCTTTTCGCAAACAGATTGTAAACAAATAAATGCCACGAGCAGAAATATACGAATACAAATACACAGAGAGAGCGGCACACCCCGCACACACACACACACAGACACACACACGCATATTGAGTGGTCAGCGCTGTGGCAATTTACAGTTGAATTCAGAGTTTCGCTGCAGGCCATTGGCACAGTGCCTGCAAATTGGAACTTTACATATTTTTTAATATTTATATATACGTGTGCGTGTGTGTGTGTGTATTTATGTAACGGTATGCATATGCATAGCATACTTTTACTCCGGCAGCGTATTTCACACTTAAGTGGTTAAATTGGCTGTGATAAATTGTCGCGCAGTCAAAGTTGTTGCCAGAGAGTGAGAGCGCTGCGGGGCACCTTAAGTCGCTGAGGATAAGCCCACAAGGATATGCGAGTGAGTGCCATAAGTGCTTATTCATAGTGTCTGAGTGGCTGCTGCTGCTGCCGTTGACAGTAATCATAGCGTACGCATCAGCTTGTATTATTAGGGGCATGCCTGACATATGACAACTGGGAATTAATATGTGAGAGCCAAAAATGAGACAAAAGTCAATGCCATAATGCCACATGACTGAATGTGTTTATGTGTGTGTGTCTGCCTGGGTGTGCGTCTGTGAGTGATGGCAACCTTTTAGCTGCACAACCAAATTAAATGTCTAGCCAAATGTAGTTAGTCAACAACAAAGTCAGGCCATCAGGCCAACAGCCATCGCAGTTTCGTCTTGATTAACTGACAGCACACACACAGCAAATGTCCTCGATCTAAACATGCCTCAATTAGTGGCATCGAGCGACAAACTGACAACAGTCGCAACGCAACGAAGTTAACAAATTCTCGCGCTTATCGCACCATTGATATCAGACAGTGTTGATGTGCATATCATTTTTATGGGCATTTCATGCAAAATGCTACCTGTCGCCAACGACAACAACAGCCACAAAGGCAGCAGCAGCTGCAATGTGGACAACTGCTGCCTGTAGGCCACAGCCACAGTGACTGCTGAGTGAGCTACGCCAAAATATTAGCGAGAATTTGGCTAAAAGTCCATTAAGCTTAAGCAGGCAAATAAAAATTTTAACAAAATTGAATATTAGAAGAGCTTTGCGCAAAACTATTATTTATGCATATGTATAGGAATTTGAGCTGCTTTTTGGCCTAAAGTCAAGTTTGAGTTTGAATTAAGTTTGGCCAAACTGAAAGAGAGTTTTAAGACTTCACTTGCTTATAGCTTGAGTCAAATGCTGCAAGCTCTCTTTCAAGCAAGCCTTAAGTGAAGCTTAAGCTATTACTTCATTAAATATTTATAGAAACTTGAAGCTCAACTCTCATATTAATAAAGCCAGCAATAGAAAAAAGAGCATAACAAGCCTTAAAAACTTATAAACTAAAAGTATGAAATATAGGAGGAACAAGTGCAACGAACGATTGTATTTTGTGTAGAATATATAGATTTTAGTGTTTATTTCATTTACTTTTTACATGCCTTTTATTTTATAATTTTTTATTTATTTTTTATATTATTATATTTTGGAATCTTAAATAAGTAAATTAAGCTCTTCTCAGCATGAAGTTCGTAATGTGTAAGGAAACAGCAGTTAAATTCATAGAGTTTTCATAGCTTCGAGTTTTTGTTTTGCATATATTAACATTACTTAACGCTCAAATGTTTTTGAGTGTCAAGTTTATATCATTTATAAGTTACTATCATTGGTGTCAGCAGCAATATCCTCACTAGACGTTCATTGGACATTTCTGCTCCCATGTCGTGGATCTCCCAAATAGACTATAGACAAATAGACTGTAAATATGTGTATATGTAAATATATGGATTAAGCTCACTGGAGCTTAAACCATCCGGTTAGTTAGTATAGTATGTTAAACAATTTGCTTATTGTTATAAAAACAGATTGCAAATTAATAAATAATAATAGAAAAAAAATAAGTCACTATGAACTAGAGCTCTCAAATATATGTTGACTGTTTTACTCTGTCTGCAAATGTCTTCTACTCACACTTGAAGAAAAAACTCAGAGCGCATTACGGTTGCATCGGTTCTTCAACGAAATCATTTTTGTCGCTCTGGCTTATTCCCGAAGTTTTCTCGTGTATGTATTGGTATGTAAGCTAGCGTCTTCGCTAAACACAGCAATAGCATATGCGAGCATGTATGTGTGAGAGTGAAGATCGTTGACACTTGGAGTGATCTGATGTTCGCATTCGATCACCATTATGCGAGCATGCATCGTAACGCTCTATCAATAATGTTCGGGAAATGAGCATCCATCGCACGATTAGTTCAAAGCTCAACCGAAAACATAAACGAAATGAACCGAAGACGCTTACTCG
The DNA here is from genome assembly GCA_035045845.1 of Drosophila buzzatii. Lineage (NCBI taxonomy): Eukaryota > Metazoa > Arthropoda > Insecta > Diptera > Drosophilidae > Drosophila > Drosophila buzzatii. The sequence continues at coordinate 6,524,547 of JAWNOS010000505.1, forward strand.
GAGCTAGATCGAATGAGTATGTAAGTAAGAGTTCAAACTACTATCATTATCATATAAATAATATTATTATTTATCGATATATGTAAATACAAAAATTACTCTACACTTAAATCGTAGCCATATCAATTGACCTAGACAATGTTCAGTCTACATTTCATCATGCACTCTATACCAGCTTATGCCATTGCAGCGCATTGCACGATTCGTGCTAGCCACGCCCATTTATTTCAGTTGTTAGGCAGACTCTTTTTTGTTTGGCGCTCTCGTCGTGTGTCTTTGGCTGTCTCTAACTTGCCGGCTGACCGACTGCATTTGCAATTTATAAGCGTATATGTATCTATGTGTCGAGTGTCTGAGCTCGTTTTTTTCGTGTACTTTTTTAAAGCACAACTGACTTTCCCCTGGCCAAGGCAGCGGGAAAACAACAATGGAAATGTAAATTGTTTTTATGTCTTTGTTTTTAATTTTTGGCCAGACCAGGCAGCACTAGGATATTCGACTAGGCCTGTGAATGCGATTTGTGTGCTGCGCGGCATGCAAGTCCCTCCGATTTTTTCCTCCTCTTATTTTGCCGCATTGCATTGTACAGACTTTTGGCTTTGCTTTTCGCTTAGTTTTCATTGTCGCCGGGAAATATTTGTTTGTGTAATTTGCATATGTGTAAACAGCTTCGACTTGCTCCTGACATTGACGTATGAATTTATAAAGACATTTAGATACACATATATGGGTACACGTATGCTAGGTACATAAATGATCAACGTGGGGGTTCAACAAACCCAAAGAGCCGCAATAAAAGCACCTTCATTAGCTGCCATTAGCCAGTGGAATGTGCATCACATTTCACACGATATTAAATCGAGCAGAAGGCACAAAAAACAGAGCTGTGAAAGCAGCTATAGCTTAAATTGTTGGACACATGGCCCTCTGTCGTCTGTCTGTCTGTCGGTCTGTGTGGAGTGCGTGTTTGTGCCATTAAAGTTTCATCAGTGGAGCAACAGCTAAGAGCGGCCAACCTCTCAAATCCCCAAAGCCCCCGCGGCCAGCTCTTTGGTTCAAGGGAGTTGAAGGGTCGCTGGCGTTGGCTGATATTGTCATTACATGCTTCGAGGATATTTCTGTGGCGTAACCAAGGCAAATGTACTTTTGACAGTTGGACTCTTGAAAGGGTTGACCGACAGCCCACACACACACACACACAGAGAGTGAGCGAAAACTTTGTACAATGCAAAAGATTCAAATTTCCAGCTCGGAACAGCAACAGCTGCCATATGATAATGCCTCAGGGGGAAGAGCACGAGTTGGTCGGACAACCCCTTGGCCATGTGACCAAAAACCAAACCCAAATAACTGGGCTTACTTGCAATAGTTCTGAAATCATTTTGCTGCTCTAGCAGCAGCAATAAATGTTAGCTAAGCATTTAAATATTTTATTATTATGGGATTTGTAAGTCAGCTAAATAAATATTTAATACGAAATAGTGAAACTATAGCTAGCACTAGAGCTGTATATAATAATATATATAAATATGCCAAATGATATTTCAGCTTTATCATTCATACATTTCTTGTCTCAATTTATTTGCTGATTAACCATATTTATTTAGCTTTCTTTAGTAATGAGACATGTTGATTACTAGTTAAAAACAATAATAGATATTTAATTTAATTTTATTTTTTTTTTTCATTTTTTCTTTTCCTTTTTCACATTATTTATGACTGTCCAAAAACTCAGCAATTCACGATTTAAATGTTGCTGGCTAGCACAAATGTTGCTAGCAACATGTTGTTAGCAACATGCTGTGGAACGTATTTGAATACAGCCAAAGTTATACGCTATGAATGAATTTAACTGATGAAAAAAAATAGAAAAAAAAATTATAAATAGTAAATTTCAAAATTGAATAAAATATATATATCTATAATTTCAATTGAACCTTAACAACTCTTGCAGCCAATTCATATTTATAAATAAATATGCTCTTGGCATATTCAAAATATGCGCTTATCGGTTAAGAGCTAGCTGAAATCGTAAAACACTTGAGATAGCCAATATGCCCCCAGTCGCTTGGCCATAAACCGGTTCCAATCGCAGAGAGTCGAACGCATTTGCAGTTGCCGTTGCGTTCACAGTTCACAAAATGATCTTGGCCAGCATTTTTGTGTGTTTCTGCCTGGTGTCGGCATTCAACTATTTGAGGCAACGTCGACAGCGCGGATTTATTAAGAATCTTGGAGGACCTTTTACCTGGCCCCTAATGGGAGCCATGCACAAAATTGTGCTGCTCACGCCCAAGAGTAAGACCCGAAACGAAACTCCATTCGCTTATATAGACATTAAAAAATATTCAACTTTGACAGATTTCTTCAAGCGCAGCTCTAGCTACCTGGCCAAATATGGCGCTGTGAGTCGAATTTGGGTTTTTCACCGACTCTTCATACCTGTCGCCGACCTGGAATTAGCCAAGCAGCTGCTACAGAGCGAAACGCATTTGGAGACGGGCTACGAGCTCATGTCCGACTGGCTGGGCGACAGTTTGCTCAACTGCCAGCCGCAGCACTGGCCACAGCGACATCAGCTACTCGCTACACTCTCCCAGCCCGACAACCTGTTGCAATTGAGCCAACTATTTCAGCAGCAGGCCGAGCAGCTCTGCCAGCAGCTGGCGGCACGGGCGGAAATGCGACAGGTCTTTGATGTGTGGCAGTTGGTCTCGGACAATGTGTTGGATCTGATGCTCTGCATCAGCTGTGGCATGCAGCCGAGCGAGTGCTACAAACAAGCATTTAAAGAGTGAGTAGTTGAGTGTACATAACGGTATAACTGAACATGAAGTCGGGCTTGTTTTAGAGCTCGTATAGATTACACTTGGATGTTAGTCAATAGAAGAGGCTTAAGTTGAATTTGAATTTATGCTGAGATTTCTTTAGTTAAACTGATCTTGAACATTTTTGTTCGTAACTCAAACTGGTTCAATTTAGAAACGAGTTCTAGCAGTATCTAGTACATTATTAGCTCAAACTAGTTCAATTTTCACAGTTTGCTTCTCTATATTTTCAATTGTTGCCAATGATGTTCGGAATCGTTAGAACTTTTATAATTCTGGCTCACTATTTCACTATATTTCACAGTCATTCATATCTAGTTCCATTGAACTGTTGCATGTGCATGTTAAAGTTCGAACTAGTTCAATTTATGCTTCTAAGATCATGCTCAAACCTAGTTTGTGGCTGAGTAGTTCACATGCTTTTGGTTAAGCAGGGGCTTTCACTATTGTTCATAATTCGAACTGGTTCCGAAAGTAAATTTCTGTAGCTTTAACTAGATTTGTGGCTGACTAGTTCACATTCTTTTGATTAAGCAGTGTTTTTCTCTCTTATTCATAATTCGAACTGGTTCCGAAATTGAATTTCTGTAGCTTTAACTAGATTTGTGGCTGACTAGTTCACATTCTTTTGATTAAGCAGTGTTTTTCTCTCTTATTCATAATTCGAACTGGTTCCGAAAGTGAATTTCTGTAGCTTAAGCTAGATTTCATTCAAAATTTTTACAGTGGTTCGGATCTTGAAGTACTTTCCCATAAGAACTAGTTCGTTTGCTGCAACTTGGACTAGAACTAATTAAAGTTCAAATTTATGTTTAGCTCATGAAAGTTCATTTCGAAGTAAGGCAACGTAACGTAAACATGAATGTCGTTCATGAACTTCTAATGATTTCATCATTATCTAATATTATACTTCCCTATCATTATCTATTATTAAGCAGCATTATCCAACATTTAATTTCATTCTCTTTATCTATTATGAACTATTACTAAAATTTCCCAACTCGCCCAACAGTCTCACTGAGCTCTATCGCAAGCGTTTCTTGAGCGTCCGATCAGCCAATCGTCTAACTTTCTGGGTTTGTTCGCCACTGACACGAAGACGACAACAACGGCTCATACGACGCATCAACGAGGAGAACAAACAGATGCTGGAGCAGCGTCGACAGCATAAGCTAAGCACTAATCAAATCAAAATCGAGGGCATCACAATAGATCGCATTGAACCGGCGCCCAGAGTGAAATATCAATCGCTGCTCGAATTGCTGCTCACGAGCGAATCGTCGCTGAGCGATGCCCAGCTCTTTGCCGAGCTCAACAGCTGCAACTTTCTGGGCTATTTGCTCTGCAGCAGCGCTCTCTGCTCTGCCTTGGTGCTGATTGCGCGACATCCGGCGGTGCAGCAACGTTGTCTGGATGAGCTGCGCTCGGCGAGTAGCTCGAAAGACGAGCGCTTGCCCTATCTGGAGGCGGTGCTCAAAGAGACACTGCGACTGCAGCCACCGCAGCTGATCGTAAATCGTGAGCTGAGTCAAGACTTTAAATACAGTGAGTGAAGGAATTTATTGCTTCTATAACAAGACACTCACTCTCCCTCTCTCTCTCTTTGTCTTCACAGCTCACTCGCAGGTGGGCGATGGCGCTCTGCCCGCTGGTGCAGAGATCTACATCAATCTCTATGAGCTGCAACGCTCTAAGCAGCAGTATGGCAACAAGGCGCAGCTCTTTCAGCCCGAGCGCTTTCTGGAGCCGAGCGTTGAGCTGCTTAGCTTTGGTCTGGGTCCGCGCAGCTGTCCGGCACAGCAGATGAGCTTAAGCCTCTTGCAGCAGCTGGTGGCGCCGCTGCTGCTGCAGTACGAGCTGCTGCCCTATGGCGATGCACTGCGTCCGAATCTGCGCCTGGCGCTGGGCTCCAGCAATGGCTTTCAATTGGCGCTGCAGCCACGTAACAAGTTTGATTAGCTTCTAAATAGACTATAATTTAAGCTTAACAAAAATAAACATAAGTTGACTAAAATTACTCTCTGTATACTAAGGCATGCCCTATTGCTTGCTGCGCTTGCGCATACCCAACTGAAAGCTTGTGCCGGAGCGCAGCATAAGGTTGACCACCGGCAACAGCTCGTACTCGCGCACGATCTTGGCCAGCAGCATCTTCATCTTCAGCATGGCGAACTTCTGGCCAACACAATGGCGTGGCCCGGCACTGAAGGGCACAGAGGCAAAGCTCGAGAAGGAGCATTCGCTGCTTTCATAACGTTCCGGCTTGAAGAGATGCGCTTCCGGAAAGTAATTCTCATCATTCTGCATGCTATAAATACCAATGAAAATCTCCCGCACCAAACTTGAAGTGTGCTGCAAGCAGAACGAGAGCGAAGAGAGAGAGAGAGAGAGTTAGGCTCTTCTAGAGTTTGATCATGTTCACTTACTGTACTTGAAGTCCTTTTACAACTCCCGTCCAATGACCGGCACAAACGGATATTTGCGTAACGACTCCTTCACCACACATTCCACATACTTCAAGTTGCCCAGATCTCGCATGGTAACGGCTCGACTGGGATAGCTGCCCAGAACCTGCAATATCTCAGCCAGCATTTTGGCCTGAACTTCCGGATGTCGTGAGATGCACTACAGACTGTAAGAGAGGCCACTGGTAGTGGTGGCATGGCCCTCGAACATGAACGTATCCACCTCCTCGCATATCTCCTCATCCCTTAGCGCTCGTCCATCGACTTTCGCATGTAGCAGCACATCGAGCAGAGCCATGCGACGACGCTGGCCGCCCATCTCATCCGGCAGCTGATCTTCATTCGCCAGCCGCAGCTGCTCCAAGGTCTGACGACACTGCCTAATCACCTGCACAGTAAACTCGTGCATAATGCGTATGAGCTGCATCTAGCGTAACTTCAGCAGTGGGAAGAGCAGCTCGTACTGCAAGTGCAGCAACATAAAGCGCCTGGCCATCAGGGCAGTATATCTGTCGCGGAGTAAGGAAATGAAATTATATCAATTCGCATACTAAATAAAAATCACTTCAAACTCACTCTGTCACTGCAATCACATAGGGTGTGCTCTTTGCCAGCTGCGCATTCATTTTGGTGCCCATTGTCGTCTCTGCAAGGCTATCCAGGGCAATCAATATCAAATCTGCTCATCGCACTGATCAGGGTAAATATGTATTCACATTTGGGATCTCTTCTGGGATCTGCCACAGCTGGACACAATTCAACTTTCGCAACTGCACTTCGCACTTTCTCATACTCTCACACTTGATACATGCTTTTCGGATTCATGCTGCAGGCGCGATGCAGGGCTCCGATTATTGGGGGACAATAAGGCCCTGGCAGATTGGCAACAGCCGCTCGCCTGTGTCTCTGGCACCAATGGAACAGACTGCCCGATGTCAGCAGCAGCACAACAAACGCGATCAGCAGCATTTTGCACTCTAATATGATCTCTGATCAAGGCATCGCTTAACTGATTCGCGACTCAACAAGCCAAAATGCAGCAACAAAAGACTTGTGCCTAAATGCAGTGATTAGCGCGAGCCGAGGTTTAATTTTCTTAGTTATTTTTATTTATATATATATATTTTTTTTATTTTTTTTTTTTTATTTTACTAACGAGTATGCTAATTGTTTTGGACACACAAGGCGACATGTAGTGGGTCGCAGCAGCAAGTTATCAGCTGTTATTTTTTTTTTATGTAATTTCCGTTAGAGACATTCGTGCGGAAATTAAAACATTTGCACAGTGAGACAACACAGCGGGGGATGGATAGCTGCCAAAGCAGGACCTCGCCATCGTCCTGAAGAGCTGCACTCGCAGAAAAACTAATTAACAGCTGCTTCCTGCAGTCGAGCCGAAGTTCGACTTTGACTTTTGTAATGGCATTTTATCATATTATTTTAAAAAGGGTCAGCGCGTTGCGAGTAGAGCAGCAGACTCACTCATCCTTATATGCACATACATATATAGATATATAGCATAGGCGTGCTTTTAATTGTGCATTTTCAATTTTCGCAATGACTGCTATAAATAAAACTCTCTGGCTGCCAGCAACAGCAGGAGGAGAGGGGGAGAGAAACAAGTAACAAAAATGGAAGATTTTCCACATTAATTTGCGCATATTAAAAATGCAATTTGTTGCATTAATTGCAGCATGTGAAACGTATCAGACGATCCGAGTGATAGCACAGAGCGATGCTGCACAAAAAAAGTGAGAAAGAGAGAGTGAGAGAGACCGCCCAGTGTTCGACAGCCAAGTCACGTTGATAGGCAGCGCAAACAAGCAAATAGCAAGCGAACCACGCGGCATATGAGTAATGCGAGCTTTTCGTTCAATGAGCAAGGCTCACGAGTGAGTGTGTGTGTGTGTGTGAGGGAGAGGGAGTGCGTGCGTGTGCGTGTGTGTGTGCCGGACATGTGAGTAAGAGCAAACTCTGCCTGCTTCTGTTGTGAATTGAAAATGATTTTTTTTTTTTTATGCGAGACAACTGATATTTTGGTTAAGGCGCCAACTGTTCTGAAAATTGATATAAATGAACACACGAAATAGCATATAACGGAATAACAATTAAAGAGTTTTCTTTAAATGGAGATTGTGTAAAAGATATATATTGTATTATGTTTATTTATAAATATTTTTTTTGCTATAGTTGAAATTTTATATTTATAACTGTTATGCGTAAAATATTATTATATTCATTAATTAAATTTTTTAAATGCATTCAAGTGTTCAAATAGTTGTGAAATATAAAAAAAAAAAAATAATATGGATTAAATTAAGATGTGACTTTGTCTATTTATTTAGTCTATTGTTTAAATATCAATTTGATAATATGATAAATATAAAGTAAATAAAAAATATATATTAAAAATAAAATGAATATATATAATATATAGTCAATATACAATAATACAATAATAATAATATTAATGTAATTATTACAACTAACATGAGTATAAACTAAACCAAGTAACAACTATATAAACACTCTATATAGAGTTTCAGGTAAATATTCACTTAAAGCACTCCGTTAGACTTTGTACAAGAATATATATGCAAAAGTTCATTTTGCTTAAGTCAACTCTTAGGTCATTAGCCAACACTGCTTAACGAGAGAGTACCGTTATGATAGTCATTAACAATAAAATCTTCAGCATATTAGCTAGAGTATAGTGAGACGAAGCAGCGTTAATTTTGGCAGCAGGCAAAGATCTGGCTGGCGGATAGAGTTCAATCGCCTTCCTGGCCATGGCTCTGATGCCCAACCAAGACTCTTCGGCTAGCTCCTTCAGCTTGTTCTTTGGTGGCCAAAAGTCAAAGATGATTCCATCGCGCTCACCCGACAATTCCAGCGCATAGCTAAGCGGAAATCCAATCGAGAAGGCATAGTCCACGCTGGTGCCACCAAAGGTATCCTCCTTGCCATACTGGTCATAGCCGTATCTTGTGCCAGTCGCATTGAATATGGCCACAGCTCCGGCCTTAGCCACGGCGTGCAACTCCTCCTCATTGTCACTGGTCACACTGCATGAGAAAGAAACGAAGGCGATTATTAGAGATCAATATTTGTACGAGCCACATTTATGCCTACTCCGTGTATACCCAGGGATAGTAAATGCTTTTGTGATGCGAATGCAGCGTGATGAACATCATGCCAGTTTGGCTCAGCACCATATCGTGCATTATATCGCGCACAGCTCGTGTCTCGAGCTCGGAGAAGGGCTCACGGCCCGCATAGTGACTGCTGCAGGAATCGTGTAGCTCCGCATAGCCCTGTCCCCAGGCAATATTGAAATTCCGATTCAGATTCGTGCCGTAGCAATTGTTGCCGTTGGGTGTACGTGTATTGCGCCAAAATTGATCCACATTGCGGGAGAACATATAGCCATCCGGATTGAGCAGCGGCACCAGAATCCAATCGTAATCGTGCAGCAACTGCGCATTCTCCTCCTGCCTGACCACCAGCTGCTCCAAGGCGTACAGGGCGGCAACAGGTGTCAGCCATTCGCGCGCATGTGCTCCAGCGATGAGTAGAATCGCCTTCTTCACAGGGCGTCCGTCGCCATTCGTTATCGTTAGCGATTTCAGTGGGCGTTGCTCATACGTTACTCCCATATCCTTCAGAGTAACGCGCTTGCTGTACACCTTCGCCAGCTGCTCCATGTATTCCAGCATGCCATTGTAGCTGAGGTAATCATCGAGTTGCAGCGACGGCGCCACCTCCAGCTCACGGCGCAGTCGCCGCTTGAAGCTATCGATGCGCGAAGTTGAAAATGCCAGCGATTGTTGAAAGTGTGTTATCACTAAGATAAGCACGCATAGCTTGCTCCACAGACCCACCTCGATGCCTAACATGCTACGCACTTGTTGGCCAAACCATGCGCAAGTGAGTCAGCAAGCGAAAATGGCATTATATATGCATATATACATACATATATTTATAAATATTTGTAGATATTTTGCCTCTGTACGTTACACATGTATTTTACAGCGTAAATCATAGAACCAATCTGTGTTAATGACAGGCAACAACTGAGCGCAGGTTAATTTGACTCTACAGCACGTTACGATTAACTGTTACGACTTGCCCTCTCGCTCTCGCTCTCGCTCTCACACCCATGCACCAAAGAGCGTTTACTAATCAGAACTTTCCTCTCTCTTCCTATCTGCCACACTCCATTCGGCCTCTCTTTGTGCCCTATGTGTGCGAATCTATTTTTAGACGCGTTCAACATATATTTTTGCAAAAGCTCTCTCTCCCTCTCTCTGACTTGGATCAGCGTGCTCTTGCTTATGCTGCAGCAATAGGCTCTCTTGCAGATACATTTCATTACACTCACTTGCACTTTGCGCTTTCAATACTCTCTCACTGAAGTAACTGAAGAGCATATTGATTTTGCGCAATGTGAGTGATCTATCAATAAAAATGCAATTCATTTGTGCGCTATAAAAGTATGAAATTTCAAATATAAACAAAAGTCTCATTTTATGCGGCATTTGAATTTACACTTGCTACAGAAAAGGCAAACTTTTAGGGCGTCTAAGATTTAAAAAAAAAATTATAGGTACTCTTACATGTACATGATTATAAAAAAAAAAGTTTGTTTAATATTAACAAAAAAAAAAAAAAAAACATTTATTTCTTTGAATTTTAAATATATTTTTATTCAGAATTGAATTATTTTTTACAAATTTTATCCAAGAAAAATAAATTTAATTTAATTTTAAAATAAAGATATATATTTTTAGAAAAACAATTTTAAAATAAAGATATACATTTTTTACAATTTAATTTGTTGAAGTTTTTTTTTTAAATATTTAAAATATTTTCTTTTTATTTTTGTGTTTTTTAAACTTTAAAAAATTTAAATTTTAAGCAAAAATTATACATTGTTTTTATTAATTTCTTTAATTAATTTTTTTTTTTAATATTTTTTTAAATTGATTTTATTTTATTTTATTTTATTTTTAAATATAGACATACCTATTCGTGTCTATATAGACTCCTATCAAAATATATAAAGTTAAAATTAAAACGATATATTTAAAAGTTTTGTAGCTAGCGCTCTGGATTTAGATATTTCATTTACTAAAAATTTGGCAAAAATTATAAAAAAAAAAAATAAAAAAAAACATTTTTTGGACTCTGTAAGAGTATTATACATTCGTTAACGCCTCACAACGTTTTTGCTTGTTGTTTATGGAAATGCTCTGCTCATTGAAACTGCGTTGCAGTTGCGAACAATGCACGTTGGCTGAGAGTGAGAGGGAATACCCCAATGGCAGTCTATGAAATATGGCAATTGTTAGATATATAGACATATATATAGCCAGCAAATATTTTATCTAGTTAATTGTATTTATAAATATAGATATTTAACATTATGAATAGCTTTATTTAGTCTACAGCAATTCGCTGAAATGGCTAATTGAGTTAGGAAACAGTTATAGAAGGGGCAGCAACTTGGTTAAAGTAGGAAAACAACAACAACAAGAAGAACAGGAGAATTGCTGGTCAGCCCAGTATAGCTGCTAGCCTTCTGTTCCAGTTTTATCAGCATTTTGCGGCTTTGCCATTTTGCGGTTTAAAAAGCCATTAAAAAATGTAATTATGTTGATAAATACGTCTTACTGGGCATTTTGCATTTTTATTTTTATCACAACTTCCTGTTGACGGGTAGCCAAAGGATCTGAGCAGGAGGAGCAGCAGGAGCTGGAGCTGGAGCAGGACGCTAGGCAACTCTGTTGCCACTCAACTTTGGCCGCAGCAACAAATACACTTTGCTGGCAAGTTTTTAGCCAGCAAATATTTTATCATTGCGCCTTTTTGCAGTCAAGTGGCGCGACAGGACCTCAGGCAGAAGCAGCAGCGGCAGGACGTGGCAGCTGCTGCCGCTGACTGTTGCATTTAAGCCCTGTTTATGGCCGCAAAATTTTGTCTTGCTGCAATTTGTTGCAAGCTACAACATTTTTCTTTGCCATTTTTTTGGTTAGTCAAGCGTAAAGTGATTCCCACAGTTTTTGAGCCTTTTTTTTGGCAGTTTTTCATTTGAAGTCCTTTTGGCTGAGGCAATTCAGCTGATTGCCATCTAATGGAGCCATCATTTATGCTAAGACTACGAGACGAAATTGACTCTTGGCTCTCTTTGTTAGCTCAACTTAAGTGGCACCGAATTAATGAGCTAGCAAAAATGTGATTTCAATTTATAGATTATGAACCTCAGGTCGATTCCCTTTGCTTTCTCTGGCTGACTGCAATTGCCAATGTGCATAATTCATAACGAGGCAAACTTCTCATTGAGCATTGAAAGAGAAAAGCAAGTGAAGATGATGCAGGCGGGCGTATATGGCTGCCCAATACTCGAGATAAATTAGTGAAGAGATATCGATAACAAATCGTTCTTTGGCAGTGAGTCTTATCGAGTCTTATCAAGAATAATCTCCTTGATACTTCCGTTAGCCACGGCATATATAAGTATACATCATTTTGCCACGCCCCCCAATACTCTTTGCACTCTACTTGCCTCAACTATTCCCACAAATCCATATACCCCTTTCACTCATCGAACGCGCATAAAAGAAATCCGATTAGTTCAGTTCAGATGCTCTGTCCTTCGCTTCGTTTCCGATTCCGTCTTCGCCTGCTCCATTTCTGAGTCGCCCTGGACCATCGCTTGCCATGCGAGTCACGTAGCGTTCATGTCCGATTTTTAAGTTTGCGCTGCACAAATCACGTAACCCGACCATTCAGGCTCCTGCTCGCTCGCTGTGGTTAGAGCTTTGGCGTTAGTTGGGGGGCGTGGCAAGCTAATGTCCTACTTCAGGCTATTTGTAGTGTGTGCAGCACTTTGTGTGAATTTTTTTATGATTTGTTTATATACAGCAATACGAAGACGTGAGCGAAAACTCCGTCGACTCTGAACTCTGCGCATGAAATGTGATAAAAACTAGATTACGATTATTAAAGAACACATTAAGAGTATTGTGCTGGGATATCTGGCGGATATTATTAAGTGAATGAATAAGAGGTAAAAGTTTTGGTTGTAGTTTCTTGTAGCTATATATGGGCATAAGGGCATAAGCTCATTATCACAGAAGCGTACTGAATAAGTCCAGAGGATCTGCAGGTGTTCTAGTATTTCGATTATTATCGATAATAAGCAAAATTATTGAAGTTGGCAAAAATATAATACATACAGGAATATACTTTTAAGATATCTAGTTTCTAGCTAAGAGATCGCTGTGTTCATGCGTTGGAGAGACTTTCACATGAACGTTGACGGTTATTATGACTACTTCTGCAAAGAAAGTCAATTTGATCAAGAAGACAAAGTATATATCTTCGGGTCTGCCACATCTCCTAAATTGTTAGGAATTAAGGATGTAAGCTATCGATTATTGTCGATAAGAAATATTGTGCTATCGAATAAATAAGACAAACTCAGACTGCATATAATGTGCGTGTTCCTTACGTCTTCACAAAACTCTTAACGATTATCAACATTGATCTCAGCCCTTTATCAATTTCCCTATGACATAAAGGGTATTTCTTAGTCTACCATATAAGCAGAAACCATCGCACATATTGAGAAATGCCTTTATTGAATGCAAAATTCTTAAAACTATTTGAAATTGTCTACGTTAATATCCCCAGTGAGTGCCGAATCCATCGAAGCTCATGTGGGAGACGGTCTCAGCGGGGGAGTAGTGCACCGCGATGGGCTGATGATTGGCGTAGGTGGTCTGAACAGCTGGAATGTGCTGCTGCTGGAGGAGATGCTGTTGCTGCTGCTGCTGCTGCTGCTGCTGCTGCTGCTGCTGCTGCTGTTGCTGCTGTTGCTGCTGATGGTAGATTGCTGGAGCCTGGCTGTAGATGGCAGGCTGCTGTTGTGTATAGACAGTTGGAGCTGCAGCGGCATAGGTGATAGTCTTGGCTATGGCTGGCTGGTAGACATTGTTGCTGATGCGTGTGTCCTGCTTGTGCACCTGAGAGTAGGGCGTCGCCACGGACTTGGTGTAGTGGGAGACGGTGCCGTCGTAGCTCCTGACCACATTCTGCTGAGTGTGCGCCACGGCATGCTCGTCGGCCAGGTAGCTAAGGCCCGCCCAGGTGGGCGACAGCAGCAAAAGAGCTGAGATTAGTGAGAGGCATACGCGAGACATGTTTGAGCAGTGAGAGAAGTCGAGCAACTGTATGTCTTTCGCTGCCGCCAGCAGGTCTTATAAATACGCATTAACTCGATCAATAATTGCTCATAACTTTATCATTTCTATTTCTGTTTTGTTTTTTTTCTTGGCCCAGTTTGTGGGCGAAGCGTTACAGCTAATGGGATTGGGTTTTGCGTGACTTTCATAAATCCATTTCTAGCCGGAGATCGTGGCAAATCAATTTATGCCACAATGTGACAGCAATTGGAGGGCGTGCCGCACTTATGACCGCATTGCATAACAGCAATTGAGCTACACAGCCCTGGCCCTGTTTGAGGTCGTCGGCGCACCTGCTCCACATACCTGTATTTTTGGCTCTGAAGTGCCCTCAAGCTCGGCGTGCCCATGCCCAAAATAATAACAGCCCCCTCACAATTTATGGCCCATCGGAGATGCATTAAGGATGCCCAAATTGTGAATGCATCTCGACAGCCTCAGCCTCAACTGCTTTCAAATGTCTTTGCATGCCAATTGTACAATTACTCTAACACGTATATATGTACATATATTTTTCAACTGGGGCAGCATAACAATGTTATACAGCCAACACATTAAACACATATATGTACATATATATGTCTTTCAAGCCAAACTCTTATTTATGTGAGAAATTCCTTTAGTGCTTAGGAATTGCTGGAAAATTAAAGATAATTCTAGCTGGTTAAAGCCTTAACTTGGCTTTAAATATTTAGAATATCACTTAAATGAGATATAGCCAAAATGTATATATTATTGATATACCCTATATATATATAAATAATATTTTCGATAGTTTTGCATTTCATTCATAGCTGTTTTTAAAGCTAGATCCATAAAGACTGCAAAATTGTGTAGAAGTAAATAGAAACAAAAGTCTAGTTTATTATTTTATTATTATTTATTATACCAAAAAAAATATATATTTTATATTTATATTTATTATTTTATTTATTTATATTTTATATTGTATTTTTTATATTTAAGTTATTTAAATTTAATTTTATTTGTACAAAATTGTTTACTAAAATTGAAAGAAAATTTATTTTTAATATATTTGATTTTTTCATTTACTAATTATTTTTTATTTGATTTAATGAACAACAGTTGCATACTGCATAAACTTTACAGGGTATGCACAGTTCCACACAGCCACAATTTGTATTATCCTCTCTTCTACATTTCAAGTACCGTTGTTGCTGCACACACACTCAATGGCTGGGCACTCAAGGCAAGTCGAAGAAAACGATTCGATACATCCATTCGATACCATAAAAATCGCCCAGCTACAATTGAGTTATAATGCAATTGGCAAACGTAAAGCAAATGTTGTTAACTTGCAGCGAAGTAGTGTGAGAGAGAGAGAGTGAGAGAAACAGAGAGTGGGGGAAAGGGAAAGGACATTGTTGCGTTTGACCGTCTGCAAAAGTTTTGCGCTCAATGAAAATGACACATAAATAGCATCAACATTCAGGATCTGGGCAAAGGCACAAATGTGATTACGATTACGTCCGACTTTCAGCAAGGAGTCACCTTTGTTTGTTGATGACTTTTGCTTGATTTGTGTGTGTCCTGTCTCTCTCTCTCCCTCCCTCTCTCTTTCTCTGTATGTTTGTTTGTGTGTGCGAGTCCATTATGGCTCTTATGAAATTTGGCACATAAATTGTATTATTGCATTTATGCTTGATTTTATTTCCGTTTGCCTTACAATCGTCATGTGATTGTGTGGGCGCTTAACAGCCTTAGCGTGTGTGTGTGTGTGTGTGTATGTTCATGTGTGCCTTTGTATTGACTGTTAAATTGGCTTTAGTTGCTTTTTCGTCGCTTAAGTGAATTTGCTGCGAATTCGCCTTTGTTGCTTGCTCTCAAGTTGCTCGCTCACACTCGCTCACTAACACACACACACACATGCACGCAGGTACACACACATGCGCTTACATTTCAACGGTTTCCTTTCGCTAAGCGCCTTACTCAACGCCCGAGCACAATTTGAACTTCAATTAGCTGCATTGGCTAGCCTAATAAACGTGCACACTTAAACTCACTCTACCGCGCTCGCTCTTGCTCGAACTCTCTTCCTGCACTCACCCACACTGCCGCTCTCTCCCTCTCTCCCACTGTTCCTATTTCGTATACAATTACAAATGACGCGCCATTGCCAGGCCGAAAGTCAATTAACGGAACTCGCATAAAAGCAGCAGCTACTCCACGCGCCTCGTCTGCTAATTGGAATTGAAACATAAATTAAAAGTCAAAGACGTGGACGCAAGACGAAGACGAAATTGTGCAAGGCTTGAATGCAACTAAAACTTTACGACTTCACATATGTATGTATGTATGTGCGCTTGCCGTTGCTGGTCACTGCGCAACGTAACATCGTGCAATTTTTACGTTTTGTCGTAATGTGCACCAATTACGTTAGTTTGCTAGCGTTTTTTCAGCTTCTTCTGTTTCTGTTTCTGTTTGCATTGACAGCTTAGATTAAGTGTGCAGCATAAATTGGCGTAAGGTTGTGCACCCAAAATAGTTCGCGATATATTTATGTGAGCAAATTGCAATTGCCAGTGGCAAGTGCACATTATTTGTTAGCAATTAAAACTATGAATCGTTAAGCATTTACCAATGTATGGCAGTGTATACATGTATGGCAGTGTATACATGTAAGATAAAGCTAATTTAACACATAAGTATGTACATATTTAGTTGTTTAATTATGTTAAGGCTCAGCTATATTGAGTAGCATACACACGTAAGCATGCACGCACTCTTCTAATTATAAGTTCGTTTTGATCTATGCGCGCCTTGTTGAAGGGAGAGAGAGGGAGACACACATATGCAGTCTTATATTTGCAGCTTACGTTTCAGACCAGACGACTATGCTATGCAACGATTTACCACTCTTATAATTATAAGTTATTCTAACAGCTCGGCTTTTATGTATGTATGTATTTGTGTCTTTCTGAAGTGTCTTATGCAGCTGCACTCTTATAATTATAAGACATCTTTAGGCTAAACCCGTATGCAGCATAAGCTTACGCATTCACACACATTCACATACTCTTATAATTAGTAAGAACTTAACCCTTAGACGCGCGTTCTAGTTAAATAAACAATTTATATATTTGATATATTTTGTTTATGTATTTTATAAGCAAAGCATATTTATTTTATCATATTATTAATAATAATTTAATACCAAAAATAGAAAGCTTTTCATTTCAATCTATAGCTGTAGCTGCTCACCTAAGGGTTAACTTCGCCGTTGTCTTCCGTTTGTTATATTGCCAATCAGCTGTCCACTCTCACTCTACCCCTCTCTCGCTCGCGCTCTCACACACACAGAGAAGCTACCCCCAGGCTCAGGCCCTAGTTTGCCCACAACCACGCCCCCTTCCACCTCAAACTGTTTGTGTCTTATGGCACAAATGGGAGTTGGCTTCAATTTTCTTTATATTACAACTTGATTTAATTTGACGTGAGACTTGGCTCACGCTCTCGAGAAAATGCCGGAAAAGCGGGCGCAAAACAATAAAAAAAAAATAAGAGAATAAGAAAAGTAATGCAGTTGTTGACCGAAAGGAAAATGATTAGAATTCACATTCCAAATTCCAATTGCTATTCAAAATTGTTCTTAATGAAAATATTAAGATTAAACAACTGAAAGAAGAAGAAGTAGAAAAGTCATTTGCCAGCTGCCAGATGCACGAAATACAACAACAACAACAACAACGACAACAATTTCCATTTACAGTGTAGCTGATCTGCCCCGATTGATATAATTTCATTAAGTCAACAACAACAGCGAAGCAATTATTATTGTTGCTGCCACGCCCACTTTTCACGCCACGACCAAGTTTTTAGGCGTGACACAAAAAAAAGCAACAAAAAATATACAAAATAAATAATAATGAAAATGAAAATGGAAATGGAAATGCCGTAGCAGTGGTAGTGGGCGTGTGGGCTGTGCAGAGAGTTGGGGGTGTGGCCCTGTTTAGAGTCCGAGGCGAAGTGTCGAAAACTCATTAAAAACTTTTTTACAGCCCATTTGAAAGCAATTTGTAAATTGCGCGAGCCCAAGCAAAACTCGATTAATTATTATTTATTATTATTATTTATTATTATTATTTTTTGTTAATATTTTAATTATAAATTTTTAAAAATTAATATTATTTTATACTTAATTATTGTAGCTTAAAGTATTTTTTACTTTCTAAATTAAAACATATATTTTCTAAATATAAAATTACATTTATTTACTTTGCTTACAACAAAAGAGTAAATAAATAAATAAAAAAATAATTAATGAAAATTTTCTTGAATTTATTAATATAAATTTAAATAAATGTACATTTAATGTATTTCTTATTATTTTTCCATTTATTTATTTCGACAGTCTTAAAGTTACATTTTAAAAACTGTAATAATTTATTTTTATTTATTTATTTATTTAAAGCTTTTTTTTGTTTTCTTTTCTAATTTTTATATATTTTTAATTTATTTGTTTTCGTTATTCTTTTTTTTTTATTTATATCTTCTATTTCTTTATTTTTTTTTTATTTTGATCTTCTTATATAATCAGTCGAGCCCTACAGTCCACAATTTTTCAAGCTACCCTCACATTAATAGTTGCTCACTCTCGCTCTCTCTCTCTCTCTCTCTCTCTATCTCTCTCTCTCTTTCACTCTCTCTCTCTCTCCTTCCCTCGCTTATTCATTTATTAAAGCATTTAAGCTTTAACCCTCAAACTCAACAACAAGCGAAATATTCGGCAATCATTTTGAGCCGACATTAAATCACATTTCCGCATTTCCGCATTTTCACATTTTCCGTGGGTCTAAGAAAAATTGTGTTAGCTGCCGCGCTGCCTTTTTGCAGGCTCACAACAGGCACGCCTCCTCCCGTACCCCGTCCACGCCTGGCATACCTGCAGCTGGCTCTGCCACTTAAATATTCAAAGCGAAAAGTTGTTCTACACCTCGGCTTTGGCTCGCTTTTTTCAGCTATTATTCGGCTTTTTTGAGCAAATTCCCAGAGGATGCAGTTCAAAGCAGACGTCGCAAAGGCCTTGGAGCGGGTTAACTGTGGCATAATATATGCGGCAAGCACGTCAGTTGCTGTTTTTTTTTCTGTTTTCCTTTTCCTCCATACAAAGCGTGTGCAGTAAAAAACGCACGCAATTCAAATATTTGAAATTGGCGCCAACTGGCAGCAGGCCAGGGCTGCAGCGTAAGGTCAGGCTAACCAGATAGCCAGAATATTCTAGTTTTTTAGTGTGCAGCCTAGCCAGACTGCTGAAAATATATAAAATTGCAATAGTCGATAGATAATTTGTACACCATGTGACCGTATTGGCTAAATATCAAAATACCACATAGATAAATTCCTGACGTTCGTACTGACGTTTTGTCAAAAGGCAAGAAAGAATTCTGGGTCGTAGCCGCTCGCTATTTTTGTGTAATTCTTTTTATCAAAATTTGGCAGAAATAAATTTTGTTTTAGTTGCTTAAAAATCGACTGGCATACAGTGCGGATGCGACACAAAAGCGGCATTAGCGATACGCAAACGCTACCGAAAGAAGAATATAGCATTCAGTGAAACACGACAAAAAAATTTCTCACACTTGGCTACACCGGATCGACGAAAGTGCGAAAGAGCGAGAGCGAGCAAAGACGAATTCGAATGCGAATGCGTTTCGATTGGCAGAAACAAGACACAACGTTTGCTACCGATTTTCTTTGCCATCTCTTTGGCTGTAGTAAGTTATATTTTTGCAGCGAAAGAATCTAATTCAACAGCATTCGATACGCACGTGCGCGGTTGTCAAAATGTTAATAAACCTAAAGGTGAAAACTTTAGATGCTCGCACACACGAATTTAGCATCGACAATGAGGTAAGTACGTGTTCGAACATGTTTGTTTGTGTGGAAAAGTATATGCGTGTGTGTGTGTGAATTTTTGAGGTTGTGTGCTGAACGCTTTTCTTCAAATTTTGAATATTCGCAGATAACTATACGCCAGTTCAAGGATCAAATCGCAGAAAAGACCAACATCGCAGCTGAAAATCAGCGTATTATTTACCGTGGCTGCGTGTTGTCAGATGATAAACAGGTGAAGGAATACGGTGAGTCATATCCATTTGTTGTTGCAATCAACAAAATATTCACATATGGACTTTTTCTCATTTTCCAGATGTCGATGGCAAAGTTTTGCATGTGGCCGAGCGTCCGCCCTTTTCGCAGCGCGGCGCCAATGCTACGAACAATGACGAACCGAATGCGACGCGCGGCTTTCGCAGCATTCCTGGCAGGCCAACAACTCGGAATATGCGCAATGCGCCCTATTTCAGAACTCTCGATGGCATGCTGGTGGGCACAATGGCCATACCCGTGAACAACGGACAACTCAATGCTGCGGACGTAAGACTAAATAAATTAATATTCCAACCATAATTCCTTTGTGCTAATTATCATCCTTTACAGCCTCGCACACCGCCGAATCACTTTCCCAATTCGTCGTCTTTCTGCATCAATCGCATCACCGTTGCTCAGCACATGATCGACTGCGCTAATAATATAGCCGCATATCTAGAGAATCCCGAGATCGGTCTGAACAATCAGTCTTTGGATATATTGCAGCGGGGTCACTGGACCATGGAGTCAACAGTGGTCGAGGTGGGCGTTTCCTCCGCCGATATGCCGCGCAACAATAACATCATTGACATGGTGCAGGATGCAGTCACCGCTGCATTGTCACGGAACACACCTGGACGTAACTATACGGTAGTTCAGCTGCCCACGGTCTACACCAATGAGGAGGGCGAACAGCAGCCACAGCAGCCGCAGCAGCAGCAACTTCCGCAACAACAACAAAGTGCTGGAAGCAATAACAATGATGGCGCCGCCAGTGTAGATATGGGCGGGGAGACAACAGCAGCCGCCGCTGTGATCATTGAGGATGTAATTGAAACAGACGATGGATCTAGCACACCACCCGGTGAGGATGAAGCTTCTACCACATCTCAGGCTGCGAATCAAGACGCTGGAGCGGCTGGAGCAGCGGCTGCTGGAGTATCACAGCCGAGCGGCACAGGCACTGCTCCGCGTCGCCGCACGCGTCCCGAAGTGCTGGCGCGTGTCTTTCAACGTTATCGCACCGTGGAGCAACGTTTGTCGCCCTTCTTCGATCGCTACTACGAAATCCTGCAGCAGGATCCCAGCTTCGAGGAACAAGATACAGCGGGCCGTGAGAATGCGCAGCGCATTTACGATCGTGTCTCCGAGGCTCTGCATTATCTATCGCATGCCCAGCACGCCATCTCGGACCTCATGCTGGATTTATCGCAGCCCGGTCCCCGTGTGCTCACCTGCCGGCCCATTCTCGTCGAGCAGAGCGGCTACATACGCCCCAATAACATATTCGCGCCCAATCTGGTGGCCGCTCCACTCTCCGAGCTCATCGCTCAGGTGCCGCCACAGGCTGCAGCACAAGCAGCACAAGGCGCAACAGCCGCCTCTGCATCAACTACAGGCACACAGCCGGAACAGATCGTGGTGGATGTTTCGGGAGCAGGTTTGCCTGCTCAAGCTGCTGCTTCAGGCACCGCAGCTGCAACACAACCGAACCGAACTCAAAACTCGACCAGCATGCAGGACGATATGCATGAAGTATACGCACGCACCTACAGTGAAGTGCCACCCATCGGACATTTTCGAAACTTGGGTAATAATACAAGAGCTGCAGCTGCAGCGCAACAACAACGATCCCAATCTTCCGAGGAAGAAGTAGGTAAGTGTTGATTCAATATAGTGTTTTGATAGGCAAGTCGAAAGACCCAAGCAGTAAAAACCCAGCAGGACTAATTCCTTGCCGATTTCTTTAGATGAGCACGCGGAAATCTCTGCTGAGGGTGAGGAAGCAGTACCCAGGCCAAGGCTAAGTCTGTATATGCCTGTGCCATTGCCAATGCCCAGTAGGTTTTCCTTGAATAAAATTCTTTGTTTTTCGAACATGCATTCGGCATAAAGAGGTCAACCCTTCCATTGTCAGCATATTTAATACGCTTGGCAAGCTTTAATCTCATGTTTAATTTTAAAAGTTTAAAGTTGTGTCTACTTCTAATCTGGGAGTTAAAGACACTTGAAAGCTTAAAGCTTACACTATTGACATCTTAATCCAAAAGCGTAGGCTTACAATTTTAATTAACTTGGCTTAAAGCTCTTAAACCTCCACACAAAAGCTTTTAGAAAACTTAATCTATATTAGGCTAAAAACTCACCTCATAATTTGTTATATAAAATCATGAAAGATTCTTTAAGATTATTTAAATGCAAAATTTTTCATTTCCATACTCTAATCCACAATTTACTAAATGAATTTGTTTAGGGCCGGTTACAGATTCGCAAGCTCGCATGTCACGTTTAATTCAGGCCGTCGTTGGTGCAACGAACGATGCGGATATGCGTCAACAGAACTCACAGGATATGGCTAGCATGCAAGATGGAGGTGATGAAGAAGAGTTCAGGGATTTAGACGAACGAGAACAAATGGAAGATCAGCTAATTACTGCAGGCATGGCTGATGCAGAGGCTGCAGCCGCTATACTCTCTGGCATGGGCAACACAAATGACAATTTTGAGGATCCTGTGGACGAGCCCATGGTGGCGCCAGCTGGCACCAATGCACAGCCTCGCGGAGAAATAGGTGAGTGTGCAGAGAATCTGAACATGCTTAAGTAGTCAACATTTAGCAATCTCAAGCCCAACGACTAATGCCTTGTCGATTTTCTAGATGAGCGCGATCAGCGCGATGAGCGTGCGGCTGTGGCTGATGCAGCACCCAGGCCAAGGTTTCGTCTTTATATGCCCGTCCCATTGACAACGCCCAGTAGGTTTTCCTTATCCAGCTGTATAGCGCAGCGCAGCTCATCACTATTTTTTTCAGCTAACATTAGTTTGATTAAACGGATTTACTTCCGAATATTTAATTGTATATTATATAGTAGTTCCTTAACTAAATCATATAACATTTAAAGCTTTAACGCTTTGCCTTGCTCTACGATATTCTACTGAATTAATTTAAGCACTGAGAGAGCAATGTGATACATTTTTGAACTCGCAAATATCTGTTAACCTTCACGTCGTGTTCATAAAATCAATTGAAGCACGCTCTCTCGCTCTCTCAGCAGCGGCCTTCGGTTCTTTTCGTTTCGATTTTCGGCTAAACTATCCGTGTGGTGCTCTTTTCCCGAATATCGTGTAGAGAGCGATACGATTGACGCTCGCACAATAAGTCTCTCAGTATGTGAAGCAGTAAACGAGTATGCAAACGATCATTACATTCACATACTCACTCAGACTTTTTGCTTCGTATATGTCAATCAATCGTTCGGGGGAAACCAGAGCGAAAACGAACTCTCCGAAGAACCGAAGCAATCGATTGTTGCTCTCTGAGAATTTTAACGAACTCTGATAGAAAGTCTCTTTTGCAGGCATTGAGTAGCGGTCAACATATATTTGCGAGCTTAACTTTTCCATATTTAACAAAATAATATTTCACTGGCTGAAAAAAAATGTAAATGAATCGATAAAAGCGTTTACTGAGCAAGAGCTTCACTTTACATGCATCAGCAGCCCATTCCAAAGTAAGCAGCTTAAATATGGAAAGCTATGTTGTCTGATAATCCCAGATTTACTTTTAACATAAAACTCTAATAATCCCTTCTTAATGAAGCCCAGATTAATCCACAATCTTTCCCAAAACTGTTTCACAGCTTAATTTTAACTAATTTAAAGTTCAAACTTTACATGTTTTATGCTTTAGTTTGATGCTCAATTATTAGCTCATATTATTCTTGTTTCGCTTACAGATCCTCAGATGCGTATGGCTCGTCTGATTCAGGCTGTGGTTAACAGCGCCACGAACGATACGGATCTGCGTCTCGAGTTCAATGTGCCTAATGTGATGTCAATCAATTTGCCGGTGCATGTGATGACCGCTGCTGTGCATCCGCAGGCGCAGGCCCAGACACAGCCGCAGGGACAAGGACGACCAGCAGCCGCCACCGACAGTGCCGGAGCTGGTGAAGCAAGTGCAACAGCTGCCACAGGTGCTGCTGCAGGTGTTTCAGTCGCTGCTGCTGCATCCACATCGAGTGGCACGCGCAGCGGCGACCAGCGCGCCAATACATTGCCCACAACGGCCACGCAGACGCGTTCAACGTCCCGGCCACAGATTCAGATTGGAGGCAATAACAATTGGACTGGACGCATTACACCCACACATACGGCCTTTGATCGTTTCTTGCCCTGCAATAGCCATCATATTCGTGAGTCGGAGCCAACAATCCAACAGCAACAGCAACAAATACGGCAACAACAGCAGCAGCAACAACTTCATCTTCGTCAACAAATTAACAACATCAGAAGCAGAAGGAACAACAACGTAAGCAGCAGAAACAACAACATCACCACCACAAGTAACAACCAAAGATCAACACAAGGACCATCCGGTGAGTTTAATATTATTGTTAAGCTAATCGTCGATTTTGATTTGATATGCATATGTGTCAAATGATACATATATAGAATCAGATCATAAATATATATATTTATATACATATAATCGCTGTATTGTCCCGGGCACTGTACGACTTCGCCTCGTCGCGCCATCGCCACGTGACAGATTTGCTTTCCTCATCCTAACACACATACACCACACATATTCACCAGAGATGTAAACCGGGTTACTAGCAGAGAAATAGAACAGTTGAGGAATAGAACAAATAGACGTCTTTAGACTTCCAGCTCTCTCACTCTCTCATTTCCTTTTCATTCCATTTCATTGTCCTTGCTTTGACATCAACTGAGTTTATTAGGACTTGATTCGTCAGTATATTAAAGCATATCATATAAAATAAAATAGCGATAATATAGAAAGGACATCAAATGCTTTTATTAAAACTTGATCAGTCAACCAATCAATCAATAAGGACAACAAATTTCCCGTAGATTCCCATTAGACTCTTAATCATTCGCTTTTCCTCTTATAATTTCCCTTGCTACAACTGATTCAACATGAAAGAATGGATAAGAAGTAATCATTCAGTTAGTCAATCATAAGACTTTTATAATTATAGTTACTATCTTTTTTATCTGCATAGTTTGAGTCCAAGGGTCTAAAGACCGGACCGAGGTCTTTCTTTCCTTGCGAAAGGTCTATTCAAAAGTAGTTCAACTAATAGTTTTCAACTAGAATGCTCCAATATCTAACACAATAGTTTTAGGAATATTTGCCTACAGACTAGAGCCATGGACTCTACCCATACACACACACCCACACATATGGTAGGCCTTCCGGTTTGCATCTCTGACATTCTAATCTGCATTCTATCCGTCATCATCTCATCTCATAGTCAATGCAAATCGCTTGCCGCGTAGCTTCAGCAGTACGATCCTATCGCGTCAAATGTCGCGACGACGTGTCGCCAGCAACCGCGAGAACCGAAGCGGAAGTGTGCCGGTAGCGAGGACTATTGTCGGCCATGGTGTTGGCGATATCAATGATATTGTTGGTGGTGGTAGTGGTGGTGCTGCTATTGCTATTCGCGCTCATGTACCACTGGGTGTTCGTGCACGCTTATCAATCAATCGCCGTACCGATCGTACCGATCGCCAACCGAGCGGTCGGCCAACGGTGCAAAGAACCGTATCCAGAATTATATCCACTATGTATGACAATTATCTGGTTACTAATATGAGAAATCAAACAGCTTTGGGTGGCACAACAACGGGGCCAACTAATGCCACCTCGACCGCAGCAACCAACAATGTGGGCACCGCAGCAGCCAGTGCGAATCCAATGGCCGCTTCAGCCGCAGCCGCAGCCACAGCCGCAGCTGCAGCTGCAGCAGTAGAGTCGAGCTCAACTTCAGATGCAGCAACAGTCGACGAAGCAGCTGCAGCTGGGGCGGTCAGCCGTGGGACGTGCAATCTGCGCGCCCAGCTACGCAACTTTCTGCACAACAGTATCTTCGAGGGTGCCTCGATCAGCCCGTACACAACTCAACTGGCTGTAACCCGAGCTCTGGACTGGTTCGGCGACAATCTGGTCTTTTTACGCCAATACGAGCTGCCGGAATACAATTCGCGGGACTCTGTGTGCAATACGTTGCGCCACAGCCTGAGCCGGATCATCAAGCTGTGCTACGGCAACAGCTGCAGTACCCACTTTGAGCATCAGCTCAAGCAAATCTGCGATCAGTTCCGAAAGCGTCTGTACAGCGTGCTCTTCCTGTGTCTGGGCAGCTTGAATGCGGAGCTATATTGGAGGCAGCTGATGGGAAGGCTCAGCGCACCGCTGCGTTTCAGTAAGTGAAGATGAAGAATTAGTTTACTTGAAGTAGATACTCACATATTCTCTCTTCTCTTCTGTTCTTTAGATTTCCGCAATGAGGCCTTGCAGTTCTTGAGCATCTATATTGACCCCACAATACCTGCGACGGATACCGCCGATGCTCAACAGTTCCTGGTGCTGCGCGATGCACAGACAACAACTGGCCCCGATGCCGATGTAAGTAGCAGATTGAATATTTGATCAAATTTCCCATTATAACCTTCTGCGAGGCCCTCGCTACTCGCCTTTCCCTCACAGTCACAGTCACAGCAGGCACAGCAATCTCTGGGTACCGACGTTGAGATGGCTGAGGTGGCCGGCGGCAGCAGCGATAACAGTAGCAACTCAGCGGAACTGGAGCCACCCTTGCCGGCTGTGACAATCGGCTCGGAGCCTTGGCACAACAATTTCCCCAATGATTGGCTACCTGTGATAACGCGGGATCTGCAGACCCAAGCAGAGGTAAGTGCTAAGAAGCAAAGTCTGAATCAAGCTCTAAATATGCTTCACTTGCAGCAAACCCAACCACAGCCTCCCTACTCTGATGCTTATATATCGGGCATGTCTGCCAAGCGTCGCAAGATCATCCAGAACGAGAAGTCGTCCACCGTGGAATGTTTGATTTCAAGCGGCGTGCAGCGCGCTCTCCAGAGCTCCGGTCTGGCTGGAACAAATGGTGGGGGTGTCGGCGGCAATGTAACTCCCGCTATTAATCCGGATGTTGTAATCAATGCCATTGCACATGATGCCGTTGTGCAGGCATCCTACACGGAGGCTGTGCGCAGCAATGCACGCGAGCGCCTTAAGCAGGATATCGACTATAATCCAAGCAAATATCCGCAGATAACTAAGTTTACGGAGCAAAAATAGGCGATGAATTGAGCGATCGCGTCATGGGCATTTGCCGTGTCCGTGTCCGTGAATGAAGCGTGCTTAAGTGTGCTTTATTTTGTAAATCATACTTTAACATTGAATACTATTTTGTTTCATATTTAGTTAATTGGATTATTTCCAATAGCCTGTGTCGATCACAATAAGTGCTCGGCTGTGGATGCTTCAACAAGTTATGTAGTTATATATATACTATATAAATCAGATTATGCATGCATGCATACAAACATACACACTCACACACACACATAATCAACTACAAGAAACTACACGAAATTGATGGTCAATGATTTTTAGGACAACTCTGCATAAAAAGAAAGCTAAATAAAAGAACATAAATACACAAAAAAAAAAAATCAATTCCGTTCCATTATCTGTCGGCTCTATACCATATACTATATAGTTGATTGATCCAATGGCGTCCCCGTGGCGCATGACGCAGTGGCCAGGCAGCAGACAAAGCCGTGACGACAGCCAAATACCAAATTCCAGCCAAATATTTTGGCCGTAATTAAACCAGCCAGGCCCCAATTGACGTGTTTTTCGATTTTAGGGCTATCAATATTGGCGCATGATCGTTTCCGTTGCGAATGAAACTCTGGAATTTTGCAGAATCTTCGTCAATCTCTCGAGTGGAATTCACAATTACAACAACTATCAAATAAATTGGCTAAAAAAAAATAAAAACAAAAAAAAATGAGAAGAGGAGCAGAAAAGAAATTTAATTTCATTGCATGAGAAAGCGAAACACGAAAAATTTGTCACATTAAGAAATGTGAAAATATTTATGTGACAGCAGCACAAATATGAATAAATAATAATTCATAAATGTTGCTGTTGTGCGCTGTTGTTGATTTAGGCATGATTGAAATTTAAAAATAGCCCAGCTACGCAATCTGTGTATATTTTTAATACGATTTATCGATTACTTATAAATATTTAGTTAGTCTTCAGCTATTTGCCACAAGTGGGCGTGTAACGGTCACACTAAAAATAACCGTCCATGTCGTTCGCTCATCATCATCAGCCGAAAGGCGACGACGACAGCGACGTCAACCGAGATTGAGTTGAAGTTTCGCTGCGAATCACAAGAAAATTGCCAACAGTCATGATTAATTGCCGCAGGAGCTATAACAGCAGCACATCAGCAGCAACAGCAACGGCAGCAGCAGCAGTTGGGCGCAAGGGCGAGAAACTAAGAAAAGCGGGCGAGGCGATGTGGTACGGGGCAAATTTCTGATGAGGCACATTGGCACGCGCATTGCAGCCGGCAGGAATTTCGTACGGAATTCGCCGCGACAGACGGCATTTTTAAGGGGGCTTTGGTTAATTATGTATGCGCTGTGCCCAGCCACAACTTCAAAATAAATTAAGACTGCGGACTTTGATGCATGGTGCATGTTGTTGCCCTCTTGCGCCTCCTCGTTTCAATGTGGCGCCTGCCAAGCTGCAATGAGGTGGCGCCACAGTAGTTGCCACAGTAGCCAATTATTGTTGATTTATTTTTTGTTTGCAAGTACGTTGCAAACTTTTGGTTGCGACGGCAGTGCCAATTAAATACCAAATTAAATACTTATTAAATACTAAAGCGTGGCTTATCGATAATCGATATCTAGCTTAACTATTCACCGTTATTGCAATTTTGCATGCTTAATATGCGTGTTTACAAGGTAGACGACGAGAATACCCTGCAAAATGGGTGAATAGATTTAACTATACAACAGCAATATGTGTAAATTATTAATTTAATGCAAATTTTATTTATTTGAATTTAAAATTTTATTGTAAATAAAAATAAAACGCATGCAAAAGCAAGCTCTTTAAGTTATTACGTGGTATATATAAAACTTAGCTATACTGATTGCGGACTTTATCATTCTTATATATGGGTACAGGGTATGCAATGCGTTTGCCAAATGTGCAGATGCTTCACGCATGATTAGCATCGATGAGGCGGCACACGAACAACAACAAAATCATAACAAGCCGGCTCATTCAGCCGCTCTGTGTGCAGTGCAGAACGTCATAATTGAAAACATTGCTCAAAAGATGCTCAGATAAAAAAGATGCTGCTGCGTACAAATAAAACTGATTTCAGAAACGCATGTGGCAGTCGCTGGCATGTGTGTGTGTGTGCGTGTAAAGGACAATTTATCAGCAGTGCGTAAGAGTAGAAGCCAGCAACAGCAGCAACAATAACAAGAGTATGTAAACACATGATGTTGATAATGATGCCCCCATACATAGATGTGCATGTGATATATACATATGTATATATGTATGTATGCATGCAGTGCATGGCATGGCCTGCTGCCTAGGTTCCTAAGAAACTCAACTTACAAACATGCCACATGTGGCAGCAACACCCATCTCAGTTGCTGCTGCTCAAAGGGGGCAACACAAAAAAACATCACGCACCAAAAACAGACAGCGGCGCCAGCTACTCAGATTGAGATGGAAGAGACAGGAATACATGTAATTGAGTGTTTGCTTTAACAATTACATAGCCTAACAGTCAGTGGCAGCAGCAACAGCAGCAGCAGCAACAACAACAACAGCAGCAGCAATAACAACTTGCAATACTTTGTGGCCAAAAGAGAAAACTTTTTGCATTCAAAAACGCGCTCAAAGTTCTCAAGGCAGCAACAACAACAACAGCAGCAGCAGCAACAGCAACCTCAACAACAACAGCAACAGCAGCATGCGCAGTCGATGCCGCTGCCGCTGCTCGCGTCGCCGTCAACGTCGCTGCTGGCGACGCAGCCAACAAACGGATCCTCAGCGTTTCCATTATTTTTCCCAGTCGCAAACGGACCGTGTTGGGCTATAGACGTGAGCAACGGTGCTCCAGAAAGAAATAAAAAACGTTGAGTGCTATAAAGAACAACATAATATACGAATACAAATATATATATAAATTTCATATATATATATACAGCACACACACACATATAATAATAATAATACTATATAGAAATCGACTCCTCACTCTTACAATCTCGCTCAATACGCGCGGCTTAAAAAATAAATAAAATATAAATTTAATAAAAAAGTAAATAAAATATATAGACATCCACACACACATACACACACATATAGTGACAGAGTGCGAGGGAGAGAGAAAGAGAAATCAATAGAGTGTGTGTGCGAGTGTGTGCGTGTGTGTGTTATTTTATTTTTTGTTTTGTTCTTAGAAGATTAATACATAGATGTGCGTGTCAAGAGGTCAAACAAACGATTGAGCATTGCAGTCCACATTTGAAACACAGAACTCTCACATCTGGGTTTACTTTACATATACTTATATATGTATATATATTTTTGGTTTTTGACTTTTTGTCGCGTGAAATTCGATGCCGGCCACAAAGTGAACGGGAAAAGCGGTTCCAATAACGGTCCTCTAAAGTCGTCGACAACATATCGAAAAATCGAGTGAACGAAACAGAAAATAGAAAAGAAAAGAAAGGAAAGGAAAGAAAAAGAAAACCCGAAACCCAAGTATGGAAACTCCGGCACATATGTTCGCATCCGTCTAACAAAACGTGAACAGACTAAGTTTTTTCCCACCTAAAACATTTTCGACTGCCTGCGTGCTCAGAGTTGTCCAGCGAAATCCTGTGAACTGTGAATCAGAAATCCGAATCGCAAATCTCTTTAAAACGAACGACAAAACAACAACAACAATATGGCTTCTGTGATGTACGCCGTATTCCATTTCGCAGCACTGCAATGCTCCGCCCGTCCGGAGATATCGCCGTGCACGTGCGAAATGGGCAAAGCCTTCAATCATGTCGAACTCGCCTGCGAGAAGCTCGAGTCCTTCAACGCTGTCGTCGACAGCCTGGCCAATAAGCTGAACTCCGATGTCAACATCGATCTGAAAATAACCCATTCGCAACTGGACGATCTGGAGATGAGATCATTCAGGGATATGAACTTTAACATCTACAAGCTGCGAATGCAATGGAATGGACTAAGGTGCGTAAGATCCAGTCAAAATCTATTGCTAGAAAATGGAAATTCGATCTAGATAAAACTGTGGAACTATAAAGTTTCTTTTGAGATACTTCAGAGAAGGATAGTTCAAGATATGATAATTGAAACCTATTAATAAGGTTTCATATTTGAAACTTCATCTTTTTTGCAAAGGTTTATGGAAAAGCAAATTTAAGACTGTAAACCTCTAGTAAAATAAATGATGGCTTGACTTGGGCATCTTTAATTGTTCGGAGCATTTACCTCTTAAATATTCAACTCTTACAAAATCAAATACTTTCTATATACTCCTCATTAAAGAGTTGGTTTTCTAACGAATACTAGACTTCTCATATATGGCTCCCTTAGTATAAAGTAAATTGGATCTTAAGCTATTCAAAAATCATTTGTCTGCGGATTTCCAATCAGTTTACTACTTAATAGATTTTGCTTTTGAATTATTTCTTGATAATTCCGTACGATTTAGGATTTGCATTACTAATTTGCATCATTCTAGGTAATTCCCACTTTTTACCGGTTCGATTGACAAGTCTTGCCGCCCTGAAAATAAAAAATTGTTGTTCATAAGAAACCCCCCACGAAATTCAATTATCGGCTAAATTTCAAGGTCGGCAATGTCTTCCCATCTGAGCAGCGTACAGAATTTTCCGTAGGCTGGCTATCAATTTAGGTTCCTTAAACCCAATCAAAAACAAAAACAGTAGAAGAAAAAGAAAACAACAGAAGCTACGAAAATATGAGTACAATGTACTTAAATATACGAAAAATAAACAATAATAATGAGAAAATGCGCTTCACGTGTTTCGCGGTCAATTTCCTAGCTATCATAGAGAGATATAGATAGGTAAGTGGGGACTATAGCCGGGGAAGCAAGCATAATTAGCTGCACTTCAATTGAGCCTCAATTGGTGGAGACCTGGTTCTGGTATCTAATTACGACCTGGCCGAAGTAAATGATTTAATTTTTCAATTAGAAATTAGCCGAGCTGCGCTGGTATCTGCAGCACATGCAATTGAGACAAATTACAACTACTTTCGGGCTGGTTGCGACACGCGTTTCAGTCTCAAAAGACTCAAGACTCTAGATTTGATCCTCAACTAGACGAGCCAAACAAACGTTTAGGTTCGTGCTTCGATTGTTGATACTTGAATGGCTGCGGCCGAGTGTCTTATCAATTCTGTTTCTATATAAACTCGCACACAGAAACATTTATATATACACGGGTATATAGTAATTCCCCAGAGACATCCGACGTATACTTAATGCGTATGCAAAACTGATAATTGCAATTGGATTCGATTCTGGTTCTGGCACCGAACGAGCGAGCTGCACGTTTTCTCCGCTCACTCGAAGACTCTGAATGAATTTCAATTTGAAACAAAACACACACACACACTCATACAAGCCCAGTATTAATAGCAAATATAAATAACCATATCAGAATGCGAATATAAATATATATAAGTAATATTATATTCAGGCCTATTTCATAAGCGGGGTTCATTGATATTTGACTCCTGCGCCTAATGAGCTGCCAATTCAATTAAAAACAATCAAACATGCCGATACTGTGCATTATATATATATAATATATAGTGTGTAGAACTTCTGTACACTTCTGTGCATAGAAATCGATTAACTGCCAAGTTCTGGATGGGTTATACAATTGGCTGACTTTTGCTTTATCAGCGGGCAGCATCATTTGTCAAACGTCATCTTTCCATCAGTTGCAATTTGTATGTAGAAAAAAAAAAAATCAACTTGGAAAAATGATTTAATTACTAGAACCTAATCGAATCAGTGCTATATATATACATACATACATATTAAGTACACTGAAGAAAATTTGAAAAGTTTTGTTTAAAAAAAAAAATAAAATTATGAGTCAGAGAATTTTAATTAATTTAAATATTTAAAAATTATAATTTGTTAGAAAATCTCTTAAGATTATAAGTCTAAAGTATTTTTAAAAAATTATTAAAATTAAAATTAATTTAATTAATTAAACAACTTAATTTTAATTAATATATTTTATTAAGTTGGCAACAGTTAAAATATTTTTAAGAGTTATTTCTTAGTGTTTTACAAAAAAGGTTTGCATTAGAATGTATTTTCAGCTTCAACACTTTTTCTCTCAGTGTAGCGCATATGCAACGCCGTTTCGGTTCGTTTCCATGCGACTTGGGTCGCCAGCGCGTGCTGCCTGAAAAGTGTTTTTTTTTTTTACATTGATGTCAATTTAATACAATTGACCTATTGCCTTAATATCGCGCTCTGACCAAATCATTCCAGGCCAGGCCACATCACAGAGCCAGGAAAAACACATGTGTTGCAAGTGAGTGTGCCTGCTGTATATGTGTGTGTGTGTGTGTCTGTATTAGTGTGCGTGTATCAAGCTTATGAATCGCTTGAGGAACTCGTGGCAATCCGCTGTGATTCGCGTGGTCAATGAAATCCGTTTGAAATCTTTTGAAATATAGAGATTGAGCTAGTCTTGCAAGCTGATTGAAATGATATACTTTTATAGAAATATTGGAAATATGCCTATTCATATTCTTATCAGATCCATTTAACATTATTAAGATTATTATTATACTAAAATTACTTTATGAAGATTCCCTATTCAAAATAAATTAAATACTGAACAAACTCGGGAATATATAGTTGGTAGTCATATAAACAATTTAAATTGATATTCAAGTATATTTTTCTATATTTCTAAATATCTTCAAATCAGAAATCTCGCCTGTCTAAGCAATTGTTCAAGATTGAGTTAAATTTCAAATATTCTGATTATTTTCATGCCTCAGGCCTTTACCCAGAGTCCTAAAGAAACCATATGGGATCATATTATATATACATATACACATTTCTACAATTCTATTTGGCTGTGATAAGAGCAGCTGTTTTAATGGACTTTTGGTTCGTCATAAGTTTATGACTGGCGCCAACTTGATAGATAATGTGATTTTTATGATCGCTTTAACGATCGGTCCACTGATCAAATTGCTGAAAAATGTTGTCAACAATTTCAGTTCGGTTTCTTGTGGGATTTTCTAACGAAATTGTTGAAACTAGAAAAGAGAGCGAGAGAGAGAGCGAAGGAGAGAGAGCCTGCAATGATCTGAGCTTGAGCTTGGCTGGATTGATCGATGCATCGATCACATTTGTTTTGTTTTGTTTTTTTCTCAGGCTGATAAGAGCTGAAGAGCCATGCGACATGGCGATGTGTAGAGAAGTCATATAAATACATCTCTTCATATATAAGCATATATATTTCTGATTATACAGTTGAGGAGTAGTTCAGCCCTGACAAAAGTGCGAAAAAGTGTTGAGTACGATAGCTACATAATTTATTATGGAATATTCCGAGTGCAAAACGTTTTCAGTGATAACGCAACAACTACTTCGAATCGAATGTATATATAAGGTATATTATAT
Source organism: Drosophila buzzatii (assembly GCA_035045845.1). Classification (NCBI taxonomy): domain Eukaryota; kingdom Metazoa; phylum Arthropoda; class Insecta; order Diptera; family Drosophilidae; genus Drosophila; species Drosophila buzzatii. The sequence continues at coordinate 6,558,785 of JAWNOS010000505.1, forward strand.
ATATACATATGTATGTATACATAAATATATTGCTTTAAGCAGAAGGTAAACAATCAACAAGAAAGTTTACACTAAACTTGGTTTATTATTTAGCTGAAAAAAGAGATAGAAAGAGAGAGCGGGAGAGAGTGAGAGTGAGGCCTAATGAATACTTGCAAATGGAATGTTCCGTTGTTTCTGTTATTGTTATTTGTAATTGTTATTATTATTATTTTTTTTGTTTGTCTGCCTGGGGTCAGTTCAGTTTGTGCAAAAGAGCGAGCAGGCAATAGGCATAGAGTGAGAGAGAGAGCGACTGAGCGAGCGGGTTCCCAATTGAATTTTATTATTACGTTCAATCAATGATCAAGAGGCCAGCTTAGGTCGTGTGACAATTAAATGACTGACGTTAAGGAATTGTCCATATACATACACACACATATATATAGGCTACATACATACATACCAATATATACATATATCTCAGTTGATATATAGCTGCTCATGTATCTGGCCTGATATGCGCTCAAGTTCAACGAGCGAACGCTGCCTTTTGCTCATTATGGATACAATACTCGTATCTATTGCAGCCGATGGCTGGCTAGGCTAGGCTATTTAGCTGACTGCATCATCAGCATCATCATCATCATCATCATCATCATCATCCTTGCCCGTTTTTTTTTCTTCACATTACATAATCAACGGCTGGACAGGCGAGCTCGCAATCAATCAAGATCAAGTGTCTCGAGATCTAAAAATAGATGCCTGCCAATCAGTAGCAGGCTCTTTGGCTGCTGCCAATAACGGCGCCAAGGATGTCCACTGGCTGCCATCAAGCAATTTGCACGCCATCTAGATAGTCAGCCAGAAGTGGCAGCAGCAGCAGCAGCCGCAGCAGCAGCCAGTTCCCAGCCCAGTTCCCATCATGAATAATGCGACCATTTGGCGCCCCGACGGCGACAACTTAATAGCCGCCTGCAGTCATCGATAAAGATATACAAACACGCATTGAAAGAGGGGTAGATGCAGGAAAGGGGAGCGCAAGGCGCTGCATAGAGCTACAGGTATTCATATGCCGAAGCGAAGCAAGAAGAGAAGAAATTTGGGGCTCAGCAGAATATTGTTATTAATCAGCAGAATTAGATATGGATAGATAGACAGAGATACAGATACAGATACAGACAGATACAGATACAGATACAGATACAGATACAGATACAGGTATAGATATAGATACAGATACGGATACAGATACAGATACAGATACAGATACAGATACAGATACAGATACAGATACAGATACAGATACAGATACAGATACAGATACAGATACAGATACAGATACAGATACAGATACAGATACAGATACAAATACAGATACAGATACAGATACAGATACAGATACAGATACAGATACAGATACAGATACAGATACAGATACAGATACAGATACAGATACAGATACAGATACAGATACAGATACAGATACAGATACAGATACAGAGATACAGAGATACAGATACAGATGCAGATACAGATACAGATACAGATACAGTCAGTTGTGCGCCAAAAAGTATGCAATATTGAAAATATTGAAAACCAAAGTTAATATCAAGAGTATTTTTACCACTTAAACATTCCCTTGCTGCTTGCATGAGGCAACCCATATAAGTAAGCCATGTAGCTACGCTGATACTGGAATAGCAAGTATTCCCCATTTCCAGCACAAGATTATCATTGCCAGATAATGTAATTTTGTGATTGTGTCGAATGCTAAAGTAGGTCTGAGACTTTGTTATTCTAACGAATTCGCATATTGAAATGGCATTAATGTATATATTCTATTTTTTGTGCTGTTTGGGGCTATTTATAGATCGCTGCCAGAGCTACCATTTCGCGGGTTATCGAATGTCACCTACTTAAGCGTCGCCGACAACGAACTCGACGAGATTCCGAAGCATGTCTTGAATCACATGCCGCTGCTGCAGACCTTCGACATTAGCCGCTGCAATATACGAGTCGTGCAGCAGGACGATCTCAAAGGCATACAGAAGATCACGAATTTGATATTGCCCAGCAATAATATAACTCGATTGGAACGTGGCGCCTTTCCGCTTAGTTTGCTCATTCTGCATTTGGGTCGAAATCAATTGGAATCGCTAAATGGATCACTGGCCGAATTAACCAAACTTCATTCACTGTTTATCAATGCGAACAATATCAGTGATCTCGATAAGGAGCTGCCCGATGGGAGTAAGCTGCGTCTGCTGATGGCTCACAACAATCGACTGGAGCATCTGCCCTCGAATATGGCCACCATGGACGATCTGGAGATTATTCATTTGCATTTCAATCGCTTGAGATCGTTCGATCGTGTGCTCAGGAATGCCCAGCACTTGACCGAGCTGCTGGCGAATAACAACGAGCTGGAGTACTTGGCCCAGGATGAGTTCCAGTCGTGCCGGCAGCTGGAAATACTGAATCTGGCCTGCAATCATATTAAATCGCTGAACTTCTCGCTGCATCCGATGGCGAAGTTAACGAGGGGCAACTTCTCGTTCAACGAAATTGAGGAGTTCTCCATGGAGGAGCTACATGGCATGCGCTCCCTCAGAGTGCTCGATCTATCCTACAATCGCATTCAGCGTCTTTTGCCTGCGCATAAGCACAGCCCGGAGTTAGCTCTCATCGATCTTCGCCTCGATCATAATCAAATCATAACTCTAGACTCGGCGTTGGCGGGCTTAAGTCATCTGCGCATACTTAGTCTGCCGGAGAATCGTATCGAATATATACTTCCGGGAGATTTTACTGGCATGAATCGATTGGAAATACTCGACTTGACCGCCAATCAATTGGTCGAACTGAAGCAGCTGGAAACGGTAAATATTTAATGATTATTGATTGAATGATTAGCTTAGCTTTAACTTCTCTTATTCTCTCTCTGCAGACTCTGCTGCCCAGTCTGAAGATCCTGAAGGTCGCTTATAACAACATCACGAAGCTGGAGCGCGACTTTTATGGTCTGCCCATGCTCTGCCAGGTCAACCTGACCAACAACCAAATCTCGAGCATATCTAGTGAACTCGTCACCAATACGCGCTGCAAGAATCACAATGTTCCTGGCAAACTGGAGATGTTTTTGGATGGTGAGTGAAGAGAGAGAAAGTTAGTGAGAGAGAGAGAGATAGCGAGCGAATGTGAGGGGTGTGGTGAAAGCAGGAGAGAGAGAGGAAGATTAACTGAGTAAAAAGTTTGGGAACATCTGAGGCAGAGAGAGAGACACTGGAAATATTGGAATGAAACAGAGATCCTATTCTTCTCTAGACTTTGTTTGTGTATTCTTCGTTCATATATTGCTTTGCAATTTATAATTTAAAGATGATATATTAATTCCCTTATTCTCCCTTAGACAATCCCATCATGTGTGATGTGCGCCTGAACGAGCTGTGCCGTGTGATGATCGCGCATGATGCGCGCATTCGGGGCCGATCGCAGTGCTTCGAGAACGATCAGGAGGTGTGCACGGTGCTGCCGATGCTCTACAATTACGACTTGCCAATGCTGGTAACCAAGCTGAAGATTGTCGATGCAGAGGACGCGAAGCCGCTGGTCCAGATGCTCGTGCCCTCGCCCATTCTGATCAAGAACAAGGACGAGCTGTTGCCACCGATAATTGCGACACTCGGTCAGCCGTTGATCAATCAGGTTATCATAGCTGCACCACCGGTTGTGGCACCCACATTGTTGCTGGCCGCGGCCACAACTACGCCAGCGCCAGTGTTTGAGGAAACCAATATAACAAACCCAACAACAACAACAACAACATCAACAACGACATCAACAACTTCGACAACAACCACAACAACAACGAATCCACCCACTGTGGGTGTAGCGACAACACCGGCTTCGGCCAATCCAATGGAAATGGTAACCACCACGGCGCCAACCACCACAACCACCAGCACCACAACGCCGCAACCGAATGATACGCTGCCCGTGGTCCTGGACATCGAGGAACCCAACCAGTTGAAGCCGTCGCAAATGAATGCCACAGCCGAGGCAGTTGAGCTGCCGCCAGAGCCGAAGCCAAAGCCGGTGGAGCAGGCCGAGGCCGATACGGTGGCCAAGACAGAGTACGAGACGGTCGAGTATATACCGAATGTGGTGCTGGTGCCGACGCCGATGCCAGCGAGCAAATCGAATCTGCTCGACGCCGATGATGCCGACTCGCAGTCGAATTCGGTGCACGAGGAGTATCCGTCGGTGCTGCTTGGCGATGTAGAGCATGCGGCACAGAATCTCCAAATACCCGAAGAGCCGCCGGAGCAGTGAGGAGCTACACAATAGAAAGAAGAAGCAGAAGCAGAAAGAAAAAGAACTAAAACTAAAAAAAGAACACACACACACACAACACAAGAATTATTTAACTGTAAAGGCGCTGGCAGGCGTTGGCATAGGCGTAGCGTGTTTATTGGGGGGCGTGGCATGCAACGAACCTTTTTTGGATTGTATGTTTAAGTTAATCTAAGTTTAAACGCGAAATCGAATCGAACAAAATAATATCAAAGCAAAGAGAAAAAGTTAAAAGGGAAAAGCTTCAGCAACAATTTTTTCAAGCAGATCCGGACCCGAACAGACGCAAAGACGAACGGAACTTTGGACCGGACTTTTAAGTTATAAGTTGATTGCTGGGCGGGTGGGGCACATCATTTTGGGTGGGGTGAGTGCAGCTTGTCTGGCCAGTAGGAGGAGACGGAGAGCGAATATAAATATTTAAATAACTGTATACACCATATACATATGTTGAAAAGTTTTACAAGTAGGTACTTAGAGTTAAACAAAAACACACAGAAAAGCAGCAAAAAATAAAATAAATAAGAGAAAAGTTAATGTAAAAAAAAAAAGGAAAACGAACAAACCACACACACGAACAAACACATACACTCTCGCATACACACAACAGTAGCAACGCACATAAAAACACAGAATGAAATTATATATTGTTATCAGTTGGTTAACAAATGAATTTAGTTTGTAGCTCGTAATTATATAAATGAAAATGGTATTCTAAATAAAGTCGTAAATAAAAAGAACAAATTGTTTCGATATTCCATACCTGCTAAAGTCACATTTCAAATTCTCTTCTCAAATGTTGGCGGCTTTTTTAAAGTTAATAGTAAATAACGTCAGTACTGTTGCTAACAGAACTCAATTACAGTAACAATATGTGGCGGCTTTACCAATAACACAACAATGTTTGTTCACATTACTATCGATATCGACGAACATGACTTGCTGTAGTTGTATCAGTTTAATTTTTGAAATTTAATTTAATATAATTATATAAAATATATACTACTATATTTTATTTTAATTATTCAATATTAAAATTTTTAATAGTTTTGAATTTAAATTTTAGCCTTTTTAATCGACACTCGTATCTTGCTATCGATAGCCATGCACACACACTTGTACCTCCACTATTCTATCGATACATCGCATAACTTCTTTTCTTTAGTTATACCATCGTCAGCGATAGGAGACGGAGCAAAACAGCAGCAGAAAAAGAAAGCAATCGCAAAAGCCATACAAAACAAGAAAATTCATTGCTCTGTTTCACATTATATTTGGCTAACAATTGTGTGTTTTGTGCAAAGAATTGTGTATATATCGTGTACATTACAACTAAATAGAATTGGATTCCATTGCAATTTTGTTGACGTCGCCGTCTGTTGTCATCGTCTTGTGACTGTGTCGGGCATACAAAAAGAAAGTCGAAAAAATATATCAAACTAGCTGGGAGGAGTAGTTGTCGTTATTACTTGGAGCCCCACACATACAAAGGCATATAGAATCGCTATACACTAAACACTATATACACACACCTACACCAACACCACACACACACACCTACACCAACACCACACACACACACACACTCACATACACTCACACACATACAACAAACACGGACTAGCTAACTGCAGCAAACGCAACGCACAGAGCGGAGAGAAGAAGTATTGCAGCAGGTAAGCGGACGTGGGCAGTGTTTGGGGCGAGCATTTCTCTTTAGTTTGCTTCTTTGTGTTTGTATTTTATTTGATATATATGTATATATATAATTTTTTTTTACATATATTTTATTATTGGCAGCGAATACTGTAAACAAGGCGAGCATATTGTACATATGTATGTATATGCACATATGTATGTGTACGTCATGTATGTACGTCACAGATGTGTGCTTCACTTAACGGAAGTTGTTATTTTCATTGTGCACTAAGAAAATAATAACTATGCGCGCTTCTTAATAGTTTTCGTAGTTGTAGTTCTGTTTTTTTATTTATATATACATATATATATTTTTTTGTTGATAACAGTTGTTACTGTGTATTTTCGCCGGCTCGTTTCGCCGCCGCCTCGTCGCTTAGTCATAGCTGGAACTGGTTTATGTTGCCCATTTCGCCGCAATAGAAGTGACTAATGAATGAAGGTGTCTTTCTATATCAGATGTCGATGCATACCAACAATAAATACATATAAATATACAAAATTCACACAGCAATGTAGCTATGGAATCTAATCATTTTCGTTTTCGATTTATTATCACAGAGTTACACACGCACACGCTCAAGCACATAGAGGCACACACACTCACATACACAGATACACGATGCATACGCCCCATATAGAATGCCCGCATACACCAAATGCAACATTAGTAGTGAGAGCGAGAGAGTGTGTGTATGTGTGTGGGAGAGCGAGCTTAAGATCAGAGACCTGCACAGTGGGCTGCGCCATGCAAATGCTGACCTTCGGCACTTGGACTACACATACCCCCATTATCGATTCCACACATTCGCAACGTTGCGCTAAACGATAAAACGGACAAGCCGCAAACAAAGGGGTTCATAATAGCATTAGACAACAACACACAAAGAGCACGGAATATTTTCTCTAATGTGTTTGTTTGTGCTCGAGACTCGTTGTTGGCCGCCATTTAAATCACATTCGTATCAATTCGCATCACGCACTCATTCGCCTGCTCAGTCTCGCTTGTGATCTCGATCTCGGCAAAGCTCTCACCGTTGCGCTTCCGTTGCGCGAATTGTTTTTTAGCCAGTCGTTCATTGAACTTGACATTAAATTCAAGGCTTCTCTGGTCGCAAGCAGTTCAGTTTATATCTCACACATACCCTTATATATTTTTGGCAATAAAAACGTCGCTGCCGTCGTCGTCACTGCAAAAGTCAAGTGCAAAAATAAAGCGTCACAACAAAGAAAGTTCGCGTCGTAACAGCCACCCCACAAATTCGCCGCGCTCCCTTTCTCTTAGACGCTAATAGCTTGTTGTGGTGTCTGGCATTCGTTTACTCAAGTTCAGGCCAATGGACCTCCCCCTCAGTTCCAATTCCTTTGACTAAATTTACTTGTTTTTTTGTGTTTTTGTTTCTTGTGCGACATTTAATTGAATTATTCGTGTTGCTTTTTACTGCTATTTCTGTTGCAGTGCACAGAGAGCGAGAGGAAACAAAACAAAACAAACAAACCGTTAACCACCGGCCCGCATTTCAACTACATGCTCAATCTATCTCTCTTGCACTCTCTCGCTCCCTCTCTTACTGTCTGATCTGCACGCACGGCACATTATTACAACTGAGCTGCGGTCAATGAATCCCGCAGCATTCACAAAAACATACTCTCACACACACACATACACACACATGGAGACTCGTTCGACTAGTTTCGAACTCTTGCGCTCTTCGAGTTCGAAATCTGCACGAAGTTTCTTTTCAAGCCGGCTCCAATATGTGTCAAGTGCGTTACTCACTCACACTCACACTTATACTCCAGCGATTACTACGCATTCCAACTCGTTCTCGATTCTCGAGACGTCGAAATATCTGTGTGCTAATTGCTTACCTGCCTCTGGCTCTGTGTGACATCAAATAGAATAAACATTTAATGCGCGCTGCTATCTTATCAGCTTTAAATTAAGCAACGTCGTATATTCGTCTAGATTTCTGACGTGAACTGTGTGGATTAGCTTTAGTTGTTTATTCTCTCAACTCTAAAACATTTCAAGAACATTCGCAAAAAATTTGTTTACAAATAATTAAAAAGAAACAAAAATTTGTATCTAATTGTATTAACACATGTGAAATTAGTCAGAGATTATTTTTTAGTATTATTTTCATTTTCACACTGATAAACAGTCGAAGGTCAAGCAGCTGCTTTCTGATATCTTCGATTGTTTCGATTTTCTGTCAGTGATAAAACCAAAACAGTTATAGCTATTTTTTACTCTCTTTTGCATAATGCAGCTTAGCTGCAATTTTGCTTATTCCAAACTTTTGCTATTTATAGCAAATTTTCTTGCCCATTGTCGCTGCATTTTTGTGGTTTCTGTGAATTTGTATATAGCAGACAGACAGGGTATACTGTCAAGATCTGCTGTGTTTACCAGTTCCCTGAGTGTAATTAGCTTACCAGTCTTATATTTTCTCTTATACAACGTAAGGTATAAAGCTTAGCTTTTCTCTGTTTTACGTTTTGCGCAAAGAGCATTTCTTGCTCGACTTTGCACCCAATTTTTTATTAGTTTTTGCTAGTTTTTTGATTTATATATATTTTGTTTGTTGCTGTATGCAAATTGAATTACTAGTACCTGCGGCGAGTGTAGGGCGTTGTGGGCGTGTCCTAGACTTGAACTTGGACCCACGCCTCGAGCACCATTTAGTTTCCATTTCTTATATGTTTTCATTAAATTTTAATAATTTCGCTGCACTTATATTTTACTGTGCCCTAATACTGCACAACACTTCTAACTCTATATATTACATACAAAAGATATATATATATATATATAATTCTATGTACTCTTATACTACGTATTTTGACTGTATTATCTTGTATCTCATACTTAGCTTGCTTTGGAGCACTTAAAACAGCAAAACAAACAAAGCTAAAGAAAAATTCAAGCAATTTAAAAAAAACACCTTCTATATATAGCATATAGAGAAAGCAAATAAAAATAAAAAAAAAACTACTTGTATAAGTCAATCGCAAAGAAACAAAAAACAAAACCGAAAAGTAAGTCTTAATGTTTCCTTTGCATAAACTTTTACTTAAAATACACCGCCTATGATTTCTGATATATATCTATATTAATATTTTTATTTAATACATGACACTATAAATGTGAACATGGGTATAAGAGTTGGCTGCAGCTTAAAGAAGATTACATTAGAAGCTTTAAGCAGATCTTTTAGTTGAACAGTAGCCAAAATTTTTTCTTTTTGTTATTAGTTTTGAAACAAAACACACAAACATAAATACACCCCACGAATTTGATTTGATATGTAATAGTTTATCAAAAATTTAAAATTTAGTCACACAGATCGGATGCGCCCCTATGCGATATATTTGGAATTGTTTCTGTTTTTCTGTTTGTATCGATTATGTATTCATATACGTACATATATTATTTACATATATTATAATGTGACATTCATTTCAACACAGAACTCATTTTGTTTTTGGTAGCATTTAAATGTATAGATACAAAATTCGAGCAAAACATAAATTTGATTCGAAAGCGAAATTTAGTGAGAAAGGTTTAGCAGATCTATAGAATATAATACAAAACATAAACTGTAGACGCAGTGAATTCTATTCGGTTATAGCCATGTTAATACGCTTCTACACTCTTTTCGTCACACAGTGAGAAAACAAAAAGACGATATGCAGGTCAATGTCGCCGGACTACGCAGAAACATCAAGAATCTCGCGCACAACTATTCCGATGCACAGGTAAGTTAATTGAGAACTTTAATAATAAACCAAATTACTCACTCATCATTACTCATTGCCCAGGTCAAGGTGCGCGAGGCAACTTCCAATGATCCATGGGGGCCATCGGCCACAATTATGGCCGAGATAGCCGATTTGACGTACAATGTTGTTGCCTTTTCGGAGATAATGCAAATGATATGGAAACGTTTGAATGATCATGGCAAGAATTGGCGCCATGTCTACAAGGCGCTCATACTGCTCGAGTATCTGATTAAGACGGGCACCGAGAAGGTCGCCCAGCAGTGCAAGGAGAATATATTTGCCATACAAACGTTGCGTGAGTTTGTCTACTTTGAGGAGGGCAAGGATCAGGGTACGCATGTGCGCGAGAAGGCCAAACAGCTGGTGACTCTGCTGAAGGACGATGAGAGGCTCAAGAACGAGCGTGTAAAGGCGTTGAAAGCCAAAGAACGTTTTGCTCTGCATCCGAGTGGCTTTGGCAGCGATGGCTACATTGATGGACCCTCACAGCGTGACATGCCGCCCGGCTGGCAAGAGGAGCCGCCCAAAAATGCCTCCGAGCTGGAAATGGTGCGTCCACAGACAGCTGGCGAAGAGGAGCTGCAGCTGCAGCTGGCGATGGCTATGTCACGGGAGGAAGCAGAGCAGGAGGAGGCCAAACGGCGAAGCGACGATGTGCGTCTGCAATTAGCGCTCAGCCAGAGCGAGCAGGACTTCAAGTAAGTATAACCGAAACATCTATAATCACTTCTGTTTATATTATTTTCATCTTAACAGAGATTCTAGTGGACGACCCATACCGGCGCCTAAGAAGGAGGAGCAACAGAGCCATTTACTGGATTTGCTTGATATCTCGCTGGGCGCGACAAGCATTTCAAGTCCACCACTGGGCGCTGCTGGCGGCGCTGCTGCTGTTGTGGATCCCTGGGCTGCGCCCTCTAGCCGGGCAGCTAGTCAACTATCAGATCCTTGGTCAGGCGCTGCCGCCTCGCCCCACGTCGATCCGTGGCATCCCTCGGCTGCGCCACGTACGATTATGAGTGCAGGTGTGCCACTGGGAGCAGGTGCACAGGCGCCGGCTCAAGCTCTAGGCGGACCTGGCGATGCCTGGGGTCTGCGCACACAGTCACCATCCGTGGCGTCGGCCTCATCGAACGAGGGCTGGCTACAAACGAATGGCAATGCCAATCAAAATGGTCGCATAGCTGCACCAGCGCCTGTAGACGCGTGGTTGACGAAAACAGCAGTCAGCCCCGGTTTGGCGGCTGCTCCACCTACAACACACGCGGCCAGCAATGGTAGCTCTGCGGATCCCTGGCTGAGCGAATCACAGCCGGCGGCAGCTGCAGCGCCAGCCGCTTCTGCAGATCCCTGGTCAGCAGCGCAACCAACTACAGCTAACTTGGATGATCCCTGGAAGGCAATGCAAACTGGCGCCATTAAAGTAAGCATATATATATACATGATAAACGGATGATGCTTATCTTCTCTCTCTCTCGCTCTCTTGTCTTGCAGAAACAATCACCCGACTTTGATGAGTTCGATTTGATAACCAATCGTAATAAAAGTGCCGAACATAATAATTCTAATGCCTCCAATAACAATAACGGTAGGTTAATGCAATGCTCAATTAACTTAATTTCTAATTATCTATGATTGGCCGACAGCTTCGCTGCTGGACGATATGGATCCGCTATCGACGAACTATGGCAACAACAGCGGCTCAGTGCACCCATCAACAGGTGCCACCACAAAGAAGCCCTATCGTGATCCGCTTGCATTCCTTGGTGAAAATTCAGCGCTGGTCAATTTGGATAATCTAATTAAGCCAAATACGCCACAGACGCAGTCAGGACTGGCGCCCGCCTACAATCCATTCGCTGACAATGTGATGCCACCCAAAACGAATCTATTCCAGCAGCAACAGCCAGCCGTAAATATGTTTAGAAATACCCTAAGGGACTTTAATCTAATTATTATTATTGCTATTAATTGAATCAGGTGCCGTCCATCAATCAATTGAAACAACAGCCGCCCTTTCCAGTCAACATGAATCAGGATCCTTGGGCGCCGGTCACCGGTGGCGTCAGCGCAGCCTCTCAGGTGAGTGTGCGCTAGAGTGTGTGTTGTGCGCGTGTTTAGGTTTATTTGGTTGTCATATATTTATATATCAATATTGTTTGAGACTTTCTGCGATTAGTCTAATCTAATTTTTATGGGTAATTCTTTTACTTTTCTATTCTACTATTATCGTTTCCTCTCTTCTCTATCTCATCATTGCATTTTGTTTCCTCTTAAATGTACATTTATTTGCTTGACATTTTGAGCAACTGTTGCATGCAACAATTCAAATCCAAATCGAAATCGAAACGTATCATAGCCCGAACCTCTAAAGCCGTTGCGTCCGACTAGCTTGCAGCTAGTGGATGACTTTCAGCTGCTAGGCGCCTTCAATAAACCCCCTACCCTGTCCCGTCCACAGCAGCAATTCTTCAACAACAACAACAATGACAACATAAGCAACAACAACAACAATCCACAGAGCGGCAACCATAATTTCTATAATCATAGCTATGGCTACATTAGTCCCGGCATTGACAACATACGCAACCTGGATATATTGGGTGAATCGCCAACGCAGCAGCATTCATATTTCCCCAGCCCCTCGGCTCCGTCGCCCTCTGTGCAGTATGGCAACAGCGCTTACAATACTCCCGGCTATTCTCCCTATACGCATAGCTATAGCAGCGCTCTATCCGAATCATTGGCCGATACGCCGGGCGTGAGCATTGCACCACTGAACTACGAGAGCAGCAACATGGCGCCACCTAGCGGCATTTTTGGCAACCCAAGTCCAGCCATTGGCGGCACCTACTGCAAATTGGAAGTGAGTTGGATGGAGTTTTGTAGCCCTCTCAGTCCTGTTGCTCGTCGTTCTGCCGTTGTCCTTATTGCTGCTACTTGATATTGCCAGAAACAAAAACTGAAACAGAAACAGATTTGCGATTTGTTGTTGCTTTGCTTGAGTTTTATTTAGTTTGTTGTTTGTTTGTTTGTTTATTTATGATTTGTTTTTTATTATTATTTTATTTGTATGATTTAGTTAAACAAGTTCTGCTCTACAGGAAATGAAACTGTTTAGTGTATTGTCAATTTATGACTTGGCTAAAGCTGACTTGACTTTTGCTAGAATCTACAAATTGGTCACAAAATCTTTTCTGATATCTCTGCAGTTTCATTCCCTGTTTTCTCTCTCTCTCAATGCGCCTTTAAATATTCATTGTTAACAGGCAGCTGCTAACTGCTGAAGAAACAACAGATTAAACACAGTTGATCATAATATTTTCTTATTGTAGCCAACAATGGAGGCTTGGACGCTTAAATAAAACACAAACAATAATGCAATAATATGCAAAAAATACAATACAAATGGGTAAAATGTTTTTTTCGAATGTGCATGCTCTGCTATCCAAATAATACTACAAACTAAAGCCACGAAATGCCCATTAGTTGGCAAAACAAAAACTTAAAACTAATATCCACAATAAACTAACCAACTAATATTAATCGAACGTAGCTGCTAGCAACTGCATGTAGATAGTTACGCTTAAATTAGCTCCGATTTCGCATACACTTGAGAATCATTTAAGCTAATATTTCGTATTGAATTCTTGCAGCAAAACAACAACATGCCGTGGATAAAGCCGGAGGCAGCCGCTACAAATCCGTTTTTGTCATAAGCAGTCAATCAATCAATCAACAATAATAATCAGCAGCAGAAACAGCAGCACCAGCAACATCAGCAACTAATAGCAGCTAAAGCCACTACAACACATGGACGGGGAACAAGAAGAAGACCAGCAACAACAACCTTATAGCAGCAATAGCAACAAACTGAAAATATGAATTAACTGATAACAAAATTATGTGTAAGAAAGTATTATTAAACTGTAAAATATGTGATGTGTTGTATGAGTGAACAACAACTACAACAGCAATACCAACAACAACAGCTGCAACATAAACAAACAGAGTTACGTGCAATGTGTAGGCTTCAACAGTTTTTTAAATAGGTTCTCTCTCTCTCTACACTTCCCTCTCCCACTCTGTGGCTTTTTAAACATATTTGTCATAGAAATCAACTCCAAATGTATAGTAAATAATTATAATAATATTGATAATATGAGCAACAACAGCACTGAGGGTCTTCAGCCTAAGCATCAACAATTGTAAGCGATCCATATTCGAGTCAAGTTCCCCAATTGGCTGCCTATTCATAATTTATTTCATAGCTGTTAAATGTTGTAGAAACCAAAAAAATAAACACAAAAAAAGAAAAGAACGAATGAAAGATGAAAACATTTTGTGGATCGCTTCAGATCAGAAATTAAATTGTTATATAGCTTTAAAAAAAAAATTCAAGAAATTATTAAACTGTGCATTGTCGCGAGGATATTTAAATTAACAAAAACAACAAACATTTTTTGTGTCTGTGCTTTGTAATTGTAAATTTTTAAAAAATATTTTACGTTTTTTGCGACATTTGTTTTTAAACGCTAAAGAAAAAAAAAAGAACAAACAAAACGTAAAAGCAAAAAGTTAGATTTTTATTCAAAAACATTTTTATGAAATTTTTCAAAAAAACAACAAAAGAAAAAAGAAAACAAAATAATAGAATTTATGTGCGTTTTGTGTTTTGGGCCACCTTGCAAAAACAAAATGCAATGCATATAATTTTGCTGTTGAACATTTTTATAGCAAATAGTTTAAAATTTACAAAACAAGCAAGAATTATATAAAGAAAATATTATTATTAATAAATGCTAAACAAAAGAAATGGTATACATTTAGGTTAGAATACGTAAATATTTTGTCTAAGCGTAACTTAATGATAAAAAGAAAACAACAAAATATATATATATATATGAAAAACAACATGAATTGATGTGGAAATGCTTCAAGATATTTACACACGCATATACATATATATTATATATATACATATAGCTAAACATACACATATACACATAAAGCATATTTTCATAAAATTAAAAACTTTATTTTAACAAAAAAAAAAAAAACGAACGAAAGACACTCGAAAAGTCAAAAAGTTTACAAATTTCGTTTGCTCGCATTGCACAACAGTGGGGCAAAAGTGCTAAACGGCACAGTTTTGCCTCCTGCCGGCTGCCTCCTGTCGCCTGCCTTCTGCCCCGCGTCCATTCCCAACGTCAACTCACATCCTCATCTCGCATGCCCAGCAGCCACCACTTGACAGCCATCGCCAGCTCTCAACACTTTGCTCTGGCATGCATTGGGCGGGGGACTGGGCAGGGTGGCGGCAGAGGCTGCGCACGATTATGTTAATTCCAGGAGGGGGCGCAGCATTCAATGCAGCAGCAGCAGCAGCAGCGGCGGCGGCATTAACGGAGCACGCCCACCGCATATGGCAGTGATATTTTGGATGCTACGTGAATGGTGGATGTGGATGTGGCTGAAGTGGATTTAGTGGATGTGGTGTTGCGCAAGTGGCTAGCCGACGCGATTTGGTTTTGATATTTGACATGCGCTGGGGGCCATCAGGAAACTTCGTTTAAATGAAATCAAAAGTGCACAAATACATAATTTACACAAATTTTCAAGCAAAGAAAAAAAACGAATGGCAAAAAAATGAAATGATAAAAAAACAAAACATAGCTGAGCAGTTGCTGAATATTGATGTTAGATCAAGGAAGGAAGATGAGAGCTCAAATAAGTGGGTAAGTTTAATAAATACGAGTCGAAATGCTAAGAGATGTTGCATGAGGTGATATGGAAGCTGAAATACCCTGGCAATTTGAAATGTCTATATGACAAGCAGATATGCCCTGGAAATTTGAAATGTCTTTATGTATAAATACTTTTAAATATATTTTTGATATCTCCATATCACAGATTTAGCTTCAGCCTAGGCTGCTGATTGCTGGAGATGTAGAGGTGAGAGGCTGCTGTCTGAGCAGATCCAAGTAGCAGCAGCAATTAGCCATTTTCAAGCCAATCCAATTTAAAGAATCTTCAATATGCAAAAATTAAATTTCCAGCATCATCAAAGTGATGTAATTACATTGGGCGAAAGTAAAATGAGCCAAAATCAAGAAATCTAATGAATTTTATGCTTTGGCTTTTGTCTTTTGGCAAATGCCTCAATAATTATTGCCTACACGGGCTGGCGCATAAATCTTGCGTGTTTCGGCTGCTTTTTGTGGAGCTGCTTGGACTGGACATTGGCTACTGTTTTTTCTGGTGGCCATTTTTGGTAGGGCGATGCTTCCGCATGGCACATGCCAGCGAGACACAACAATAAAACGATTAATTTCATGTAAATTTTTGCGCAATTTAATTATGTGCGAAATCTCAGCTACTATGAACAATGCAGTGGCACATGGAGCGGCGGCGGGAAGGCGAGGATGGTGGAGCTGTGTAGGCGGCTAGGAATAATTAGGCATTCGTTGTGCAGAAAGTGAAAGGAGCAGCACAGCCAGGCTGCAGCTCTCATGATGATGATGATGATGGTGTTCATAATGATGATGATTATGTAAACATAGCGTAATTCATTAGCTAAGTGCGTATGTAAATTTTACGTTTTTTTTGTAGTATTAAGCAATCGATAAAAAAGAGCTGTTATTGATTACGAGTGGAAAGAGAATTGAGTTGAATTATTAATTGTACAGGCAGAAAAGCTGAGAGCTGAGATTTGATAGAGCAGATTATTGAATAATTGTTCACAATTTGTACAGCTTGAAGCTTGAAGCAAGCTTTAAGAGGGCTAAGCTGATCATGACTCTAGTCAGTTCAGGACGAACTAAAATGATCATTGACTACTCAAAGCCTAACATTAATTGGGCATAAATCTAAGCAACAGAGAGCATAGCAAAACTCTGTCGAAAAGCTTTTCACGATCTTTTGGCGAATGTGTTTGCATATTAAAGATTAATTAAGCATAAAATGAATAACATTTTCGGTAAGCATAACATTTTTAGGGTTAAATAGGGCAGCTGCGTGCTCGCATTTGCCATTTCAGTTTATTTACAGACAGTGAGAGAGAGAGAGCGCAGAAAAACACTAAAAAGCGCAAAAGCCATGAAAAATTGCAATTTGTATGGTTTAATTAAAAAATCTGTCAAATGCCAGTTTGTGCGCTCATTAATGAGTTTCTATGGCAGCTGGGAAGGCGACGGCAGCTACACTTAACCACTCAGCCCCGAAGCAACAACAAAATCATGCTTGACATAGCGTGAACTCCGCATAACCGACAGCCAACTATACAAATACATAAATATATATATATATATATATGTGTGTGTCTGTGTTATATGTGTTTGTTTTTAGATATTTGTGTTGATATGTTGAGCTCACGTTGATGCGACTGCTGGCTATGTTGCCTGCACCTTTGACAAAACAAAAGACTTAGGCAACAAACTTTATTATTATTATTATTTGTGGTATACCCATGGGAATAGGTTAAACAGGGTGTAATGTGTTTGTAGCTCATTGTGGAGGTTGAAGGCGTCGCTGACAATAGATGAAGCTACTAGATATAGTTTTTGATCTGAATGAATTCAATTTTATTCTTTGGTTTGCTTGCAAAAAACTTGAAAAAGCTACAAAAGCTATAGACTTAAAACTAGAAAAAATCTTAAGAGACTTAAAATTCATATGGATCGATATTTAAAATTTAAGCATAAACGTTTCGATAAACCATTTCCACCTTTAGTCTACAAAACATCTAAGGATATGTATGTATACAAACGCTCACAGCTAAGGGTATCTTTCAGTCGATCACTCTCCTCTGTGGCACCTCGTTTGCCTCCATATATATATTGCTGTATAGATAGACTTTGTTGCCTGTCGGCTCTTGCATAATACACGCTTTGTATGTTTGCTAGCAACTGACATGAGCCGCTTCTAAGCGCGCCAAATTGATTTTTAATTATAGGTTGTCAAGAGCTGAAAATATAAACGAGATGAGAATCGCATTTCTGGGAAATCAATCCTTGAGCGCATTCGCAAGCTGCTTTGGCTTCGCAGAGCTAACAAAAAGATTTTGTTTTCTTGAATTGAAATATTCTAAGCCAGCTGATGATGATATAGCTGACAAGCTTTAAATCGCGTGTCTTCAAATGATAGCCGGATATATTATTATTATTATTATTATTTCTTTTTATAGAAAGGGAAAGAAAGGATTAACTTTGTAGATATATAAAGTAATCTTGGTAGACATACTGAGGTTATATATAGAAGTAGAACTAAATAGTTGAAGCTGATTTTGTTGAAGAAAACGCAAGCTGAAGAAATTTCTTAAAATGTCTAAAAAATATTTGAGAAAATATTAAAAAATTACGATCAATTTAACGTAAGATATTGAAGCTTTTTTCATTCAACACATAGTCTGTGTTGCTCTTCAAAGTCACTCGGCTCCATTACGAGCAGACTTCGTATCGTCTGTAGCTTTGTCGTCTTCGCTTTGCTACTCTCGCTGAACTCTAATTAGAATTTTGCTAGGCAAGCAGCAGTGAGTGCAGCCTAGCCTCTACTCTATGCGTGCTTGGCCCATGGCATGCAATAGTAAAGAAGAGTAAAGCATAGAGAGCATCGCCGCTGACGACTGCTCGTGCATAGATATATTTAAGAGCAGCTTAAGACCTTGTTCGAGTATATTTGATATATTATTAAAATTATATGACTGCAGCTACATAGCTATAAGCAGAAATGAAGCAATCTCCGCTAGTTAATAACTACTAACTATCTTCGCTATTTATCGCCATCAGTCCAACTAACTTCGCGCTCAACTGTTTAGCTAACAAATTTCCCATAGTTCTTCATATTTAATGAAGCCAAACTCAAAGTCGAAAAGCAGCCGCGCTTCACAATTAAGCTGTTCAATTGAGATATATGACAACTTTCCTTCTTGTTGAAAAAAATTACAGATTTTTTTTCTTACGATCGCCGGCGGCAATAATTGAAACATATTGAGTTGTTTATATATAGTATATGTAGTGTGTGGCATTAAATCGCCACAGAGCAACACTTGAGCACGAGACGGAGATAAAGAGAGAGAGAGAGAGAGAGAGAGAGAGAGAGAGAGAGACAGAGAGAGAGAGAGAGAGAGATTTGACATAGTCAGAAATTTCACCTATTTGGCACGTTCCTCCGGCAGCTAAAGCAAATAAAGAAGCGAATATGCCACTTGACGGGATCAGGCAAATGTTAGTTAATCATTTAATTTGAGCGTTTGCTGCTGCCAGTTTAACACTCGGCTTCTCAGGCATATCAAATAATTATCAGCTGAAGCCATCAGACGAGTCGATAACAGATTGCAGAGGCAGTCAGACAGGCAGTCAGGCAGGCAGCACACCTTGTTGCAAGTAGCCACGCCCCCAGCTTGGAAAATTGTGACATTTAGACATAACAAATCAAGGCATGAGACTCCTCGACTTGGGCATATTTCTGTGTCAATGGGTGTATAGAAATCGAAAGTTTCACACTTGTCAATTAAGTGTACCAAAGTTGTTGTCTTAGTTGTTGCTGTTGTTGTTGTTGTTGTTGCTGGCCAGCCTCATCTGGCGAAGTGCAGTTGAAAAGCGGCTGTCAATGAAAATGAAATTTTATTGAGATTTTTTTTATTTCGAAATTAATTAGAAAAGTGCCCCGATGTGCGTGGCGTGTGTGTGAGTGTGTTTTGGTAGCTTAATTGCTTTGACGTGTGCGACTGTGCGTGTGTGTGTGTGGTTATATAAGTCGTAAAATATTTAAGCCATAATAATCTGGTATTGAAAAAACGACTATCACTTTTACTATCACTCGTTGCGCCGCATCAACTTAACAGGCAAATATCATTCCGGCTGCACTTCTAAACGATTCTACACAGTGAAAGCGATCATAATTGTGCCGGGGACAGGGAGGAGTTGGTGGGGGGCAATGTTGACAATGTTGCCATGTGCCTTATGTGCTTATGCAATCTCATCCATCAGTCAGCCAGCCTGGCAGCATGACAGGCAACTTCAGCGGCTCATTAAACTGAGCATAATTGCTGTTAAGTACATGTAAGCACAGGCCGGGGCACACGAATAGGCACAGCGGGCGACAGGCGTAGCACAGTGAGAGAGCAGGAATGAGTGTGAGTGGTTTATTTCATTGAATTCTGGCTCAAGATGAATAATGAATGAATATATAAAAAATATGTAGATAAGAATTAAGTTCAATTCGAGTAGAGAGAATGGAGTTAAAGAATATTGTAGATAGAAGGCAGAGAACTCAGCAGGTTGGGACTATGTAGTAGTAGGTTAAATATAAAATTAATTAATTGATTAAAAATATGTTTTTTATGTCATTTTATTTTTAAAATATTTTTAATATATTCTAATTTGCAAATATTTTAACATTTATGTGAAAAATAAACTAAAAAAAAATAAAAATAAAATGAATTAAATATAGATAAATTAAAAATAAAATATAAATAAATATTTTTATATATATATATTTTTTTTATTATTAAATTCTACAAATTCACATTTTTGATTAATTGATCTAGTTTATTTTGAGTTAATTTTAAATGCATATATTAATATTTATTTATTTAAAATATATATTAATTTTTTATTATTTTATAAATATTATATTGTATATGTTTTGTACACTAAATTGTTGTTAACTCATTAAATGCGATCAACTGCTTTCTGCAGTCACCCACATATGCAACTAAATTGCCTCACATGTACTTATTACACTGGCCATAGGTGTGCGTATGTAGCATACAGTTAGCTGACCGCCAGTCTGTCTGCGCGTCTTGTCGTCCGTCTGTCTGACTATTTTCACATGGGCGACCGGTTGCATTTCAATAACCAAACTTGGCTTAAATAATGCACTCGCACTTTTACTTACAAATCAAAAAGAAAGAAAGAAAGACAGAAAAAAGAGCAAAGTAACGGAAAAAAAAGTTGCCCAAATCGAAAGCGAAAGTTCTTTTGTGCGGCGCTGCTCAGTTTTTGTTTTTTGGCCAGCTTCGATTCTTATCGGTTGCAAGCGCAGTGAATGCGACGCTGCTCTTGCCACAGGAGGCGGCAGATTTATTTATGCACTTTTCATTTCACTTAACAACACATGAAACGCTGCCGCTGCCGCAGCAACTGTTGCTGCTGCTGCTGCTGCTGCTGCAACTGTCGCTCAACTTTCTTCCCCAAAATAACAACAACAACAACAGCGACAACGACAAAAAGCCATCATATGGGGGCGCCAACATTGGACACTCGATGCGACGCTCTTTAACCGATTCTTTAAATAACCACTTGCACTTGACCGATCGACGCAAAAGCAATTTGAGCACAGCGCACAGTGGGCCGAAATGACAAATTTGTAAGGCAGAAACATCATAGCAATATTTAGTAGTGATAGGTATTCAATTTAAGTGCTTTATGAAATTTAGCAGACATTTGTTAAATTTTTAAAATGTATTACATTTTTTTAATTTAACAAATATTTATAAAATTCTAATTTAAATTAGGTTTTTGTTCCAGAAGGAAGTTTACTAAGTAGTGCAATTGCATTTTGCAGTGCTTGCTTCCTCTACAAAGAGTATCAGCAGTGTGCGCAAAAACTATTCCGTAGCAGCAAGAGCAATGAAAATATGACTATGCTCTGGCTACCGCTCTCGTTTACGACTTGAGCCGTAGCAGAGCCATAGTCGAATGAATAAATGTAAGAGTTCTGCTCCGCTCTTCAAATCTGCAGTGGGAGCAACAGCACAAAACGAAATTAGCGACTACGCTTCGACAGAGCGGTAGCCGAAAAACGAGAGAGAAAAAACGATCGAAAGCCAAATTGTAATAAGAATAACGGCACAAAGAGTCGTAGCAAAAAGTCAATTGCATTTGCTCTGCTCTCATCTCGCTTTCGAGAGCGGTAGCCAGAACATAGTCATATTTTCATTGCTCTTGCTGTTGCAGAGTAGTTTTTGCGAGAGAGAAAAAACAATCGAAGCCCAAATTGCAATAAGAATAACGGCACAAAGAGCCGTAGCAAAAAAGTCAATTGCGTTTGCTCTGCTCTCATCTCGCTCTCGTTTTTCGGCTACCGCTCTGTCGAAGCGTAGTCGTTAATTTCATTTTGTGCTATTGCTACCGCTACAGATTTGAACACAACAAACTCCGAGAGCAGAGCAGAACTCTTACATATTTTAGTTGGACTATGGCTCTGCTACGGCTCAAGTCATAAACGAGAGCTACGGAGTAGCGTAGTCTTTTCAAACGCTGAGTATTAGCCTAAGAAAAACATATGCATGTAGCTTTTATATTTAAATAAGCTGCGATATTCTTTTCTCTTTTAATACCAATTTTATTATATGCTCTATATTACCTTTAATTCTTAACTCTAATTTTTGCATATATTCATTTCTTTTATTATCTCTTCTCTTAGTAAAATAAAACTAAATTCTCTCTTGAAAGCGATACTAAAAGCAGAAGGAACTCTTATGTTTAAGAGCAGTCTTTTTATTTATTTTTTTAATTTTTAATTTGAAATTATCTTGTTCCCCTCTTTTTCCTAACTCTTGCTTCTTGATCTTTATATTTTAATACATTTAATATTTTATTTAATTTTTGCTTCATCTTCTCTCTTTTAGTATACCCCGAGCCCATTGTTTGCTGTTCGATTCCCGCTTTCAATTTATTATTCCCATGTTTTATTTCTCTTCTGACTTAATGCAGCTCTACTTCTACTCTCTTCTGTTTTATATGAGGAACTTTTGATATATTTCTCTTTTACTATATTTCTCTTCTGTCTACGTTCATCTCTCTTTTTTCATATCTTCGACTCTTCTCTCTTGCGCTCTTCATAATCATTTATTTAAGCTTCTAAATTGCTTCATTTTTTAGCTCTGCAATTGCCAAATGCTTCCACTGTGCTGGCCACCCAGAATGCTCGACCCGTTTGCTTCCAATTAAATGTGCAGCATTTTAATCGAATCGCTGGTGCAACAACTCGTTGCAAGCTCATTTTTTTCACTGCTGCTGCCCTTTTTTCCATTTTATTTTTCTTTTTTCTTAGTTCACAGGTTTTTTTTGGGCTTGGGTTAATTTGTGAAAGTTTTGTGTAAACAATTGGAGTGCAATGCAAGGCAGGCATAAATTCAATCAGGCGTGGCCAGCGCCAAAGGCGGCCAGCCCTTGTCAATATATTGAGCCATAAATATATACACACACACACACACACATACACAAATATACATATATGCAGTGGCATCCTTTATGTTGACATTGCCTTTAAAAATATTTGGAGTAAAACTGATTTAATTGACGCTGGCGTTGCGTAATGTGCAGCAAGCCTGAGCGCAGGCACGTACAATGTCTGCAGCCATGCACCATGCACCATGCCCCATGCCCCATGTCTCGTGTAACGCTTAATGCAGAGCGTTTAATGTGGCATAATTGGCCAACGCAAATCTGCCTCTGTCTGTGTGTTAAGGATTTAAGTGGGTTACTAGCGCCGGCGCCAAAAAAGACTTGAAATAAAATTAAAACAAAAATATATATAAGCAACAACGCTTTGGCTGCAGTCGAGGCCAAATCGCCAACCAGTTCGTGTCATGTGATTTTTATCGTTAATAGGAAACAACTAAGGCAACAACAACAACAGCAACGACAACAACAACAACAACAACTGCGACAAGTACAAAGCCAAAGCGCCGCCAATTGTTGTTGCTCGCAAATGTTGTGGCAAACATGAAAAGGGATTTTTTATTTTATTTTATTTTATTTATTTATTTTTTTGTTCGCTCTCTTTTATTCCATTGCCCGCAACATGCAACGCGCAACAGGCAACTAGCAACAACTCTCGCATTTGTTGCGCCTTTGCAACTTTCATAATGAAAACAACAATAAAAAACGAAAAACAATTTAAATAATTGTTCAATTGCATTTGCAGCGCATCTACGCAAAATGCGTTGACCTTTAGACGTCATCTAAATGGTCGAGCCTCTCTCGAGCGCTCAGCGCCCATCTTCCATTCACTGCACACATGTGAGTTGACGCACAAGGTCTTGTTCATTTGAGAGTTGACTTTGTTTACTTTCCACTGCAATTGAAAGTTCTTCAACAGCTAATCGTATTAGCCGTAAACCAGCGGCTTTGAGTCTATGCTCTAAGCTTTTAATGAGCTTTCCAAGTTGAGAATATGAAACTGTTGGCATATGAATAGAGCTTCTTTTCTTTCAATTTTGTTTGTTTTCTTGAAACAGTTTTTATATAAGCTTTACTTTTAGTTCAGGCTTTTAATGAGCTTTCAAATATGTGAATATTTGGGGCGTGGTCATAGGAAAATTTCTTTGTTATACCCTGAACCCATTGAAAATGGGAAATCAGTGTATAATGGGTTTGTTAAATGTATGTAACAGGCAGAGGGAGACGTCGCAAACCTCATAAAGTATATATATTCTTGATCAGCATAAAAAATATGTTGATCTAGCCCTGTCCGTCCGTCCATCCGTCCGTCCGTATGAACGTCGACATTTCGGAAACTACAAAAGCTGAAATTTCACATGAACACTCATATGTTATCTACGCAGTACGATTTTATTTTGTTTTTTCGATAACTCATCCCATTTTTTTGGGCATAACTTCTACACCGTTTTAGCTAAAGACTTTAAATTTGTATATTTAGATAGATATTATAAATACGCAGATTATGTAATGATTTTGGATGCCACTCTCCCTTCGCCCCCAATTTGAAAAAAACGCATTTCAAATACTAGAGACCTGAAATTTGGCACATAGATACATTTAGATACTCTTAATCTACTCTGAAATTTAATTAAATTTCATAAAGATCGTGCATCTAGAAATGGAGTTATAAGCGCAAAGTTTAGCTCAACCCACCCCGAAGCCACGGCAGCAACTGCGCGGTTAGCAGAGCGTAAAGAAGAAGAGTATTAGTTTCTTTTTTGCTGGGTTGAGGGTATCTCGTAGTCGAGCCGTCTCGACTAGAGCCTTCTTACTTGTTAGTTCAAGCTTTTTATGAGCTTTCATGTGAATATCTTTGTACTATTGCTTTTACACTTTTATTTTCCCATTTCATTTAGTCTTCATTCATGTTTTTTATAGCTTTCATTTTCGAGAACTTTTAGTTCGAATATAACTTGATTTCTCTACTACTTCTTCTTCCTTTTTCAAAGAGCATTTTTATAGTTTTTACTTTTATGTTTTACTTAAGCTATTAAGCTTGAGAGCCTGTTGGCTACAGATGGTAAGTATAATATGAATATATATTCTCTTATATTTATTTTGAATCTGAATGTCTGTCTAGATCATGCTCTGCTTCTGAGTCCATCTCTGAGCTTCCATCTATCTCTGAATCTGTATGTAAGCTTTAAGGCTATTTGCCTGTTCTGCCTTTGGCTTCATCTGTCTTTAACCCTTTACCTGTTACAGTCGCTGAGTTCATCAGTGGCCTTAAGTCTGTACTGGGTCTGCGCTCATCTCTGGGCCTGCCCCTGGGCATGTCTCTGGCACTGAGATTGTCTCTGGGCCTGTCTCGCTAGGTCTGTCTGTTACAGTAGGTCTGGGTCTGGGTCTGGGTCTGGGTCTGGGTCGTTTATTGAACAGCAAACAGCAGAGTGGAGACCATGTTGTTTGGCATTTTGTGAGAGCTGCTGCTGTCAGTCAGTTGGTCAGTTAGTCAACAACTCAGTTCAGCAATTGACTTTCGTTTTCCTCTTTTTCATTTCATTTCGTGTTTTTTCTTTCCATTTTGCTCTTTGCATATTGACAAAATGCGGCGCATTCTGCGATGATGCGACAGGCGGACAGATGGCAGGTGAGAGCAGAGTTGCAGTTGCAGTTGCCCGAGCGTTGAGCCATGGAAATTAATTATAATTGGCCGCCATAAATGTGTGCATGTGTGTGCGAGTGTGTGCATGTGTGTGTGTGTGAAATGCAAATGGAAAACGTGTTGGCAATCAGCGAAATCAATCAACAGGTGAGCAATTGATGGCCGCTAGCTGAATGGCCAATAGAGTTATCAATTTTAGTGCCAATGCGTCACAAAGTGTCGCCAAGCCGGGCAACAACTTGGCCAGGAGTTGGACGAGGGGCAGCTGGAGGCTGCTTGGCTGCAACCTTGGCTTCACTTTTTTTTCGACTTTTCAATTTGCTGTTTTCTTTTTGAATGCCGCGCGCAGTATGTAAAATTTCATTTTATCGCATCGCACATTAAGGCAAACAAAATAAAGTTGTAGCCGTGAGGCGATAAAGTTTTAAAAATAACAACGCCAACAAGTTGCCACGCGGCTCAAGGTGAAGTGTCGTCTGCGTCGCGGCTGGTGTCAGTTTTATGACCACGCCCCGCGCTGCACTTTTACATTTTTATTGTATTCATCACATATATTTAATATGCACTTGTCAGAGGAGTTGTATGTTGCATGCTGTTAATTAGTATGACCGTATAGCATCGCAAGACAAAATGGGCAACAAGCTGGCGCATAAAACTATAATTAAGTCGAAAATGAAATGGAAAACCAA
The DNA here is from genome assembly GCA_035045845.1 of Drosophila buzzatii. Taxonomy (NCBI): domain Eukaryota; kingdom Metazoa; phylum Arthropoda; class Insecta; order Diptera; family Drosophilidae; genus Drosophila; species Drosophila buzzatii. Next base: position 6,585,130 of record JAWNOS010000505.1, read on the forward strand.
TTCAGTTTAATTAACAGCAACAATATTTACAGCTACTTATGGATCAATCAATTTCGGTTTTGATTTCTTCGTTTGGGTTAATTAGAAAAGCTTTGCGCAATCTGGTCACACTGGATTCAATTGCAATTAACACTTGGCGTATGTGTGTTGCAACAACGGTAAACACTTGGCAGCTGCAGCGAGGGCCTTCTCCTCTTGTATCAAGTTCGTTGCCAGAGTCTTTCGTTTTCAGCTTGAAGTGCATCAGAGGCACGCATTCGAACAATCTTCCGCATGTCAAGGTCAATTAGCATGCGGCTTGACTGTGCGTGATAAAAATGTCAAAAGGTTTCGATTGGTATTTTTCAGTTGTTATTGCTATTTAGTGGCTTAGCTGCGATAAGTGTTGCTGCCTCCAGGCACAAGTCCACTTCAGATTGCCAGCTTTGAACCGCGCTGCTTTGTGTCATTGAACTGCACAGCGCTTGTGCGTATTTCTATCTGTCTGTGTGTGTAGAAAGTGGCTGCGACAATCCTTGGTGATCTATCTTTGTGACCAAAACAAACAAAACAAAAACTCTGTGCACATAGTCCAAGTCGTACTTAACGCTCACACACACTCTGAAAGAAAAAAAGTTTTCACTCCTTTCGCTTTCATTACAATTACCAAATACGATTCTTATTTTCAATTTCAATATGACGACGACAGCCACGACTTTAGCACAGTGGGGCAAACAGCATAGATATGCTAGATTGGGCGTGCTGTGCGGAAGGCATGATATAGCTATATAATATATAGTAGCATAAGAGAAAGAATTATGGAAAATATTTATATAATATATATGAGTATAATTCAGCTTTGTTGAGCTCTGTAAGGGCGATGAGATTTTTTTAAAGCGCCAATTGAGACTTGAATGTTGAAATCGTATATTCTGAGAAATTGAGAGAGTTTTTTTTATATGGAAATTATTTTCAATTAAGCGAGGCAAGCCAAGCTCAGCTAAACATCAGAAATGTCATGCGAAAAAGCAGAATATATCAGAGATATACATGAAAATATGTGTGTGAGAGAGAGAGAAACAGCGATACAGAGAGAGAGAGAGAGAAAGAGAGAGAGAGAGAAACAGCGATACAGAGAGAGAGAGAGAGAGAGAGAGAGAGAGAGAGAGAGAGAAACAGCGATACAGAGAGAGAGAGAGAGAGAGAGAGAGATAGCACAGAAGTCTAGAACTTTGGCTAATCTCTACTTCTACTACAGCTTCTTCTTCTTCTTCTTCTACTTCTATTACAGCTTTGGTTAACACACTTCAGACTTCATTTCTCATCTTAATACATAAAAAAAACCTTATTATAAAAAATATCTAATATAATCCAAAAATATTTCTTACTTAATTTTTCATTATTATTATTACAGACTCAGTTCTCAAATCACAGCTCTAGTCTCTAGTCTGCCCTTTCACAATTTTGTTTCCAATTCTTCGCTCAACTTTCAACTTTACAATATTGAAATTCTGTCTTAGATAACTAACTTAGCATCTTTAACCACTGTGCGATGTTCACGACAGCCTGCAAACAGAAAAAAATAAATAAATATAGGAGACTGCGACAACGCAGCTTCAGTTTCGCACCAAATTTGGTGCGCTCGGCTCAAGGAGAAGGAGTAGGAGCCAGGCCGCAGCTCGACTCAGAGCCAGGCCAATAGCAATAACAATAACGGTTAGCGGTTGTTGCTGCTGCCTATTACTGGCTGGCTTAGTCAAATCGTTTGTTATGTTTTTATCTTGATGTCCAGTCACCTTGATTTGTTGTAGAAAATGCAACTCTTGGCATCGCATGGCCACAGAGCGAGATGACTGGCAGACAGACAGTCAGATAGACACGGCTACCGACGCATAGGGTGCATCCAGCGCACACTCGTTGAGCTTTCCCAGATTGGCGATTGGCTCGACTCGCGCTCGTCGTGTGTGTGGGTGACGGACTGTCGAAACTGAAAGTGAAACTTAGAATTGAGCGAAAAGGCGATGGCAATAAATCAAGCGTGCATTGTTAGCGAAAAATCAATCAATTTATGGGCTTGGCTAACGAAGTTCAATGCACCAACAATACGAACTGTGTATGGATGGCTCAAGGCAAGCCAATTTTCGCGCAGTGTAGGCGCCCAGTTGCAGTATGAGCAACAGGAGCAGCTCTTTTTTCTCCTTTTGCTGTCGCTGTTTGTTTGTCGGACGATGTCAGAGTTCAGCGCATGTTTTTTGGGGGTGGTTGGCAAATCTAGAAAAATGCCAGCCAAAGCAAAAAAGGCTAAGAAACTGGCTAAGAAAAGACAAAAACTAAATGAAATAAACTAGACAATGGGCAGACGTTGGTGCGGCCGCCACAACTTGAAAAAAACAAACAAGCAAATGCCGCAGCAAATGCAAATGCAACAGAGCGAGAGAGAGAGGGAGCGTGTGGCAGAGAGAGAGAGAGAGAGACAGTTGGCGCTCATTTGTTGTTGCCTGTTTTGGTGGCAGTACGAATAGGAGTACGAGTACGAGTACGAGCCTTGTCATTATTTATTTATGCCCAAAACGTTTCATTTTCATTTGGCCAAGGGAGTCGCTCGATGCTGTTGTTGTTGCTGTTGTTGGCTGAAACCTGAAAACTGGGTTACTGGCGCCTGTTTCGGGCTACAAGATCGTGTCATGCGATTTCTATCTTTGTCGTCGGCGACAACCAAATGCTGTCGAATTGCTGAAGAAGAAAAACTCTTAACGAAAACAACAAATGCAAGAAAAAAGGCTGCAATCGAAACAAGCCCCACAAACTGACAACTGGGAATATAGCTGGGACTTTTCAAACTGTGACTGGAACAGGGTCTGGCTCAGGCTCTGTCTGTGGCTCGTTGAAAACAAAAGTAAAGTGCACACATGTGTCTACATTATATGTATATACGTTTGTATATATTGCCTGAAATGATCTAGCACATGACTCACACGTCGCGGTAGCAGCAAGTCGCAAACGTTTTGCGGCCTGGGCCTGCCAGTCCTCTGACAGCATCTGACAGCACAGCTTAGCATCCGACTCCCTCAATTTGCGTTTCATATATATACTTTGGCCTTTGGGGTGTCGAGACTATTTAATTAGATTTGTTGCCAATCTCACATTTGGCATAGGCCTGATCACTGATTGATGAATGTCTTAATTGGAGCTGAGACTCGGATAGTTGTTATCATATAGTAAAGATTTTATAAATGTGTGAATGCTGCGTATGTTGTGTGAGGCTTGACTGAGTTGACTATAAAATATTAAAATTATTCTATTATTTTTTTAAAATTATTTTCTTTAATTTAATACTCAAATTGTTATAAATCTACAGCAATTTGCGAATTAATATTAATAATATTAATTAATTTTGTTCTTTACCAATTATTTTATAAATAAACTTTAATTTGCTAAAAAAAAGTCTTGCTCATTTAACATTAGTTTAACATTTAGTTTATCTCACTAATTACTTTACCAATTATATTAAAATAATCTCTAATTTACTAAAAAAAAGTCTTGCTCATTTAACATTAGTTTAACATTTCTTTAATCTCACTAATTCCCTTGCCATGCTCTAAAGCGCATGCAAACTTCGTTAAACATATGCAAAAATTCTGTGTTTTTTTTCTGGCTATTGTTAAATTTAGGGCCTTTGCTTGACGGCAGCACAATAATAATATAACTACAGCAATGTACAACAAAGTAGTCACGAATTAGCGCAGTTCAGTTTGCAATAGGGATTGAGACAGGGATTGGGGCTGGGCCTGTCTGCCCAGTCTCAGCGGCTCTGCCGCTCTCCTACTCCAGCTCCATCTCCATATAGTTGCAGACATATGGCTAAGAATATGTTTCGTTGCAGCGCTGCAGCTGTTGCCACATGTTATGCTTTGGCCATAAAACGCATTTTGTTGCAACAGTGTCGCGTTCGTTGCCTAAGTCTTTTGTTTGGCTGACGCATGAGCGAGTGCCCGAATGGACGAATGTCTGCTTAACTGTCGCGCTGATTTATGCGCTTGACCGCACAAGACACCTACGCAGCCAGCACACCAACGCAAGCAGCTATGCGAGGGTGGTCACAGCAGTTGCCATGATAAAGTGTGTAGATAAGAAAATACAGATAAGCTGAAAGAGAGAGATAAATTGATATAAAAATGCAATTATTTATTACAATTTCTCATCTTTCTCATGCTGCCCTCGTTGATGAAGCTGCCCATTAATATTTCACATGTTTACATAGCAATTTTTGTTGGAGTTTTTCCCCGCAGTTATCAGCGCTGATAAGTAGCTTATGTAATAGCCCAAACAAAAACACAACAGAAAATGGTCTAAAACTTGCTCTGACAGTTTAATTTGACATTTCGAACACGGCGAGAGTTTGAGCGACAGAGCGGAGTGAGAAATGATGACGGAGTGCTTTGGGTTTCTTTCCAATTTTCTTGAGCATTTGCTTAACAAGATTTGCCGTTGTCTCGCATATTGAATTGTCATTTCTTTTGACAATTTAATTTGGATTATGCGGTGGCTACTGATAAAAAAAAATGTGTCTGCCAGACTCCCAAATAGCTGCGAAAGGCAGAAGGCGCAGTTAAAAAGCAGATGTTTATGTGCTGTATGTGGCATGTGGCATGTGGCATGTTGCATGCGACTTGGTGGCTTGTGTGGCACGTTTGCATTAAAAACAAAAGGCACTCGAAACGCATTGAAGATGTCCACATCGCCACAGAGCCAACGAGCCAAAGCGCTAAAGCCAAAACGTATAATAAAAATTATTAATGGCTGGCGAACGTCTTCCATTTCCGTCTTGACCCGCAGTTATGCAAAATGTTAGCCAAAAGGCCACGAACGAAAGCAGCCGCCAATTGTAGAAATGCATTTTACCTTTTTATTTATTTATTTTTTCGTTTGCTTTTCATTTTTGGCTAACAAATGATTGCCATTTGGCCAGCTCTGCCAAGTCAGACAGACGCAGTGCGTTTTTGCTAGCTGCTGTTGCAACATCCCAGTTGCAGTTGCAGTTGCAATATTAATTGAAAATTCGCATGCGCCTTCCTTTTTTTTTTGTTTTTGGCGAATGCCAATTTTTGCAAACATTTGTTGTGGTCTAAAAATGTTAATGTAAATAGTGAATCGCGCAGCTGCTAGGCCACTGTTAAAAGACTCAGTAGGTTACGCAAAGAGCAGTTCCGTTACTTTTGATGTTAACTAACAGACCCCCTGTGACGTCACAGGGTCCTAAGTGTGCTCTGTTATTCAATTGGCTACTTGGCGGGCACTGATGCAGAGATCCTAGTGCTCATAAGCAGCCAAAATAAGTTGTTTTGCAAAGAATTCGAATAGTAAGAACCATAAAAATGATCAATTCTTACTTTTATTTACTTAAAATACAAAAACTTATTAGATAATGGAAGAAAGTGTAGGGCCTTCTGGCAGCAGCAAAAGCAGTTCCTAAATGGGTACTACGTCCGAAGAAATGATCAGAAGGCATGATTTTTTTAATTTTCGGCATAAGTATTGTTTATAAATGCCAATATATTTAAATATTCAAATAGAGTACATGTTGGAGGCATATCAGGTAAGCTGCTGCTCACACCTGCTTACATGTCGAAAAAAAAAGCCCAAAGGCCGAAATAAATTTTATGTATTAATTAAAAAACCCAAAAAGGACTGAGATTATAAGTAGTCAAACATAAAGAAACAGATAATCTGGTTCAACCAGCCATCAGAAATCTTGGTAGAAGCTAACAATGCGGCACCCAATCTTTGGCCAACAGATTTCTAATATGATGAATTAATATGAAAGATATAATGATGTGGATTGATGGGAAACGATTAGTATATATTCTTACTAGTTACTTTTGTAAAATAAAGTCGTTTAAAATAAAGTTGAAGTTATATAAGACGAAGGTATTGGCGGTTGATCGAATTACCTTCAGCAATAACTGCCTAGAAAACGGCTTAGAATACAACATTTTCAAAAACCCTTATATTGTCAGATTCGTGAATCTATATAGAACTTAAAATTGGCAACTTGAATCGCCTTAATTAAGTCTACTAGTTTTAAGATAGTTAACAGTGCCAAAATTGCCAAATTTTCATACAAACTTAAGCGCGCCAGACCCCCTGTGACGTTTCCCTGTTAACTTAACAGACCGCTTTGCATAACCTAGTGTTACTCAATCGTGCTGCTAGGCTACTTACAGCTTACAGTGCTGTTAACTGCTGATGCTGTTAACAGTTGCTGTTAGTTGCGGAAGGTTATGTTAGCTGTTGCTCTTCACTCACGATTGAGTCTTTTAACAGTGCTGTTCGCTGTTATTGTCAGTTGTTGCTGTTGGCTGTGTTTTGTTCTTGCTTATTGCTGATATCTGTTGCTGTTTCAGTTAGCTGTTGTTGTTGTTGCTGTTAACTTTGACCATTAGCTGCTGCTTTTAGCTGCTGCTCTTAGCTTTTAGCTTTTATTATTTATTATTTATTAAGGCTTGTCGATGCTGTTGGCAATTATTGTTAGCTGTTGCGTTAAGGTTTTTTTGTTATCTCTTAGTCTTAGCTGTAAATATTGCTATTGCTGTTAGTTGTTGTTGTTGGGTATTGTTCTTGCTGTTAGCTGTTGTTATTCGATATATAGAGCTGTTAGCCGTTGCTGTTCCTCTTAGTTATTTGTGCTGTTAGTTGTTGCTGTTAGCAATGAATGTTGCTATTGCTATTAGACATTAATCTTGCTGTTGACTCTTAGCAATTGCAGTTACTGTTAAGAAGCAACAGCAACAGGACTGTTAGCAATCAATCTTACAGCACTGCTAGCAATTTCTGTTGCTGTTACTTCTTAACTTTAACTATTGCTGTTAGCTCAGAGCTGTTGCTGAAACGGTAACAACTTGTAGCGGAAGCCTGTGAACGCGGTTACCGCCATTGTCTTCTGGCTGTCTTTTTGATTTTATCTACTCAAAAATCTACAATCAGCTACATGTTGCATAAACTTATTGATTTGCCTGGTTGCTGTTGCTGTTGTTACTGGTTGTTGCTGTGTTGCTATGTTGCTGTCGTTGCACATATAAACAAATCAGCTGGTGGCTAACAAACAATTGCATAAATCAATTTTACACTAAAGAAAAAGACTTGTTGCTGCTGCTGTTGTTGCTGCTGCTGTTGTTGCTGTTGTGGCACAGCCCACAGTGCGTACGGCTACAAAAAAAAAAAAACATTGTTGGCGCATGTAAATTTGATTAAAAGCTAGTTTTACCACAACGGCAACAGCAAGAGCCGCAACAGCTTTGAATGAAGTGCTAAAATGTATTTTTTGGGCGCATTGCTAATTTCAACTGTGTCGAGCACAAATGACGCCTCCATTTATGATAAATGAAAGTAAAAGTACAAAACACTTACACTTCATAGATCATTAGCGTTACTTGTGGACGCCGCTGCCACTTGTGGCTGCCACGCATGCGTTCAATGAACCAGCCAGCAGCAACAGCTGAGACAGTCAGTCAGCTAGGCAGCTAGGCAGCTAGGCAGCTAGTCAGCTGCCATGTAAAAGTCAGCGTCATTAAAAAATAGAAATGCCCCGCTGCCAACGTATAAAACTTGTTCTTTCACTTTCAATGTCACGCCAGAGCAGCAACAACAACAAATTGTTAAGAGACTCCAACAGTAACAGAAGACCTTCAACTTTTCCACCTCCAACTGAACTAGGGGCCACTTGTGCTGCTGCCACGGCTGCTGCTTCTTCCGCCTGGAAATTAATTGCGGCATAAACCAAACATTTTGCGAGTCAATGTACGTAATTTGAAAATCGTGCCAAAATAGTTGCAAAGCCAATTGCGACGGCTGCTGCGACTGCTGCTGCTGCGACGGCTGCTGCTACAGGCTACAGGTGCGACGGGGTCTAACGATCTGACACCCCCGCAAAATGCTTGACTACTCGAGTATATGAGTATCTCTGAGTACGAGTATGAGTATTCGTTTAGCTTGTTGCTTTTTATTTTCGTTGCTGTAGTCATTTGTCTGCATGTCGCTTTGTTGAATTGTCTATTTGTTTGCCAAAAAGTGCCATGAAGACAACTTGTTGTTGCTTGTTGCTGTTGTTGCTGTTGCTGTTGTTGCTGTTGCTGTTGCCTGAAAGCAATTTCATTTGTTGCTGCTGCGGCTGCGGCTGCGGCTGCTACAACAAATTACTATCATTGCTGTTAATAGTTCATTAAGTCACGGACGGTAGACGTGGCGCATGTGGTACGTGAAACATGAAACATAAAACGAACATAAAGACCTAACTGCCACAACTCCACTCCGGCTGCGCTCTTCACTCCTCCACGCCGCCAAAGTGGCAGAATAATTGAGTGAACGGCAAAGATAAACAATTCAATTTTGTTGTTGTTATATTAAGTCATCAATTAGACAACACACAAAACAGATCTAATGTTTAACAAATTTAAGTACACAGTCGGAGGCTGTAAAGCGCTCATAATTCAATAATTGAACTTTTAACCATGGAGCTAGTTGTGTTTGCTTTGTTTACTATTGGGCCTATGACTTTTTGGCAATTGAAGTGGCGAAGCAGGTTAATAATACTGTAAATAACAAGCTAACAGCAGAGCTAATATCGGCATTAGAGTGATTTGTTGGCATTAGACTACAATTGGACGCAATTCCTCAGCCTTAGCATTTTCTAGCTGGTTTTTTGCTTTTAGATTTTTTTTTTTTACTTGAAACTATTAAAAAAAATATATAATAACTATATATTAATTTATATATTAATTTATATTATATATATTAATTTTTCTATTTTTAAATATTTTTTTAATAATTTAGTTGCAATTTGTTTGTCAATTTATTTTATTTATTTATTTTTATTATGAAAATTTGTTTGTGTTTATATTATATATTAATATATATTAATTTTTATATTTTTAAATATTTTTTATAATAATTTAGTTGCAATTTTTTTGTCAATTTATTTTATATATTTATTTATTTTTTTTTTATTATGAAAATTTGTTTCATAAAATAAATAAAATCGCTGGGTTTCTTATTATTATTATTAATAATATTTTGTTTAGGTACATGGCTATTTTATAAATGAAAATTTTGTTCACGCATTTTGGAAGCTTTTCTTTTATGGCAGTTAAATTTTATTTGAATATAATTATTATAAAAAATATTTTAAAGTAATGAAATATTTTAATATTAGGCTTAACACATTTTTGATTTTTTAATAAGTAAGAAAAAAATTATAATTAATATATTTTAGTACACATTTTGCAATATAAAAATTTCACCATTTTTAATATTATAAAAAATATATAAAAACTCTAAGCAGAAATGCTCGACTAGAAAATGCTTGTATTAACTTAGTACTATTAAGCTTAGGCAACTTTTTTTTGATGCTAAGTTTTTAAGATTTTAAATAATTAAATAATTAATTTAATAAATAAAAAAAAAGAGCTCCGCTCAGAAATCATTTCAAAATACTTGTAAGTTAAGCTAAGCTCAAGCAACTTTATTTTATTGCAATAATTTTCATTTCTTTTCCATTGATTTTTACTGAATTTTGAGAATTGCAATCCTTGCTTAAGAAAAATTATAGACTGCTAGAATTTATGTTGTAAAATTTATTAATGAAATAGTCTTGTCAAGAAAGGTATATCAATTTGCTATAAATTATATTAAACAACTTTTTAAGCAATCAAATGTTGCTATCAAAATGAAGAGACAAAATTGAATTATTAATAAATTCAGGTATTGATTGAGAATCTTGAAAGAAACTAACTAGGTAGCTAGCTATCTCTATGTTATATAAGAACATATGAAATTCTAATGGCAAGCTTATGAAAGCTTTTGGGAAGAAAGATCTCACTCTTGGATCACTAGCTATTTATACAAAAAAATCCCTTTTAACTAGTTGTTGCATTAGTTCACTAACAACTAACTAATTCATCACAAATTCATTACAACAGATTTCACAACGCTCGAGCAGATGCTGGGCTTGACCTTGGGCAGAGGAGCAGACGCCCAGAGCGCCACAACTTGTGTGGGTTTTCACCTCTTGGCTGCTGTAGTGATCCATGTTGCGTCGGAGCCAGGGTGAGGTGCGTCGCGACGTTGAGGTATTCGAACTGCGTGTGCCACAGCGCTGAGAGCGTAGGGAGGCTGTAGCCGAGCCACGCCTACCGGCAAGCTGTGCCAAGGCCGCCTCCAGGTCACTGTCATCGTATTCCGCGACAACTACGTCGGGTGACAGCGAGACGGCACTGGGCGTGTTCAGATGACTCAGCGGCTGTATGACAACATCCGTGCTGCTGCCGCTGGAGGAGAGGCGCGACGAGGCATGCGACATGGATGGAGATTTGGTCACGTTTGAGGCAACTTTTGACGGTGTTCGTTGAGGTGAGGTAAATGGCAAGGAGTTGGAGTTGGCTTGTTGAGGCACAGTCGTCGACTCGGGCAGGATGCGTGCACGCTCCTCTGATTCAATGGCATCCATGATAAGTGAAGCACTTGGCATAGTTGCCTGCCGCAAGGGTGTGGCATGCGTGACAGCTTGCGTTGGCTTGGACTCCACCACAAAAGTGCCGCCACGTGCCACACTGGGCGTTGGCACTTTACTGTCGTCGTTGTCAGCTTTAGGGCTGTGCAGCAGTGAGGTAGCCTGTAAGGGCGTGGCCAAGAGCAGCGCCGAGCTGATGTCGCGCGATGAGTCCAACATGGACTTGAAGCTGGCACCTAGCTGAGGCTTGGACTCAGTGGAAGGCACAGGCTGGGCAATGGTCTTCGATCTCGGTGGCTTCTCACGTGCTGCTGCAGCTTTGCTCTCTTTAGGCGCTCTCATTGTATTCACCTCTGAGTGCCTTCGACTGTCCGCTCTCGATACCTTTTGCTCTTCCCTTTGTTTCCTCGTCATTTGCAGATTTGAGGTAGATCTACTCATTGGCCGCTGTGGGGTATCGCCGACTGGACGCACTCCGCTGACTAAGCTGCTGCGTCTCGCCGGACTGTAGCTCGGCTCTTCGGGCAGCACATCGGGCTGGCCTCTGGCCCAGAGCGAGCGACGCGCCGACTCGACACGACTCATTCCACGCGGCCCAAGACTGATACGGTCTCGCTGTGGATTGTAGTCAAATGTTCTCGGCGTCGTGCTGGCGCCGCCCACATTCGAGAGCCTGGAACTGGCACGCGACACACTCGCCGGCTGCTCGGAGGCCACGAATTTGGCATAGTCACGCTGACTCTTGCTGTTGGCCGGGGCTGGTGTCAAGTGGCCACTGGAGAGGTCCGACTGGGTGCTCGACAGCGAAGTGCCATCGCTAAAATGTCCATCGTAATGGCCGGGCTTGTCCCTTAAGCTCGTGTAATCCTTGTAGACGGAAAATTGATTCTGATTGCGGGCAAAGCTCTCGTAGGGTCGAAATCTGTGCCCCTTGGCCAGCAGATCGGCCAGCTTTTCCCATTCGGTGGTGTTGGGACGACGTTGCTCCTGCTCCTGCTCCATGTCCACCTTACGCTGCCAACGACTTTAGCAGTATGTGTGTGGGTGTTGTCGGTGTGTGTGTGTGTGTGTGTGTGTAATTGTGTTTGCGTGTGTGTTAATAAGAATTTATTTCGAGGCAATTTGCTTTGTATTAAATGTTTTGTATGCGAGTTTTGGTTTGATGAAACTCTTGCACAGGAAAATATGAATTCCATTTAATGATCAAATTAGATTTTTTTTTATTTTGAGCATAATAAGAAGTGGGCTTAAATAAATATAGCTCTCAGAGCTCTACTCTAGAGCACAGCGGAAGAAGGAATCAATAATTAACAATTTAACAAATAAAATAAAATTAAAATTGTTTAAAATTATTTTTGATAAAAGCTTAATTTCATTTGGAGACAGACATCAGATACATTAAGTAAAGGCGCCTCTCTCCAGCCATCCGGCAAGAGTTTATCAGGAAAACTTTGGCATGCCAAAGTTGTATATATGGAAAAGTGTATATAGTATTTAGTATATGTTTAGATATCATTATATGATTTACCAATACTACGCACAAGACTTGCTGCTGTTGCTCTTGTTAGCCGCTAGCTAATTGCTAGCGGGCAGTAATAAGAAATGCAGAGTATATGATATGTACATGGAGATAAAAGTTATTTATTTACAATTTACATATTGTTGAGGAGAGAGAAAAAGAGAGCAATATATATATATAGATAAAATAGGTATATAATATATGATATAATTAGGTTTGAGCTACGTTTTGCTATCAAAAATCAAAAGCTAAAAGGTACACACTACGCGACTTGTTGCAGTTTCTACGTTTGGTTGCAGTGGTCTCTACTACGGTCTCTACGTAGGCAACGGGGTGCACTCAATGCGTACTTACTCCACAGTTGCCTTCGTCTCCGCATTGCCAGTTGTTTCGACCACCACTGTAGCGGCCACCACTGTGACGGTACTCGCATCGCTCACTTGAGCACTCAGCTCAGCCATCTCCTGCAGCGATGGCTTGGGTGTGGGCGGCGTCTCCTCCTCATTGGCCAGCGCCCGCTCGATCTCGGGCTCTGGCGTTGAGGTCTTCAGACTATCGCCATCTGGCTCCAGAGCAGGTGTCGGCGCTCTCGATGTGCTCGCATCGTCTGGCTCAGCGTTCGGCTTGCTCTCCAGATGCAAACCCTCCATGACCTTGTGCTTGGCCTCGTCCAGTGCTTCGCTGCCCTCCTTGAACGCATTGCCCAGCTCATTGGTAATGCCCGCCACAGCAGTGCTAACTGTTTCCTTGGCCGTGTCCATGGTCGAGCTAATGGCCTGTTGGGCGTCTGCAAAAGCAAAAATGATTGACAAATTGTTCAAATCTATTTTTATGGCTATAATTGAGTGGGCAGTTGGTAGCAGGTCAGTGACCCGCAACGGTCAATTAGACTGCAATCGATTGATTTGTAATATGCGCAATGGGATGACTAGATAATACCCTGTAGTTAAGCAGAAGGTAGTTGAGTTGAAACAATAATTATTAAAATTAATTATTTAGATTAAAATTCAATTTAGACTATGATTTATTTTTTGTATTTTATTTTTTATCATTTACTTTTCTATCGAGCATATGAGCTGATATTTAAAACAGTTAGACTGCTTAGCTCTTAGTTCACATATCTACATACATATGTATGCATGCATATCTATGTTGCAGTCGTTTGCTATAAATGCATAGCTCACACTCGCTCTCGCTCTCGCTCTCTCGCACTAGCCTTCGGTTCTTTTCGATTTGCTTTTCGATTTGCTTTTCGGTTGAGCGTAGTGAGTCCAACTACTCGTGTGATGCTCTTTTCACGAACATTGCCGAGGCAGCGATGCGATTGACACCCGCACGCTTGCTTAGAAGCAAATAACTTAAAGAGTATTGCATATTCACTTTCTCTCTATTCACTTTCGCATACACAGACACGCGCTATTGATGCGTTTAGCGAAGATAACTGTCACACATACACATCAATACATATACAAAAGAATTTTTGGCTGCATAGAATTCAGCCAATGAGATCGCTCGATCGCGAATGAGCTCAAAGAACCGCAGCAAGCGCTTGCTCTCTGAGTTTTTTTTTCACAAAATGTGCGTGAAAGACTTTTATACGCAGACATTGAGAAACGCTCAATAGATATTTGCGAGCTCTGATATTTATATATATACACTCTTGTTAATCTTAATTCTTGCTATAAATTTCTCTCAAATTATTTGAATATATCTTTATATACAGTGGCTCCAACGCCAAATCGGACAAGCCTTTTAAATTATTTCAATGTGCTTTTAAGTTAGCATTATGTTACTTATATTAAGTTTTAACATTTTTCCTTAATTCCATGAAGTCTTAACTTACTGAAACAAAAAATAAAAATCAATTTTCAAGCTGCAATAATTTTTTGGTTTTTAATAAAACCAATAACATGTCCGCTTATGAGCTTCAACGCCAAATCGCACAAAAGAAAACTGCAAGAAAAGGATCCGTTATTTAGCAAAGTTTTGGGTTTTTGTTTTGGTTCTTGTATTTCTTGTATGCCTCACTGTCCTTAGTCAGTAACTTGAGTAGTAGCTTGAGTAACATAATGAACAAAGAACTTAAGTTCCGCCTGCTTCATGGAAAATGAATTTAACATATTAAATCATATTATATATTATTAAATTATAAAGTTATTTCTAAGCAATTCTTTCGCATTCTGTGCAAGAATTTCACTCAATAAAAATGACTTCACACACAGAGCCAATCGCAGAGCATTTCATAAATCTAGCTCAAATTCCAGCTCCTTTTGTAGTCAAGCCCCATAATTAGTTAATTTTACCATCTAATTAGATATGTTTGCCAGTTGCTCAACAGTTTTCTCTCTCTCTCTCTCTCTCAGCTATTCAACGGCAAATTGATTCAATCAATCAATGTGCCATTTGCCCTAGCAAAATGCCCAGCAACACGTACATACGCTCTTCATACTCGCCATATGCAAATTTCGCGTTTTATTATTTAAAATAGAAGTCGAGTGCTCCAATTTGCTGGTCACGCAAAAAACTCGTTTTTCTTCATATGCTGCTCATACAAATATGTGTGTAATATATAGGTGAGTGTGTATGCATATAAATATATATATATACATGTATTAGTTAGTCCTTGTGGAGCAGTCAGCGCCTGCTCAATTGCCCTTGATTAGTTGGGCATTATTATTTTAGGCATTGGCTCATTATGTCAACTGTTTATGTGATGCTTAATGCGTATTGGCCTAGCACAATAAGAAGCCAGTTCAAAGGTCAACTACGTTACTTTCATTAGGCAAATTAATGAGGTGCTTCCATTGATTTGCTGTCGCGCCGAATGCAAATATTAAGCATGCGTCGGGTGTGACATTAAGTATACGCAGTGGCTCAACTGCAGCGGTGTAAATATTGAGAAATGCGCTTTTAAATGTCAAACAAACACACACACACACACACACCCGCACACACACACCTGCAACTGCCGCTTCGCCTTGCTTTTGTACATCGCCTGCCACATGTGTGGCAGCCTTTAGCATTTCGCTGCCCGCTGTTGCAACCATTGGAGTGCTGCTGGCGCAGCCCATGGCTGCACTATATATATTAATATATTCACGAGTATATATAGAACTTTACAGTAATTTTTCTTGTTTCTTTTTTAATTCATATTGAAGCGTGAAGCGTGCGATGGGCAAAAGCAAAGTTTGCCAATTTGTTTAAGAACACAACGCGCCCGCCTTTGCTCACGAACTCAACGCAACTGACGAACTGACCCAAAAGTACGGTCAGTCAGGCTTTGGTCATTTAACAATGGCAATATTACAAACAACTACAACAACTACTTACAATGAGCACTCGTTGTCGTAGTGGAGCACGCAACAGGACCTTTTGGCCATTTGTGTGTGCGTTTGGCAATTGAAGTGAACCAAATTGTTGAGGTCATGCGCGTTGGGCGCACATTTTATAGGGCTAAAGGGTTTCGTTTCGCTGTTCACAGTTAGCTGCAATCGGCTGACAACAACAACAAAAATAATAACAAGCTCAAATGGGCTAAATATGAGTGTACTCTGACCACTTCTAGCGTGTCTAGATGGCGTGTCTGACTGCGCTTTCCGCCAGCCGATAGGTGGCGTGTCCGTATGTTGTGTGTGTGTATGAGTGTGTGTGTGTGTGAGTGTGTGTGTTGTGGCAACCACATATGACGTAGTTTTTCACTTGTTGGTCTATGACAAATGAAAAGTAAAACGGGAACAGTTATGTTTGTAGGGCAGGTCGAAGGGTATATACCCTTGATGGAAAGTTGAAGGGGTATATTAGCTCAAGGGCTCAGCAAAGCAATAAACACCTTAGCTCATCAAATATCATGAATAAAAAACATTATATTAACAAACTTAGCTATTGGCATATAAGACTTAATTTTTCCTAAGATTGAACTATAAACTAAAAACTAGTTCGTATTCAAGCTTATCTCAGGTCATTGTGCCATCATCAGCTGGCATTAATAAATTGGAGCAATAATTCGTGACTTTAACCTTGAGCAAATTGTGCCACTAACTGTTTGAAGCTGTTATAAATCAGCTGCCAAAACAAAGGCAAATCGATCATCATCAACGAAGAGCCAAAATATAAATATCAATATATAAATATATATATTTTTTTATATAAATTTAAATGCTAAGAACTTGTCCTCGATTCAAGCAGATATTTATATATAAATATTCAAGTTTTACCTAGTTTTTCTCATAAATTTTTTTTGCCTATTGTCGTAGCTAGATAAACCCACACTCAAGCTAAGATCGCGATCTTCACGCTGGATGAACGTTAAGATTGCGACGGCTCGTCTCTGTCTCGTTGTTCTTTTTGTGGCTGAACATTTGCGAAAATTGATTTTTGATTTATTTTTTAAGTTTTTGTTTTAAGTTTCTGAGATCTTTCGATTGCTGCTTCGTCGATTGGTTGGCGATTTGTATTTGTGTATTTTTTTTTCTTTCTGCTCGTGATTTATGTCAGTCAGCGGCAGTGACAGCGCTTTTCATGAGCCAATAAAGTTGTCCATGTCGCTTTGTCATATTCATATATCATTGCCATACACCCGGCGACTTATGTCACATGTTCCGCTCCAGCTACAGCTGCTGCTGCGACTTCAACTTGGAGTTCGATTGACTTTGACTGGCTGGCGAATATGAGTGCTTCGCTCCAGTGGAGAGCCTGCGTAAACGTTGCTCTTAAGTGCGCGAGATCGCATTGTGGACTTGTGCACGCGGTGACAAAACACAATTCACACAGCAACAACAAACTCTTGAAAAACTCGCATATAAATCAGCGCACGCAGCTGGCCAACGATTCATTAGACTTTGTCTGACTCGGGGTCTCCCGCTTGTCTCTCTTGTTGGGCTGACGTTAATTACATAAGCTAAGCGGCGCTTAATTATGTGCTCAACAATAGCAGCCAAGTGCTTCGGCTTCACATGATGTAATGCCCCCCCCCTGAAAACGGTATGCGAAAGTCGATTGTACTCTAACCGAAGGTGCAATCGGCTTGCCGATGAGGCTTGCCAAAGAGACTTGAAAGTGTTCCAGAAGTGAGCATAGTAATGGGAATCTATAAAGAGTCTAAGAGCATAGTTAAAGCTGGCGTTTGCTATAATATAATTTCATTATTGAGCTTAGCTTCAGCTACTTTAAAGTAGCTCAAATAACAAGTCAAGTCAAGTGAGTCTTAGACATGTTACAGCTGTTTATACAATTCAAGTAATTTAGTTGAAATTGAAATCATTTTTATATTTAATAAGATAACATATTAATCAGCTTATTAAGTTTGCAAAAGCTGCCTAAACTTATAAAAGCTCCTTAAAGCTGCCTAAACTTATAGAAGCTCATTAAAGCAGCCTAAACTTATAGAAGCTCATGAAAGTTTACTTAACTCATAAATGCTTGTAAAGGGTTTTTATAGATAAAACGTAATTCTACTTAATTTGAGACTTAGCAAACCCATCTATGCAGTTATGCTGTATAAGCTCTTGCAAAATTATTCAAAAATATCTGAATATTTAAACCTCATGCTTCTCAGCCCCATTAACCATTCTAAGCAACTTTGCCTTACGGAAAGCTCAGGCCAGTTATGCTGCAAAGGCTCTGAAAAGCTCACAAATATAGCTAGATATAATCAAAGTGCAGTAAAGCTCATGCATGCAGTGTGAGGTATAAATGAAAAGCTGCTGAAGAAGCTCAGTTTCTACTTAAATCAATCAGCTTCTCATGTAGTCGCCTCTAGAGTATTTCGATTTCGACACATGTTTGCTGCACGCTGATATATGCGGCCGTTATTTATAAATATTCACATTCAATAGTCGCAAGAATAATGGCAATTGTGTGGCAGGTAGACAAACTTTGACTGGTAGACAAAAGACGCTGGACAGCTTCCTTTTGCAATTTGTACGGTCTTTGTCTTTGGCGACAGCTTCCTCAAAACATGCTTTGAACTTGGCTCGTAGATTGCACAAGTTGTTTGTTGGCTGGCCTGGCTGTTGGTGCTGCCCCCGAATGGGGCATAAATTGTAATTATGCCTGCCACTGTGGCGAACAATAAATCTCCAAGTATTTATCGTGCAACATGACAGAAGTGGGTCGTACCTGGGCTGGGATACAATTGCATTCAGCATTCAGCGTCTATCCCATTTTATATATATGTATTTCTCTCTGTATTATTTATATTGTTGTTATTTCCTTCTTTTTTTTTGCATATGGGGGAGTTACGAACAGTCCAAATAAAATCAAAATACGAGTTTTGTCTGTGCTGGCCACAGTCAACAATCGAAAATATTTTAAATGCAGTTATGACTAAATGCAAAAGTTATTTCTGATTGTTGCTGTTGCTTAAAATTGTGCACATAAGTTGATACATGAAAAGTTACTTAGAGTCGGGCGGCCTTTAATTAAAAGCGACAGGTTTCTCTCCCGCCACTGCCGCCTGCTGCCCCCTCTTCCTGCTCACACACAAATTCTGCGTTATTTGCATTGATGCAAGTTGCAAGTTGGCAAGTTGCAAGTTGCAGTTATTGTAATTACATATGCCGCGCCCCAATGCCTGACACACATTTGCCTGCGCTTCGCAAATGCAAATGTGGAGCTCTCGCTGCCGCACTCGCCTCTGCACCCGCTCCCCTCTGACTCTTTGATTCGCGAGCGGGCGCCAAATTTATGTAATCAGAAACCGCAGCTAAAGGAGAATCAAGCACGAGTGCTCTAATCGGCAGTATCCGACTAGAATATGTCTCAGCGCGCATAATCGTTGCCATATGCAGAGACAGAAATCTAGCGACACAGTTCCACTGGAGCATATACCTCATGTGATCCTCTTCAAGCCCCTCTCTCTCTGCCTACTTTCATATAGTTCAATCATACCCAATTTCCTTCAGTTTCCAGGGTAATTCGAAAAATACTTCATGGCACGGCATTAAATTGCGCACTGCTTGCGCTCTGATGATGTCAGTTTTAGATGGCCAAAAAAAGAAGAAGAAAAAACCTAAGCAAAAAGGTTATCGATGTCTCAAGATCGGCAAGCGAGAAAAGGCTGAAAATTTCACTCGTAATGCAATCGCACGCAATGTCCAAGGCCCAAAGACAAGATCAAGACAAACTCAGCTTCAAGGGAAAGCTATGCGCGACGTTTCTAACCAAGCACCGATCGCAAGAGTTTCTTTACTTTCAACTTTAATTATATATATATATTTATAAGGCAAGCAAGAGTTAGCGGGAGAAGGGGTGGGTGAGAGAGGCTGGAACGTAGAGCAGAGCATAAATCAAATGCTGCTGGCCAACACTTGGACTCGGACTTAATTAAAAACAAAAAGTAACGAACTGAGCGGGTAGAATAAAATATCATAAATCAATGCAGTGCGAAGGCGAACGTATAAAATTCAATTTTGTAATCAAAACTTAAAAAAAATATATACGCCCTAACGCAGAAAAAAAGAAGCTGAAGCTGAAGCAACTGCGGCTAGAAATGCTGAAAGTCTTAGAACGAATCAGCGCATAGGTAGAGCTCTATATAGCAGCAACAGCTTCTAAGAATGCACTGCGAATGAAAGAGAGAGAGTGAGAGAGATAGAGAGTGAGAGAGTAAGAGAGAGAGGCAGCTTAGACCACGCTGATGGTCATAAAAATGAACATGCCGCGCGGCTGTCAAAAAGGCAACGGCGCTCTTCTTGAGACGGCTACTCAAAAGAACTTCAAGCAAAAACATATGTGTATATAGATGATGAGAATATAAGAAGAGGAAAAAAATAAATAAGTTAAGAGCGTGTGCTTGCCCGATTCTTTGCCGCTTTTTGGAGTGACGTTTCGGGCTTGGCGTTTCAAAAGAACAAAGCAACGAGTGCCGATGCGATTGGGAGGCTGTGCTGTGCCCGCGAGCTCTAGAGAAGGCAGCGTGACGGATCGTGAGTGCCATACTATATGTGTGAGTGGATCGAGTGTTAGCCTCATCTATGGCGGGTTAAGAATCGGACATAGCTCTTGACGTGCGTTAAATGCATTTGGAGCAAGTTCAACTTGAGTTTGAACTGAACTAGTTTAAGCTGAAGCAACACGCTGTTCTAGTTTCGCCAGTGAACTTTAAGTGAACCATATTGCAACTAGTTCATATGCTGTCAATATAGATGAGAGAGCCAGGGAATGTGGTGCATATATGTAGTTGAAGCGTCTTAAGGGCTTGTCATGCATGCTGCATTAGAAGAATTAGTTCAATTGAAATTGCTATGAGCTAGTTTGTTGATGATCAGCAGAAATTGTATAGTCACATTTGAACTAGTTAAAAAAGTAATTGTTGAGTTTTTTTCAATAAATATTTTATTACATATACACTACAGCTCCTTCAGCTCAATCAAGCAGAATATATGTTTATAATTATGAATCTAACAGACTATGAATCTTAGCTGTAGCAATTTTCCTTTGCGCCAGTAGCTCGGAACTGGCTCTCATTGAACCTAGATTAAGCTCGAAATATTAAATCAAAATTTCGTTTAGAGTCTTCTAATATATCTATGCATATATTTATTTCTAGTTCATGCATCTATACATATATTTATTTACAATCTGGAACTGGAACTGGAACTGGCTCTGATTGAACTTAGATGATTAAGCTTTAAATATTAAATCAATATTTCGTTTAGAGTCTTCACATATCTATGCATATATTTATTTACAATTCATACATAAATTTTGAGCTTGTTCAGAATTTTTTATACTCACTAGTTCCAAAACTAATTTGTATTTAATAAATACATTATATATCATAAAAAAAAAAATAATAAAATAAATAAATACTATTTATCATCTAGGCACTTCAGTTATGAACCAGTAACGAGTTTGAGCATCTCATTTCATATGATCTTTATACTTTTTTCTAGCCAAATATATTTTTTATTTATATATATTCTTGTACTGGGTAAGATTTTGAAGTAGTTCGCAAGTTCTCTGCTGCCTAGAAAAAGTCATATGACCATCTCTAGCCGCCAGCTGTCGGCGGAATGTAGAGTGATGCCTGCGCTTCATTTGACTTCATTGCATTCCATTCGGGCCGTTTTGTTGGCCACTGTTTGGCTGTGTTTGCGCCACTTGAACCTTGGGGGCCAGCAGAGGTTCTGCTGCTGCTTGCATCTGCCGCTGCGTCTTGCTGACGTCTGCTGTGCTGTTTTTTGCATGCCGCTTGACTGCTCACAGTCACAGGCTGCAGTCGGTGGCAAAGTGATTGACGTCTTGCAACGCTGACTTTTCTCATTTCTTATTTTTGCTATTCAATTGGCCAATCGCCTCAAATTGGACTGGCAACAGGCGGTGGCAAGCTGGCAGTTGCAATTGCAAGTTGGCTCGCTGACTTTTGTGGGTCAGGGTCAGGCAGACAAATGTCAAACTAACACATGCAACACGTGGCAGCAACAGTTGCAATTGCAATTGCCGAGGCACGCGATCGAACATAATCGAAAAGCAGCATACATATGTACGTATGTATGTATTCACTTTCTTTGCATGCTGCGCGAGTGTGTTTGTCTTCGTTTATCTGCGCGCTGGCAATCAGCAGCAGGCGACAGTTGCGGCTACACCTACTTGCCACCGCCCGTTGCATGATTTATGGCGCATAATTTGCGTGCGCATGCGCAAATTGTGGCACAACCTTTTTGCCGTGCTGCTCGCCTGACAAATGAGCCAAGCGAAAAGTGTGTCACCTGCATTCTTAGCCAGCCCAAAAGATGCACACACACAGAGAGAGAACGCCCTCGACTTGCAGGCGACTGATTTATAATTTCATTGAACTATTAACAGAGCTGAGATGGAAACAACAACAACGTAAGCAGCAGCAGCAGCAGCAGCAGCAGCAGCAGCAGCCGCAGCAGGCGCGCCAAATTGATTAACAATCAAAATAAATCAATATACAGCCCGAGAGGAAAAATGTGTCAAAAACTTGCAACAAGCCAAATTGCAATTGCAACACTTTCGCTGCACAGAGTTTGGCTCGTTTCTTTTTGGTGTTTTTCACACTTGATTTACATTTTAAATTGAAAACTGAAACCGAAAAACGAAAACCGAGCCAGACAATTTCCAGGCCGGCAGGCATGAAAACTGCAAGACGAATTGGGCGACATTCAGTCAGGGCGAGCTCAATGGAAATTGCTGTGAGAGACTGATAAAGCGATCAATGGCAGGTAGAGCGTCGGCTTTAACTGATCTGTCAGTTGTGCCATCCCCCCTCTCTCTCTCTCACTCTCTCCCTCTCACGCTTCAATTTACAGGTGAAATGTCAAATCGTCTGCATGAACCATGCTCGTAATTTAAGTCTTAATCGTCCACGCCATAATGTTGTTAAGCGTCTAATTGAAGTTTCACTTTTTTTGTTGCTGTTGTTGCTGTTGCTGTAGTCTGGAGTCTGGGGCAGCAACAGTTCGGGACCCCGTTGAACTCATGGCGCAGATACATTAATTATCTGTAATGAACGTTTACACTTATTTATTGGCATTAAATCATCGTTTAACGCGCTTCAAGCATGCACAGCAAACCCAAACCCAAAACCAAGAAAAAAACGCGCAAGCTCAGACTGCTGCAACTGCAACATGCTTGGGCACAGCAATGGCCTTGCAGCCTCTTTGTTGTTGCCTCTCTCTCTCTCTCTCTCTCTCTACGCCTCTCTCTTGGCTCTGCTCTGATATGCATGTCAAGTGGTCGCAAATTATCGCCCAACTTGGATGGCACTCGAGGTCGCTTCCGTTTTGCTGTGCAACGCGTTGCTTCTAACCCACACAGCAACAACAACTGCAACAGCAGCAGCAGCAACAATTGGCAATTGGTGCCGCATGGCAGAGTTCATTGGCATTTTGTGCCACTTAGCAAATGCCTGCTGCTTGCAGCACGCTTATGAGTTATGCCCCAGCCAGTTAAGCCGCTGTTAACCAGACAGACAGCCAGACAGCCAGAGAGACAGCCAACCTTCCACAAAGCACATTGACGCTCAATAGAGCAAGAATTCAGTATAATTCAATTATTTTATGATTGCTTAGAAAATTTTATAAATTATTGCTCTTTGACTTAAATCTGCATCTTCTTTATAATTAGTTTTTATATCTTTTTTTTATATGTTAAAAAAAAAAAATAGAATTTGTTTTGATGTAAATTGAAGTAGTTAAAGCATATTTTACATATAAATATATTTCCTATATATTTTTAAAAAACAATTTTATATAATTTTTATTCATTTTTTTCATGTCTGATATATTATATTTCTTAATAAATATATTTAATATTTTTATATATTTTTTATACGAATTTTATAAATGTTTTTCATTCATATTTAATAAATCTAGATATCAGTAGTTTGGTTTAAATATAAATATAAATATATATAATTTTTATTCGTTTTTTCATGTCTGATATATTATATATTTTTATAAATATATTTAATATTTTTATATATTTTTTATGCGAATTTTATAAATGTGTTTTTATTCATATTTAATAAATCTAGATATTTGCTTTAAATACAAATATATATACTTTTTATTCATTTTTTTCATGTCTGATATAATATATTTTTTTTTATAAATATATTTAATATTTTTATATATTTTTTTTATACGAATTTTATAAATGTTTTTATAAATGTTTTATATTTAATATTTTTATATATTATACGAATTTTATAAATTTTTTTCTTTCATATTTAATAAATCTAGAAATCAGTAGTTCGGTTTAAATATAAATATATATAATTTTTATTCATTTTTTCATGTCTGATATATTATATTTTTTTTATAAATATATTAAAAAATTTTTTTATAAATATATTTAATATTTTTATATATTTTTTATACGATTTTTATAAATGTTTTTCTTTCATATTCAATTAAATCTAGATATCAGTTTTAGTTTATTTCTATTTAACTTTTTTTTTCTTCTTTTTTTTTTTTTTTCTTTTTTATATTAATATATATTTTAGATGAACTTAATATACGTACATTATTTTCTTTATTTATTTTATTTATTTTTTAATTATTTTATTTTTTTTTAATTTTTATTTATTTATTTCTACTCATTTGAGCTTACATGAAATATAATGAATCAATTGGATGTACTCTAAAGTCCTTGTCGAGCTGTAGCGTTTGAGATACACAACTTTTATTCAGATTAAAGGGATACAAAATTCCATAGAGATTGCCTCATAATATTATGAACTACTATAGTTTAGAGTAGTATAGTAGTAGATCAACAAAACTGTAGTTGTCTTTTAGCTTAGAGCATGTACTAAAACTTAAGGCAACTGCAGTTATTTGGCAATAGATGAAAGGCACATTAGCTGCTGCTAGACAAGGGCAGACTTTTGAGATTCTTTTTTGTTTCTTAAGTAAATACAATGTAAATTTAAAAAAAATATAGAGAATTTCCCACTTAAGCAGTCTACCTAAAAGATTTCTATTACAAAGCTCATTCAGCATTTCTATTACCAATTTCGAAGCTCTCTTGACTTGGCCCCACTGTGCTTAGCTGTTTAGGTTTATTTTGGGCAATCAGCAGCAGCAGCAGCAGCAGCAGCAGCAGCAGCTGCTGCTGGGCTCATAATCGTAACCATTATGATCATCTTGGTCATGTTTTATGTATGTGCTTTGGGCTAATCAAACATTTATTGATTGCCAGCAGCGATTTATCGCCAGCTGTCAAATGGGCAGGTGAAAATGTTAGATTCTATGTGACGATGCATCTGTGCGTTATGCAATGTTGGGCGTGTGTGTTTGGCTTATCAATTGACACGTGAAGAGATAGAGAGAGAAAGAGAGAAAAAATAATAATTTGAAATAATTTTAAATGCTGTTTTTTCTTAGGCTTTTGATTTTTAACTGGCTAATTGCAGCCAGTTGCATGTCATAAAGATTCAAAACATAAATATGTGTGTGAGTTTTTTTTATTTATTTTTTTTGCCTCGCTGCAACAATAAAAAATCTGTGGTAAAGACTTTAAAATGCTGCATGTTGAACACCCACAAAGCATAAATAACAACGGCAACAAACAGCGACCCAGCCTCCAAACTGAACCAACTGCAACTGCATCACCTGCGATTCCCCACCCGCAACAGCAACAGCACCACTATACACCGCACCACCGCACCACCGCTGCATCGAGGCGAGTCGTGGCGAAGGTGAAAGTGTTTGCCAGCGTCGGCGCTGCAATTATATTGTAAATGATTTTATTATTTATTTGGCGAATTAATTTCGAGTGCTTGGCGCGCACATCCCTATGTGAAATATTCCATATAAATATTTATGTTTTAATTAAAAAGGCCACAAGGAAATTGAAAATTACATAAATTTTCGCAACGCATTTTCCCGTTGCCGCAAACAAATCGTGGCATTTATTTCGCTTTTATAGGGTGCAATTTATGCCTGGCCATTAATCCAAATTAAGTTGTGTAATTGCATCGATATTTACAGGCCCGATGCGTTACTTTTATATATGCATATATATATTTTGTTTCGCTTGATTACGGCGACAATTGGACAGCTCCTGTGGAGGGAGAGGGGGCCTCAGTTGGTGAAAGACAGGATATCAAATGAGTTTATTATTATTGGCTAGAGCTAATGGTAAACTTAATTTAAAGATTTTTGATTTGAATTCGATTTGAAGTAGTTCAGGCAAAGCTGTCTTAATAATTGATGATAATTGATTGATTGATATTAAATGATTTGTTGAGCATGTTTCGGCTGCAAGTTAACAATTGGAATTTTTACTTGTGGAATTTCTTTGATTTATTATATTTGCTTTCTCAAAATATAGCCCCTTGATCCGCTAGTTGAGAGCATTTTTTAGATTATTTATTTTCTAGATTTTTACATTTCATTTTAACTGCTCATCTTACGAGTCTATTGATCTATTCTTTGAGAAAGAACTAAGTTCATAATACTTGGTAATTTTTGCTATAATCATAATTTCCTTCTAGACATTTTCTTGAGCAATAAGATATCTCAATTACTTATGCCATTGACACCAAATAACTAAAGCCAAATGTCAGTTAATCCATAAGCAACAGATACGAGTGTGTATTAGATCTTGATGAATGCCAGCAGTCGAGCTAATGATACTCATCAAGAATTTGTATAGCTTATAGTGAAATACTTAATATATATACATATATATACATATCTCTGTGTATTAGTCTGTCTATCTAAATGAGCTACATAAATCACAGCATAGCTGCATTTATCTATTGTAACTTTGTACTCATAAGTGATCATATAGCAATTTCGTGTGCTATATCATATTGCTGTCATAGATATAATCAGTTAAAAGCACGTTTTGGGTTTTAGAATGTCGAACATATAATTATTATTAATAAACTTTAATATATGTACTCCTATCCATTTGCAACTAACAGAGCTTTAGGCAATGTTTTGAAGACTTTTTTAGATTAGGGGTTTTCCTAAGACAGTTTATTACGTGTGTAAAATCATTGTTTGATGCTCTGCTCACAATTTTTATTTTATTTTTTTATTTTATTTTTTTTTATAATAAATGTTTATTGTTACCTTTTAGGCAACTTAATCTAAATGGAAATTAATTAAAAAATTAAAAAACCATTTAAAGCTATATTAATTCTAACATAGGATGAATAAGGAGACAAAATATATATGTGTAATTCTCCAGAAAAGTCTACATTTTGTCACGTTCGACACTTTGTTTTTTTTTGTAATTATCTTGAAAACGGATTAATTTTAGTACTAATCAAGAGCAATATATTTAACTATTTGTCAAAATAAAGAAGTTTTTTGCCATTTTCAGAACTAAAATTGATGCATTTTCAAGATAATTACAAAAAACCAAAGTGTCGAACGTGACAAAGTCTGGAGAATTACCCATATATTTTATGGAAAGTATATGAATACTATGAAAAAATGTTCATGTCAAAACACAATTCAGCAGGTCTTGAGGGTGCTGGCGTTTTAGTCTTCTTCTAGTGGCTGTACGTCTAAGGGCTGCTGTAACGAGGCGCCTGGCCAGGCTATTTGAATGAAAATTTATCTGCTGACAAGATCAACCGATAAACTCATACTCAATCGCTTTCGCTCTAAGCAAAAGCCTTCGTTTCTTTTCGTTTTGTTGTTCGGTTGAGCGTGTTGAGCTACTCGTGTGATGCTCTTATCCAGAACATCGCTTAGAGAGCGATGCAATGCACGCTCGCACAATAAGGCGCTCAGCAAGTGAAGCAGAGTCTATGCAAACGGTCTTTGCTTTCACATACACTTCACACGCTGTTCATGTGTTTAGCGAAGAGAGCCCTCGCTTGGACATCAATCAAGCGAACGAACTCGTTGATGAAACGATGCAATCGGTTGCTCTCAGAGTGTATGTTATAGAAACTTATTTGCAGACTTGAGAGCAGTCAACAGTTATTTGCGAGCTCTGTTGCAAATGTATTGCTCTTAACTCAATTATGTTTTTAGTTCTGCGTCTGCAAAGTTTACTGACTTAAATTATAATAAAATTATAATACAAAATTCTGTAGGCGATTCAATGTCTGCTATTTGCCTTGTAAACTGTCTTCAGTTTAAAAGCTTTCAGCCAAATTTAAGAGACATTTTTTCTATTTTTTTCCACATTTTTCTAGTCTCTCCAGAAAAGTGAAATGAAACCAATGGTTGCATTTACTACTATACTTATTTAATAGTATATACATTTCACTATATTAATTACTTCACGCTTAATAGCCAGTATTTAGTATATTAAATGATGTAAACATTTATTTCATAGAAAGCCTCAAACGCATACAAAAACATGCACAATCCCATCCAATTCTCGGCCATTAATCTGGCAGCTTTGAGCATCTTAAATTGCATTTGATGTCGTGCTCGTGAACGAATGTAATTAATCTAAAGGTTTTTCGTAAATGTTCCCAGAAACTAGCAAAACAGTTGAGCTTGCATAACAACTCATATATACAGACGTATACTATTATATGTAATATGTCGCATGTTTTATGTCTGCTGCGCGCTGACTAATTAGTTCGAGCTTTATCTATGGAAGTCATCGCAGCTCGCTCGATTGCAGTTGAGCGCTTTAATCTTACTATATCATATTTCAATCATAACACATTTTGGCTGACAAGGCGACCTTCATGTGCAGTCACTTTGTCAACTGCAGATCACTGCACAAAGATCACTTTGTCAGATCTGCAGATACAATGAAAATAAACCTTAAATTGGGTTCACTGGCAAGCAGATTCGAATTGGGACAGGCTATCAGGCAGTGGGACAGCTGCTGCTGCTGCTGCTGGAGCATCCGCAACAATTTGCAACGTTTTTTGGGTTCGATTGGCGACTGGTTTTGCGCAATTTTTACGTGTTCATTATCATATAAATGGAGAGTACTGAGCAGATGCACAGCCAACAAAACGACATCGACATGCCCATGCTGCATGCAGCGAGCATATATGTATATGTATGTATATATATTTTGGACACAAACGAAAGTGAACTTTTTAATGGCGGGGCCAAAGCCAAAGCATTTTTATCTGTGATGCTGCCTGCGAAACGTGTTCCATGGAATGGCTCGTCGCGATGCGAGGCGACTCGCCGTGGCCTGGCCCCGAGTCTGAAGCTGGGGCCTCTCTTTATTTATCGTTGCGTTGTTTTTTTTTGTTGATGATTTAACATATGTACGTGTTGCTGTCACACATACGAGTACACGCACCCAAACATGCTTATATATTAATTTCATTAATAATAAGTAATTTCACTTTTCATTTCACTCAAAAACGAGCCAAGAATGCGCCAAAACTTTCGTTGCGGGTGAAGCTGCACAGCGCACTTCCCCTTCCCACACTCTCACTACCTCTCTGCCTCACTCTCCCTCTCTCTCTCTCTCTCTCTCGCTCTGTCTCTTCCTCTGTTTGTCTATCTTTTTTCAGCACTTTGCCCTCCCCCAGGCACAAAGGCCAGCAGTTGCGTGGCCAGACAAAATCGATGAGCATATTAATTGCTTCGACTGCCGGGCCAAAAATTCATGTATGCGTATACGTAATTTTTTATTATTGACTGTTAATTACATGCACATACACTAACGTGGGGAAGTTATATATATATGAATATATATATATGTATATCATAATAGCTAAAGTTGTATTAGTGTCAATATAGTTGATATTGTAGTGCAAATCGATTCTCCATCAAAATATTTCCTTGAATAAATTCCGTTCGAGCTAGGGACTTGGCTTGAATGCTTAACAATATAAGTTTGGCCAAAATAAAACAAAATATAGTATTAATATTTAATATTGCTATAACACTAGAGTAAGCTATATACGCTTTACTGAACTGTTGCGTTTAGGGTACTTAAGCTTCGTCTAGCCATGGCTCTCGCGTGCTCTGTTGATTATTTACTTCATCGATATAACTTTTTGCTTGTATTTTGTGTATATTATTTCTGTTTTTTATTTATTTTTTTTTTTGTTATTTTTTTTGGCCTGGCGTCAAAGACAAATGTTACATGTTGCCGCCGTGCGATGTGTGGGCTTTTATCGGCTCGGGGCAGATCAGCGCCAGCGTTTTAATTGCTCCCGAAAATTGAGTTATTTTGAGTTATTTTGATTGCAGCCCGTTGACCTTTTTCGCATCGTTGTTGTTGCTGTTGCTGTTGTAGCTGCTGCTGCTGCTTATTCTTGTACACACCCAGCTAAATGTCGAGTGTGCCTGGCGTTGGTTTAGTTTCGCTGTTGGCCAACGGTGCTTGGGCTTGGGCCTGGCCAAGATCGATTCTGGGCTGCGGGAGTCGTGCCAAGCCGATGTTTATCGCCCCATTGCCGATTCATGTTCATGCGAGTGCCACATTAAATTGTAAATACAAAATCAAGCAACAGAAAATGTGGATTACGTTGCGATTCGATTCGATTCGATACGATTCGATTTGTGTGTGCAACATTCTCGGCCCACTGGTGGCGGGCTCTACATAAATTTTAGTTTATTGCCATTGTCATTGCGCTGGGCTCAATTGGCTGGGAAAATTAATCATTAAACTGCCCGCCGGCTGGCAATCAATGCGAGTTTTCGCTTTTTACGGAAATCTGACATTAATTTGTGTTTTCTTTTCATGGGAAGCGAGCGGCATGCAGCATGCAGCAGCCACTAGCCACCTGCTTCGCCTGGCAATAAAAATGTAATTACGCCCTCAAATGCCACACACCAGCATCATGCAGCATCAAGTGGCAACTGCGGCCTCTGCCCCTGACACTGTGGCAAGCAACCATCAACAACGAGTTGCAACGCCCTGTGGCTTCTGCCTTGGCCTCTGTCGATCCGTTGGCCATTTTGATTGATTACACATACGCCGCGTGGGCCGGCGCTAATGTTAACGTTGCCACAGTGCCACAGCCGCATTTGTAACTATGCAACACGAGCTGCTATGCATGACGTCATGCGACAAATGACAGCAGCAACAACTGCAGCAGCAGCAGCAGCAGCAGCAGCAGCTATAAATAATTATTTATGCCAGTCGATCTGAAGTTAGGGACTTTAATAGCTAATGGTTCACATTAAAGTTACCGTACACCATTTATAATCAAATTTGGCTTTTTTTATTAACTTGTGGGGATTTGAGTGCAACGCCTTTGTGCGATAATATATATTAGCCCATGCCATTTGCTCATAAACATAAAAAGTTTATTGAAAATATTTATAGCTTTTTAACAATTGAAATGAAAAGTCAATGAGAGACAGAGAGAGAGAGAGAGAGAGAGAGAGAGAGAGAGAGAGAGAGAGAGAGAGAGGGTAGTGAATTGGCGAATATGATTGAATATATTTTTTCCTAGTACCTATAAACTTTTTACGTATTAAACAAGTGTTTGAGATATTATATAAAGAAACAAATTTCCTTGTATAGGCAGCGTGAGTATGGGAGGAGAAAAGGGGAATAGACAGGCACAGTTAGAAAGAGTCGAAGATATTGAGAGCGGCAGAAGAAGAACAAGAGGAAAGAGAATTAAAGAGGGAGAGAGAGAGAGAAAGAGAGAGATGAAGTAGGATGGAGAGAGAGAGAGAGAGAGTAACTGGGTGACAGAGTAAGATGAAGGGAGACAGAGTAAGTGGGGGAGAGAGATAGGGAGAGAGTAGGATGGAGAGAGAGAGAGAGAGAGAAGAACGGGGAGGCGGAGTAAGATGGAGGGAGGCAGAGTAAGATGGAGGGAGGCAGAGCAACTGAGGGAGGGAGAGAGAGAGAGACAGTGAAAGAGAGGGAGAGAGAGACAGAGAGAGTGAGACAGAGACAGAGACAGAGACAGAGTGAGAGAGAGAGAGAGAGAGAGAGAGAGAGAGAGAGAGTGAGAGATAGGTCAAAGAGAGATGGAGTAGGATGAAGTAGGATGGAGAGAGAGAGAGAGTAACTGGCAGACAGAGTAAGATGGAGAGAGAGAGAGAGAGTAACTGGGAGACAGAGTAAGATGGAGAGAGAGAGAGATAGTAACTGGGAGAGTGAGAGAGAGAGAGAGAGAGAGAGTTAGTTAGAGGTAGGAGTAGAACATGTGAAAGAAACAAAGGAAAGAGAAATGGGAGAGTCCATTTAGCATAAGCCAATTTCCTAATATATATAAAAATAAATTCTATGAGAATCGCATAGAAGTTATTCTTGAAATAATATACAGAAAGACAATTTGAATAGAAGAAAGAGAAAGACAGAAAAAAAACGAGTAAGAAGGCTCTAGTTGAGACGGCTCGACTACGAGATACCCTGAACCCTGCAAAAAAAAACTAAGACGCTTCTTTGCCGTGGCTTGAATTCCCATTTTCAATGGTTTCAGGGAATAAAAAACGACAAATATTTATAAACAAAATTTGCATCACGTCTTTAATGTAATAAATAAAAAATAAATAAATAAATAAAATAACAACAAAAATTAAAATTAAATCTAAAATAAATTTAAATATTTAAACAAATTTTTAAATGCCCCATTTTAGCCATTCTACAGGGTATATCAAGCACTTTCGATTTCAGAATCACAATCCTGTGCGATTCTCGTTTTTCTTGTCACTTGGCCATTTGTCTGGCTGCCACAAAGATTACCTCAGCGGCAGCGACAGCAGATACGAGTAACAGCAGGCAATAGCTAAGACAGGAGAAGGTTAAGCTCGCCCCATGCCTCGCCCCTTGCCACGGCAGCTGGCCAAACTCCATTGACTTGGCCACAAAGCGAAAAATTTCGCTTTCTATGCCAAAAGATTTGACAGCGCGCGGCTACAATTTTGCACGTTTGACCAAATTTGGGCGCACAAAATGTTTGGGGCGATCGCTGTGGCCAAATGGTGATGACGATGACGCTGACGCTGACGCTGACTGCTGCTGGGCTCCTCCAGTTAGAGCTACAGCTACACCCCGCCTGCTGCTGCCCAGCTGCTGCTGCTGCTCGTGGCTTGGCGTTGGCGCAAGCTCTGGTAGCTTCTTGTCGCCGTATGTCATGCGGCTTTATCTTGATGCCGCTGTCGTCGGGAGTCATGCGCCAGTGCCAGCGCCTGAGTCTGACTCTGAGCTGGAGCTGGAGCTGGAGCTGGAGCTCGAGCCCAAGTCAGATTTCGCTGTTTAACATAGTTAGGTTTTTTGGGATTTTCACCGCAATACAGTAGCCGCTGCACTGCACTACGTACGTAGGTTGAGGTTGAGGTCAGTGCACCCAGGGACTCGACTCGTGGTCGCATTCACATGTGATTAAAAGCTAAAATGCAAGACCATCATAAATATCAAAATGCGCCACAATTTAGGGCCAGAGCTGTGTGGACCGTGTGGACAGTTTCAGTTTCAGTTTCAGTTGATTTTCATTTTCGTTTTCATTTTCACTTTTGCTTAAACGCTGCAGCGACACCTGGCGACAGCCCAGCGAACATGAGTCACACAGGCTGTAGCCGGGGCCCAAGCCCCACATAAGTGCATCATAAATTATGTTTGGCTTTGTAAACCTTTATATCCCATTTTTTCTTCAACTATTTTGTTTCGTTTCGTTTTTTTTCCTGCTGTTAACCATTTTCATTTGCTAAAGTAGTCGCACGGTCAATTGCCTGGGACGGTGGTGGGACGTGGCACATTTGTCGCCGCTGCCGCTGCCGCTGCTGCTGTTGCAGCGAAATCGAAATCGAAATTGAAATCCTGGTCTCAGAGTTTCAGAGTCTCGGCGTCTCAGCTTTTAGCCACAGCAGCCGCACTTTGGTCACGAATGTCGGTCAAACGTGTTTTTCGCTATTTTACAACTTTAAATATGCCAACAATGGACGGGGGCCGAACGGCCGCTAAGCACCGTCACCAAATCCGTTTTGGATCGCCGCACTTGGGATACTTAATTTGTGCGCATATTTTTGCAGGGATTATCATTGTCACAGCCAGACACATTGCCACACGGCAGATTCGTTGCGGCAGCCACTGCGAATTCTAATTTACAGATTTTCCCTAACAGATTAGCGCAAATTTTCATTGCGAGCGCCACAAGGGGAAAGTCTTGTTGCCTGCTGTTGTGGCTCTTGGGGTTAATATGGAATTATCTGCGTTTAATAGCCGTTGCAAATATTCTCATTTATTGAATATTGAATATGTAAATGCAGCATTTGTTGTTGGTCATTGTCATTGGAATTGTAATTGGCATTAGCATTGACCAAACCATTTGGTCTTTCATAATCCCTATCAAGAACTATTTAATAGCATTAGCACAATCATAAGCACTTTCTATGTCATTATTAATCAATATTTTATTATTTCATAATAATTTTATATTTTTATATTATTTCATAAGAACTGTGCTTATCATTATTCATTGGAATAGCATTAGCATTATTATTATGATTATGATATTCATGTCTTTAGTATTTGAAATGCATTTTTGTTCACATTTCGGGGTGGTGGTGCGAAGTGGGCACCGGAATCCAAAATCTGACAAAAACCGAAATTGTATTAAATTAGTATCTATATATATGCGGAAGACTTGAAGATTCTAACTCTAAAGATGAATTAGCTAGAATTTTATAGCTGTTTCCCGATAAGTTAGTTTATCGATAACTTTGCAAATATACAAGTTATCGAATTTCTGAAACAAACTCGAACTGCGCGTGCAATATACGGACCTAACATAAAAAGAATGAACTCTCTAGACAGACGGACGGACGGACGGGCGGACGGACGGACGGACGGATGGACGGACAGATAGACATGACTATATCAACTTTTCTCGTCACCCTGATCAAGAATATATATACTTTATGAGGTCTGCCACGCCTTCTTCTGCCTGTTACATACTTTTCACAAAACCATTATACCCTGATTTTCTATTTTCAATGGGCTCAGGGTATAAAAACGTATGAATTCTCATAATCATTATTAATGAACATTAGCATTAGCATAAGCAGGATCATAAGCACTTTCACCATTAGCATTAGCAAATTCATTGTCATTATTAATCATTTGTCATTTGTTATTTGTTAGCACCATCGAAATCATTAGGGCTTTCATTATCATTATTAATTAGCATTAGTAGTAGCTAGGATTTTCATTATCATTATCATTTATTAATAATTAGCATTAGCAAAATCATTACGACTTTCATTGCATAGTTTCAATAGTTATCACTGATCATATTTGGCTGTGAATTGGGGCATAGCTGGCCGAACAGGCAAATAAATCATCCCATCGGGTTGGTGATTCTATTGTAATAATTGTTATTTTTTGTAGGCTATTTTGACTCTCGTTATGTCAATATTTTTTAAATAAATAAATAAATAAATAAATAAATAAATAAATAAATAAATAAATAAATAAATAAATAAATAAATAAATTATTAATTACCATTAGCATTATCAAATTCATAACGACTCTCATTATCATTATCATTCATTTTTAATTAGCATTAGCAAAATCATAAGGGCTTTCATTATCATTATGCTTTAATTATTAATCATTTTTAATTAGCATTAAATAAAATATATAATAAATAAATATTATATTTAATTTTGCTAATGCTAATAGCAAAATAATATAGACTTTCATTAGCATTATTAATTATCATAGACATTCGCATTAGCATCTTAATCTCTATCAATAATCATTAGCATTGTCAATAGCCACAGTAATAGCACTATAATCATTATCATCTTCATATTGCAATTCGCTATGCAGAGTTTGTTGTGCTTCAAACAGAATCAAATCAGAATCTCTTGATTATCTGCATATATCGCTATTCTCTTAATACTCAAATTTTCCATATTTTCCATTCTTCCCACCCATTTCTCTCAATGATATCAATGCAATTCACAGGCATTGCTGAATTACTCCCATTATTACACTTATCAGCCAACGTCTTACATCAATTTGGAACACTTTCGCGTCGCGCTGAGCAACACTGCAGCGTTAAGTGTGCCGAAATCTGACCTAATCTTAATTGATTGCCATTTGCAGCGCTCTTCGGTCGCGCTTAATGGAACTCGCTGTGGGTGGCCCAATTTCGAGCTATAAAATGCATAATCCGTGGCCCACTCGCAGTCGTGGCGGCACAGTCAATGGGATTGGGATTGGGATTGGGAAAATCAGTAAAGCATTTAGCGCACTAACAAATTTCTCACATAATTCACAAAACGTCGTAATACGGAAGCCAATTGCAGCAAATTTCACTCGCTGATAAAAAAGTCGCAAAGTAAATTTGGCGCTCAAATTTGAATTTCATGTCCCTTTTATCGGTGCGACTATCTAGGCTCTCTGCCTAGAAGTGGGCATTGTTTTGGCCTGGTTGGCTTGCTGTTGTTGCTGCATTTGGCCAATTTGGCAGCGGCTAATAACGGTGCTTGGGGCGGCTTGCCTTATTGGGCGGTCGGTCCATTGGATTGATGTGCCAGACTAAAGCCAATTTTTTTCCGTTTTTGATTTTTTGGCTTTTGTTTTTGACTTTTTTTCGGCTACCGCAAAGTTATAAAATATCGAAAATTATGCGCTTCGACTACCGTTGCTGTCGGTTGTCATCAAAAGCGGCGCCGCAGAGTCAAACGTGGCAAGTCTAGCTACGACTGCAACTGCAACTGTGACTCTGACTCTGAGTGTGGCTGTGGCTGTGGCTGTGGCACTTAACACCTTTTTGACACACAGCCAACGACGTCAAATGCAAATGAAGATAAATCGCTGCCTCTGATCTTTTTAGCACCTTTTTGCATATATTGCTGGCAACAGGCAACGGGCAGGAGGCAACTGGCAGCATGTGGCAGGCGGCATGCAACGGGCGTCTGGTGACAGCCGCAAACAGGCAACATTTTGTCGCCAGTTGTACAACTGCCTCCTCGCTCACTCGACTCCCATTGGCTCTGCCCCACTCAACCACCATTCAACCAGCCATCGAGTCGAACCCAGCCCCAACAACAGCAACAATTGCAATTGCTGTTGTTGTCTTAGTATCCCATAATTTTATATGATGTTTGTGACAGGAGCATATCGTAATCTAACAGATTTATATATAGACTCGTATCTGTTGGGTTTTTAACAAGCGAGCAGCTCAAATCAAATTGCAGATATCTTCATATTAATTACAACAACATTTTTAAATATTCACTGGGGAATTCAGGGAACTGGATTTGGCTTTAAATTAAGTTATATAAAGATATGATTTGCTCATGTGAGCTTAATATTGCTTGATTTTTATGATCATTGTGTGCATTTATATATATTTAAATATAAATTATATTTCCTTAAATAATCAGTCATATGATTAATTTGCGCACATTAATTATAACAAAAGGCCTTTAATGAACTACTCAAAGTAGTTGCTTCAGCGGCTCATCATATTTGCTTTTTGCTGCTTACACATCTTATCCTTGACTCTTGAATGAGTCACTCTAAAGCAGTTTCAGTTCGGTTCCTAATCAGCCAGATTTCAAATGAATCCTTAGAAATTAAAACGATTTTTGATTGTTGTTTTTCAGTTTCAGAGCCAAGACAGAAGAACAGAACACAAATGAAACTTGAATTAATTTATCTGCTTCCTTATGAATCGAAGCTTTTTTACTTTAGAGACTTTTATAAAAAAAAAAACTCAAAAGCTGAAAAATAAAATAGAATAAATATACTAAATATATTTTAATTTAACTAAAAATATTTAAAATTAGTAAATATGCTAAATATATTTTTAAATTAATTAAAAATACAAATTATAATGTATTTAATATATTTAAATATATTTTCATTTAATTAAAAATATTTAAAAATAGTAAATATGCTAAATATATTTTTAAATTAATTAAAAAAATATAAAAAAATATATTTTATAAAAATTATAATGTATTTATTATATTTAATATATAGTCTATAGTAGCTAACATATATCTACGATCTACCATATCTCAGCCCTCGCTGAGAAAGCGTATCAGCAAGGCAGCAATATCCAAGCTTGGCCAAATCCTGCTGCTCGCTCGACTACTGTCAATTGACAGCGCAGGGGCAAGGATGGCAGCTGAGCTGCGACGTAGCTCTAGTAGCTCGGCGGCTATTGTTCGCTGCGGACCCACTTTGCATATGAGCAGCTCGAACAGCTCGAACAGCTCGAGCGGAGCACAATCCAAAAAAATTATCAGCCTGGGCTACGTAGACGACGTCGACGTCATTGTTGTGCCGGGACAGGCGCTTGGGTTTGGGTTTGCGGATGAGGAAGTTGTGTTGCTTTGCTTTGTTTGATTTTGTTTGTTTTTTTTTTGTTGTTGTTCGTTTTGGGGATTTGAGCTGCATTCGCTGTTTGCATGCTGCCGCGGCGACTATCGGCCGCTGACTATCGGCAGCTTGTCGCGCTTGGTTGTTTTTCTTTTTTATTTATTTAAATTACGAAATGTTTTGTCAACAATTTGTCGAGTGATTTATATATATATAAATATGTTCGTGTGTGTTGGAGCATGCCACAGGCTAATCGCGAGGTGCCAGCTATCGGCTGACAGGTGCATAAATTGCTGAGCTCAGTTCAAATCGAAAGTTGAGCCCAGGCCGCTGCTCAGAATGCGACTGAAAATGAAAGTGAGCGACGTGCATCCATTAAATGTGTGTCAGTTGCAAGCAGCAGACATGGCACCACATTTGCTGATGGTGCTGCTGGTGCTTGTGGTGGTTGTGGTGCTGCACCAGCAGCAGCGGTGCATTGACATCCAACTGCAGCTGTCCATCAGAGAACTTTCGATTTCGATTGCGTAGCTTTCCACATTTGCCGTTTGTTGAACCAACGAACATGCCACAGATCATGTCCAGCTCGCCGACTGGCCGTAGGAGGGGGCATGGTCACAAGAAAAACACATATTTCTGCCAGTGCTCAGCTTTTTTCTGAGGCCTCTGTGAGTGACACACAATTGCGTTTGCCTTTTTCTCTGTCTCTCTCTCTCTCTCTCTCTCGAGCTCTCGAGCTCTGTTGCATCGCATAGTTCCGTATTTGGTCAAAGATAATGATGTGAAATGCAGCAGCAGCCGCAGCAGCCGCAACAACAACTGCAACAGGAGCATCGACAACAATCACCCACTCAAAAATTGGCAGTTGGCATCTTTATATTTTTTAGTTTATTTGTACATGCATGTAAATGAGTGAAAATATCTGTTGCAACAGAATTTCAATTGCAACTGAGCAACAGCAGCGGTCATAGACGTAGAGTAGAGTCTGCTGCTGCTGTAGGCATGGCTGCTGAGAGTAAAGGGTAAATATGAGTGCTCAAAGTTGAGTAAATTATTGACATGAAAAAAGAAGAACGAAAGAACAAAGAGAGAGAGAGAATAAGTGCCTTCGTTTCTTTTCTTTATGGCTTTCGATTGAGCGTCTTCGTTTCATGCCCGAATATCGTTGAGAGAGCAACACGAATGCATCACGCACAATGAGCTTACTGAGCAGCAGATAAGATAAGAGTCTATGCAAGCGGTCTTCCCTTTCAGACACCCATACATACTTTAACACTCTCCTATGCTATTGATGTATTTAGCGCAGACAACCCTCACTTACATACCAATACATAGACAAAAGACTTTTTGCTTTATAAAGCCAGCCGAAGAAATGTTTCTATACGATCGCGAACGAACTCGTTGAGGAACCGACGCAATCGCTGGCGCTCTGAGCTTCTTCTGCAAGTGTGAGTGAGAGACACCTATTTGCAGGCAGTGAGAAAAGATCAGCAGATATTTGCCTGCTCTGACTACAATACAATCAATTCATTATTTACAAAAAAAAAAAATATATATATATATATATATATAGAAAAGTATAATATCTTCCTTATAAATTAAGTAGCTAGCTTTATTTTAAGCCATGTCTACGTCTTGCAAAATAATGAACTCATCTGCACAGCTGTTAGACATGATAGAAATGCTGTTCTCATAATTGTACAACGTGTAGAAACGAGATCAATACTGTACTCCCTCACGGAGGGTACTACATTTCAACTGTTCTCACTCTAGTTGAGAACAGTTGAAATGCTGTTCTCGATTCTTCTGCACACTAGAAAATAGTGCACAGTAATGAAATGGGTGCAGTATTTTAAGAACACTTTACTACTGTACAGTGCTATGCTGTAAGAAATGAATGTATTCTTGCAGACCTGTATAACATATTCATATAAATATTATTTTATTTTATTTTATATCTATTTTAGTCATATTTATTTATTTTAAGGTAGACCTCTGTCAGTTAAATAAACTATATAAACTCTACAAGTTATATATAAATAAATTTTTATTTATTTTATTTTTATTTATTCTTATAATATTTATAAAAAAAATTTTAGTCAGTTAATTTAGCAAAGAATTCACATTCATTTAATTTTAATTATTTGAATTTATTTATATTATTATTATTATTATTATTTTTTTTTTTTTACTTTATGCAACGCAAAATGAGCAAAGGCTCCACAATGAGACGCCAAGTCAGCCTAGGCGCATGCTCCATCATTGCCATGGCGCGGGACTGACAGCAAATAAATAAACTAACAAGAAGGCTGCAGAGGTGACAGTTTAGAAATGTGTATTTGATCTAGGAACAGGGCACAGAAAGTCAAAAGCCGAAAGTCAAATACAAAATGGATGACCAATACGATGGGGAGGGCGAGACTTTCATCGATGCTTCTGGCGTGCAAAGGAAACGCCCCTATGCCAAGCGATTCGATAAGCCCGATTCGGATGAGGACATCACCGATGTGACCAAAGTATACAATGTGCAGGAGGCATGGCGCTCGCTGCTCGGACTGCCCACCTGCCAGAAGGTGATGATCACGTAGGTTTATTGAGTGGCGTGAATGAGGAACACCTCACTTTCATTACCTTTCGCAGCGAACATGTGCAGAAGACGCTGAAAATCCAGGTTGGCCTGAATGTCACCCAGGAGTTCCCATGGAAGCAGGTCAAATTTAAGGATCTGCGTGATACACTCTTCGAGGAGCTGGAGAATTCCGCCGATTTGGTGAAGCTCTTCAAGGGCTTCAATCCGGAGCACTTAATTTTAATTGGCTACTGTCCCACACTCACCGAGGCCGAAGAGGATCCGCCCGAGGGCGATCCGTTCATCTTCTATGTGAACAGCAAAGACACCAAGAGCGCCATGAGCATCATACAAAATATGGAGGCCTTCGAGCGTTGGCGCATGCAGCGACGTCTGCGCAAGAAGCCACGTCGCTGGGTCAGCCACGGCACCGAGGAAGAGATGAGCATCATTGTCGAGCGTTTCAGCGAGCAGCCCGTGGATGTGGAGATCCAGAGCGTTTACCCCATCAAGCAGCCGCGTCACATTGCCTTCTCACATCGCATGACGCGCGATGTGCGCGACGGCGTTGTCGAGCTGCTGCCCAAGGAAGATATCAAATATGAGGCTGTCACCAAGCGTCGCCTGCCCGTGGCCGTCCAGGTGGCGCCAGCCACCGTCAGCGTGGAACAGCAAACGAATCCAACATTTCCCTCGAACGCCTGGTCGCAGTATCTCTATGAAATTGATGATAATGGTGGCTGAGTAGAATATAGTTAGTGAATGTTTTCTAATCTCTTTTTGCCTCAGATCTGGAGCTGGACGAATCGGATGTCGAGGAGGAGGAAGCTGGTAAGCCAGGCTCAGCGGAGCCCAAGCCCAAGCCAATTCCAGAGATGTCTCAAAATATACAACTGCTGCTGGAGACACTCGACTTCAATCAGATCGACTGCTATCGGTGAGCCCAGCTCTAATTTCTCTTTTCTCTTATGAATCTTTCATCTATCATCTCTCAATTCCCGACTCCTATTAGCTACGACTATCACCTCATATCAAACCGGCAGGTGGTGCACTACACCAATCCGTTTCTGGAGGAGTTCATCTGCTTTGCCAACATCTCGAAGAGCGACAAACGATTTGTGGCCAGCTGTGATTGGTATCCCAAGTTGTCCGGCCTGGTTGCCGTCTCCTATGCATTTAGCACGCCGGTCACCATTGATCTGGCCACCACTCAGGTGAACTTTGTGCAGCGGCAAGTGCTGGAGCCGAATCCCGTTCTGCTCTGGAGCTTTGCGGACAATCTCAACTATAAGCTGGAGTTCGAGGCACCGTTTGAGATCACCAAGCTCTCGTTCTGTCCCTACAATGGCGACATTCTGCTGGGCGGCTGTCAGAATGGCCAGGTCGTGCTCTGGGATCTGCAGGGGCGCTGCGAGCACTTGGAGGACGAGGAGTATCTGACGCCCGCACAGGCCAAGTATCGCACGATGATCGGTGACTATCTGAACTGGACGCTGGACATAAATGAGGATGTGGTGGTGGCACCGGCCACCGTCTCACCACTGGAACACTCACCCACAGGTGCCATCACTGGCATCTACTGGCTGAGCAGGAACTTCTACTTGAACAACTTTGGCAAGGTGTGCACAGATCTGGATAAGCGTGCCAATCACAATTTCTTTATCACTTGCGCTTTTGATGGCACTGTAAGCTTCTGGAATCTGGATGGTGAGAGTTCCAAGAAGGAGAAGGAGGCCCAACAGCGCAATAAGAATCTGCCCAAAGAGCTGACCCAGAACGAATCGCCGCTCAGGACCAAGACCATTAAGCCGACCTATAGCATCTCCTACAGCGAGCCATTAACTGGTCTCATTGGCGACACTTCGGTCTTCTCCATCCTTACGCCATCGGCGAAGGTCATCTACAACTCTCCAAACAACTATCCCACTTCGGTTATTGC
This sequence comes from Drosophila buzzatii, assembly GCA_035045845.1. Taxonomy (NCBI): domain Eukaryota; kingdom Metazoa; phylum Arthropoda; class Insecta; order Diptera; family Drosophilidae; genus Drosophila; species Drosophila buzzatii. The sequence goes on from JAWNOS010000505.1 coordinate 6,627,306, forward strand.
CAAGAATCCGCCCGAGCTGCGCCAATCCCTCATACTGTCCACATACTATGGCCACATAGTGCGCGTCGATTGGCAGGGCATGTATAGCGAGGCAGGGGCCAAGGAGCAGGTGAATGCCTCGGTTAATTTTGCTATGGTCCATGATGGACCCATCGTGGCCATGAGCAAGAATCCCTTCTATCCGGAGCTCTTTGCTTCGATCGGCCGCACTGTGTTCGCCCTGTGGAAGGAGGACTATCACGATTCACCCATAATATGGCGTAAGCGGCCCTGTGATCTCACTTCCGTTGCCTGGAGTGAGACGCGTCCTGCTGTGCTGTACATCACAAGACTTGACGGTATTCTAGAAGCTTGGGATATACTGGGTTAGTACATAAATACGAGATTTTCAGAGAACAGATTCTGTATACATTGACTTTAGCCCGTGATGATGACGCTGTCTTAAGTGAGGTGCTGGGCGGCGGCATCATCACAGCCGTCACTGAGCATCGTCCTTTGCTGCCCAACAAGATTCTGGGCATTGGCGACTACAACAGCAGCATTCGCATGGTCAAGCTGCCTCACAGCTTCGATGTGCCACTGGACAATGAATTGGCCGTAAGTCTGAATTGACTTAGTCAGCAATCATTTTAGCTTTCCTTATACTTTCCAGAAACTCATGAAGTATGTGCTGCGACAAATCACGCGTAAAACGAGCATACAAGCCTGGGAGCAAAAGTATTACGAATTGAACAAGGACATCATCGAGGCAAAGCGCGAGGCCGAGGAGGAGCAACGCAAGGAAATGGAAAAGCAGGAGCGCGAAATGCTGAATCCACGCAAACGTGCCTCCGATGCGGCTGACGAACCACCGTAAGTGTGAGAGTACTATAAACTGATTCAAAGCAATGCTAAAGTCTGCTGTCCTTGCAGTAAGCCCAAAAGCGGAACTACCTACAGCGAAAAAATGGCTAAAAAGTTTGATGAACTTAATTTGAATCGCATGATGACCATCCTAATGTCCCGCAAGCAAATGGATCCCGAGAAGCTGGCGCGTGAGACGGCACTGGAGAGGGAGCGCCAGATGTACGAAACGGCCAAGAAAGAGTCGTATGCCAAGCTGCTGCAGACTGTCGAGGACGATGTGGCCACCATACGCGCTCGCATCCTGCCCGCCGAGGTGCAGGACATGCAGCGCAGCGAGATGATTGCGGAACGTGTTAAGAACGAAATGGCCGCGGCCGAGTCCTATGAGACCATCTGCGAGCAAGCATTCAAGAAGCTGAAAAAGTTCCCCGAACTAAAATCCATTGACTACATCGAGCTGCTCGAGCGCGGCTTGCATCGGCGCCAGCTATTGGATCAATCGCTGGGCGGAAATACCGATCGTTTGCTTTGGTACAAAGAGAAGTTGCGTGACAATCAGATAAATCAATGTGATTTTGGCGTGGATCTGCTCTACAACAGGCGCAAACTGATTCCAAAGCCCAAACCAGAGCCTGTGATCGAGGTCGAAGCACCGCAGTCTGAGGAAGTGGACAGAGGCGAGGAAGAACAAGAAGAACAAGATTAAGTGTATTTTGTTGCAATAAAAGGCTATCAAAAAAGTTATTTGACTAATTATAATGAGCAATGAGCAATGATAATGATAATGACAAACTGCAATCCTTAGAGTTATTGCTAAGCAATATAAAAGGCTTATTCGATCTCCTAACCCATGCCCAATAAGTAGATATGCGTGACTAATGAATTATATTCGCATTATATATACATTTATATAGCTATAATTAATGTCTTATGGTTTAATCCATTCACTGACAAAACTCTGGTAAATGAAACCGCAACTAAATGTTTGTTTATGGCTTTTGAATCATTATTTAAATATTATGAATTGCCTGGCAAATGCTCATTAGAAACAATTCAATAGCTGAGCTTTGTTTAGCAATTGCCATTGCCAATGCCATTGCCAAAATAGTAGACAAGAGAAACATGCGTTAATTAAACGTGCATTGAACCTTGACGTCGCACTTCCGCTCCAGTGCCGTCAGAGTTCAAGTATATGACATTTCTAAGCGACGCACAAATGAAGTCATCTCGTGAACCGGGGCGTGTCATAGGTTTAATGAACTGCGCCACCGACCAGAGTCAACTACAGCGCCACTGCGAGCGATAGCCACCGCAACCGCAGTCGCTTTCCCACGGCTGTCTGGCTGGGCCATAATGCACATATCACTGGACACAGCTCACTCGGTTGAGTGCAGCCCATTGATCAGGTAAATGGGATTCGACAGTCGACAGTCGACAGTCCATCATTTTCGCAAGCACATAATGATATACATTTCGGAAGCAATGCATCTGAACTTTACCATAATTTTGCGACCATTATTATTGGCTACGACTCGTGGTCGTTGGTTGGTTGCTTGGCTGCTATGCCGCCGGCCGCACTTTATTGTTGCATCATCATCATCAGCAGCAACCTCATCATCGTCGGCCTCAACGTCATCATCGTGGTCATTCAGTGACCACCTGTTGTCCTTAAAGCGCAAAGCGATAAATATAAAGTGAATTCAACTTGGCTTTTTTGATGCACTTTTTACTTTGCAGTTGCCTCTTAAATACCCTGCAAGGTATGTGAAGAGGCATATTAGCTTATCAATATATAAGTAAAGGTGCTATATCAGATCCAGACTCATATTGCGTATAATATATATTTTTGTTGCACTTGCTAAACTTATTAAAATGCCTTTGTTGAGTTTCTCTTTTTACAGGGTATTACCAATGCTTATCAGCCGCTACATTTCTGCAAACTTTTTTCTTTCAATATTTATTCATAAAAATATCTTTGGACAGCATTGCGTGAGGCTCTCTGCTCGCCAACTTCGACTGACTCTGAGTGAATTTTCCCGATTTACATAACAATTGGCCTTTGGATTTCGCAACTGTGGAGCCGTGGCTCGGGGTAGATGGTGCTACGACTGGGGCAAGTGCCACAGTGTGGTGGCCACATTAAAAACGTTTTTGCGGTCATTTCAAATAATTTACGATGCTATGCAAAAGAAGAAAAAATACGTAGCTCGATGCATTTTTAGCCATGACTTGGCATAAATTGTCGCAGTGTTCCGCCCACTAAGTGAGGAGGGATCCTGCCTATTTAACTGTCTATTTAACTGTAACTGTAAAATAAAACGGAACCTATTCATAAAATCAATATAAAATAGAATTCTAGACATTATAAGCAGCAGCTATCCCTATCCACTGCAGTTCAAGTATAACTAAGGGAAAACAAAGAAAATCAGATATAATTAAATAATTCGCTTTAAATTTTTATATAATTTTTTATTTTTAAATTTTTTTTATTATTTTTTTTTTTAATTTTTTTCAAATTTTTTTTTTTTTTAATAATTTTTCTTACTTTTTCAGTATATTTATTTGAAAATGTATTTATTAAAAATGTTTACATTATTCAATTATTATTTTTTATTTTTAATTTAACTTATTTTTCTTTTTACTTTGCCTAGCTAAAATGCAAAGTTGAACACTCCAAATTTAATTCACTTATTTTATAATACAACAAATAAATTTCTATTTTAATATTCTTGTTTTTATTTCTTTTTTTTACAGAATTTTATACATTAAATTTTTTTTTTTATAAATTTAACATTACAAATTTTTTACATTTTTTAGTTATTAATTTTTTTTTTTTTTTTTTAATTTAAATCACTTATTTTATAATACAACAAATTAATTTTTATTTTAATATTCTTATTTTTACTTCTTTTTTTTACAGAATTTTATACATTAAATTTTTTTTATAAATTTAACATTAAAATTTTTTAGTTATTATTATTTTTTTTTTAATTTTAACTAAAATACTTTTTTTTTGCACTTTTACTTTGCTGAACTAAAAAGTTAAAGACTTTAAAATTACCCAAAGTTCAGTCCCATAGCTTGAGCACATTCTAAAGGTTTTTAGACTTACATAACTTGCTGTGCCTTGCTGCAAAGGCCTCCTCAGCATCAGATTTTAAAACCCTTTTTTAGCAACATAAAATTTGGAATGGGTGAAACGGAAATATGAAAAAAGAAATAAAATCAAACGATAACTAAGCCAACTCCTGGCTAATTTCTTCGAGGCGCTGCAGCAGCTGCTTGCAGGATTCGCGCTCCTCGTTGCCGCACGAGCTGCTGGGCCTAGCCAGTTCCATGAGCAGCTCCAAGATACCAATGAGCAGGCCATTGAACTCCTGCTCATACTCGGCCAGGCAAGCTTCAAAGTCCTGCTCGTTAGGCTGGCGCTCCAAGAAGTGATTGTAGTTGAGACAGAGCTGACCCAGCGTATAGAGAGAACGCACAAAGGTCACCGGCTCGGAGAGCAGGCACATCAGCTGACAGCTGTCTAGGGTGTCCTGAAACAGGCTGATCAGCTCATCCACATACTGTGCCTTGGGCACATCCTCCAACAGTGCCTGCCAACGTGGCTGTATAACATCCTGGGTCATGTGCTGCTCCAGGTGCTGGATGCACTTCAGCATGCGTGTGTGCAGCGCCTGAGCACGCTCGCTGCTGCTGGTGGCTGAGATCAATTTGCGTTGCACGTAGTGTAGGTAGAAGAGCACACGATGCATCAGCTGCAGCTGCTCCAGCGGCTCTTCGTGCAGAATCAGGCTGATGGGCCACTTGGGCTCATAGCGCAGCGTTAGAGCCTCGTAGCCATAGAGTGCGAGCTGCTCTGGCATTCGACTGGTATCATCTGCCTCACTGGACAGCTCCAATTCCGCTGGAGTTGGATACTTTTGCTTCACTTGCTCTGGCTGCTTCACCGGCTGCGGCGCCGGCAGTTGCTCTGGCTCAGTCAGCTCAATTTTATCCGTCAGCTCCAATGGATCTGACAGCTCTGCCTGCACCAACTGTTCTGTCTGCTTCGCTTGCTTAGCATCCTCCTCTTTCTCCTCCTGCTCTATCTGCTCCGCCTGCTCCGTGTGCTCTGCTTGCGGCTCTGGTGCAGTCTCTCTCTCCCTCTCCGTTCCAGCTTTTAGACGCTTTATCCGCCTGGCTATCTGCGTGGTCACATCGCAGTCCATCAGCTGACTGCGCAGCAGATGCTTGAATGGATCTGAGCTGTACTGCAGTATTCTCAGCGTGATCTTGTGCAGCTTATCCGGCCTTAGATCGTCTACATTGCACTGCAGCTGGTCCGCGTAGTAATCCATCAACGCCTCATTGAAGTCCAACTGCTGCAACAGGAAATATGCCTGCAGATTATCGAGATGCTGCAGTAGATTCTGCTCCTGCACCAAGACCTCGTACAGCTTATGCGCGGGCAGCTCATAGCTATTGCGGATTAGCTCCACGTGCGTCTCGTTGCCTGGCACATAGCTAAGCGAAGCCTGCATCAGCTTCATCTGCACATTGCACTGACGCAGCACATTCAGGTACTTGCCCGCCAGGAAGATGCACTCGGCTTCGGGTACCAGGAAGCTGGGCAGTCGATCCATGTAAATGGCATAACGATTTATCCAGTAGCTATGGCAGCATTGCTTGGGCGACAGCAAGGTGCTGCTCATGTCACTCGGACTGGAGTCCTCTATGAAAAACTCCTTGCGCATATCGTAGAGCACTCCCTTCTGTGTCCACAGCTGCACCATCTTCATGTAGTAGTGAGAGACGTCTGTGAGCAGCAGCTTCAGTCTCTCGCACTTGAAATGCTCTTGATGTTCGTCAATCAGCGTGAGCATTTGAGCGCTGTTCAGCTTGAGGGCGCGCACTCGACTAGTCAAGTTGGCCAGGGATTGCATTGTGACCAACCAGGGGCGCAGACGCTGCACTAGCTGGTGCAGATCCAGCTTCTTCTCCTGCAGCTGCGTCTCCAGCGCCGCCTGCAGCTCAAAGTACTGCTGCATGCTCTTCTGCAGAGCCATGCCCAGGGAATGACCGCATCCCGTCGACAAATTCATATCCTCGATGAAGCTCTGCACCGTGATGTAGTAGCCGATCAAGGGGAGCAACTCATTGGCCAAGGAGCGAAAGGCGACACTGAAGTTCTCGTTGATCTTGAAGCGCACCCTTTCGATCTGATCGGCACGCACCTTCATGATCTGTTCGATGGGAATATCGGGGCGTATGTGGGAGGAGGGCACGCCCGAAAAGGCATAGATCAGATCACGTATGAGCAGCTCCTCTTGCCGTTTCACAGTTAGCTTCGTAACATCCTCGGTGGGCAAATAGAAGCCGCCAACACTCTCAAACATCCAGTTGCCCATCTTACGCTTAAATCTCCCCGGCTCGCCTGCTCCCTCATCTCTTCCCGTATCCCGCTCTTCCGAATCGCCCAACGAAGGCTCGTCCCCAGTTTTGCTCGAACGGAAACTGTCTTGCTTTGTATCAATCTCAGGTATCTTCTTATCCATTATCGATAAACAAAATAAATAGGATATATATACAGATATATGTATGAGGTATAAAATATAGTTGGACAGTGTTCTTGGTACTGGCGACAATGAATGAATATACGGCAGATGTGAAGGAGTTCTGGCTTGAATTCCTTTGTTTGGAAGTATGAAATAATTGTTCTGTGTCAATTTGGATGCCTAAAAATAAATTTCTATGATATGTAGATCTTGGAACTGTATGTTGAATGATACTTTCTAGGAAATACTTGATATCTAAGCGAAGTATCTATTTAAGTATATAAGTGTTAATTAGCAAAAACCTAAATTAAAATCTACTTTTGCTGAATATCTAACTGAATAAGCAATTCCATATAGTATATGGAATTTAAATACAAAATAAAATACCAAAGCAATCTCTCCAACATTATTTGAGTTTTGAGCCTTTCAATTTGAGTTTAACAAAAGCTAATATACTCAGTTCAGTTGACTACACTAAAACAGTGTATAAAAGCTCTTCTAACATATTCCTTTTGCCCTTATCAACGCGGAAAACACATGCGCTAAATGGTTTCTGTTATTACACATTACATACTTTCTAACATTCCGATATATAAAGTTAAAGATAATCACAAATATATCATCAATTGATTATATTTACACTCTATGCTATAAGGTTAATGCCTAAATGCCATGCGATCTATGCAATAGCTACGGGCCGTGCCAGGCTTTGGCCAAGCTTATGAATGAAACCGGCACCGCAATTCATTCAGCTAAATTCGCAAAAACAACAACAACAACAACAACAACAACGACGACGACGGCAACAACAATAGTATTCATTTTGCAAGTGGCACGTACCTGCTACAGTGTCCGCCGTACCCAGCGGCGACATCTTCGACGCAGACGCCGTTGCATCCGCACAGGTGGTTTTTGCATTTGGATACCAAATGCGAGTCACCTATGTATGTACGTGCGCGAGGGCCAACAACGTGTTGAGAATTTTCCACAAAACAACAAATAAATAATACAACAACAAAATCACAGCCCTGGGAAAGAGCCTGATGCACTTTCTTCATAAATAAGTAAATAATATATGTATGTGTAGTTGTGCATGTAGTATACGATGCATGGCCTAACTATGAGAAAATTTTTATATTTATGGGTTTTTGTCGCGTGAGTGCCACTGTTGTTGTTGTTCTCGTTTTCTGGCTGTTCTCATTCTAAACAATGCAACGTCAGCGTCGACGCCGTCGTCGACAGCAACATTAGCATAAATAAATAAATAACCGTAATAACAGCGAGACCAGCAACAACAACGCTAAAGTGCATAGGCAACGCGAGCAAGTAAATAACAACAAGAATTTGTATAAGAAAGAGCGATAAAGCTTTTTCGGCTTCTGTTGCGTTCGGCTGCTTCTTCTTTGTCACACAGTCCATCAGCAATGCATGCCAAGCTTTAGTTTATGTTCTCTACTCCTAACACACATACTCTCTTTCTCTCTCCACCTTTTTTAAATATGTGTGTTTTGACACGCGGCAGTAGCTATAAAGCACCCACCCGAGCTTAGTACACTGTGTAGCGATACAAAATATATCTGAAGTGTAAAAAAACAAATTTATGGAATAAATACAAATTTATATTAACAATTTAAAGTGCAATGAAAAGTTTTAGTGATTCTAAGTTTTATCTCATTTTATTTCTATTTGAATTCCACCTCATACACTCTCACTTTCAACAACTGTGCTGAGGGCTATTACAATAACAATTTCTTAGCAACAACAAAAAGCTTGCCTAGCCTGTGCATGTACTTAAATATGGCTTTTGTTGCCGTTACGGACAATCAAATTGAGTGCAAAGCTCAATTTCAGTTTCGGTAGCGACGGCAGCAACGGCAGCAACGGCCGCGGCCTAGAGAAGGGCAGGGCTTAGCTGAGCTACCAGCAGCTGCGACGCCGGCAGCGCTGCCGACTTTGAAGTGTGATGTGCTCTGACTGCAAAAAAGTGCCGTTTAAGGTTTCGGGGTTTTTTTGTGAGTGGCTGTTGCTTATTGCATTATTTATACGCGCTCGCATTTACTTTCTTGGGCTCGCACACACTCTCGCTCACACACACACAAGCGCAACTTATAAACAAAGCGCGCAAGCAGAGACAGACAACAACAACAGTAACGCATTGGTGACAATTTGCGCCTACTGCAACAACACTCTCGGTCTCAGTCTAAGCCGCTCTCGCAGTTAGCGCCGTCGCAGCCGACGTCGTCGTCGCAGCGGCAAATGCGACCGCATTCTCAGTCAAACAACAAACGTAACTGAAGTAACAACGGTCTCCGCGTCCAATAAAATTAGACACGCCACGCCCCCTCTGTGAATTGCCTCTGTGCTATAAAGGAAATAACGAAAAGTGATTAAAACGCATCTAAAACAAAAATATTGTGTGCAAAAGAATAAATAAAATAAAGAAGCTTTGCTGAAAGAGCGCCAAGTGCAAGCGACTGGAAGTGTTTCTATCTCTGTCGCTCGACTTGAAAGTGATGAAATTCTTGTTGCTGCATTCAGGCAGCAAGTGTCGTGCCTAATGTTGCGTCTGCCAACGCGTGAGCAGTGCGTCGAGTGGCTGCAGTTTATCTATCTGTTGATCCTGCACATCTGGAACGTTTTCAGCATGTCGCTAACGCGCAGCCGTCAATCGACGCTCAAGTGGATTAAGAAGCGTTTGGCGCTGCCGCGTCGACGTCAACAGCAACAGCAGCAGCAGCAGCAGCAGCAGCAGCAGCAGCGGGTAAGCGTCCTGAGTACCGCACAAAAGCAGGTCAACTATTTATTCAACCCCTTTTACTTAGCTCTACTCTACTAATTGATTTTCGTCTAATGTTTAATTTCTCTGGAATTCAATTAAAGTCAATAATTTGTGCTTTAATTTGCGGCAAATTCTGTTTTTCCTGCGTATTTGAGGGCAGGGTTCGAACTTTTGCATTGGCGTGACTTGCAACAATTTCTCCACCAAGTCTGCCCAAAAGCTCAACCCCCGCTTCGCCGTTACCGTGACGTAGTTGCTAACTGTCTGCTGCTTTGTTCCGTTTCCGCTTCCATTTGCTAAACACTCTAACCACGGTAGGTGTGTCCACCAGCCTAACCCTGAGCCGCATTGCCGTAGCTGTAACTGTTCTTGTTGTTGCTATTTTGCATGTTTGGCCTGTCTTCAAGTTGAGCGATTATCGCTGTCAGTTTGTATAACAGTTCTGCTCGCGCCTTTTGAGTCGAGTCGTTATCAATTTCGAACACTTTTCGCTGCATTGTTAGAAATAAAAATTTATGCGAAATTTTATGAAAGTTTTTGATGAGTTTGTTTTCTTTTTTTTTTTTTTGCGCTGTATAAATTTTTGGCAATTTCGAAATAGTTGCAGGGCGTATTAATGTAACAGCTTTATAACTAGGCGTATTGCAGGCATAACACGTATAAGGGAGAGTATGGCAGACGCTATGAGCATAGCAAAGAGTTTTCTATTGCATGAAATTTGTCAGAGTTTGAGATACACTGTTTGCCAGGTGTGAATGGGGCATATTGGGTTTTAAATTATACATAGCTACACTTCAGGTTGGAAAGTCACAGCTTACAGTTGAAGAGCCACTTAGCCTATAAGTTCTCTTAATATTTTCACGTTTTCCTATAAAAACAGCGTATTTCGCAGTCTTTATCACCCCAATGCAAATTTATTAACTATAATTAACAGTTAATAGCTTATGTACTTTTGACTTTTCAATCAGGTTTCTAAATGATCTCATTGTTAAGGGAAAATATATTTCAAGCAAATTAATAGAGTTTATGCAATTAAAAAATAGTTACTGCTGACATCATAAATTGACTCACATTTTTATTAGCCAACAACTGGCGGAAATGCACTTTTAATGAGTTAGTATCACAATAGAACGCGAATAGTTGAAAGCTGTAAACATGTACTTGAGAGAGCTCATAAGAGAATTGGAGAAACGAAATAGCTATGAGATGATTAATAAATATATAAAAATACCTCTCTGTAGAGTGCTGATGAGCATTGATCTACATAGTTTTAACATAGATTTTCAAAGAGCTCTTCACATACATTTATATATAGCTGATAGCTAAATTGTATTCATTACATAAGGCATACCTAGAGAGAGTATTATTTGTGTTTCTCAATAACTACATAGATACCTAATCAGTCGCTAATATCTAAAAAGCGGATGCATTTCCTTAGAGTGCGCCTGCCATTTGTTTTATTTATAGCACATTCGAAAGACACCTTCGATTAAAGTATTTCTGGTTCATCAAAATCGAAACACAATATTTATACGCTTTGAGCAAATGTTTATTTCTCAGCACTTAAACTCAGCTTGCAGTAAACAAAAATCGCATGTTCCGATAATCGAAATCGCATCAGAAACCATGGAGCCGCGGAGCTATGGTGCCATGGAACCATTCCGTATAGCCGCAAACAAAGGGCCTGTCAGCTGGCTAGAGGAACATGCGAGCATATGCTGTGGAAAGTGTGGAAAGTATCCGAGTTTTTAGCCAAGTTCAAGGCGCTGGCAGCTGTGGCCGCTCTATGAGCGCTTGCCACTTCGCAATTATGGCTAACAAGGTGAGGGAAGGGGCAAAAGGGAGAGGCAAATAAAGCAAACAATGCGATGGGGAGCATTAAACACAGAGAATTTCTGTCGCCCCTTTCTGAACACAGTCGAACAATAAAAGAATACCCTAGCCCTTGTGCGCACCAAATGTGGGTGTGTTGTGTTGTCAGCTATATATCAGACAACACTGTGCTACAAAATTAATGGAGTAGTGAAGGCGAAGTATTAAATGGACTTTAAATATGTGAAATATCTGACTTACTATATAAAATATTTAAATATGTATTTGTATTTTAGTTTAACAATTTTTTCGTTTTTTAAAATTAAATTTAAATTAAATTTGCTTTCTTTTTATCTAAATGAATCTCAAGAGCTTCCAGCTCAAGTCATTTTAATTTTTATATATGCGAGTCAAGCATCTGAGCTCATACTCTTCAGACTCTTAAACAAGCTCAGCTCATATCAAACTCTGACATTTAATAGAAATAGTAATTGACTTAATTACTCATTTATCATGTAGCTTAATGTAATTCTATGTAGAATTTGATTGAATCTCATTCAATCAATTCAAGAGCGCTTCGCATTCTTCGATTCATTCGCACAGCGAATTCACATTGAAAATCATTCGCACGCATGGAAAATCATTCAAGCTTGCAGTGTGTGTGAGTCTGTATAGGTGTAGGTGTGCCTCTGTGTGTGTGTGTGTGTGGGGCGTGTGCGGCTTTTCCATTTGACGCTCGACTCATTTCAATTTAGTTGCGCGCCGCAAACGCTTTGAACTTGTTTTCCCAAACGGACGCGAACATTTTCCAATTCGCAAGCGCAGTTCCAGTTGGAGCAGCCGTTTGCCCATTGGAGCCCTGCCCCACCAAGAGCTGTGTGGCTGCGTCGCGTTTTTTTCCCATTGATCTCGCATCGCAAAAAAAAAGAGAGAGAAAAAAAAAAACAATTTGTGCGCGTTTTGATTTTTTGGCGCGTTTTTCATTATATATACATATATATCTCTTTTTTTACTGCTGATTTTTGCTGCACGTAGCTGGACCTGAACCTTTCTGTGGCTTACCCTAGGCTATGAGCCAACGAAAAAAAAAAACACAGAAAATAAACAAAAAACAACAACAATAACAGCAACAACTATGTATTGATAAATTGCCAGCCGACGATTTCCGTCGTGACCCGCGCGTTATGCAAAATGCTCAAATGTAAATAAATATTAAAATAATACAAGAAGAAGCAGAGAAAAAAGTGCACTAAGCCGACGCGACGCTGCCACGCCTCCCCGCTGCCCTGCCGCCTACCTGCTTTTGTTGGTTTGCTGTGTTTTTGTTCGCTCGGCTGGCTTTTGTGAAAAATGAAGTGAATCTGTCTTTTGTAAAGTGAATCGCCTGCTGCCATAATAATAATAAGCAATAATAATAATAATGTAAGCCGACAAATTTCGGACTTGCGAATCGCGCAAGATTTCTTTTTGAATTTATGAAAACAATAAACGCAACACAAACTACGCATTAAGGCACAGGAAAAAAAAAAAAAACAGAAAACAAAAAAAAAAACCTCAGCCCCTCTGAAGTCTGGACTCGAGTCTGGGAGTCCCTGTCTGTCCCAGTCTTGTTGGATCTGTTGGATGTTCGCAGTCAGACGATTTCCTGGCACGCATACAATTTGCATGTGGATATCGCGAGCTTGGCCTGGCATCGATCTTTATGATGTCTTATGTAATCTGGAAACTATTCATGCAGCAATATGCTCGCCTGCGTCTCGACGGACGCAATACGCAGCCGCCGCTGAGGCCGACATTGATCTGGCATTCGTATGCGGCCATTGCAACGGTAGGTGGCTTCGGCTCAGCCTTTAGGGCATGCACCAAAATAAACTGAAAGAAAAAACCACTCCAAATGCAAATGGAAATTGGAAATGGGAATGAGCAGAGTATAGTATAGAGAGAGAGAGGGAGAGGGAGAGATATCTGCTGCTGAATGCGGGTCACCTGGAAACTTGTACAGATTGTTGCTTTATTGATTTAAATTGAGCAATTTGCAGTGCGAGAGCTTGCCTCACGTGTAATTGCAATTTAATGCCACCAAATTATTCATAACTAAGCGCTCGCAATTGAGAGATCACAGCAATTGATATCGTATTTAAGCCACATTTGCTGCAGGGCTACCAAAAAGTAATTACAACTTAAAGAAAGTTTATGGCAACTGAGATTTGCTGTTAGTAATTCTGCAATATGAAATAGATAGAATATATATAGTATATATGAAGATAAACAAATATATCAAATATAGTATATGAAAAATCAATAGATTTGCCAACATTTGAGCTTCCATAGATTCATTGAAATAGAATCGAATTTGATGTGTTATAAGCTGACGAACAAAGCTCATGTAAATATATAATTTTTATTCTAATTTGGAAAATAAATAATGTTATAATTTCTCTATTAAAACAAATCTTAGGTATTTAAAATATTCATAAAAAATATCAGCAAATTTTGCTAGAAATTAATTTATTGATTTTTATGCAAAATCAATTTTTGAAATTTTGAAATTTTTAATAAAAAATTTAATTGATATTTTTTGGGTTGCTTAAATTCTATACTATTTGATCAGATTTATTTATTTATTTTATTTTATTTTTTTTATTTTTATTTTATTTATTTTATCTTATTTTATTTATTTTATTTTATTTTATTTATTTTATTTTATTTTATTTTTTTTTGTATTACATTTCTTTCTTGTAGCTAGAATTTATTCCTTTTTTTCAATATAATAATTTAAAGTAAAAGATATTTTGAAGCATAATAATGTTCTGAATGTTTGCTGAAAATTAAATTAAACTCAATAATTTTTTTTAAATTTATTTAAATTTTGTATTCAAAGTAATTTATATATCTATAAACAAATTTAATTGCCAGCCTTCTCTTAGTAGATGCTTCAATGTAAATGTTAGCATTTTTTCATTACTGTTAGACTCGCTGGGAAAAGCAAAGGAAATGGCCAAAGATTTGGGAAGAGAAACATAAAATAAAATCAAATGAAAGCAAGACAAAGTAAAAAGTTGCTGCAATTGACGTGATCGTAATGTTTTTTATTGATATGATATGAAGAGCAGGAGATGCTGGACCACCAGCAGCAGTAGCCATGGCCAATGGCCAAAGCTGTTGGCCAAAAGCCATTTCGGCCTAATCGTTAGCCGGCTTAAACGTTCCATTGATAAAAACGATCTAAGAGAGGGAGCTGGCGGGAGAGGTAGGGAGAGGGGGCAGAAAGAGAGAAAAACAAGAGCTGCAATAAGTCAGCGCTAAGTGTTAAAATGTCGATATTAATTGTGGACTGGCTGCCAGCGGTTGCAATTGGTAACTGGTAACTGGCAACGGGCAATTGCCAACTTGCCCCTGCCACATGCTGCAGCTCGCATTTAAATAAATTGCGATTATGGCTGCAAATGTGGCATGCGGCTAGGCAGGCTAGCTAGCTAGCTAGCTAGGCAAAGCCAGTGAACCGCTAATAATATTTATCAGTGCCTCATTTGTTGCATGGACAGCGCAAGTGGGTGGAGGAGCAGGAGTAGGAGGAGTAGCAGCAGCAACAGGAGGCGGGAGGGCAACTGCAGGCGAGGCAGCTGCAGCCATTGGCCAATAAACCCACAAAAGTAAAAAAAATTTGGAGAGAAGCAAATAAAAATTGTTGCAGCTAATTGCAATGAATGTTGTTGCTGCTGTTGTTGTTGTTGTTGCTGTTGCCACTTGGCTTTGGCTGCAAGTTGCAAGTTGGGGGCCGATGTTGCTGTGGCTGTTGCCGCTGCTTTGTGCATCCGCTCGTCAATTTTTCGGTTGCTGTTTTGCCACATTGTTTGGGCAGCTCCATGGCCATGCATATTTATTTATTGCAACTAAGTAAGTTTTGCATTTTCAACCAGAAATCATGCAAAAAACTAAGAGACATGCAACAGCAACAACAACAACAACAGCAACAATTGCAACAGCAACATCTCTGCTGTTGAGCGGCTTTCAAATCGCATTCGTAGCTGTTAACTGAGGAAAAGAGCGACAGCGACATGAAAACTGTTTAAGTTTTCCATATTTTCCTTTATTTTTCTTTTGATTTTGTTGTTGTTGTTGTTGTTTTTTCTATGCCGCACGCACAACGTGGGAAAACTCATGAAAAATGCAAACGCATTCGACTTGAATAAGATTTGTGCATGCCCAATTGCAATATGAAAGAAATACGTCGGACTTTGGTCGGACTTTTGCGATAGGGCAGAAAGCAGGAAAAGGCGCCGCTGATAAGCGACACGGCATCAGGGTAATTGAGGAAATCAGAGAACAGCACTTTGGAGATCAAAGAGAGTATTATATTATGTCATAAATGTTATAATATAACTGAAACGTGAGATGGGCTTAGATAGCGAGCGCTGAAGCCGTAAATACTATTAGGTAAATACTATGAGATGGTGTCATAGACGACCTGGCAGTGTCTGTATTAGGTAGTCAACTCTTTAATATGTATATCTAATTGATTATTCAAATAGAAGAGCGGGTGAGTTCTACTATTGATATCTACTCATATTGATACTACTAATGGCAATGATAATATTATTAGCCTCAGCATTAGCATTGCATCAAAAGTTATCATTAGCATTGGAACTAGACTGCTTAAGGGCATTATCATTTCATGATTAACATATTTTATATTATTTAAATATCATTAGTATTAGCATGAACATTAGTATTGTCATTCTATTTTGCATTATTAATATAATTTTATTTTAATATGTTTGATATTAATGAAAAAGTCATTCATATCTGCATAAACGTGATCATCCTCAGCACGACTAATGCAATAATAATATATTATAATTAATTAACATAACATTAGCATTTATATTTGTTATTGATATCATATTATAACTATCATTAATTCACAAAATTTACATTTGTATTGCTTTTAAATTTATCAAAGTCATTAATATATTTTTTATTTCATATTAATATGATTAGCATTATTATTGTTATTGATATTTAATATCTTTAGATATTCCCCTAACATGACATTTAGCATTAACATTAACGTTAGTTTAACATTAATGTAAATATTAACATTGACTTTAGCATCATCAGTAGAATTAGCAGTAGTTCACGATTGAGTGGCTGTAGTTCTAGCATCACTGTTAAAAGACTCTGTACTACTCGTGTTCTAGCATTAGCATAGGCCTTAACATTAACAGTAGCATTAAGATTAACATGTTGGTATTAGCATTAGCATTAGCATTTGTTTTAACATTTCCGCCTTTTTACTAGTCTTACCATCATCATAGTAATTTTCATCTTTATCATTTCTAGTTTGTTTATGTGGCATCAGCCTTCCATTGCATTCCATGACTCTCTGATTTAAATGATGCCCA
Source organism: Drosophila buzzatii (assembly GCA_035045845.1). Classification (NCBI taxonomy): domain Eukaryota; kingdom Metazoa; phylum Arthropoda; class Insecta; order Diptera; family Drosophilidae; genus Drosophila; species Drosophila buzzatii. The sequence continues at coordinate 6,643,688 of JAWNOS010000505.1, forward strand.
GCATCAGTTAATAAACACTTAATATGCACATCATGTAATCGTTAGCCGTGCTTAATTACAGGGTATATATTGCATACATTAACGCCTTGTCACTTGTCATCCAATATTACGAGCATTTTCACATCAATTTTAAACTTTTATATACATACTATATATATGTATTTATGCATGTGCAACTGCTTAACATGCAAATGACTTTTCTCACAGCTTCAACACTCGAGCGAAATTCATTTCTCTTTCGTTTTTTGGCTTGTTTGGTCGAGGGTTCAATGCAGAGGTTAGGCTGAAGCCATTAACGCGCCCGTCAGAGTCGCAGTCAAGTAATTTTCAATTTCTTTTCCAACTTTAGCTGTGGCTGCTGCGGCGGCGGCGGCGGCTGTCACTTAATTTGGGAGCGGGAGCAGATGCAGTGGCCACCCACGCACCCACGCACTTGCTGCACAGTGTCGCCAAGCAATTGCAATTTGCAACGCCAACGCGTCAAGTGTGTGTGTGCCTCTGTGTGTGTATGTGGGTGTGGCATAAAGCGTGGCGCCCCGTTAACTGCCGTTGCTAACAAATTAGTTTGCTGACGCAATTTATTTTTTTCGGTCTTCGGTTTTGGTTGTTTTCTTTAGCTTTTTCTTGTCTTTTGTCCAACATCAAAATCACACGCAATAAATTTCATTTGTAGGCAGGTGTTTGTCGGTGTGGATTATGCTGGGTCAGCTAGGCAGCTAGTCAGCTGGCCAGCTTGTCCAATTAATAAAAAGAAAACGCAGTCATAATGTTTTGATTAACACAAATGTGACAAGCGACGCATAAAAATTAATTTCCAACTTGAATCCAATTGGGCAGATGTGTCTTTTTTTCTTCTTCTTCGATTTAATTTGATTTGGGATGTGGGTCAGTCAGCTTGAGCGTAACTGTACACGCGTGAGAAGCTAATGTGCTATATATCTTTACTGTTGTTGCTGCTGCTGCAATTCAAATCGAATGCCGATTGCCTCAAGGTTAGCTAACTGGTCTGCAAATGCGCTGAAGCGACCTTCCTTTAAATGTCTTGAGCGGCTTTTCGATTGACTCGGCTGCCCGCTGCTGCTGCTGTTGTGGTTCAGCTCGGCCCACTGCCCAGACAGAGGGAGAGAGAGAGAGAGAGAGAGAGCGACCAAGAGCCAGACACGCATGCACGCATGCCTGCGGGCCAGACCAGTGCCGGGTAATTAATTGATGAGCTGCGTCCGGCTGTAAATTGGACTCAGCTAAAGCTATCGCTGCCCCAACCACAGCCACAGTCACAGCCATAGCTAGTGCTCCTCCCGCTGTTGGCCATGGGGGCCGTGGGGCATCTGGCAAGTGGCACAAATGAAATTATTTCTGTGATATTTTTCGTGATATATTTATTGGTATTTATTTTTGTGTATTCACATCAAAAGCGGCCGCTGCTTGCAATTTATTGTGGCGCATGCGCATGCGCCTGTGCCCGCTGGCGACATCTGGACTCAGCACAGGACTTGAACAGTGTTTAGTGGCTAAAACAAAGCGCGTGCTGCTGCAGCTACGTCGCTCTCTCTCTCTCTCTTTCTCTGTCTCGCCAAGCCTCTAGCTGTGTCGTCGGTTTGTTGTGGGTGTTAGCATTGCTTATATGGCGCAAAAGTGTCACATTGTCGGGCTGAACAATTTTAAGTATTTTCTGTTGTCTCTTCGCAATATACAAAGAAAAAACTTATAAATAACTGTGGCCAGTGGGCATTGTGTGCTATGGTCAAAAAGGAGGCGGCCAGCCACTTTCACTACAAAATTTCCCAATCTGTGTGTGTGTGTGCAAAAGAAAGTGAATTCTACTGTGCTACACTTGACCTATGACAACAGCAACAACTGGAAGACAACAACGGCAACTAGCAGCAGCCAAACATTTGACGTTTTGAGCTCTGCCAAAGTCATTTGATTGTCATGCAATGTAAATGCGAGCTGCAGCACACACACAGTTAAAGCTACTGCAATTGCTTTACTGTCGCACAGCCCTCCCCTAATGCCCTGCCACGCCCTCGCCATGTCAGTCTACCGTTGTTGTCTGTGGCTATGTGAAATCGGATCAATGTTGTCCCCAATTGATTTTCTGTTTAACTTTTAACATGCGCCCGGTCAAACGGTAGCCCTGGCAACCTCAACTATATATGTATGTTAAGAACGTAGCTCATTAAAATTGTGATTTTGGGGAGTATTAGTTTTGTGAATATATTTGATATAGTTAAAAGTTAGTAAAGCCCATAAGAAATTCTTGCATTTCTGAAACCTGCTTAAAAGCAACATGAAACAATTCACATATTAAGCCAGCATATCTCTTAGTCGGTTACACCCGGCTCTAGCTTGTCTTACTTGTGTGTTTATGCCCCCGATTTGTAGCGCACCCCATTTTAGTGCTGTCCATATGTTAACTCGCCCACAATGCGGAAATTTATTTATAGCATGTAACAACTAAGAAAACTAAATAAATAAATAAAAATTAATGTTTATAAATATTTTATCTTGAATATATAATTCGTGTGCTGCAGTTGAGTGGACCGCGTTTCAAGTAAATTCATGTGTTTTCTTATCAGTGCTTGGACATGTTAAAAGAACGTTCAGCTAAATATAGCCATGACTGAGCGAGCGTTGATTGCTTAGACTAGACATTTAATGTAAGCTACGATTTCACATTTATCTAGTCATTGATCTAATACCCTATTCCAGTGTCTCTGTTTCTTTCTGAATTACTCTCTGTTTCATTCTCTGTTTCATCATACTTCCATCTCTCTCTCTCTCTCTTTCTTTCTGTCCCACTCTGGGGCAGAAATGTTATCAGTGTTTCACTTGCTCAATGTTTCATTATTTTAATGTTCCATATATACCTCCATTTCTCTCTGTCCCATTATGTCAATATCTTTGTACCTATGCCTGTCTCTCTATCTCTTTTTCTCAATCTCTCTCTCTCTCTATCTCTGACCCTCTCTCTTTATACCTATCTCTCTCTCTTTCAGTTTCTCTCTCCGCCTCTCATTATCCCTATTTCTTTCTATCTGTATCTTTCTCTATATCTCTATCACTCTCTCTCTCTCTCTTTCCCCCTTTTATTCTTCTCCTATATTCCATTTTCTAACTCCCCTCCTCATTCCCCCCCTCTGCATCAATATAGACATGCGAATATTCGTAAAATCTTCTTCCTTGCGTATTTTCACTTTAAAAGTTTCCATAACTTTGTATAATTTGTAAGATATCCGAACTGTGACACTTCTTAACCTTAAAGCCCATTTAGCTTTTAAATGTTTCGAACTTCACACGTGTCTAAGTTTCTGTTTCTGTTTCTGTCTCTTCGTCCCAATGCAGACTGACACAAACAAGGCAGCAGCAGCAACAGCAACATCAACAACTGCAACAACAACAACAAACGGCGACCCAGGAGCTGAATTTGTGGATCAGGGCCATTTAAGCGAGATCTTGGTGCTGAGTGACACTCAAATCGATAGCCCGGCCGCGATGTCGGCGCCGGCAGCAGTTGCCATCGACATGGACAACATGAACACGGACACAGCCAACAACAGCAACAGCAGCAGCAACAACAACGACATGAACGAGGCCAGAGCGGGCCACACAGCGCCAATAGCGCGCGACGAGTTTGTTGAGGAGTTCGAAGCAGAGAAACAGGAGGCGGAGGACGAGTTGGAGGCAGCAGAGGAGTTCGAACTGCGGCAGGAGGAGGCGCTGGCCAAAACGAATGCTAATTATGTGTGCTGTCAATGCCCAGCAACAGCACAAGCAGCGGCAACAACTGCGAGCCGCAGCAAGTCGCGTGTACGCAGCTATCTAAAGAAATGCAAGCAACGCCTAACGGGTCAACAGAGCAGACCAGCAACAACAGCAGGAGTAACAGCAAGCGATGTAGCAATAGCAAAAGTACCAACAGCAACAGTTGCGACAACAGCAACTGCAACAGCAACAGCAACAAGAGCAACATCTCCGGCAACAGCAACAACGACAACAGCAACGATTACATTGATCAAGAACGAAGGAGGAGCACCCACAATAGCTCAGCTAAGGAACCAGCAGGAGGAGGAGTCTAAGCAGGAGCAGGAGGAGGAAGAGGACTCCAGCTGTGGCAGCAGAGATTCGGCGAGCGCCTACGTGGATTGCTTGCCGCTTGATTTAAACTTACGCCGAGCGCCAACAGCGCCGCAGGAGACGAGCAGCAGCAGCAGCAGCGAATCTGAAGCTGATGACGAGCCAAGGGAGCAGGAGAAGCAGCAGCAGGAGAAGAATCTGCAGCAAGAGGTAACTATATAAGAACAACAACAACAATTGCTAGATCAACAACTAACTTAAGCCCTTAATTTGTTCATCTGTGATTGGCGAGCAGGCAACAACAACAACAACAACAACAACAATGGCAACAACAACTGTTGCTACAAATCAATGCCACATGGACGTGGATGGGGTCCAGCTGGCTGAGCTGATTGACAGGCATCTGTCGCACATTTATCCCGTCTACTGGGCACGCACGCGTGCGATTTTAATGCGCCAGGCACGTGAGCTGCTCGCACTGAGATACGATGGCTGCCTGCCGCGCTTCGAGCAGCGTTACCTATGCAAATTTGCGCAAATTGCCGCAACGCTGCGCGCCACTCATCAAATTGGCGAGGTAAGTGCCTCCATGTGGATGCCCTACAATTGGCCCCAGCCCATTGGAGAATCCTAAAGAAGAGATCGCTGCACAGAGATCTATCATTTAGTAGGGTTTCTCTACCTCCCTCCCTCTCTCCCACTCTTATTTTATTCTCTTTCTGTGTTTCTCGCAGGCTCGCAAATTAGCGCATGAGCAATTTAACGATCCCCAGCTATGGAAATGAAAATAGCACTGCCAATGGCAGGGGGTTTCGGAATGGGTGTAGGCAGAATGCAGAATTCTGAATTGGGAATGGGAATCGGGCATCGGGAATCGGGAATTGGGGAATGGGAATCGAGGAATGGGCATAGTTTATGTGCATGCAGATTTAATCGAACAATAGCGCATTCTTTATGGCTACTTATAGACAGATCTGTATATATGCTATAAAGTTAGCAGCTGACCTAAAAAAAAACGCAGATCGTAAGATAAATAATTTATGGAGCAAGCAGGAAAATACACAACCTCAAAAGAACTCATTAAAAATTTGCTATATATAAAGTGGAAGGTAAAAAAACGAAAAATTTGGAATAATTTTGAATTGAAAAAAAGAAAATAATAGAAAGATTTTCAATTAAAATTGTAAAAATAATAATACTAAAAAATCTAATTTGATTTTTTTAATATCAATGAAATATTATATATTTACAGATTTTTCATATTATATCTAAGCATGAATTCCATTCGAATCTCCCATAAATAAATTCTCTTCAAAATATTCTCTAATCAAAACACTATCTGTGTAGCCCTGGTCACTGTTAAATTAGGTCTAAAACCGGCAAGCGCGCTGCATTCGACTTCTCACGTTTAACAGTGCCCAGCCGAGCATAGCAGTGCCATTTTGAGTATAACATGCATGCGCTTTACCAATTGGATTGCCCACAACTTCGTGGGCATAGGTCGAATCGCACGAATAGGTCGAAATAAGTCGCATTGCTCTTCGGCTTCGGGTTTTGTCAGTTTGAGATTTGAATTCGCGGCGCGCAGTCTTGTTAGCGGCTGAACAACCCGAACAGCAGCACACAAAAATCATAATAACAAAATCCAAAAGCAACAAAACAAGCAGCGAAGACGAAACGTGCAACGCCTTTCGTATTTCGTATGATTTTTTGTGAGCCAGCAACGACAGCAAGAAATGTGCAACAGGAATAACAACAAATTTAAATAATAAATAAATAAAAATCAAATATCTATAAATTAATCTCAGTGAAGTGAAGTGCCTTAAAGTGTGATTAGTCAGAGAAATATTTGATAAAGAATAAACCTCGTGAAAAGTAGCCATAAAAGTGCACATAAAATACAACATCAAAGCTTTTACAATTATTTTTCTATAGTCTGAGGTAATTTACACAATTGTTTATTATGCAGAGTCAAAGCTCAAACTTTATAGTTAACAATGTTTAAAATTTTATTTTTTACTTTTTGCATAACGGTTTTTTGTCAAGTGGCGTCCCTGAACTTTCAAGCAATTAGCACTGTAAATTGGAATGTGTTTAGCTTTGTCTATTTACAAAAACAAAAATGAAAGAAAAAAAAGAAAAAGCACGGAAATGCGTCCTTCGACCTACGCTAAGTCTTTAAGAACCTTCAGTCGATAAGAGGCTTTTGGATTTGGTCACTCAATGACAAAGCCAAAGACAAAGTGTGGGCTAAGCAGACTTGAGAACTGAAAAAAAAACTCAAATTGAAAATATTGAAACTTACAATCGAAATGTGTTCTTGTGTGTGTGTGTGTGTGTGTGTGTGTGTGTGTGTGTGTTGCTTATCAACAAGTTGTTGCTGTTGCAATTGTTGCTGCTGTGTCTAAACTGTAATTTATGTTAATTTGCGTTACGCATACGCAGCGTGGCACGCTGTGGGTGTCTCTAGCCATCTCTCTCTCTGTCTCTCTCTATTTGAAGTGACCTACATACAAGCTGCAACAACTTTGACTCTGGCAAACGTTCTTTTTTTTTTATTATTTGAATCAATCAGCGAAAAATTACTACGCACATTTGCAGCTGATTTTTGTAAGAGAAGCCGTAAAAAAAAGAATGTGTTGGCTGCAGCAGCAGCAGCAGCAGCAGCAGCAGCAAAGGGCGCCCTCTGGCCTCATGTTCTCCCTCTACTCACTGCTGCTTCACAGTTGCAGCTGCCTTGTTGCATGTTAATTGCCTTTTAATTTCTCAAGCTGTGCGTTCTCTTCGCTTTAAATGTGTGAGTGTGTTTAAGTATCTGTGTGTGTGTGCGTGTGTTTAATAATGAAACTTTAAACATTCTCTGCAAAGCATCTTTGCTGCGTGTGAAGTGGCGTTTGCTGTGTTCTTATACCCTTTAAAGAGAATTATTTGTGGGAGAGTAAAGAAGTTAGCAATTTGTAATGCAGCAAGAGTAAAAGTTAGGAGTAAGGTTGTTAGTGAATTTAAAAATAATAATTGTTAATAAAAATATTGAAAAATGTATTTTTTTTTTTCAGTTAAAAATTTTTGTTTTATAAAATAATGATTATTTATTTTTCATAAAGTTTTTCTTGACACTAAAATTTCATTTTAAATATATGTCTAATTTAATTAGCATACAGAATTTGGTAATTTATTATTTAAAACTTTTTTGTGTTTGTGAAATTCTTAAAAATTATAATTAATAATTTTTGAGAAACTACAAAATTTATTAATTATCAAAAATTTAAGTCAATTTTGGCTTTTAACAATATTTTAAAATTTATTAAATTATAACTATTTAGTGTTTTTAAAGTTTTTTAAATTATTGGTCTTTATTTTAGAGAAAAAAATGTGTGGAATATTAAAATTTAAAGTCAAGTTTGAAAAAGATTTTTTATTGTAAAATAATTACATTTTCTCAGAGACATTAAAAAAAAGCTATAAAATGAAGTCAACTGCTTTAAGAAATAATTTTTATATATTTTTCTTTTATATAGCTACAGACGTAAATTTTTTATTCATTTTCAACTACTTTGTATAGGCAAAAATGCAAAATAAAAAAAAAATATAAATATGTATTAATGAGAAACAGTTCTCAACTTAATTAGTAGTTAAATTATTATTATTATTATTATTTTTTAATTTACATATATTATTTTACTTATTTTTGTTGCATTTTGCAATCAAACAATTTTAGCTTTATAATTTCTTACATAAAAAAAAAAAAAAAAAAAAAACAAATCTTGAAATTCTTTTCAACTGTCAGTAAAAGTAGAAATATGTAAAGTAGCTGCCTGACCCACTCAACGCTTTTATCAGCAATCAAAAAACTCAAATTGAGATGAAAATTTAGAAATTCAAAGATTAAAAGTATAGATTGAGTGGGAAGAATATTTTGATATGCTGTCAACTTAAAGCACTTTAGGCAGACAGACAGAAAACAGCTTAAAATACTTAACAGGATATTTCGCAGCTTAAGAATGAAAAGAACAGATGTCTGAGAGCTGTAGATATGTTGGAAGATAAACCTAATGAGCTGGGCATTTGGTTAGGAAAACATTTAGGTAAACATGAGAAATTCTAAATTGAAAAAGATGAACACATTTGATTGAAGATAGAAAAAACTAAAAAATAAAATAAATAAATGAATAGCTTGAACATAGAACAACGAATAGATATAATGAGCAGCAACAACATAAAAATGAAAAGTAATAAAATTATAATAAATGAAAAATAAAGAAAACTAATAGAAAAACTAAATATGAAAGCAAATCATTTTAATATTATTATTTATTTATTATTATTTTTTAAATATTATATAAATGCATATTTGTAATGTTTTCTTATATATTTATATTACATATATAAATTTTGATAGATTTAACAAGTTGAGCATTTTTACCCTTGCGAGGTATCTGGCAGCTTGGCACACTTCACACATCAAACACTTTTACTTTGCTTTTATTTATTTTGATTTGATTGTTCTTTCAGCTTCTTTCTTCTACTTTGCTTTACTTTTTTTTATGTGTTTGAATGAATGAAGCACGTTCTGTAATTTAATTCGGCTTTTTGTGCGCAGACGCAGCGACACGCACACATTGAAAGGGCCCTGTAGGGAAGGGGTCACATATATAAGCATGTATGTGTATGCATATGGGGAAAGGGTCGCAACTCTCATCAGGTTTGCTACGCTTTACGCGTTTTGTTCGCTTCGAGTGCCACTAAATTGTAAGCGGAAATTGTATATTAAGCAAGAGTGAGTGGAGAGAAGGCGCAGGCAGAGACTAGGGGCTAGCTGCCCTTTGTTTGTTGCCCCTGTTCAAACTGATTAGGCCTGAACACTCAAATACAGATTCCGATTCGGATTTGAATTCAGACTCAGATTCTGTTGCTGTTGCTGTTGCTGTTGCTGTTGCTGTTGCTGGTACATGGCATATCACTTAGCTCAACAGCAATTACTGTCGGAGCTGCAGAGATTTGAGCATCGAAGTGCTTGGATGGCAAACGGCTACCGAGTTGAGCCCGGCAGCAGTTGCTTCCTCTGCCCCCCACCACACCCTCGCCACTTCATGAAGTCACTGCAGACCCAATTTCAAATGCAGTTGCCAGACGTTTTCGATTTTCTGCAGTCTGGCAATAATTTTAGAGCTGCTAAAAGTGCTTTGAACTGTTTACTGTGTGTGTGTGCGAGTGTGTGTGCGAGTGTGTGTTGAACACAAACATGATCGGCATTTGTTAGCGATAATGAATTGAACATTTCTGAAAAACATGTTTGTACATAATTTGTATGCAGGCAGACACTACGGGACATGCTGCTCTCTCCCTTCCACTCAGCTCACACCCTCTCTCTCTCGCACACACATACTCTGTCTTCCTCGAAGAGCTAAGAGATCGAGTATCTCTGTATCCTCTGGCTGGGCTGGATGGCTGGCTGTTTGTTTTTTGCTTGTGCGCACACATTAAAAAGGCTAACAGAGAGAGAGAGAGAGAGAGAGGGAGAAAGAGTGCAAGGTAAAGAAAAAGAAATGTGCAAAGTGTAAAGTGCATATTTATGGCTTGCATAAAATAACTTGTAAAATGCATTCACGAGTGCGCACTCACATTCATATGAATAGACACGTGTTGTGCATGACTGAGTGTGTGTGTGTGAGTGTGTGAGTGTGTGGTGTGAGTGTGAATTGGCTATAAAGTCTGACAATCACATGTCGTATTAGAGCTGAAGAGGAAGTTGTCGTTAAGGATATGAATATGGATATGGATGAATTATAATGCGTATATAACATTTGAGCATGATTTATGAGTGAATGCATTCAAGTGTTTACAAATCTATTGAACATTCATTTTTCTTGTTTAAACAGCAAATTTACTCACACGCTTTGAACAGCCGACTACAGCTGAAGAGCTTTTCGTTTTAGTTTAGCAGTCATTGTAACTTAATCACGTGTGATTTGAAGCGTTGATGAGCTCTTACCAGTTTATAGATTTGGATTTGAGATAAACGAAATTTTAACTTTATCGAATGTGAGTTAAATTTTTGGTATACTTTGATATGTTAAGGAACTTTAGTTTTAGGTAAGCTTAATTGCAAGTTAACCAAATAAAATTTCAATTTTAAATGAGCTTAGAAAGCTGTTTTAGATAAGATTTGTTTTTCTGCAAATTGGAAAGCATTTGTTGCTAGAACTAGAAAAATCATATAATAATTTATATACTCTAAAAATTTTTATATTTGTGTGTTTAGAGCTACAAGTCGAAGGAGTTTTGTTGTTTATAAAATTTCTATCTAATTTGTTTACTTTCTTACTTTGGGTTTGTATTTGACAGCCTGATTTGTGGTGTTTATAGAAGTTGCCTTTATTATAAACATTTATAAGAAACATTTTAGCTTCGAGTTGATTCTTTGCAGTTTTGCGTCTGCAAATATTTAAAAGACTTTTAAGAGCAAATTTCCGTAGATCCTGGAACTGCTCTAAGAACTGTATTGAATGTAGGAATTTGAATTGAAACAATTGAAACTTATTCAAACTATTGAAAGCATAGCCAAAAGTCTTAATAAATATATGGTCTGTGTATGTTTATGTATATATTTTTTTATAATTTTAAATAAGCTTCAATGGTCTGTGCATATTTATGTATATATATTTTGTTTATAATTTTAAATAAGCTTCAATTAAGGCATAGCCAAAAGTCTTAATAAATACATGGTCTATTTACATTTATATATATATATATATATATTTTATTTTATTTTTTTTTATTAAATTCAATTATAGTTTACTGGGTTAAGCAACTCCAAAAATTTTTAGTTATTAATAAAACTTCTCTTTTCTCGCTTGATAAAAATATTTATTGATTAAGAATTGCAGTCTTTTAATTTGCATAACTGTATCTTATCTACATCTTTAGCAATTTCAATTTGTTAAAATTAATTTCTGTTTATTTCTGTTTTTGATTTCTTAGTCTTAAAATCAACAACTTTACTTCATACATATCTATGACTATATCAACTCCCAAGGTCATTTCTTGCTTTCAGCTTCATGCTAATCTTTATATAATCTCTCTGCTCTATAGATACTTTTCTTATATTTCATATCTATAGACTAGATATTCTCTAATATAAATTATGTTTTATCATTCGCTTCTCGCTTTGCTTAACATGGCTCTAAAGATAGCTGCTTCATATGAATTTCATATCATATCATATCACTTACCACACATATTACATACTCGAAAAGAGCTCTTATATCTTGCATAACTTGCTTAACTTTATGCAACTACTCCAAAGACACTTTTTGCTGAACTACAGCTAAATTTCATATCTCATGCATATTCTCAAAGTTGTTTCTGCTTTCATCAACTACAATACTTTCAGCTCCACAGATTCTTTTACTTCTTATGCAATTCATAGTGCCGTATCATATCACTTACCATAGACAACGCTGAGGAATAGCTGCTGTGCGTCTGCTTCTTTGGTTAACTATTCTTTGATATACTTGCACATTAGCCAGTTCATTATAAGGTACTTAGCTCTAACTAGCAGCTGCGTTGTTAATGACAGTGACAAACGGAATCCCAATCCCGAGCCCTGTTCCTCTGGCAGATTATGTTACGCAGAAGCTTTAAGTGATGTTTGGATTTGATGCGTTTCTCTCTCTCTCTCTTTCGCTGTGTATATACAAGTTGGATGCGCAGCTGTGCAGTTGGCAATAGATACGAAGATGTCTTCCAGAATTGCATTCGAGATAGCCTTGAATTATTCAAGCGCGTGTGACTTGCTTAGTAATTAACCCAACCAACAAAAGCCAGCTCCAGGCTGATGATGAGTCGCAGCTTGGATTGACTTTGCAGAGAGCGAGAGAGAGCGAGAGGGAGGGAGTGAGAGGCGGGTAGAGCTGCGGTTGGAGCTGAAGCCAAAGCTGGAGATCGGGCTGCAGCTGCTGTTGTTGCCTTAGCTGGGGTCCACATCAAGTGCCAGACACCGAAACCGAGACACAACAAATGGATGTGTGTGTGTGTGTGCGTGTGTGTCTACATTGTGTTCCTTTTTGTTTGACTGACTGCCAGTTGTTGTTGTTGCTGTTGCTGTTTGTTTTACTTTGTTTCTTCTTTTTTATGTCATTATCGTCATTGTCTGCCCAACTCGACGCGTCGCCTGTCGCCTCGTCTCGTCTCGTCTCGCCTGGGTAAGGTGAATGCTTCCTGCAATGCCAAACAACAGGTAGACACATGCGCTGTGAGAAACGGCTGCTTCAAATGCTTCAAATAAATTGTTAACAGCAACAACAACAAACACAGTAACAAGTGCCTGCAAGTCACCATGAATGAGTGACAAGCCCTTTGCGACAATTGTCTGTGCACCTTTGACCAAACTCTAATAAATGGTTCAATCATAAATTAGACTTGCTGTTGGAGTCGAGGTTGAAGTTGCCGCCAGGATTATTTTATTTGGCGTCACGTTATTTTTGCATTTGTCAAGTTCAAAGCGTTGCTTGTTTATAACACTCGACAACAAGGTTGCATTTGGCATTTAAATGAGCGCTCAGCATAAAAGACTTGCATTTCAATGTGAAAATAAACTTGCCTAAAGTTGAAAGTTCAATTGGCCTTAGTCGTGGCATCAAAGACAAATTTGCATATGCTGCTGCGAAAAGTTGATCAAAGAGAATTTTTATAGTTATGTCTTTAAAGACAAGACATTTGCATTGAAATTTATATTTTTTTTAGTGAAAATTAAACTGTTTGAGCTTAATAAGTTGATCAAAGTTAATCATCAGCTAACTAGTTATTTATCATACTTAATTTATATACAAGAAAGCATGAAGCATAAGTTAAAGCTAAAAATTCAACCTGATCTTTACATGAGCTCTATGATGCTTGCCTTAAAAGTTTTATGAAGAGCTTTTGGCATTACATTTGAGCTCTGGGAATCCTGGTAGATAGCTATAGATATTTGAGCTTTTTTAGCTATTTTATAAGACATGATTGATGTTAACAGACGTCAAGTTTTATACTGTATTGTGATCTTAAATGTTTCTTCCCACTCTCATAACCTTTAAGCTCTGTATGCATATCTATATACATATAAAATCAAATCATATTTAGCTATTTTTTTAGCTTTGCCTTCCATGCACTTTCGTGACTATTGCTAACCTATCCCCACACAGCTGTCTTCAGATACTTGGCAATGATAAAAGCTTTAACTGATTAGAACAACATGAACAGAGTTTCCAAGTATTTTGAATAAATTGCAGCAAAACAACTGCTGTTCAGTTTATCAACTTTTAGACTTGTCAAATGTTTTAACATTTCTCTAAACGCTCATCAGCTTGCAAGTTCCTTGAAATCTATTCTTTACCTTGGCCCTTAGCAACCCTGTAGCACAGTGTATAGCTTTTTGTATAGACAACAGCGACACCTTGCCTGGAGCCCAGTTGTGAGTGGGATGTCAGTTCGCGCGCCACCTTCGTGATTTGTGGCTTAAGGGCATATGTGGCCAAGGCAGCAGGCAACCAGGCAGCCAGGCAGAGCTCTGGTGGTCTACGACTCCTGGTCAATGCAATATGCGTCCGTCTGGCTGGCTGTCTAAATGTTCCTTCGTCTGTCTGTCTTGCCGTCTGTTGGTCTGTGTCTTTTGTCCGTTTTAGCCGCCGGATTAGCATTGAAATTGACTTCGTGCTGTGCTCATTAAAATTTTACGTGCATAAAGTTTATTTCGATTTGCCCGACGATGTCGTAGTCGATGTTATTTCTACTACTACTTCTTCTTCTTGCTTGTTATTGCTGTGGTCTTTGTCGCTGTCCACGTCCTTATATACTCAACCTCCAACTCAAAGTCAACGTCTTTCTATTCCCGAAAATAACAACAAAAACAATTACATTTCGTGGTTGGCGACCAAGAACCTTTTCCTAGAAACTGCGAATGAGCAAATTTCAAGCTCAACAAATGGACAAAAAGCTACTGCTGCCTGTTTGATTTTCTAATATCGAATTCTGACTTCCTTATTGGCAAAAAAAAAAAGAGAAACAATAATAAGAGAAAAGCAAATCGCATGCTTGGAAAACCCTTCGCAGTTTATTGCCTTTAGTTTTAATGTGTTGTCTCTCTCTCTCTCTCTCTCTCTCTCTCTCTCTCTCTCTCTCTCTCTCTCTCTCTCTTGCTCCCCCTCTGTTTCGCTTTATGGCAAGTTTATGTACGTTTTTGGTATTGATGTTGGCTAACAACATTTTCAATTACCCGACAGAATCAGAGTCCAGACCTCGAGTCAAGATCATCTTTCAGCTGCTGTTGTTGTTGTTTTTCAGTTATTATGCCATGAGGCTATAAAAACTCGTTTTCAGCTGATGCTTTTTTTTGTCTTTTGCTTTTGCCGAAGTTCATGATCAGCTGTGAACTGAAAGTGGTTGATTGGAGCAGCAGCAAGCACCGAACATCGAGAATATCAGCTCTAAGTTGTACCGGTTTTTGCTGTTACTCGACGGCAATTGTAAGTCGTAATTGAGCCGCATCGCATCGCATCGCATCGCATCATTGTCTTCATCTCGTTGGCTGTCTTTAAGCGTAGTGGCTCAACTGTTGCATTACGTTCGCTGCAAACTGATGTAATCGTAGCTGCTGCTTTGATGTTGCCCACGAAATCGAAAATCTTTTGCTGCCTGCCTGTTGCCCGTTGCCTGCTGTTGCCCGTTGCCCGTTGCCCGTTGCCTGTTGTTATCTTAAGCCCGTTAAGTTGACAGGCTGTGAAGTGCCTGATTCGCATATTTTATTCCCATTATTTTTGTTATTTTTATTTGTTTGCCGAGCATTCATGCTGCCCTATAATATTTCAACACTCAATCGATATGGCCAGTGCAGCACTTCCTGCTTGCAGTTTGCCCAAATCATCTTCAGCTAGCTGCCAGTGCTGCGCTTTGAAGAAATTGCAACAACAGCTGAATTTGGCATGCCATCAGCTCAGTTGAAGATGACAGCAGGAGAACGGGAATCATAGTGGGGAGGGGTAGTTGCAGAAGTTCGTCTGCCTTTGCATTCCGGCCATGCAGCAAGCATGACAGCCTAGACCTGATCTATTTTGGTCACGCTGCGCCTTCAGCCCCCAACCTCAGTTTAGCTCCAGCAACATGCAAAATATACATAAATATGCCACATTACACACAGAGAGAGTGAAGTGTATCTGTGTGTGTGTGTGTGTGTGTGCTGCTCCTGCTATTGCAAAACAAACAATTTGTAGGTGTGGCTGCGCCCTGGCTTTGGCCATTGCCTGTGGTGCTGTCGGTGGTGGCATTCTCTTGATGGCCGTTCTGGTAGATGAAGCGGAAATGTGACGTTGACTGCAATAAATTCACTCGCTTTTGTTTGTGCAAAAAGTTCAAAAGAAACGCAGCGCTAAGCGAATTGCAGATGGTGTTCAATGGAATGCCAAATGTTGATGGTGAGATAGATAAATATCATCAACTTGCTGATATTTCGTGATTTCAAATAGTTAAGCACTTTATTTGTTAAATATGAAATGTTCAATATATAAATTTCCTTAACTAAGAGTAGCTCATTAACATTCCTGCTAAGCGTTGACTAATTGACTGAAATTGATTTAAACATTTATGTCAGTTCGCATTCATTGCATTCTTAAGCGCAAAGTCAACAAATTCTGTTAACTTCAGATAATTGACTGCAATTGAATTATGTTCACTTTGGTTTGCTTGAGACCTCAGCTAAAGAGACCTCATTAATAAGCTATTCAGAAATTGCTGCTCACTTTTAATTTCTTCTCAAAAAATACTCTTTGCTTATATTTAGTTAACTTTGAGTACAATTTTTGCTTAGAAATGAGTGTTATGCTTTTAATACTCTCTTAAAAGACTCAGTCAATTGTGATTACATTGTCATCTATTAAATGCTCTTAATCACATTAACAGCATTTGAGTACCTCACTTAACAGCTGAAGCTGCAATTCTAGCAGAGCAAAGCATTATGTTAACATAATTGCCCTTTGGCGCAATGCTGTTAAGCTTGCAGAGATTATGTTAGCTTAACAGTTCATTGATTTCTTCTAGTGGCTTAACATTAATTGCCATTGGTATAATTAGCATGGCCTGCAAACGTATTGAAGCTGTTAACTTAACAGTTCAAGTAAGCGTTGCTTATACATTGTGTTAATATTAACTGCTCTGCGCGCAATGTTAATCATTTAATTAGCAAGAGTTTAAAATTAAAGCCGCTCTTAACTTAACAGTTCGTGCTAAGATTCTTATTAATTTCCATGCTTTAAGCTCAATGCAGTTAATGAAAATGTCAAACATTTAGAGTTTATAGTAAATGTTGATAAAACAACTTTGCCTAATATGCTCTTTCTTTATAGACTTTAGTCTATATACATTAACTGTAAATTTTTCAACTATGAATCCAATTTGCCGCTTGTTGCTTAACATTTTCAACAGAATTTAATTATTCACAGCAATCAATTGTTAGCTCAGCAAAACTCTTTAAAATTTGATACGCTTCACGAATTATGCAATAACTTTCTTCACTTACAGCGCATTCTCATTTCCCTCACACCACGCCCACATTTCATAATACATTTCTGCATAATACTACTTTGCGAGCTGCCAAAACAAAAATATAAAAATAAAAAAATGTTAATCAATACCCTTAGCAAATGGGTTTCAATGAATTTCCCATAGTATTAGTCACAGCAGCGGGCACTCGAGAAGCCCGCCGCCAGGGACAGGCAAATATCAAATTGATTCGCCAAATTGACGGCCTTCTGTCGAAACGGTTTTCTCATGCTGCTGCTTTGCTTTGGCGGCAAACGCGACGTATGTGTAATTAAAATTGTTGCGCCAGCGGCACTCTTTGACCAGGTGTGGCCCTTTTCGCCAACATATTAATTACTCTTGGAGCACAGCGAACAGCAGGCAGGAGCAACAAAGCAAATTTCCAAAAATTACAAAAATAGCAAAAATTACAAAAATAATATCGAAAATAAAATTGGACGTCGCCGCACCCCACAATTGTGTCCGGCCAACGGCCAACGGCCAACAAGTTGTCTCTGTTTTCATTTTATATTTCTATAATTTATTAAGAAAACAAGCCAAATGCAGAGTACGCGAGCGAGGGAGTGTGTCTGACCCGCTGCTCTCCCCCACTCCATCGCCATTCTCGTTCCTGTTCATGCAACGCGCCTTTTGCATGCGTAATTTGTGCTGCGCTGACGGTGGTCCCAATGGCCCCGACATCGGCCCAGTCTGCGCCGCTCCGGGTGCGACGTCACCCGCACTGAATAATTGCCATAGGCTGGGCGCCACACGATAGCGGGACAGCCAACACAGATAGAGAGAGAGAGAGAGAGAGTGAGAGTGAGCGAGAGAGCGAGAGGGTGAGATCGGGACATTCGTATTCGGATGTATTTTTGTATATGCATAAAGATATATGTATATATCTAGATCTGCATATATGCTAATGCCAAATGCTTGTCGGCTTGATTACTCATAAAGTGCGCTGAGAGATACGTGATACCTCGTGCATTGCATGAGAGGGGTATGATGCGCTTATGATATATAGAAGAAATTGAGTATATTGTATAGTAGTGTAGTTAAGTGAAGATGTATATGATTATATAATACCCCGTACTCTGCTATCAAAGGGATTTGCTACACAAGATATATAGCAGATGTAGATTTATGCATACAGTAAGAAATATAGAAAAAGTAAACTTATTAGCGCAAATAAGTTATTCTAATACCCTGTAATTTAACTTCAAGAGAGCGTGTCCACACTCATGTGTAACAAGTTCATCTCATACAGATCGATTGTAGCGACTGGAAGCATTGAGCGCTTTGATGACTCACAGAGTGTGTTAAGAATATGTGCTACGTATATACCCTATAATTACAAAGCAGTGCGGCATGCTTAGCTCATAAATAGTAGAAATTCTACTTATATGAACAAGGGCAATATTACAGTTGTACATATGAATAGATCAATAAATAATGCCAAAAAATACCCTGTAAGTACACTCTAGATATAGCTACATATAGGCATATAAAATGTATTCTTACAGCGTATCTCTGAGTCGTTCACTTTCACCGCTGCTCCATTTAACGTATATAAATATTTATGCGAACTTTTTGCGTGGACAACACGAATTGTAATTTAGTTTTCAACATCAAAGGCGTGGGAATGAGCCACAGAAAAAAAATATTGAAATTAAAATTGAAATGAAAAGAGCTAAAAACATACGAAAAACGTAACGAAACGGCTCAGCCTATCACAATGATAAATGCGTTTGTTTTGCGGAAAAAAATATATATTTATATATGTGCTCCAATGCCGAATCCTTTCAGACAAATCCTCCCAGATTTATGGAGGGCAACAAAAAATTATATCACAATAAAAACCATAAAAAAAAACGAAACGAAATGCCAAAAGCCTAAAGCAAATGCCGCCAATGGAACGGAAATTTGTCGCCGCAGCAAATTGAAAACGAGCCGAAGCTGACTTTGAAAGCCAAAATGGGCAAAAGAATTCTAACAAAAGGCAAAAAAAAAATGCTAAAAATAAGAACTGAAATTGAGGCTTGAGGCGGCGCAGGGGCGTGGCTCGGGGCGGCAGGCAGCGGCAGCGGCAGCGGCAGCGGCTCCAGCTTCGGCTTTGGATGACAATGACAAGCGGCGTCCGAGCGACGCGCGCATTTGGGTCAATGACGACGAAACCGAAGCGGCGACGATGCCAATGATTTAGAACCTAATGTTGAAGAGCAACAACAACAGCAACAACAACAGCAACAACTGCAGCAGCAACAACAACAACAGCAAGCGAACGAGTCTGATCTGGAATTGGCGTTCAATCAAGCTGAAAATGTTGCATGCTCTCATAGCAGGCATCATTTTTAGCATGTGGCGACAGCGGCTTATACAACATGAATCTGACTAAAGGGAAGTTGTTGTTGTTGTTGCTGTTGTTGTTGTTGTTGTTGTGTGTGTGGCGATGATCATTTTGTTCAATCGATTGTAAACGATGCGTTGCGATCGTTTCGCTGCGGCTTTGATCAAATGACAAAATTGATCATTTTCTGTTTGAATGGATTTTGGAGCAGTCCCGCTGCCTGCTGCTGGCCCGCACCTACACCCCTTGGCCCACATGCAGTGCAGCGCTGTGCTGCCAACAATTGATTTATGTTGCTCCGTTCTCTCTCTCTCTCTTTCTCTCTCTGTCTCTTTGTCTCTCTGTGTGCTGTGTGGGGTCTGCTGTGTGGCATGTGCAACAGCAACAACAGCTTTTGTGTTGAGTCAAAAGGTGCTATAAATCAAGCCAAATGTGAGCGCACCTCCAATTCGTTGTTGAGTGAAGGTTTCTCAGTTATTACTATTATTGTTGCTGTTGTTGCGCATTTTCCGCAAATTAACAACAATGCGCAAAACATTTTCGCCTTGCAACAATTAATAGCGCACACAGGCAACGCAGTCCAGTGCAGCCACAAGGTCCAAAGGTCCCGCTAAGAGTCTGTCTGTTGCAAGTCGCTTTTGAGTTGCAAGTTCGATTTCACATTCCCGTAGGGGTGAAATCTTGTTGTTTTTTTTACATCGCGTTTTTTTGTTTTTGTTTTTTTATTTCTTGAGCCTGTGGGTAATGGCCAAAAATTAGCTAAAAATTGCTAAAGTTTGACTTGCATGATTTATCTATAATTTTGCATCGCGACTCGCCACGCGGCCCAGGCCCGGCATTCGGTGCTTCAGCGCTGGCACATTCGCCATCTGATAGGCCCACAGTC
Organism: Drosophila buzzatii; assembly: GCA_035045845.1. Lineage (NCBI taxonomy): Eukaryota > Metazoa > Arthropoda > Insecta > Diptera > Drosophilidae > Drosophila > Drosophila buzzatii. Next base: position 6,663,553 of record JAWNOS010000505.1, read on the forward strand.
AAATACACATAGAGAGAGTGAGAGAGAGAGAGGGAGTGGGGGAGTTACCCCTACCATGTATATCTGACAGCCTAGGCCATTTTTAATGCGCTTTTCAGTCTAAGCGATTTGAAGTTTTCGTTCGGTTTGGTTTCAGTTTCGGTTTCGGCTTCGGTTTCCTTTTTGCAGCTTAACACTTGCGGGTGTTGTTGTCTACATAATTTCACTGGGGCCACAGCCTGTGCCTGGCCATGCGCTGTGGCCCAAACATGTAATCGTCGTAATAATAAAAATTTGCAAATGATTTCGTTACTCAATCTGCAATCTCTATCGTTGCAGTCCTGGTTATGGCATGCCGGCTGGCCGCTGGCCACATCCAATGGAGCCCTCGTACTCCAGCTGAGCGACTCTGAGTTCGCGCACGCACTCCAACCCGCCGAGCTCTATCTGTGTGTCAAATTGGGTAAGTGGGACGAACTGGTCAAGATATCTATATAGTTATATCGATGAAGAAATGTGATTTGTCAAGGAAAGGAAATATGAGATATAAAAGGAAGAGAAACGAGAAATATGGAATTGGAGAAAAAAAGAAAAAGATAGAGGTAGAGAGCGGGTGCGAGAAAGAGAGAGAGAGAGAGAGAGTGAGACAAATGCGCGGATAGTAAAGAGAAGTGGTTAGAAGCAGAGAAATGAGATGTAAACTGAGAAATGAGAATGCAGAATATAGTAGAGAGAAGATAGAACTGAGAACTGAGATATGTGAAAATAGAACAGAGAATTGAGAAATGAGAAAAGAGGTGAGGCTGAGGTGAGGCTGAGGTGAGAAATGAGAAAAGAGGTGAGGCTGACGGTTCCCTCACCTCTTTTCTCATTTCTCAGTTGAAGAGAGAAGAAAAAATGGAAAATAAAGATGCGTAGTGAGAGAACAATAGAGAAACATTAACGAGTTTAAAGAAAAAAGATATTTCGAAATAAAAAGCGAAAAGAGAGCCAAAGTATGTGTATGTGAGCAGACAAAGAGAACAGATATGCTAGAAAAGAAAAGAGAAAGACTCAAGTTTCCAATTTAGATAAATAGAATGATAGTATTTTCCATTATGTAAATATTTATCTGCTCTCCAAAGATGTAGCGAAAACCCTATAAAAGTAGAGGAAGCTAAAGAGAAATATTTTTGGCTACATTCTGGTTTATCATAAGATAGAGTTAGCTAACATTTGGAGCATTCAGAGATAGTCTCTCCTTAAATCCCTCTGGGACTACTTTTTAGTGTACTCATGTATCAGGGAAAAGACTTGCATTTTCTTATAAATTTAGCAGAATTTAACCTTTCTTTCGCTATTCTCATCCATGTCAACTACTGCTTAAGACAACATCAACTCTTACTTTCAACATACTCGAAATGTAGCTGCTGAGATATGTTTTCACTTATTGCAGCTGGAGTATGCAATTAATCTTTGTAAATTTACGACTCTATATATGCGCTCTCAACTGTTTTAACTCGCTTCATTATTCATAATATTTGCACTTCCTTTTTGCCTTTCAGATTCTGACGCAGAGGCCACACCGCAGCTTTATGTCGTTTGGCGCTCGTCCGAGCAGCAGCAGCAGCAGCAGAAGGAGCCAGAGGGGAGCACACAGAGTGCAGGGCAGAGTAACTGCATTCATATCGATTACACAAATACGCATCAGCAGCCACTGAGCGTGCTGCAACTAGAGATGTCAATGGCAGCCATGGGAGCAGCAACAGCAACAGCAGCAGGACACGCACAGAGTGCGGCACAGGAGAGGGGACAGTTTCAGGGTGAAGCTAACGAAGCCATCGAGTTGCCGCAGCTGTTGCAGAATTTGCTCGTGAGCGTGGAGCGCAGCATAGAGCGCGTGTCGCTAAACGAGCTGCAGATGCCGCTGGCACTGCACGAGGATCAGCTCGATGAGGCCAACAACAACAACAACAGCAGCAACAACATTAACAGCAACAACATTGGATCGCCAAAGTGCGCGCTGAGGCGCAGCGATTTAATTACCAAAAACAAACTGTTCAACAATCGTTACATGCTACGGCGTCTGACCAATCGACAGGATAGCATGAACTCCACCTCGTCGGGCAACAGCAATGCCAGCGAGCGCAGCAGCACCAGTTCAAGCGCCAGCGAGGAGCTTAACAGCAACAACAACAACAATCACAGCAACAACAGCAACAACAACAACAACAACAATGTGGAGCTTGTTGCATCAACATCGCCTGCCTTGCCGCTATTTTGTCTGGGCAACTCATTTCCGCACATTGACAGCGACGAGGAGGCCACCGATGCTGGCGAGAAGCGTCAGACACGCGGTAAGTTAATGCCAATGCGACGTATACGTAATATATTGCATTAAGCATACGCCAAGCAGGCCAGCAGGCCAATGCGCTCCACTTGCTGCGCTTATCTCAATTGCTGGGCGTTATTTCTATTTGTTTTTCTTTCTTTGTGCTATGCAAAGTGCCACGCCCACAGCTAAACAATATTCAATTAAACGCCCCGCAGCGCAGCGCGCCAGTTGAACCGCCATTCGCTTTGAAGTTGCAAGCTTGAAGTCGATCTGCGCTAATAACACGATTTCAGATATCGCACAAATTTAGCGCTAATTTGATATATTTGCTGTGCATACATTTTTGCTGAACATTAACATTTAATTCAATTAAAGCAACGCTGATTGCGCAGCTTTGTTAAGAATTCTAGCGAAAGTATGCTGGAGTTTGGTCAATTTGATTAATTATGATTTTGATTTTGATTTTGATTAAAGAAACTTTCGCTCTTTTGAAATTCAAAGAAACAAACTTGATGTGAGAAATATTTTTATTTATTTGTCTGGGCTGTTCATAGAGAGTTTGCTGCTTATCTTGTTGATTTTCGGTTTGAGAGTTGCATAGCTGAAGCTATAATTGTGATTCATTCAGAGTAGGTTTAGTTACTCACCCTTATTACTGGCAACTGTTGCTTAGTCTACTTAGCTTAGTAGCTGGCAAAGCATTAGCTAAGCGAATCCTGCTGAAATATTTAAGAATCATTTCTTCTTCTTTATGTACTCACTTCTACTTCTACTTCTACTTCTACTTCTACTTCTACTTCTACTTCTACTTCTACTTCTACTTCTACTTCTACTTCTACTTCTACTTCTACTTCTACTTCTACTTCTACTTCTACTTCTACTTCTACTTCTACTTCTACTTCTACTTCTACTTCTACTTCTACTTCTACTTCTACTTCTACTTCTACTTCTACTTCTACTTCTACTTCTACTTCTACTTCTACTTCTACTTCTACTTCTACTTCTACTTCTACTTCTACTTCTACTTCTACTTCTACTTCTACTTCTACTTCTACTTCTACTTCTACTTCTACTTCTACTTCTACTTCTACTTCTACTTCTACTTCTACTTCTACTTCTACTTTTACTTCTACTTCTACTTCTACTTCTACTTCTACTTCTACTTCTACTTCTACTTCTACTTCTACTTCTACTTCTACTACTTACATTCTACTACTTAACATTCTGCTACTTAACATTCTGTTACATCTTCTATGTAACATCTTGAGCTTCAGCATAGCTATCAAGCAGAAAACCTTCAAAACTTTGGAAACTGATTCAAATTTTTCTACTCTAATAGCATTTTCTACATAAATCACACACATACACATGTTAAGACTTATGTTAACATAGAGAATAACTAAAACGTTGCTAGAGATGTGCATTAAGACCAACTGGGAATGCACGAGTCAGCAGTTGACTGGAGCCTGTCTCATGCTCAATGGGGTTTTGACGGTAAATGTAAAAATGAAAAGTCTTTCAATCTGCATCGAAATAACGCCAGTATAGTATTTGTATAGTGGCACACTATTCCAATTAGTTTATGTGACTGTCAAAATCGGTAGAGCCTATGAGTTTAGCTCGCTTTACGTAATCTTGTCGTGGGTCGAGGGCATTTGTGTCTTTATGCTGCTCATCGATTTGTGCTGGGTCTGCTGTCACATGGGCAATCTGCTGCTGGCGGTAAGTTGAAGAGAGCGAGAGAGTGAGGCAGCTACTCTAGTGTATCATCGAACCCTTAGTCAATCATCATTTCGTTTTCGTTGGGCCTCTTTTTGCTCTTTGCTGGCAGCTACAGCGTCATCATGTATACGGATGTCTTTGTGGTTGTGCGCAGCTTTTACACGGACAATCTATGGAACTATGAGATCGTGTTTCACTGCTGTGGCATCACTGGCCCCAGCGACTATGGCAATGTGAGCCTAAAGGACACGGTACCAGCCTCCTGCTATGAAAAGCAAGTGGAGCGTCCCGAGAATCTCTATCAGCGTGGCTGCCTCTTGGCCACAGAAGATAGCTGGTTCTGGTTCGTCTTTGCCAACTGCTATTGGTTTGCCTTTGTGATCTACTGCGCGGATCTCGTAACCCACTGGAAGCTGAGGCAGCGTCTCAGAAGCTTTTGAGCAGCTCCAAATGTAACTGCAGTTGATCTATGGATTAGATATTGGATTATGATTTTATATTTTGCAGTTTTTGCTTTCAATATCTTGTCCACTTGCAAGCCGAGAGATATAGAATGCGTTGCCAACGCCCACAGCTCGACCACAAAAGCCATTAGCCATTAACAACGGCGGCCCACAGCATCCGCCAGGCGTTGGTTAACCACAAAATATCGTTGTCTCCACGACACCAGCAACAACAACAACAACAACAACAGCTGTGCAACAGCAGCAACAACGGTGCAAATGCCTTTTAATTTGTCAAAGCCTAAAATATGAAAATTAAATGAGAAACCAAAGCAGTGCAGCGCACAGTGGTGCGAGATGAAGTGTAAATTGAAGTCGAAAAAAAAAGATGAAATGAATAAATGAAATTTTTAAAGAATTTAAAATAGATATATTCATATCAATTCATAATTCTTATTCATAATATATTATATTATAATAGTCAAGATTTTACATCTCTAAGATTCCAATTGGAATTCTGATATATGCAGATTCTGTCTACTGTCCCTATGAGAGCCCTATGCTGCCCATTTTTATATAACCATTCGACTGCTATGGCGCTATGCCAATAGAGTACTTCTGCTAGTCATATATATATGCCATTATATTGCTGTCGACATTGACATTAGTATAGCGATTCGCTCCCGGATAGCTCAGCGCATTTTGCATTATGCATTCAAACTCTGTTTCGCTCATAAAAACTTTGTCAATCAGGTCAGCTCCAGCTGCGATTGCAAAATGTCTTCACTGATTGCTTGAGGGCTACGCCTCGCCTAAACGATTCACAGAGATGCCAATCTGGCACCACTGTGCGCTGGAATGCGATCGACTCGCAGTCGGATTTCGGGCGTGTGGGTGCAATTTGCAAGCGTGCATAAATCAGCTGACAAGTGCGGGGGCAATTGTAGCCAGGGTATTGAGTTACATGCTTATGCATGCAATGCCACCAGCGAGCACCTGGCCAGCATTTGTATGCGGCGAACAGGTGGTGGTGCTGGTGGTGCACAGAATTTGTGCAGACGCTGCAATGTGTCGCATTTGTTACAAGCGCAAAATTGTCGCACGCGAAAGTGCCCAGCTCGTAATTTATGGGGCTGGCGACTGGTTTGCCTGGCCACGCCCCCTACCCGAAAACGAGGGGACCTGAAGTGTGGCCAAATTAATCAAATGGCAATATTATGCAAAAAGAAACGTAAAGAGTGCGGCCAGCAGATCCTGAACAAGTTTTCAAGGTTTTTCGTCGAGCGTTTAAAACGCAATTAGCCTATATATGAAACGATATATAAAAGAAAAGTATTTATATATATAGAGAGAGATAAATGTAATATTTATGTATGAAAACTTGTCAATTTCTAGCGCTCAACGGCGAGACGACGCAGCTGGCAGAGCGGGAGACGCAGAGGGAGCAGGAAACGGAACTGTTGCCGCCCAACTCGATCAACGAATTGCCCGAGAAACTGTTGAACAGCGGCGTCTATTTGCCAGGTACATATATCCCGACTTTCCATTTTGTTGCGCTGCATATAATTCTAGACTTTCGCTAGGCTATAAGCCGAAAAACTTATAAATATAAATTGGAAAACTCGCTACGCCCCGTTAGGCAGTTAGCCTGCAAGGCCTCCGTGGTGGCCTGGACCTGGGCCTGGGTGAAAAGCGCTCCAATTGGCGCTCCAATTGGAATTCCAATTCGTAGTGATTTGCCAGCCGTTCAATTCAATTCAATTCAATTAATTCACACACTTTTTCGCACATTAACGCGCAACGACCACCCAAGGCGCAGCTGTTTGAAAGCAATTGAAATTCACGTTGAGACTCAATTCGATTTGCATCTATTCGCAGGCACACGCACCCTCCAAGGCGACCCACTTGTCCATGTGGAGGCGGACGAGGTGGCCGGCGCTGGTCTCAATTGCTATGAGCTGGCCACGCTGTTGCTTTACTATAGCACCATACCGGAGCGCAGGTGAGTTGTGAGTGTGAGCGAGTGGGACAGGAACAGGGGCATGGGCCATTGCCTCAATCAGAATCGGGCAGTTTAATGTCAAATGTAAAACGCATGGGAATGAGCACAGGCTCACAGTGCATGCATTTCAATTTGTGTGTTGCAACAAAGAGAAAGAAAATGTAGAAAGAGCTAAGTTCATAGACTCACAAGCAGCCCATCCATATTTACGAGCTGATATGCAAATGTGCAGTTAAAGCCTGGCCAAGAGCCACCAACGTGTGCTGGGAACAGCCGAACGAAGAACGCGACGGCGCTGCACTTAAGCCTTTAAGATGTTCTAACGGTGGTGCAAAGGGGCGAAGCAACCTCTCTCTCTCTCTCTCTCTCTCTCTCTCTCTCTCTGTCAGTGTCTCTGTCTCTTTCTGCTGCGCTTGCTCAGTCGTCTTGCTGTCTGGCAATCAGGCAGTCGAACTCATTGCCGCTTAAGAATATGCATGCCAGTCAATTTGCCACTTTGGCTAAAAGGAAACATGCAACAGCAACAACAACAACAACAACAACAACAAAACATCAAACAGCACTTGCATTGAATGCTGAGAACTTTGCCACAGAAAATAGAACAAAAGCTTTAGCTAAAAGTCAATAACACTGTAGAGCAAACTGCTCTTCATTAACTCTATTTTTATGGGGCTTACGTTAGATAAGAAGATTGAAGTGAACTAAGAACTGGATCTGTAAACTAATGTCAGAAAGACTTACTTTCTAGAAGTCTGGTCATAAAAAAATAAAGAGAAGCTCAGCTGCGTATTTTAAAAGCAACAAAAAACTTTCGAATATTTTTTATAAATGAAATAGAATATACATTAAAAAAATATATATATACGCTAAACAAAAACTATAGATAAAATACAAATTAAAATGAAAATAAATATAGTAAAATAAACAATAAAAAAAAAAAAAATAAAAAATAAAAAATTATCAATATATTATTCATACATCAAATATATATTAACAGAGGTTCAGCATAAAGAATTCTGCTATTGTCTACTGTTATAACTATAAAAGAAATAAGAGTAAAATGTATTTCACTATTGTTAAAGATAATATACATTGGCTTAAGATACTCTTATGTTTAAAGATACTTTTGCTGCTTAGAAAAGATACGTTTTTATTGATTGGCCTAAATTGTAATTCCATCTTCAATTGCTAATGGTCTAAGCTCGTAAATTTCTTGTGACCCACTTAGTAGAAAAGAATCTTAGACTTAAGCTGGCAACTTTGTTGTCTAGTGTAGCTTAGAATTCTCGTTTTTAGCTGGCAGGCAGGCAGGCAAGATTTGCGGGCGCTGCTAAAGCATTGGCAGACACATGGCTTGAGGGACTCTGCGGTTGCGGCTTCCCTTTGTAGCGAACGCAAGGGGGAGACAAGTGAGCAGGGTGGAGAGAGGAGAGGGGAGGAAGCTGCTGATGCTGATGCTGCTGCTGCAGGCATATGAATGATCTTTCAGACAGATTCGTGACACTTTGAATTTATGATGTGAACTTTTGTGGCCCAGCGTTGAATGCTCGCTGTATGTGTGAGAATGAGTGAGTGAGTGAGTGTATATGTGTGTGTGTGTGAGTGTGTGTTGGTTGCTCTACCACGATTCCTGGAAATATCACAGAACAATCTGCGAAATCTAAATCGACATACGTAAGAGAGAGAGCAGTGAGGGAGCTGCAGGGAGAAGACTCGTTGGCCACTTACACGAGTTGGCAGCCAGCTATTGCTGATTCTGATTCGGATGCAGAATCCCGTTTGGACTTGAGTTCCAGCTGCATGTTAATTGCTTCAATGCCAATTGCTAAAATGCGGCCAAATCGTGTAGAAAACTTTGACAAACATTTGCTCAGATTTTGTTATGCTCAAGCAATATGAAGATACCCACCTCTCGCTCTCCCTTTCTCTCTCTCTCTCTCACTCTCTCGTGGTTGATAACTGGCACAACTTGTCATCAGACGTGCGTCTGACACTAAAGACTTGAAGTTTGGACAGAGCTCAGTCACACTATGTATGTTATCTGCCCTCTCGCTCGCTCTTCAAGTGCAGCCATTGACATTATTCGCGGTTTGTTTGTCGACATGTGTAAGGTATTCATTAGCTGGCTGTCCAAATCCAAATGCCAGTCTATGCTGCACGCAAATAATAAATATTTGAGCTGAGTCAAGTTTTCACCAGGAGACTCAGTCTCTGCGACTTGTGTCAACAGCAAACTTTGCTTGTTGTCTTTGACAACTTGTCGCTTATCCAAAAACTTACATCATCAACAAGAGCTCCTCCATTTGACCCTGCTTCTCTCAGACAACAATTGTGTCTGCCTGTATGTATGTATCTGTGTGTGTGTGTGTGACTGCTTGCAATTAAATTTGTTTTTATGTGGCATGCACTTCTGGGAATCTTTAAATGCCGCCTGCAACGAGTGGCAAAGGTATTATTAATATGCATGCCTGTGCATAATACAAATATAAATATAAAGAAAGCTCGGGTTACACACGAACGACCTGGCCTAGGACTGCACTCGTAAATTTATTGCACTCACTGCACTTGGAGTCTAATGAAATGTACATCATATTTGTCTGCCTGCTGGCTATAACATAGCCCTTAGTTAAAGCTATTAATTTATACATTTTTATGTTGTGTTATGCATAATTGAGCGAGCTCAACAGTGGGCCCAACTTATATTGCTCTTCCAATAGGTTTTGCTTGTTTTATTACTGCTTCTAGGTCGTTAATATGCGAAGGTAATATTTGTAGTTCAAAATGTAATTTAATTTTAATTAGTAGCTAAAGGTAGCTCAGTTTATATTTGCATATTAAATACTTGAAACAATGCTATAAGCTCATTACGCAAAAGTTGTTACTCGTTGGCAGCTTAACAGTTAGCATTGACAGACAGCACTAACAGAATGCACTAATGTAATTTTAACAGTGACATTTAAAGCAAGCGCTGTTATCATAACTTGAAGCGTTTACTTAACAGACAGCTGTTAAAGTAGGCTTAACGAAAACGTTAAGCATTAATTGAGTAATCAATAATTAAATTTGATAGATATTTATGTTAAGCTAAATTGAACTCAAGTCTCTGTTCATCAAACAGCAGCATAAAGAGCATATGCAATTCGTTCTGCAATCAACAATTAGATCTTGCTCACAGCTTAGTTCATGTGTAGGCTGCTTTGAAATTGAAATGCCAAACGCTTTTGATGGCCTGTGTGTGTGCTGTGTGCGGCATCATTAAACTCGAGACATGCCAGCGCTGTTGATGAAGCTGGTGAGACTTGTGAGTTGTGAGTTGCAACCCGCAGCTTTGGCCGCTTTGGCCGCATTGCCACTTGCCGCATTGCGTGCAAATATCAACGCTGACGGGGGTGGACTGTGCGCGTGTGAGAACAGAGAACTGGCTAACTGCCTAGCTGGCTAAGAGGCCAACAACTGCTGGCATGCATTTACAGTTAGAACCACAGCAGAGATTGGCAGCAGGCAACGGGCATCGGGCATCGGGCATCGGGCATCGTGCACAGCTGGATAAAACTTTGGCTAAAGTGTTAAGAAGTGCCTGTTGGGCTTTTTATTAATAGGCCAGCTGCCATTAGCAGCAATTTTCAATTTTTATTTACGCTGATTAAAAGTGGCTACCAACTTGTCATATTTACAGTCGAGCAGCAGCAGCAGCAGCAGCCACTCGCTTGATATACTCAAAGGGAGACCGAGCAGCAGCAGCAGCCGCATCTAGTTGTGGGCTGTGCCTGTTGGCCAAGTGGCATAGGCCGCTTATTGCCAATTATGCTGAACTTGTTTTGGGCGTTGCCAGTTGGTTCTGCTTGCCGTTGCAGTCGATGCCAGCAACCTGCCACAGCCACAATTTACACCAAATAGACAGAGAGACAGACAGAGCCACGCGTTGTTTATGAGCGCCTGCACTGGCCATGCACTTCTCACTAACAAAACTAAAAAAAAAGCAGTAGAAGGAAAAAAACTCATTGCCTTTTAACTTATGTATTTGCAGCATTGGCCATAAAAGTACACAGCAGCAACAGCAGCAGCAGCAACAGTTGCAGCCAGCCTCACTCACATTTACCATTTTAATTGCCATCGAGAAGTCGCAACATTTATGCGTAATCGACTTAATTTGCCAAAGCCTCAAATTGTTAAGCAAGCAAATTGGCAATTGTGAAATTTTGGCCGTTTGCCTCGATGCGAATTTGCTGCAATTGTGCAAGCAGCAACAGCAGCAACAGCAGCAGCAGCAGCAGCAGCACAGCAGCAATAGCTGTGATCAAAAGGTAAGTTTCAGGTTTTGACCTTTGCGATTGCAGCACAAAATGAAATCATTAGGCGAGGGCCAACCAACTCCCTCGGTTCAAGTTAACGCCCCACAAAAAGTCCGCACAGACGCCCAATTAAAGCGCTTTACATGGACAGATTCTGGCCAACTAATGATGGCTTTAAATTTGGTTTCCTTTTTTTTTACTTCTTTTTGTTTTTTCTTGACCTCCCACCACATGCAGGACCAGCAACAGCAGCAGCAGCAACAATTGCAGTTGCATTTGGTTAAATTCATTAGCGTGGACCAAGTCACGACAAGTGTTGCGCCATCACAGTTGCCGAGCGGCGCGCTCCGGGGCCAGCATCATCACGACGCGCGCAAGTGGCGCGAGTTCTTTGCCCAGCTGGAGGCGTTCCAGCGGCAGTGCTCCACTGCTGGGGGTCGTCTCGTTGGCGCTTTGAGCGACATACGCGCCGCAGATCTATTGGGCTTGCCAACACGCCGTCAGCTCTATGGGCAGCATCGTGCCCTTAGCCGTGCCCTCATGGACTCTCAACTGCATAATCTCCGCAAGAATGGCGCCAACCAGCTGTTGCGCCTGCAAGCGGCAGCCAGTGCCATCAATGCAGCGCCAGCACCAGCAGCAGCAGCAGCAGCAGCAGCAGCAACAGTGACTGCCACACCCACAAACACAGTTGCTGCTGCTTCGTCTCCCGCTACAGATGCAACCGCTGCTGCTCACCCTTTGGATGCAGCTCATAAGCTGCGTAAGGTTACTCTGCTCTACAGCGAAGTAGATCGTGCCGCTCAGCGTCTGGAGCAGTTGACGGAGCAGCGACGCGAGCGACTGCGTCAGCTGACGAGACAACGCGCCTTGGAGGATGAAATCACTGAGGTGAGTTGACAACTTTTGAGCATATTGATTAAGCGTTAGCTGTGGGTCTACTATGTTGCAGTGATAAACATCGTCATTAAAGCATTACTGAATATCTCATAAAAGTCTTTGACTTTTCAACTCGATCCAAGCCACAAAAATGCGCAAATGCATTTGAAACTTTTTGAGTATTTTCATTTGTTCAAGCGAATACTATTTTCCATTTAATTACACCCGCTTCTTCAAAATATTTTAACTGTTTTGTCACACAAAAAAAAAAGTCAAATCAATTCTAACTAAATTTGTTGATATATTTTTTCTAAGAAACCCGAAAAAAGAAAATGTTGCATGTTGTCTGTCAATTGATATGCTCGAAACGTGCCATGCTATGAGTTTTGATGTATGTGACGATAATAACAAAGTTTAATCAGGCACAGAGAGAGACAGAGGGAGAGCGAGAGAGAGGGAGAGAGAGGGAGAGCGAGTCAGGGAGAGAGAGAGAGAGAGAAGTAAACAGGAAATGCGCTGAAGCTCACATTTGAACACACACTCGAAATGCCAAATGCAACTGTCAGATAGTCGCGCGACATTGTTAATTGAATATGCATTGGCTTAAAAGCTGGCTTTATTAATTTATTACGCGCATCCGCTTAGCTGGAGTCGGTCAGCCAAATGGAGCCGTTAGATAAGCCTGCCAAGATGCGCAACTGTTGCAGTAGCTGTGGCAGCAACTGTTGCAGTTGCAATCATCGCTGTCGTCCTCAATGCCAATTGCATTTCCTGGCATTTTTTCTCGTCTCGTTTCTTTTTTTAATTGACTTGTTAATGGATATGCGCAGCGCAGTTGCAAGGGCTCAGATGAATGACTTGACTTGACTTGCCTGTGCCACGATCATGATCATGATCATGATCATTGTGTACCTTTAACCCAACTGCAACTGCAGCTGCTGCCGTGCTGCATAATTGAGCACGCACGCACCCACAACAGCTCTTCCCATTTGGGCTTTATCGCTGCTCGGCTAATCTTGAGTTGGCTTTGGCTTTGGCTTCGCTTGGCGCTTAATCAGCGCCAGTGACAGTTGCTGCAACGCCCAACGACTCGCAGCAGCAGCAACAGTTGCTAATGCAATTTCGCTGATTAATCACAATAATTTGTTGTGGGATTAGTTAGCGCAGTCATAAAGCCAGGCTCCAACTCCCGACATCCCCCCTCTGCAGCTATACGTTTACATATTCGTCATACTTTCGCAGCTACTATTAAGTCTTTTTTTTGGCATTATTATTATTATTATGTGTGTGTGTGTTGCATGCCACAAACGGCAACAAAAGTATGTCAAATTGCCAACACACGCAGCTATAGAGCGCTTGTATCTCACATAGATAAACGGCTGCTGCTGTCTCAGCCTCAGCCTTAGTCTCAGCTTCAACTTCATCATCTTCGCATTTCATTTAATAATTTGCGGAAATTGGCATTTAAAAAATTTGCCAGCGTCTTGTTAACGTAGTATCTCCACCTTGTTTATTATTGTTTCACACGCTCCTCCGCCTTTTGGCTCAATTTATCAAGCAAGAAAATTAACTTGGCAAAAATTGAATTTTAATTGCCGGCGAAAAGTTAATGAGAAAAGTGAAAGCAAGGTTAAAGAAATTAAATACGTTTCATGTGCGATTTTCAATCGATTTATTGCTATGTATGTAGTTTTTTTATTTATTTACTTTTTTTTGCAATAAGCCTCTAACTGTCTGTCTGTCTGTCTGGCAGTTGCTCCATTGATTGCTTCATTGATGGCTGCGCTGGCAGCTCATTTCATTAGTTTTCATTCAAAAGTAGTTCAGCGATAAGCAAAGGCTGTCTTCCCCTCTCACTACCTCCCTGTCCCTCTCTGTCAATCGCTCTCTGTCATCGTGGAATATGTCTGTCATATCGCCAATCGTCAATCGCCGCTCGAATTAAACTAAAAGATACGCAAAACAGCTCTGAACACGCGCTCTTCAAGCTCAAATGTTGTTGACACCCAAAAGCCACAGAGTTTCTGATTTGTTGTCATAGATCAACAATTGCCGTGGGAAGTCGCACACATTTCACTAGAAAGCTGTAACTATCTAAAGCCCCTCATCAGTTAGTTCAGTTCATTTCGACCTGCTCATAAATCAAATGAGCTGCTAAAGAGGCGCTTGAACTTTGAGTTCAACTGTGATGAATTTCAGCGAAGTTTGTCAAAAAGTTTACTTTTTCAAGTGAATCATTTTGATGAGTTGACGAACAACTCGATTTAGATATTGTTGATTTATCGCGTAGAACAATATTTAAAAGCAGTTATTTATTAACTGTAAAGTGTAAATTATGGAGAGCCTTCAGTGTGTATCTGACTTGTTTGAGATACGTTTTGTATCTTTGCATTTATTCATGAGTTTAATTAAGTCTCAACTTGTTTGACTTTATTTATATGGCAGAAGTCTTTTGAACTGGCATTTTGCTGTTATAATTTCTGATATTTTTTATACGTTTTTATATATATATTTTTATATATTTTTTTACACTTTTATTTATATATTTTACACATTTATATGCCAGCTAGGACCTGTGTTCTATTGATTTTCTTAGTCAAGTTATGTTTGATTATCGAAATAAATAAATATAGTAGATTCTATATATTCTATAAATATATTTAAATAATCCTAGAGATCACAAATAAATCTTTCTTATGAGATAGAAGCAGAATGCTTTGCTAAAGCTAAAGTTCTTCAGAAAGAAGAGAAGAAGAAAGAGATAAGTATTAGCTGAAGCTCATAAATATATCAATATAAGAATGATGGGAATAATGATGCAAAGAGGCAGACAAAAGAGATTATGTATGCTCATATATATATACTGATAATAGAATGTATACAGCAGTTATGTAAGCTCAGACAAGTGATGAGAATACTATGTAGTATAATCCATAGTAAATAAAGACGCTGCTATGCTGTACAGAGCATACCCTACACTGATGTAAGAGTGCATCCTATACAGCTGTAGCCCATAAAACACATCTGATATATTTAATTCAAGTATTATCAGCTACTCGTGCAACAGTTGTTATCTGATATTGACTCTATATAGTGGTATTTCTCAATCGAATTTATAGCTCGATAGCGTATTAAATCTTCGTTAGAGTTGATTTGTTTTCGAGCTAATTAAATCAATGTATTTATGTAGTTAACCAGCCAAGCGCAACTAAACTAAGTCAACGCGAGCTGCGCGAGCTGGCAAAGCCAATGCCAAAACTGAATCGAAGTCCGAATGCGAATGCGAAACGCGAATGGCGACTCTGAATGCAGCTCTGTCACCTAACAAATGTCGCTGTCGTCCATTAGGCGCGCATTCAAACAAGGTGCGAAAAAAGATGCCGCCATCGCCATTTTGTTGCTGCAACGGCAACGGCAACAACGACAACAACGACAACGTCGACAACGACAACAACATTATGATGCGATATGCGATATTATATCTAAATTGTTGATCGGCTGCATTAGTCGTTGACTTTAGCTCCAGTTATGGCCAAAACTGTTGACTCTGGGTGTGTGCTACAAGTCTCCGAGCGTGTGTAGCCTTGGGTGTTGCTGCTGCTGCTGCTGCTGCTGCTGCTGCCTGTTGGTGGTGAAAGAGCTGACGATAGCTGCCTGCAGATAGCGATAAAAAATCCACAAACACTGGCGGTGAAATTGGATTTGTTTGGGGCGCTTTCTTCGAGTGCTGCCTGTAGCTGGCCAGCTTTATATATACATATATATATTTTCATTAAATTAATTTGCGCGCTGTCGGCGGCTTTTGTGCAATGAAAACTATGTTTAATTGTTTCGCGCCTTGAATTGCAGCAGCAGTCCCAGTGGCAACAGTTGCTGCCGTTGATGTCTAGACCATTTGACCAAACGACAAGTTATTTTTCTGTTGTTGCGGAAGCAAGCAAACGCCTTAACTTATTTATGGCCTTTGACATATGAACCCGCGGCTAGCTCGTGTGCCAGACAGGAATGTGCCTTGCATAACTGCAGCAGCAACAGCAGCTGCAGCAACTGTTGAGAACTTGGCTGAGCATAGAATTTCGGTCAGCCAGAGTCACAAATGTGAGGAAAAAACCTGGCCATGAAATATGAAGGCTTATTTAGTGTCGACAGGGCAAATGAAGAGAGCAAGAGAGATGGCGAGAAGCAGTCAGGTGAGGACCTCTTGGACTCGCGTGGCATTAATAATAACCCCGACGGGCCTGCAACCGGTTGATGCATGCAAATGGCGAGGCGAGGCAAGCCTGGCTGGCCAACTCCTGCCTGTCGCTCTGTGTCATCAATGTGAACGTTAATCATACGCTTAGAGTTCGGACAGACGAACGCCAAAGGCGCTGCAATGTCTAGAATGTTGGCTGCTGCAGCGGCTGTTGCTGTGGCTGCTGTTGCTGTTGCTGCTGTTGCGGTTGCTGTTGTTGTTGCAGCGGCTGCTGCTGCTGCTGCTGTTGCTGCTGTTGCTGTTGCTGTTGCCGTTGCTGCTGCAGCATCTTCATACGTTTATTGAATCAAGTTAAGCCTCGCAGCACATGTCAAAATCTAATTCGTCGCATTGCGTTTGACATGTTGTTATTTTTATTTATTTTTTTACCTCGCTGCCTCTCCCTCCCTCTCTCTGAACACTAATTTTACACGCATTTTTAGAAATCGTCAACTTCATCAACGGCTGTCATCATTTTCCATTTCATTTTCAGTTTTCAGTTTTTCTTTGCCGCTTTTAAGCGTCGTCACGTCTGCTGCTGCGCCTCTGATGCTAGCGATAAGCTGCGCTCACTGTCACTCTGCTGCAAGTTGTTGTTGTTGTTGTTATTAGTGTTGTTGTTGTTGTTGTTGTTGCACTTGCTGCGACACAAAACTCGACTGCATGCAATATTGTCAACACATTAACGTCTTTGGCCTTTTGTGCTCACAATTTATGACTTTGTGCGTGCAGCTTCCCTATCTACCTCTCCCTATCGCGCTTTGTCGCTACTCCTCTTCCCCCCCCCCTCTCTCTCTCTCCCTCTCTCTATCTGTTTGGAAAGTGAAAAATAAGTAAAATTTTAATCGCCTTTTCGCGCGTCAAATAGTTCAGCTTAAATTACTTTATTATAGCATGCGAGCATTTGTAGCTCAACTCTTCCATTCAGCAAAGTCAGCATTCCCATTCCCATTCCATTCCCATTGCCATTCCCAGTTCTCTCATTCACTCCATTCCCAATACATCAGTTCCAATGCCATTTTGCCAACGAAATATCTCTCCATTACAATTCAGCTCTCTCATACCCTAAGTATATCCCATGCAGCAATGCTAAAACCCAAATGCCCATTAAAGATTTAATTTTCGTTTTGGCATGGCAATATCTTTACACGACTTGGCTTGGCATTTTTTTTAATGATGCTCTAAAAGTCACCGACTTGATGCACAATTTATAGTCAAGACCCCATTTTAAATGACATATATATGTTTTGTTTTTATTTTTTATTCTTTTTTTTTTCTTTTAGTCCAGTCATTAGCTTTAAGCGCAGGTTAATGCTGTGATTCCTTTAATTTATGTCGCATATTAAAACTTAATGCACTTTCGCATTGCATTTCGAAAAGGTGCTTTAACCTCGCCTTCGACTTTGGCTTAGCCAAAGACAGAGCCTAAAACCCAGCTGAAGTGCAAATGCATTAGGCATGGAAATCGGTTCAGTTTTAAAAGAGTTATGAAACTGCGAAGCTATTTCGCGCTTTAACTAGGATCTTTGGTTTCAAGCATGCTTAAGCTTGAAGTTTGCAGGTTTTATGTTGAAATTTAAATATTTAAAATGTAACTTGAGCGTTTTCATTAAGTTGCGATTACTCAATGTCTAGGAAATATAGCTTAGAATTTATAGATTTTTTTTCAGCTCTTTAAATTTACTTTTTCAAAAGTTTTGCGCTTTAAAAATTTGAGTATATGTATTTAATTACATATTTAATTTTGATATATAATGGTTTTAAGAATTAGAGTGCTCGTCTTTAATTAAATATTTAATATAATGAATAAAAGAAAATAACAATTTTGATAAAGCTATGGAACTTTGAAGCAATCAGTCTTGACAGCTTAGCGAGAACTTTATGAACTATATAAAAAGATTTCAGTTCAATTATTTTCTACTCTTTACTGTTGCATCTGTTGCTCTAAATATCTATCAGCAAAGCTGACATGTGCTGCAAAACTCTGCCCCCTTATCACTCACTCAATTTTTATAGGGTATATCTAAGTGTTTAAGCTTTTTTTGTATTGAAGGCTTCAGTGCACTTTAAGTGCTGTCATTGGCAGGCCACATTCATGTTTGATGTCTCATTTGGAGCAGGCAGACTCCTCGCACAGATGTCACTTGGCTGTGCTGGAGTAGCTACACATCTATGGCCACGCCACTCTGGCGCCCCTCTATGCGTGCTTTATGGCATACTCACTTTAGCGATCTGGAGCTAGTTATCGGCGCCATAATTTCTGAGTAACTGCCATAAATTTGCGTACAAATTACACGACATGGCTATTAAAATAAGAACATCTTAAGAGACCAGAGGGAGAGAGAGTGAGAGAGCGAGAGAGAGATAAGCAGCTGGCAGATATGCCGCGACCATGAAGAGCCACAAATTAGTTAAGCTCGAGTTGGAAATGAGACAGGCCGAATGGCAAATGGCGATTGGCGAATGGCCAATTGCAAATGGCAAACGCATATCATTTAAGACGCACTTCAAATAAATTACACAAGACCAGAAATAGAAACAGAACCCCTGAAGCCGACACAGACCGAAAATCCCAATAGCTGTCGCAATTTTCTAAGATAGCAACAGCAACAGCAACAGCAACGGCAACGGCAACAGCAACCGCTTCGACAATGGCGACAACTTTGTAAAGTGTCAAAATAAATTCGATATTGTGGCTTAAAAAATGTTTATGGCTGCGAGATAAATACGCGACATTTGCGTAAATTACACGACAGCAGCAGCAACAGTTGCCGCCGTCGCAGCATCAGCAGCAGTTGCCACGCATGCGCAACATAGATGTTGCTATTGCTGTTGCTGTTGTTGTAGGTGTTGCATGTGTTTTATGGCACATGCGATCAACTTGTTAAACTGTCACGTTAAATTTGCGTTTTATGTCAGCAAACACCCAACGGCAACAGCAACAGCAACAACAACAGCAACATCAGCAGCTTCTCTATGATGTGCCGCATCATACGCCGACTGGCGATAGAGAGTGCAGTCAACTGGGCGAGTTATCAGCAAAGCTGACAAAAGACAACATCCGCTGTTGCTGTAGACCAGCGACAGTTGCCACCGGCTGGCAAATAGAATAATAGAGTAATAGAGTCTCCAATCAAAAGCTTATCACTCACTGCCTTGCAGCAACAGGCCCTGCAGCTGCTGTTGCTGTTGTTGCTGCTGCGGGAGATGTGTCTTTGCAGCTCACATATTTGCTTAGCTAAGCAAATTGCAGCAGGGCCACATACAACAGCGACAGCATAATCAACGAGCATACATAGCACTAGAGCTAGTAAATGTAGCTAGAAAAGAGCTAAGTTATAGGGGCCAATGGGAATGGGACAAACTTTAGCTATAAGTTGAGAATATTAAAAATACAAATGCTCGAAAAGGGTTAGAAATATAATATTATAATATAATATAATAATAAGTATTGAGCTTTTGGGTTACGAAATGGCTAACCTGAAATGCAATAGTTGCCAGAGGAAAGAAAGGCTACTTGGCTGCAGGTAACAAATTTTTGCCGATTGCTTCAGATTTCATGCAATTAAAAAATTATTAAAAATTTAAACAAAATATATTTAATATAAAATTTATTATAGAAACACTATAAAGTTGATAAATCAGTTTTAAAATATATAGAAAATTATATATGAATATTTTAAGTTCAATCTAACTTATCTCTATTAATTAACAAATTGCATTGATTGTTATAAAGTGAACTTCGATAAACAAATATCGTTCTATTTAAATTTAGCTAGTATTAAACTTAAATAAAATGCTAGTTTTTCAGCTGTAAAGTAGCTAAACTGTGTTGTGCCAGCAGCGCTAGGCAGCAACACGATAATGATGTTTGCAATGCCTGTGCCTGTTGCTGCTTGGCATCAGCAGCAATAGCAACAGCAACAGCAACAGCTACAGCAACAGCTCGGGGCTTCCAATTCCAGCTACATTTCCAGTGCTAGGCAAATGCGAGTGCCCTCTGCCTGATTAGTATATATTTGCACAGACTAATTGTTTGGCTTTGATTGAATTTCATTGAGCGATGCCGACGAGCAGCGAGCAGCGCTTGCCAGTTTCGATTCCATTTCCAATTCATTGTTTCACTTCCAATGCCAGTTCCAGTCGCAATTCTGAGCTGTTGGTGGCATGTTGTTGTTGCTGTTGTCGCGCTTAGCGGGCAGCATTAATTGTTATCGCATTTGGAGCTTTTGCACACATTATGATCGACAGCAGCAGCAGCAGCAGCAGCAGCAGCTCCTCCCCTGCAGCTGGCAGTGAGCGTGAAACAGCTGCCAGTCATTTGGCAGCCCAAATAGCCAACTATGTGAGTCATCAGCTACTTACACTACCTCATCCCCCCCTCGACCAGCTCTACGTGCATCCAACTGAAACTTGTTAAAGTTTTCTTGTTTTGTTTTGGCCTTTTTGTGATGCTGCCTGCCTGCCTGCCTGCATTTGATTTCACTTGCGCGTCATTCGTAAGGTTCGATCGGTGGCTGTTGCAGGCGCGTCTTATCGCAACAGGCGCTGGCATTAAAAATTTCATTGAGGCAGCGATTTACTAAATCAAAATCAATTAATTTATTTATTATATTGACTCTCTTATCTGTATTTGTGTGTGTGTGGCAATCTCTCAAATGCCATCAGGCAATAAAACTAAAAAAGGCCTTGCGCCCCGTCATGTAAACAATGCAAGCAACTGAGCCGGCAACAGCAACTAAATCAAAACAGGGTGTGCAAAAACGAGAATCAAATAAAATAAATAAACACAAAATTAAACAATCAAAAAACTGCTGAATAATTACATAAACAAGTGTCGAAATCTGTGCAAAAAGTGTTTGAAAATTTAAATTTGAAAATCAATTTTGATGTCTTTAAACGAAGTTTTTGGCGACATGCTACGGCTCGTGCTGCAAGAGGTTAGCTATGCTCAAATAAATGTTTTAAACTAATTGAAAATATAATTTTTAAAAAGAAAAAAAAAATTTATACTAAAAAATATTCTCGATGACTTGAAAAACTTTGAGAGTTAAGCTAAAAATATTTTGAGCAAAAAAAAAAAAAAGTTAAAATTTTAATTTGTTAAAATGATGATAAACCTATGAAATTTTTGCTTTTCTATATTATTTTTCACATAAAAAAGTAATAAGTAAATAATTAATTGGGCACAGGCATCTGCTCAGTTATCAAGAATTTTGTGTCTCGATAGCTGAAGTTTGTGAGTAATTTCGAAAGACAAAAAGTATTTATTGTTTATCAATAATACTTAAGATATTTTGTACATAATTTTATGTAAAACTCTTTTCAATCAATTGCCAAATGCTTTTACACTTGAAGAAAATCAGTTACATCTTTCATTTCGTAAGCAATTAATTCCCAAATGCACTCAACTCGCTCGCAAGAATGCTGAGCTATTGCAACACCCTGTATTCTTGATCATGTATATGCCTATACATATACATGCATATATATGTATATATGCACGCTCGTCTGTTTGGTCATGCCTGCCATATCTGATGAGAGCATGAAGTCCGAGTCAGCTTGATTGAAACTGGAGCAGCAACTGAAGCTGCTGCGCTCAGCGTTGACACTGCCCCCATAGACGCAGCCAGACAGTTTCATTCAATGCGCAGGACATGGACATAACCAAAAAAAAAAAACCACGCTGAGGGGCATTAGCTCAAAGCCAAAGATCGGCAAAGACAAAAACCCAAAAACGGAAAGTGAATGCGGCGTGGCTCAGGCGTCGTCAGCTGAGCTAGCTGAACTAGCTGAATAGCTGGAAGCTGCTTAGTTAGTTAAGGTTGGGTCTTAGTCGGCTGTTGCCTCGTCGCATCATCATCATCATCATCATCATCGATTGTATCAATTCAATTGGACGCAGCAGGTGATTAAAAATTGGTTAGAGCTACAAAATTATCAATGTGAGATTGTTGATTGGCTCGTGGTTGTTGTCAATGTTGTTGCTGCCATTGTTGTTGTTGCTGCTGCTGTTGTTGTTGCTGTTGTTGTTGCTTTCAATACCTTTGGGAGCGCTGAAATACCCCAACGAGGAATCATTTGATTTGATTTGTGCGCGATTGGTTTTTAATTTGTAAAGTGAAGCCTAATTAGATCGTCGATGAGTTTCACTTTTCATCAGAGAAAGAGTGTGAGAGAGAGAGAGGGAGAGAGAGTGGTTGGGGGGGGAGCCTTGACATAGGCGTGGGCGCGTTCCACATTTAAATGCAAACTAATTTTGTTGTCTGTCGCTTTGTAGGTCACCTCTTGGCTGGGCAATGACGGTGCTGAAACCTTGCAAAGATTCGCACAGCTGCAGCTGGAGAGCGAGGCGCAGCTGAAGGCCCAAGAGCTGGAATTTGAGAAATACTATTTTATAGCCAGGGTAAGTCGAAAGAAGCACAGCTCAACAATGGAGTCTAATCTTCACTTCATCTGCAGAAGCACTTGGCCAAGGGTCGCGATCTGCACTTGGCAGCCAATAAGATTGCCGTGCTCAGCGAGAGCGCACACAATTTGAAGACGGCGCTGGACCAATTCGCCGAGAAGCTGGAGAAGACACGAGAACGCATCGAAGGCGGCTCGCGACTGTTGCATCTGCTGACGCAGCATCAGCGCGAGACGAGCGCCTTTGAGGAGCTGCAGCGTCTGGCTGTGCAGCTGAATGCCACAGCGCTGCTGGACAAACATCTGCCCGCTGCGCGAAGGAGCACCACATTGCCAGCTGCGAGCAGCACGCCTGGCCAGGCTCAGGCCAGCAAGCGTGGCAGCTATCGCTGCAGCTCCGGCAATGGCAGCTCCTTTGAGGGCGCCACCGGCGGCAGTCAGTGCAGCTGCTGGCGCGAGAGTCGCAATCTGGAGGACATGGACGAGCCAGAGGAGGAGCCTGATCGAGTGTGCCTGGGCGATGCCGATGGCGAGGAGCAACAGTCCAAGATAGCCGACTCCGGCGTCGGTGTCTGCGACAATTGCGAACGCAATCCGAAGCTGGCGCGGATTTGCAGCTGCCAGAGCCTAAACGAGAAGAGGTGAGTCGCAGCCGATGAAGTAGAGTGGATCGAAGCTAAAGCTAAAATTCCTTTACAGTCACGACGAGCTACTCGAGGATGAGTGCTTCGATCGACCGACCAAGCGCTACATAGACATGCATTCGCCCGTAGAGGCGAATGCTCATCTACAGTGCCATGCCTCCAATCTGGAGCTAACCACACTGGAGGAGCTCAGCTGTTTGGAACCAAAAATACAAAAGTAAGTAAAGTCCTTAAGGGGGTTCCAGTGGGGAAGGGGAGTTTGAAAGCCATTGAGTTTCCTCTCCTTATATTCCCTTTCGAATTTGAGGGCTAACCTACCTACCTCTCTCCCTCTCTCACCTCCGCAGAACGCTTCTATTGATCATGCGCGAAATGATTGGTACCGAACGCGACTATGTGCGCTCCCTGTACTACGTAATCGAGAACTATATCGATGAGCTGCTGCGCGAGGATATTCCGCAGCCATTGCGAGGTCAGCGGAACGTGATCTTTGGCAACATTGAGAAGATCTTCGAGTTCCACAACTCGCACTTCCTTGGTGAACTGGAGCGCTATGAGCGCAATCCGCTCAAGGTGGGCGCCGCCTTCCTGGAAATGGAATCCAAATTCTATTTGTATGCATTGTACAATAAGAATAAACCGAAGAGCGATACGCTGCTCAGCGAATATGGCAGCACGTTCTTCAAGCCCAAGCAGCTGCAGCTGCAGGATAAGATGGATCTGGCCTCCTACTTGCTGAAGCCTGTCCAGCGCATGGGCAAGTATGCGCTGCTGCTGCAGCAGCTGGTCAAGGCGGTCAAGGGTGTGGAGGGCGCCGCACTGCAGGAGATTGCCGCCGATGTGGAGGAGCTGCAGCGTGCCGAGGAGATGGTCAAGTTCCAGCTGCGACATGGCAACGATCTGCTGGCCATGGACTCGCTCAGAGATTGCGATGTCAATGTGAAGGAGCAGGGACGATTGCTGCGACAGAACGAGTTTCTCGTGTGGCAGGGACGCGGCGGCAAGAAGACGCTGCGACAGGTGTTTCTCTTCGAGGAGCTGGTGCTGTTCAGCAAGGCGCGACGTTTTCCCGATCACAAGGTAGACTTTGTCCAGTTCAGCCTTTAGTGCAGTTCTCACTTCAAGCTCAACTCCTCTTTTGCAGAATTTGGACATTTATATCTACAAGAACAGCATCAAGACCTCGGATATTGGTTTGACGGCGCATACGGGCGACTCGACGACCAAGTTTGAGATCTGGTTCAGGAAACGCAAGCCCGATGACACCTGGGTGCTGCAGTGCATGTCGGAGGACATTAAGAATGCCTGGACCGAGGAGATATCGAAGCTGCTCTGGAAGCAGGCGAAACGAAATCGAGGTGAGTGAACTGAGCTGAACTGTTTAGTTGATATCATCATTCATCTTTGTCTTTGCAGACATTCGCCTGGCGGAGATGTCTTCAATGGGCATTGGCAGCAAACCCTGCCTGGACATACGTCCGAGCAACAATCAGATCAGCGACCGTTCCATACCCATAACACAGCTAAACAAGAGTAAGTCAGAGGCTAAGCAGCAGCGGCAGCTCTTAATCGAATCCTTTACAGCGCCCAAGCTGCGTCACACCGAGCCCGGCAAGGGCAGCATGCGTCGTCCCAACTCGCTAATCTCGGAGAGCTCACTCTCCAGCGGCACCAGCACCACGAGCAGCAGCTCCATCAGCGGCGGCTGCTCCTCGGGTCATGCCTCGCATGAGACTGGCCGACACAGCCTCAATCTCAGCTTCAGCAAGCTCTCGAGCCATAGCAACAACAACAGCAGTCCGGCCACCTTGGAGCTGATCAATGAGACGCAGGCGCTGAAGCTGAGCAGCAGCAGCGAGCAGCAGGATAGCGCAGCAGCAGTGGCCAGAGGCCAGGCCACGCCCACGCTCACGAGCAGCGGCTCGAGCCGCAGCAACAAGCGACATCACAAACGCTCGACGACAATTGTCAGCCAGCTGTCCATGGGTATAGAGCTTGAATTGTGCTACTTCTTCTAGCTGCGAAGGGTTTCCTTTAGTTGTTGTTTATGTTTGTTTAATGTTTCTAAATCCCATGTATATAAAAACACACACACACACACACGCCAATCCCCAGTATTACTCAACTGTATATAGTATATGTATTTAGACCCTACCTCAAACACCTCCCGCTCACCTAACTGCTAGTTGTGCTGCATGCTCTATGTCTATTGCTGGAGAGAGAGTTTTCAAATGTTATACAAGCATAACTCAAACTATTCCTATACTCTATATATCCAGAGAGCGGCATACTGTCCGATATGTCCATAACGCCGGATCAGGAGCACGCCCACTTGGCCGCCGAGCAGCTGTCGGGCAACAGAGGCAGTTGGTCCACCAGCCTGGCCAGCGCGAGCAGCAGCACGAGCACGAGCACCTCGACCGTTATATTGCGTCGCTACAAGTCGTACGCCCACGCAGCCGAGTCAGCGAGTCCACCCGAGAGCAATAAGTGAAGCCGAATGACCGAGAGAACGAGAGAACGAGTGAGAGAGGAGGAGGAGAGCAGCAGAGAGTATACATAGCTTTAGCGAAACGGTTTCATCAGATTCAAATTATCATATACATACATACATATATACATATATATGCATGCATACTTATTATAATTTTTGTTATTTATTATTTATTTGATTTTAGTTGCGTTAATTTTTTGTCATCAATTTTCATCCTATTGTATTATTATTATTTGCCCTGGATGCAGTTTTTCTCTTTGTTTTTTAGTTTTCTTTTCTTCATATAGAAAATTTGAAATTATTGAATTCAATGTGTCAATGTCGAAATATATTTCATAGCTCTTAATCAACCTTAATCTACGCCTTCAACCCACACACACACACACACACACACACACACAAAACACAAATCGAGGGGCATACCACAAAGTGCCAGCCGAAAAGGAAAAAGAAAATAGAAATAATTAAAAAAAAAAAGAGAAAAGAAAAGAAACATATATCGAAATCGAAATTCATAACGTACAGTTAGTTAATATATGTAAATTAAGTGCCTATCTTTAAATTATCGTAAAAGGAAAACAAAATATACATAAATAATTGCATATCTTTTAATATATGAATAATGTATACACATAAGCAAAGAATTGAATAAATGTTGCTTCGAAATATACAAAAAAAAAAAAACACAATGCAGTAAAACTGTCAGCAGGTGTTCATTAATCTTATAAGAATGAGCTCAATTGGAATTTCTGCTCCGCATGTTGCGCTTATAATTCCCAACTGCTTATTCTGGCGTCCACTGCTTTATATAGGAATTGAAAAATAAAACTTTAGCCTAAAATGAAGAAAACTTTACTTCCTGAACCATCGTGTGGGCCTTTGCCATTTTTGACAAAGGGACGTAATTCTGATTTGTTAGAAATTTATTTTTATTTTCATTTTTTTTAAATACAAAATTTTTGCTAATACTAGTTAACATATCTCTGTTATTTAACAGCGGCCACTGCTAGCCGCCGTGCAGCGTGGATATAAATAACACATTATCGTTCGGTTGCAGCTCGTATTCCAATTCACCCTAAATATAAAATATTTATGAAATTTATAAATATGTGAATCGTAACTTCACTTACTAGCAACTCCCAGTCTGTATCATTGATCAGCACCAGTATGCCAGGCCGCCTGAAACAGATATACAAACTTAACCACTGCACTTATAGCTCCTTCTCTTATTCTCTCTTCTTACACTGTGTCTCCCTGTATGAATAACTCTGGCCGTTCGGTTAAAATGTTTACGTGCATCCACTTTAGCAAATTCGCAATAGTCCCTGCAAGAAATCGCTGAGTAA
The DNA here is from genome assembly GCA_035045845.1 of Drosophila buzzatii. NCBI lineage: Eukaryota > Metazoa > Arthropoda > Insecta > Diptera > Drosophilidae > Drosophila > Drosophila buzzatii. The sequence continues at coordinate 6,690,310 of JAWNOS010000505.1, forward strand.
AAAAAATAGCAGCAAATATTGTAGCGTGCTCACATTTTTGTGTTCCATCCAAGCAGATTTCACGTCGTTTGATATTTCCAAACAGCAGCTCTGCACCAGCGCTAAAAAAACAGCTTTCATTAAAATTATTCAGTTTTAATATCACTTATTGTTACCTGAACTCCAGTATTATTTTTAAATCCGGCATGTTTATGCTGCTAATACATCAATTATTATTGTTATTGTTTTGTTCATTTGCCATTCACAACAAATAGCAAAATTTTACATTGCGTTTACAGTGTTGCTCACTCATTTTTGCGTCGCGCTACTCAACATGCGTTTCACTGCTCTTTAATGCGCTGTTGGCATACGTAACGTAAGAGCTTTTAACGGCTGTCCAATTCAAAATTCAAAATTAGCGCAGCTCATTTATTGCTGGAAATATATATCAGCTGCCCAAAATTAACTTTCAATTCGTGTAAATACAAAATTAAAAACACATTTTTAATATTATTAATTTATTTATTTAGCTTTAATTTCATTAAATAGTTAAGGACATTGACATTTTGTTGGCATTTGTAAAATAACCGTTATTATATGTGTGTGGGTATTTTAGTTTGCGCTTTGTGCTCCAATAAAATACAAGAAAAACCAAAATTAAAATTGAAAAGAAACAAAAACTAAACAATTCAATTGCTATTGTGTGTTTAAATGTGGATTTTAATAACAAAGATAAAAAATATTTTAATACGTAAGTACTCAACTGAAGAAAATAAAACCGCTGTTAGGAAACTTTTGCACGCATTTCTCTATCTCTCTCGTTCTCTTGCTCTTACTCTCACTCTCTCCATGCTATCTCTGTCTGTCTGTGTGTGTGTGTTTGTGTGTTAAAAGAACTTAAAATAAATAAATAAACATATACATACAATAGTTACAAATATTTCCATTGTTTGCGTTTGTTTTACTTTTCTGTTTTCGGTTTTCCGCGCGCTCAAATGCAATTACAAATAATAAATAATTATATATTTTATAATTTTATACAATTCGACAAATAAAGCACAAAAATAATATCAAATATCAAGTGTTGCTGCTATAGCTCTCTCTCTAAATAGTTTCAAACATTTTTCTCATAGCTACGAAGTCAAATTTTACATAAAAAGTTTTGCTTTGCTTTAGGTTTTTCTTTCTTTCATTTTCGTTTCTTTGTTTTAGCTAATTTTGTTGATATCTAATATATGTGTAAGGCATTATTTTGTTTGCATATATATTGCTATATATATACATATAGATTAATACATATTCTGATTTTTGATCCATTTTTTTTTTCTCGATTTCATTTTTATGGCTAATTATCGCTGGCACTTGGCCCCAGTTTTTGATCCATTTTGATTTGAGTTGCTTGGTGTGGGAGGGGCGGGGGGCGTTCGAGCTTTACATCAACTTCTGCTTGGCACAGTCAGGGCACAGGATGTCGGGTCCGTCGGTGATGAAGCCGCGTCCCACCAAGCTGGCCTTGCAGCTGGCACAGACGAAGCAATCGTGATGCCAGTGACGATCCTCAAACGAAATGAAGCGAGTGCCGCCAATGCCTAATGAGTGAGAGCGAGAGAGTTAGTTAATATTCTTATAAGACTTCGTAACGGCTGCTCACCTGTTATGGGCTTCACACACGAGGTGCAGCGCTTGGCAAAGAGCTCGCCAAAGCACTCGGCACAGTAGGGCTTCTCGTCACGGCTAGTGAAACGCTGCCCAGCCAACGTGATGTTGCAGTGGGTGCAAGTAAAGCACTCGCGATGCCACGGCTCATTCTTATAGGTCACGCCGCCAGAGGTGATGACCTGTCAAGCCAATGTAAAGAAGATCAATTAGTGAGTATAAAAGCTCTCTCAACTCCCTCTCTCTCTCTCTCTCTCTCTCACCTTGTTGCACTTGATGCAGCGCGTGGCAAACTTCTCCTCGTAGCAGCCGGCACAGTAGATTTCCTGCTCGCGCGGTATAAACGACTTGGTGCCAATGGCCATCTTGCAGACGCAGCAGCAGAAGCAGTTCTCGTGCCACTGCCGGGTTTTGTATTCCATTTTCTTGGTACCTGCCGAAAAGGAAAAAGGAATCAATCAATGTTCACTCATTGCAACCTTGAACTTTTCAGCAATTCGACAAATCGACAAATAGACCCAAATTCCAACCAGACACATTCAGGCCAGAAGAAAGCCAATCAGCATTTAGTTGCAATAATAACTAAAAAAATAATAAATATATAAATGGGTAACGAGCGTTATGTGCAGCTGACATGCAACTGTCGAAGAGCCCTAGATCCCAGCCCCACCCACAGTGCTCGCATTTTCATAACAATTAATGCAAAAATTATTCAAATTTCGCTAGACTCGAGAGACAAGAGCGAAATATGAGCCCGAATATATATGCCTTGACTTCATACAGCTTTATTTCAGCTATATATACAAATCTGTTTCGTTTATTTATTGCGTGCTCGAAATTTGTTGCCAAATATAAAGACTGAAGCGAAAACTTTTACCAAGTTCTGGGTTCACTGACTGCCGCCAATCGAGGCGACAGCGCAGCCTAATTGACTCGAATAATGTCAGGGCAGCAATTCTATTGTTCTGCTTTAATTTTAGGCTATATAGTGGAGGGCAAAAAAAGAAAACCCCTTTATATGTGGACAAATTATACCAGCACAAAAACTTGGCTAAATTGCATGACAAATTTATGACATAAACGTTAAGTGTCTGCTGAAAGTCATATGTGTAATAGCTAGCGAAGTTAGCGTGCTTACGTAGTATAAAATTCCCTTAGCTAGGAAGTTTTGTTAACATTTCCCTTGGTTTTAAATTACACGTACATTATTAAGTTAGAAGTGGACCACGATTGAGAGTCTTTTAGCAGTGGAAGTGGACATTTGAAAATTGCCTTAAAGGGAAGTTTTGCTAACATTTCCCACACTTTGAACTGTCGTTGGCGTTTTACATACATTCAAATGTCTAAAGAATTCTCGAATGAATTTGCTTTGAAGGGAAATTTAAAACAAATTTATTAACAATTCAATAATATTTATATGTTAACAAATTTACTAAGACTGCTACTTGCTTCAGTAGTTCATTAATTCTTGTGAAGCATTTCCGTTAGTAAATGCTTTTATTTCTGCTAAAATTAAGTTGGAATTCTGCTTACATTAATCAGCCAGTAAATCATGTTCTAATTGGAATTTTAAGCGAGTGAGTAATACTAATTGATAATCGTCAATTAACATGCATTACGATTGTTTAACTATAAAATAGAGTACTTCTTTTAGCAATTTGAGTAAAAGAAATCTTCAAATTCACAAGGAAATTTTTATTTTAAAATATTTAATTCATAGAAGAGGCATTTTTTACTTCCACTCAAGAAACTATCTGAAACATATATAAATACATAGCTATTTCTAGAACTTAATTTAAAAACATTCTATTTTCTATAAATATCGAGACAACATATATGCATATATAAATAGCAAACAACATTTAGCTAAATGCCCAAAAAGCAAATTGTATATAATTTAAACCTAATTATAATAGATTATAATTAAAAATTCATTCAGCATAAATTACAAATTAAGTGTGGATCAATTTAAACAGTTTTCAATTTGCAATTAGAATAATTTATTAAACACGATCAATGCGCGTCCAATCACATCAATTTTCTCTCAGTGTCGATTTTTGGACTTTCAATTACTCATCACAGACTCGAGCAGATCCGCTCGAAAGCTGCGATGACGCTATAGAGCGCTGGCTAAAACACCTCAGCCTAATCCATGGGGGCGTTTGTATCTATTTTTTGTGTGACTTTTACCAATTTGGCCAGCATTGGGGCTATTTAATGGCCACTAATATTGATAAATTATGATGTATTGCGGGGATTTAATTAACATAGTTAATTTATGAGCAGCTTGCGCTGCCCATTCGGGTCCATCATTACCTGCTTTGGTGGCACGGGGATCGCCCAGGCGGCAATAGTCGCCCAATGAGCAGTAGAAGCTGCGATTCTCCTCAACGGCGCTGGCATTGGGCAGAAACATGCTCAGGACGGCAATGTCCTCATTGTTATCCTTGGCCTTCTTGATGCGATCGGCGCCAATTGTTTTGGTTTGCAAATGCAAACGCGACTTCATGCGCGAGCTCAGTACATCAACGTCAGTCATGATTGACAGCTACCAGCTGAACGTAAGTGTGAGTGAGTGGGTTACTTAAATGTAGAGCCAAGCAGCGCCAGCAACTTGCAACTGGCCTAATAAGTCACGACTTGGCCTACAGAGAGTCTAAGCCATCTGAGATGCCATCGACTACTTGCTAACTGGGTCAGCTGATGGCAACTTGAACTCCAGCAACAGTTGAGCCAGCTGATACTCTAACAATATACTCTATCAATTTATCGAATGAGCGCTCAAATTTGGCGACGTCGAGTCTCCAGCTTCAAGGCAATGACATCACATCCACAAAATTTGGCTGGCTAAGCAACAAGTTTCGTTAAAACTTAGAGAATGTTTATAAATAACAAAACAGCAAGCAACAACAGCGAATGACGACGCCGTCGCTGCCTTTCATAAATCATTAAATAATTAACTTTTTACAAAAGTAAAAACAACAAATAAATTGCTTGGAAATTGGCTGAGCGCGTGCGCAAATCGAGGCAGGAAATTGACAGAAAACGTAAAAAAAAAAACAGTTTCTTGCCCCACAGGAAATTCAGTCAATGAATGAATGGATATATATATCATTCTATATATACATCTATTTATTTGGCCAGGTTATTAAGTTCTGGCTAAGAATTTAGGTGGCTCAGCTTGGATTACCAAACCACAGCGAATCGCACATTCGAGCATTCGTTGGGTTTCCTCAACAAACATAAATAATTATAACTAATTGAAGTCGACTCGATTCACCAAAGCGCCAAAGATTGCGCCCACGACTTGCCGCAGCTAAAACGCCCACAACAACAACAGCAACAACAACAACAACAATAATAATAATAAAACATGTAGAGACGCTGCCGCCAAACGCCGCCGCGCTGAGGTCAAGTGCGGATCGGAGGAGGCGACATTGAAATGCTTCAGCTATAGCCTAGACAGCTGTGCAGCTGTGTGCTGCGACGATTGACTGACTGATTGATTGATTGCCGGCTTGAGACACTGCTCGGGCATTACGTGGCCAAACCGAAATGGAAAGTGTCGCACGAAAACGCGTTCTGCATTTATAAGCAACAAATTTTTCACACAGCTCAGCTAAAAATTGCATTTATTTTCAGCTTTTTTCTCTCACTCTCTCTCTCTCTCACTCTCCCTCTTTTTATATCTGTTTCTTTCTCTTTTTCTCTTTGCTATGCAGCTGACATTGCGGGCGGTCGAGCATTCAAATTACGTTTACTCCATTTGGCTATTGCTTATGCAGCTAACAGGCAATTTCATGATTTATTACGAGCTGAGCTTTTTTTTAAGAATTTATGGCCAAAACATAGCTAAATAACAGAGAAGTTGTTGAAAACTAGCTTGAAGCATAATTAATTTATATCTAAATGTCAGTTACATAATTAAAAGTTGAGAAAGGCTAAACTAAAATCTGGCAACGCTGTTGACATCAACTTGAATTGAAGTGGGAAGACAAATCAGCAATAGTTTTTTATGACTAAATGTCAATTACTATTTCAAATCTATATTTGAGCTGAACTATTGTTCAGTAAAGTATTTTGCAGCTAAACTCTGGCAATTCTATTTGAAGGTAAATGTCCATTAAAGAGCTAAATTGTTGTAATGGAAAAAAACAAGCTGAAGGCCTCAGCAGCAGTCAGTGCTTTGGCTATAGTTCGTTATAGTCTGAATTATTATAAATATATAAGTATATAATAAAACTATATAAATTGTATAATTTGTTGCTTTAAATGTATCTTTAACTAACAACAAAATCTTTATCTACAGTTGGTAGGCAAAAGTCTGTCAGCTGCCACTCAACTAGAATTATATGAATGCAAACTCAATGAAATCAATCAAATAACAAATTAAAGTCGTATTAGATGAGTAAGAATTATCAAATAACAAATTAAACTTGTATTAGATGAGTAAGAATGATCGTAGCTCAAGTTGAGTATATATAAATTCGCTCTTAAGCAATGCTGCAGCAATTCCTCTAAATTTCTCTAGAACTTACTCTCACAGCAGAGCTCTGACAAATCTTAAACAATTTCCATTGATTCAAGTCAAATTTGAAGCGTATATTAAATGAAGCTAAGAGAGAGAATATGCTATTGTAATAAAGAAACTTGAGTTAAGTTGCGTTAGTCTGGCAACGCTGCCTTAGGGAAGCGCAAATGCCAATTTATAGAGACATTGAAATTGAGCTTCCTTAAATATCAGCTCAATCCAAAGTGAAGCTAAGAAACAGCATGATATATGCATATATAAACAGCTACAATAAACTGCAAATTTACTATTAAAAGTTCAGTAACTGCATACAATATAAATAATAATCAAAAAATACAAAAACTAAATGAAATATTTAAATAAAGTTGAATTGGAATTTCCCAAGCAGAGCTGAGATGAAGTTTTTTGCACTAAAGATCTGGCAACTCTGCTCAAAAGCCTTATTTACAGCCAAATAAAACTCAATCAAATGAAAAAAAGCCAAGTAGCTCAATTTGCGCTTAGTGAAGGCCAACCTATATGCAATAAAGCAAACACTTCCCGCTGACCTTTGCCAACGTCTTTAAGCTGGCTTAACATGACAATATCACGATCTGATCTCGCTCAAGACTGTCAAAGATGTCTCTTTGTTTAGCCATTTGACCCGCCTGCACAAATGTCAACGGCTGCAGGGCAAACACAACAGAGGTAGAGAAAAAATACGAGATTTATTAGTTTTTGTCAGCCAAAAAACAAAAATTAAAATAAAATAAAAAAAAATAAAGAAAAGAGAAATTCAAATTGAAACCGAAATTGAAATTTATTGCTATTGCTGTTGCTGGTTGCTTTGCGGCTTGTCTGATAAGCCAAACAGACAAATGACATTCAATTCATTTGCTTAAGCACCTCTTACGTATATATATGTGAGTGTGTATATATATCTGTTTGAATGATGTAAACACTTGATCAAGGGCTCTGGGCTGGCAGCGAGCATCTTATTGGGTCAGCTACCTAGCTTCATTTGCTCTTGTTGCTCTTCAATTAATTAAGCTCCGGCGTTCGTCATAATTTCAATGCGATTTCATTTCTTACGATTTTGATTTCGATTTCATTTCAATTGGCATTCAATTGCAGTGCCAACAATAAATAAAAAGAAAGAAATGCCAGCTCAAGTGGCTATCGACCTGACTCTTTGCGTGCATATTCATGCTGATTGTTGTTGTTGTTGTGTCTGTGTGTGTGTTGCTGCTTTTCATGTTTTCCATTTAGCTCTTTAAATGTGGCACACGTCGATGCTATCGCCACATTTACTTTAAATGCAGCCCAAAAAGCAGCTCAAATTCGTTTCCGGTTTTGGTATGCAATTTCTAAGCGGAATCCAATTGGACTCCAGCTAAGTCTGGCGCATTTCATATGGTTTCATGTATGAAAATTGATAATTTATTGGCTGCCTGGCTGGCTGCCTGACGACACCTATATTATGCAATGCCTGTCAAACCTCAGCTCAACTGTCGCCCAGTGCGTGTGGGCTGTGGAAATATTGCGCATACGCCGCATGCCACAGCCGGGCCACAGCCGGGCCACAGCGTGTGCAATATCAGTTGCAAGTTTATGACTCTGATGGCAGCTGCGTTGGAAATGTTTACAAGTGCATTTCCTTTTAAACAAGGGAAGGTGCAAAAATACTTTATTCTTCTACTTTTTCTTTTGATGTTCTTATTGTTGTAATTCGCGTTGTAAATAATTTTAATAGCTGATCTGTTTATGGCAATTGATAGCGGACATGCAACACGTTGCCACAACTCAATTACTACAGTTAACACTCAGTTACGTCCGCGGCACTAGCCAAAGCGCTCTGAAAGCCGTTTTGAGACTGAGAACGAGCGCCATAAACAAAAAGCCACAACGTAAACAAATGCGGCCAGCCATGGTGAGTTTCGCGCTGAGCTGTGGTGAGTTTCGCGCTGTTTGTGTTGTCGCGCGTTGCGTTCGCCCGAAGTTCGAGTTGCATTCGGTTCGAGTGAAACAGATCGACAGAAAACGCACAGCTGAAGGCTGACTGCAACGTGCCATTTAAGCTCAATTATGAACTATTTTGACAGGCGGAAACTGGTTGCAGCAGATTGACAATCTGATTGACTCGGCGCGACTAAAGTCGACGCGACTCGACTCGACTCGACTCGACTCGACTCGACTCGACTGACCAGCTTAAATGTTATGCAGATGCGCCTTGCCAATGCCCCTGACAAGGCAGCCACGCCCCTGCGATCGAGGTTAGCCACACGAGCTCGAGGAAGCCAGCCAATGTTGTTGTCTGCATGTGGGAAGCTGCACGCCGTCAGGTAATGCGATATGGAAATTGTCAACCGTTGTTGCCACTTTCAAATGCCGCCCAAGTGGGAAATTGCGTGCATAACACATGCTCCCATTTATAGTTAGACGGGCAGGCACACAGAGCCCTAAAGGCCTTTCTCCATATACGGCTGACATTTATTATTTATTTGTTTGTTGTTTTTCCCCTTGCCTTGCCACTGATTAATTGTTTAGCTTGAACGGAAATGTTCGAACTACCAGCTGCGTGGGCTCTCTGTTCAGCTCTGTCCGCATACTCTATATACTCAATTGAGTTGCAATTAAATTGAATCTACTACGTGTCTTTATCTGCCAGGCAATTAAGCAATTAGGCAATCAAACGGCAAACGACTGCTAGTGCAGCAGAAGCAGCAGCAAGTGAAGTGTTTGCAGTTAGAAGAGCAATGAGAGAGCGAGAGAGGGAGTTGAAAAGAGAGTGCTTAGTCCCATAGCTCCCTAGAGCTGGGATAGCTATAGACTATAACTCAATAAAGTTTACTCAATCAAAATCTGAAATGTTAAAGAGTATGAGTGAAGCTCTCTAACTATATGCCCTGTAAAGCTAGCTCAGCAGGCTATTTATGATTGTCTAAGTAACTTTATATACTTTTACCTGACTCTTTGACTAGTTAGCAAAGCAAGCCCAATGTTTGATTATATAAGTTATATCAAAAGACATTTAATCAAAATTTTAAGTAATTTCAAAGAGTATTTAGCAGTCATTCTCACTCTCGCATATATTTACTTATATATTTATTCTGCATCTTATATTTCATTGAAATTTATTTTCACTTTTGTAAATTGCCAAACTAAATAATTCTTACTAAAATCCCCCTTCAAACTGTGAATCTAAACCACAAGCAGCTAAATTCAGCAAAATTTTAACTTTTAAAATCCTAGACACTGTTTTTTTTTTTTCTCATAAAATAAAAACAATAGCTATATAAAACGCATTAATTTAATTCCACACGCTTATCAACGATCTTCAATAATAATTCCTGAACACGCTGAGCCAAAAGCTATTTAAAAGCCACAAATCATGCGCAGGCAACAACAACAATAATAATAATAATAAAAAAACAAGTTTTCATTACCAAAAAACAGATGAAAATTTAAATAAGAATTCTATATGAAAATATAAACAAATAAAAACAAATTTCTGATGAGTCAGAGAGAACGCGTTAAGCATATGCTACACAATTTGCCATGAATTAACATAGATGACATGGCCAGCCAATGATGATTATATGTGCGTACATTTAAATATGTATATCAGATATGTGTATGTATCAGATATATATAGATATATATACATTTATTCATTATTATAGCATAGTCTTGTTTGCTTAATACCATGAGCTGGCGTTGCAATCTAAACAATTTGTGGCATGGACTAGACAAATATCAACTGAGAGTGCATAGCTGGGGAGTGCACGACTAGTAAATACCCTGAGGCATATGGAATTGAGGCTGCATAGGTAGAAGGTAGAAGGCATGACTAGGATATGCTCTGAAGCACAAACCATTGGAGATTTAGCATATGTATTTAAGAGTAATGCTTGGGTATGCTCTAATAAGATAATATAACGTACCAGAGATATATATATGATGACTTTATGTATATTAAGAATTCTCGAATAACTAAAAGTTGCTATAGTAAAAGATATGAATCATTTGCTAGGCAAAACTGCCTAGAGTGAGAACTGTCTAGAGAACTGCTTATAAGGAGTGCTGGCCAAAGAAGTATATGACTAGAGGAAGACCTGGCGCAGATTGTCATATGGACTGACAAATAGAAGGAGCAAAGAGTGTATGACTCGACATAGTTGTAAAAGTCTAAATCACATCTATAGCTCATCCAATTCAATGCTGAACTTGATGATATCTACCACGCTTGCTGCCCACACTACACTTCAACAAAGACAACAAATATACTCCTCTTGCATTCACTTCCACTTTGTACACAATTGAAATTGGCAAATTAACAAATGGCTAATATACATTTGATTAGACAATTAGTTAATGCCTGAATAGGCAAAGTAAACGAGGCACCTTTGCCAAACAGAAGGCAGAGATGCAAATAAATAAAGATGTAAATATTGAAATACAGCTAGAGGAGAGATTTATTAATAAATGTCATTGCAATTGTCAGTAGCTGTGGCTGAGGCTGCGGAGCGTGTGGGCTGCTTTGCTGACATTGATCTTAGTAGATATTTATCAGCCAAGTCGCGCAGTTGGCAATGTCAACAGTGTACTTTGAAGTGAAATGCCAATTTTGGTTATAGCTAACACCTGATTGATATGAGAAACGAGAAACGTTTCCAGTTGCTGCGCGTTTTGTTTAGCAGCAGCCGCAGTTGAATTGTATGAATAAGATCTTTTCTTGGCTGAAACGTATTTGTTTTGACATTCAGTGGGGCACAAACAACTGGAGCGCTTGTCACATTTAACACCTTTTGTGTTAGCCTTAATCATGAAAACAATGTCATGCACCTGCGCGAGTTCGGGTTCAGGGCCTGACGCACAGCTGCTTTCGGCTTGTGGGGCTCTCTCGAGCGTGGGCTGCTGGCAATGAACTTGCAGTCGATGCGACTCGGCTCGACTCGGCTCGACTCAGCTCGGCTCGGCTCGAACGTACCTGACTTATGTCTCGAGCATCTCGATCACGAAAACTTGGACACAAATTGCAGTTAAGTCAATGTATAATGAAAGCAGATATCGGACATTTACGACAACGGGGCCTCCGGCAACGAACGCTGCACGCACTCAACTGTAGCAGGTTCATTAGTGTAGCGTTTCGCAGCAGATAACACGACTACAAACATACCCTATATACGAGTGCAGCACAAATATTAACACAAATCAATTACTAGTCAAGACAGGCATTTATTAGCTGATTATCTTCAGTTAGATATAACCTGTCATAAGCAAAGTTTGATATATTTGTTTTTATTTTTCATAAAATTCCACACTTGACTGGGCCAACTAGTCAGCTGTTGGCTCTTAGCTTCCAGCACGTTCCATATAGCAACTCCTCTACAGGGTATATCTGTTATTTACGTTCAGCGATGGCCGCGCGCATTGGCGATTTATGGAATGTGTCGCCCGTTGGCAACAAATTGCCCTGCGAGTGCAATTAATTTGGCACACAAAAATGTCATTTCTCTCTCCCATCAAAACGTGTTGCAGCCGCCCATAATAATACCAACTTAGTCTACATATATAACAGAGAGATTTAGCTACCATTTACAATGGCAGCCACAAAGTATGCCACAATTGGTGGCAAGTGCACTCACCTGCACGGAACACCTCGCCGCAGCCGTCGCAACGGGACGCGAACTGCGCATCGTAGCAGTTGCCACAGTAGATCTTATCGGCCTTCGCTCCGAACTGCTTGTCGACCAGATTCAAATTGCATTTGAAGCAGAGGAAGCAGGCCTCGTGCCAGTGCTTGTCTTTGTACGATAAATCCTATAGAGGGGAGCAGTAAACGAATTTCAATTTAAAGATCCATTTAGAGATATAGATAAATGGCAAAGAAATTAACTAGCATATTGGCATCTATTACTATATATTTAATATAGATTTTTGTAGCAGCTAAAGCTTCTTGGCTTTATATTAATATAGTATTTATTATTATAGAAAACTATTGTCGGTAACATTTCCAAAGCAATATCTCACATCAACATTTTGAATCATTTTTAGGTATTTCGCATTGCCATTGCTAACACTATAACTAATTGCACTATATTAAATATGAAATGTTCTGTGAAATATATTTTTCGAAATTTCATATTATTTACATAATTTATTTATGAATATTTCAAGCTGTTTTGATTTCTATGATTTTTGTTCAACTCAAATTCAATTTAAACTCAAGTAAATTAATGAATATAAACAAATTTAATTTATTATAAATCAAAATTGTAGAAATGTATTTAAGAAACATTTAAAGCAACAACTCAAGATATAAATTATGTTCTATAAATATGTAATAAAAATATGTGACAAAATTGTGTGAATGCCCAATTTAATTTGCCGCATCTCATTTATTCTATTATACGATTTTCGGAATTCAAAATTTTTGTACAATTATTTAAGTACAATATTGTACACTTGAGTTGCTCTATTTCTATTTTAAATTCTATTTCGGGTTTCTAATATCCACACAAATATACAAGATGAACTCAATATGAGAATTAACTAATGCAGAAATATTCATTTGCCATTCTACTTGGTGAAATTCAAAAGATTTTTAATGTATTCTTAATTCTGTATCATTTATATATTTAGCTTTTTTATTCTCTTTGTAATCTAATGTTTTTAATTGATCTAATAGACTAGTTTTTTCTATATAAATTTTTATTTAATAATTTATATATTTTTCACAAATTTTTAAAACAATTTTGTAATTTTTCATACATTTTTTCATAAATTTTTCAAACAATTTTGTAATTTATTATTTAAGCTCATATTTTATTAATTTTTGAATCTGTTATTAAATATATTATTCAATCTATTCTTGAATTTAATATTTGATCCATTAATTGATCTTTTTTCTGTAAGCTCAGATAGCTTATCTGCATTTCTTTGACCTATTATTTTATTTATTCTTTAATCAATTTGTTCTCATTCTTTTATAGCTTTTTCTACAATTATTGTTCAAACAATATCTCAATCGCATTCCACTTATTAAACTCACCTTCGAATCGATGCCAATTATCTTGTTGCACTCCTCGCACGTATTGGCAAACACATTCTCGTAGCACTTGATGCAATAGGGATGATCGTCCCGGATGACGTAACGCTGTCCAGTTAGGCTCTCATCGCACTGCCAGCAGCAAAAGTGCCCCGAATGCCAGTCCTTGTCCATGGCCTTTGTGTATTCGCCACTGAAAATTAACTGCAAAGAGGACACACGACGATGTAGCCAAACCCAATAAGAACTCGATCAAAGTTTAACATAGAGAAGTAGTAATGCATAGAGTCCATATTGGAGTATTCAAATTGCGTGTGGGTCAGTGTAATGTATATTCATGTATATATAGTATTCACTGGGCAGGTATATTCATGTATGTATTCACTTGTTATACGATTTCTCAGTTTTGTTTGTTTTGTTTTCATAGTTTGTTGTTCAGTGTATGTTGTTGTTGTTGCTGTTTGTAGATTTCTTGTTGGTTTTTGGTTTATTTTTGGTGTGCGTGTGTGTGTAGACATACATATAGACATTTATAGACAACGACAGCTTTATGTTGGGTACCTTTTAGTAAACAGTTTTGCCGAGGAAAGAAGGTAGTAAACGTGTCGTTCGATATTATTATGCGAGTACTTTGGATAGTTTTGAAATGTGATCGTTTCAGATATACATATATATAGATATAGATATAGATATTTATGTGAATGTGCATGAGAGATATAGATATTATTCGAATTTCGAATGATGTACGGGTAGACGATACAAAGACGAGCAGAGCCAAAGACAAGACGAATAATAGCTAAAGTTATCCAAAGTACCAGAAAAATACCAAATATACAGCTGGATATTTGGTATCTTTTTCTCTATACTCATTTATTGTTTGTTCTATACAAATTTGCATCTGGTTTCTGTACTGAACCACACGTAACACGTTCCACCTACCCCCTTTCCTCGTTGGTGGCATCCACCTCGCTGATTTGCACTTCGGATTCGCGACGCTTTGAAGTCTTCTTGACCTTCTTCGTTTTCTTGACTTCCGTCATCGTTTGCATAATTTCCACGTCCGCCATTTTGTGTGCGACACACGTAAAACCCAAAACTCAAAACTCAAAAATCTCCAAAAAATCTAAACTCAAAAAAGTCCCCAAAAAAAATGTGCACTCTAGTGACCGACTGAACTTTTCCTAAATAAAAGTTGAGGCTAGCCGTAAAAGTTTTCGCGAAACGTTTTGAACTTTGCCGAGTCGTGATGCCAACTGACGCGTTTCTTTCACAAAATATTCGAAATCTTTTCGAAACAAATCAAATAAAACAGAAACAGAAACTGAAACAGTCTAATAAGAAGGAAAAGTCTCGCGTGTATCTAGTTTCGCCCCCAGAGGCAAGTGTATAAATAAAATCTCGGGGAGTGCCGCAGAGCGCAGCAGCAGCGCGCTGAGCGTAACAGAGAGAGACGAACCATGCAGAGAGAGGCAGAGCGGCAGAGAGGGAGAGAGAGACGGTGGTAGAGAGAGCAAGAGAGAGCGTGTTTAGTTGAGCTCTTTTGCTTGTTGCCTTAGACAATATTTGATCATTAGCAGCTTTATGGAATCAATTCAAGTTTGCAATTTTGTTTGTTATTAATCAAACATGCATCTATAAATATATCTATAAAGTCCATGTGTGTGTGTGTGCGTGGCACACACCTGCAGTGCTGCCATACACGTAATTTTTACACACACGCGCAAGAAAAGAGATTCGTTTCGTAGCATTTTCGGAAAATTCAGTTTTCCTTTGTTGTTGGCGCTTGTGCACACGACACACAAGTCACACACACACACACACACGCGCACACCCACACGCACTCTCGCTCTCTTTCTCGCAGTCTTTCTCTCTCTCTGCCACTCTCGCACACTTTTGAAGCATAAATTCTTCTGTGAGCTTGTTTGGCTCTGTCTGCAGCAGCTTTTGCCTCATCCACATCCACACATGCAACATCCAGCCATATAGAATTTTTAATTGATCAGTAAATATCGCGTGGCCTGTATACTATATGATTAATATCAGTTTAGGCCCCGCGCCCGCTCACAATTTGTTACAGCATTTTGGCACAGACAGAGCACACATTAAAATGCCATTGGAAAATGTAATGCAAAATTGCAAACAGCTGCAGCGAAAAGAATTTCCAACTGGAAAAACGAATTCGAATTTCACTCTAGCCCGATAGACGATGGGCATATATATATTATATATTTCATTTCATATTCAGTTCAGTCGTTGACAAGCAAAGGGCAAGTGGCCAAGGTAAATAGCTTTGCCCATCAAGTTGAATTTTCTATTAGTTAGATTTTCTCTTTTACCTCGCTGCAACGTTGACATTTTAAAAGCAGCCAATTTGCAGACAAGTCCGACAAGGCTAACAGCAACAACAATATATAATACATCACAATTATTACGTTAAAATCTGCATTGCATTGAACTGCAGAGAACACAAACAAATAGATCGCATGTTTAGCTACGCTTAATGTGGGCAGACGAGGCAAAGCCCACATGAGCAAGTTGCGTGCTTAAATTAAATATATATAATAGAAATTTAATTAAAACTAGGCATTAATTAGAAGAATTAGATGACTAGCAAGTGTGTATATATAAATTTACTATATAAAGATTAAAAGAGAATCTCAACTTGAGGGCATTCTAGAAAGAAAATTAAAAAAAAAATCATAGCAAGAGCAACATTATTTAATATCCTCTGGCATTTCATATCTACAAATGATAAAGTTGTGTTAAAGATATGTTAAAGTTATGTTTAAGTTATATTTAAGTTATGTTAAAGTTATGTTTAGGGATTGTTAAAGTTATCTTAAAGTTATATTAAAAATATGTTGAAGTTTTATTAAAGTTATGTTAAAGTCATGTTAAAGTCATGATAAAGTTGTGTTAAAGTTATGTTAACGTTTTGTTAAAGTTATGTCAAAGTTATGATAAAGCTATGTTAAAGTTATGTTAAAGTTATGTTAAAGTTATGTTTAGGGTTTGTTAAAGTTATCATAAAGTTATATTACAAATTTGTTGAAGTTCTGTTAAAGTTATGTTAAAGTCATGTTAAAGTCATGATAAAGTTGTGTTAAAGTTATGTTAAAGTTTTGTTAAAGTTATATCAAATTTATGTTAAAGCTATGCTAAAGTTATGTTAAAGTTATGTTAAAGGTATGTTAAAGTTATATTAAAGTTATGTTACAGTTATGTTAAAGTTATCATAAAGTTATGTTAAAGTTATGTTAAAGTTATCATAAAGTTACGTTATAGTTATGTAAAAGTTATGTTAAATGTATCATAAAGTTATGTTAAAGTTATGTTAAAGTTATGGTAAAATCATGTTCAAGTTATGTTAAAGTTATGAAAAAGTTATGTTAAAGTTATGTTAAACTTATAAAATTTTTTGTGCTGATATTCGTACTTTATTCTCTCTAGTATTGTAGCTAAAATGTGTTAGCCCTGCGAGTTGTTTTTCAGACTGCGAAACATCTTAGTCCACCAGCATCATTTGCAGAGTATTTAACAGGCCAAAGATTTCAATTCCAATTTAATGCCTCCAGGTAAAACACGCCAACTGTATTAAATGCAGACTAGGTGCTCCGAATAAATTTAATCACATTTTTACTAGATGAAAATATCCCCTAATCACATACTAAAAGCAGTTTTTATTATGTTATTCTAACGTTTAACCAAACTAGTAAAATTTAGTTGTATTATAAACAACGAAAATTGGAATATGTTCAGTATACACTCGAGGTATAGAGCGCATTCATAATTGAGTCCATGTAGACACAGAATGTGAGAATATATATATGCATATATGAAATATGCATTATAATTTGTATATATATAAATAATCGCAGCTATTAATGCAGCAGAGGCAGCAGACAAGAGCAATGGAGCAGAGTGAAATGCAATCTCTGCATGATTTTATTTTATTTTTTATTTTATTTTCATTTATTTATTTTTTTTACAATTTATATTTTGTGCTCTCTGCTTCTTCGTCATCTTTTTGTCTATAAATAAATGCATTTCGCGAATCTTTGATAAAAGTTGGCGTGTTTCACGTTCAACACTCGAAGCGTTAATTGGGTCATAAATTCATAAATTTTCCAGCTTTTCATTTATTTTTATAAAAATTGCAAGATTTATGAGCAGCAAAAAGAGCAGAAAATTATGGAAAATCTTTTTTTTTGCTGCGAATCTCAGCATAAGCATGGGCCAAGAGTTCAAGTTGAAGTTTGTTTATAAATAAATGCCAATTGGTATTATCCATTAGGACTTGCCGATTTATAAATAGCTTCGCTATTAAAATGGCATTTGGTCATCTCTTGCACGCGGCACAAAACATCATTAATTATATTATTTTCTGCGGTCAAGCGGGTTGGAACCGAAATACACATCAATAAAAATCAACTACGGGGCACATATATAGCTATCTATATATATGTATATAGATATTCATGAAAAATTGGAAAAGCTGGCCACAAAGGTGTTTCGTTTTCGACAAGAAATTCAATTTATTTAAGCCCAAGAGATAAATAAACAATTAGCAGACGACTAAATACCCTAAATAGCTCAAATCTGTTTGCCTAATCACAGTCTGAGCTAAGATACTAATCTACCCCTTTGGCATTTGCTGCTGTTGGTATTTTCGACAAAAATATTAAATGAATAGAGAAAAATATTTTTAAGTACGCCAGGAAAAATGAATTCATGTCAAAGACAAACTATTGAATAAGACTTTTTGGCAAACGTATTTCGCATGTTTTCTTAGTGCAACAAGAACCATATGTACGCCGATACATATATATTATGTGTGCTACGTACATCCAGATTACGCAATGCAAAAGGCCCTGTACGAAAAGCCAACTGAAAAAAGCCAAAAAAACAATAGAACAAATGGCAAACAATTTGAAGCGCAGAGACCCCCCAAACAGATCCACAAAGTGTGGCAGCAAAGTGAGCTGCGTAAACAAATCATCCGAGTGACATAGATTCTGTGTTTTGTTGTCATAAGTATTTTAGCGCGGAAATCTGCAGACACATTTAAGGTGCTCGAACTTGGCGCAAATCTCTTTTGAATTGTCAGCAAGAAATATGATTTCGCAGCGCCTAATTTGACAAAGGATATGACATAAGAGAGTTGACAGCATTATTTCAGCAGTATATACTTATCGTAATATTAAGCACAACAAAAGAAAACACTTTGCATAGAGATCTAGTCAAAGGCACTTTTTTTGTTAGAATTATATTTTAGCTATTTTTGCTATGCATTTAGTTCGTTTTTTGTTGCATGCTTTTAGGCGCAATGTAAAGCGCGTTGGGTAAATGTAAATGAACATAGTTTAATTCAAATGTATACGCAAATATCTATGTGCAAAATTACAAGATAGATTTATGAAGTATATATTTGAGCAACTGAGAGCTACAAATATATATGCCATAGCGTGAAATTCTCTAAGAATGAGAGATGTGAGCTGAAAGTCTTATAGACAGCTGACGATCAGTCTACTCTATACACAATTATGATTCATAAAAACGTGTGCATAATCAAATGTATATATAACTATAATGTAATACAATGGCGAAACGATAAACAAAAAAAACTATGGATAGATCAACAAATTCATCAAGTTCAATTCGAGGCATTGGCTTGTGTCAATGTCAGCAATTGTGACTGCATCATAGTTTAAAGAGCAGTTGTATCTGTCCATAAGATTTGTTGAATGAACAACTGAAGAAAAGATATTTTATTAAATTAAAATAACTATATCATGCATATGCAAAAGACGTGATCATGATGGAAAGCTTAGATATGAACTCAATTTATAAACAAGAGAAGACTTTTGAAATAGACTGAGTAAAAGTAAATTTTGTATTGAAAATTTTGCTATAAAATTAGTTATATATATATATATATATATAATAAAGAAACAGTCTTTCGATAATCAATATAGAAACAATACAAGTCAGTGAGTCGATTGACTTGAGAAACTAGAAATTTGACTCGCGAATCTAAGTCTGCATATTTAAGGCTAGTATTTGTAGCTATCTATGGCACATATAGTATAATATATAGTGTACCGCAGACATACATATATCAACTATAGACAGTTAAACACATTTATCAGCAGTAAGACCATTACCATTTCAAGTCAATCAGGAAGTCGACTAAACAGACATATTTCACGCATGCCAAGCAGCAAAGCGAATATTTTCCAAAATAAAATTTGTATAGTAATAATAAAGTGAAATTCTATATGCATAGACTATAGTAATAATGCCTGGTCTTATGGCTACTTAAAATGGCTTTCAAACATGACATTTTTAAGTATTTTGTGACTTGGCTGACAAGAGCATTAGAATAAGGCCAACAACTGAGCAATTCGTACGATGCGGCACTCGAATCGATGACATCATGTGACTGAAACAAGCCAAATGCAAATTGGGCCAAGCATATGGTATATATGTGATATATACTATATAAACTATATAGACTATATATATATTATATGGCCAATTGTCTCTGGCTGAATGTCAGTGCACTTGGCGCATGCATTGCGACCATTTGGATAACAAAATGATCTCAATGCTAGGGCATTTCTGCAGTCCAACGAGAAGAAGCGAGAAGAGAGCAGCGAGAAATGAGAAATGAGAAACGAGAAAGCAGGCAGCAGGCAAATAGATGAGAAATATTTATAGCTGAGTCGAGCCGGGGCAAACATTGCGTCAGATGCAGTTTCTGAATGAACTGATTCGATCTTATATATTCACATATATATATCAACATGTATTCATATATTCATATTTATTGTCAGCAGTAATTGATAAACTAACAGATATAGATAGCAATAATAAATAATAATAATAATAACAATAATCCTGCTCTCAATTCGATTATAGATTCGATTCGTGCGATTCTGGGTCTGGTCGTTAATATAATACAGTGAAAGATCCCTCAGTCTAGCGGAACTGGAACTGGAACTGGAACTGGGTGCATAACAGTTTGTTCTTTTTTTATATTTTTTGTGGATTGTTTTATGCAGCGTGCACGATTTGTATGTGGGGCTTATGAACATGTCTATAAGAAACAGATAAAGATTGAAATCAAATGTAAGTGTATATAATATTCGTTGCCTAGAAAAGCGGATAGAAATTGGCATCTTTGAGCAGATCAAAGGTGTCGACAACAGAGCGAGCAGGCGCAGCTGCTGCAGCATTGTTAGTAACCAATTCGGAGCTAGGCGGCTCCTCGAAAGATGAGGCGGGCGTCAGGCACAAGCTATGCCCAGCGCTTAGGCTGGACAAGAGATTCTGCTGCGTTGAAGCTGGCGTTAGATTCGCAGAGGCCGAAACTCTGATAGGTGCAATCTTGGCCAGCGCCTCGGCCAGAGCTGCATCGATATCGGGGCCATTGGTTGGGTCTGGCAGCTCAGCAGACTCCTGCTCTGTGGACTCTTTGATTGACTTCTTGCGTTTCTTTGTTTTCTTTTTCTGCGTTGTCTCTGCTGCTGGCTCAAACTCCGCAATGCCGCCCAGAGTTTCCTCGGCCAGAAAGCCAATGCTGCTGCGTGGTGAAAAGAGTCCACCGTTGGCTTCCTCATTGGTGGCGCTGCTCTTGGAGCTGCGTCGTGAGCGCACCTTGCGCTTAGGTAACTCTGTAAGGGACTCCCCTTCTTCTCTGGTCGCAGAGGCGCGTCGATTTATTTGTTGATTGGTGTCTGAATCGTTCTCGTCGCGCAATTCCTCCTCTGTCTTAGAGCCCTTGCGTGTCTTCTTCTTGCTCTTCTTCTTTTTGGGTTTCTCGAGCGATTCGTCGTTGACTGGTAGCTCAGCACTTGTAGCTTTCGTGTTATCGATAGTCTGCTCTGCATTTTCCTGCTCTGGCAATGTTTCTTCCAGCACAACCGACAACAGCTCACGCTCTGGACTACGACTGAAAAGGGTTATGCTCTCTCCTCCCAGACTATAACGACGTAGATCCAATTCACCACTTGGCGTGGGTTCGTAAAAATCCGGTTCTAGCTCTAGTTGCTGCAGCTGTTCCTCATTCAACATTTCCTCTGATTCCTTGGACTCTTCCACCTGTTCCTCTTCCAATATCTCCTCTCCAGACTGCAGTTCTACCTTGGTCTCTAGCGACTCATTATCGTCCAGCTTAAAGTTCTTACGCCAATTGTATTCCCTCTTTGGCTTGTAATTCAGATCCACTTCAATATCATCCTCTAGAATGCCTCCTTGCAGCTTAGGACTGTAACCGTAGCGCGTGCGTAGACGAGTCGATTGCCGTGCAGCCACCTGAGCATCGCCTAGATAACGCATCTCTGTATCGCGGCGCTCACCCTCGAGCAGACCTATGGATATATCTATGTCCCTGTGCTTATTGGCATCTTCAGATCTGCTTAGTTCTCTGGTCTTGGCCCACAGCGCATAGCGATCGCTCTCCGAACTGGATTTCTCTTTGTCCGATTCACTCTGATCAGCATTATCCGATGGCAGCTGCTCCTGCACCATTGTCTCGAAGTCTCTGAGAATGCCACTCTGTTTGCGATTCTTTACGGCATCATTGTAGATCTGCTCAATGAACGAATCTGGATCGGAGTAGGTTCCACCCACAGCTCCATCGTCTAGGCTGAAGTCTGCAAAGTCCTCCACATTGTCCACTTCCTCCCAGTCGTTCGCCTCCCGATTCGCATAACGATCCGCATTGCGTTCCGCCTCCTCGCACTCGGATGCATCATGATGCGACTCATCCGTTGGCTGCGTACGCTCATTGTTATCCGAGATGCCCTCGTCCAATTCAAATTCGTAATCATCATCGTCATCATCGTCATCCATTTCGACTACAGTTTGTCGTTCGTCCTCGCTGTCATTGCTGCTGCAGGCCTCATCGTTGCCCGGCTGCTCGCCGCATATATCAAAATTATAGATTGCGCTCGTCTCATCAAACTCGGCTGCTTCCGACTCCGCCTCCGCTGCGAGCACGGCGCGTGCCCATGAGCCCTCTTCCATGGCATATTCCGACTCCTTATTCGACTCCTCTAGCAATATTCTACCCTCTTTCAAGTTCAGCTCGAGACTGTCCAGATCGTGCGTATAGAAATCCTCTTTGAGCCAAGTTCTCTTGCCCGTCAGCGAGCGCACCTCGATCTGTGAGATATACACGCACTCATCGCTAGGATACTCCTCAACTGGCTGCTCCTGAGCCAGCGAGTAGCGTCGGAAGTGATGATACTCCTCTGGCTCTAGCTCTGCAAACGGATCCAGCTGTATTAGCGCCGAGTCTGAGGCACGTCTCTCGCTATCCAGGAAATCGGCATTCAAGTAGCGTGAAAAGTTCTGAAAGTTAACGCTGGAAGCCGCCAGCTGATCCAGTAGCTGATCCTGCAGCTCCCGCTTAGCGGCCTCAGCATCAATGTGCTGCAGAGCATGTGCGTCCTCCACATCCCGCACAGGAGAACGACTCTGACTGCGTGAGCGCTGAAACTCAGCCGTGCGATGACGCAGATCATCCAACTGGCCAGAGATGCCTGCACCGAGTGGCTCCTCCTTGAGCTCCTCAGAGACCCGGCGATCGTATTCGTTCGTCTTGGGCTTGGCGCCCAGTCGCTTCTCATTCTCCAGTCCACTGGCGCTGACCAGTGAATTGAGTATCGCCTCCTGCATCTCACGCTGAGCTGCCGCCTGATCTCTGGCCAACGATAGATCCAACGAGGGCGACGGCGTACGTGAGCGTTCAAAGCGCGCATTATCTTCGCGCTGCTGGGCATACTCGCTGCCCAGATCTAGAGATTCGCCTACATAGGTGGAGCGCTTGAAGCCACTGATGTTGAGCTCCTGCTTAAGATCACGTGCTGCATCCGAAATGGTGCGTTCGTAATTGTAGGCATAGTCTGATTCGTCGGGCGAACCGACGCGCAGCTCGATCTCCTCGCTGGCATTCGTGAGCTGATGCAGTACCTCCAAGTCGAGCTCCCGCTGCTTGGCTAGGCTAGCCAACACATGCTCCAGCTCGGCGCTATTCTGACGCAAGCTGCGCTGATCAGCGCCTTCGACATTGAGCGTCAAATGGAACTCCAGCTCTTCTGTTCCATCGTTGGGCGAAATGGAGCGTGAGCGTGAGCGTGAAGGCGACAGTGAGCGCATATCCCGACTGCTGCCGGAACGTTCCTTGACTGGATGAAATTCCGGTTCTGGTGTCTTAGCCCGCTGATCGAGCTGCTCAAAGAATGCATCATTCTGAGCTATAAGCTTCTCTCTTCTGTGCTGCAGACTGTGCTCCAGATTGGCGGCCGTTGGCAGAGGCGAACGGGAGCGGGAACGCGAATGTGAGCGAACGCGATTCAGACGCAGCTGCTCGAACAGCTTGGCCATTGACTCGGGCGTATCCTCGGGCTCCTCCAGTTCTTCCTTAGGCTCCTCTTCCACACTCTCAATGGAGATGGTGGGCAACGGAGGTGGGCTGAGCGCAATAACTGGAATATTTATGGGCACATCCACGCCTGCTGCAGCCTGCTCTTCTCTCAGCTGCTCAAAGAGCTCATCGTTGTGCTTGATGCGTTTCAAGCGTCTCGTTTCCAAACTTCTCTCTATATTATCTGCAGTGGGCAAGGGCGAACGTGAACGGGAACGGGAACGTGACTGTGAACGTTCACGTGAATTGCGCTCGGCCCGCAAATTCTCCACAAACAAACGCATCTCCTCGCGTGTGGGCAATGGCTCCGAGTCATCTACTCTCGCCTCAGCCATATCATTGATTTCGATTATAGGTTGGGGTAGATTGATGTCAGATTCGAAATGTTTTGACTTGATCTCCTCATAGCCATTGGTTTCCATTTCCATAGTGTTTGCCCCTTGATTATTCAGCGCCTTCTGCTGCATTTGCTGCTCCAGCTCGCTCACAGTTTGAGGTTGTGCCTCAAAGACCATGGGCACAGCTGGATTGCCACCATTCTGTGGCTCGTCATCGGCAACATTCTGCAGCGGCAATTGCTCGCCTTGAGACTGGTTCGCGCTCAGATTGGCCTCCAGCATTTGCAAAACTAATTCACAATTCAGCTCGCCAGCCAGCAGACCCGCATGACTATCATCGTAGACCTCCAGTGTGTGCGCCTCATCCACATCCATGCGATTGGCCACGTTCTTGGGCTGTGGCGACGGATTGCGTGAGGCAGATCTGGATCTCGATGGATTTACAGATGCCTGAAAGTCGTAGAAATCGCTAATGCCCTCCATGAGCAAACCATATTCATCCCTCCATGGACCCGTATCCGGCTGACGTATTGTTATCGTGGGCGTCGGCAAGCTGGCTGCTTGTGCAGCTTCCTCCGATTCACGCCAACGCTCCTCGTAGTGATCCATTTCATCGATGCGCGGACTGCGACGCAGACCAGGTGAACCGCGACGCGGCTGCTCCTCTGTCGCTGAAGAGGTTTGCAGCTGCACGAGCAAAAGCCAGCAGAAAGCAGAAAGCAGAGGGCAGAGCCAGATATGAAAGGCAAATGGAAAGCGGTTAAAGCAATTGCAGGGGAAATGGTTAGGGCTAGGCGGGCATTGGAGGCAGTGCGGGCAGTGGGGGCATGGGTTAACACTTGGCCAAAGCACTTACATTGGATTTAATGTCGCTGCTGCTCGATTCCGTTGCTTTCGAAGATTCCGCGCTGTCCATTTCCTTCTCCTGATCAAAAGTCGATCGATTATAAACAGTTGCTGATATGCTGCTATGCTCCACTTACCAATTGCTCCTTGGAGCGCTGCTGGCGCAGTGAATTGGCCGCCAGCTCATTTTGTTCCTCGGTCGCGTGCTCAAAGGACGAGGCCTTGGGCAAGTTCTGTGAATCATCCAGCACCTCTTCGCCGGAGGCGCGTCTCTCCAGATCCAATTCCTCCTCGTCAATAGATAAGGCTTTTTCGCGCTTCCAAAACTCCGTATCCTTATAGTGTTCCGGCTGTACTTCGCCCCAGGGATTTGAGCTCTCCTCGCCGAGCATTTCCAGTGAGCCTGCTGCATCGGTCGCTGGCTTCACGTCCTTAATAGGACTGCGCTTGTGTCGTCTGTGATGCGATTTGACACGCAGATTCGGCTCTGTGTACTTGATGGGATTGTAGTCCGCCTTGTCGCCATGTCGCAGTTCCTCCTCCTCCAGCGATGTGAACATTTTCAGTTCTTCGTCACGTGAGGCGCGTGACTCACGCGATGAATTCGAGCTGCCGCTTGATCGTCGCTTCTTGAAGGCGCGTCGACGACCCGAGCCATCCTCACGTATCAGTGATCGACTCTTGATGCCATCTAGCGAACGCAAATAGTCCTCTGTATACTGGACATCGGGCACATTGTCCTCACCCTCTGGCTCCTGACGCTCCTCCTCAGTTCTGCGCTCCTCGGAGGGCTGGGTGCTGAAAGAGGATTGCTGGCTGGAATTGGGCTCCACAGAGGAGCCCTCATCGGAGACACCCGGAAACATTAGAGTCCTCGAGCGAGTGTAGGGTGCCTCTACTCCTCCGCTCTTTTGGCCAAACTGCGTCTTCACGCGCTGCACAATCACCGGCTCTTCCACTGGCGGCTCCTCGAATCTGGGTGGCAATATTTTCTTGACGCACGGCTCCTCAACAACCGGCTCCATGCCCGCATATTGGTCATCCTCCTGCTGCTGTGCCGCCTGCAGCATGCGCTGCTGCAGCATCACCATCTCCTCCTCTGCCTCCATAAAGAGCCGCGCGTTCTCTTCAATCGATCTCTGTTTCTTTTCCATATTCATTTTGTTCGCTGCCATTCGTCGCGACTCCTCCAATATTAGCGCCTCCTCCTCCAGTTCGCTCTCTGTGGCGCTCAGCTTGCGCTCGCGCTCAGCGGCCAACAGACGTTCCACAATTTCCGCATCCCTTTGTTCCTGCTCATCGTCCAAGTCGAAGAGCTGGCGCTCAATCTCTGCTGCGGCCGCTTCCTCTTCGATCAGACGTTGTGCGCTGAGTCGCTCCTCTTCTGCTTCTTGCAGTTTTCTCTCATTTTCTTCCAGTTCGCGCTGTTCTTCTTCTGCTCTTCTTTGCCTATCTTCTCTTTCCACTTCGGCCTGCAGCAATTTTCTTTCATTTTCCTCACGCTCGCGTTCGATTTCTTGCAATTTTCTTTCATTTTCCTCTCGTTCGCGCTCTGCCTCAAGCGATATTCTCTCATTCTCTGCTGCCAGCAGTTTTCTTTCATTCTCCTCCCTTTCTCGTTCGGCTTCTAGCAATTTTCTTTCATTTTCCTCGCGCTGCTTCTCGGCCTCAATCGCTTTGCGCTCATTCTCCTCACGTTCTCGCTGCTCTTGCTCTTCGCGCTTTCTTTCGGCTGCTTCGCGTTCTTTTTCCGCCTCGATTAGCCTTCGTGCGCTTTCATTCGCCACGGCAGCCACTCGTTGCTCCTCTGCTCTTTTGCGATCCTCCTGCAGCCTGTGCTCCGCCTCCGCCAGCTGTTTGCGCGTCTCCTCCTCGATGCGTCGCTGCCGCTCGAGCTCCGCCGCCAGCGCCGCTCGTTTCTCAGCCTCCGACTCCACACGAAATCCATTGCTATAGAGCACACCATCCTGCATCATATTGCTGCCTGCGGCTGCCTCTCTGGCCGTCGCCTCAGCCAGCTCTTTGTCCAGCCGCTCACGCAATCGCGGCAGCTCCTCGGCATCGGCCGCAGCATCGAGAGCATTATTACTATTCGGATGCTGGCAGCTCCAGTGATACAGATGACGCGCCACAAACGCAAACTCCAAGGCGCCCAGGTAGCCAATCAGCAGCGAGAAGAGCAGCTCTCCAATGCCGGTGAGCGCGTCGTCTGCAGCCATTCGCGTTCGCTTGCGTAATGCGCCGACTTTTTATAGAGTATTCAGCAGCAATGCAATGAAACGCGTATAACTAGCTGTGTATGAGTGTAGTGTGTGAGTGTGAGTGTGTGTGTGTGTGTGTATTCACCACGCACTCACAAACACTCAGGCAGACAATCGAAACACTCAAAGGCGATTAGGTAATTCAATTAGAAATTTTCTTCGCCAAGCGAAACAAAAATCGTTGAAAATTCACTTGCAAATAAATAACTTGAAATTTTTCGCCAACAATTTTCCAAATATATATATTTTCCTATAAATATATATATCTATATATATGTATATTGTGCACACTTTATCACTTTTTTGCCTTTTCCGTGAGGGGGCCGCAGCGAGGCAGCAGCGTGGCGCCAGTTGTTGCCACCTAATCGATCGTCTTGCAACTGATTAATGCCGCGCAGCTAAAGGGCCGACAGCGGCTGAGTGAATCACAAACAATTCGGGGCAGGCAGTCAGGCAAGGTGGACGAACGTTAAGTATTTTGGCAACGAAATTGGCCCACGGCCTGTGGCTTATTTTGTTTCTCTCTCACTTATTGGCCGAGCGCGATTCCTAATCAGTGCGCCATGTAAATTGCGAATGATTTCTCGTTTAACAATCTATTCAGCGAAAGGCCAATGAATAAATACATACACACACACACACACAGAGAGAGAGTCATACATACACATATATTATTTTTATTTTATTTTTCACATATTCCATTTCGTTTGGTTTTCGCATTTGTTGCGTTCACGCTTCTCATTTTGGGGCTATTTATGTTTTTTAATACTTTTGCCATGGCCAATGTCGTTGCAGTTGTTGCTGCCACAAATTGTGGCAACAGCAACAACAAGAACAACATTTCATTTATCAGCAAATAAGAAATTCATCTATTTTTATTTTGCTTCTAATAAATATCGAAATAATGTGCCAAAAATAAATTGGAATGCCTGGGCGTTTGTTTTTCATTGTATTTTCCCTATTTTCTCTGTATGTGTGTGTTGAAAGGGAAAGTGTGCTCGCGACAGCATCGCAGTGGGCGTGGCAGCCTTATGCTATATATTTATGTTATTTTCAATGGCAAATGAATGAGATCGCCGCATGATATATAGAGATTATATTGAAGCATACAGCTGGCATCGCAAAAGCGAACAGCTGCTGAGCTCTTAAGCTAATATGTTTTTCGAAAAACAAAAAACTGTTAGAAGGTCAAACATTTGGAATACTTTTTTAAAGTGACATATGCTCTTTTATCAAAAGAACAAAAATAAAAGACGAAAAGCGTAGATCAATCAGTTTAAGTTGGCGTGCTTAAATTTGTTACAGAAAATTACAAGCGAAAATAAATTTTCATTTATAAAAAATTTATTATTTTACATATATAAAAGTACAGTGAGAAATTCGTTTTTTTCGATTTCGATTATAATATTAATCAATTTTATTATTATTTTATGTATTATCATTTTTACTTATTTTATTTGTATATTTTAAAACAAATTTAAAATATACAAATAAAAAAAGGAAAAATAATGATAAAAAAATGATAATAATAAAATAAAAAATATAAATATTTTTTTAAAATCATTATTTTAAATTATATAAATCAATTTATTTATTTTTAATTTTTTTATATTAAAAGTTTTTTATTTATTAATTTTTTTGTAATTATATTTATGTATATTATATATATATTTTTTTTTAATTTTTTCATGTTATATATATTTTTATTTTTATTATTTTTCATTTATTTTTTAAATCATTATTTTAAATTATTTTAAATAAATCAATTTATTTATTTTTAATTTTTTATATATTAAAATTTTTTTATTTATTAATTTTAATTTTTTTTTTTTAATTATATTTATGTATATTGTATATATATATTTTTTCATTTTTTTTTTTTTTTAATTTTATATATATTTTTATTTTTATTATTTTTCATTTATTTTTATTTTTTTATTTTTTATTTTTAATTTTTTTATATTATTATTTTGTTTTGCTTATTTCAATTGTTCAAAATTTTATTTTAATTTTTAATTTAATTTATTTTTATATTATACCCACAAAAGAACATATTTAAATCGTAGAACTCTCTTACTTATGAAAACCGGCTTGAAACTTCCGGCTTGCTTTAAGAGCTCACAAAGAGGACTTTAAACTTGCACAAACACTTTCCATCTAAGTACTGAAGGATTACTTAATGCTAAAACTACGACTTACTTCCGAATTTAAGCTGCTGCTTCGGCTACCAACGATGTCAGCATGTCAAAGGACAATGCCACAAAGGAACTGTCAACTGGCCTCGATAAGGGCCAAAAGCTGCATTGGCTGACCTTTCGATATGACCGACCAGATATGAAGTTCAATGAAGAAAATAAAATAATATACCATGGCTAAGGATTATAGAGGACACACCTCAGCCATTAAAGCTAAGCTGAGCTGAGCGTGTGACGGACCATAAAAGCAAAAACAAAACCAAAGGAAAACTTAGATGAGCGAGCGAGAGACAATTAGAACCGCGAAACAATTAGAGGAACAGCCTGAAAGTGTGCTAAGCATTTGTGTCCATGTAGTCTAGTCGCGTGTGTGTGTGTGGGAGATAATTTGGTGATGGATGATTTGAAAGCGTGCACTCACCTCATCACAGCCCGTGCAGCGGGGTTTCAACATTTCCGCGTAATGGCGCTCGCAGTAGACCTTGTCATCGTGGACACAGTAGGTGAGATCCACCAGCAGCTCGTTGCAGGTGCTGCAGGTGAAGCACTTGGGGTGCCACATGACGCTCTCCACAAATTTGGGCGCGGCCACAATCAAATCGCCAGCGGATATCTCATTCTCGCACTGCGCACAATGCTCATCGTAGGGCGCATCCTTAATGTAGGCTAAAGGACAGACCAAAGTGATATGTAGAAATGAAAGACTTTAACCAACTCTAACTGCACTCACCTATATCCAATGCAATTTCGTTGCGTGCCGTCACAAAGTCCTCGAACGACGCCTCATGCTGCACCTCCAGATGCCGGCAGTGCTCCAGCGAGAGATCCTGCTTGGGCAGCTGATACGCGATCTGCTGCTCTCGGAATCGTGCTCCCTCGCTGCCCAGCCGCGGCACCTTCTCATCCGGCAGCTGCTCAAAGTAGCGATTCACTCGCGACGAGGCGCGCACACCAGCCGGCACCCATGTATAGCCGAGATCTCGCGGATCCACGCCCGAATCAGCAGGCGAAACGACCTTGAAGCCAAGTCGCTCGTGCACACTCGTCGTCTGTTGCTGATAAATGGCGTGAGCCTCACGCGGACATTTGCACGATTGACAGGTTTTCCTGGAAAACAGAATCGAAGATGGGAAATGATGAGAAATTAAATGAGGAAAGTTAAAGATATAAATAAATACGATATAAATAGATATAAACTTGGAATATAACTTGGAACTGAATAGCAGAGAAGAATTTGTTTTTATTATTATCATTTCTTTTTTATATATATTTTATTTTATATTTTTAATTATTTTAAAAAAAATTTTTATTTTTATTATATTTTTTTTTTTGCATTAATTATTAATATTTTTTTAATTTTTATTAATAATATTCGCAACAAATAAAACATTTTCATTCATTTTCTTATTTCATTATAGTTCCACTGTAGTTCCAACAATGGCCGCTACGCAGCAAAACAGCGCTAGCTGCAAGCTCACTGCGGACCACGCACAGCGCCATCTAGCGACAGCTTTCGTCACGTTTCATACGCTTACCTCACAATGAGATCGTAAATTTCCTTTTTATCAAACACCTTGCAGTAGATGCTAAGCACATTGAGGCAGGCATAATGCATGCCCGTCCAGGGCACATCGGATGAGGCCATTGCCACCCACAGGGGGCAATCAGCGTGTCGGTCCAGGTCGAGCATTTTAACCATTTTATGCGCACAACTTAACGGTTAACACTTTACGATGCTGCGCACATGAACGTTAACTGCACTTCAAACTTTGCTGGTTTTATGATTTACTTTTTGACAGTTGCTATTAAAACTATTATTGCTTATTAAATTTGCGTTCTGCTTTACATTAATGTTTCACTTTTTGCTTTCAGTTTCACGTTTTGCCTGAGTCATCGAAAAGAAAACAAAAAAAAGTTGGCCAAGTGCTGCTTGGGAGGCGCCTCCACAGAGAAACGAAAAAGATATTTATATAAGTTAAACAGTTTGCATTCGGCACATCTGTTTGGATTATGCGCTCATTGACATTTTGATGAAGGTGTTAAATTTAACCTTTATGCGAGCGCTCACACATTTACGAGCTCTGCTGTTTATTTAGTTGAAATTCGTATTTTCTTTCAATTGCCATTAATTGTTTGGGTTTTCTTATATGTCTTCTCTGTTTTCCAATTAGACAAATACAATCAATGTCATAACCGAAAAGAAACAACAACAGCAAACGACCCATGCCTGAAACATGAGTCCGAGTCCAAATGACCAGCACTCAAAAAGGTATTCGAAAATGAAATAAAAATAAAAAATAAAGGCAAAGGCGAAGGCGAAGGTAAAGGTAAAGGCAGAGGCAAACGCAGCGGCAGAGACAGCAGCTCCCAACTTTCTGATAAGATTAATAAATACGAAAAAAATATATATAAAGAACACACACACACACATACACACACGAATTGCGTGATGTCATCAGTGGGCTTTGAGGGGCGGGGGCGGGGGCGTGGCTGAGGCAGCAAAACAGATTGTCAACAGCCACGAAAAGTAAAACAGCTCAGGTAGGTAATAAAGTCGAAAAATAGCTGATGAGCAAGCAGCTACGCAGAGATAAGTCCAATAAGAACGAAACGCGCGGCTCCAATAAGAGGAAATGCATGCAAGCTCGAGCTGACCTTTTATAGACACAAACCAAGCGCCAACTGTTGCTAATTGCTCACGACTCGCGACGTCAATGCGGAAAATGCAACAGGTTTGCAAATAACCCCAAGTGGGGGACTCTCACTCTCTCTCTCTCTCTCTCTTTGGAGAGTGTGGAATGGGGGCTACCTAGTATCTGGTATCTTTATGCAAACATGGCACAATTTAATGGAATTATTTGCATGATTCATATTTGCAATTCTTTGTCTGCTATCAAGCAACGAGATCAACTTATGTTTCTGCTATGAATCATGCGATCATTATTTGATAAGCCATCAAAATTGCTAAGAATGGGCTAGATCTATGTCTAGAGCTAAGATAACTTGATTTATAGTAGAAATTTTTATGGAGCTCGTCAGTAAAATAAATAGAAAAGTAAAAATGTTGAGTTTGTGGCATGTAGAAGAAGGATTATCAGAAGACAAGATATATAAATGATATAGAAATTTTAAAAATATATAAATATATTTTATTTATATTCATGATTAGTTTAAAATAAAAACACGAGTGCGCATTGCCCAGCCAATTTATCGCGCAGTCATAAAGATATTGTCATAAAACTTATCAATGATTTGTTTGCTTCATATTCAAGCAGTTTATATATCTGTCGATATCAGAATTCTATAGCATAACGCTTAACGAAGAACTTCTTGTCTATTTCGTCATACAGATATATTTACCCATATTTTCACTTATGAGCTATACGAAACACTTGAGTTATGAACAGAATCTTATCAATATTAAATTTAAGCAAGGGGAAACAATATTTCAGCTATGTAAAATTTATATTTATTTACTATTTTTCTAGCAATTATTTTTGAGGCAATCTCTGGTCTCGTAGAGTTCTATAGCTAACGAGCATTATTTTAGCTTTCTATATATCCCTTTATCCATATCTAACTTCCACAACAAACATTAATAATAGCAAAATTTCGCATATAATCATTCATTTTCAAGATCTATTTGTCTAGCTATGTTAGCTTAAGCATATATAGCTGTTTTTCTATATAATCTATGTTTCATGTATAATAAGAAATTACAAAATTAGAATTTAAACATTTGGTGACCTCAAGCGATGGGCTTTTTATAGCATTCCCTGCTTAATCACAGCGCCTCAAGCTAATTCATCATACTAAGACCAGCTATAAATATCTAAAAGACGCTGACATTTACATACAGATATATATGCACATATATATGTATATTTAGTTACAATTTGCAAGGGGCCACATAGCAAAATAAGACTCTAGTGAAAATTTGTCTGCTTCTTATCGCATAATAGAGCGTACCTACTATATAGACAGAGATAACTGTAGCATTGTCTGTCAGTCAGACTTTCGCATACTATCTAAATAATTTCAATTTCTTTTGTATTCATAAAGTTGTCAGATGCGCAGCCTTATCTCACTCTGAGCAAACAATTATTATGCCATTAAAACGTATTCAGCGCAGATTAAACAGATGTCGTACGCCCATATCAAATGAGCGAAAAAAGCGAACAGACTTCATTTAATTGAATTGCGACAGCAACACGAATTTAATAAACGATAGCAGAGAGCAATCAGCACGAA
This sequence comes from Drosophila buzzatii, assembly GCA_035045845.1. Lineage (NCBI taxonomy): Eukaryota > Metazoa > Arthropoda > Insecta > Diptera > Drosophilidae > Drosophila > Drosophila buzzatii. The sequence goes on from JAWNOS010000505.1 coordinate 6,723,829, forward strand.
TTGGGCGCAATATGCAATGCAAACATACATATACATATATAATTATCATGGAAACGTAGAGTATAATGAGATACCCTATAAAAAGAGATTTGCTTGCAAATTATCATATGTGCATATCGAATGGTTGCTATAAGCATTGAATGCTTAGGCCAAGGTTTAGTTTTAGCAGATCGCTAAGAAATTATAGATTCATGGCATTTTCTATTGATAATGATGTAAAATTCGATATATAGTTTATTCTTTTATTATTTTAAATCCTAGAACATTTTCTTTAACTAATTTGTATATTCTCTATTTCATTTTAATTCTTAAGATTTTAGTTCAAAAACATTTTCTTGGAAAAAAATTATAATTTTTCTACAAAAATCTTAAACATTTACTTTTATGATTTTTTGCGGTTTTTACTTTAGACAAGTTTACATTAGAAAATATTTGCTTGTCTATATGATATACTAGAGTATATCATGATTGTTTTTTTTGACAAGCGGATAAATGCGTATGAAAACATAACGAACACGGCAAAGGCAAAGGCGAGAAGAAGAGGCAGCAGCAGAGGCAAGCGTCGAAGTCGCTGCCAAAGTTTTGCTGCGAGATAAATGTAATTAAAAGCTAGCACACACACACACACGCACACATAGACAAACGTTCGTTTGTTGTTGCCCGCAGCATTTGGCAGTTTGTTCTGCTGAGCCAATGGTGAAGCAGGGAGCAGGAGCAGCTGAGGTAAGCGCGGGGCAGTCAAACAATTACAATTGATAAGCACCAAAGTCACTTTCATTTATATATATACATTTATATATATGCTTATACGGCTCGGCGAGCAATTGGAAAAGTTTTTGGCGACAAACCGACATTTAAGGGCCAAACTGCAGAGACTGTGAAGACGTCTCCCCACCGCCGTCTGTCCGTCTCAATTCTCGTCTGACCATTTGCGACGCTAACCTTCTCCCTACGCCCCGGCAACTCTGTCTGAGCGAAATCCAATTTTCCACTATAATTGAACAGGTTGCGCCATAAACAATAAACAATAAACAATAAAAATGTGCGCATAAAAGTCAACGCCGGAGTGCAACAAATCTCAATTATGAGCTAGCAGCAGCAGCAGCACTGCTCAGTTCAGCTCGCCTTAGCAAGCTGTGCGCGAGCGAGAGATGGCTAGATGAAAAGAGCATGTGAATGGCAATGAGAGTGAGAGTGAGTGTGTGCAGAAGGGAGATGGCGTGCGTGATAGAATAACTGCAGTTCAAAGCTCAAGCGCGCGAGCGCTACCGTTCTCACACACACTCACGCTCAAACTCACACACACACGCACACAGTTCAGCTCACCCACATGGCCAAGCTCACTCTGCGCTGCTCGCACGCTTTTCGCTTTCGATTAAATGACTTTTAATGCGATTACGACAACAACAACAATAAGAGCAAGAACAATAACAATGCTTGCTCTATTCTATGCACTTGACTGCGGCTACTGTCCCACAAAAACTGAACTAAATAAAAGTCAGTTTATAAATGATGCGTGTAGATGGCAACCGCTAATTGAATCAGTGAGCAGCCAACCAGCGATAAGGTAGATAATTAACATATGCCGTTAAGACAAAGAGACATAGGGAGAGAGTGCCAGAGAGTGGAAGAGAGTGCCAGAGTGTGGCAGAGGGAGAGAGCGTGCGAGCATTGGCCACCCGCTTGGAAGTTAAGCAGCGGCTGTTGTCATGACAGAGCAGGAAAGCAGCTTCTAGTTTATGACTTGCAGACACACGCATAGCCACACACACACACACACACACACTAATACATACAAGAATTATATTCTTTTGCAACTGTTTTTTTTCTACCTATCTATGTGTGTGTGTTTGTATATAAATGCCAAATTGCATTGCGCTTTGTGAATTATTACGGCCTTGCATGTACATTACTTTAGCTTCAGCATTTGCTTGACTCTCCTCTCTTTCTCTTTCTCTCGCTCTTTTTTTTTTATTATGCGCGGGGGTTTTCAGTTCCGCGAAATCTGGCCACAATGTGTTACACAAAAAAAAAACATATAAAAGCAAAACAGGCGCAACAAATGACAAACCCGGATGATGCACTTTGATAAATTTAGCTGTAGCTGCATCTGTGTGTGTGCGCGTGTATTACGGTATCTCTCATATATTAAGCCTAAATGTTGGCAAGTCAATTAAGATCCTTTTAGTTCGCCTACCCTTGTCACGTTCTGTATAATGGATCGAGGTTAATATCTGAAATTCCATAAAGCATGGACGAGGCTCTGCTTCAAGCCGTTATTCTTGTCACATACAATCTTTATACGCGAATTCTCGAAAGTATCTTTAATGGAAAGTCTCTGTATCTTGAGCAAGTTTTAAATGTAATGATTTCCTCTATAAGCAATATGTAAACATATGTATGTTTGTTTGTATGTATATAAATAACTCATACTATAAATCTTATTAACAATCTGTGAATTTGATTTTGATTGTCTTGCGGTAAATTCTGTTTATAGTTAACTATGAAATAAATCTTAAAGCAAAGGCATTTGCCTGCCAAAGAATTTTTAATAATACAAATTTTAGTTTTAAATATTTTTAGTTGCATAAAATATTATAAACTGCTCTGAAACAACTCTGGTTGAAGAGATGGCTTAAATGTAATTAATATTTCAAATATATTAAATAAATATATTAAATGAAATGGTTAAATATCTTCAAAAAGAAAATCTCGTATCTAATTGTTATATTTAAATCATTTAAACGTAAGACCCGTAACATTCTTTAATAAAATCCAGCCTCAAGTTTATATATTTAAAAAATATTTTAAATACTTCACACCTTTCAGGCAATCTCCTCGAATATTCTATTTCAAGAATTTTAATTATTTTTATTATGCTATTTTCTACTGATTTATTACAAATAATTCACATGAAAAAACAAATAACAAAAATTCCAAACAAAGACAATTTCTTGGGTAATTTTCATTGAAATGTTTTTTGTTGTTGCCAAAAATTTTTACTTTTGATCATTTCGGCCTGTCACCGCATAAATAAACAACAACAGAAACAAATTAAATTTTGCAGGAATATTTTTGGTCAAACACAATTTTTGGGTGTCTTTTATACAAACAGCTTTTCGATTTGTTTATAAATATGAAGAAACCGCAATTGGATAAATGTAAACAAAGATATGGCTGGCAATTGGCGTTTTGTTTGGGGCCGATGATGAAGAAGAAGAAGAAGAAGAGAACAACAGAAAATATGAATTCGGTTTTCGAATTTCTGTTAGTACTTGAACTTGAGCAGCCGTGAACGCAACCCACACAGACAGACACACTCACACACATCTCATTATCTTTTAATTTAATTAATTTTTTTGTTGTGCTTTACACCTTTTTGGCCAACAGATAAACGCAGAAATAAAGAAGTCAACGAACGCTGTACGAAAGTCGCGCGGAAAACGCGCGCGTTTGCGTAGCGAGTGAGAAATGAAAAAGGACGCTGCGAGCGCTGCCAACCGTACCGTTACACAATTCAATCCCAACTAAACTCTGCGTCGGCGTCGTCGTCTGGTCTGGTCTGTTCTGCCTGCTGTCATGCCATGCATGTTGTTGTTCTTGTTGTTGTCGTCGGCGCAGCCGAAGCGTAGCATAAACGAAGCTCTCTACTACGAAAAGAAAGCAAAGCGAGCATCGTGGGAGACGGGGCCAAAGAGCACGCTCGGCTTGACGAGCGAGAGTAAGCGAGTGTGTGAGATAGACAGAGAGAGAGAGTGAGAAAATGTGAGCGATAATGACATGGCACCTGCTCGTGCCTTCTTCTTGTTTTTGTTGTTCTTCTTCCACTTCTTTGTTTTGGCTGCTGTGACTCTTGCTGCTGCGTCTGCCGACAGGCGGCGCTGCATTTGTTGTTGCTGCTAGTGTTGCAGCCGCAACCGCTTATTAGCAATGCGAGTGCGTTAGGGTTTTAAAATACTCTACACTTATCGGATATGTGTGAAGGGGAGAATTATAATTTTGTGGTTATGTTGGTTAGGGCTTTTAATATACTTGTTACAGTGCTTGAAGGGGAGGTATAGTTGAATCATATTAAATATATATATGGTATAAGTTGTGGCTTTAAGATACCCTTTGGCAAAGTGTGTTGAAGATATATTTTTATATTTTCTTAATTACAAATATTTGTATGACCTGCATAACCTGTACTCTTTCTAAGTACTCTTTACAGGTCATCTGCTAGTCGATCACTCTCAGCACACTAATCTCTGCCTCTGTTCTTCATTAATACAACGCATGCTGCACACACGTGTGGGAATTGCCTAATGAGTCAACAGGTTGTCCGCATGGCTGCCCCAATGTGGAGTCGAACGAATTTCGAGTGGAGCCTCAGTTGCACTTTTTCGGAGGGCGGGCGCCAAGCGGGCGGGGCTAATTAATGGCCAACGGGCACTGCATTTATTATACAAATGTAGCTCAGGGATGTGAAAGACGATAGACGGCAGTCGACCAGCGGCCAGCGGCCAGCAACATGTGGGCAAAGGGGGACAAGGTCAGAGTCAGCTCGAGTCGCCCAACTGTGGCAGCCACATTTATCAAAGCTCCTTCGCTTTGATTGCCACATGCAACAAATTACACGTATTTATAAACAAAGCGACTAAGCGGCAACTAAGTATCCGAAAGACCAATTGAAATGTTTTACTTCTCGTTTAACTAGCGCTGAGAATAGAGCGGCTGCAGGGTGGGAGAGAGCGAGAGCGAGGAGGCGTGGCAAAGTGGGGGCCAAACATTGTCAGCGGCTATACAAAATCCATAAAGACAATGCAAATGGCTCGTAAAAATATTATGATGCCATTGAATGTGGCACGAGTTGCCACTGAGAGTAAGTGCAACAAAGTGGCAGTTGAGCGACTTAGTAAATACCCTGTAAATATTAAAAGGTGGATTTACAAAAGAGAATAAGGTAAGGATGAATTTGAAATAGAGGAGAGATGAGAGAGAATGAGCAAATAAATAATACAATGTGGAGTAGAGAGAAAATGAGATCGAATTGAGGATAAGAGAGAAGAGAGGAGAGGGAAAGGATTAGAGAGAGAGAAAGAGAGAATAGGAAGAGAGCTGAAAGAATAGTGAGCAGAAGCATATAGAATAGTGAGAAGACAGAGAGGAGATGAGAGAGGAAACTTCAGAAAAGAAACATGATAAAAGAAATATTAGAAATGAAACATGAGAAATGAAACATGAAAGAAGAAATAAAATAAAATTCTTCTTTCATGTTTCATTTCTCATGTTTCTTCTCTCAGAAATAAAACATGAGAGATGAAATATGATAAATGATAGAGGCAAGAAGAGAGATGAGAACAGAATTAGAGCGCATAGAGATTATAGAGAGAGAGCAACCCATTTACAAAACTTTACAGGGTATCTATGATGCGTGTTGTCTTTTGCTCATTTCATTGTTTTTGTTTTTCTTTGCAGCTCACTTTGCCAGCACTTTGTTCGATTTGTATATTTGCACAACAAACAGACAAATGGAGCGGGCGGCGAGGGCGTGGCAGTTGGCCCGATTGGTCTTTGGCAAAGAGTTTTCATACATGGCGTACGCGCCCAAAAGTCAACAGACCCTCAAGAGTCTCTCAACAACTGTGATGGACAGCGCACGCATAAATATAAATATATATCCATATAAATCTATATAAACATATGTTTATATGTATATAGCTGACGGCCCCCTACCTGCAGCTCTGATTCCCCGAAACATTTTCGATCTGACGCCAGCAAAAAGAGATCCAAATGCCTTGGCCGCATCAACAAGAGATTCATTGCTTGATTTGCTTTTTTTTCGCTTTGCTCATAATTTATGAAATTTTGTTTTAATGCAAACAAAAATTATTAATTGGCTTCCAATTGGCCAAAAAGGGGCAGCGACTCTGGCACATGTATCTGCTCGTACACTGTAAAGCGTGTCAGCGCGGCAGCTATCAAGCAGTCGTAGGTGTAGTCAAGATTAATGACAAACCCCTTCCCCATCTACACTCGACATTGTGCTCCCTTCTCTCGCTTAATTAGAGGTCTCGCAAATTGCATGCATTATTGAGTCTGGACCAAGTAGGTGCCACAAGGTGGCAGCTGCCACTCTTCCAACTATCCATCAACTTGATAAGCAGCGCCATTAAAAGTATATCTATCTATATGCATGCACATACATATATACCTGTATCAGGTAATCTTATGCATGTACGTATTCATATTCGATTACGAAATGCAAAACGTGACTTCGTCAACACGGCTGATTAATTGACGGCGTGCAAAGGGAGCGAGAGGGAGAGAGAGAGGGACAGCTAAATGCCGGAAAAAGTTGGCAATGCATAGCGAAAAAAATGTAAAAAACTGAGCGAAAAAAAAAACATATATCGCTTGATACAGTGGCTAAGCAAAAAGTGTTGATACCAAGAGGTAATAAATATAGCGACGAAACGCGGATATGCAATGATTTAAAGTATAATCTCTTTAAGCTGGCTGGAAGCTTACTTTAGTCTATACTTGGAATAAGCAATTGGCTGCTAAATAATGCAGATGTATTGGAAGATTACATATTATGAGTAGAACTTTCATTGGTATTCATATTATTATTATCATTATCGACATCATTATTTAATCGTAGTTCTAGTCATTGTCATTGGCATTGTCAGCGTCATTATTATTGTTATTATCAATTGCATTATCATTGCCATTGTCATTGACATTATTATTATCATCTTCACTTTCATTATTATCCTCATCATTATCATTATTATCATTCAATCTTTTAAATTTCAGGCAAATTACTCCAAGTTTCTATAATGCTTTACGCCGAAAAGATTCTTGGAATCCATGCAGGGTATCTAATTGTTAAATAAATTGTTAAATAGGAAAAAAAAAACAAAAACAAGTCAATTTAAGCAAAAATAAGTAATGCAGATGTTAAATAAATTGTGGTAGATTACGCCTTATAAATAGCCCAATTAGCAATATATTCTCTTCATTTTCTGTTCCAGTACAATTCCAGAAGAAATGTAAATAAAAACGAAATTCTATTTATTTTCTGGAAACTTTCAGTTTGATGAAACCTTGGACTTGACTTGTTCTATAAATTGACCAACTATAGATTAGTTGAAGCATATACGGACAGACGAACATACATACATATATGTATATGTATGTATATCGAAATATATGAATCTTCCACATTTTGGCCAAAGGCGAACTGTGTTTATTACAAAAGCTATCTATCAATAGATCTTACGGACCATAAACACAGCTACAAAAACTTTGTGTGTGTGTGTGAACCTTTGAATGTGGGTTCATTTGGGTCTGTTTATTTACCTGTCTGCCTATGATACACGCGGCTGTCATTTGCTGTTTTTAATTACAGCTGTGTGGCATATATATATAGATAGACGTACTTGTGGATACATTAAAATAAATGTATCTTACAGATACTACATTCTTTTTTTTTTGGAACTGCCTCGGCCCACCTAGCAGCCATTAAGGCCATTACATTAGATAATGTACTGCGTGAATCCTCTCAGAAAGGCATTATATTTTCCTACACTCATATTTATTTTTATATATTTCTCAGACCAGATTTGTGGAAAACATCACATGAACAGACATGAAATTGTTTTCGTTTTGTTGGTAATTGTGTTTATTCCGCGTAAAAAAACATTTGTTTGAACATTGCTTTGGCAAATCGTAGATATGTTCGGATTTTACGGGTTCTAATTCACGCCTGGCCCATTCATTTGCCACACGAGACGAACAAACTAATTGAGTTTAATGGGGGTCATGTCTTGGATGCTATGCGATTTATTTGACATGCGTCAGCTGCACGCGTTTACCAACACTAGCGAAATAGTTAATGCTATATCCTTGAAACTTCAATATGAATACCTAATGACGAGAGAAAACTCGATTGAGTGCGAATTGATGCAAAACATGCGAACTTGAAATCAAACAAATCAAAGAAACATATATTTTCCATCTCTACATTTATTTCATCTCTCATTGATTTCAACGACTGCTCAAAAACCAAAGAAAAAAAACGAACAAGATTGATGATCAATTAAAATACTTTTTCGATTTGCCAGCCAGAATTCATTTCGCTCATAATTATCGTAACAATAATTCATAAATTGCGCCCCTGGCAGCCCTAGTTCGATTAGTGTTTGGAAACGTGAAAACATGCACAAATTATCGTTAAACGATCTTGAGAATTATTTTTACAATTCTACAGCGAACAACTTGTCCCAAATGTATATTATTGAGATTTTCAGTCGTGTTTTTTGGTTTAATAAATTATATTTGCCAGCTAATAAGCTAATGCGATGTATATTTTTTGGCGACGATTATCGGCTTAGCATATTTTATATACATATATATAATTTATTTCTATAAGATTTGAGGTATTTTTATAGATGTGCAAATCATTTCTGACAATTTCTCAGTTTATGTCTTCATAAAATAACTGTACTATTATTAGTTATCTGCCCTAAAGCTTTTCTAGTTAATTTTCTAGAATTTCCAAAAAAAATTAAATAGATCATCAGTTTAACGTGAAAATTGTTAAACCACAAATTTCCTTGACTTCATAACAAATAAACTGAGGTCATAAAAATATTTGCAAACTATCGTTTAACGCTCTGTCAAAGAAAACATTAAAATTTTCAAGGAAGCAATTGTTCTAAAATATTTGCACAAATAACTTTTTAAATGTCCCACTGCAAATGATATTTACCAGTCACAAATTGTCTGAAAATATTTATTTTATTTTTAGATTTTTTCCAATTTTCCGAACTAATTATAAAACCTTTCACTGTAACGATTAACATCGCTTGGCACTCACCGCTCATTGAACTGTTTGTCATCAAAGCCGCCAGATGGCGTCACGTTTAACGTCAGCCCGACAGACTTTTTGCGTCTGATTGCCATGTGACGTTCGCGTGTGGGAAACTTTGGTTGTTTCTTGACCAACACTGGCTGCACCTCGAAGACATCACGCGACGCAGAGTTTTGCATTTGCAGCTGCATCTTACATAAAGTTCAGTTGTTGTTGAGAGAGAACGCGACGACAACTGCGCTGGCAAGTTTAAAGTGTAAACAAAGACAACAGTTGACAGCTATCTATAGCGGTCATATTTAATGCGTGTCACAGATACCGATAAGCCAAGCGCAAACAAGCAAACACACACACACACGCACATGCACCGTTGTTCTCAGCAAACAGTGCCGAATAAGCGAATGAGAGTGTGTGCAAGTGAACTGCAATAAGCTGCTCTCAACTAGACGTGCGCTCTTGACGTATGTAGCTCTCTCGTATCGCTCTCTCTTCGTTAAGTTGTGTTGAGTTTTAATGTTATGCAGCTGCTGCTCATTAACTAACGAAATTCGCCGCTTGATCGCGTGGGCAACGCACAAGTGCTGCAGAGCAACTAAAAAACTAAAAAAAAGCGAAATACGAAAAACTAAGCCTGGAATTGAGCGTGAGTCAAGTGTGAAGACGTAGGCAGAAGCAGCAGCAGCAGCAGCAAGAGCGTCGCAACGAAACTAAAGAGCAAAAACACGAAGCGCCGTTAGACAACGTCGGCTGCATAAAATTTAAAGCTTAATGGGCCAAGTATAAGCACGAAGTCGTCGGCTGTCGCTCAGTCAGTCAGTTAGTCAATGTCAATTCGTTGCTCAAGCCCTGAGTGAACAACAAAAATTGCAAACGCCGCCGTTTTAACAGCTTGAACTTCGGCTGAACCTCAACAGCTGAGCGCAATTACAACATTTCAATGGAAGCGCAAGCTCTTTATTGGCGCAATCGGCATCAATTTAGAACCGAAGCTGCCACTATATGAGTGCCTATGTGTGTGTGTGTGTGATAGAGAGAGAGAGCAGCGCGTAGAGTAGACAACAAATAAAGCAAGTCAAGGTCTTCGCAAGCACTTTACCGTTGCAGCAACTGAAGAGCCGACCAATGGCTGGCGCCAAGTGCGAATAAGCGTCGAGCTGAGTGAAGAGAAATGATCGCACGCAGCGCTCTATCATGTTACGCCCCATGAAAAACATGTGCAAAAAAAAAAGCTAAATGAAATTGGAACTGTTTGTCATGCTGAGCTCTTTTTCTGGACTGTGGGATTTATGCTTTCGCGTTGAACTATTTATAGAACTGTTGACGTTATAAATGGCCAATTTCAACAAATTAATTTTAATATATTATAAAAAGAAATTTAAAATATAATATATATCTATAATTACGTAGAGGATTATGTATATGCGACTGTTTTGTATATTTATATATTTTTTCAATTCTAATTTATGCCCAAAGTTTTTTTGCCATTAAAGTCAAACAGAATGCTATAAAAACAAAACACAACAAAACCAAATAACAACTGAATTATAGCAAAATACACACACACACACACACACACGCACACACACACGCACACACACACACGCACACACATACATGAGCGAATTGGAACAAAAGCGCTCATACGCCCCGTACATCAAGCAGAAGTTACAATTGCGTTGCTGCCCTGCTCTCCCTCTCTCGCTCTCCCTCTCTCGCTCTCCCTCTCTCGCTCTCCCTCTCTCTCACTTCCAATTGGCTTTCGGCCAGCGCTCGAAATGAAATTGCAAACTGAAACCACAGTTAGACAAAAAGTCAGACACAGCCGACAGACAAACTAATTTTACAAATTAATAGCACAATTTGGATTCGAATTTGCGGTCGCGTTGACCGTTAAGTGCATTTCCCAATTGGCAACACGCACTCCGATTCACGTTGCAATTTCCAATTCCATTTCCATTTCCCATTGCAATTCCAATTCAAAGTCGTATTTCCGCATAATTCACACGCCCAACTGCATAAACATTTACGCACATCAATTAAACGCAGCTCAATTGTTAAATAAACCCCAATTAAAAATTCATATTTAAGCCTTTAAATTGATATTTTGACTCAATAGCGCTGAAATCAATTTGTTATGCTTAAATTTAATGTTTTTGCTTTTAGCCTAACAAGTTTTATGCATGCAAAATTTGGTTTGTCACGGTTCTTTTACTTTAATTTTCTTGGCAAAGGCAGCTGATAGGGTGGGGGGAGGGGCTGTTAGCTGGGGGCGTGGCTGTTGTTGTTGACAGCGCAAATATGCGAAAAATAATATTGATTTTGTTATTGAAAAACGTTTTTGTGGTCAATTTTGAAAAAAAGATATGCAAAGCGCCATCTAGCGTTTGTCTGCGAAGGCAAACGAACTGAAAGCTTGTGCATAGCTTTTACAGTGCTGCTCAAAATATTGTGACAGCTTGTTTTAAGTAACGTAGAGCTTAGCTACGTTAAATATTTTGAATTTCAAGGGATTTAAAACATTATTTAAAGTAAATTTAAGTTTTTAAAGTTATTTTAAATTATATTTAAAATAAATAGTATGCTTTTATTGACCATTTCTTGCAGCTATTGATTTTATACTCTATGCATTCGTATTCTTTATCTTCGCTATAATTAAATTTTAACTACTATATTTAAATACTATGTGCAACTCACCTCCAATCATGCGCCGCAAAGCCGGGGCATTCTGTTTTGCATTGCTCGCAGCGCACGCCGTCATCCACCTCTCGAATTATGACACCCTGGAAAATAGTAAATTTTTAATTGGACAATTGTTATTAGAAATGCCATACGAGCACGCTCATTAGCAAGCATATTTAGCTGCCTGACTGAGTAGATTAAAGTGCTACTTAGCAATATTAAATTAGATAATAGAGCAGTGCACTTTGCTGCGCTCTATTACAAGGTATTCCATCATGCTCTATTGTTTCTCTTATTCATTTCTTTAGCAAACTCTTAGCTAGCTGCAGTTGCCTTGCCTACACTCTGTGCATAAATTACAGGGTATTTTGTTTTTGAATACCCTGTCATTCATGTTTCTTTATCCATTTAACTTTAGTCATAGCTTAGCCTTCCACTGCACTGCCCTTTACAGGGTATTCGAGCAGCCAAATGCAATTTACGATTACACAAGAGCAGCTCGTATTTCACCCAAAAAAATAGGGCGTGGCATTGCCATTGCCAGAAATTTGAATTCTGCAAAATAAAACAAATAAAATGTTTTGCCAGAGAGCTCAAAAGTCAGCGGCAAACGGGAAGCTGAAAGAGGCAAATGCTTTGGCTGCTGTTGCTGCTGTTGCCGCTGCTGCTGCTGCTGCTGTGCCTTCTGCTGCTGCTGCTGTGCCTCCTGCTACTGCTGTCTCCTGCTGCTGCTGCTGCTGCTGTTGTGGTGCAGTAGCGACACTTGTTCCAAAATTACGCTCAAATATATGTGGAACAAAAGAAAGCCAACAACAACAACAACAGCAATGAGCAAGATGAGCGTAAAAAATAAATAAATAAAACAACAATTTGGCACGTTTCCATTTCAATTCTGGCCATGTTTGTAGCTATGTATGTGTGTGTGTGTTAAATCTGTATGTGTTTGACTGCAGTTAAAAAAAATTGGCTAAGAATAAGCTAAACGAGCATAGACAACTGCACAATGCGCGCTCAATGCGGCAGCTAGATATGCATTAATTTGCCACGCCCCAATAGGCGCTGCTAGGACAGTTAAATGCGTATTGCAGCTGCCAAATGAGGCAAGCCTAGGCTGAGCTAGCCAGAGGGATACTCTTTGCAGTGGCTAAATGACAGCAGCTTTGAAACTTATCGATAACTGATAAATGTGAAAAACTTCTAAGAAATATTTGATTTAAATTCAATATAAAATTCAATTAATAAACGAATTATGAATAAAACAAGTAAGAAGGCTCTAGTCGAGGCGGCTCGACTACGAGATGCCCTGAATCCAAAAAAGGTTGCTGCCGTGGCTTGGGGGTGGGTTGGGCTATACTTTGAATATCTATCTAAATATACAAATTTCAAGTCTTTAGCTAAAACGGTGTAGAAATTATGCCCAAAAAATGTAAAAAATGGAAACGAATTTTCGATTTTTTATCGATAATTTGGAAATGGGATGAGTTATCGAAAAAACAAAATAAACTCGTACTGCGTAGCTAACATACGAGTGTTCATGTGAAATTTCACATTGTAGTTTCATTTTGTAGTTTCCGAAATCTCGACGTTCATACGGACGGACGGACGGACGGACGGACAGATAGGGCTCAATCAACTTATTTTTTATGCTGATCAAGAATATATATACTTTGTGGGGTCTGCGACGTCTCCTTCTGCCTGTTACATACATTTTCACAAAACCATTATACCCTGAATTCCCATTTTCAATGGGTTCAGGGTATAACAAGCAAAAACTCAAATTTTAAAGTCTCCAAAGGCAGCGGCAAAGGCCAAGCGCCTAAAAGCCAAACGACCCGCTTTGCACACTCGTGTAGCGCATTAAAATTGCGCAGGCATTTGGCAATTCAACTCCTTTTTTATTGCAGCTGACTTTTGTCTGCATTAATATGCAAAGGATATCATGTCCTTAGTGCTTTGTCGCTTGGCGCGCTGTCCATGCGGGTCGAACGTATGCACAACTAACGAAAATCGATGCCTGACCCAGTTCGCCAAAGGCCGAGACAACCCTGCACAGAGCCACGACGCGGCGCATGGCGACAACTCTGGCTGACGGATGTGAGCCTTAAGTTGCAAGTGAAAGCAAATATTTGATGGGCACTTAAGAGGCGCCACAGCTGAGCTGCGTCTCTCAGAACTCTGTAAGAAAATCCCCTTCAGATTAATGATCTGACAATTAAATATATCTATAATGCATAGGCAAACAAATAAACAAACAAACAGCAGCTGCGGCTGCCACATGGGGAAAGCTGTTCAGATTTGCCACAAAGAGCATTAAAAAAGTGCCTGAAAGTAGCTCAAAGTTGGGCAAATATGCAAATGTCTTTGCCACAATTTAATGAACTGGCATTTGACAAATTTGGCTGCGAACTGCGGGCTGGCCTTAAAGGGAAGACCCCCAATATTAATAGCCAAATAATGATAATTTTGCAATTTCTTGTTAATCAAGCAAAAGATCAAATTTCAGCACAAATTTAAGAGAAACGAGAAGATGAGAGAGCTTAATATACCCTGGATTTTCATTATAATGCATTACAGGGTATTCCCAAGCCCAGCTTATACTGCCTGATATATATAAATGCATCATACGAGCTGAAATTGAGCATATAAAAATTATTGCTATCGAAAAAGCTCTTGGAAAATAAAGCATACGAGATAATTGAAATATTTGCTTTATAAATTCATGGAATACCCTTAATGTATATTAAGCAATCAAAGTTTACAGCTCAAATATTAGAGGAATGCAAGTATTTTAGCTACAAGTATATTTTTCTTGCTTAGAAAATTACACCAGCATACCTCTAATATCTTTGATTAAGCTATAACTCTTAGGGAATATCATTAATATTATTTATAAAATGCAAATTAAATTGCAATTGCATTCAATTTAAGTATGTGAAAATCTTAATGCGCAGAGTGCATTTGAGAAAAAACTAATAGCTAATATTCACAGGGAATACCATCAATGTTATCGATATATAGTAAATTTCATGTTAAAGACATGCAACTAGAACTCAAAGCATACTCAATAATTAAGCAACTTCTGCACATATTTTTCAATATTTATGTATTTAAATAGCATATAAAAATCATGGAATACCCCAAATGCTAATGTTAACAACAGAAAGTAATGCAATGTACGAGACTGCTTGTTGACAAGCATTTAATAAATAAAATATACAAATACTTTTGACTAATTCAAAGTCAAAAGTCAGCTGGAATACCTCTAATGTTATGGACTTTAAGCCAAGGGGATTCCACTCCAATTGACGTCGCAACATCATTAGCAATTAAAAGACAGCTCATGACATAGCAAAATATCTTCGACAATGAAAACTGAAGAATTATAAAAGTGATGTCATCAAGCGAAAATCGAATGCGAAATAGACAAGAAAAAATAAAAAAAAAAAATAAAAGAAATTAAAAATAAAATAAAATAAAATAACAAACAAAGCAAATAGTAAGCCTATTTCGAATGTAAAACAGTTTCCAAATATATAAGCTGGGAAACCATTTGAAGTGTCAAATGTAAATGTCGTAAACTATATATATACATATATTAGAGGCTAGTGCAAATGGGTAGCGCGAACTAGTTCGGCCCACACGCACAGTGGGTCACGCCCGCGCACTTGAGCTGCCAAAGTTCTGGGCTAACAAATTTTCGAAAACAATTTGTTGCTGGGCAGGCGGCTCAGTCAACTTTAAGCCACAATTTAGAAACTATGACGCGATGCAAGTGTTTGACTGTGTTAACAAAATAAATAATAAAAAATAAATGTATATATATATATATATAGACAGAGAGAGAGAGAGAGAGAGAGAGGCCGTAGGTCGACAACAACAAGTTATAAACAAAACCGGCTCCAAGTTACTCGGAAAGCAATCGTCAAAAAGCTGGCAGAACAACAAAATCAACAACAGAACCCGCAAGTGTTTGCTTATTGCAAAATACATAGCAATAATAAAAGAAAAGAGACAGCAGCACATTAAAAGAAGAGAGAGAGGGAGAGTGAGAGAGAGAGAGGGCGAGTGAGAGACAAAGAACAGCGCTTACTTCAAGTACAAAGTTAACAATTTACAGAGCAGCCGAATTTCGCAGAAATTTATGAAGTCTGTTTTGATTTAGCTATACCCTGTAAGCTGTGAAGAGAGTGGCTATGCATGGCAGAGAGAGCTGAGAAAACTCTACAGATAGAGAGAAACTTATCGCCGTCTTTAAGGATATCTTAAAATATATAAAATATAATTTATATAAAGTATGGAAAGATGGAAAAACAATTAGCAAGAGCTATGAAAATTGAGTTCCTCTAGTCCATATCCCAAATACATCTACATGTTTTAGTTTTTACTTTAGTTTTACTTAACTAAACTATTAAGTAATTTTAAAAATTATATCGAGTTTTCATAAAATTCCTTAAAACTAAAGCAGAGATCTAAGCGAAACTCAACTAAATAAACTTCGAATCGCAGAAATCCAACTAAATAAAATTCAAATCAACTTCAATTTCAAATACTGGGTACTTCCTAGTCTATCAGTCTCAAGCAGTCATTTAGCTTCGACAAAGTTCGTCAAATTTTTGGCATTAATTAACATCATTTTGTCTGGGGGCGATGATTTTTTTTTTTACTACTTAACCTGTTTGCAGTGCTATACGCAATGGGCCAAGTCATCCACACTCACCCATAGAGATGGATAGATGCAAAGCGAGGTTACGACTCCAAAGTTGAGCAAAGTTTACATTACATTTATTTTTCACAGTCTAGTTAGGTTTTGCCACTGCGCCGCTAATGTGTTAAGCCTAACTGAATATATACAAATGGTAACAAACTTGGGCATCCAGCTAACTAGTTCAAGATCAGACGCAGCAGATCTTTGACTAAGTTTAGTTGTTGCCTTCATCTAAGTTGTTGGTTGCCTTAGTTGTTGTTGCCATGTTTCTAGTTGACGACTTCTCTCGCCAAAACTCAATGCGAATGCGTCTAAATAGCCAACGACCCCGTTGCGACCACATTAGAAAGTGTATTTGGTATTTAGATAGGTAGATATATCTATATATATACATGTATGTGTGTACAGTTAAAGCTCAAGTTTTAAGTTTTAAGCTGATGTTATTAGAACAACGATTTGTTAATTAGTTGGAATAGGAGGAAAGACAGCGAGAGATGCAGAGCGAGAGAAGGTCGAGAGAGAGAGAGAGAGAGAGAGAGAGAGGCAGAGGCAGAGGCAGAGGGAGAGGGAGAGGGAGAGAGAGAGGGAGAGGGAGAGGGAGAGGGAGAGGGAGAGGGAGAGGGAGAGGGAGAGGGAGAAGGAGAGGGAGAGGGAGAGGGAGAGGGAGAGGGAGAGGGAGAGGGAGAGGGAGAGGGAGAGGGAGAGGGAGAGGGAGAGGGAGAGGGAGAGGGAGAGGGAGAGGGAGAGGGAGAGGGAGAGGGAGAGGGAGAGGGAGAGGGAGAGGGAGAGGGAGAGGGAGAGGCAGAGGGAGAGGGAGAGGGAGAGCTGGAGAGGGAGAGGGAGAGGGAGAGGGAGAGGGAGAGGGAGAGGGAGAGGGAGAGGGAGAGGGAGAGGGAGAGGGAGAGGGAGAGGGAGAGGGAGAGGGAGAGGGAGAGGGAGAGGGAGAGCTGGAGAGGGCGACCGGCTTAGAGAGAGAGAGAGAGAGAGAGAGGGTAATCAATGATGAGAGAAAATTATTATAAATTCAACAATTTTATTATTATTATAAGTCTTATTAGAATATCATAATTATCATTATAATTATTATAATTATTATTATTATAAGTCTTATTGGAATATAATAATTATTATCAATGTCATCATAATCAACATGTCATCATAATCGACAATTTTACATCATTAGCATTATAAATCTCTATATCATCTTCATTATTTTCATTATGATTCTCATTATCAACATAATTATTCTCTTGATTTGCATTAACTGCACCAGAATATTCTTATTAGCATTACAATTGTCGCAATGACTCACATTATGAATATAATTATTCTTCTGTTTATCATTCTCATCATTCATTAACAGAGTCGTCATTACTGTTATGATACTCATTAGCATTATCATTGACTTCGATTCAATTTCATTAGCCTAGCCATTATCATAGAGATTGTCATTAGTGTTGTCATTATTATTATTAATTATAATTTATACTCATAAGCTAAGAAACGTCTGCTAAAATAGATATATCTTTTCGCAAAGATAATTATATCTCTTCTAAGCTCTTCACATACATTTCCGCTTTCAGCCCAACAACTTGTTATTTATTTCTAAAAGATTTTCAATCATAGACTTCAAGTAGCTATTGTATAAGTAGAGTTTTTTATATCGAAATATGACTTGAATATTTTGCTGATTTTTAAAATGAACGTAAATTTTGTTTGCCTGAGTGACACGTCAAGAGTTTTGGCAACGAAGAAAAGTAATCGAATGTGGGTTTACGAAATGAAAAGAAATATGAACGCAAACCAAGAGACAAATACATTTATAATAATTCCACGAAAGCTTGTACTAGTTCAATAACCTCTAATAGCTCAACTTCCGAGAATTTAGAATAATTAAATGCAATTGAGAAACGTTATCGTTGCAGGAATGCCCCTAACTTAGAATAGATCTACATGAACTGATTAAAATACAGATTCACTAAAGCAAACACATCTGGCAGTCGAGCCTTTCTCGAGTCTTGCACAAACAGTTGTCATGCTAGGGAGTACCGCTAATAATAAATGCATTTAAGGAATGCCTTTAATGTTGTAGCTGCTTGTTAATTGCTTGTAAATGAGCATATTGATTATGCATGCATTGAATGACTATTAATGAAACGAGCGAGCGAGTCAACTTACTATTCGAGCAATCAATATAATATATACTAAATACTATAATAACTATGATTCATATAGCTCCAATAACTACACGCATTTGGCTTAAATCATTTATGCCCTCATCCATATGTATGTATATGCACAGATATCCGTATTTCATTTGATTTGAACATCTCAAAAAGGCGCACAAACAAATCAACTGTTGACGTCAGCTCCTACGTCTATATAGACATATATGCTATATCTATATTATATATGCCGTTACGCGTAGAACTCTGTCAAGCCAAATAGGGCCGCACAACAAGCGCATCTGCTTTCCAACCAACCCCCACAGAATATATGGTCAGGCAGTCAAATTGAGTTGAATGCTCGTCACGTAACGCTCATCCATTGTCATGCACAGTTAGTCAGCCGAGAGAGACCCAATAACTCCGACACTTACGACGCGTCATTCAATATTGACCAAAAATTTTTACATTGTTTACATAAAACTAATAAAATATATGAAAAGTTTAAGAATTGCATAATCAAATATATGAATGAAATAATTTGGGAATAGTTTTTTGAGATTGACAGTAAAATTGCATTAAATAATGTAAAAGGAAAATTAAAAAAAATAAATAAAATAAAATAAAGAAATAAATAAAAATAAAAATTATAAAATAAAAAAATAAAAAACTGAAATGAAAGGAAAATTAATAAAAATATGATAGAACAAAACAAATAATAAAAAAAATATATATATAAAAAAATAAATAAAAAGGAAAATTAATAAAAATATCATAGAAAAAAAAAATAAATAATAAAAATTAAATAAAAAAATAAATAAAAATGAAAATTAATAAAAATATCAAATATAGAAAACAATAAATAAAAAAATAAAAAATAAAAAAGGAAAATTAATAAAAATATCATAGAAAAAAATAAATAATATAAAATAAATAATAAAAATTAAAAATAAAAATAAATAACAAATAAAATAAAAATAAATAAAATAAATAACAAAAAAATAAGAAATATAAAAAATAGTAACAAAAAAAAATTATTATAAAAAAAAATTATTTAAAAAAAAAAATAATTATAAGAAAATTGAGAATAAAAATTTATTTAATTTTAAAAAATATATTTAAAAAAAAAACAAATTTAATAATAAATAATAATTCTAACAGAAATTAATCTAAACTTAAATTATTTGCATAGAAATCTGATTTACATTTCAAAAACTTTAATTTAATTTTATAAGCTGCTTTAAGTAAAACAAAAAAAAAGATGAGTTAAGTATAATAATGACTGAAAATTAAAAAAAAAGTTTCGTAAAATAATAGCAAGCTTAACTCAACAGGAAATGTTAGACTTATATTAGCTTGGCAAATATTTACCAAAAATATTATAATAAAAGCTAGCTAAAGTCAAAGTATGTGAAATATTTAAAGTTTGTATAAAAGGCAAGAGCATAAATGTAGCCATAATTAATGATCAAATAAAAGTGCGCAAACGAATTCGATTTCATGTGAATGTTCATAAATATATATTGTAGATATATGTATATCTGAATAAATATTGTTTTTTTTTTTTTTTTCATATGCGTTCCACTTATTTCTCTGCGTTAATGGCCCTGCAACTACAACATATATGTACATATATAACTATATATATAAATATATACGCACATATATCTGTCTATATAACTGGCTTACTTGGGCGGCAATCTTGCCGCGGGTCAAACAGATTTTGAAGCTCGAAATAAATGATAATTAACAATTTACACAACAAATTTTATATTTGTTTTCTTTCTCTCTCTCCTCTCTCTCTCTCCTTCGCTCTCTCTCTACCTTACCTAGTTTTTGCCTTGTTTTGTATGCTTATTTACTTGATCTAAACTTCTTTTTTTTTCTACATACAATAATAAATAATATAATTGGCAAGGCAAAGAGATTTGGAGACTTGTACACTTTGGGCAGATGAATCAGTTGTTAGCACAAATCATATAGAAAATAAATCAAATTCGCCTGGAATGACGCAAATTGTTGTTGATCTGTCCCTAAATGAAGATGAGCACGTGTCGCTATGCATCGCATTAGTGCAGCAGGCGTGACAAATTGCATGACAAATTCAGCAGAGTATACAGAAGAATGTTAAATGCAAGCAGATGTTTTTATATATAATATATAAAAATATAAAAATATATATATAATAGTTTATATAATTTTTAGCACACTGAAACTTTTGCATCAAATAAAAACACAAATGATTTTCATGTTTGTTATTTACATAAATTAAATATCATTTATTAGTTATTTATAGATTTGTATATTATTTTATATTTATTTATTTCAATTTCGTCTCGTTTCGTGTTTCGTGTCACGCGCTCAGCTCTAGCTGTAGCGTGATCAGTCGAGTGTTCGATCTAACGCCATGGAATCTTGATTGGCGAGCGATTGCGTTGCCGTGCGGGGGCGACTCGTGGCATTGGCTGTGGCTGTGGCTGCTGCTGCGACTGCTGGTGCTGCTCGCGACGCCCCCAATTGGCAGCCACGCCCCCAGAACTTTGCCTCGAGCTGGACAAGGGTCGCACGGAGACGGGCACAGGTGCATTGTAGTGACCGCCAAAGTATGTGGGCGTCGGCTGCTGTCGATTGCTCGGCGGCTTGCTGCCGTACAGCTGTACGCGGGTGGGTGCACGCCCTCTAGCGGGCGCCGGCGACAATTTGCCCTGCTCGCTGCCAATGTGCACCAGGGTCTGATAACGTCCGCTGCGCTGCTGCTGCGGCGGCTGTGGCTGCTTCTGTTGCTGCTGCGGCTGCTGCTGCTGCGGCTGCTGTTGGCTGTAATTGCGCCACTTGCTAGCCGGCGGCGTTTGCCTGGCCTGGCTGCTCGCCAGTAGCCGCTGCGCATAGTACTCCGTGGTGGGCATGGGCTTGGCCACGCCCACCGGCACTAGGCGGCCTGGCGAGTGGGGCAATATGGAATTCTTGATCTCGATGCGTATGGCTGAGGCAGGCGGTGTGGGCGATGGCGACATGCGACGCAGCAAGGGCTGGGCCACGCGAAAAGTCTCGTTGCGCTTGACGGGCGAGCGGGTGGCTGAGCGCGAGGGACGATCGCGCAGTGGCGAACGCGATTGTGGCCGATAGTTATCGTTATCGAAGACCAGAAAATCGGGACGATTCTCCTTGGAGGCACTGCGTTGACTACTCGCCGGCGGTGCAGCCTCTGGCGGTGGCACCTCAACGAACCAGGCGGGATTGTGTGGCTGTTGTTGCTGCTGCTGCAGCAGCCGATCGCGAAACGATTTGCGAAAACTGTTCAGGGTGACCGTTTTGTATTTATCGCGCTCCTCCTCCTCCAGCAGATCATCATTCGAGTGAGTCTTCAGCTGCTCCAATTGCTCGCGCAGATGCGTCGGCGTTTTGCTCTTGCGATAGGTGCTCGAGTCGAAGCTGCCGCTGGAACTGGACCGCATGCTGTCGCCCGGCGATACTGTCTGCCCTTGCCTGCCCTTGCCCTGCTGCTCGTACAGAAAATTGAATGGATCTGCATGCGCATCGTAGTCGAGCATGCGATCGCCATCGTTGCGCCACTTGTAATAGGTATTTGTGGCCGTGTCGCTAGGATGATGCTCGTAGCTGGCCGCCTCCTCGGGCGAGGGCTGTTTCTTGCGTTTCGTGAATGTGCTGAATTTGCTAAACACCTTCGATTTCTTGGACTTCTTTTCGAGCGTGCTGCTGTTCGAATCATTGCCCCGATGCTGCTGCTGCTGCTGCTGCTCCTCGTCGGAGGCATTCAGTATGAAGGTGTCGCCGCGCTGTAGCATGGAGCTTGTAGTTGAACCTCGTCGCGAGCTGATCACACTCGCCGGCCGAGAGCTGCAGCTGCGCACGGGCGTCGTTTCACGCGACGAACTCTTGCGGGACGAGGCCAGCGAGGAGCGGATATTGCGAAAAAATGACATTGTACTTTCAACTCGAGCCGGGAAGACGGGGTGACGGGCAGACGGGGAGCCGTAAAGCCCGTGCAAAGCGAAAAGTCAAAGTCGAGAAAACCGATTAAAAGTAAACGCAATGCGCGGAACGAGTCTTTGGCTAGGTCTGGCTCAGTCAACTGCCACGGAGCAACTGGCTGAGTCGGCTCGGCTATTACGCGGATCACTAGAATTTCTGTGGCAATCGGGTCTCGTACTTCGTTTCATTTCGTTTCGTTTTCATGCTCGTCTGTTCGCAGTTTTTTCCACTTTTGTTTTGACCAATTTGGCGTATACTTAACGTCATTATCGTGCTTATTATTATGGCCATATTGCGAGTGGCTCGAGTGACTCGATCAGCAGCTGTTTGCGTGGGCGTTACAAGTCCAAACATAAAGTGAACAAAACTCGTTTTCCTACCCAAATCTCCACTCAGATGATTCGTTTCGTAATTTATGCACGCAGAAGGCGCTCTAATTAGTTAACTGATGCAAATACATCAACAGCTCATTTACAACAATTGCAACAACAGCAACAATGGCAACAAAAGCTACAACAACAGCAACACCTTCGCTGTGTCTAGGGTCTTTGTTTGTTTGTTTGTTTGTGTGAAGTGCGAACTAAAATCAAGTTAAATTGTTTGACAAAACTCTGTACAGTGGTTCAAGTTTGTTGAACAGCAAATGAAATGTGATATTTTTTTTTTTTTTTTTTATTGCAGCTTTTGTCTTAAACTCAAAATGTGATATGTTTTGGAAATATTTAGCTAGACGGAACGAAGAAAGAGAACGAGATATATAGAGGGCGAGAGAGATAGATAGATAGAGATAGAGAGAGAGAGGGAGATAGAAAGAGAGAAAGAGGGAGATAGAAAATGAAATTGAGGTGAGATAATGAGAGAAAGCGAGAGACATAAAATTAAGAGAGATAGAGAGAGAGAGATAATGAGATAATGAGACAGAGAGAGATAATGAGAGACATAAAATAAAAAGATAAAGTTACAGAGAAACGGGAAAAGATAGACAAGATAAGGAATGAGAGAGCCCGAGAAAAACAAGAAAGGCATAAAGAGAGATAAGACAAAGAGAGCTATACCTAAAGAGAGTGCGCGAGAGAGAGAGAAAAGAGAGAAGAGAGAGAGAGAGAGAGAAAAGAGAGAAGAGAGAGAGAGAGAGAGAAAAGAGAGAAGAGAGAGAGCAAGCACAAAGAGAAGCAGAGAGAGATGAAGAAAGAAATAAAGAGATCTTGAGAAGCCCAATAAAGGCAAACAATGAGACAGAGAGAGAGAGAGTGAGATATAATGGAATGCACATACAGAGAGGGGGAGAAAAAGGGATGGAGTAAGCGTAAGTCGATAAAAATTAAAAACTGAGAACAAAATAAAGAGAAATAGATCTCAATACATAGTAATAATATTAATAAATGTTAATGAGAATATAGCCTATTCTCATTAACATTTATTAATATTATTTCTCTATTAAAATTCATTAAAAATATATAATATTTAATTTGATTTATTAATATAATTTATTAATTAAAAATCATTAAAAATTCATATTATATTTAATTGTCACATTGGTTTCATTGTAGCAAAAAGAATAAAATTCTATCTGAATGCAAGTTTTAATTCATCATAAAAAACCTAGCCACACTGTGCCATGTCAGTCTACAATTATTCTAAGCAATTTATTCAGCTTACTATTATCACATTACAGATTTCATGCAATGATTGCAATATTTAATTATAATAATCACTTGCCCCACTGTGGCGCGTTCTGCTCTACAGTTATCGATGGCTTTCGATGCTAGACGCTTCATTGTTCGCCTTAATGAGTGATTGAGTTTCGTGTGAGCACACTTTTGTCTGCCATTCGATTTGCTTCGCTTCCGATTCCGCAAACAACACAAGCAACAACAAAGGCAACAAAAGAAGCCAAACAAACAGCTTATGCCAGTCATTAGATTGTATCTTTAGAGCACTGAGTGCTAAATGCAGCAGCAGCAGCCACAGCTGTTTGTATTTAATTATTTATGCTGATGATTAAACAGATTAAGTACACCTGTTCAATTCCCACATGAATATTAATGCCTAAGCGAGGCAATTTGTTGACCAGCAGCAACAAAATATTTATTTATTTGTTAAGCCGATCTCACATTGAATTTATCGTTGCCTGCTTTCAGGCGCGCACTTTATGCCCAACCACAACATCCTGAAAGTAGGCTACGAAAATGGCTGCAGCAGATATCGTGAAATTGGAAACTGTGTGAAATAAATGGCATATGGGAAATGCTTAATGGTAAATGGGGAATGGCAAATGGAGGCCAGCTACCATTAGAAAATCAAGTCATCCACAGACTCAAGCAATCTCAGTATCGCAGCGGGCGCTGCGAAAAAGTTCACGCCATTTGCAGAGCCATAAACACGCACACGCAGAAACCAACAAAAAGAGGAGCAGGCAGACACACACGCACACCTACATATATGTAAAATGCGAGGTGTGTTTGAGAAATATAGTTTAGTGCGTAAGGGAAGGATGTTCTTAGAGAAGTTGCCTATAAGTCGATTCTTACTTTAGAAGTGTATAAAAAAGGCTGAACAAAAATTTAAAATAATTTATTCAAAAAAAAAATAAATAAAATAAATAACGAATTTAAAATATAATATAAATATAATAAAACAAAATTAATATGAAAAAATATTGATACATATATAAAATAAACAAAACAAAACAATCTTAAAATATAAATTTACTTTTAAAAATTATTATTTATTAAATGCATAGGTAGAAGAACTGGCTTAACTTTCGATTGCAGCTTGGACTTTGCATATACACATTACATTTTTTGTTTCTTTTTTTTTTTTTAATTGTTATTTACTTATTATTTTATTATTGCAGCTTTTTGTATTGTTCTACTATAAATAATGGTGCCTTTATGTTCAACTTGTTAAGCTGCCAATTAGGTAGTAGAAAGCATGTTTAAATAAAATAAAATAAAAATAAAATATTAAAAAAAAAACTTTTTGTCTGTAACTCTATAGCGCAGATATAGCAAATCCTTAACCTATATATGGGCTAGAAGCCAGTATTTACAATTTATCTAATTTAATAATATTATTTAATTATTAAGTTACTGCGTTTATATTATTATTATTATTGTGATTATATTATTATCTAACTAGATGTAAAAAATAAATTAATTAAAAAGCTACTCTAATTTTTTATTATTTATTAAATTTCAAAAAGAAATAGTTAACAATTAATAAATAGAGTTAAATAATTTCAAGCATTTTCAATTTACATAAAATTGCTGTTCAGCTCAAGAATTTTCCATGTTCAACTTGAAGTATATATAGAAAACTCGTAACTTCCTCTGCAGCTTCAATCTGCAACTTTCGAGTCAACCCGCAATTGAATGAAAATTTCAGAAATTTGCGGTTCTTGCCGCATGCTACACGCAGCAGTGGGTCAAAAAAGTGCGCAGAGGCCAAAGAAATATTAGCAAAGGCCAAATGTGTTTATTATGGGCCAACACTGAGTGCAATGAAAATTGTTTATGCGAATATTTCAAATACTTGTTGAATTATTTAAAATCCATAAGAAAATAAACAAAAAATACTCAAATCAGCTAAAAACAATAAACAATAAAAAACAAATAAACAGGCACCAATAATTTAGCTTAAATTAACAAGAATCTTGATTGATTGCAAATGAAATGCAATAAATTCAAACTGAGATTTATTTATGCGGCTAAATGGAAGGCTAAACAGGCTCGCTCACTTACTGAACCTTTTAGCAGCATATTTATATATATTTGTTTCCTAGCTGTCCCAAAATGTGTTCAATTTTCGTGAATGGTCCACATCAGCCGTAGATTGCTTTCTTCTATTCGCTTTACAATACGGCTTGTATCTTGTTATCCCTTGAGATACAATTGTATCTGCTCGAATCGGCAATGATTGGGCCCCACTGAACATTTGACACATTCGAAATGCATTTTGCCCACACACAGAGACAGACAGACAGACGCACATGTGACGACCATTTACGCTGGCGTCTGCCATTATTTATCAGCTATTAAGTCATACTCAAACACACACAGATACATAGATACATTTGACAGCTGCTGGTGCCAATGTCAGCTAACAAAAGGCAGCTCACATATTCATCCATTCATGCCAGCAGCAGCAACAGCAGCAACAACAATCGCAAATAAGCCAAATCATGGGTGGGTGTTGAAATTGAAAATTGTGAATTGTACGAGCATTCACAATATTGTCTCCATTGCTGTTGCTGCTGCTGCATTTGTGTGTATATATCGTGCTTTTGTATTTATCTCTGTTGATATTTATGTGCACATTTAGCACAATTAAAAATTAACACACACACACACATGCACATGGCCTGCCAATGACATGCCCACACGCACAACAATGCTAGAAATGAAGCAATAAATGAAACCAAAAAATCAAACACACGCCACATGAACAATGCCAGCCTCTGCCACAGCCTCTGCACCCTCCCCCTCTCCCCACCCCTTTGCAGTTTGCCACTTGCCATGCTGCAAGGAAGTGGGCGAGCGTGTTTTTACAGTTATGAGCAGCGAGCACAGCTGGTCAAGCAGCCAACCAACCAGCCAACCAGCCAGTCAGCCAGTCAGCTAGCGAGCCAGAGCTAGTCAGAGCTACACACACAATCAGTTGGCCGCCATGGGGCCAACTCTGAGGCCGCAGCGGCAGCCACAGACACAGTTACGGCCTACGAATATGACTCGAATGCGAGCTCGGACTCCAACAGCAACAATGATACTAACAACAACAATAAACGTGACCGGTTGCCGGCACTGCACGAGCCGGCGCACAAAATAGACTCTGGCGCAGAGAGATAGTCACAAGCGAGGGCAGCTCAAGAAATGCATATGATAATGAGGATGATGGCATGAGACTCATACTATGAGTTTTAATGGAACATTTTACTTATGGAACTAAAGAGAAAGTTATATAAGTATATATATGTACCTATATATCAAAGCTTAGCTTTTGCGAAATATAATATCTTTATTTCTTTTATTTATCTAAAGATATTTTTATTTTTATTTATATTTATATTTATTTTTAATTTTTTTTAATTTTGTTGAATATAGTACTAAATTCATTGACAGCTTTGGGTGTCTTAAAATGTCTATTACGCTAGTAGATTTTATTCTACTGACATAGACGCGACCGCCTTCTGCACTTGCCTCTTAACTGATCAAGCCACCCTCTTGGCACTTACACACACACCTCTTATCTACATAGGTGCCAAGTGGCACGCATGACGACGAGTGCCTTGCAGCGCTCTATGAGCACATGCGGCAGGGGCAGGGGGCACGCGGGGGCATGCTAGCATGCTAGTCCCATGACGTGCCTCATGACTGTTTTATTTGAATTTTTGGAGAAAGGCCATATGGCGTTTAACTGGATGAGGCAGAGACAGAGACAGAGACACAGACGAAGCGAGACGAGAGGAGGCGAGGTTGTAGCAGCTGCAGCAGCAGCAGCAACCGCTGCAGACACTCGACTCAAATTGTTGTTGAGCTGTTGCCGGCTTCGAGTGCTGTTCGAGCAGTTGAACCATTAAAGAAATCCAAATCTTTTGCCCAGTCTTTGCCCAGTTAGCGTTGCGCGTTTGCGATGACGTCGAGCTTTATTTTCAACATCAACAATAAGCAGCAAAAAAAAAGTAAAGTAAAACAATTTTGTTTAATTTACTTATTGGCAAACATAACTCGTTTCCTTAGCCGTTATCTCTGCAGCTCGCGCTGGCGGCGAAACTTTGCCAATTATCAAAGGCCACAGCGAAAAACTCAATTGAGAAATGAAAGAAAAGAAAACTGTTTACGCACACTTATTATTAGACTGAATAGATAAGGTCGTAGAGCTTGGGATTCATTCAAATATTCGCTAGAAATTGTAGAGGCATTTAGCATAATGGGTATTGGTATTAGTGTACGTATTAGTAGTGTTATTTGTATTAGTATGAGCATTAGTATTAGAGGCATTAGTATTAGTGCTAGTGTATGTATTAGTATACGTATTAGTAGTATTATTATTAGTATTAGTATACATATTAGTAGTATTTGTATTAGTATTAGTGTATACGTATTAGTAGTATTAGTAGCATTAGTAGTATTAGTAGTATTGGTAGTATTGGTAGTATTAGTAGTATTTGTAGTATTTGTAGTATTTGTAGTATTTGTAGTATTTGTAGTATCTGTAGTATTTGTAGTATTTGTAGTATTTGTAGTATTTTTAGTATTTGTAGTATTTTTAGTATTAGTAGTATTAATAGTGTTATTAGCATTAGTAGTATCTGTAGTATTTGTAGTATTTTTAGTATTAGTAGTATTTGTAGTATTTGTAGTATTAGTAGTATTAGTAGTAATAGTAGTATTAGTAGTAATAGTAGTATTAGTAGTATTTGTAGTAATAGTAGTATTAGTAGTATTTGTAGTAATAGTAGTATTAGTAGTATTAGTAGTATTAGTAGTATTAGTAGTATTTGTAGTAATAGTAGTATTAGTAGTATTATTTTTATTAGTATTAGCATTATTAGAGGCATTAGTATTAGTACTACTATAAGTATTAGTATACGTATTTGTAGTATTATTTTTATTAGTATTAGCATTAGTATTAACTTAGTGTTACGAATATCAGTCTCAATGCGTTTCTTATTGCAATCATTCTCATTATAGTAAGCATCACAAATATTTGAGTCATTATCAGCATCATTATCATTATGCATTACCAGATCAATATTAATATATGTCGTAGCGTTTGAATTAGTATTCTGGCCTTCCATCCTAAGCTTGTTATCTAGCGAATTCTCGGTGTCACTGGCTTTGCTACCAAAAACGTCTGTTCCTCTCAATCAACTCTTATTAAGTGCCCCTTTTCAGCTCTTCTGTTAAAACGCCTCTTGGTTGCATATTCTCGTTTATCAATATCGTAGCAACTCTGTGCGAAGGACATAGCCCTCTCGCTCTCACTCTGCGACATCCGAGACCACGCTCAACAAAACCTATGGTTGTCTCATTTTTAATGACACATCCTTTAATTGTCACTAAAATGCTAACTCATTCGATTAGCGCTAGTTGTCAGTCCAACACTACTGCAACTGTCAATCACAACGCAACAAGCAACACAACGTCACACCGATACGACATATATTTGAGTCATTATCATCATCATTATCATTATGCATTACCAGAGCTATATCAATATATACTCTCACTTTGATCAATATTAGGGTATTCAAACTTCGTTGCATCACGCACTCGCACCTGTTTTGGCATTGACTTCACAGGTGATTGGCAATATTTAAAGCGTATTTTAAGCTAAACAAATTGCAAATAATATTGCAATATGAAACGAAACTGTTTACGTCCCATAAACGTTCCACTAATGCTAATTGACGCCATTTGGCACTCGGGGGGGAGTAACGTGAGCTGAATGCGAATCGCGAACTATATGGATAATGATAATGCCAGCCAGCTGGCCGAATGATCGAAACAATTTAACATAAATTTGCTTTTCTAAAGCTTGCTCAAAAGTGTCTAAAAATAACAACAAACAAAAACAAACAAAAAGTGCAATTAACTAGCGAAATGTTGGCCAGCTGTGCGTAAAGGCAATAAACGCATTAAAAACACACAAAATCAATTAAATTATGAATATCATAATATTTATATCCATCCAATATTCATATGTACACATAAGAGCTGAGCTGAGCTGAGCTGAGCTGGGCGCACGCCAAATGCCACGCCCAGTTGACAAATGTGACTCGGCTGGGCAATAAATAAATGAGAGATGCGATAAACGTGACACGAGACTAGGGCAGATTCGTGTTCTACTTCTATTTATGATGTTGCAAAGAAAATTAATGAGAACAAATTGGAAAATATGGGAAACAATGTGGAGAAAGGTCAGAATATGATGAAGAACACGAAAAATTATGAAAAAATAAAATATGAAAAATAAATTTGAGCTTGAGAAGCAGTATTAATGCCAGCTTTAGTAAATTCTTTTATTATAATTTTCAATAACAAATTGCATATAAAAAGTAATTCAAAATAAAGCTAAGTCTTAGCTTTTAACTGGCTTGTGAAACAAGCGCAGCTCTGATATATATACATAGATTATGTAACTATATCGAGAGGCACGCGCCCATCGCTACGACACGCACTGTGTGAAGGGTAGGCTAGTCGCTGTTCGTGCAACCAACTCGTTGTGCAAACACTGCCACATGATATGACCGGGTCGGGGCACAAGCCAAACTGGTCAAAAAGAAGGCAAGAAAAAATAGCCAACTGGCCAAAAAACAAAACGACTAAAAGGTGCGCTCTATCTAGCTGATAGAAGAGCCCCCCTAACATGCCACATGCCCCGCGCCCTGGCAGTGCGTAACTGAACGTAGTTTTTGGACTAACACACCCAGGGGAAATATAAGAGCGACACGCAACGATTACCAGGCCAGCGAATGATTATGCTGAGCGCCAGAGCCATGCCCACGCGAAAAGAGAGGGCGGGTGTTAAGTTCTCTAGAAGAGCTAGACGCAGATACCCATATACATATATATATTTATATACATAGTGTATATTTGCTGCCTTGTCTCAGTGGTGGCAGCTGAAGCTGGTTCTATGAAAACTAATAATGCAATTAAAAAGTTGACAAAGTTGTCAAAGTTGTCAATTTGCGAGACGTAACTTGGCAAAGTGCAAGGTTTTAAAACGCAAATAAGCTAGAGTGAGATATATACTTATAAATACAGTATATATAGCAATATATACAGCTACATATCAGCTCTACAGCTTAGCCGCAAAAACGCGCCATATCCACTTAAGCTAAACACATTATAGACCTCAACTTGGCTCATGTTGAATATGAGCTGGGCTGGACTGCTGCTGCTGCTTCCTCTGCTGCTGCGCTGCTGCTGCTGCTGATGACTCAGTTTATGGCATAGTTAGAGTTTTCAGCAGAAATGCCGACAAGAACACGAACTAACTGCCTGAAATTGAAAGTTGCAGCAGCCATTGGCGAGGGCTCGCGGCACATCGTGCAACACGATGATGCAGCAAGGCAAGCAAAAAGTTGCTTGACTACGAAATACCCAAAAAAAAAAAAAGATATATATGTAGTAAAAGGCGACAGCTCGTTATGCTAAATCAATTTGTGGCTGCCGAGTTCAATGCACCACAAAATATTTTAACTAGCAAAAAGCTAAGCGAAAAAGTTATAAAACAAAATTCTTTAATTATATTTTTTAATGAGCGTCAAGCTAAGGTTAAACTTTATAATTTGCAATGCTAAAACAGCCTTGCTATGCCATGCAAGAATTGCGAAATTCTAGTTGGGAATTCCTTGCTATGATTCACTATGAAATGGGCATTTAAATTTATAAAAAATTATATGAAATGTGTAAATATATATTTATGTAAATATATTATTTATATAAATATATATTTATTTATATTATATATTAAATTTAACTCATATATGTAGATATATTTATGTATATAATATATAAAAAATATTCCTAACAATTTGCATACAACTTCCATGAGATACAGAGCTCAAGTATCATTTATAATGGCATAACATTTCAGATGTTGTCTGGCAACATTTCGGTTGTATTCAAATATACCCCATTTGGCACACAGCTTGCCGCACAGGGTATATACAGCTTCAAGTGTAAATCGAGTCAAATTCTGTGTCAGATAAATTCAAAGTGCTCTGCCCAAGAGATTGAAAATCTTTAACTCGAACGCCTCGCTAAATTATGCAATTGAACGAGCTTTTCATTATAAGCATTAACATGATCATTCCTATTGTCATTAGCATTATGATTATTGCTCGGCTCATTACGCGCGTGTGAGCTTAACGCGCGGGGTAATATAAAATGCGATTCTGGTACGGATATGCTAAGGCTTTATATACATATATATTGTTTGTTGTTGTTCTTGTTCGCTGTAGGTTTGTTGATGATCTCATCGATTGCATCAGATTTCGCACGGCATGTCGTTATGTGGCTCACAATTTAAACTGAAATTCTTGTTGATGTTTTTTGTTTCTTTTTTTTCGGTTATTTTTCTGTTTTTTTTGTAAAACACATATGCAGAATATTCGAAATTAGCTGTTAGCACGACAATCGCGTTGATGATAGCCGAGCTGAGCATACATACACACATTTATATACATTTATATACATATAAAAAAATAAACCTCCATAGCAAAACGCATTAAAGGCGCGCCAAATATTTCTTCATGGCCAATGCCATCAAAACTTTGCTGCATTGGACCATAAACAAAAACCTACATGGCTATAAAAATAAATATATATATAAGTGTGGCTAAATAACTTCATTTGAGAAACTTTGCGCAGGTCCCTGAGAAATTGATTGATCTGCATTCAGGTTCAAATGAAATTAACACTGCGCCTCACGACTGCCAAATGCTGCAAATCAATCAGCCAAAAAAATATATATAAAAACAACAACTTTGCTGATTGCCTTGGCTTTTAATGTTATACTTATTTTGGCAGCTGAAATGGGTATATGCAGTTGGAAGCCATAAAAATTTGACAGTTGAAACTGCAGCGCGAACTTGTAGCTCGTGTGCTTCCAGACTGCTGAGGGCATCAGAAAACGAAGCTCAGAGTGAGAGACAACAAATGTAGCAGGAAAGGCAGTCAATCTATATTCTTAAGACACTCTTCAATAGATTCTCATTTGAGTGTTTGCTCAAAGCGTATCTCTCAGTCAATAGCAACCTACTCTTGTCTCTTCTCTTTGCTTCTTGTCACACAAATTGATATATTTTATATAAAGTTCTGACAATATCTTTGTGAAAGCAACGAAGGAGTCATAAATAATCTGATTAACATATCAAATTGTAACCGTAAAATGTCTATAGAAAACACTCCCATATTCAGTTTAAATATATCTCTCTATATTATTCGTATTATAATCTAAGCAGAATTTCGACACAACTCAAGCTCGCTCTATAACTCATTGACCTCTCGTTTAACACAAGCTTCGAATTGGAATTTCTTGCTCGCTGGCTGGCATTGTTGTAGCACTTATCGTATATATACATATATATATCGAGTGTATTTTGTATTTTGCATACCAAATGAATTTTTGACGTCAGTGCAAGTGCAGTGCACAGCAAACAGCGCAAATGGCATGGAATGTGTCCCTGGTTAATGATATTGCACAGATGATTTACTACTAAAGGCGGACTTATACTAAATAGAATTGAAAATATGATCTATAACCAAGTAAAGTAACTAATTGGAATGATCATTTATGAAGTGTTTCAGTTAGAGTGTTATTTATGGTGTTATCTATAACTGATTTGGTATGCTTAGATGGGGCATTCCCATTGACTAAGCTTTGGAGATACTATAAGCCTCGCACAGTTCTGATTTATTAGTGTGATTCTCATTGATAAAAGTTATAATTTTATTATAATTTGTTTTATATTTTTGTTTATTAACTAATATTATATATCCGTGGCATTCTCTTTGAAAATATTTCAATTTTTTGTTTATATTGAAATCTTTTTAAAGGGAATGTCACTGCTATAAGATTTAGTTACTTAACAATGCACAATTGACGTAAAAGTTATAAAAATGCTTTTGTAATCATTTGACAATAAATTTATAGACATGCTGTTATCGATAACTTTTTTTTTTTGCATTTTTTGCGCTCCTCTTAATAGAAAGGGTTTAATTCCTTATCTCTTTAACTAACTTTGGCATTCATGTTATATAAATAATAATTTTAATCTCAGCTCATGTCATATAAATCTCATAAGCTATACTGCTATAGATAACAATGTCAATTTCGATAACAACTAATTTTAGAAATTAATTTTGATTTAAGCAAACATCTAAGAACTTTTCAAATAATTCTTTAATTCACTATTAAAACTTTTCCAAATATTTCCAAATAAAAATGTGCAAATAAATCATAAATCCAGAACATTAATAATATTTCCACTGAGTTTGCTGATACATCATCGACAATACAACGCTGATCGAATTAATATTAACCGACATATGTATATCTATAAACAGTGTTCAAATATACCTATATGCCTATAAGCCAACTGGCTGCCAGCAATCGATTATCAGTTAACGGTATCTGCCTATATCTTATCAAGAGCGATATCGTTGTGAGCCAGAACAAATGCCACATGATTAGTCAGAGAGTGCAGAGAGCAGACTTTGGAGAGGCCCCAATAAAGACAAATCTGATGTGGCATGTGATTTAAGACATGAATAACATTTCGATTACCTGGCAACTGGCTAAATTACGACATAGGGCAGACAGATGGATTTATTCCTCTATCTGTTTACCCTACACACAGATGTGCTCTATCTATACTATATTATATGTATATATGTATAGATATAGTGTGGAGTGTATATATACATTGTACATTGCACAAACAAATCGAATCAAACAAAAGCCCGCCAAATGTTTATATTTTTTAGCCATGCCAAGAATACAAAGCACATTTCCAATTCTTTTTTTTTCGATACCCGATCAGCATGGGAAGGAGAGTTTATTGGGTTTTTATTCAAAAGCTACAGACTATGGACTACAGAATTTTCATTATCTAGATCCGTTTAGAGCATACTGAATGTGTTTAAGCAAAGGGCTAAAAGAAAGAAAAAGAAAACGAGTATTATGCACTCGTTTACACCCGTCCAAATTGCTTTTTTTTCTTGTATTTAGTTTGCTTTCTGCGCTTTGAGGTCGATCAATAAAAAGCACAGGAAGCACACACATTTGGTAGCATTTAAAAATAGCTAGCTATTAAATTGAAGGCAACTATCCCAAAGGACTCGAGACTAAGCACTCAGCACTTGGCACTTGGCACTCAGAACAGAGAAGTCGGGGAGGGGGACTCACCTTCTCGGCAAACTCCTCGCGCGGGCGTCGCGAAATTGTGGGCGCATTCATGAGCTCCTTTGTGGGCGATGGTGTCATTGTTAATAATTTTCTATTTTCTTTTCACTTTTTCGCTTTTTTGCTTTTTTTTTGTTGTATTTTTTTCTCTTTAGCACTCAAATTATTGAAATGCAATTTTAACTTTTATTGCTGCTGCTTAATTTGTATTATTGCTTTTCGTTACACTCTGCTACAAGGCATTCGTTTCGATTGCGTGCTATTAGAAGAATAATTGCATTTACAGTAGTCGCTCGCTAAATTGGAACTATTGATGAAAAATAAATTTAAATGAATTTAAAATTAATTAATTAACATCTTCATTTTTATACATTTTTAAAACTATTTTTACTACATTTTTTAATTTTTAATTTTTATATATTAATTTTTTTTTTTTAATTTTTATATTTTTATAATATTTATTTTATTTTTATTAAGTTTGTAATTTTTTAAATAAATTTTTTATTATTTCTGCTGAATATTTTTTTTTATAGATTTATAACATGGAGAATCGCTTAAAAGTTTATTGATAAAACGCAACTCTAATTAGATTTCCATAATAGTTTCATGTAATTCCAATTAGCACGAGGGGCAACTGTAATATATATATATATTATTTTTAGATTTTGTTCACATTATCATATTTGAGGTTTTTTTGCTTCAAGCAAATTATTGCGTAGTCGGTTAAAAATGTCGCTAACGTAAAAGGTTCAGCGCACTTTTTTCCAATTTTTTGTTGTATATATGTATATATTATTGACATTTTAATTATGGCCTGTGCGCCAGTGCTGGTGTGACGTGTACCGTTAGTTCTTGTTTTCACCGTGTTTTCATAATTATTTTTAGTGCACAAATCATTCGATATCGAAACCTGACGCCGGCCGGCTTACTGCCAATTGGAGTCGAATTCGTTTTAGGCACTCACGACCTTCAGCATGAATTTTTGCAATTCTAATTGGGAAGTCAATTGGTTAAGCGTCGTTTTTTTGTTTCTTTTGATATTCTTTTTTTTTGTAATTGTGGCCTGCAGCAGTGGCAAAAGGGCCGGCAACGTCATCAGCGACCAAGCGCAACAGTTTGTTGAAGGCGAAATGCTTACACACACACATACATACAGGCACAGAGGGAGAGCACACACACACACACACAGGGAGCTGGCACACAGGCTCAGTAGCACAGTCACACACAATTACACACGCGGCACACACGCACACCGGTTAAACTTGTTATCGCGGCAGCATGCAAAAGAACCTAAAACTCTAGGCCACAAACGAGTTCTGGAGCGGCACCAGCAACAGCAACAACAAGTAAGAAAGCTCTAGTCGAGACGGCTCGACTACGAGATACCCTGAACCCTGCAAAAAAGTGATACTCTTCTTCTTTACGCACGTATAAGCGCGCGCTCTGCTAACCGCGCAGTTGCTCTTGTATCTTCGAAAATCAAATAGAAAAGAATAAATAATAATAAAAAAGAAAGAAATAATAAAAAAAATAAAAATAATAAATTATGAAGGGCTTAGGCGAGGCTAGAACCTCCGACACCCTAACATTCGTTGCATCTGTCTAGCCAACTACACCACGGCTCACTTGAACGGCAGAGTAGCGAAAACGAATGAAATTCGCCATATACGAAAGAACACTAAAGCAGTGGCTGAAAATACAAATACAATTCAAAGACAATTCTAACGGAATTCAAAAACAATTGTGATTCTTAGAATATACACGCATAGCAACATAGAAAACAGCCCAAGACTTTTTGTGTGTATACATACAAACATACATACATATGTGCACACGTATACTAAAATTGATTTGCATTGCTCAACGTTGCTTGCATTTCCATTGTTATTTTAATTGTTTTAAAATTTTTAAATATATAATGGAATGTAATGAGAGTTCAGCATATGATCTACATATGTATTCTATTTAACATTTTAGGTTTTTTTTAGAAATCATAACTCTTTTACAATTAGCTTTACATGCACAAATATGTACATATGTATGTATGATTGCAGCCACACGCTGATCTACGCTTGCACACATATACATACATACATACATACATACATACATAGGTATGTATGTATGTATGTATGTATGTGCGCCCGCAATGCGTCTTGCTGTGTCGCTGCCTTGCTTGCTGCGCCACATGGGTTTTGAATAGAAAACTTTATGGACTAATAATTCTGTTTCTAGATGGACAATCATATTGATATGTTCAGATTAAGATTATGATATTCATATCTATATGCCAAACCAAACTGTATGTCTCTAGCATTTGAAATGCATTTTTTACACATTTAGGGGTGGTGGGGCTAATTGGGGACCGGAATCCAAAATCTGACAAAAACCGAAATTGTATTAAATTAGTATCTATATATATGCAGAAGACTTGGAGACTCTAACTCTAAAGATGAATTAGCTAGAATTTTAAAACTGGTTCCCGATAAATTCGTTTATCGATAACTTGCCAAATATACAAGTTATCGAATTTCTGAAACAAACTCGTACTGCGCGTGCAATATACGAACCTAACACAAAAAGAATGAACTCTCTAGCTTTTGTATCTTCGGAAATCGACGCGTTCAAACATACGGACAGACGGACAGACGGACAGACGGACAGACGGACAGACGGACGGACAGACAGACGGACATGGCTATATCAACTTTTCTCGTCACCCTGATCAAGAATATATATACTTTATGGGGTCTGCCACGCCTCCTTCTGCCTGTTACATACTTTTAACAAAACCATTATACCCTGATTTCCCATTTTCAATGGGCTCAGGGTATAAAAACAACAAGAGGCACCCAGCACCAACACAACAAGACTTTATTTTGATATATGTTGCCTCTTGTTGTTTAGTTTAATTAAAGTTTTATTTTAGATGAAGAATGAATCAAACAAAAAAGAAGAGGGGAAACCCTTAAGCACTAGGCCTGAGCACTTCGGTCCAGGCCAAGTGCCTGTTGCTTGGAAATTTACTTTAAATTAAAAACAAACGAAAGTAAATCAACAACAAAAATGAAACGAAAACACGACGCGACCAGCCGCCAACGCGCTGCAGCTTCAAACACTTCAAAAGGCGAGCAACAACTAACAGCCGGGTCCAGGGCCGGCAGTTATAACTGCCGCTTCACATTCAAAAGCCAGAGGGAGTAAAGCAAGAGAACAACAAAAGAGTAAGGCGCGGCGAATTATGAATGCGCTACAAATTATGACCGCCATGTAAATTAGCTCATTTTGTAAGGGAGTTTAGTCAATGTGCAAAAGCTAGCTAGAGAATTGTAATATATTTTTAGTATTTATATATTCATTTTAAAATATTTATAATTAATACTAAAAACAGTCATAATATGTAAGCTATACATATGCACAGTTCAAATTGAACTGACCAGTCAAGTAGGGTATAAAGAGCGCATGCTCAAAAAGAGCGTAAAAGCGAGAGAGCGCAGCCGGCAAAGAGCCCATTCACACTGGTTAAGCAAGCGCTGAACACTGTATAAAAAAGCTATAAGCAAATAGGCAAACAAACTAAAAATTTATAAATACAAGAGAAAAACTAGAATTATATATATGATGATCAGGTCCGTTTATTTAGCGATTTACAAAAAAATGCATAAATATTGAGAATTGGCTACAAGAAACTACGCTATGCGAAAGTGATCTGTTTTAATTGGCACTAATACATAATATGATAATATACTAATATCGTTTATCAATTATCGTTTATCGTTTATAGTTAGGCGATTGTTATTGCATTCTCCACTGTGCGTATCTGTGTTTGCAGCTCCTGAATATGCTGCTCGAACTTCTGGATGTCGCCCGTGATTTGCTGCAGACTGACGAGCACATTCTTCATCTTCTCATTGTCGATCTGGACCTCTAGCTCACGAATCTCCTTGCTCACGCTGCCCGTGTTGGATACGCACTCGACCAGCTCGCTGCAATGAGTATGCAGCTGAGCGAGCAGCTTGTATGCCTTCTTCGCGTGCAGATCGTGTTTGGCGCTCTGGAAGAGCAGGTCGTCCGTGTAGTTGAATTGACGCTCGAGTTGCGCTGCCACCACATTGAGCTGCTTCTGCAGCTGTCGGGTGTCGTCGAGCACTCGGAAGATGTCTTCGCGTTGCTTTCGTATGTTTCCAATGAATTCGTGAATGCGTCGCGTGTATTCCTTGCGCGGAGCCATCTGTGTCTGGGTGGCACTGCGCAGAGTAAGTTCGTTATGCAATTGGGTTCTGGCCATCAACTCCTGCTCTAGCTGCTCAATGTCCAAGCGCACACGCTGCACCTGCTGCGTTTCCTTCGCTGACTTCAGGCTTTCCAGAGTTTTCAGTAGAGGATTACGATAGTCCTCCCACTGTTGGGTTAGGGTTTGCCGCTTCGCTTTGGTTGCGAGCAGTAGCGCTTCGAGCTTGGCCACGTTCTGCTCCGGTTCCGCCAGCACCAGGCAGCTGCGTTCGTGTAGCTTGGCTACAGCCTGCAGACGTTCCAGCTCCAGCTCTGCTGCAGATTCACGTGCCTTCAAAGCTTCAATGCAGTTGCTCAGAGTCTTGCGCTGCTTCAACAGATGCTCGGATTGCGTGCGCAGCTGCTGCACTTCATCTGTAAGCTGCTGCAATGGAGTTGCCGCCGTTTCCGCACTGCTGACGGCTTGCTTGGTAACTGGCAGCTGACTAGGACTAGGTGGTACCTCAGTAACCTCCTCTTTGGCCGGCACACCCATCACAGCCTTTGGTACTTGCTCGCCGCAGCGTTCCAAATCATTTTTGTGCATCACGGAAGCAATGAGATCGAAAGCAGTGCCATCCACTTGCTGGAATAAATTGGGCGCCAGCTGCTCGAAATACTGTTGCACCTCCTTACTGCGCTCCATGAAATTGGCTCCAGGCACATTGAGATTCAAGTGTGGCTTGAACTCAATGCACTGGCAGCTGCAACCTTGCCTCCGCCTGTTGGCCACCGTACGGCAATACTGGGGCACCCAGGGCACCTTCAATTGCTCCGACAACTGTCGGCGCACGTCCCGCAGCAGTTGTTCTCGAGCACTTAGGGAATGTGACTTGTCAACTAAATCGATTTGCTGACGCTCGCGCGGCAGTCGCTCAATCAAATGCATTAGGAGGCGGCGCAGCTCCACGACGTTGGGATAGAGAAATATCTGGTAGCCAATGCCACCACGATAGCCCTGTTCCTTGCAACGCTCAGCCAACGTCGTGGCCACACTGAAACGTTGCGCCATCGCTCCACCTGGCAAGGATCGTGGCAGTTCCTGCATCGAAGGATTGATTTCCAGCAAGCAGCTAGAAACGATACGTACCACCTGTTCCGGAGTGAAATTGGCCAATTGATCCGTAGTGTCGATGCTGTCATCGATTTGCTGCAACTGGTGCATAATAATTTTATCCACTTCGTCCATTATTGTATTTATTTACGTTTATTTTGGCATTTTAGTTAAATTGGTTTGTTTTTCGATAGCCAGCAGGTAGTTATCGATATTATGAACCACAATTCGAAATTCACAGCGCAACGCAGACAAAAATACCAAACACATTGAGTGCATTGCATTATGGCGGGCAATTTTAAAAATTGGCATTGCCTAAAGTATTTTTTTAAAATAATTTTTTTTTTTAATCTATAAAATTTCTATTAGTCGAAAAAGCGATTGTAAAGAAAGGCGATGAGAAGTGGGTTACAGTTGACAATTATTGCTTTTCAACTTGTCCAATATTTATTAGTATCTGGATTTTTGGATCAAGTGAAATTTATACATATATTTGATTTGCTAACAGCGCTTATCCATTTAGTTTTGTTATTATTATTAATTTTTTTGTGTTATTTGCCACCCAGACATGGTAGAATATGAAATGACATCTGGCTACGGAGCATTACGAGTTATATACATTTGCGAGCACATAGAGAATAGTTATTTAGATATATATATACATATCTATATGTAGAGAGATAGATATATACACATTTATATACATATATAGATATATAGACTGCTGAGACTTAACTGGACCGCTGGCAGATCAATTGGTTATATAAATATATATATACATATATGCATCGATACATATATATGCAGAGTTCGTCCATATTCTAGTCGTTGTTGTTGTTGGCCCGTTTGATGATGATGTTTAAGGCCAAATTTCCATCCTCGGAAAACAGTTCCACCGTTGACTTGTTGAGCACCAGAAAATCGGCATTAGTATAGGTAACAAAACTTTCGCGTATGGAGCGAGGCTTCGACTTCCATTTGAGAGTGCGATTGTTGGCCTCCAACGAAATCAGATAGTCAAAGTCGGCCGCATCGCGCATTGTGCCGATCATGCGGCAGGCGGCAAAATATTGCTGACAGCCCTCGCCCAACTGCACCTTCTCCAGCGATAGCAGAAAATGACGGCCGTGACACGACTGTATCATTGTCCAATCGAGTGCGCCCACTTGATTGACATTGGTGGCCAAGAAAATGATGTCGGTGCCCTCCATTGTGATCACATTCTGATGCGTGCTAACAAAGTGCTTGTAGACATCCTTAAGGGCACCCTGCCACACGCACTTCTCATCCGGATAGGGACAGAAATAGGGACGAAATTCGCAGTCGTCCTCATGCGACTTCTTATCCGCATAGGAGAGACGCATCCGACAGCCGTAGCAGGCGTGCTTACAAGGAAAGATCAGTTTCGAGCCCACCTTTTCCATGGCCAGATTTCGTATGTTACTCATCGGGACACGGCAAACGGGACAGACATTTAGCTTATTCCGGCACTGAGAGCAAATGAGATGACCACGCGAGCATTGCATTATCGGTGGCATCATGTAGCCAAAGCAAACGGGACACTCCAACAGGGAGATCAAAAAGTCTCTTGTGGCCGTCTCAGTGGGCTTATCACAGTCTTTGCTGTTGTTGCCATTGCTGCTGCTACCGCTGTCGATCTGGTCAAGCGGTGACGATGCCTCTTGCTCCTGGTTGCTGTTGTCCTTGGGCATGGCAACGGTCGCTGCCTGTGGAGCATCCGTGACAGGACGCTGACGACGTGACTGCATGATTTGTCCTCGATTGCACGTTAGTTCCTCTAAAATATATATATATATAAATATAGATATATATATATGTATGTGTGTATATGTATGTGTGGGTGGTGGTGTGTCTTTGTCTATGCGTATGTCTCCGTGTATGTATATTCCTTAGACTCCACTTTGGCATTCACTTTCAAAATTTTGCACGTCGCGATTTATACATGTGTAACGTTTATATTTCCGTATGCCTAGCTACCAAAGAAAATGAGGCGGACTATTTGGGAAGGCGGGGCTGGGGTCTTTAAAAAATAAAATCGAAATGTTTAGAGTTAATTTTTCGTACGCTTGGCAATTTAGTTCTGTTAAAAAAAATATATTGGAATTCAAGATAACTAAAATTTGTTCGTCTGTTTTGTGGCAATAGAATCATGGAAATGGCCAGGCCTGCTCTAATCAAATCAGTCAGTATTTTATATATAAAGAATATGAGAATGAGGACTAATAGTAACTATAGACCGAAGGCAAGGAGGAAAACGAACCGTTGCATAGCTATTCTTAATACTTTTTAAACAGAACCCCAGACAAATAAAAGAAATTTGATTGTATTATTCGCAAAATATACATACAGTTTTAGATAGCTTCAATGAGACATGCGCGCAGGAAGCGAAAATTTTTAAATTCAGAAAAGTTTTAGTATAAATCAAACATATAGACAAAGAATTTACTGAACTGTTAACAAAGATAACATAAAGAATCACGATAAATAAAATATAAAAAAAAAAAAGAAAAAGAACAGACTTATTGAAAATTACTTTTGTTTATATAAAAATATGAAAATTCATTTCAAAATCTTAAAGACAAGCCTACTATAAAAAATAAAAATATTGAAACAGTTACTTAGTTACTACTTTCCTTCAAATAATATTAAAACTTATTAATTTTTGCAAATTAATTAATTTATATCATATCGTAGAGGCTGAGGCTTGAGTGCGAGTATGAGGCCCGGCGCTGAGCTGAGACGAAGTCTGATTGAGGCTTAAGTCTGAGGCTTGAGCCTGAGACTCACGCTGAGTCTGACGTGGCGGCTGAGTTTGAGGCTGAGCCTAAGGCTTGAGTCTGAGGCTGACGGTGAGATTGAATCTAGAGCCTGAGAGCAAGTCCGTTGAGGTTTGAGTCTGAGGCTTGTGTCTCGAGGTTGATTGAGACTGAGACTGAGGCTGTTTGAGGCTGAGCGTAAATCTTGAGTTTGAATGAGGCTAAGGCCTGAGCCTGAGCCTGAGTCTGACGCTGAGCGTCCGAGCCTGAGACCGAGTCTGTAGTTGATTGAAGTTGAGTCTGTCGCAAAGACTGAGGCCTGAGTTAACGGCTGATTGATGCTAAGGTCCGAGGACTGAGTCGAGTCTGAGTCTAAGGCTTAAGATTAATATTTTTAAAGTTAAAATTAAATCAAAATTAACTTAATGATTAATATCCTTAGATTTGATAATTTGATCATAAACGAATGTCTAATTTAGGCAGTCTCCACTGTTGTTTTGAATAACTGCCTATCAGATCAACGTAGCGCAGATAAACTTTATATTTTGCTTATTTCATTTCATTGATAAGACTTTCCACAATTTTTTTTTTTTTTACTAATCACGTTTATTTTTCTTCTTCTGTAGCTGTCGCATTTGTTTAGGTGTGTATTTTATTTCCTTATTAAAACTAAATACATTGCAGTTGCATGATGAAACAGTTAAAGTTAAGGTCAAAACCAGTTCATTCACAATTTCCAATTGCAGTTCCGAAACAACAAAAAATCAACTTGTACGGGAGATCGATCTAAATTATAGCAAATTTAAACATATTAGATTGCTTTTCTTTTCAATTCTTTGTTTGACTGTCTTTTTTTTTGTAGTAGTAGTTATGTGGAGAGAGGGGGCACATTGTGATTGTTATTGTTTAATTGAAAAAGAAAACGTTGCATATATGTATGTATCTGTGTGTGTTACGTTTCGTTTTGGCATGAACAAAAATTGTCGCAATCGCTTACAACTCTCGAGTTATTACA
Source organism: Drosophila buzzatii (assembly GCA_035045845.1). Lineage (NCBI taxonomy): Eukaryota > Metazoa > Arthropoda > Insecta > Diptera > Drosophilidae > Drosophila > Drosophila buzzatii. The sequence continues at coordinate 6,768,261 of JAWNOS010000505.1, forward strand.
TAATTATATTATTATTATTTGTATATGCATATGTATATGTAGTATATGTATATGTATATGTATATGTATATATACATATATAAACATACATATACATATACATATATATATTATTTTATTTTATTCTTGTTAATTTCGTTAAAAGTGATGTTTACTTTTATAGCATTTACAAATATTTCTCGTTTTGTTTTTATTTTTGTATAAAATAATTTACATTAACTAAACTTAAGCTGCATAGTGTAATTGTATGTGTGTGTGTGTGTGTGGGTGTGTGTGGGTGTGTATGGTTGTATGTAGGGATGTACGTTATGTGTTGGCTGTTTGTGTGTTCGCTCATCTTACAACCTAAAATTAAACTATGAAAAAACCCACAAAAAAATCTTATTAAATCGATCTTGAATGTTTACAATTTCTTTCTTTCGTTTGTTTTGCTCTTAATTTTGGAAAAAATGAATACCCTAGAATCTAGCGAATTAAGAGACTGACACAGAGACAGACAGACCCAATCTAATCGATCCTAATACATACATACATACGCACATACATGACATGATGTAAGCTGATGATGTACCACTGCTGTACATACATACATACATAACATGTTTGTCTGTATCATTATATCGAGTTAATAATCGTTTTAGAAACGATTCATATTCCAATTTCCATCCTTAGTTAATCTAACTCCCCACAGACGCCGCCAATCTTTAGACGAGAGATATGGTTACATTGATGCCCAGATTCCCATTGTCAGCAAATAGTTGCGCAATCGATGTATCAAACACCAGACAATCCGAATTGTGTATAGCGGAGGCAACGCCCTCGTGTATAGAACGCGGCATTGCCTCCCAAGTGAGGCGACGTCGATTGCCATTTAATTCCAGTCGATAGACAAAGTTCTCAGCTTCTTTGCGTGAGCCAATTAATTGGACAATGGCAAAGAACTGTTGATGTCCATCATATTTCTCTTGCTTCTCCAACACGAGCATGAAATGATGGCCGAAGCAGGACTGCATCATCACCCAGTCGACAGCGCCGGGCAGATTGATGTCGGTGGCCAGAAAGACAATATCCTCGCCCTGCAGCGTGGTAATGCTCTTGTGGGACATCATCAGATGCTGCATGACTAGATCGAGCGGTCCCTGCCATTTGCATGATGCACCCGGACAGGGACAGAGATAGGGCCGGCATTCGCAGGTCTCCTCGTGCTCGGTCTTCTCTGTGTAAACGAGTGAGGCAGTGCAGCCGTAGCCCGAATGCTTGCATGGAAACTTAACATTGGTGGCGACCTTTTCCATGGCCAGATTGCGTATGTTGGCCAAGGGGCCGCGGCATGTGGGGCAGCATGTGAGCTTTGATCGGCACGAGACGCAGACCAAATGTCCGCTCGAGCATTGCAATATCGGTGGCAGCACATAGTCAAAACAAACGGGGCACTCGAACAGCGATGTCAGATCGGCAGACATTCCCGCATCACCGCCACCGGCGGACGACAGTGAAGAGCTGGATGAGGACGATGTGTTCGCTGATGATGTATTACCAGCACTGGAGCCGTTCGAGCTGCTCGTATTGGTGGCCACCACTGCCGTGGCTGCTGCTACTGCTGCTGCTGCTGTCGGTTCACGGCGTTTTGGATTGATTTTATTTGACATTGGACTTGCTTGCTTGCCACTAACTACCAAATGGGTCTGCCTCCACTTCAGGTGCCAGCGCAAAAGCAGCTGCAACTATTGCGACAACGACCCGGCGAATCCAGTCAATCGAAGTCCTCTAACGTTCCTCCGCCTCTAGGTCACTGCAACAAGAAACGTAATAACAAATGTGTCATATTAATTACAGTCACCGTTTAGTATACATATTGATAATATTTCTTTTAGTCATGCAATTCTAGCTAGAAAGCTATTATTAAATGGATTTTCTAATGAAGGGCAACTGCATATGTGAGCTACAGCAACAGAATGAATTTTTTTTTTTTGCTATGTGCCAAAACAAAAAATTAAAAGAAGCGAAACGGGTTTTGAAATTCTTAAAAAAAAAAATTAAAAAAATAGAGTGAAAAACATGTTTTACGCACGTTGTAAATGCCTACCCCCTGCTTGATGAAAACTGTATGCAGAAACAGGAGTAAATATTTTTTACTTATTTGCAAAGCAGTTTTAAGAAATTTTTTCGAAAGCAAAAGTTCTGTCACACCTCAAAGAGCTAAATATTTTACTAAAAAAGCTCATTGAAACTAATAACGTATCATAGAAATTAATGTCTACCTTGACGGCCCTTCCTCAATGAATCTTTAACTAACCTCCACTGCACTAGACTGGAATTCTCTTGACAATGCTCGGCAATCATTAACCAAATTGTCGAAATATTCGTCACGATTAACAATTAGATTTTGTGTTTTCTTCTTTGTTACTTATGTTATGTTTATTGTCGGCTTGTGCCAAGGTTCGAACTGCTTAAGCTGATATTTATATATGGCTATATATTTCTGGGTGGGTTTGGCGCGTGTATCAAACGCGAAAAAAAAACACGCACAAAAAAAGAGCACAAGTCTTATCAAAGCCAATGACAAATGCACTTCATCAGGCTGGCAGTATATCCAAGGAGCAAATGTTTGCACAGTGGTACAGGACTCAAATTGAAGAGCATATACAGAAATGCTGAAAAATATTTGCAAATTTTTCAAGTGTGTTGAAAAACGTTCACTGATATATTCATTGGATAGATTTAATACATTCTCGATTTGCATGAGAAATCTAGCATGGGAAATTTTGCTTTTGCACAGTGGTGAATGCACATGAAAAGCTCTATTGCGAGAATGTCGACTTATGGTATTTCGTTACATTATGAAATGCATATGTGAAAATCTTTAATACAACGGAAACCTTGCTATATTTTATATATAATGAACATATAAAAATCAATATAAATATTCTTGAAATAGGAATCCACTGTGCAGCCATCCAAACTTTGTGGCTGCATATGTGAGCGAGTGTTTGATGGTGTGTGTACGTGTGTGGAGCATAAACAAATACGAAGTGACGCGAGCTGCGTCAACAATATGGGTTTCATTTTTTTTTGTGTGTGGCAGCAATGAGCAGCGAGTAGGAGTAGAGGGAGGAGCAGAAGACAAAGAGAGAGGGACACGCGAGGGGCCCAGTTGGTAGCGGCACATAATTAACATTTGGCTCTGTTGGCTGCGTACCGTAAGAAATTTCCAAGCGGAGGGGGCAATTACTGCGACTGCCTCTGCTGCTGCTGCTGCTATTGCAGCCATGAATGTAATTAAGTTATTTTATTTTATTTTTTTCAATGAGTTTGCAAAATCAAATAGAAAACGGAAAGCAGAGCAGATATGTTAGCAACAACAACTAAGACGGTACAACAATAATGAAATTGTATGTAAAAATAAACAGCTACAAAATAATCATAAACGTAAACTTACAAAGCTCTGTATGTGAGGCGTCACTGTAAGCGTATTTGGATTAATGTGTGTGTGCGTGTGTGTGTTAGGCTTTTATCAGTCAGTCAGCCGTGTGTGTGTATTTATATATTACTGTATTTATATATATATATATATCCTCGGCGATATATATGTGTGCGTAAATCAATGCATTTGCAATTGCAATCGCAGGTGGCCGCACTTTCAGGTTCGCACACGCACAACAACAACAATCGCACAACAAAGAGAGCGAGAGAGAAAATTGAAAATTGTATTCGTCTTTAGCCACCAGCGTTTTTCTTATATATTTTTTTTATTTTAATTTTTGTTATATACATCCACAGTTCGGTTTGGTTCGGTTCACCTTGTGCTAAACTCGAAATTCAGGCGTGAGCTAATTTCATTTTATTTTTTATCTAATTTTTTCTTTTATACACTCGCGCACACACACTCATTGAATAATATGTATGTTATATGTACATGTTTGCTGCTGCTGCTGCGGCGGCTGCTTCTGCTGCGCTTTGTAGTTGTTTTTGTTTTTTGTTTTTTTTTTCTCAGAGTGAATATCATCTGTTTGGGTCGCCTTCGTCGTCCATCGGGTTACAATTTACATACGGTAGACGCAACGCTATGGCAGACACACGAAGACGACAACTACAACAACAACGGGGGCGGGGGCAGTGGCTTGTGCTGTAGCCAGTAGCAATAGCCGTAGCTTGAAAATTTGTTTCTACTATGTATGTGTGTATGGTTGTGCACTTTGCAACTCGTGTATTTTATTTTGCACCAAACCCTTGCATAAAATGTTGTCTATTTAGGCTATTACGCGATTGCAAGCACAACTTTTTAACTATTAGCACGTCACACACGCGTATTTTTGGCTATTTAATTTTATCTTTAATTTGCTTAGTGCTGGGCAAGCGTATCAGTGCTGACTAACGTTATTGTTGGTATTTTTGGTATTTCAACAACAATACCAGTTTGACAGTACAGTGGCAACTCTGCCAGCATCAATGTTTGAAATTGTAAATTGTTGAAATATGTTTATTTACAAAATTTTAAAAGATCCATTCAAAATAAATTTCTTAAAAAAGAGAACATCTATACCAATTTGTCATCTTAGCAATTTTGAATAACCTCTGCATTGAAAGCTTATCAAGCTTACTTAATGAACACCGTATCCTGCTCTTGTTCACGTTATCATAATAATGCAGTTTCATACTCCGCGGCAACCCTGTCGGGTGTAGCGTAAGAATTTATATCTAAGAAAATTAATACAAACAATTTTACTTAACGATAATAATTAAATTTATTTAATTGGAACGCCATGTGCATGGCCAGCACTGTTTAAACTTTTACATATATGTATAATATATATTCCATCAAAAATCAATAAGCTCATCTGTCATTCTTCGTATCTGGAGCACGGACCAACCCCCAAAAAGCACGGAGACCAGCAATAAAAAAAGGAAAAGAAATACCTATGAAAAATAAAGGATAACATTGTATAAATTGTGTGAGAAAGCGTTCGTCATGTCGAAACATATGTGTATATTCAATGTGCTAGTATTTTGCATCTTGATTGCCATCTGTGCGGCCGTCCTGAATGACCCGTATAAGGAACTCGGTGTCAGCAGCTCAGCATCCACACAGGAAATTCGACAGGCGTATAAACAATTGGCCAAGGAGTGGCATCCGGATAAAAGTAATCATCCTGATGCGGAGCGTAAGTTTGTACAGATCAAAAAGGCCTACGAACTGTTGAGTGACATCGATCGACGGCGTATTTACGATAAACATGGCATTACCAGCGAAGATTCTCATTTTTTGAAGCAAAAACACGATTATAGCAACTACAATCGATTCGGATTCGATCCAGTCGAAGAGTTCATTGGTAAGCAATTTGGCTTCGACCAGGACATCAGCTTATATCACAAACTCTCCGTAACATCCAACTACTTTGAGCATACCATCATACCGAAGAGTAAGACCAAGTTGTATATAATAATGTTCTACAACGACTGGTGCTTTGGCTGTATACGTATTGTGGGGGCGTTCAAGAAGTTGATCGACACTTTCGAACCACTGGGAATATCCTTTGTCACCATCAATGCGGCGCACGAGCCAACTATATTGCGCAAAACTGGAGCAGATGATATACCTAGAATGGTGTTGGTGCTCGGTGGGCACAGTTATGTCTATCGCGAGAATATCTATACACAGCAGAAGCTGGCCGAGTTCATACGCAAGAAGATGCCGTTTAAGATCGGTCAGCGCGTCAATGATGAGAATGTTGACGAGTTTCTGAATGGTTGGACAGATAATCGGGTGCGTGCCTTGGTCTTGGAGCCGCGCAGCGTGACCAGGCTGAGATATTTGATAAGCGCCTTTGCTTTCCATGACCGTGTGGCATTTGGCTTTGTGGATCTAACTAGCAAATCCTGCAGTCTCATGGCTGATCGGTTTAAGGTTAATCCCAAATTAGATACGCTCTTCCTGTTCAATGAGGATCCTGTCCGAGCTGTTGCAAGCATTTCCATGGCTGATATACCCACACAAACACTGGACAATATTATCTCCACAAATCAATATCTTTCCCTACCCAGGCTATCTTCGCAGGATGTGCTTGAAGGTATTTGTCCAGCCGAATGGAATAGACCCCGGAAACGATTATGTGTAATACTTATTACTGAAAACTCGCCTGAATATGATATAGCCAGAGGTGCACTACGACATATCGCTTTAGAGTCGGGCTATAGCTTGGAAAGAGTTCGTTTCGCGTATATGTATAAGGAGAAGCAAGCCGATTTCCTTAATGCCATTTCCAAGGGCTCCTTCGAGGACAATCTGTTGCGGCTCGTCGTCATCTGGCGGCGTGATAGCACCCAAATCAAATACGAGTGGGTGGACGGTGCCAAGTTGGACATTAAGACCGACGACTATCTGAACAATAGCGCTATCAATGCCACTAAACATGAGATAAATCTTACCATACAAAGGTTGTTGAAGACATCGGAGGCATTAACCTACGAGGCCTTCGTACAGAATTTGCTGGATGAACATGCTCAGGGAATGTTGAGCAAATGGATTACCAGATTACTCTATCTGGTGGACTATCTATCTGACAATATCGAGGATGAACATCTCTTTGCTGCCCTATCGCTGTTGGGCACCATTGCGTTTATGTTTGGCATTGGCTATGTCATGATGTACTTTGTGCGCGCCGAGGAGGAGACTCTTAAGGCTAAAGGACAGCTCAATAATGCAGGACAATGCAATAAGCAGAGCCGACAAGTGCCGGAGCTGAAGCTGTACGAGCTAAGGGCAGAGAAATACAATGGTCTAGTGCGTCTGCTAAAGCCCGGTTGTCGCACCATATTATTAATCACCGATCTGCAGAGTCGTGCCAAGCTGATTCCTCCTTATCATCGCGCTGTTTGGCCATATAGGCGCACCAAAACCCTTATCTTTGGCCACATGCTCATTGAGAAGGGCTTGTCCTGGTACTCAGAGCTATTGCGCTTGTCGTTATGCACAAATCAACGTCTACAAATCAATCCCAGAAATTGTGTCGGCACTGTCATAGCCCTAAATGGGCATCGCAAGTATTTCTGCGTATATCATGCCAAGCATCCGGAATGCGCACGCGGCACCAAGCGAATGATCAAGATGACTAAACAATTGCTGGATCGCAATGATGATCCAGAGATTGGCAACTTCCTGGGTGTTAACTACTCTGAAGAATCGGATGTCGAGTCGAATGTGTTATTCGAGGACAATTTGCTAGATGGTCTCAGCAACTGGCTAGATCGTTTATTCGAGGGAACAACACACAGATATTACATCAACTATTGGCCCGATTTTCCCACTAAGTAAACGAAACTAAAGAAAACTCCACGAATGGTATTTAAGTATGTGTAAATTACTTTGTCTGCCCGCAATTTCTTGTAAATCCTTTCTAGTCAATAATAAAAGAACACGAACATTCGCCGTATTATCAACTCTCTCTATCTCTTGAAAACTAATGCTGCTGCGCTGCAAATGATTTTGATTAGAGCAAGAAATCAGCCACATGTTGGTGTATTAACTATTTGTATTATCAATCTAAGCATAACCTATGTTTCATAACCAAAGAATAAATAAACGTTAAGTGCATTATAACATTTAGTCAAACTCAAGTCAAGATATCTTTTATTCGCTGCTGGGTATTAATTATCTTTGATATATACCCATTAATATGATTCCATTATTTATTTAAGCTCTCTTAAACTAAGTCCCCCGTTGATAAGATGCTAACCCGCTCAATTCGGCTCCATGAGCGAGTGTAGCCGTATTACTGCGCGATAATCGTTATGCGACAGCTCTCCTCGACGCGAACGATCCAACACGCGCTGCAGACGTTCCAGAGTTTCCGAATTTTTCGTCAACCTGAACAGATCGTCGAGATACTTAAGTGATTCGCGAGACCAGAACATGGATGGCTTTGAGGCATCGGTATTGATGCGGGAATCACCACGTTCCATGCCAGCCAATAGGCGTACGCATTCCGATTGCACCGGATGGCTGCGTTGAAAATGCAATTTGCCAACTGGCGTACGTTGCTGCATATTGTTGCAGGGTAAAAAATGCTGCTTTTGATGTTGTTGCTGTTGGACGGGGCGAAGCTTGTCTCGCTGCTGCTTTGGTATGCGTTGCTTGTTGTTATTAATATTATGCTGCTGCTGCTGCTGCTGATGCTGCTCTTCGTGCTGCCAAGTGGGCGGCGGCGGAGGCAGCTGTCTCTTCTGTTGCCCAGCCAACTTGGCATATGGCTGTGCGCGTGGTTTAGCGTTGCGAGAATTACTATTTGGCTGCACGACAGGTGAGGTCTGTGCGCGTTCATCATGTTTCCATAAGGGGGGCGGCGGTGGTCGCTTCTGCTGCTGTTGATCTCCCCATTTGGCATTAAGCAGCGCACGTTTGTTAGGCGAAGAAGTCTTATTAGTCGAATCAGTTGCTCCAGCAGGTGGTGGTGAGGAGACAATGCTTCGTTTCTTATTGATCATTTGCTGGCCCAGCAGCGATGGGTCTATGTTCAGCGAACTCATACGATTCTTCACATCTAACTTGAAATAGCTCTGCAACAGCGTCTCATAATTGGGATGCGGATAGGCGCTGAATATTATGCGCCAATGCTCTTCGATTTCATTACGCATGGCAGGAGTGGCATTCTCATCGCCTGCATGCTCATTCAGCAGACGCTTCAATATGATCAACAGCTGATCCAAATGCATGTTGCCATTGCTCAAGCCCGCCTGGCCAAATAATATCATATTGAGCAGACGACGCTTGCGTTCGGCAAGTTTATAGCCATTTTTGGTATTCATTCGCTCCAGTTCCTTGATGCGGAAATAATGGGCTTTGGCATTGCCTAAATCTCCAGCTAGACTGCTAATACCATCGCGCATGAAACGTATGAGTACATCGATGCGCTTTGGTGGTTTTTGGCTTTGAAATTCTGTGCTCTTACGCTTGACATCCTGATTGCGACGCAATAGCATGAGCTGCAGATCCTCCTGATTCTTCTTCAATCCATATATGACCAGCACATAGCCGTACTCTTTGAAGTCCATTCGCACATTCACATTGCATTGCTTGGCTGAAGCAGTCAAGAATTCTCGTCCCTCTGGACTGAATAGATATTCGATTTGATCGCGTGCCATTAGAATCTTCGCTTCTGATGGAACATCTGGCAAGCTTTCTGCCTCAGTTACTGTTGTTGCTGGAGCCTGTTTGCTGTTTACACACATAGAAATACCCTGGCTCTTCGTGTTGACCGTCATATCATTGTCGTCATCCTCTTCATTAGAGTTTATGCTGAGTGGTATCATATCGGGTAGATTCTCCATGGGTCCTGTTTTTGCCTGCACCGTTTCAGTATCCGGCTCATTTGGCCTTGTTGTCGAACTGGGCACCTCGAAATGCTCTGAGAAGCTGTAGTTCGAGTCCGAGTCCAAATCATGTGGTGTGATAGTGGATCTAGTAGCTATAAGATTAGTGTTGACGCTGACTTTGTTGGATGTTGAAGAATTATTCTCAAAATTGCTGCTAATCTCTTCCTGCTGTATTTGTCCGGCAGCAGGTTTTGGTTCAGGCTCTTTAGAATCTTCAACAATTACTACAGCCGAATCCGGCTCTGCTGGCACAACTAATGTAGATGAAGTTATAGCCGATGATGTGCGACATGCTGCTCTGGCCTGCGGATTAGGCACATAATCATTTGTATAGAGTTTTAGCTGCTGCTCTGGAGCATTCTTCTTGCGTTTCTCCAGCGGCTTAGCCAAACCAACTGCCTTGAGAAAACGCGCATAACAACTGTTCTTCGAAAACTCTGAACTCCAATTAAAGTGAAATTTTAAATCGATGGAAAATGTGGAGCGTAAATCAGTCAAATAGCTAATGGGTTCGCTGCGATCTTTGTAAACCTTCTGATGTGATATAATACGGATGGTGTGGTTCATACTCCGAAACTCGCCAATGCGCTGGCGACACTCCTCAAAGAGATGACCACGTTGGGCGCAATAGCTGCAGTGTTTTGTGCGATATTGCACGTTGCTGTTTAGGACTGCATTAGTGCGAGTCTAGAAGGATAGAGTGATAGGGTAATCATTATTATATATTTTGTATTTGAGTTGTATTAACTGGGCTTACTGTGGAGTGATAGCGGCGCCACAAGTCGGGGCACTTGTCGCTGCTGTGGCCACGCATCTTGCACAGCTGGCAGACCATCCGGGTATGGAATGAACATTTGTTGCACGTCTGCACGTAGATAGACTGCTTGGACCCACACTGTAAGAAATAAGAGAATATAAATATAAGAAGCACATAATAAAGCTAATACAAAGATGAAGGTATGAAGGTCCATTTTTACAACTACTTAAGCATTCTGTTACCATTAGCTATATTCTACAAGTCTCCTACTTAAACCAGCATATATCAAATATGCGACTTACACCCAGGCACATGGCATTTGGGCAGCGTGGCTCAGCATGCCCTGTCATGCCGCACATGTAGCAAATAACCGGCTTGCGTGGACGCGGACATTTGGAGCGCATATGTCCCATGTCATAGCAATTACTGCACTTCAGATTCGACCGTTTGCGCGCTGGGGGAAAGCGATCCGCATGGTTAATGCGCCACTCGCTGCGTTGACCTAAAAAATTGACAAGGAGAATCATTCAAATTGTTTGGCTTTAATTAATTATGTGATACACCTACCTGACATGCCTTTCAATATCTTCTGCATATTGAAATTCTCTCCATGCCAACTCTCATTATAGAAGCGACACATTTCATCATTCCAGCCAATCAAATCCTGGACCTTCAGTTCCTCTTGCAGAGCTGCTAAATTGTGCTCCACTTGAACCTCAGCCACCTGTGTTTCGAACTGTGGTTCGGACTGAATTTCAATATTATTTATTTCAGCTTCAGCTTCATTCCCTTCAGTATTCTCTACTGCTGCCTCCGGTTCCGAGTCTGGGTCCGGCTTTGTGGTGCTTACTTCTTCTTTCTGCTTGCTATCATCAGCACTTGGCATTCGGCTTTGATTCTCATCAATTTCCAAGTAGACTGCGGAAATCGCATCATTCATCTCTGCCTTATCCTCAGAATTTGCCTCGGAGCCGACACTGTCATTTGTCGCTTCGTCCTGTTGCTCAAGCGTAGCCCGTTCCTTGTCCTGCTTCTGTTTTAGCAATCGTTCAGCGATTTCTCGAGCTGTGGGGAGCGACTCCTCTCCCGCTGACTCGGAACTTGCGTCAGCGGATGATTTCTTCATATGCTGCTCTGTTGAAATAATGCTCTCTGAATTGCGTCTTTGACTAATGCGTCGTATCTTCCGCTTGCAACGTTCTACAGCCATACCACGCGCAATGCCCGGCACACCTGTTGATTGGACACCTTCATCGTCGCTCTCTGTGTCATTCTGACCGCCGTCGTTGTTGGGGTCCGATTGGCTTTGATTGGTGCTCGAAGCGCGACGCTTACGCAAACGCTTAGTTTTGTTCACTGCCGGTACTATGACCTCTTCAATATCTGTCGGATCCGAGTCGGAGTCAACGTTGCGTATAATTGTTGGCAGCGGCTTCTGTTTGGCCTTACAGTAGACGCCGCTCTCCGTGAGATCTGATTCGCTCTCGTAGACATCCAGAGCACGAAATTGTTGTTCATCCACGCGATAGTTTTGTTTGATCTCTTCGAGCCTAGAAGGCGGCACAAACTCATATTCCGAAGAGACATCTGCCGACTTTTCCTTCTCATCTCTGGCCGGCTCGGTTGCATGTCGCATGGCATTCTCTGTAAGCACGAGCAAATCTTCATCTGTAGCTCGAGCCCGTTCGGCTAATAGGCGGCTCGTATCCTTTTGCACAATGAAGTCATCGCTAGATAAAACGGAACTCGAAGGGGAAAGTAGCTGCGACGCCATATTGGACTGCTCTGCGATTTGCTCGCCAGTCAAACTGACATCGGCTGCATCCATAGCGTTCTCTTCTATATATGACAGTTCTGGCTGCTGCTGCTGCTGCTCCTGCTCCTCATCGCTTGCATCCACATCTATAATGGGTACTGGTGGTAGCGGCACAATCACTACATCGTCCGCATCAGAGGATTTCTCACTGTCTACGAGATTGATTAGCTCCAGGGGTTGATCCCTATTCTGTCTTAGCTTCTTGTTAGCCTGTACACGCTTCGATTTCTGACGCTTTTCTGAAAGACGCTGATGTTGCTCCAACTTACGATTGACCTTGCCAAATGGGCCCTGTTGCTCACGTTTTCCAATTGGCCAATTGGATGGTATGGCCACTAAAAGGCGTTGATCAAAACGCTCCGGCTCATCGTACTCAGTTTTTGGGATTGTGTTTTGTTGTAGCTTCGGTGGTTTGTGTATTTGTGGCTGTTTTTTAGGTTGCATCTTTGGTTGACGCATTTGCTGTTGTTGCTGCAGCAGTTTTTGAACGGGATTGAGAGCCTTTGGCTGCTTGTTCTTGAACTTCTTCGAGACAGTATCTGGGTTATCCTGCTCGGTAGTTGAGCCAGGTTCCTCAGCTGTGGTAAGAGCTGTAAAAATGATATGATTATAATATATATAGTTTTATTTTGTTTGAATGATACATATATATTTTTTTATTGTTGTGAGCTGTTACGAGTCAAAATCGTTCAAATACAAATATAAATCGATTTCATTTTCATTTTTTAATAGCCTAGTGGGTTGAGCAATCGCTTTAGAGATTCATTGCGAATATCTCTGATATCAGGTTGCCTCAGACTATAGCCGTTACGCTTAAGCTCTATCAGCTGTCCCTCGTCAATGTGATAGAGAATAAATGCATCCATTTGTAGATCAACTCGATTGGGCCACAACAATATTGCTACTGATGTACGGAAATCATTAACTGCTTGATGAATCTGCTGTTGTGATGAATGTAAATCTTCAAGCATAGTCATGTCCTCCTGTTGATTCTGTTGCGTTGAACAACGTTTCTGCATTTGCAATGCATTCTCCAGCTGCTGCACCAGACGCATCAAAACAAATCGCCTATATCGCTCCTCAAAATATTGCCGCGGCTTATTATAGCGGCACGCGTTGCGTCTGATTAATGTCGAGAGTATTGTGACCTCCACACACGACATCACAACATGTATGGCCACAGTAAGGACAATACCAGAAAATAGATACCCTAGAGGATTTTGGCTAACCTCGTCCAGCCAATAAAGTAGATCGTATCCATAATAAACATAATAATAGTCCATGAATATAATAGTGCACAGCAACTTCAGCATAATTAGAACAAGTATATTGTAATTAACATTGCTTATACGATTAAGTAGGACACGCGAAGTGGCCAATATCTGACGGAGCATGGTGCTAGCCAGAGAATTCAATACGTAATTTTGAATGTAAATACTTGTGCTACAAAAATTAATTTCAAATTGCTAAGCACTTTCGATTCGAAATTTGGTATCATACCTCAGAGAAAAATTCTCAAATTCCAGGTATGGATATTAGGCTACACACATGTATAAATATAACTAGTATACAAAAATAATGGACAAACATACATATGTATGTACATACATATATCGATATCGATATACATATGTAAAGCACTTGTGAGCGCAGTCGCTCACTTTCATATCACAGTATAAGCATATGTATGAATATATGTATGTATGCATATGAAAAAAAAATTACTCACTTTCAGCCGTTCCTTTTGCCTTTGCTTTCCCAACATCATTTACCGTTGCAGTCTCGATTTTGTTATCTGCCCAATAGCGAGGTTTTGCAGTAACATTGTTGATAATTCGCTTGTTGCTAACAAATCGTTGCTGTTTTTGCTGCTGCTGCTGTTGCTGATGTTTTTCTGCAATTTGCAGTTGCGGGGGAGGCATACTCTGTGCATCCACATCCACATCCACATCTACGGTCCCTGTGTGCCCTTGTTGTTGTTCACAAGTTGCATCATTGTAGTGAATTGAGGCATAAAGAATTGACTCCAGCTCGTTCAATTGCTCGCTATCCATTTCTTCAAGCTGCGCAAATAGAGACAAAGAAAAAGACACTTGCCAAATCAATTATGATTGCCTTTTTTTTATTATTACTTACATCGCTCATCATGCCAGTGCTTGTAATAGTTTCCTACCGCGATATTTATTTTTAACATTAAAAAAAACAAATACTTTTGTTTAAATTTCTGTATAATAATTTGATACAAAACCACGTTTTGACTAGAGATGAATGAATTGTTGTTCTTGCAACGATAAATCGATAGTATTTGTAATCGCATCGATATCGCAAGAGTGTTGGGCAACACAACAAACAGATAATTTACAAAGCGACCCTAATTGTTGCAAGCCGGGCCACGTACAAGTGCAGGAAATTAACAAAAAATCAAAATACCAATTGAATGTAAATAAAACAAATAAATTGTTCCATCATTACGTATTAAATACAGTTTTTATTTGATTTTGCAGAATGGAGCAAATGCATCGCTACGTTTCACCGGTCAATCCAGCGGTCTTTCCACACCTAGCCACAGTTTTACTCATAATTGGAACATTCTTCACTGCTTGGTTCTTTGTATTTGTTGTGTCGCGGAAGAGCTCGAAGGAAAGCACATTGATTAAAGAGCTTTTGATTAGTCTCTGCGCTTCGATATTTCTTGGATTTGGAATTTTGTTCCTCTTACTGACCGTTGGTATATACGTATGAGAGCCAAGAGAAGTGAAGGCATTCCGTTTTTAAGATATATATTTATATGAAATGAGCATGATTGAATAAAATTATATGTATGCGTGTGAACGTACGTTGGGTTTTATTCATATACATATTTAATTTCAAAGATTCAATTTTAACTTAAAGCAATACCGAATATATTATAATAACATATCAAATTATGTGCGGCTTGAATAATTAGTTGCACTTGAAAATGAAAAAATAACTGCAGCAGACTGGCCCACGCATCGTCCCACTCATTTCCGATTAGCCAGCCAATCCCGCTTTTTGTCTACACTTTTGCATTGTGGCACGCAAAATGAATTGCTTGCGAGAAAGTTGACGCACATGCTTCAAGAATGTCTCCAGATCGATGACACCACCACGCAGGCCCTCACCCAAATAATAGATGGCATCCTCTGTGGCAGCTTCATCAGCGTAGGCATTAAGTAATCTATAAATTCAAATAATCGATTACACGAGGGAAACAGTTAAATATATAGATAATTCACTAACTGTCTATATAAAGGCGCAGTTGTGGTTACCGCCTCATCAGGATCAATGGCCTCTGCATTCTCAAGGCTCTCAAGACTTTTCTTTAATTCCTCCTCCTTGTCTCGCAATACAGCTATGTTCTTTTGCAGTTCGACTTCCTCACGTTCCAGCCGAGCAACAATGGAATCTATCTTGGCACTACCTTCCACTAACTCTTGCTTGGTGCGATTCAATGTTTCGATTTCAGCTTGATACTGATTTACCTTCTCCTGTATGCGGCGTCTTAACTTGTCCTCAACGGCGCTAATAAGTGATGCTTTGATATGCTCTTCCGTTATGGTGCCTGTTGAACTAGGAGTGGCTACACCACCTGGATTCTAGAAGGAGGATGTATATATATCATGAAATAATTATGTTGTTGTATGTTACAGCACTTACATATCCACCGCTGCCTGGATAGCCGCCAGGCTGTGGATAATTCATGAATGGCGGATAGCCACCAGAGCTACCAACGGGCTGCCCACCGCTCGGTGGGTAGGGCATAAAGTTAGCACCGCCAGTTGGATAAGGTGGAAAGTTGCCACCACCAGCGCCACTTGCGTTTGGATAGGGTAGAAACTGATTGGAGGCACCTGGGCCTGGGCCTGGTTGAGGCATGAAAGCTGCGAGAATGATACACTAATTGAAACTCAAAATCGAAGGAAATTTCCAATTACACTTACAATTCGCTGGGTATGGCACAGCGACTTGTTCCTTGGGCTTGGAATAAACGGGCGGATGATCACCAAATGTAACAATCATGACTTGTATAAGTGACAGCAGATCAGAGCTATGTGGTTGCCAATCATGCAGATACGGCAAATACACCTTGCCATTATGATCCACATACATAGACACCTTGATCTGCATCGTTTGTGTTGGCTTCACAAAGCACATTGGCGCATTTTGTGGATGGGTGTCCATTAGCCATATACATATCGGAATGTAGTAGGTGTTGTCTATGAAAGGCATATACATATATTAGTCAGAGCCCATACATGAATTAAAAGTAAATGTTTATTTACTTTTGTAGACCACTGGTATTGTGCCTTGCAAAGCAAGCAAATCTTTGACGCTGCCATCGTTGAAAACTGGGGGAACAATAAAAAAACGTTGTTATATTATACCCTGTTATGTTATACCCTGAGCCCATTGAAATGGGAAATCAGGTATAATGGTTTTGTTAAAAGTATGAAACAGGCAGAAGGAGGCGTGGCAGACCCCATAAAGTATATATATTCTTGATCAGGGTAACGAGAAAAGTTGATATAGCCGTGTCCGCTTTCTTATTTGTTTTTGTTTGTGTTTGTAAATCTTACTCAGCAAAAAATTTTGCTTTATCTCACCAAATTTTTCTAAATCGTACGTCAGGGAGCGATATGCGGTAATGACATCCACAACATCTTTCCTAGTGGCCGCAACATTCTTATACTGTGTTAACGAGAGGCAATTAATTAAATAACGATTTTAATATTGCGTGTTGGGCAGAGGATGGATGGATAAGGCACACACTTATAAAACATGACTCATCGTACCTTAGATAGATATTTTGTTATTTGTGCCTCTTCTATGGCAGGCATTCTATTTCGTTACTAATTAATCGAATTTAGAATCAGCACCTGGTACTTTAACAATTATTTTAAAACAAATTTCTTTATAGTCGCTAAACGAAAACAAAGTCGTCAATTGAGTATTTATAGAGCTATAATAGAATCGAGTACTTCCTTCATCTTATCGAACACATTCGATAGCATGCAAAAGTATCGATATTAATTACGTTACGTGATAGTATAACAAATACGTTATGTTTAGCAAATTTTAAAAATATATAACAAACAAAATTTTTTAAAACCTTTTTATTTTTGCTTCTTTCCTAATTAATTGCTACAAATATGGAAAATGATATGTTCATCGTGTATTATGCTGTGGATGTTTCCCAAATGACAAATGGATCGACTTTGCAGGCAGTTTACTTTGTTTTAGGCATATTTCGGTGTTTGGGGCGTCTGTAATCACAAATAAGAGCATTGAAATCATAGTTTTTTAATCAAATTAAAAAATAAAACGTCACCGCAGTGGCTTGGTTTTGTATCTTAAATGTAACTTTATTTGAATACTTTCGTTTTTTGTCTCTTTACTCATTAGGCATATACATATAAATATATATGTTAATATATATAGATATATATCGAGTGTGATATATATTTATAAATATAGATATATATTTATATTACGTGCGTGTTTTTGTTGTTGTATTTGTGTCAGTGTACTTAGCCAATGTTCAGTTAACTAGGCATTACTATAGGTATTGTTCATTTATTACTTCTTTTTTTTTTAATATATATATATATTATATAAATATGTATTTTTTCAATAGGTTCATATATGTATGCATATTATAAAAATCATCATACTCGTCATTACCGTCTCCGTCGTCGTTCTAAGCGCACTCGCTTTCTCATTGTGGGTGGTTGGTTAGATTTTAGTTGTTAAATTTGTGAATTACACATATAAAAATATTTCATTTAGTTTTACTAGCGTTTTTTCATTTCTCTTACGCTACACGTATTTTATGTGTATTTTAATATATATCTCATATATATATATATATATATATATATGCTTGTATGCTGGAAAATGTGAAGGAGGGGCGTTCAGAGTTAAGATACTATTACTACTAAAAACCATTAAATAGTTTAACTCATTCTTTTTTGTATTATCAACTTATCCGTTTTAGGTTCACATAAATGTTAATGCTATTGTTAGAATACAAAATGGTTTCCCTCATATCATATATTATTTTATATATAGATTTTCCATTATTTTATAAATGTGTATATATAAATTTTATATTGTTTTTCTGCTACATATTTGTATTATTTTTATTGCTTTAATCGACGTTTGCATTTTCCAATTTCAATTTAATGTTCTTGTTCCTTTCTTTTTATTTTTCTTTTTTCCCTTTTTTTTTTTGGTAAAGTAAATTTAAAAATAGCGCAAATCAGCTTTCAAATTTTATTCATTTTCTCTTTAATTTCAATTAATTCCTCGACTCAATTGTTTGGTTTTTGTTTTGGCACATTAATGCATTCATTGCCGTTAAATTAGTAAAACAAGTGTGTTTCATCATAATTCTTCATAAAGAACAACACATCGCGTACGGATACACATACATACATATATATTATTATCCAGATATATATGAATGTATATATGCACAGACTGGCATTTGAAAATGTTTACGAAACGTAAGTGTTTAACAACAAGTGAAGCGTGGGCGTGGGTGTGATCAATCGTGCACAATATACATATAAAATATTTTAGATAGCAACGTTTCTTTCTCTTCTTCTTATAATGTTTTCTTTTATTTCATATAAAATAAGTGAAAAATTGTACATAGGTTAGCGAGCGCAAAATAAAAATGCATTTGCACGAATAATTCAAGTCGATATATAGATAGATAGATATATATATATGATTTCTTAAGGTTTGTTCTGTTCCTCTTTTTGCTTGTGTGTGTTTCATTCATTGTTATATGTTTTGCTTTGTTTTCTCTTTCTTTTTTTTTATGTGTATCGAGAAAATATTTGTTCTAAAATGTCAGTCTATTGCGCAAGAATCTAACTTTTGTGCTTTCCTAAGTTTTAAATGTTGCTGTTGTTTTGTTTCTTGTCTTGTTTTTTTTTATAATTATTATTTTTTTTTATATAAAAAATTCCCTAATATGCATTGTCATTATCGTTTCAACTAATGCGACTTTTTCTTCGCATTGTTCGCTGTCCAATTCGTGTGTGTGTATGTGTGGGTGTGTCTGTGTCCCTGTCTGTCTGTGTGTGTGTGTGCAAGAATTTGTGTCGTGCTGACATTTGATGTTAGCTCGATAAGACCTACATACATACACATACATAGATACATATGCCCAGAATTGGGAATCACTGTCACGTACTACTATGCCACTATATTCTGATTCAATTGCTACAACTACTAAGGGCTACTACTGTCGTCTGTGGCAACGGCAAGGACTTAACCTAGCTTCGTGTACGCGTAGGCGGCAATAACGCCCACAACAACACCAGCGGCAATATATGTGAGTAATGACCTTCGTTTTTTCGCCGCCTGCTGATTGTCCTCGTTCTCACGCTGTTTGCGTTTAATTTCGTTCACTTTCTGTTCCAGATTTGCTTGGTATTCAGTGCGTTTCCGCCGTTTCAGCTCATCCCCGGTACTGCAAAAATCACAATTTTAATTTTATAGTAATTTTGATATTAATATATATATATATATATATATATATATATCCAGTCTTTTTATATACCTCGTCATATCAATGCCGTTGACTTTATGCTGTTCAATTGCCGTTGGCTTTTCGCTGTTGGCATTAACATCATCTTCATGGGGCTTAAGGTTTGTGACATCGCCATTGGCTGGCTCCGCTTTATGCTCATTAATATTCTCATATTCTTCATCCTCATCGTCCTCGTTATCATCATAGGCTTCGTCGTCGTCATCGCTATCCGATTCCAATTCGCTATGCTTTGGCAATTTGGGCAGCGGCGGCAATGGACGATTGTTAAGCAAACTATCTGCCACTTCGGCATTTATGATCTCAGGCTGACTAATTATAATATTGTTGAGAGCATCTTTGCTGCTCAGGGTCTGCTTATCGGTGGTTATTAAGCCATTGTCCTCGCCTACGGTTATATTGTCGCCATTTGCCTGCGCAGCACGCATGTCCAGAGAGAGCACTCCACCTGATTTGGGCGCCAGTGGCAAGTTCAGTGAATGAGAACGTGGCGGCAATGGAGGCGGTTGCTCATCCTGCACATGGGGATCCGTTTCATTGCTAATGATTGGCTCCTCAGCACTGAGAAAGCTCTGCAAACATAAAAAAATACAAATTAGCAAAACATATTCCAAAAAAATAAAAAATTACTTCCAAGCTTCATTCACAAACTCAAAAAGTTCAAAAAAGCGCCTAGCGAAGCTAAAATAATTACAAATTAAGATATTTTGATTTAAAGCATACGATTTTATAAAACAAATTTATGATTTTGTTTTAAACAGTTACCTACATTTCATCAATTATTAATTCATAACATTTTAGTTTTGCAACACGATTTCTATACTATATTATCATTAACACATCAAAGGTCTGTACACGGTGATGGTCGATGTGGTCTGCTCTTATGAACATTTTATCTATTTGAAATTGAAATTCAAGCGTAATTTCTTATTGGTCCTCAATATACGTACTGGATCGTTCAGTTTTTTGATGCCCTCGATTATTGCCTGATATGAAAAGTCCAGCTGATCAGCTGTTTGTATAAGTCCCAGTCGGTAGGTGCGCAGTTCGCACAGCACTTTCGATACATTGCACTCGCCATACTTGTCCACCAGAACTAGGCAGCAGTCGACCAGGCAAAATGTGCCAGATCGTCCGATGCCGGCACTACAATGAACGACAGCTGGTCCAACATCCTCCTTGAGTGCACCCGAATCGCGCACCTGCTGCAAGAACTTTAAAAATGCATCCGGTGAGCTTGGTATGCCAAAGTCCGGCCAGGTTGTATAATGGAATTGCATAACTTCACGGCTCTTATTCGTTTCGAGATCAGTTAATCTAAGATAAGAGATAAATATTAATTGTTTGTCAAGTTTGCTTTTCAGTCAGGTTATCTCACTTGAACCACCGCCGCACAAAGTTTTGATAATTCTCGCAGCGGATCAGCTCTACAGATAGATTAACATCCTTCAGATTAAGCGCATTATTGGCCCCCAGCTGATCTGGCCAATAGGGATGACATTTAACCTGCTTCTTCTCCTTTAGCTTGTTGAGCATTAGAATCGCGATTGAGTTTTGCTCCCAGACCATCAACCAAAAGTGACCCACCGTATCCTGCAGCGGACCCTGTGTCAGTATATATTGACGATCAGCACGCTCCAGCTGTAGATTGATTTCAAAAAGGGAAAACAAATGTTATTACTATAACAGATCATTAATTAAGGTATGTTCTATACACTCACCTTCACCAGGTTGGCATTGATGTAATCAATTGTCCCGCGCTTTAGCACAATGCGCGAATGATCATAGGGATTAACATCTCTGTATCGATTCAGTCCTCGATTCTGTGGACGATCGGATTCCAATGTGGTGTACATTTGCGATTTGGCCACGCGTTCGCATGCTTCACATATTTCCTGTAAGCAACAACACAATGAATACAATCAATTTATGACATTGCGGAATTTCGCAGTGTGATTCACAATTATGTAGAAAGAAAAATTTACATAGATAGTAATTTTTATTTTTTTTTTTTTGGGGTTGCCCTGAAATAGCGTGCTCGTCAGTCAGTCACGGTCGGTAACAAGTTGCGTTATCTTAACCTAGCGAGGTTGAGAACGCTGCCATGACTAATTGCCTGGCCAACGGTACCATTTTGATAACCGTTATTCGTTATCAATTGGCGCAGCTATAAGCTCACTCTTTCATATCGCATCCACCCCTAACAACAAGTTCAATGCCATTGATCCACTCTAGTTAAGCTTAGCCCAAAGCCAATTGTTGCCCACTTGGCTGAGTAGTACAATTTGCATTCAGTGTGTAAATGATGAGTGAATCAAACAGTGAGTGAGAGGAGAGGCAGATGAGTTATGACTAACGAGGAATGCGGCATTAATGCAGTTACTCTGTTTTTATTGTTGCTGCTCGAGTTGCTTCTTTTTACTGTAGTATTGTATGCGACGCAGAATTTTTTTTTTTTTTTTTTTTTTGTTATTTTGATTGCAGTGCGAAAAAATGAAATCAGTTGCTAATTGTCAGTTCGTCATTAAGTAGGTGAATCAGTTATATTAAGTCGTCAAGCCACTCCTCGATAATCAGCACAAATAGAGGCTAACGGCTGTGGCGAGTGTTATGAAATTTAATTGAAAAGAACATTGAACGATAACGATGAGAGTTGTACAAAAGACTAACGCGAGGGATGAGAGGGGCGAGACAGACTCAGACAGAGGAGAGCGAGATAAGAGACTCAGGAACAATACAATATACATATGCGTATAAGCCAAAAATATCTGCGATAAGCATCAATGCTCTTATCAGCAGTCTAACTGTTACCAGCGTGCTCCTTTCTTATCAGCAAATTTTTATCCGAAAAGAAAAACAAGTAAGAAAGCTGTAGTCGAGACTGCTCGACTACGAAATCCCCTGAGCCCTTCTTCGAACGAATAATATTCCAAGAATTATTCGATTCGTTTCTACACGCATGCAAAACCACACGCACACATAGACACTGATCTACATGTGTATGCATGTATGTGTGTATGCATGTGTGTAAGCATTGCAAGCGTCTCGCTGTCTCTCTCTGCCTTTGTTGCTGCGCCGCATGGATTTTGATGAGAAAACTTTGATGATTAATAATTCGGTTTCTAGATGGACAATCGTATTGATATCTTCAGATTATGATTATGATATTCATATCTATATGCTAAACCAAACTGCATATCTCTAGTATTTGAAATGCATTTTTTCACATTTGGGGGTGGTGGGGCGAAGTGGGGACCGGAATCCAAAATCTGACAAAAACCGAAATTGTATTAAATTAGTATCTATATATATGCAGAAGACTTGGAGACTCTAACTCTAAAGATGAATTAGCTAGAATTTTATAACTGGTTCCCGATAAATTCGTTTATCGATAACTTGCCAAATATACAAGTTATCGAATTTCTGAAACAAACTCGTACTGCGCGTGCAATATACGAACCTAACACAAAAAGAATGAACTCTCTAGCTTTTGTATCTTCGGAAATCGACGCGTTCATACATACGGACGGACGGACGGACGGACGGACGGACGGACGGACGGACGGACAGACGGACATGGCTATATCAACTTTTCTCGTCACCCTGATCAAGAATATATATACTTTGTGGGGTCTGCCACGCCTCCTTCTGCCTGTTACATACTTTTAACAAAACCATTATACCCTGATTTCCCATTTTCAATGGGCTCAGGGTATAAAAAAACAGATTCAATTTATTGTCTACCCAATTTAGCAAATAGATAAATATGTATGCGTTCGAGCATGAACACGAAATATCAGGTTTATTTAAACAGTGGTACAGAAAATCACTTTTGATATAAATTTTGTAAGAAAAGAAATTCATGAGAATTGCAAAGAAAGGACTTATATGCTTTTTCAATATCTCTCTCTCTCTCTGTCTCTCTGTTCATTGAATACCAGGTAAGTCTATGGGCTCTACTTGCCTCCTCGAGAAACGCATTTGTTTTTCGCTTGAAAACCAACTTCATTTTACAGCTAATATACACCTTGTGTAGCCATATGTTTTACGGGGTATGAGAATTGCATGCTGCATGAGTTTCATTGCAACAAATAACGAACAACATAGAATGTGGGCAACGAGTTCGTCACAGTCGGTGCAATATTTTCTTGTTGTTGTTGCTGTTGTTACTGCCATAATAAGCCAAAGCAAAGGTGATAAAAGAAAAGAAAAAAAAAAAACAACAACAAAAATATAAGAAAGCAGCACAATACGGTAAATAATTGTAGCTTAAAGTGACCATAAAGCATAACAAACAATTTGAAACGTTTTCTGCAGCTATTATTATTATTTTGTTGTGTCTGTTGTAGGCGGCGAAGGAGAAGAAGGAACATAATTAAATGGAAATGTTTGCTTGTACAAAGGAAATGCTTTCAAGCGAAAAACAATTTGGATATTTCATCAAGCTTGGCTGTCGCCGATGTCGAGTTAGTGGGAAAGTTAGATTATCCTCGCTGCGCACAAAGAACCCACACACACACACACACGCGCACGCACAAAGGATGAGCGGGCAGGGAATAAATTGAGTTTATTACACAAAAATTCAAGCACACATACATATACACACGCAAACGCACACACAGATACGCAGCAGGCTATGTCATCCTAACTGCGAAGTTAAATTCCGTGAAATCCGAATTCAAGTGAGTGGCAAAGAAGAGAAGAAGCGGGCTAAAGCAACAGCTGAAGACACAATTCCCCGGAACGGGCCATAAAGCAGAAACTCCAGCTCTGGCAGACGAAGCAGCCGTTGCCGCAGCAGCCACACTGGAAGCTGAAGAGAAACCCAGGGCCAGACATAGACTTATATGCCCTTTCTATATGTATATGCGTGTGTATGAGAGAAAAAAAGAGAGAGAGAGAGACTTGAGCAACATGCATTGGCAAGTCCTGTGCATTGCGAAATTTATTTACGCTCATTCTTCTCCTTGCCCACATTTACAACACTAGAAGTATGTGTGAGTGTAGTAAATGTTCTTTAATGCATTTGCAGAAGTGTAAGCAACAATTACAAATATCAGTTGGCAGCAATCAAAACAATTGAACATAAACATACATACACAAACACGTATGTAATTCCTGGAATTATGTACAAATACCGACAAGAAATTCGCAGAACTCCAAATGCTTGCGAGGCGTACGCCACGTTTTTTTTTTTATTGTTGTTGTCTTTATCAATAATAGTAATAATAAAGTCAAAACAATTTTTGTCAATCCTAATCGTAGCAGTCCGCTTGGCTGCTTGCCCATTCAATAGTTGTGTGCAAAAAACGCAACAATAATCAGAATTGAAGCGAATTTCAGAGAAAAAGAGAAAAAGAAGACGCAGCGCAGCAGCAGCAGCATCCAAGAGCAACAAGCGAGAGCGCATGCAAAGTGCAGCAGGTGAGCGTTAGCATTGCTTTTAATGTGTGTGTGTGCTAGTGAGCGAGTCATTGTGTATATATGTGTGTGTTTGTGTCTGTCTGTTTGAGAGCATGTACCTGTGAATTTTTCGGTCAAACGCTGCGCGAGCGCCAGAAACTAAAGCTAAAGACCGGAGTTGGGCTGCTGCTGCGACTGCTGACCAACGCCGACACCAAAAGCTACAAATACAGGCGCACGCTCACATGACAGCGATGGCAACAACAAAAACAGCAGCAACAACGACAACAAAATAATAGCGCAGTGGGGCTGACCGTGAGCGGCGAGCCTACACAGACACTACACGAAAATACACATACATAATTGTGTAGTTGTTTTTTTTTTTTTTTGCCGTGTATATGTGCGTATGTATTGGTGGTGGTGTTGGAGGCATCGGCATCTGCAGAAGCCTTTTGCGCACTCATCACATTTTCGTGGAAATCGAATGAAAAAAGGAATAAAATAGTATGTGTGCGCCCAAGTGTATGCCTGTAGTATGCATGCATGCATGTGTGTGTGTAATGTACATGCTTATGCTTGTGTGTGCGTGTTTGCTCGTGCTCTGCCCTTTGCTTGTGTATGTAGCTGTTCCTCTTTAGGTGTACAATATACAATGATATGGTGATACACTTACCTTGTAGTATCGATTCCAACCCGATCCATTCTTTTTGTCATTATATTCCTGTTCGATTTTGAGCCTGGCATTATCCTTTGTCGGCGTTGCTGCACGTTTCTCACTCATTGTACACTCAAATATATGTGTCTGTTGCTTGTTATTTTAGAATTTGGATTTATTTGTAATGTCTGCTGTTGCCTGCTCACTCGCTTGCTTGCTTTTCTTTTTCTTAAGTTTCGCGTTTTGTTTTCGACACACAAACACACCAACAGACACACAAACTACTCTGAAACAACCGAGCAAATAGTGCGTAAGAAAATTTGACTACTGCGGCGACGGTCTGACGGTTGGTTGGCTACTTGTTCGACTGTTGCTAACACGTTGTAGCGCGAATGCTGGCGGCGATTGTATATAAATAATTAACTAAAAACGGTGAACATTTGCCACATTATTAAATGGATATTGCGTTTAAACACCAAATGCGTGCGATTAGTCTTGATTAGTAATGTTGTTCTCCTTCTCGCTTTTTTTCTTTCCGCAAAATTAGCAGTAATTGATGTTTCGATGACAAGCAACAAAACCTATCGTTCTATCGATTAACCAAGTTGTGCTCAGCCAAACGGTCACATTGACCAACATGTGAAACCAGTTGGCACGCCTACTTGAAATCAGCTGTTTTTAGTCGCGTAATAATTCTTGGTTAAAATAAATATGATAAAAACGCGCATTTTTCGATTAATACGTGACAAACGTTTAAGCGTACCGATTTTACGAGGTTTTCATCACGAATTTAGCAAACCCGAGCCGCAAAAAAATGTAAAAAGTGCTGAAAAGGAGCAACATTCATTTGTAGCTGGCGGCGTGCAAAATAAATACAAAGTTTTTCGTGATGAGGAAGCACTGGAAATCTTCGATGTGGAGGAGGCACGTTATCAGGAGCAAGAACTGCCTCTAGATGCCGAGGAGGATCAGTATATGGGTCTTAACTTGAAGAGTAAGTTTGCGTTGTTCAGCTGGCTTGATTACCCATTATTAATACCAAATCCATTGCAGGAGGCATTCGTGGTGTTTTCGATATTGAGGATTTGGTGGAGCTGCTGCGGAAAGAGAATGTGGATGATATATTTGTATGTTATGTGCCAGAAGAGCTGAAGTATGTGGATCATCTGGTTGTATGCAGTGCACGCAGCTATCGCCACATGTTGGCCACAGCAGAATTTGTGCGTCGCATGTTTAAGATTAAGCGTTCCAAAGCAGATTTACTGCCTCGCATTGAGGGTGAGAAGAGTCGCGATTGGATGGCAATGGATTTGGGTAAATAGTTAATATTATCTTTAAAACTATATCGATTACTATGATATTCGTCTCTCTTAGGTAACATTGCCCTGCACATTTTTTCGCCCAAGGCGCGTGAGGATTATGATCTGGAATCGCTATGGGCCATTGGTCCGCAATACGATCACGAAAGCCAAAAGCCCCAAAATCCATTAGGCAATATATTTATGGCCCAGCTGCCCAAGCATGAAACATAGTTTGTTCATTATAAATGAAACTGTTTTTTTAAGCGTACAATTTTATTATTGTTCTCTACCAGACGACCGCATCATCGGATAGCTTTTTGTGGAAGTCATAGAGGCTGGGAAAGACGTGATTGCGCTTTATCTCTGTACCATATTTCTTGGACAGATACGAATAGCTCTTCTCGTGCACCAGCGCCGCATGCCAGCCGGCTTCCTTGGCGCCCAGATAGTCTGTCGTCGGCCCATCGCCAATGTGTAGGCACTCGGCTGGCTTCAGATTCGACAGCTTCGAATCCTCCATGGCACGCTGAAAGATGGCCAACTGTGGCTTCTCCGCCTTGGCCGTATACGAATTGAGCGCAAAGTCCAAATATCGATCGAGCTTTGTGTTGCGCAGCAACGCATCGAGTCGCGGATCAAAGTTAGCGATGACGCCGACCTTGAGCTGTTTGTCCGCTAGACTGTGCTTGCGCAGCTGTTGGAGCAACTCCACGCTGCCGTTGCATGGCTGCCAGCAGATCGTCGTCTTGTACAGCTCCAGCAAATGATTGACGAAATTATCTAATTTCTCATCGGGTATGGCTGCGCCGCTCTCTGCAAAGGTACCTGGCCGGAGCAGCGAGAATGTATTTTAAGCTCTTGAACTTTGAACTAGAGCCGAGGGGCAACCAGAGTTTATCGCTTACCTGCTATCAGCTGACGCCACCATTGCTGCCACTCAAGTCGCGGCGATGTGTCCACACCAAAGTTAGGATAATCACGATTCATTTTATACCTGCCAAAGAGAGAGAATAAGCTAAAGTCTAGTTCAGTTGTAACCGCCGTTGCGCTCACCAATTGGCTTTGTAATTTTTGGCCAGATCATTGTTATCGCAGCGCGCACCGAACAACGCACCGATTTCGCCATATTGTTTGCCGGGACTGGTGCGAAATTGCAGCAGCGTATTGGTCACATCGAAAGTTATCAAACGAAAGCGATTCAGGCTGCGCATCGTTTTGCTTTGTCCGGTGGGGTCCCTCTCAATTAATTGCTGATAGCGCGATTAAACTTGTGTTGTGTTGCCAGCGACCGCTGTTTGTGTACTACGTGAGCAGCGTCCATAATTGTTTTGTATATATGCTGCTGCTGCTGCTGTTACTTTCCTTATCAGCTACAGATTTGTGTAAATCTTTATGTGTGTTTGTCTATTTGTTGTGGCGTTGTATCAGCAGCTGGTTAGCAAGTTTATTAATGACAATTCAGCTAACTGTCGTTTTGTTATTAAAACGCTCAGCTTATCAGAACTCAATTTTAATAAGAAATTATTGATGTGCATTACAGAAAAATATTGATTAAATGCTCTTATCAGCTAAGCTTTTTGCTTGAATAGCGCGCGATTAGATGCTAGGCGTTGCCAGACAGATTACAGCCAGTGCCAGCGATTTGTATCAGCATTGCCAGCCTGAAATTAAGATATTTAGCAAAGACAAAAACCACGCAGCTTTGCGCGCGCACATTTGAATTGTAATTTGAAACTTGTAACGCTCAAGTTCAAGCTGCAACGTGCTGCCATTTCGAGGTCATCGTTTTTGGCAAAATATGCGGCGCAGCTGAAGTTTGGCATATGGAAGACGTGTCAGTTTTATTAATGTTCGTGGGAAGCAATAACAAGGCGCATACAACAACAGCAATACTTGCACGTATCTGTTGTTTTGACCTAGCAAAGTGTCTGACTACCTGCCTCAAGTTGCGGAATGGCTGATTACTTTTTGTGTTGTTGTTGTTGTTTTATTTTGCTTTCGGCGTTCTGCAAATGCATGAAAAATTAGTGATTTAGCAAAAGTGTGACCAGGTAAGCAAGGAATAATAACAAATACTAGTTATGGCATTTAGTTAGGCATAGTTAGTATGTATTTAGTATTAGTTATGGTATTTTGTTAAGTTATTTATATTTTTTAAAACGAAAAATCGATGCCAAATTGTTATCCTTTATTGATGAGCCGCGGCAAAATAAGACGAATCAAACATAAAGCATAATAACTAAACACTCACGCACGCACATTATACAAATAAAGTGCCGTATAAGGTATTCGAATGGAATTCCGGTGAAAAGAGACACACATAAAAAAAACACAAACAAAAGCATAAATTCATTCATATGCCCAACAAGTCAGGCGACGACGCTTGCTGCTGCACCGACATACACAGGGTATCGGATCGCAGAGCTGATTTCTGTTGACTTGCGCGCCCACAAAAAAAAAAAAAAAAAAAAAAATGAAGGAGAGCTGCTGCTGCTCTTGCTGCTGTAAAAAAAACTTCAAACTTTCTGCTTATTTAAGCTTTCGTTGCTGCGCCCAAATTTCGTTCGTTTTCGCTATAAATAAAGTATCAATTTGCCTCGTTTTGGGCTTCGGATTTCTATGGAAGGGCGAAGGCGAGTGCGCGACGAGGGCGCAAATACTCTGTAAATTCCATAAATGCCAAAGATCGTTAGAGTTTGTGTGTGTTTTTTCGAGCTGTCATTCGCTTTGCAGGGCCACGAAATGCAGCCTTTTATTTATTTGGGCCAAATCAGCGATACCAAGAAAAATGAGGCGTGGTATGAATGGAATTTGCTAAAAACTTCATTTGCACAGAGATGCAAGAGGAAGGGGTTGCGAGAGATGAAAGCGTTGCTTGTTTACCAGCATGAAATATGCTTAAGATGGACTTTTTGAATTGTTTATTAATGGTATTTTTTAGCATATTTTTATAGCATTTTAATTTTACGTTGTTGTGCAAAGGGAAAAAAGGGGAAGTTTAGCTGGTATGAAATCTCATATCTTTATCATATAGTTAGTTCTGAAGAGGATATAACAAACTATATTATATATACATACATATTTCTCAACTCCATTTAAATTTTGCATTAAGCCTAGTTAAGCTTTGGTCCAATGCTACACTTCATAAGTTCTCTTTAGCTCTTGCAGCTCTGTTGACAGAAGCAACCGTACTATAAATATCTCTCTCGTATGCCATATCTAAGCCTAGGCACTACAATCTTGCATACCAGATGTTGCCCGAAATAACACTAAAAATCCACTTTGACTGATAACTGCAAATATTTGCACTGAAATAAAGCTAAGCTAGATATGTACAGACACAGGTTCCATAGCCAATGATTACAAAGTAATTCCGTATGTTTCTCCAACTACTTCACTTGCAAAAATATAAAGAAAGAATATATGTATATATGAGATATAAGAAATAAAAAGGCCGCCCAACTTTCAACAAAAAACTTTCCCAAGAAAATTAAGCAAGCAAGCAGCTCAACCAAATCAACTCAACTCAACTCGACTCGACTCGACTCGACTCGAGTCAACTCAGAGCCAAGGCAAGGCAAGGCAAAGGCGAGCCAAAGCAAACCAAACCAAGCCACGACAAGCAGCCAGCCAGCCAGCCAGCCAGCCAGCCAGCCAACCAATAATAATCAAGTCAATGACTCTCATGGAATTTCATGTTGGCCCTTTTCGAAATGTGTCTGCCAACTCCAACTCCAACTCCAAGTTGGCTGCTTGGTCGTCTGCCCGTCCGTCTCTTCGTCTCTCTGTCTGTTTGTCTGTCTGACTGACTGCCTGACTGCCTTATAATATTATCTGCACTTTGGGCCTTTTGGCTGCCGCCGCTTCTTCTTGTTGTTGTTTTTCTTTTTGTTGTTGCCGTTGCAGTTTCTTGCTGTTGTTGTTTTGATTGGTCGTTTTAACCTGTTTGCCATGTTAATAAATAATTTTTAAAGGATTCGCCCGGTACGCTTAGGAGCAACAGCAACAGCAACAGGAGCGCCATCAGTAGCCAAACATTGGAAGAGCAGATGACGACGACGACGACGACATAGGCCTAGGCCTGGACTCGCACTGACTATGAGGAGGAGCTCTTATGTTAATGCATTATATCGAATCCTCATAATCCACACTGAAACTGCACATTTAATGTGCAAATTCCTTTCATAGCTATCACTTTATATAAAACACATTCCGTAACAATATCATCTAGACTGCTTACTTCAGTCAACATGATTTTAAGCCTCATTATATTTCCATAACATTCAAATCAAATAATTCAATTAAATAATAAGATCAATTGTAAATACTGGCGTCTAGCCCATATATAAGTTATATCTGCGCTATAGAGTCACAGACAAAAAGCTGCAATAATTAAATAATAAAATTTAAAAAATATATATATATATGATTCAATTTAATATACTATAATTCAGCTCTACGATTATCTATTCATTATTTTTTTCCGCTTATCAAAATTAGACCAGAGCTTGAATACATTAATAAGAAAATTTGCCTGAAGGCCTCTGTCGCTCTGGCTTAAAATTAAATTGTTATTTAGAATTAATTCTTAGTAACAATAAAATAAATAAATAAATAAATATGAAAATAATTTTAGGAGCCAATATTTAGCTCTGTCTTAAATCCTTTTTCACTCATGAGATGCGTCGTATATCCTTTTCTGTTATTTACAGATATCAGTATTTCTACAGCAAAATATATATATATATTGTATCGCTCTTAGAAGGTAGCAATTCGATAGAATTTTCCCATCTATGATTTTTCTCATGCTCAAAATTATGCAGTGAAAAGCTCGCCTGAAAGTATGCTAGAAAATATGTCAAGAGCCCTAATACTTCCCAGAATCAATTTATAGTGCTCCAAAGATCTAAAGTTTTCAAGTTTCTTTCTTTAAGAATGTTATATTTTAAAAACTTGTTATTTTTCTCGACAATTCTTGGGCTAAAGACTTGCATTACCTAGTCTTATTTGGACCCATTGTATGTTGAATATATTTGCTTTGCTTCAATTGTATTCCAATATTTTAATTATATTTCGAAATTTTCAGTATTAATGAATTTTGAAAAATTTGCTCTTTAAAAATTTGGATTTAAAATTTAATTAGCTTAGCAAAGCATTAATTTTACTTTTGTTTATTATTTATTTATCATATTTTTATCATATATCTGTATATGATCTATAAAAGTTTCCAACTGCTCAGCCCATAAGTTTTACACTGCAACAACTTCACTTCCAACTCCAACTCGAAGCCGCTTCGTTCGTCTCGTCTCTGAGAAATTCCTGGTTCGCCTTAAAGGTTTTGTTTTGTTTTTCGTTTTTGTTTTGTTTGCTTTTTTCTCATTCTTGCTGCTCTTGTAGCTGTATATTCTTTTTTGTGCTTTGCTCACAACTCGTCTGCGACTTTGACTGCGTCTGCAACTTTGGCTCCGTCTTGGTCTTCTATCTTGGCCTTTGTCTGAGTGCCGCTGATGCTGCTGCTGCTGCTGTTGCTGCTTGTTGCTGCTTGTTGCTGTTGTTGTTGTTATTATTATTATTGTTGTTGTTGTTGCTGCCTTCGGTTCGTTCGTTTGTTAAATGTTTGGGTTTTGTTTGAGTTTATTGAGTGAATTCCTGGAAAAACGCAAGAATTTGTCTTTGGCCGATGTGTTTTTTTTTCTCTCTCTTTTTTGTTTTGTTTTGCGCTCTGATGCGGCTGCTGCTGCTGCTGCTGTGGATGCTGCACTCTGGACCAGAAAACTTGCCCAAAGGCAGAGCAAAAGCTGAACTTGGAACCTGAACGTGCACAAGAAGAAAAACGTACTCAAGTTGGGGCTTTGAGCTGATTTAGGGTGGACAGGTGATTAGGAGTGTGTTTTTTTTTTATTTTTCTTTAATTTTGTGTTGTGCGGTCCACCCTAATGCACGATCAGCCAAAAATTGAAAGACAAACAATAGATCGAATGGATATATAAGTCCCCTACTTAAGGCTTACACTTGAGAGCTTTTAGTTGAAATGAATTTCCATTTGGAATTTGCTTCATTCTCAATCTCTCTCGTGCCACACGGCACAGTGGGGCCTCCCCCTCGTTGAATGGCAACCCAAAAATAAACGGAAATGCGTTTAGAGATTTGTCTGCCTCTGCGCGTGTGTGTGTGCTTTGCTATTTTCGAGCAATGATTGAGTTGCAATGATTAAGGGTATATAGCCCATATAGCCTAGCCATGTCTATATAGGAAGCATGGAATGCATATGTACGATTTTGTCTGTCTATCTCGATTCTCGATTCTCCTCGATTGCCGCGGCCCCCAGTTCAGCATCAAACAAAGGGCCTGGGGCATGGGCAGACAGCGACAGACGCCGCATTCCGGTTGCTACAATACGGCGGGCACTGGGCATTCCCAGACAATGTCCCAATAGACAACGCAGCGCACCGAGACAGAGCGAGACGGGAGCGAGACGAGAGGGGTTGAGTGCGTGCAAGAGAGTGGCAAAGGTTGGGCGATCTATATAGTCTGCATACAGCTACTCTCTCTCTCTCTCGCTCTCTCTCTTTCTCTCTCTTTGTATTTATATTATATATAATATATATACGTATAACTATATAACTTTAAATAAAACTTTTGCTTGCTGTGCAACACATAGAAGAAATTTTTGTTTGCTTAGGATGGATTTTCCCTGTTGATTTCTGTTGCTTTCTCTTCAGTTTTCTCGTTGTGTGTTCGGATCTTCTGTTCTGTTTGCCGCTCTCTGCTTCTTCCTTGTTTCGTTGTTTTTGTTTTTTTCGCTACTTTATTTAGACGCTCAAAAATGTTGCTATTTTGTTGTTGTTGTTGTTGCTGTTGCTGTTGCTGCTGCTGGTTTAAATTTCTAATTTTGTGGGCAAGTGAATCTGAATTTGAATTTACGCTGTAGAAATGATCTAGCTAGACTACATACGTACATACATATGCATGTACAGTGCGACATGGCTATGATGAAAGTTTTCACAAATTTCAAATGAAATATGCAACTTGCAAATATAAAACATAATATAAAACAATATATTTATTTTGTAATAAATTTTATGGGCTTGCAATTTGAATACTTTATTGTACATACATATCGTATGCATGATATTAAAATATATTTTATATTTAAGAAAAGTATCAAGAACAAGTTGTATCTTCATCTTTGATCTCAACTCATTTAGCTGAAAATTGGGATCAAAGTAACTCTCAAAACTGATTTCTAGTTCAACAATATGATATTTTTTTCTTATTTTATAATCTAGTCCTGAATATAGTTTCTCTTAATGACTTTCTATATGCCTTTGATGCTGCTAAGGGCAAACTTTCTCTATAAGTTAAAAAAGTATATCAAATATGAAATATTTGTATAGGTTCATCTGTAATCTATATTTTTTCCAATATTATTTTTGATAAAAATTTCTTGAAATACCATAAATATTTAAATAATTTTACAGTTATCGATATCTATGATAACATATCTATGAACCACTTCCAACAATATTTTCCAATTTAATTGAATATATTTATATTTCCAACTACTCTTACCTATACTTACCTTATTCCTTTCTATATGCATGCCCATCATCCCCAGCTATGCCCAGCTATCCTCACACATCTCACATAATCATAGTCATCTCTAGTCATCTCTACCCTGCCGCGCTCTCTCTACGTCTAGCCCATAGATCTGTTCCGTATCTCTGCGCTCATCGCAGTCGCAGAGTCCATCATTCAAACAGCAGATACACACGAGTTGAATAGCTGGCGCGACCAGACCAGACCAGACCCGACCGGGCCAGGCCGTGGTGGGACGTATCGAGCGGGCCAGACGGCAATCAATTTGCAGGCGGCCAGGGCTAGGGGGTAGCCAGCTTATATGGGCAGCTGGGCACGCCCATAAGTAGGCAACGAATGTGGGTCAGAGCGCATGTTGGAAAGGATCTGGCGAGATGAGGCGAGGCGAGTTGATAGTCGAGCTGACTCCTGCCTGGCATGAGTCACCTCTTGCCGATGGGGTAGCAGCCCTGGCGCGGCTGGCGCAGTTCATCTGTATGGCAAGCGCCACCATTGCGACATTATCGCCAGGTCCGACGCTAGCGTCGACTGCGACTGCGACTGCGACGTTGGCGTTGGCTTCGTCTATTGCTTCGGATATTTTTGGCCAGTCGCTAGGCTATTTTTTGACGCAGTCGCGTCTGCCGCTGGGGTGGGGGGTGGTGTGATCTATATATGTATGTGTGCGTGTGTGTGAATGTCTGTCTGCGTATGTGCGTGTGTGTGTGTGCGTTCTTCTGTGCTGGGCTAGGCGTTCTTCTTGGCTGTGCATGATATTTTTGGTATAAACATCTTTATGTGCTTTTAAATATGCTGCGAGTGACATTAGCTTTTGAGCGCTTTTCAAGGAGGCGGCGGAACGTGGCGAGGGGTTGAACGGAACGAGACAGACGTCGCCGATCCGCTACAGAAATAAAATTTGTCACAGACTGTTAGATCACAGATGTACGTCGCTGTCTGTCCCTCTCTGTGTGTGCGTGTGTGTGTCTGAGTGTATGGCTAAACATAGCCAAGATCAGGAGGCTGACTAGGGGGGTGGACGGGGCAGCTGCTGTTGATGTTTTGATTGATTGTTGGATAAGCAACAATGGCACAGCTGCCCCCACGGTGGCGCCCTACAAGCTCCAATTGAATAACTTATCAATAATTGTTGCGAGAGTTGCGCTCAAAGAAAGCTTCAAGCTGCATTTGAGAGCACTGAAAGCTCAGGCTCAACGAGCTTTGTGGACCTTGGGATTATTTTATATATAGCGTATGCACTAAGATTTGTAGACTAAAAAATATTTTATATAAACATGATTTTATCTATAATTATATAAATAGAAAATCTTACTTACTTACTACTTATTAGTATTGCAAATTATTGAATATAATTTATAATTTATGGATTTTAATATAGAAAATGGCAATAAAATAATTTAGTTTGCTAATTTGGAAAAATACTCAGCATATATTTATTTGTCTATAGAAATGTTTCTCAATGCCAAAAATAACATGTTTGATTGTAGACTTTGGACTACTCAATAATAAGATTTTGATTTGTACTACAATGATTGAATTTTAAAATTAAATTAAGTTTAAGTGAGATTAAGCTGATACATACATATATATGATGATATGGTAATCTGTGCTACACTAATATCAAATTCTTGGCCAAGTTTGTTAGATGCGACTGGAGACTTCAGCTTCAGTTAAATTTAGGATCTTGAGATCTTTGCTTGTCTCGCCATGAGCAGGCGACTTGATGTTAGAAAGTCTACTTATTATTATTATAAATTATTTTATTTTTTTTTTATTTTTTTAATAATAAAAAAATATTATAATAAAATGTATTATAATTATATAAAAATATATAAAAATTTATTTATTTTTATTTTATTTTATTTTAATTTTATTTAAACATGCTTTCTACTACCTAATTGGCAGCTTAACAAGTTGAACATAAAGGTACAATTATTTACAATAGAACAATACAAATATTTCAATAACAATTTACATAAACAACAATCACAATTTGGTTAATTAATCACACAATAATCACATTCACTTTTACATTAAACATTATTTTAAAGGAACCTCGCAGGGAGTTCCTGTGGATATAAAAATTTATAATCATAAATATTTTAATTTAGTTATTATTATTAAATATTTATTAAAATATTTTTTTTTATTATTTAAATTTATATAAACCTATGCCTAAACTTAGAGGAAATTTTATTTATTTATTTATTGTTACTAAGAATTAATTCTAAATAACAATTTTCTTTTAAGCCAGAGCGACAGAGGCCGTCAGGCAGAGGCAAATAAATTGTTAAAAAATACTAATTAAAAAAATAGGTAAATAAAAAAATATAAAATAATAAATAAAAATTAAATAAAATATGAAAATTCAATATTTAATTTTTTATTGAAAATTTGTATATTTTAATTATAAACTATTTCACATATAAATGTAGCTAAATATGACTAAGGCTTGGCCAAATTATCTTTGGTCTTACGTTATAGATGGCAAAGATAAGTCTTGCCAAGAAGCCATTAGTTAACAGACTGCATAGCTCTTGCTAGACACACACACACACACACACACGCACACACACACATATGTGTGTCTTCATTTAGCGCTAAGCGCTTTTCTTTTCTTTTCTTTTTGCCTTTCTTTGCTTTGCTTTTTCTTTGGTTTTTGCTTGAGCATTTATTTTGGAATTATTGCGCCGAGTTGCTTGAGTCATTCTTCCGCATTCTTGGATGAAAATGACCGTTGGACTTGAATATGGATGTGCATGTGTATGTGCGTGTGCGTGTGTGCGTGTGTGTGTGGAGCTAGTCAGCAATACTGGTACCCCAACTGCAGCTACTGCTGTGGCCAGCCTTATTTGGCAAAAATTACCGATGCCTTTGTAAGATCCATTGTATGCAGATGCCAGATGGCAGATGCAGTTGCAGTTGCTGTTGCCATGGCTATGGCTATGGCCCTGGCCAACGCTGTGACTGTGGCTGTGGCTGTGGCAGTTGCATGTCGCCCATTGCAGGTTGCTTAAGGTAGGCAAAACTATGCGGCACTCCCTAATGCTGGCCGATAACAATGAGAGAGTCGAGAGCTTCAATCAAAGCGGAGCGCGTCGACGGGCTGACTGCATTCCAGGCATACCAGCGGACCGCATATCACATGCTTTTCATATTCAAATGCGACGTGGCCCAGACCCAACGCGCCACGCACTTAACATAACAACAACAACAACAACAACGATGCATTTCTGTGGACAAATGGAGACGCAGTCTATGCTGCTGATGGCGTTGGTAATGCTGATGATTTTGTCGCTCCAACTTCAAAAGCTAAAGCAAACAGAAGGGCTACAGAGCGTGAGAGAGAGAGAGAAAGAGGGAAGAGGCAAAGCGAGAGAGAGTAAACTGCAGCTCAATCTGTAGCTCATGTAGCACTGGCAGCAAATTTCTGATGCTGTTAAAGTTGCAGGCAGAAGCACTAAAGGAAAGCTGCGAATCGCTAGTAGAACTTGTTGCGAGTGATCAAGGCTTAGTATGAATATTTTGAAAATAAAAGTATTATATATGAGCAGAGCACATCCTTGACATATAGAAAGGCATAGTTAATAGCAATAAAATAATAATAATAAATGAGAATTTGAGAATTAGGCTCGAATGGCAGGTGAGTATAAGACAATCATACATTCGACATATAAATATAGCACATATTAATATTGAATATATATTAATATGTTAATCACATATCATTTATGTATATGTCGGAGAATTATGTAAATAAAGGCATCGATTGGCAATAGCGATAGTTACATGCTGTGGGTGGCAGTTAGGTTTACCCTAATTGCTGAGTGTGGTCCGTGTTCGCAGTGTTGGAAAATGGCAGTGAGTGAGGTTGACAGAACTAAAGAAAGTTCCAGAGAGAGACAATTAGAAAAATAGCTAGAATGAGTAAAGGGACTATAAATACGCCTTTTGAATCGACTCTGGCCGCATCCGACGATGCAAATAGGAATATAGATGAAGACCCGACATATATTCATTTGACAATCATAGAATATATCATGTATATCATTTCAATCAAATATGTGTAGATTGAGCCTTTAATGACTTTCGCTTCTCAAGCTAAGGCTCATAACATAACAGGACAGGACTAGATCAACTTATTTGAGCTGATCAAGAATATATATACTTTATGGGGTCTGCGACGTCTCTTTCTGCCCTGAATTCCCATTTTCAATGGGTTCGGGGTATAAAAATCCTGAATTCCCATTTTCAATGGGTTCGGGGTATAAAAATCTCTCGAAATGCGAAATTTCAAAGCCAAGTTAAAACTCCATATTATTGCTGTGGCTATATCCGATGCATGTCAAGTAAGCTGAGCTTACAGCCTAATCCAGTGAATCTCGCTCATCATATTGATCAAGCATATCTAATTATAATAGTAATCATTGCGATTTCCCAGCAATTTTCCATGGCCAGACCTAGTTTCCCACATCTGAGCTGAGCGGCCAGAGATTGGATTACAAAAGTTGAAATGCGCCCTTTGATAGTGTGGAGATTGCATTGTTGCCGCAGCCTCTTTGTTCCCCTATGGAACAACATGTGTTTTATTAGGGCTGATAGATCGATGCTATTGTGTCGAGTCGAGTTGCGTCGCGTCGCGTCGAGTCGATAACGGAGCACAAATTAGTTCCAAGATTTTCGAGAACCCATGAATGGTTTCTCTTGCAATTGATGTTCTCTCCTTCTACTTCTTCTTCTTCTTCTTCTTCTGCTGCTGCTGGTGCTGCTGCATTTTTTTCACTGGTGAGAATTGAAAGTGTCTCACGCTGCTACGATCGATAAGAATTGATTGCATATTTGGTGTATTTACTGTATTTACTGTAAACTCCTCCCTATCTTGGGCAATTCGTGGAATTGAGAACGGTTAACTTTTTGATGTCCTTCTTAAATAGGTTAAAGGTCATGGGTTCTATTTGGTACCCATTGAAAGTGTGTCGGTAGGGTATATTGATTTTGTTGAAATGTATGTAATGGGCAGAGGGAGAGTGGGAGTGGGAGAGGGAGAGGGAGAGGGAGAGGGAGAGGGAGAGGGAGAGGGAGAGGGAGAGGGAGAGGGAGAGGGAGAGGGAGAGGGAGAGGGAGAGGGAGAGGGAGAGGGAGAGGGAGAGGGAGAGGGAGAGGGAGAGGGAGAGGGAGAGGGAGAGAGATAGAGAGATAGATAGATAGATAGATAGATAGATAGATAGATAGATAGAGATAGAGAGGTGTGTTGGTGGGAGAAGGTCATTGAGAAAGTGTGGTGAAGAAAGAGAGAGAGAGAGTATGGGTTTGTAAGAGAGAGGGAGAGAAGAAGAGAAAGAGAGAAGAAGAAATCGAGAAGATTCGAAATGAAGAGAAGACATTAGAATAGAATAAATAAGAGAAGAAGAAATTCTGATATTGCGTTTCAATTATTTCAGTTTCTCTTTGATATACCTGAGGATTATTATTCCGAATATTCCACATATTGCTTAACTCTCACATTTCCCGATAGTCGTTGAGGTCCAGCAGCTCCTTGCAGGGCATCTCCCAGTCGTTCAGTTCGAGCTCGAACAGCTCAGCTTGTTCCCATTCGCTTTGTTTTGTAATCAACACATCACTTCCCACACTTGAGACAGGGCGACAAGGACACAATATTGCGGCATTCTCACTTTGATATTGGCACACCCACCCACACACACGCAGACACACACACACACATGCGCACACACAGATAGAGTGAGTCGCACACTAATCGCTTGACATTTTTGTGTTGCAGGGTAATCTGTGGCACACAGGAAGTTGTTGTCAGCAGAAATGATTGCAGGCCTGGCTGGCTAAATGGAATGGCCCCTGGTGGTGGTCTCTTCCAGGAATCGATGCATTCAAAACTGTAAGAATATAAATATCTTTAAAAAAAAAATGCAACTGACCGATGCCACTCTTCTCAAGAAAATCCCAGTCGGCAGTTGCGCCTCCTATTTCAAATTCTCTGGCCTGCCTCAATGGGTTCTACGAATTTTGCAAAATGCATCGATGCCGCTGGCGTTGGCGTTGCCCAGACGCATGCCCCGTATACCCTATCCTAATACTAAATGCCAAATTGAGTGCTGACCAGCCAGCAGCAGCCACTTGGCCTGTCACACGCAGCGAGACCAAATGAAAAAAAATATATATATGTATTTATATATGCCCAATTTGTTTGTTATGCAGTTTTAGTTTCGTTTTGAAGTAATGCCGCCTACAATGCAATGCCATTATTAAAGCCAGACACTTGAGTTTTCTTTAGTCTGGACCATTCTAGGTCGTCGATCGTCAATGGCTGATCGTCGGCGGTCGTCTGGGCTTGTTTGTCTCTTTGTGTCTGCATCTGTCTGTGTGGAAAGCTGATGCTGGGATTTCCCACTATGGCAATCGCATCTCTTTGGCATTATGATTTCTTGAAAATTCTTGGGAGTGCCCACTACAAAAATGCATTCTCGCTTGCCTCAGGACCTCTTAAAGTGAATCATAAAAGCAGCAAATTATTGTAATTCCAATTAACTCGTAGACAAGTTGAGTTTCTGTCCACAAGATAAACAAATTCCTGAGCCTAGATGCAGTTGTGCTGAAAGGGTAGATCAATAGATAGATAGAGAGAGAGAGAGAGAGAGAGAGAAAGAGAGAGAGAGAGAGAGCCTTAGTCTGGCTATGTAGATTCACGAGGCATGAATTTAATTTGATTGAATAACTATAAATTGAACGCTTGATTTTAATTTTAATTTTTGAATTTTTTATTACAAATTCTCTATAAATTTTCAACATATTTATCTAGAATATTCCAGAAGATAATTCTAGAGTTACGCGAAACCAACGTCAACTAATAATGAAGAGAGGCTAAGCGATGTGCATTGCTCATTAATCAAGGATCAGTTAATCAAGAATCAAGAAAGAGAGTTTAACCAAAGGAGAAGAAAGTCTGGCGAGGCTTTCACTAGAACTTCGTACTGTGTTGGATCTCTATATGGAATTCATATCATTTGGATCCCAACCGGATGCTGTAATCGTAAATTGCAGAGGTTTAGATAGGCCTCGTCTCCATCCAAGAGGGTTAATAAAAAGTGCTCTCTGCTCTTCGTTGAGCGTAGGTGGGCGCAGTCTTTGCACCCGTTGTAATATGTGTCACAATTGTGGCACATGAGAGTACCGTTGTTAGTAAGCCCCAACGGGGTATACGCCACGTACAAAAAAGAAGAAGTTGGATGCTGTCTCTGTCTGTCTCTCAGTCTGTCTGTCTTGTCTATTTGCCTAACTGTCTCTCAGTTTGACTGTTTGAGGCCTGGCTACCCGATCTTTGTCTCTGCTCCATTCTCACACTATCCCTCTCTCACTCACTCTCTCTATCTGCCTATCTCTTTCGCACTTTGGTGGCTCTGCTTTGTTATGGCTGCATTCCACATGCGCAGTGTTTGCCTTGATGTTTTTAGGGTGTTGATGTTGTTGCTGTTTTCTGCTTCTTTTGCCTATATATTTTTTTTTCTGTTACAAAATCATTCATCGTACATATTAAAATTATAAAAGGCAACAACACACACACGCATACGCACACACACATGTGTGTAGGTGCGTGTGTACATATGTAGATAGAAACATATAAAAATTCTTTGCATTCCAATGAATCATGCTGTTGTTGCTGTTGCTGTTGCTATTGCTTTAACTGCGACAGCGTCTACTTCTACTTGTAAACTCTAATTAGGTAACATTGAAATATGTGTAGGTATGTACACACGTCTGGCATGCCGCGCTTGTTGTTGTTCTTGTTGTTGTTGTGTAGCTTTCAAAAGTCGCCACAAATTGTTTCGTATGCAAGTTGTTGTTGTTGCTGCTGCCGTCGCGTAGCTGTTGCTGTTATTACTCAGAGCAACTGCAAGCAGCAAGCAGCAAACAACACAAGCAACAACAACATAGCCTGACAGCTAGAGCGGAAAATGAAGTCATGAAAGCCAAGCAAGTAACTTTCATTCAATCAACCTAGCATCTATCTAACTATCAATATATGTATATCTATGTAACAATATATCTATTGATCTACCTATCTATCTAGATCTATTTTATGTAAATATAACTACATCATCTTCATTTATTTATTAAGATATACATCTATCAATCTAACCATCTATATAACTACCTATTGATGATATGTCTATCTATCTATGAATAGCTCAAACTTTTGATCAATCTATCTGTCGATCAATATTTACATAGATATAGATATATAGATAGATAGATAGATAGATAGATAGATAGATAGATAGATAGATAGATAGATAGATAGATAGATAGATAGATAGATAGATAGATAGATAGATAGATAGATAGATAGATAGATAGATAGATAGATAGATAGATAGATAGATAGATAGATAGATAGATAGATAGATAGATAGATAGATAGATAGATAGATAGATAGATAGATATATAGATAGATAGATAGATAGATAGATAGATAGATAGATAGATCGATAGCTAGATAGATACATAGATAGATAGATATAAATTTATAGGCATATAGATCTAATTGTAATTGTCTAATGTATATCCACATATAGGTCCATCAATCTACCTATCGATTCCTATTTATGTATCAATTTACAGTATATATATTTATCTAAATTCAACTTATTTTTTACATATCTATCTTTATCTATCTATATCTTTTATAAAATTTGATCAAACTATAATATCAGCATTCAAATCTCTTTCTACTAATCTAAAGATCAATCACATTGCAGAATTCAGCTCAAACTAAAAATAAAATTTAATTATTAAACATTTTAGCACCTCTTAAATTAAGTTTAAATAAAATTCAAATATTTTGGTCTTTCCTAATGGCTCATTAGCAACTTTTTCTTGGTCAATTAGAATAACTTTTAATAAATTATTTCGATCATCGACCTTGCAGCATTTCGCTCAGTGTACAGAGTTCTTTCTCGTATTGTTGTAATTGTAAATAATGATGATAAGGCGATTACAAGGCTGGTTAAGGAATTTATTGTAATTCGCAGGTTGTGCAAAGAAGTGGCCCAAGCCAAAGGCTTAACAAATAATAAGAAGAAATATAAACATTCAACAAATATCAATAGATTTATGCGAAAGCATGAAAGCATAGTTGAAATAGTTGCCCTCTATTTCCCCACTCTCTATCCCACTCTCTCTCTCTCTCGCACTCTACTCCTCAATTGCTGAGCATCAAGCAAAGCGCCAAGCCTTTCTCACTGACCGAAGTGGCAGCCACAGCCGCAGCCGCAGCAATAATTTAAAAAAAAAACGTGCATTCTGTTGCTGCGCTTTTGCCTGCTGCCCCGCTTCCTCCCTTCCCTCCTCCCTCCTCTGCTACTGCTGCTGCTGCGCTGCTGCCGCTGGCTGCAACGTTATAAAATTGTGAATGAAATTATCGGCGGAGGGTCTAAATCTTTCGCGAGGAATGTTGTATTGGTATTGCACGAGTTGGGACTCCAACACTGGTTTGCTTCACCCATCTCTGTCGCACTAGCACTCGCCGCCGCTGCCGCTGAATATTGCGCTCTCACTATTTCGTGCTCGCCGAAGCCACACAACCATACAACACATTGTTGTTGTTGTATGACTAGTATCTACACTCACTGCTTCTCACAGCCACATATATGCGACAAGAGAGCGTGCGCCGTGGTATGCGTGCGCGCGCGCCTCAGTATGCGTGTGTGTGTGTGTGCGTGAAAGAGCGCAAGCTTGTGTAGGTGAGAAATCGGCACACATGTGCGCGTGTAAGCGATCAATTGGCGCTAGCACCAATGTGTGCGTGCGTGTTTGTGTGCGCGTGTGTGTATGTTGCCGTGTGCGGGAGCGAAGAGTACTTTTGTGTGTGTGTGTGTGTGAGTGTGCGAGATAGATTTAATTTTGACATATTTGTTGTCGCTTTTAGACTTCGGGTGCACGGGAATTGGGAGGGCTTCGCTAGGTCTCTGCTGCTATGTCTGTTGTTGTTGTTGTTGTTGTTGTTTTAGAGAGCGACGAATAATGGCGGACACATCAAAATTGCGTTGTAGCAAATTGTTTAAACTTTTTCATTTTTCGTTAGCGTTTTATATATTTTTCAATATAATTACATTTTTACGACTGATGAAAAGTTCTTAAATTATTCAGGCTCACTAATGTGTGTATGTACATACATATATAAAAACTGAGATTTTGAAATTTTATTTTACATTAATTACAATGTAATTAAATCACTTGTTTACAATATTTACATGCACTTTTTATGTGTTTATTTTATTACGCGACTTTTTCACTTAATATTTTATTTTAATACTA
This sequence comes from Drosophila buzzatii, assembly GCA_035045845.1. NCBI lineage: Eukaryota > Metazoa > Arthropoda > Insecta > Diptera > Drosophilidae > Drosophila > Drosophila buzzatii. The sequence goes on from JAWNOS010000505.1 coordinate 6,813,073, forward strand.
TTTTTTATGATTTTATTAATTAGAACACGTTTAAAGTCCACATAACAATAAAAAAATATACATATATATTTTTTAAAATATTACATAAAAATATATTTTTTCATATTCATTATTTTACATTAATTAATAATCAAAATTAATTTATTTTATTCAAGAAAATTAACTTTTTTTAAATTAATGTTTTCGTTCTTTCATTTAATAATAATTATATATATCATTATTATTATCCTTCATATCTTAACTTTTGCCTGAGTATCTCTGGCTCTCTGGCAGTCCATTTTCACTGGGTTTGTCTAACAATTGCGCATTTAATTTGATTGACATGTGACAATCAGGTAAATGAGCTTCCTTATAAACTCCTAGCTGTAACGGCATTTCATTTCATTTTCCCATAGCTAATGATAATAATGGAACTATGTGAACACCTTTGCGAACGGTTCGAGGAACAAAACAAACCCGAATTCCAGGCTATGAAACAAGCTGCGATCGCCTGTTTTTTATTATTTTTATGAGCCAAAAAATGAAGAACAAGAATCGCAAAAAAAAAAAAACGCATAGCATGCAAATTTATTTAGCGCATTAACAAAACTCAGGCATAAACAGGATATGCACATGGCAAAAATGCGAGTAATTATGTATGTATGAAGCTATGTGTGTCTGCATGTATGTATGTATGTGTGAATGTCTGTGTGTGTATTATAATTAACATTTCTGGGAAAATTCGAATGAACGATGCGCAGGACAAAAGAGGCAAAGCCAAAGCCGATGCCGATGCTGATGCTGATGCTGCGAATGCTGCTGATGCTGCTCAGTCTGAGATGCAGACACAAGCGGACAAGATCGAAGACGCACAACAATAACAACAAATAACAACAACAAGAAGAAGAAGAAGAAGCGCCGACACCGACGACCACAACAACAACAACGACGAGCTGACAGAAAAGGTAACGAAAAGGGATTTGCGCCTGCGCCTCGCCTCACACATTTCCCATTATAAATGAGCCGCGGCGCTGCGCGTTCGCATCCATCCAACGCAATCCGAGTCCAAGTCCAAGTCCACGTTCACAACTCCTTGTTGCTGTTGCTGTTCTACTGGTTTTGCCAGATTATGTGCGGATTTTTGCAGTCGACGTCGCAGTCGCCGTTACAGGCAAAAAAAAAAAACAAAAATTAAATAAATGCCTGCCACAAATAATCATAATGAACAATATGCTGGACCAGAAGCCACGGGAACAGCAGACAGACAGACAGAGGGACCTAAGCGATTGACCAACCATTTGGCCCATTCGCATCATTCGCCAAAAACCGAATTCAAAAGAAAAACAGGAACCAAGCCTAGCTGCCTGCTGCCTGCTGCCTGCTGCTGGCTGATCCGGCTCCAGGCTCAGCTGCTGCTGCTGTTGCCACATCTCCTGGTGCTACCTCAGCAGAGATGGCTTTACTGCTGTTCCTTGCAGCTCATTACGTCCCGTTTTTCTGGCTGACTTGCTGCACGGCTTTAATTGCCTAATGAAGAGCACCTAAACCCGTTGATAGCCATAATGAGCACACATTATGCAGAGGATCCTAGTTTCTCAATCAATGTGATAATTGTGGGATACGGCAATAAACCGTGAAACAAGTTAATTATCTTGATTTTGATATTCAATGACAAGCATTAGCTGTTATGGTGCATAAGCGGAAATACGACCGTTATATCTTAGACGGTATAAGCAGGAGTAGAGCGCATAGATCTTCGACTGTATAAGATGGACTTGAGCTACAGACTTTATACTATAATATACTGCATAAAATACTATATAGATAGAACTGATTATAAGTAGTCGTTGCTAGTTACGCTGCATAAGATCTATATATGGTATAGAGGCTTATTTATCATTTGAAATTTGTGTTTTACTCCTGCTTAAAGTAAAACACATATTTCGAATGTTACGTAAGCCTCTATACGAAATATAGATCTTATGCAGCATAACTAGCAATAGCTATAGAAACTATATAAGCTTTTCTTATACTAAGCTGTAGTATTATTATTATATAGCATCTGTAGTGTTTGGGAACTATAATCAGGCGTATGATTAGCATATTCTTCTTTTACACTTATTATATTGAATCCTGGCAAATCCCAATATTTTTTTAGGAAATGTCTGATTGAACCATTATATTTATTGAGTTAGAATCCTTTGTAGATAATTAGGTTTATAGTTTATAAGCTATATCTCGGCTATCTAGTCTAGTTAAAAATATGAAATTTACTATAGGTTTCCATTGAATCTTTGAAATAATTCAAATACCTCAGTAATAATCTCTTAGTTGACCATCTAAAGAGCGCAAAGCTGCTGCTGGAATCTGGACTGAACCCTCTGGACTGAACCCTGCAATAATAATACTTGATCTGTTCTTTAGCTAATGTAGAAATTTGTACTATTTAAGAGCTGCACTACAAGTCCAAATTCAATGGGAAAATGATGTTTGCCAAGGTAAGATCTGATAAGAATCCTTTTAAAAGGATAAATTTATAAATTCCTTGCGCATAGCAAGTGCTCTAAGCCTCTAACCCAGTTAGGCATTCCAAAAAAGAAGAAGACACACACACACACATTTGATAGAAATCTAAGTGCTAATTTAAGCCTATTGGATTACTATTTGGCTTAAGTAATAAATCAGCTTTTGCTGCTGCGACTGCGACTGCGGCTGCGGCTGCTGCTGCTGCTGTTTTTGTGGAATCCGGATCTACATGGCTCAAATGCAATGCAATGATACCTGCTGGAGGTGAGAAGATTTTCTCTACTCGTAAGGCAGCATTCCATGCAAAAAGCAACAACAACAACAGCAGCAGCTACAGCAGCAGCGGCCGAGTGCGAAAGCCTCAAAGACTCGGGCCAAAAACTTGAGGTGAGAGGACAATCAACTCGGCCGACAACAAAAATGGCAACAAGAGGAAGAAGCAAAGAAGGAAGAAGCAGATGAAGAACAACAACAACAGCAACAACAACAACAATAACGTGGTTGCTCTCGTGGCTAACTGAAGCGCTTGCGCCTATTTAATTTGGCTGCCAGTTCGAAGCTCCCACAGATTTAAGATTCCTGCTTGGGCAGCCGCCCTTACTCCGCACGCCCGCTCGCTGTTCTTGTCTTGGCATCTTGTTAACGATCATGGCAACAGGATTCTGCTATTTTGTCGCTGCCCTGCGCCATAGCAGCTAAAAATTATGCAGCCATCGTCGATGGCGGCGCGCACATTCCAGAGGCAGCAGCAACAGCAACAACAGCAGCAGCAGCAGCAACAACAGCGGCAGCAGCCCAAAAAGAAATGGACTGCTTGCAACAGACACACACACACACACACACGCACACAGGCACAGACACAATACAAACAAATTGTGGCAAGCAAACAGAATAACTAAAGCCCTGCCGCTGCTGCTGCTGCTGTTGCTGCTGCTGCTGTTGCTGCTGTTGCTGTTACTTGCCCCGATAGCCACCCCCAACTTTGGGCTTTCTACCCAATGCAGAAGTGCCACAATGTTGTCGCGGAATTTTAGTGGCTTTCTCCCGATCAGCCGGCTTTATTAACCAAGTCTGGCACAGACTGTTGCAACAACAACAACAACAGCAGCTTGCCCCCGCACGCGTTGCGCCATTGTTGGCTGCTGCCATACGAAATTCCACAAGAACAACAGCAATAAGCAAGCAGCAGCAGCAGCAGCGGCAGCGACTGCGACTGCAACGACTGCAGCGACTGCAATCAACCATTGGCCATGGTCCGAGCCCAATGCAGAGGAGCTGCAAGAGTAATAGCTACCACAAACAGCACCACCGGCGACGACGACGACGACGCGTCGACTTTTGGCTATACATACATATATACATATACATATATGTATATGTGTGTATATGTATGTATGATATCTTGAAATGAAATGCAAAGAAAAGAAAATAACAAAAACAAAGTTTCTCACGTTCCTCTTCCTAAATTCTTGGAATTGCAATACATTAAAAAGAGGTCTTTGCTTCGTCTGATTGTGTGCGCGTGTGTGTGTGTGTGTGTGCACGTGTGTGTGTGTGCATGGGCGGAAAACGGACTGCACTTTTGAGCCGCACTACCATACACCCGTTGAACATACTCCTTTTCTCATCGTTTTTGAAATCTATAAGTGAATGTGTCGACGGCCTGCACTGAGAGAGGTGCAAATACGGTAGCTAAATTAAAGTATTCGGAAAGTGTTGAAGGGGAGAGAAGAGTGATAGAGTGAAAGAGAGAGAGATAGAGAGAGAGAGAGAGAGAGAGACAGGGAGAAAGAGAGAGATGTAGATATGTTGAGAATGATAATGAAGAATTGATAGGTAATGCAGATAAATAGTGAAATGGACGGAGAGAGAACGAAAGAGATGGATGCTGAATAAAAAATTGAGAGAAAGTGAGAGTTAAAGAACGGTAAAAAGAGAGAGAGACAGAGAGAAAGGCAGATAGAGAGAGAGAGTGAGAGAGAGAGAGAGAGAGAGATGTTGAGAATGATAAAGAAGAATTGATAGGAAATGCAGATAAATAGAAAATGAGGGTAAAAGAACGGTAAAGAGAGAGATGGACAGAGATAAAGATAGAGAAAAAGAGGGAGAGAGGGAGTGAGCGAGAGAGAGAGGGGGGGGAGATTAAGGAAAAAAGCTATCCCTACCTTTGATGGATAAGACACAGGCCGACAAGGAGAGCAATGAAAGAGAGAGAGAGAGAGAGAGAGAGAGATAGTGAGAGACAGATAAAGATAGCTTTGATAGATTGGCCGACAAAGAGAGAAAAATATAGAGGGAGCGAGAGAGAGAGAGAGAGAGAGACAGAAAAATGAATATAGACTAAAGCACCAGAGAGCGAGAGAGAGAGAAAGAGAGAGATAGATAGATAGATAGATAGATAGATAGATAGATAGCTAGATAGAGAGGTAGAGAGGAAAGAGCACAAAATTGCAGCTGATTTGTTGAACGATTTGTTTATATCTATTTGCAAACCGTTTGCCTGCAATGATAATAGCATAAATCAGCTTAAAGCGAATTTCTGATTGATGCCAATGAAATTGGCTAGAGTTAATGAAATTGATCGAATCTATAATGTAGAGTTCAGGTGTTGAACTGTTATAATTACTGTGATAGTTAGTTAGGCTGGAAGGCAGAAAATTCTAGATTTGGGTGAAAGCTTCATATCACATAGTACTCTCTTATCATTAAGTAAGGCTGCAAGGCTGATAATATATGGGTTTACTTAGAAATACCATTAAAGAGTTTTCTAATAGAGTTTTCAAAAAGTAGCTATCCATATTCATATCACATTCCAAGTCTATAATTGAGTCCAAGATAACATTGCGTTTTCAATTATTATTAGGAATATATAGAAATTTCATCAGCAGTTATTTAATCTAACGAACTTTATATATATGACTATATATTACACTTCATTAACTACTCAAAATTCAGCTCATCAAAATTCCTGAGTTGCATAGCATCAAAATCAGCTGATTCAAAACGAATTTGAAATACTCTACAAATTCATTCTAGAATGTAGAATTCTTGCAATCAAACGTGCTGCTGGAAGCGCCATAAGACAGATAAAAAGAAAGCGGGGGAGAGGTGAGAGGCAGACAGAGCAGAGCCAGACAGAGACAGACACAGCGAGGAGACGTTGAGCCGGCATGTACAAATACAGCAGTTGATATTTAACAAGAGTCAAAATTCCAGGAATTTTATATTGGTTTTTCGGCTGAGAGAATCGGGTCCGATCAGCGTGCGGCGTTCGGTTTGGGCCATAATTAAGTGGCCTTCAATGCCGCTAAAGGAATTTCCCGCAGGCGACATTATTATCAGTTTTTTTTTTTTTTGTTGTCGTCTTTTCTTTCTTTATGGACAGACATTATTTTACTTACTGATAGGGCCGCACTGCAGTCAAAGTCGTTGTCGATATTGATGTTGATGACATTTCCAGTTTGGTTCCCACATCGGCGAACGGCGTTTCATATCGATTTTGAATGAATTGAGAATGAAGTGAGGAATGCCTGCATATGCTTATATCTGCTGCATATCTGAATGCTTATGTCGACAAACAATACAATGGACCATCAAATTAATCATATGGGTTTACTCTATAAACTCGATAGATAGATACTCGATGCACCGGGGTTCAGACATTTTAATTGCTAAATGCCAACAGGTTGCAGTTCTGTGGCTTGCACAACATTCGTTCGTCATCATCATCATCATCATCATCATTATCAAGACACACACACACACACACATGCATTCCAATATCGTGACTTCATATCACAATCACAGCTTACACAGAGGCGTTGTTGCAAGAGTGGAACGAGTCAGAGAGGGGGTTCTTTAAGAGTTGAAGATCGTGTGAGGTTAACTTGATATGGAATGACGAGTACAGCGATGAACCTGTTGGAGGTAATCGATTCTCTAAGAGTTGAAGATCGTGTGAGGTTGACTTCATATGGAATGAAGAGTATAGCGATGGATTTGATGAAGGTAATCGAATTTCTGATTTTGGATAAGGATCTCTGGATAGCAACGTTATGGCAAGTAAATACTGGTTGACAGTTATATGTATATGTTTCTATATCTGCATAGAAGTTTGTTGATATTTGTTTGTTATATAGATGAGATAAAAATCAGCCATAAATGTAAAGAGTATTCGAAATGTTTGTTAAAGACGAAATTGTTCCAGATTGGGGATTGTTGCAGATTCTCTCAGATAAGAGAGAAGGAAGCAAAAGATTCTAATTGTTGAATCTATGGAATCGAAATGCAGTTAGCCTTATACAACATAAGGGACAGCAGTCCAGGCCTATCCAAATGGTATCTCTTATAAAGTACCCCTTCTGTGCTTAAGTTATGCAACTACAGCCATGTCTTGCAACTTCTTATTTGCAATGTAACTGCTAGTAAGTTCGTTTGTACTTGTTCTCAGTCAAGTCAAACCAGTTGCACCCATGACTCAGACTGTGGCTGCGACTCCGATTTAGACTCCGACTGTGACTGACTGCGCTGGCCCGCTCTCAGACCCAGACTCTAGGCTCGAGACGAGAGACGAGAGACACGAGCAGCAGCAGCCACAACTAATTGCATATGCATTTTGCATAATCTCATAGTAATTACAATAATTCGATCTATGCACCCGGGCGCCATGGCAATTCATTCATGCAACCAACAGCAGCAGCTAAAGCAACAGCAACAACAACAACAACAACAACAGTTCAGCTATAGCTACAGCCAAACAGATCCCAAGCTCCATTCATGACAACAAACAAGACTCTGACTGTAAACGGGGTTTGGTTCATTCTTATATTTCTGTCTGTATATGTGTGCGAGCGCGAGTGTGCCTGTGTGTGTGTGTGTGTGTGTGTGTGTAAACTGCATGATGAACTATGTGATGATCTTAAAGAAACATTTTATAGTTAGCTGTGTGATGAATGTAGTACACATAATAGCTTCTTCATATAGTTTATATGATTACTGAGTTTTTCAGATCTTGTATATTTGGCAAGATCAAATATAACTCAAATAGTAAAAGATACTATGTGTAGGATTTGTCATATCTTTATTAACAATCGATCAGATTATATCTTATGGCAATAGCAGATCTGATAGCATTCAAGTAGAGAAAACGTATATAAACTTTAATAACAATTTCTTGAAATAAATTACAAGGATGCAAAGGAATTCATGGAGCTATTGTTTATCTATATAATTCTATAATTAATGTTCTAGCAACTGAAATTTTATAAGATTTAGTGCTTATGCAGCTGGCATAGCAAAGCACATATAAACTAGGATTAATCTGGGATTTTTTTAAATTTCTGGGAATTTGATCTTCAAGGAACTATAGATCTGTAGACTGAATTATATCAGATTTTTCTTTATACTTAGGTAGCATTTATAAAAAATTTGTGTTTTTATCATAATAAAGATCTAGTAGTATCCACTATATCATTTTTTACTTTATTCATATTCATTATTCATTATTATTCATATTCAGGCAGCATAATGAAGCTGTAATAAATCATATTTGTCCCAGAATTTCCATATAACTGCATAGATCTTGACAGATTGCTTTCATATAACTATGGATATAGATATCGCATGCTAACAAGATTTCGCCTAAGTATAGTTAGCATACTAAGAAACTAGGATATGTCAAGTTTAATAGAGTTTTCTGCATAATCCAAATGAATTTCTGCATGCAAGAACTGCATATTGGAGCAATGAGATCCATGGGCTCTTCGAAGATATATCGAATTCCTGAGCAATGCTGACTTGTGTAAGTAAAAGGATATGTGATATATAAATTCCAACTATTGATCCATAGAGAAACAATATATACTTTCAGGATCTCTTAGCTTCCTGTGCAACGAACGGAATTGGAGCATGCTTGATATGCGCTATATTTCGTCTATAATTTCACTGCAGCGTTTGACAACTTCTTTTCCAGTGTCACACATTGTTTGACTCTCTGTTGATACCCTCGCCAGAGAGCGTATGTGAAGCAGATAAATAAGCAGCAAGAGATATGTGCGTACATAGCTACGTGTATTGGTTTGCGTAGCAGTTGGCCTGCATTCTTCGTGTAAGTATTTTTATTTGTTATTGTTATTGTTGTTGTTGTTGTTGTTGTTGTGGTTGTTCTTCTTCATTTTTTGACACCAATGCACTTTGGTCTTATCACGCATATTTCATATCTGCTTGATGGTTACTCATGTTAATCTCCTTTGTCGTTGCAATGGGTTGCCTTAGACCAGGGCGAGCAAGGGGCTCTTGGGTGGCGACGGGCCACAGATAAAGCGGGGCAGGCACTAAAATTAAATGCCCAATGCACTTGTCTAATAGTACTATAAACGCGCATGATATATAGACATTTGTATGCATGTGTATATAGTTTATATATGTTCGTGTACAACAGAAACGTTTATCAATTTATTAATTTCGTATGCATAAATCTTGCGCATTTTTTTATTCAATTTGAGTCTTTGTTGTCTGCTGCTGCTGCTGCTGCTGCTGCGGCTTGGCCCTGGTCAGCTACAATGCAACATTTACTTGACAACCGCCACAGCGTATTATTTCGGGGGGCTGTGGGGCTATATCTGTGCTCTGCTGCGTCACTATCGTTGCAGTGCCGCACATTCGATCTTTGACTTATGAATTCTTGGAATGCAGCTAGTGCAGCATTTTTAATGGAGGCTGTCGTTTAGATGGCGCCCTGCCCCCCAGCCCCCACACATCGCGCCCTCTCTCTCGCTCTCTCTCTTTGTATACCATGCAAATGGAGGTGCCCAAGCGTTAAACAGACAATTGAGGCCAAATCTAATTGAATATCTGCCTGATCGCAGCTCTTAGATGTTATCTAGAGGAATTTGCCTGCACTTGATTGTCTTTAAAGTTCTTGATTAAGAAATAGCCTATATCCATTTTAAAATTAGTGTTTATATTCATTTTTAGCGTAACATAGTTCGATGAGACTTGTAGAGTTTTTGGGTTATGGGCTGATCTGCATTTTGTAGATCTATAGTTCAAAGTTTTTGCAGCAATTAGAAATTTATTTAAAATTTCATATGAATTTGATATATTATTAAATGATATTTTATTGTATTTTATTATATTATTTGATGTATTTTAAATTATGTACAAAAAAGTAGATTGAAAACTATATTTATAATAGGAAAATTACTTTTTGAAGCTAGATCCAGACATTTCCGTTCACATATTAAAATAATTTTTATTTAACATATTTTTTATTCGTAAAAACTTCAGTTTTTGTTTTCTTATATAACTGTAGAACTCTAGTTTTCTTATATATATTTATTATATAGTGTAATGAAACTAAAGTTGGATAATCATTCAATATTTTTCTTAAACGAATTGATCTATCAAAATAAAGTCAAGAATATAGAAAGTAAAGTCAAATTATTCTTTTCTTAAGAAGAATAGAGAAGTTTTATTAGAAACTTGAGCTCTATCTCTGGTGTCTGGCCAACTCGAATGAAAATTACAAAAGTTATGGAATTATTGAAATGAAAAATAAGTATATGGGAAATCAGGGTATCAGGATTCTCTAAAAAAAAGTATTTAACAGGCAGAAGAAGGCGTGGCAGAGCGCGTAAAGTAAATAAATTCTTATTATAATTGAATTTGAATTTACGATTTAGCGTGAAATTTTAGAATTTTATTTGAGAAAGAAATTCTGATATATGTAATAAATTTTCATAAGATTTTCAAAAGAATTTTTCCCCCTTTTTTGTGCTCAAAATTAAAAGAATTATATAATTTAACTGCTGTCTTTTATCTTCACTGAAACAAAAATGCATGCATACATACATAGCACAGCTCTAGATATGAATCAAAATATTTTAAATAATTTCATTTGATATACAAATATAATAATATTTAATATAAAATATATATTTAATAAAAATTCCATTCAATTCAATTCAATCAACTCATTCAAAATGTCTTTTTCTTACATAAGACGAACGCCATTTTGACTGTTTAGTTAATTAAAGCGTAATTGAAAATTACATTTTGAAGAATAGAAAATAAAATAAAGTATTTGATTAGTTTCGATTAAAAAATTATTAAATATAGTTGAAAAATTGAAAGCGAAAAAGCTGCACGAAAACCACGTCACTGGCGGCCATTTTGTATTGCTTTATATATGCATATGTATATACATAGATGGCTATGTATATGTATATATATATGTGTGTATATGTGTATATATGTGTATAATTTTGTGCGCTCTTCTTGTGCTTGTTGCTGAGCATAGTGTAAAATGCCATAGAAAACATGTGATTTTTTGGCAACCTCGCTCTCTCGCTCTCGCTCTCGGTCTCCCTCTCTCTCTTTCTGGCGCTCGCTAAAGTCGTGCAAAAAGTATATATATATGTGAGTGGACATTGCGCATGGAAACAGGACTTGCTTGGGTCGTGTAACTAGCGCCAAGGATATTAGTTACATTAATTAGTTAATTACATTTGCTGTCTAAGTTAGTCGCGACCTTTGGCTGCGAAGCGACGACATTTTCTCTATTAGTTATGCTCGATATTGGGCAGCTCTCTTCATTTTGTATATACATATATGTGCATATAGTATAATATATATAAATATATGATTGTGTGTGTGTGTGCCGATCTATATAGAAAGAAATTTGCTGAACTTTGTGGTGGAAGTGAGAGAGAAATGTAGTTTTTTTTTTTTTAATAGCTGCGTACATACGTTCACTTTTATAAGTATGTGTGCTGGTGTGTGTGAGTGCATGAGTGTGCGTGATATTGTGCACGCCCCTATGAGTTGCGTCTACTGTCGACCTTACGTCAGCATAGCACGTGGACTATTATTAAAGCGTGGACTATTATTAATTAACTTTTGAGCATTTAGGATCAAATTAAGGCATAATTGAAAGTGTCAAGAGGCAGAGGTGGTGCTGCTGGGGGCGGAAGGGCTTTAAAAGGGGAAGCAAAAGTCGGTGTCTGCTGCTCTTTATGCTGCTGCGGCTGCTGCTGCTGTCAAGGGCTGCGCTCTGGGCTGCTAGCTGGCTGTTGCGCATTGATTTGACTCTAAGCTGGAGGATGACAACTCGTAAACTGATATCAGTTGTGCGGTTAAAGGTTGGACCCAAGTCTTTCATAATAGTCACAAATACACAGTCAACTAAACACACATTGCGACAAATATATATACAAACGTATAAATATGTATAGAAATGTGCGTTTTAGTTCCGTTTGCGGTATCAGCATTTGTCGCTTGTTAAAGTGTTGCTCATTTTCGGCTTAAATAATTGTGCCCATTTAATTGCATATTTGGATGTAAGTATATTTATTTGATATTAAATTCATTTCAATTTCAATTCCAAATTGCCCCCTTGGCAATGTGCACACGCACACGCACACACACACACACACGCACGCACACGCATGCACGCACTCTCATAGGCATATCAAGCAGCTCTCGCAGCCAGACAGACATGTTTGCATGTGTTTGTGAGCATTGTGGATGTTATAAATTTCACATACAGGCACACTCACACACACGCACACGACACTCGCACTCAAACGCACACTCACACACACACACACAGGCTGCTCGCTCCTCTTGGTCTGCTCAACACACACAGGAATTGTAAACGTAAACGGTATAACCAACGTGCACTAAGGTATGCAGCAGACCGCAGATAAAGCGGAAGAAGTAGATGGAGAGGAAAGAGCGCAAGAACAGGCATTTTAGTTACTAGGAGTTACTATAGGAGCAATGGGATTTCAATAAATATGCAATGAAAAATCATGCTAAAATCAATTTAAATTCACATAATTTGGCATCCTTACATAACAATTCTTATTAAACGTTGTAACTACAGGGTATCTTTTGGTGTGTCTCCTCCACTTAACACTCTTACTCGCTTGCTACAGATTGTGCTAGTGTTTTTTTGGCTGCTCTTTACTTTTTTCGTTGATTTCGATCGTATATGTATGTATGTGCGTGTGTGTTTCGGTGAATATATATATAATTTACACTGTGCACAAAACCGTGTGTAGTTCAAAGCTGGGTTAGAAGTCTGGCTTGGTCTGTGAAGCAAGTTGTAAAGTAAAGAGCATAAATTAACTATGGCTACAATTAAATTTACTTGAAAATATATTTCCATTAAGATGTTGTTCAATGCTCAATGCAATTCAATGGAGATGTAAATAGTTTCTGAAATTAAATTTTTTTAATCGGCTTAACAATTGTTGGTATAAAGGCTAAATATTCCTTAATAATTCATAAAATATTATTTCTCAGTTGAAAATCAGTATGTGAAATGCATCTTATAAGTTTTATATGAATTTATATTGTTAAATAATATTAATTGGAAATAAGGCATAAGAAACTTTAAAAAATATTGTAAAAAATTAATAAATAAAATAAATAAATTATTTTTTTTTTGAGTCAAAGAATAAGTAAAAGTAATAATAATATTTAATATTGAATATTACTTTTTAAAATTTTTTAATTAATGATTTAATATTAAATGTTAATCTTTAAATATTCAATTTATTTATGCTTAATATAAACATTCAGATAATTAATTCAAGCATTTAGCTTTTTTGCAATTGCAATCAGTTAGTTATACTATTCTTAGTGGCAACTAGCTTAGCTTAATTTTCCCTTGATCGTCGTAGTTAATTAATAATTGAAATATATTATATTTAATATCTTGTTGGTGCAATATTACAACAATTTTATAATAGTATAATTAACAAAATATTTCAAATGCCATTTTGTATTATACTGGCCGCCATTTTCTACTCATGTTTTGATAATAAAATTTTTCACCGTGCTTGCTCGCTCGCTCGCTCTCACACGCTCAACCGGCAGCGAGCTTTTGAGAGCATTCAAAGAGCATGGCTCTGCGTGCACGTGTGTGTGTGTGTGTGTGTGTGCGTGAATGTGTTTTGTTTTCCTATTGTTCACAGCAGATGGCCATTACATGCAAAGTCACACTGACAGTGTCGTCAGCTGCTGCGGTACATTCATTCAACATTCAGACACGGCGTGCAACGTTTAACAAACTTCTCACCATCAACGCTACCTAAGGTGGTACTTGTTGCTGCTGTTGCTGTTGCTGCTGCTGCGGTACATTCATTCAATATTCAGGCAAACTTCGCTACATCGAAACTTCTACTTGTTGTTGCTACTGCGGCGACGACTGCAACAGAGCGTCTGTGTCTTGGTATTAGCGAAAGCAAAAGCATTCATTGACGGACGCGCTCGCGTCGCGTTCGTATTCGCTCTGTCTCTCTCTCTCTCTGTTTTTTCTTAAAGCTATTTTCTCTCTTGCTATTGCCGTAGCTGTGTGTGTGTGTGTGTTTGTGTGTGTGCGTTTGAGTGTTGTGCGCTGTGTGAGCGGCGTCAGCGTAACCATGCGCCGCAAACTAAACTTTTGTGTGATTCAGTACGTCACCAACAGCGGCAACGTCAAGAAGGAGGAGGCGGTGAACTGCTCTGCCTGGGCGCGGCTTAGCTAAACTGCTTGGGCTCTTCTCCTGGTTTCAGCAGCAGCGACGGCAACGACAGCAGTAATGGAAACGGCAACGGCGGCTTCATCAAAGTGAATTTAAATTAAAACTGTGCAAAGGTGTTGGTGTTGGCGTCTGTGCATGTGTGTGTGTGTGTGTGTGCGAGTGTGTGTTTTAGCTTCTGTGTGTGTGTGTGTGTGTCGCCATTTAACTTAACTTTAATTATATTGCTAAACAAACATAAAGAAAATTAAAAACTGAATTCCATTTTAACTCGATCGAGCTAAACGAACAAAAAAAAGCAGAAGAAAAAAAAATAATTTGCAATTTTGCGACGCAGTTTTAAGACCCCCTCCACCAAAAGACGTAGCCGCACGTAACGTAACGTAACTGCTTAAACGACGTTTTAAATAGAAAAATAAATATACATACATACATACATATATTATATATGTACATATATAGAAGATGGAAAGGGGGAAAACACAATAAGAAGAAGCAATAAAAACAAACTTTCGCGCAACTTTTGAGCTTCACAACTAAATAACTAAAATTTCAAACGGAAAATTAAATAAATTTAATTTAAATAAATTAAAATAAAAAAAAAAAAAAAAATTTTTAATAAAAAAAAATCGTAACACTAGACTGCAAAAAAACTGCGTATTATACAAAAAAAAAGAATAAAATATAAAAAAATGTAAATAAATAATATTAAATTAATTGCATGTGCTGCATATTTAAAATAAAAACAAGTGAACTTTTGGTCAAGTGATAAAATGACGTTGATGATGGAGAACTCCAAATATCAATACTTAAATGTCCTCAATTGAAAAACTGGCAGCAAAGTTTTTCAGACTAGCCCAAGTGGTGGCCCCGCCCACCTCCATTGGGCTGTTCCTCCCAATGGCTGCTATCATCTGTGATAAGCGTTTGTCCTCTTTTGGCGGCGTGCATTGAACCAATTTGTTGTAGTAGTTGCCTCTATTTTTTATAATGCCTCTATATATTTATTTAAAGAGAAAATGGTTTAGATACGACACACAAATGTCGCCGCCGCCAACACCAACACCAACACCAACAAAAACAACAACAACAAAGTCAACTACACAAACAGCAACAACAACAACAAAGTCAAACTCGCCTATCTGTCGCTGTCGCTGCCGCTGCCGCTGCCTCCGCTTACGTCGACTTACATTTAATGCGTGTGCTAGGTATTTACTAAACTGGCACACACACCAATACAAGCGCAGCACACAGCGCACCAATTCACGCACACTACGAGGCGACTGCCGTCTCTCGGTGTGTGTGTGTGTGCTGCTTATATAATCAAGCGACATCGCCATCGCCTGGCCGACGACTAATGGCTTTGTATGTAAGTATCAAGCAATTTGTTTAAACTTTTACTTGTTATTTTTTACCTACATATACATATATATATAAATTGATATATTTGCATACATACAGATATCTATATAAACATACTTGCATGCATATGTGTGCATGCAGCTGCGGCAGCGCAACAGCTGTTTCTGACTGCGCTTGTCCGGCCGTGGACTACAAAAATTGACAACAGAAAACAGCTGTTTGTGCAGCGGCAGCGCAGCGGCGCAGCATAGCGCAGCTTAGGCAGCCAGACAGCGAGTCCTCCGCACACACACACACAAATACTCATATTGAAGCGTTCACACGCTCACACGTGCGCACATTGCGCTGGCCATGTGTCCTTAACTATGCGCTGTTTCTGCTTTTTGCGCACTAAAAAATTAATACACACATACTCATGCACACACACACAGAACAGCCAGCCCCAGACAATAGCAAGGCCAGCCTGCCAAAAAACTCGCTCTCACGCTCTCACACACACACTCACAAAGCAGCAGAAGAGTCGCAATACACTGACACATACACGAGCTCACCCACACAGTCGCGCAACAAGTTGTCGTTGTGTTTTGTCACTCAATTTGTTTTTGTTTTTTTTTTTTGCTGGCGCGTTCTCTTAAGCTTGTGCTGCGCTCTCTTCGTGGCGTTGCCAGATCGCTGGCGATGCTTAATAGAACTTATTAATGATTGGCAATGCCTCATTAAAGGAAATTAATTAATCGCCTTTAGCAGACGACATGCATATGAATTTATTTTTATTTTATTCTAATTAGCCACACGTGCTTCAAAATGCGCAGCGTTGCCACCTGACGCCACAAATTGTAGTAGTGCGCAAAAAACGTTTTTGTTTTATTTTTTTGTGTTGCTTTGCACTGCGCTTCTGTTTTGTTTGCAAAGCCCATAAACTATAATACATAATAAATAGCCCAAGGCGCAATATGCGCAGCTTCAAAAAAGTACGTACATATACAGCTAAGTGTACGAGTGCATGTGTGTGTGTGTGTGTGTCCATATGACAGAGACACATGGTTGGCAACGCGAGCACAGTGGAATGGTTGGGACACAGGCGCCAGTGCCGCAGAGCCTCAAAGTTCACAATGGACTGTAAATTTGCTGCCTTTGAATATATTTGAGTGTGTATGTGTGTGTGTATAGTTGTTTATAGTTGTTGTTTTCTATTATAGCATGTACAAACGTACACATTTAAATGCGCAATTAAGATTGGCACAGCGCAGCAAACAACAAAAAAGAACAACTACAACAACTATCAACAGAATTGAACCAGTTTGATATGTTACGCATTTAACAAAAAAAAAAAAAAAATAAATAATAATAATAATATAAATACATAAATAAAACAAGAAACGAACAATTGAAACACCCTGTATGGCAACATAAAGCACTCAGCTATTTTCGATGTTGGCAACGCTCAACGACATTGAAGCAGTTCCGGTGCACGGAACACCCTGTGGCCGCTTAACGCCACTGCAGATGCAAAGAACGTCATCAGCACAGCCCACAGCTTTCAATTAATGTATAAATAATCGCAATTCAAATACAAGCAAAATGAAAGAAAAGTAAAAAAGAAGAAGAAACTAAACTAACAACAACAACAGCAACAGCACATGGAAATAGTTGCTGCTGCTGACGTAAAAGCTCAATGATTGTGTGCGTTCATTTTCGTTTTCATTCAGTTTTTTTTTTTCAATGACGTACACAGGGTGCCCCCCTGGCTCCCCCGCAGCAACCTCTTTAACCAATTACATGAGCGCAGACAACCTTGTAAAAACGTTTTTGGACGTCATTTACGTTGTTTTGTTATTGTTGGTTTTGCTCAGTTTACACTTTCGCTTGGCTATTTGTTGTAATTTGTTTAGCGATAAACATCGAATCGTAAAAGTCAAAGTTCTCTCTACATATATACTATATATAAATATCTGGCTATAAGTCCTGTGTGTTTGCTTTAGATCTGCTTTTTACCTGCAGTTTGTGCGTCATTGTTGAAAGATCAACAAGAAATCTAGTGAAACTATTTATATAACAAATATATACAGATATGTATATATGGTATATATATAGGGAGTATATATATACATATGTATTTTTCCTTGTAATTTTGACTAACGTTTTTAATGGCTTTTTGTACGATTTCCAGTTTAGTGCTTCATTTGTAATACAGTCAATCGAATTTCAACAGAATCACAAATATATATATACAGACATATATAAATATATAAATAGTTAGTCATTCGTTTAAGATCTTGACTCAGTGCGTTTGTAATGCCAAATGCAAATAGTTTTTAATGAAATCATTTTCCCAGAACTTTTGTGCGGCTCATCAAATATCGAAAGTTCAACGAGAAAACAAATAAGTCAGGCAAAAATAATGTCAAACCCTTATATATTTATTAATTTTCGGAAATAGTTTACCATATCTGAGCGCTATAAATCTCTAGCCAAGTGAAAGGGCGTGAAATGGGGAGCCAGGCAGATAGGGGGACTCTTTATCAACGGGGCTTCTAAATTAAGAACTTAAGCTGCGAGTTGATTGAGTAAATGGGTCAACGTTTTGTAACACTCAAATAACAATTTATCATTCAATTAATCGCTGCTATAAATATATATACACGTAAGTATGTATATATAATCACAATCTGATTTACCATAAAGGGAAATTGGGCTTCTTAAGTATCCTATCACATTTTACATAGCATACTTTTTAATATAGGCAAAATATACTAATTGGATTGGAATTATATAGATTATATATACATATATATATAGATAGGAATTTTCAAGATGTTACATACCTAAAAGTTCAAGATATAGATATGATGGTATGGGTATATTTTCCTTTTGTTTTTTACTATTATGAGGGTATTAAAAAGTCTACATCAAGTACAACTGCAGTCAGATTTCTAGCTACTTAGTAGCTATAGCTAGTTCGCCCTTGGTTAGTAACAGTTAAATACGTACACAGACAGAGACACACACACACACACACACATACATTTGCGTATTATATGCACACCAGATGAGTGGATACTTGAAGCCATAAAATATTCTACAAGCATCTTATCCGTAGTTGAAAATCAGACGGGACATTCATGCCAGCCAATGGGGCATGCCACGCTCTTGTTGTTTGTTGTTGTTGTTCCCATTTACTTCCGTTTGTGCTGCATTTGCTGTGGATTCTCTCATTGTGTGTGTGTGTGTGTGTGTGTGTGTGTTTTGTTGGTTTTTGTTGTCGTTGCTTCAGCTTGGGATTTTCATTCATTAAATGCGCACACACACAGACATAGGCAAGGCGACACGCCACACCAACTACACGCACACACACACACACACACATATACACACACATGCATACACACATACACTTTAATTCATTCATAAATTCATGCATTGGCTGCCGCCAACGCTGACGTCGACGCCTCTGCCACTGGCTCTGCAGCTGCCGTCGCCGACGCCGCCTCCGCTGCGGTCTTTCTGAACTGTTTGCCCCAATGCGTTTTAGTTGTTGTTGTTGTTGCAGTTAGTTTATCGCCGCCATCGCCAACGCCATCCAACGAGCCATTGAGACCCCCCAATCATGTGTGTGACTGTGTGTGTGTGTGTATAGATTTAGTACGTTGTAGTTGCTGCTGCTTGCTTCGTTGCATTTTATAGATTTGCTCTAAATTTCAATGAATTCTCATTGAGCACACACACACACACACATACACACACACACAGACAGACAGAGGCACACTGATAAGTGTGGATTCGTATCTCTGTTTGTTGTCGTTTTTTTAGTTTTGGGGTCAGCGTCCAATACATTCAGTATTTGTATTTGTCTTTATTTTGTTGTTTGTATTATATTTGTTTTTCCTTTCTTTTTACGGATTGCATGCTGTCGCAATCACAGCAGCAGCAGCAGCAGCAGCAACAACAACCACTATATACAACTTCTTCCATATGCGCGACTCTCTATATATATACATACATATATGATTGCCCCTGCCATATAAACGTATGCCCCAATCCATTCATATACAGTTATGAATGGTAGCAAAAATATGAATGAAACGCACACACACATGCACACGCATACATGCACACATACATACATATGTATGAAGAGTATTTGCATTAGCTCATATCGCGTCCCATCTATATAGTCACAATATTTCCGGCCTTTGGCTTATTTATAGAGTCTAACCGTCTCTCCCTCTCCCACACACTCGCTCCCTCTCTCTCTCTCCCTCGCTCCCACCACTCAACGAATCGACGCAACGCAACGGCTCCAAAAGGCGTCTGCATTTTTTCTCTCTTCTGGTGCGTCATTTAAGTACTGCGCATATACCCTAACCTCAGCTGAGCTGATCATAGCTTTACATTGATAAAGAACTTTGCGCTTAAGAAGCTAATAAGTAGAGTGACTTAACACCTATTTCCTAGTCTATAATAGTTTATACTAAAACAATTCACATAAATATATATATTTATGCATTTGCCTACCAACGACTCACAGTTAGGGCATTCAATTGTCGCTTTTTGCGTTTCTTCTTTCTCTTTTCTTTTGCGCTCTCATGGTTTATTTTTGGTCTGTCTGCCTGCTGGCATTTCGAAATGCAGTTGCACTTCCCACTTACCACAGCTCTACATACATACTTGTAGTACATACATGTATGTATGTATTTCCATTTCGCTCTGCCCCTGGCACTCTCCACGATTACTTCCACTTCCACTTCCTCATTAGGCGACACGCACAGGAAGTGAGCGGGAGGAAGCAGAGCAGCTCACACTTGGCACATTAGTTACTTTTGTTTTCGTTTCTCTTTTTTTCTCTTTTTCTTTTTCTGTCTTGACTTTTCTTGCTCTTGTAGTTGTCGTCGTCGTCGTCGTCGTCGTCGTTGTTGTTTCTGTTTCTGTTTCTTCTACAACTTTTCGCCACTTCCTATCGTTGGGCCACTCTTCGCTCTTCTCTGCTCGCGCCTTGTAGCTGCTTCCGTCGATAAAAACATAGCGCAGCATTGCGCTGCCTGCAGCGGCTGCTTGGATTCCGTTAGTTTTGCTATTTATGGCGAAAGTGTTGCCCAGGCGAGTTCAATAGTGCTTTGAACTTTAGCTTTCCGCCTGGGAATCGGAATGGGAGTGGGAATGGGAATGGGAATGGGAATGGGAATGGGAAATGGGATTGATAATGGGCATGAAACGGTAACGGGAACGGGCAGGGAATGCCGACTGAAACGGTTAGGCAACCAAAATAGAGCGGCGCATTGTCTAGCCAATGCGAGCCAACAGAGGGCTAGGGCCAGGGAGCAGGGGCTAACAACTTCCGTTGCGTCGCGCAAAAAAACAACAACAACAAAATACGTTAAATTTATGAATATGAATGAGAGTACGAGGAGGACGGCAACAGCGTCGCACAGCTGTTGTAACTTACGTGTGGGGGAAAATTAGAAGAAGAAGAAGAAAAAGGAGGAGGAGGAAAACTCTTAAGAAACTGGGCCAAATGTCATTAATACGTCTCGAGATCGAAGGCGGCAACTGACTAGAGAGAGAGAGAGAGAGTGGGAAATGAAGAGCGAGGGGGGGAGTGGGCGTAGGAATGGGGGCGGCTGCCCACGTTGAAAAGTCAACTTCAAATCCACATCCGATTGCAGCTACTTTGTGGCATGGAATGTGCTATAATTATGCATGTGAAGCTGTCTGCAGCTTCGCTGTCGCTGTGTGGGCTCAGGAAGCGGCACAGAGCAATTGCCTGCTGTGCTGTTGCTGCTGTTGCTGTTGCTGTTGCTGTTGCTGTTGCTATTGCAGCTGCCCCCGCGGCAACTTTTCCTCTAGGCAGACGGCGGTCATAGACTTATCCACACCCAAACAGTGAACTGAGGGCATAGACACACACACATACACACCGACACTTAATGGATGTCTGACAGGGGGTCTGGCAGGGGGCGGGCTCATGCTACGGGGCATCATCGGGCCAGCGCCCACTGCAACTGCAGCAGCGTCGCTTCAATGCATTCAACTTCTCCTAGTGGCGTCGCTCAGTTCGTTAGCAGGAGTTAGTTGCCATTGCCTTTCCCGTTGTTGTTGTTGTTGTTGCAGATTTGATTCTGCAGCCAACACTTGTATGCTAATGCATGCAACATGCAACTGCCAAAAGTCAAGACTAAGCGCAGTGGAACCAAAATATAACATATTATAAAATATATAAAAATTAAAAAAAAAAATATTTTATTGTTTTTAATTTTACAAAATATTTTTTATAAACTTTTTAGAATTTAGTTTAAAATTTTTTTAAAATAATTAATCTTTGTTCTATAATTAAAATTACAAATATCTGTTCAACAATTCTTTTTCGCTGTAAACATATATTCCTAAGATCTGCTTCATTGTATCAGACCTAAGTAGAAATTGATTTGCTGCTCGAGAGGTTTTCCAAAGAAAAACCTCTTAAGTATCACTTACTCATATTGCAACCTATACATTATTTAACCTGTCACATCTTCATTGAACCGATCAAAAGAAAGCGCTTGTTGCTTATAGAGCAATTATCTGCAGCTATATATATGTATATATCTGTAGGTATCGGTATCTGTAGCATGTTGCAGTTGCACGTTTGTAAAATTAATTGAACTCATTTTGTGGTTTTGGCCTTTTTGTGCTGACCGAATCAGACCATGAACTAAAGCCAGTTATTCTTTTGACCATCGAAGCATTCATTGAATGGATTCAAATGCTCTGAAAATTATAGGAAAGCTAGGGCTAGGGCGTAGATTAACATAGCTGGAAATGAAGAAAAACTTAAGATGAAGCGGTAAAAATATATATAAAATATATATGAAAAGAAATTTTTAAATTATTAACTAAATTTCTTAAATTAAAAACTCATTTCAAATTGCTGAAATGAGAGTTCTTTATAGTAAAGACAGCAAAGACAGTTTAGTTCTGTCTTTCGCATTCAGTTTTAGTCTTTGTTACTTTTTTTTTGCCAACTTTGGTGTCACTGTGCACCGTCGCTATTTCGCAGCGGCTTATCAACTAACCTGAGCCAGTTGCCCGTGTGCCGGCGGCAGTTGCAACGCGCTTCAGCTTATGCCTTCTCTCTTCCGCACCCCTCTCTCTCTCTCTCTCTCTTCTCATCATTCTTGTTGATTTTTTGCTTGCAACTGATTTTCTCATGCATAAAATTGCACACGACATAATTTCCATGAAATGGCTGGCAGCGTCGACGGCGGCAATTGGAACTGGAACTGGAACTGGAACGGCGACTGGAACTGACACTCGGGCGACGAAGTCAACTGAGACTAACTAGCTGACAGCCTCAGGGCTTACACTTAACTCACTTGGCTGCTCTAACCCCCTGTACCTCGCTCTCTCCCTCCCTCCTGCGCCCACTGTTGCTCTCATCATTGTTATTGCCGTTTCACGCTGTCTAGCTATTGCCGTCTCGCTCTGCAATTCGGGCAGGTTCGCTGCACTTTTTAGCAATTTGTCTAGCATGCAGTCTAGTCAACCTACACCTCTCTCTCTCTCTCCCACTACCATGCTCCCTCTCGCTCTCTACTAATCTACCTCTGGTTATGCATATCACGTGCTGCCTATTAGACGACATTAAAGCCCCGTTCGAAGTACTTTTTGTTATTGATAGCGATTGATACTCTTTCTATATTGTTTCTTCTACTTCTTTCTCTCTGCTTCTTCTTCTTCTTGTTATTTTTTTCGATTACAATACACAATTAACCCATGACACTGAGCACTTGGCATTCCAATTCCAATATAAAGTCAAGTATTTTTATTGTTGTTATTTGGGTAGCTTTGTCGCTGATAAGATTTATTAATTATTTTTATGTTCTTGACGTTTTTGATGTAAATAGAACCCGCAGTCGAAAGTCCATGTTTTGTTTGTTTTCATTGTGAAAACCCTGGCAGGCAATGGGACATTAGGGTATATATATTTTGGCGTGGCAATGCAAAGAAACTATATAGCCGACTTCAGCAGGGTATCTTGTAGTCGGCTACTCCCGACTTAAATATATTTCTATTTACTCTTTTATTTATTTTTTAATTTATAACCATTTTCCTTACATTCTTTTCATTTGCAGATCTCTCTTTCTCTCTCTGTCGCTGTCTCTCTCTCTCCCTCCCTCGATCTCGAGTACCCATACTCCCACCCAAATACCGTTTTCAGGTAAGTGTTAACATGTGATTTAAAGTACTTTACCTCTTTGAATGCCTGATAAGCCCTACAAGCGCGTGCTTGTGCCCTGCATTCGTGTGCGTGCGACAGGTGTGCGTG
Source organism: Drosophila buzzatii (assembly GCA_035045845.1). Lineage (NCBI taxonomy): Eukaryota > Metazoa > Arthropoda > Insecta > Diptera > Drosophilidae > Drosophila > Drosophila buzzatii. The sequence continues at coordinate 6,836,770 of JAWNOS010000505.1, forward strand.
AGTGTGTGCGTGTGTGTGTGTGTGTGAAATTCCTGAAATACTTGCGTCAAGTAGCCGCCGTTACTTGATAAGTATCAATCGTCCAGCCACTGACGACAGCTCAGTGAATGGACTGCATTCATTGCTGACTGGCATTACAAATTTACACCTGGCGCCCCATTTAAACGGAACTTTCGATGATGCACCTCTCTTATCGTGCGTACAAGCGAACAGCAAACTGTACTGCATGCCAACAAGAGTTGACTCTAAAGTTTCCAGCCCATAGGAGAGTTTCGTTCAGTTCAGTTATGTAGGCCTCGTGACACCGCATGACGTACTTCCCCCGGACTAAATTCCATAAAAGTTGTCATCTCATTGATAAAGAATTTGAGCGAATGGTGATCTAAGCGGAAGACTCGGAAATATTCGTAAATATTTTAATGGCATGATTAGTTTGAATGGAATTCACGGGGGAAGGATAGGATAATCAAAGAATTTTCTGCTCTTTGGCTGTCTAGATGACTTGAGAGAAGGATTTTTGGGTAGTTATTTTTAGTAGTACTTTCAAATAACTATCTAATGAATTGCTATAAAAACTATATAAAATGTAATAGAATCTAAAAAGTAGTATCTATTTTAAAGTATTATATTTACTATATTTTTTTGAATATTTGGGCACTTTTCTCTTCACTCTTCACATAACTTTGATAATGACTATCGATAAAGTTAGTCCATAACAGCTTAACATATTTATATCTTATTATGTTAACTGTTTCTGTTAAGTATCTAACATTTTGTTCACCGCCTCAACTATCATGAAATATTTATAAAAATTGGAAACTTTTCAAAAAGCTTTTCTTCACAAGCTTCCAAAAATTATCATCTTAATAACCCATCCAATTAAACTACGCGAGAGTTGGAAAAACGATTTGAATTGTTTTTCATATCGTTTAAATATTCCCTCTAGTGTGTGTATATCTTAAATGATCTGCTTAATTCCTTGTCTAACTGTCCATTTGAGAGTGTACTATGGGCAATTTATGATAATTCTCTGATTCAAATCCAGCTATTTGTTTTCACGCTAATCTCATCTCGTCTTGGACATTGTCACCCAAAAATTTCTTTAGTCTTTGCCTCTCTTTCTTTCTGTATACCCTTTCCCCCCTTTGTGTGCTCTGCATTTGGTATTCATGTCATGGCGCTGCTTCGGCAACTATAAATAACGCCTATTTTAAATTTAAACAGTATTACCTACGGAATTTCCTATAAATACCTTCATGACAAATTCGAAAAAAAAAAAAACCAAATAACAAAAATTCCAAAAACAAAAATATACAGCTTTTTAATGCTCTGCTTCTACGCCCTCTGTCCCTCTCTCTGCCTCTTAGGCTTTGCTTTTTTTTCGTTGTAAATGACCTCGTTCATGTAATTGAAAAAGACCATACATACACACACACACACACACACATGCATACATACACATACTAGACACTTCCACTGACAAAGTCAAACATGTTGGAATTTTATTTTACCGTGCGTAATGTGTGTGTGTGTGTGCGTTGTTTACGCAAAAGAACGCAACTAGCTACAGCAGACACACACACACACACATACACATGTAACATGCATAAATACATATGTATGTATAAGTAAATATGTATATATATACACACATTCCATTCCACACGCACATAAAAAACAACAACAAGAATAACAAACCTTTTCGTAGATTACAACATTACCGAAAGAAAAAGACATTGACGTTGAGTCTAAAGTAGCGCATTTTTTCGTACGCAACAACAGCAATGTTGCTTTGCTGCTTGTGGAATTAACAGATACAGATACAAAGATACTTTTGTAAGTTGGCTGCAGCGACGTCGACGGCGACGTCGGCGCAAGCGCGAGCGGGAGCGGGAGCGCGAGCTGGAGCGGCAGTTGTGGAATGTTGTTCTGTAAGTTTCATATGCATGTGACCCAAACATCACCAACTTTCTAGCACACACACACAAGTACACAAACAAGTACACACATACACAGCAGACAAACACACACACACACACAAGCGACTACTTTCCAAACACACATTATGGAAGCATTGCCGACGCTGACGCTGTGGCTGTCGCTGCCGCTGTCGACAGCGACTTCGACTTCGACGTTGACGTCGCTGCTCGCTGCTCGCTGCTCACTGTGTGCTAGCTGCCTGTTGGTGAATCTCCCGTCTCTATCGTGCAGCAGCGCATGCGCGACGTTCGACATACGAAACGAAAGATCGCATGAAGGAAAATTAATGTTTTCATTCAGTAAATTTTTGTAGCTACGGCGGCATGGTCGTCGTTGAGCTGTTCGCGGATGTTTCGCTGGCGCAGGCACACTGCTGCGATTTTTGTGTCAGAGCGGATGTAACAACAACAACAACAACACGAACACGAACAACAAAAACAGTGCGAAAAATAAATATTGAAATGCAGAAATGACACTCAAATAATGTTGATTTGTATTAAAAAAAAAAAAAAAGGAAAAAAAATTTATGCAAAAAAGAAAAAGAGAAAAAGAATCTGAACCTGAAACAGCAGAAGTTATGTTAAATTAAAAGGCTTGTCAGCAAGGAGCTCCCAAAACGGAGCAGACGACAAAAACACACATACACACATGCACGCGCAAGCAAACGGAGACACACACACACACACACACACGCATACATACGTATGTATGTACATATGAAACTTGTGCGACCGCATTCCGGAAAGACAAATAACGATTTGGTGGACAGCAGAGAGCGACGGCGGCGTCCGGACGGTGGGCCACAGCATAAGCAGCGTGGAAAAATTAAAGTTAAAGAACTCTCGGCACATGTTTGTATTGGTGAGTGAGTGACTGTGTGTGTGTGTGTGTGTGCGTCTGTGTGTGTATGTGTATCATGGAATGCGGTTGAACTAGAAGAAGAATTGAGCCAAATAGAACTTGCGCTTCAAAAAGTGGTTTCTGCTGGCCAAGACTTTGTGTCGTCGTCGTCTTCAGTTGCTGCTGCTGTTGCATGAGACATCCATTGACATCTAAGGAGCTCTTTGAATCTAACCTCCAAGTTAAGCCACATGAGTAAGCGAGTAAGTCTTTTGGAATTTGTCAGCAGTCAATGCGCTCACACACACACACACACACATAGACACATTCACATGAACACACACACGCGCACACAGAGTCTCGCTGCCAGTTACAAGTCTCGAAAACAAAAGCTCGGCTTCGTCTTTGGAGACGAAGTAAAATATTTATTGGCTCAAATTGGATGCTGCGCGTCGACGTCTGTGCGCCAGTGTGTGTCTCTGTCGCTCTCTCACACTCTCTTGCTCTCGGTGTGTGTGTGAGTGTGTGTGTGGCGTCTATTTAGAAATTCAAATTAAAATTTTTCAAGCATGCGTCATGCGGACAAGAGCGTGGGTTTGAGCCAGACTTTAGCTGCAACTTCGCTTCAGTACGGTATCAACTGCCTATAAGTAACAGCACAGTTGTAGCTAAAGTCGGAAAAAAATCGAATTATATTTTTCTGTACATAAATTTGGTTATTATTATTATAGAATTATATTATTAATTTGTTTTCATTAGCGTCAGCGATATGTTGTCTTTAAGTAATTTCCACTGTATAACAGTTACGTCGCATTGGCGTTTGAGGCTTTCATTGCGGCCCTGTGTGGTTAAAGCAATTTTGATGGTAATTGCGCACACGATGCAGTTGCTGGCGATAATAAAGGGAACAGGGATGAGGAGAAGGAAGAGGAAGAGGTAAAGAGAAAGGGAGGGGAGCGTGAGCGCACTACCTCGTGTGCCTATCATAATTGCAATCGCAGAACGACGGCGTTGTGGGTCTTGTGTATATTGCGCGCTCTTCAAACGACATACATACATACAACAAAAGTTGCATCACTAAGCAAAATGAAGAAAAGTCAACCACCAGCATAGAATGCGGGCTGGCTGGCAGCAACAAAAACAACATCAACAACAACATCAGCAAGAGCGCAGAGAGCAGAGAGCAGGAACGGAGCAGCAACAACAACGTCCCACAGGCCAGGCATGCAGAACCAGAAGAAACAGACGAAGAAAGAGGGCGAGCGTAAAAATGCAAAAGTCTGCTGACAGACAGGGATAGATGCCAAAGTCCAAGTGGGCAGACGAAAAGGGTAAAAAAGGGAGCGTAAATATTTGTGCGCTCTCACTCTCTTGCGCTCGCTCCCCTTTTCTTATACAGTCGCACACATGCAAGCTGATCCCGTTTGTAGTTCTTGTTGTTGCTGTTCTCTTTGTTGTTGTTGTACGCTAAAAGCAATAATGTCAGCAAAAAAGAAAAAAGGCAAAAGAACGCCAACAGCCCAACGTTGGCGGTGGTCGGCTGCAGCAACAAGTTTAAGGAATGCCGTTGTCAGTTATCGTCTGGACTATCGCCATCGCTAACGCTATTGATAATCAAAGCAGAGTTGGCTGGGCGACTGCGCAGACAAGGTTGTTGCCCGTTTTATTTTATGCACAACAATAAATGTCAATTAAAAATTATATTTGTATTAACGGGGCGGCAGGCGGGCTGGGCTGGCAGACGGGCAGTCGAGCAGTCGAGCAGGCAGTCAGTCAGTCAGTCAGTCTGTTCCTGACCGCCAGGCCACAGCCATAAAAATGTGCTATAAAAAAGTAACGGTGAATGCTACGGTCTGCTGAAGTTCGTGTGTGGCTCTCAGTTACAAAAACAGAAAGAAAAAAAAATCATTTCAGTGTGTATTTTGTGCTGTGTCCGCTCAATAGAAAGTTTTGTGTTAATAAAAAATGGCAGGCACACAACAACAACAATAATAATAACAACAAAAAGAAACAGAAAAAAAACAACATAAAAAACACTAAAAACTAAACATACACAAAATATGTCGAAATATAGCAACAAAAAAGAGTGAATGAAAAAATGTTGACCCAATTTTTGATGCTGCCGCTGCCGTCACTGGCGCTGCTGCCGCTGTTGCTGATACTTTCCCACAGCTTCCCAGCCGAGCAGCGTGTGATCATCATCAGCGGCAGCGGCGGGCGCTCCCTTTGCCAAACAGCTGGAACGACGTCTAAATTAATGACTGTTAAATGAAGATTGTTGCTCCCAGCATTCCAATGCGTTGTCGGCGCTTGTTCACGCCTCTCGCCATCTCCCTCGCACACAGGGCGCGCCTGCGCAGCAACAGCAACAACAGCAGCGGCATCAGCAACAGCAGCAGCAGCTTTGTATCTATATTTAAAGTTTGAAGTAAGTTATGTGCACCTTTGATATTGGCCGTCCCGCTGCCGCCCCTCCGCACACTTCTATATTTAGCAATCCCCCCGCTCCTCACTCCACGTCACCCTCCTCGAGTATCGAGTATTTGATAAACTCCCCTCGATAGCAATCGACTTTCATAGTTGCAGCTGTGATAAGTTTGAAATATTTACAGTTTATTTTCTCTCTTCTTTTAATTTTGCTGTGTGAGCGAGTGTAACTGTGTGTATGCGTGTGTGTGTGAGCGTGTGTGTGCCTCTACTCTCAGCGCCACTAATTGTCTGCGCTATTTATATTAAAAAGCAAAAAAAAAAAACCGTAAGATCTTGCCCGAATTTAGTCGCTGTCTTTTTTCTTTCTTCTTCTGCCTCCTTTCCTCTCGATGCTCGTATTTCTTTCTTATGCTTCTTTTGTTTGCCTTTGCTTTGCGCGTGTGAAAATATTTAGGCTATGCTCCATGAAAGGTATTTTTTTTTTTTTGGTTTTTTTCTTGGTTTTTTTTTTGTTTTTGGTGCAATGTGTTAAATGGCAGCAGTTAATTTTGACTTGACACACATTATAATCATAATTAAGTATTAAATTTGGCTCAGGGCTTTGAGGCAGGCACGCGCACGGTGAAAACTGTGAAATGCTCGAGGTATGTACATATGTATGAATAAGAAAAAAAAATTAAATATGTATATACGCATACATATATGTATTTATAATTGTATGTTTGAGTGTCTTCAATTCAAGGAAAACGAACTAAATTGAAATTATTAAAAGTGCTCACTATCTCTCTCTCTTTCTCCCTCCCTCTCAGTCTAACGCGCTCTCTCTCTCTCTCTCGCTCGGTTTGCCGTTTATCTAACTATGATTTGACTACGAAACCGGTTTTCGATTTGGTTTGACTGTTTTGTTATACAAGTGAGATCATTTTGAAAGCTGATTTTGTCAATGAATTCCACATTCCACATCCCAATAGTTTGTGTGTGCCCTGCACACACACACACACAGAGATACAGATAAATACGCTGCTAGAGATTCGTTTGATGTTACAAAGCTTTGAACTAATGCCGCCAGCGCAGCTTCCACGGAAAAAGGTGAGTACAAAACATTTCGTTTAACTGTGTATAGGTAAGTACACAATGTGACTGGATCTGCAGTGAAAAAGAGTGACGAAGACAGAGAGAGAGAGAGAGAGGGACAGAGAGGGAGGGTAGCTGGAATGTAAGCGCCAAGCTTTTGAACAGTGGGTCAAAGCAGCAAATCGGCCAACACCGTTCATTATGCATAAGTATATATAGGTATGTATGTGTATAATCTATGTATATATGTATGTATGTATTGCATGTATCGTCTATTTTTTTACATTTTCAACTGCGACTGTCAGTCAAGTCGAGTCAGCCCAAGGTGAGTTGGAGCTAGAGCTGGGCGCCACAACATTCCACGCATGCCAGAGACAACAAAACACCAGCAACAACAACAACAACAACAACAACGAGAACAGCAGCAAGAAAACACAGAAAATAAAAACCAAATTCAAATCTAAACAACTTGATGTGTTGGTATTTATGCTTTGTTTGCGCATTACAAAAGGCCCCGGTGATAAGGCAAAGCCACAAGGCGGGGGCAGCCAAATAATTAAACGACAAACAAATATGCTGTCTGCCTACCTACACACACATGCACACATGCATGCATGTGTGTGTTTTTCATTCATTAAATGCCAATGGACTGAAGCAACTACACTCAACCCACTCACCGCCCGCGTTGCTCCACAATCGACGCTGCTGTTGCCGCCTTTGCCTCTGATTTCGAGTCACAGCAAAGTGGAGCACGGAAAGGAAAGCTATGCGCACGTTGGCCTCAAGTCGTGATAAACATATTTACCAATTGATTATTTTCTAACACACACTCACACACACACACACACACACGCGACACATGCTTTGGGTTGAGCTAATCCAATAGGTGCTAATCAGCATAAATATGCCGTCTCTGGCTGTGAATTTCCGGGCGACTTTCTAAATGCCCATGTTGAACGGATCATAAACTTTGTCAAGATTTTATTTGGCTTTACCCAAAACTATAGTGCATAGAGGGTTGAAAAGAGGACTAGAGTTCTATCAGCACAAAATGCCTAATTAAATACCGAGAACTCAGATATGGCATCTAAGAAAATCATAAAAAATGTTTTTTTTTTTTCTTTTTATAATTCTCGGAAGGAGAAATATTTGATAATGTAATATTATTTATGTATAATAACGATGTATATATTTCATTCTTAAACATAATTTAAATTTAAGTAACAAGTAATAAGAAAATGTTTCGAAACAGTTTTTCATTTTGTAAAATTTAAATTGAAGGCAGAACTGAAAATTTCGTTTCATTTGGAATTTGAAGCATTTTAAATTAATTTATGATTTTTTTTTTTTTTTTTTGTATTTATTAACAATGTAAACAAAAAATTTAATTTTTATTTGTATTTTTATTTATTTATTTATTTTATTTTTTTAAATAAATGCGTAGAAAAAAAAATCCTAAATCTATTTTATTTTCGTACTTTAACTGGAATAGTTCATAGTAAAATGTTATCTATGACTCATCTTCAATTCAAAATGTATTCAATATTTTATTTTTATATACTTTATATATATTCAAGCCTTAAATTAAGAAAAAAATAAAAAATATGATAATAAAATGTTGGTTAACGTTTGAATTCAATTTGATGGGCACAATAAAAAAAAAAGTTAAAAGAAAAAGAAAAAAATTAGAATAAAATTAATAAGATGTCCAAAAATAGTCGCGGAAACATGCAGAAGTTGTAAAATAGAAATAGAATTCGATGGTAGAAACTTCCCGATGGTAAGACGAATGGATGTCGTTTATGATGGTCGCGAGATTATTTAAAATGCGGCACGTATCGGGAGGTGAGTGGCCCAGAGAAAGACAAGCGACAACGGCAACAGCAACAGCAACAGGCAATGGCTAACAGATACACAATTATACAGATACAGCGATACAGATACATTTGCAGACGCGTTGGTAAATGTGTCTCGTAATGAAAAAATTTCACAATCCCGGATCCGTACCGGATTGCGAATGCGGCCAGCGCCAGCTACGCACAGCAAACAAAGATACCTGGCAACAGTCGCAGATAGAGATGGAGATAGAGATAGACATAGAGATACAGATACATTTGCAGAGCTAAAGATACAGACACACAATCGTTGCATTTGCCATTAGAAGAGCACGCGGCTTCCTTATGCCTGCCTTCTTTCTATCTTTTTGCCATTGCCATTGTATTTGGCTCTACTTGTTGGCCTTCAATTGGCCACGTTTTGTTTGCAGACGTATCTGCGTGTATCAGCGTTTGTATCTATGTATATCTGTTTGCGTCTAGCTGCAGATATTGTCCAAGCATTAGCGCTGTTGTATTTATATCCTGTCTGGCCGACAACCCCTTCGGCAGACGACTAATTACATTTTCTATGGCATGAATGCGCTTTTGTCAAGCAGCTGTGGCAACTCAGCTACTCGCTCAGCTTATTAAGTTGCCATTAAAGGAGGGCAAAATACACGTGCGACTACACTTGGAGAAATGAAAGTGTGTAAAATATGCGAAGCGAATTTCTACAATTTTATTTCATGTGAAAAGTGAAAACTAATGTGTTTAGAACTTTTTAAGTATCTGAAAGAGAACGCTGCGAAATGGAGAATTTTGACTTAGACTCGCATGAAATCGTACTTAATGATATGATATAGCAGCTCGGCAAAAGTGCAATTAGTTAAAACCAGGCTAATGCCATGCATTTGTATAATCATATTTGCAGTTAGATGAACTATTATAGATCAGTTGTAGCTTATCTTAGGTTTAGGTAGGTGTAGTTGAATATCTAGAAATCTAGAATTGTGTTATTTTTAATTGAAATTAAATTAGAATTGGGAATATATAAAAAACCATGTTAGTAAATTATAACTGCGCCTTGAATATTCAAAAAAAAAAAAAAAAAAAAAAATAAAATAAATAAATATAAATAAAAATAAATAAATAATAAAAGAAAAAAAAAAACAATTAAATATTTAAATATATTTTCTTGCTGTCTGCAGCTGCGATCTTAATGATATAAAAATAAATGATAATTTTTTCTACTATAAAAAATCTTTTCAAAAATTTTCATATATCATCTCTTACCTCTCACCATTTGCTATTACATCCATCAAATTTTCTTGCTTCGATCTTCCGTCTCTTAAGACCAGCTAAAGAACTCTGAAGAGTAAGAGTTTGTTGTTTGCCACCTTTAATATGCTGCTGAGATCGAATCTCTGAGATCCGCTACTTCAATTTATTTGCCAACTAGCTCTGCTAGTAGTGAATTGTAATTGTATCTATTGCATTTCTGCGAGTGTAGTTGCTGCGAGTTGCTTCAGGTAGGACCTCTATTCATATTCATAAGTACATTTTCACAGCCATCAATAGGTCGTAAAATGTGTGTGAAAATGGGGTGCGCTCGTCAGGGAAGCTCTTCGCTGCGATCGCGTTTGCGTTCAGGGTGGCTGCCCCTGTTGCTCACTCGCTCTGCTCCCCTCATTTACAGCTCTGGCTCACTCACTCTGTTCCTCCCGGTTCTTCCTGCCGCCCTCGGCACTGTCTTCCGCATGGTCCTCCTTAGCGCACGTGTGCTTCATTGGGCATATGGGAATGGCTTCACGCTCAAGTTTCTATGCTCGTTCGGTCTTTGGGCTCTTTTTATTTATGTTTTATTTTGTTTGTGGCTCTGTTGCCAGGCCAAGCTATGTATGTGCTTGAGCTTTTGTTCTACATCTGTGAAATGAGATCATATAGACTGTAAAGCCATCTCAACTACCCTCAATGCTCGTCTCTTGTCGTTGCCCCTCTCTCCCTCTCCACCTCTCTATCTCTATCAGCTTTAAACTTGATGCGCCATTGCGTAAGAAGCAGCGGCTCCTTTTTGCTAGAGTTCGCAATCTACATGTGTGTGTGTGTGCTTGTGTGTGTGTGTGTGTGTGTAACTTGAATTTGAAGCGCCGGCTGTCGCACATGCGCACTCGCATTAGCTCAATCTCAAAGCGTATCTATAACTGTACTCATATAAGCTAAGTGCGCCCTCTTCTATATAATTTATGTATATGCAAACATTTACACAGCTCTCCCTCTCTCTCTCCCTCTCTCACGTAATTGCCTAATTATATATGCATGTATTCACGCATTTTGTTTTTCATTTATTTTCATATATATATTTTTTTTTTGTGTTTTATGAATTCCATTTAGCCATATCTTTAATTTGAAAATTGAAAACTTTTGTTCGAGCAATTTGAGCGAGTGACAGCCCACAGAGTCGCCGAGGCATCTATGCATCTATCTCTCGTCCACATCAATGACTCTGACTCCCTTTTGCCTGCTGCGCCTACTGCCTACTGCCTTCTCGCATTTCCAATTGCCGTGTCAGTCAGCAACATGCGGGCAGCCAGCGTTTTTCATATTTTTTCACTAGACGCTTGGGCAAAAAGTGCACGAAATGTAAATTGCTTGATTTGTGGTCGCCCGGCTGCCCCTGCCCCTGCCCCTACCCCTGCCCGAGCCACGCCTCTGGCCGAGTGCGTTGCACATTTGATAAAGATTATGACGGCCCTGTGGCCATGTGAAAAGTGCGGCACTTTCTCCCAGCTCAACTCAGCGAAGGCAACAAACAGCCGCTTTACCAGTTCAGCTCACATCGAAATCATCGGGCGATCGGACGATGGGCGGTCAGGCGGGCGGGCATTGGGATTAGGGCGTGCGGGTAGTTAACAAACATAGATATACACTTGGAGATATCTTTCTTCTTCTAGAAACAGCAATTAGACATTTCGCAGCAAACGGTTCTGGAAGGTTCGGAAAAGTATGGTAGAGTGAGCGAATGCATAGTATTGCCCGACTGGCAGATACAATATTCACATTCAATTGGCATATATTCAGCTTACATTTAGGTTTTATTCAGCTCGTATTTAGTCATATATATGTATGAGCTTACATTCAATAATCAGTCAGCATACTTTGAGGATATATTCAGCACAGATTCAGTATTTATTTTTCATATATTCACCTACATCAGCATATATCCATTCAGCACACATTCGGCAACATTCAGCAACATTCGGCAACATTCAACAAAATTCAGCACACATTCAACAACATTCAGCATACATTCAGCAACATTCAGCAACATTCAGCAGCATTCAGCACACATTCAGCAACATTCAGCAGCATTCAGCAACATTCAGCATACATTTAGCCGCAACAACATTCATTCTGGAACCAATGGGTGAGTTTACATTCAATAAGTATTCAGCATACTTGGAATATTTAAAAAATAAGCATATATTTAGCACATATAGAGCATACACTGATCATGCATTATAAACTCTGCTGAATTCAGCTGTGATTCATAATATATTTGGGATTTATTCAGCATGCATTCATAATAAAAGTTAGTTATTAAATAACTAGTCTAGGTAGTCTTTACTCTCACTTCTATATTTGAATATATCAAGTGTAAGGTAAAGAAAGCAACAGCTAAGAAATGCTATAGATTTGCCAAATATAAATAATATTCTTTCCAGTGCATATAAACTGAATGCACATGCTGTATATACGTAATGTATATTATAATAAACTTTAAGTATCTTCCAAGTTGCTTCAATAGCTGTTCATAAATCATATTGTTATTCAAGATTCAAAAATGTCATTTGCCCAAGAGTCCGATTCATATTTCATATGTTTCTCTTGCCATAGTGCACATGCTTTCCTTTTGAGCTCGCATCGGACGTCCGTTCGTCCGGCCGTCTGTCCGTCTGTCCGTCCGTCTGTCAGAATTGTCTTTCCTGCCGCTTGCTGCTTGCCCATTGCTGTGACTGTGCAAATCATTGCTGGCTGACTTTGGCCGTTAAGGCAAGTCAAAGCAAGCCAAAGCAAGGCAAGCAGCAAGCCAGGCAGCCCAGCAACGGTGGGCAAATTGTCCAAAATGCCTAACTAAATGGTTTAGAAATATAGCTTCATTAAAGCTAAAGGAAATTTATGGATTTTTGATGTGAGCACGCCTTCAGCTCCCTAGTTATTCTGCTATACTTGGAGAACAATTTATATTGACAAATTATGATGGATAGTTCGGACTTAGATTAGACTACGCACATTTCAAATCAGCAAAAGCCTTTCTATAATCTTTGAATTTGTGCCAAAAAATCTGGCCATTTCGCCCATAGTGCAAGGGTCAGATTCACAGTCGCTCGAAGACGGAAGTTCAACATTTCCGGTTGTGTGTGTGTAAGTGTGTGTATGTTTGTGTGTGTGGCATTTATACATATTTGGCTTGGCCTGATCCGACACACACACACACACACGCTGCCCAATTCGCACACATTCATTCATTCATTCAAACACCATTCATATTTCCACAGCAAGTGAGAGAGAGAGGGAGAGGGAGAGCGCGGGAGGCAGAGCGCGTGTGAGTGAGCGCGCAGTATAGCCATATATATGCTGCGCAAATACATTCTTAATTAAGTTGTAAATGAAACATAAAAAGCTCCAAATACGTCGCAGCGAGCACAGTATTTTGTTCGTCTTATTTCGACATACCGTGCGCGAGACAGAGACACATTTCTAATTTTTTTTTTTTATTTTCTATATGCACTTCCGCTTATCACTAAATATTACTTAAGGAATTTGGGTCAACAGCGACACAACATAAAAAACAACAACAGCAAAGACCAGCACATAGCTATAGAAGTAGAACTATTAAGACCTATGAAGACCTCGACTATTCGGAATGAATTTGTTGTTGCTGCGATTTAGAGTTCTTATATTATTTTTTTAATATAAGTATTTATTTTACGGTTTACATAAGCAGAAGCTAAATATTTTATATAACAACTTTAAAAGTTATGTAAATAACTTTGCATATAAATATGCCAAAAATGCCTTACAATTCACTTTAACACACTTCATTTCAGTATTGAATAAGTTGCTATTTTCGACTTCGAATTATTTGATTATACATTTTGTTGATATCGAATTGCGTTCAGTTGAATGTAGCTTAACGAGACAACAACAAATAGATGGCGCTGCATTTATATCTAGAGCGCCACATTGTGTTGACAACTGCAACTACAGATGGTATAAATGTAGGGAGCAGCAGTGTTATACAAGGGTTGTGAAACAGGATAATGCAGCAAGATCACAGATGGCGCTCGCAATTTGCGCTGTGCTGCATTGCCAACTTAATGTATGCAGCATTGCCAACTTAGTGAAAATAGAACGCTTAAACATTAAAATTCCTTTGTGACTTTGAAAACTAACTATGAATACAAAATCAAAATAAAAACAAACCAATGTAGGCAACTACAACGAATGCACAAAAAATAGTCATTAATGATATTATTTGATAAATTAAAAATAAAAGGTTGTCTTAAATGCATAGTTTATTATAAAAATATGTATATATTGCTAAGAAATTTGAGCTTACGATTTTAAAAGATTTTTTTTATTGTCAGGCGACATTTACATTAAACAAAAATTTTTAAAATAAAATTTAATATGAAAAAAAAATTTTTTTTTACTCTATTAATAAATAATAATAAAATATAATAAAAAATAAATAATTGCTTACCCTATTAATAAATAATTTACTAAAATTTGTATATCTTTGCATATCTCTGCATATTTTGTGGTTATAATTTTAAAAATTAAACATAGTATTTTTTTTTTTTAAATTTTATAGAATCATTTGCATCAAAGTTGTAGCACTATAAGACTCGTCTGTTCTTTTTGACTGCTAGAAAATTTCCACTTTTGAATTACCAATCAAAGATAATGTCTATATATCACATATACCATGTCCATATAATAGCCTCCATGCAATATAAACAGCCTCCAAATTTATTTGCAATTTAATCGCTCTGATTAGTTGCTATCAAATCTAACGAAGTGAAATGTTTCGGCTAATTTGAGCTTAGCCTCAGCTAGTTTTCCCAATTGAGTTTCCCTTGATTTCCCTGAATTTCAAATCTCATTTCTATAAAAAAAAACCGGTAGTCTGGCTATTCAGCTTCGTAAACAAGGCTGTTTGCCTAGGCCTAGAGTCCACTTTTGCCGTTGTCCTTTGTCTGCATTTTGCGACAGTTTTCGCAGTTAAGAGGATTATTTCCTGGAGATTCGTCCCATTGTTATTGTTGCTGCTGTGCGAATTTTATTGAAAAATTCCAATTTTTCAAATTATTTTTTGACATTTTTTTCCGCTTCTTTATTTTTTTTTCGCACATTTTGACGGTTCACATTGGCTGCAGACCGGTTCGATTGACCCGCGAGTGTCACGCGCTGTGCCGAAGGTCGCCATTGGGGTTGGGCTATGCCTATTAATGGGTTCAGCTAATGTGTCGCAACCCCTTCATCATAGATCACCCGAGCCTAACCCTAGCCCTAACCCTAACCCTAACGCTAACCCCTTCCACTAGATTAGTTTCATAAAAAAAAATTTGAGAGAAAATTTGATTAAATTTTCCTTTTTTTTTTTTTGCTCAAAAATTGCAAAAATTTTTGGGTGCAAAAAACGGCGAAAACAAAGAAAATTCGAATCGTAATTTATGAATTTCGCATGGCTCGGTGACAGTTGCTGCTGATCCTTTATTTACACAATTGGCTGACCCTTTTGTGAAACTCGCCCCACCCCTGGCCCTAGCCTGAACCCTAGAAGTTCAGTTTTTGCGCTAGAAAATTTCGCATTATGCGCAGCAAATTGCAAGACTTTTCCCCCGAAAGGGTTAAATGCATTTGAAATTCCGGAAAAGTAGTTGAACATTTTTGATAGATTTTCAATGAAAAATGCTGGAATTGATTTACCCCTTTTGCCGCCAGCAGCTGCCAACAAATTCTAAACTATTGACTATAAAATGCGAGTCGGAAACCCAAGAGCTGAAACCCTCATGCTATCAACTATGATGTGGAGCATGTGACAATCGTGAGCTGTGCAC
This sequence comes from Drosophila buzzatii, assembly GCA_035045845.1. NCBI lineage: Eukaryota > Metazoa > Arthropoda > Insecta > Diptera > Drosophilidae > Drosophila > Drosophila buzzatii. Next base: position 6,852,035 of record JAWNOS010000505.1, read on the forward strand.
GCGTTTCGATTTCAACTTCAAATTCACTCAAAGCAGCTGCAAATGAAAGAGCCACAGAGAGTGAGAGAGAGAGAGGGAGAGGGAGGGAGAGACAGGGCAGTTTTTAAAGCCTTGTATCTACACACAACATTTGTATCGTTTTTATGTGTGTTGATGTTTGCTTATACGATTTTTCGATATTCTACTATATATTGGCGCGTGTGTTTATCCAAGGGGCTTACGCTCTGTATAGAGGGATCGGGTTGCGCTATTTCCCATAAAAAGATAAGAAAAATTGTACACTTTTTGTATCATTTTTGGTTGTTTTTGTTGGTGTTAAAGTTGACTCTTCTTTGTTGTCAGCTAGACGTGTGCGCGGGGGGTTGATTGCGTAATTTATGACTTTTCAATCGGGCCACGCGACACGGGGCAATAGCAATCGTGCTTATTATATGGGCATATTATCTAAAATATATTAACGATACTTGAAGCATGCTTAGACCAAGTGTTGGACATTGAGCAATGCACGAGAAGAGTTCTTCAGCAACTTGGGATAATAAATTCACTTGGCTAGGCATCATAGTAAATTTATGTGTTTTACGACAATTTTACAATGATTCTATAGAATCAGACGATTAATCAATGAATCACTGATCAATTGTTATTTACTTTATTTATATGCGAAATGTGCTGTTGAAAAATAAATAAATAAAAAAAAAAATCAAACAAGAAAAGCCTAAATAAAAACATTTATAATTTGGCTTTTATATTTAAATTTATCTTTAAATTAAATTTTTATTAACCTAAATATAAATATATCATGAAAACATTTATAATTTGTCTTTTATATTTAAATTTATTTTTTAATTAAATTTTTATTTACCTACACAAGGCAAATCTCTTACTTCTGCTCTTCGCTTCGCTGCTGACGCGCACATTTTCAAGTTTAACAAATATTTTGATTGCAGAAGCAGATAAAATCGAAGCAATGCTCAAGGCTGTCATTGAGCAAGAGAACTTGAAAGCCAATAGATATGTGTGTGTGTGAGTGTGTAGATGTGTTTGTGTGTGTGTGTTGAAGTATCTGAGCAAATACATTTCAGTTTTGCTGCTGCTTTATGTTATTGATGCGTTGCTGCTGCTGCTGCTGTTTGTCATCCACAGCCAGGAGATAAAAATAAAAGGCTGCAGGGCGAAGGGCAGTTGGAGCGGAGGGGTAAGGCGCGCAAATGGATGGAGGGAGCTGTGCGGGTGCTGGTCAGCGCCTGATTGTTTGTATCGTCCCCTTTTTCTTATTTTTTTTTACTTATTTAATATAAACTCAACTCAACACAAAGGCTCAAACCACACACACACACAGACACACACACACAGACGCACACACAGACGCACACTTCTAAGCGGCTTACTTACGCACTTCAAGTTTCTGTAGCTGTGCGTGTGCCTCCCGCTCTGCCTCTACCTCTACCTCTCTCACTCTCCTTCTCTCTGTGTGTGTGTCCGTGTGATAGTGCATGAAATTTATTGGCGCATTGGGGGCGCCACACTTTCGAATTGTGTTTATGTGTGTGTGTGTGTGTGTGTGTGGGCGATGTAGAGTTGTAGTGTTGCGGGAGTAGGGGCGTGGCACGGTCTGTTGCTGTCAAGTTGCGTTGCTTATTTTTGTTTTTGGCTACGCAACGCGAGGCTTTTATAATTTTATGCCATTTCTTTCAATATTTATTTTGTTATTATGTTTTTGTAATGAGTCCTTGTTGCTGTTGTTGTCAGCAACAACAACAACAACAACAACAACAACAATAACAGCAGCAACGTTCACGTTGACGAAATTAGGACAAAAATGTTAGATGATGACGTTGAAATTGGAAAAAATTATATACATACATACATAAAATTATGTACATAGATTGTAGCCAGTCTGTGTGTATGTGTGGGTGTATATATGTGTGTGTGTGTGTATTGCCATGGAAAATTCCGACTGGCGCTGTGCACATAAATTAATTAATTTTGTTTTTGCCATGGGGTTTAGGTTTTTTTCTATCGAAATTTTATTGCTGTCATTGAAATTGAACTACTTAGGAGCACAAGCGGGAGGGAGGGCGGTAGGGAGGTGGGCAATGGAGCAGGGGTAGAGCGTAGTCAAAACTTGTGCTTAGTTATAATATTGATTTCTGTTTTGTCCACAAATTAAGTTAAGTCTATGATTTACAATGCGAAATTGAATGAGGGCAAAAAGTGTAGCATACTTTTCAGCTGAAGCTTAAGAGAAAGCTTTAAAGGCAATCGCACTTACACTTACGTTATATATTATACGTTAGAGCAATATCTACTTATATGTAATTATATCTAACTATGTATATATATATATATATAGCTGCTACATACCCATATCGCCCACATTCACTTGACTTTTCACGCCATTCACGCCTTGGCCAGCAAATTTGTTCGCTGCCATCAATTTTCTTTCGATTTTGCTTGGCTGCATTTGATTTTTTGTGCGCTTGAATTAATTGCCGCTCATATTTATGGCTATAAATAATTTGCACAGCGGCGCAAGCGGTCGACTTTAATTTGAAAAGCGATAAATAAGAAAGGCTCCCACATGCGACTGGGCTATAAGAAAAACTAGAATAAGTACGCACACCCACACACACACACATACGCATGCCGTAAAATAAAACACTAATGAAAGTGAAAAGAAAGTAAAGAAAAGCAACAACAACAACTGCAAAAAGTGCTGAACGCAGAAAAGTACAAATTGCCCACAAAATATAAAAACGAAAGGAAACCTAAGACCCAAACTCCCCCGCCTGCCCCTCAACACTAGCAGCTGCCCAATGCCCCCTTAGCCGAAACTCACCCCCAGCTCAAGCCAAGCAAAGCCAAGGCGAAGCAACTACAACAAAAAAAAAGAAGTTCAATTTACTACTTTTCACTTTGGCATCCGCCACATCGCCCGCTGCCTAATACGAAACACACGCACCCAAAAGGCAACAACAAGAGCTAGGAACACCCTCATCTGAAAGGGCGACGAGACTGAAATTGGAGAAGCTGCCTCACAGCAACACAAGCAGCTAAAGCTGCTGTAGCAACAGCATCCTTGAGCATCCGCACACATTCTCGTATGTCCTGCACTCGTCTCACCGAAAACTTTTGCCTTTTGCCTTTGCGTTAAATTTTTCTTTTTATTTTGGAATTTTTCGATAGTCTTACCGTATCGTCACACACACACACGCACAGAGATGTATACACACACACACAGGCACGCACATACACACACTTATGCATAAGTGGAGGCGAAACACAAGCTACTCATTATGCTCAGCAAACAGAGAGTGCATTGGGCATATTCGCTTTATGCTGTGATGTGTGACTCGGTTTGCTGGGGAAATCATATGATAGGGAAACCAAAGAAAAATTTATAGAAAATTTATAAAATTCTTTTATTATAAATGGCTGTAAAAAAAGTCTAAAAATTTACATTTCTATAAATATATATGTTAATTTAGTAAGTTAATTCGCTTGTTTTTTTTATTAAAAATAAATAAGTTAATATCACAGCTCAAAAACATTTGTTGATCGTATATCAAGAAAAAACTGAGAGAGCAACTAATTGCGTCGGTTCTTCAACGAGTTCGAGTTCTTCAACGAGCTCATGAAGATCGTTGAATCTCTTGAATAGACTCTTGGAGTCATCTGCTCACTTACTGCGCCTAACGTTCGTGCGAGTGTCCATCATATCTCTGCAGCGCGCTGCCTAAACGATCTTCAGTTAAATAGCGTTACACGAACAGTTCAACGCAAGAAGCTCACCCGAAAGCAAGACGAAAAGACCCGAAGGCTTTTGCTCAGAGCGAGATCGAATGAGTCTGACTTTTACGGTTGATCGCGCGAACAGAGCGTACAAACATATAATACTCTCTTCAAATAATTAATCGTTAGCTATATATACCCCAAAGTAAATTTCTATGACAGTGTAACTCTTAGTCGCCTCAACTCCACTCACTAGCTGCAGCTTCCTTTCTTTTCTCTTTGCTTTAAGGTCAAGCCGGAATAAAAATAAAATGAAAGTTTCTGCTGCCCCTGCTCCCCCTGCTGCTAGCTGCTGCTGTTGCCTCCAGCTTGTGCTGCTTCTTCTTCTACTCGATTTTTCTTTTTTTTTTTTTGTTTTGATGAAAATTACAATTTTTCTCTTATTTTTCTCTCAACTTTCATGTGCTGCCATCTTGTTGCTTGCCAGCTTCCTGCATGCTTCTTCTTCTTCTTCTTCTGCTTCTTTGTATGCTTCCCCACCTTGCCCTCTTCACATATTCACTACCTCTGCGTAACCATACATGTAGATAGGTTGATGTGTGCGTGTGTGTGAATGTATTGCTTGAGGCACTTTTCTGCCTGGCTTTGGCCTACCCCATCCCCTATAAAAGTGTGGTTGTATGTGTATGCGTGTGTGTGTGCGTATTCGATTGAAGGGGCCAAGCAAAAAAAAAAAATCTGAAAACGCAACAAACTGAGCTAAATCCCAGTTTAGTTTGATGGCTTTCGGTTCGGTTTTGTTTTGGCTGCCCAGCGGATTGCAAAGTGAAAGTTTCATTTGGCTCTACTTAATAAAATGCTGACGCCTCCACTTCCGCTTTCAACGCGCTCTAACCTGTAATAATTTGCCAAATGCTAGACCAAAGTAGTAATAGTAGATCTCTCTCTCTCTCTCTCTCTCTCTCTTTCCAATATATGTATGCACAACTGAGATTGGCAGTCTTATGAGAAATGTATATTATAGAGATTGGCAAGGGGCGGTTGTAATTGGATAGAAGCAGGTAGAGAGATAGGGAGAGAGAGAGAAAGGTTAGGCGCAGAAATATGTCTGCTGAAACCAAAGGATTATCTGCTTGGCCGATGTCTCATTTCTATATAATTAAAAAAATAAATTAAAGATATTTAATTATTAGTTAATTATTAAATTAAACTTACTCTTCTTCATATACATCTTCTGAGCGTACAGCTACGATATATAATATTAAGACATATTCATATACTCAAACATTCATGAATCACATGAATCACTTATTTATTCTCACTTTTATATTACCTTCAAATTCCTTTCTTTTTCTGTCATTCTAGTTTTTCTATCTCTACAATTGTCGGCATTTCTGGCTCAGAACTCTTTGCCAGCCAAATGGCATTTTAAAATTATTCAAATCAAAAACTTGACTTAAAAATTTTATAGCTTTCGCTAATTTTAGGAAGTTTGGACGTAATTGAAATTCCTTGGAGATTGATTAGCGGAATGAACAGATTGCAGTGCCTGAGGCAGTGTCTGCGACGTCGCCATGGCTCTATTGCCAGTGCCATTACAATCATCATGCTGATCACGTTCTTCCTGGAGCAGAACTATGTGAGCGGGGAACGCGATTTGCTGTATTGGCGAGACATGGTGGTGCTCTCCACGCATCAGCCGTATCTGGTGCTTGCTCTGATCGCCCTGATGCTCTGTCCGTTGCTGACGATTGTGTTCGTGCAGCAGCGTCTCATACGCATTGTGGAGAGGACGGTGAAGAAGATGCGGCGTAAGAATCGCCGGCGTCAATACGCGGACTTCATTGTGCGACGGCTGCTGTTGCAGCTGGAGATGGCCATGATACGTATGCCGCGCAAGCTGAATCTGGATCAGCAGCTGAATGATCCGCGAGCGAGGATGCGCTACGAGATGGCCAAGGAGGCGGCCTATCAAGCCGTGGACATCTTTCGGCGCGATGCAGCCGCGCTGCTCTTCAAGCATCAGCTGCGCTCATTTGTGCTGCCCGAGGAGGAGCTGATGCTGATGCACGGCGGCTATGGGCAGATCGATTTGCGCGTGGATTGTCGTCTGTTGCGGCGTTTGCTTTATCCGCAACCCGTTTCCCATCATCCGAAGCAGACACAGGACCGCATTCAAGGTGTTAGCCAGAGTCAGACATAATTCGAAGATTTGTAGCTGTAAAGAAAATTTATCGTAGGCTCTCTTTTTAACAGTTTTGATCATTTCTCTTTCGATATACTTTGCTTTGTTATACTGCAGTAAACAGATTGTTTAAAACTTGCGTTCTCGAAACTCATTAGCCCGAAGCTCCGACGGCCCTTTGACTGCCTACTCCTGCTTCTGCTCCTGCTCCTGCTTCTGTTTCTACGGCTCCTCGCTTAGTGCGTGTCATGCGCGTCATTTATTTAAATTGCCCCGTTTTGGGCCTAATGTGCATATGCCACCAATATAAAAACCCAAAATTTCCACCCTCTGTTGGAAAATGGATAAAAAATAACAACAACAACAAACGCAACCAAAATATTTTCTTCAACAAAAATCCATAATAAGTTAAATTATTAAAGTTTTGTTGTTTTTGCTGTTGTTGTTGTTGCTGACTGCCTGTCGTGCTCTGCGGGTTTTTGACACGACGAAGCAAGGACTGACGTTCATTTACAGAGCTACAAACCACTTGTGTAGCTTGCTTCGACCAGCAAATACCCTGTAGTCATAGATATATTCATTGTTATTCATACTGTATTATTGTTATTCATATATGTATTATTATTTAACGCTTGTTCTCAAGTTGGCAGACCGCTCAAGAGAGACAGTTTTTCAGTCGATCAGTAGCAATATCTAATGCAGATGAGAGCTACGATTGGGTAAACAGCCAAAGAGGCCAAAGTCTTTATAGACGATGCTCTTTATAAAGACATATGCTCTTATGTGTGCAAAACTTGCTTCTTCAGCTCATTTAAAATTGGACTCAGAGAAATGTTTCATTCGCCGTCTCCACTTAACAATGCACACATACATTACCTAGTCATACATACCCCTCGAATGTTTTCTTTGCAGCGCACCACAGCGACGACATTCGAAAATGGTGCCAAAGCATATGGTGACAAAATAGTTGTCGTTGTTTGTGTTTGGCGCCGCTTGTCGCTCGCCTCCGCCTGCACAATTTAATTGAGAGTCCAAATTATATACACAAAGCTCACAAATAATATATATGTACATATAAGGTCTACAGAGTCTAGGCGAGTCGTATATAGAGTATATTTGATTGGCTGCACGGCTGTGTATTTTGGGCTGAACAATTGGGAGTGTGATTGCTGCGTGTGTGATTGTAAAATCGATTAAAAACTAATTTTCAACTTCTATTATTTTATTTTTTTTTGAGTTAATGACCAGCGCGAGTCAGGCATTGGCCAGCACTTAGCCGAGCTCATTATGTGTAGGCCAAGATAGACCAAGTGTTGAATGTGGATGGGCGGTGGCTAAGCAAACAACTTGAGTGACGCCCCTCGCATGTTAGTGTTGCCACAAAATACACACTATACGCATATATATATAAATAAGTGTATGTATGTATTACGACTAAGTATTTGGGCAAAAATTATGAACAGGAAAAGTTCTTCCATTGAACTGTCTGTCACACACACGCGCGCGCGCCACTCCCCCAAATTCCTTTCCGTTTTGCCGCCTGCGGCTGAAATGTTGAGCAGCATCTATTCTTTAGAGCCAAAAATTATTGATAAGACATTCTCGCATGTAATACAAATATTGACAGACTCTGATTTGTATTATTTTTTTTTTTTTTTCTGTGTTCTGGGGGTAGTTGCCAGCGGGTGGTGGGAAATGTTGACTGTTCCGATATGCTATATATATATACGTATATATACATTTGTACACATGGCTGAAAGAAAATGTCAAAAGTCTTGGCGTGCGATAACAATCGCCTTAGTAGAAAAATCAAAGCCTGTAATAAGAAATGGTAAGAGAAAAGAGATTTTTGTTTTTCTTTTTTGTTGTTATATTTAATGGTTTAAATTCATACAATATATATATGTATATGGTTGTGTGTATATATATTTAATATAATCATTAAAACACATACAATTTCTTTAATAAATGCTCTCGCTTACAAAGGGTGGGGGCGGGGAGCGTAGGGAGCGGGTTGGGTTAGTGGGTTTTACAGGGTATTTGCTGCAGTAGCTTTTGATTCTGGCTCAATAAATTGTTGTTACACATTACATATAATATATATATGTATATAAATATAAATAATTACATTTAATTTTTTTTTTTTATTTTTAAATTTTGATTTTTGCTTTTCGGAATTTTCACACATAGTTTTACATAATAACAAAGTTAGTTTTTTTTTGGTTTTTGGTTTCGAAGAGTAAAATGTTAAATATAATATATATTTATATATATGTATATTTGCCAATTGCAAAATAAATGTTTGTTCGTTTTTTGATTTCACATATTTCATATAATTTTTGATTTTCGCTCGTGTCTTTTGGACTTTTGCTTTTCGCTTTCGCGTTGTTTTTGATTTCATGCTCCTAACTTAACTCAACATCATTTTAATAATAATTTTGTTTTCAATGCAAATTTCTTGAATTTTGCTTACAACTAACTTGTTTTTGTTTTTTAAATTTTGATTTTGATCTCATGTTTGTGGAGTTATCTTAAATCTAATAAAATTTTGTTGTTTTGATTTTGCTTCGGCTGGCGGCCAAAAATTTTGATTTATGCTCATCTTTAAAGGTACGTTGCAAGTTCTTTGTAAAATTGTTTACTTAGCCAACATATATAGCATGTCTACTATATACTATACTATATATATGTATATATATTATTTTTAATATATATTTCGTTTTGTTTTGATTTGTGCGCTTCGTGTATTTCAATTTTGGAAAAAAATAAATAAAATAACATAAATCAAGCCCAAGTTCTGTCTGCGATTTCTCTATATGAGAAATTGTAATAAAGTCATTTGATTTAATGGCAGCAACGCTTCGATTTGCATAGAAAATTTGGCAAATGGCGCAGAATATATATATATATTTTTGCATTTGCAATTGGAAAGAGAGAGTGGAGAGCAGAGAGTAGAGAGTTGCCTGGCGGGAAATCGTGGAGGAAAACGTCGCGTTGTCAAGTAAATTGCATTTTTAATTTTTCACATCAACTCATACTTGCATTTATATTGCATTTCCGGCACACACACACACACATACACACACCCATATTTTTAAACATGCAAATTGTGGCAGCCACCCCGCGGGACGGACAACTTTTTGGGCCGCAAAAATTGTTGGGTGAGGATTATGCCGAACAATGCCAAATGCCAGTCCATTATAAATAGCCATAAAAATTCAATAGAAAATCGAGAAAAACATTTGCATGGCCACAGTAAAAGAAAGGAGGGTGCTCAAGCGAGGGTTGCTACCAGGCACATTCACACACACACACACACACATATATATTTATAAATATCTATAGAAAATTGTAGCTTTAATTGCAACGAGAGTATCGAATGTCCTCTGTGCGTAATCAATGAGATGAAATTTGCATGGACACGTGACAAATAATTAACGAAAAAGGCCGCGAGCCGTTGGAGGGTTGCCGGACAGCGACCAGTGTAAGCAGCATACACTCAGAGAAATTAGCTGGCAAAACTAAAAAAGTCCTCAGAGTATTGTTACAAGATGTTTGGATAATAGTTTATGCATTTGAGTGAGGCATTGACAATTGTCGTCTAGCAGAATTGTGCTATGTAACTGAGAGGGGTTGCTTGAACTGTAATGTAAGAAATACACGCGAAGAAATGCAATATCTTTATGATTAAAGAAGTGTAATATGAGAGTTGATGAATGATATTACATATAGATGTATTTCAATACATTTTTCGCTCAGTGTATGCATATTTTTAATCAATTGCATCGCAGCATGTAGCCGATATTGATTTTTTTACAACCAGCAGCTGCACAATTTGAATTTTCCCTTGAAAATGCGGAAAATGCGCCGCTTGACCCACACACAACGGCTGCAGTTGACCGTGCGCTGAGTTTCCCATTTTCTTTACACTCACTTCCCATTATAATACTTATCGCATTTTTTCCATTTTTTTTCGTTTCTCGCTTTTTTCACTAATCATTTGGAGGGTATGCGTAAAGCATATATATTTTTTAAGCAAATAGCCTAATCAGCCTTTGCGTGGGGGTTGAGCCGGAAGCGCGGCACACACAAAATTTTATTTTATTTTATTTCTATTTTTTTTATGAGGGTGCCTCCGTTTTGTGACAGCTGCTGCTGCAGGCGAATTGTGAGTGGTATAAATTTTAAAAGTAAAAAAAAAAAAAATAGACTGGGATAAATATGTTTCTTCGACTTGCTTTGTTGACAAATTGCATTTGCTTGAAAATTAAATCAAATATCAATTCAATAATTTCCTATCAAAGGCGTTCAGCCGGCATAAACAACAAGAACTTCAACGAGACCCCTATCCAAAAAAACGCTCTCAGTGCTTTAAAGAAAAATAAAAAACAGAAAAAGGTTCGTAATTGGGTGTGAACTCTAATTGAGTGCAATCAATGACAATTTTTTTCAAGTGTGCTCGATAAGATTTTGTGGTAAATTAAAGTCCGCCCATTCACGCAGCAGAACTTGGGCAGGGAATACAACGAAAGAGAGAATCAAATCAATCAAAAATATAGAAATAAAATTGTTGTTTAATATTTTAATTAAATTTTTAACAAATACATGTGTTTATTCATATATATTTATATATATACATTGTAAAATAATTGGAATGAAAATTATGAAAATAATCATGTTTAATTGTAAATGAAAACTATAAGCTATGTATTTAAATACTGTTTAGTATTCGTATGGTATATTTGGTATATATGTATATGTTTTATTGTTCGCTATTTTAGTTTTGTTTGTTCATTTTAGTATTGTACAGCGACGCATTTGATTTTTTGCTAAAAGGCACGCAGCATTTTAAAAAACACACGTTTTTAAAAAATAAAATTAAAAATAGCAAAAAATTGGCATCGCTGTATTTTATTGTTTATTGTTTGTTTTAGTTTTTTTATGTATTTATTTTTTATTTTTATTTATTCATTGACTTTTCAGTTGTGCAGATTTTTGTAAAGAACAAACGCCTTAAATACTACAAAAATAATATACAAAAATGTACACAAAAATACTGAAAAGTCAATGCAATTGCGCTGATGTTGTCGGGGCTTTGTATTTGTGCATATAACATCTATAGGTTGGCGCAGATCTATGCCTAAATGGCCAGGCCATTTGGCTAGCTGATGCCAAACTTTGACTAGATTTGTGTCATTTTTCTTTATTTAGTTTTTCGATTTTGCGACTAGCTTCGTGATTTGGTCAGTTTTCGTTTTTGGGGGAATGTATTAGTATTTTTTTGTTTTTTGTTTTTTTTTTTGGTTTGTTTCACTTACAATTAAAACTAAATAATAAAAATACTTTTCAACTAAATGCTAAATATAAATTGTTGTGCTTTTTTTTCTTGTTGTTATTGTTGTGTCTTTTCTTTTTTGTTTTTGAGGTAAATTCACTAAAAATTTCATTTACTTTGCTGCTCTATAAGTTGCAGTATTTTTTGTTTATATTTTATTTTTATAAGCATAAATGTTTATATTTTTTGTTATATAAATTCATTTATTTAAATTATTGTTTTCAAGTCCGTCTGAGGTAGCATTTTTTTAATATTCAACTTTGGAATTGTTTATACATTTATTTTCGCTTTTATCATTTATATATATTTTATTTAGTATTTTCTTTAGTATATTTAAAGTACTAATGGTCATTGTACTTTTGCCCTGAGTTGTTCGTGTTGTTGTTGTTCTCTTTTTTTTTTTGCCTGCTGCATACAAAAATTAACAAAAAAAATCTTTACTGGCGCCATTTATTTTGTTTATCTTCTCAAATCTGAATCGGATCTACAAATAGCCTGCTCTATAGATGTTGCTCATTCTAGACATATGTACAATTGGTTTTTGGCATAGAGTGTACTAGAGTGTGAAAAGAAGAGTTTTGTTTTAAGAACATTTCTGTAGAGTTTAGGTTTTATCTAGAGCAGTGTTGAAAAAGGTTATGTTAGTTAAGTATGTGTGTTACTATGGAACTGTCTTGTATAAATTAGCACACCATCTCTAAATCCATCATTTACTTAGCTCTCCTAATTTTGATTTTGACTACGTTTTTTGATTTTTGAGCAAATTTGTGCATAAAATGTTTTTGTTTCTCTTATATACTGAAGCTTGAATGTGTTTACCTCTATCATTTTTTTGTAGGTATTTCTAACACTACTATATATATATTATACCAAATCCCTTAAGCTAAGCGCACCGAACCCAGCCATAGGCATACCTATATCCAAGTTAAGCTGGCTACTACGATATATGTTTCGGTTATATATGTTTGTATATATATCGCCACTCTCCTCTATTTCGCTCTCCTCTGTCTCGCTCTCTCCCTTGCTCTATTCCATGCTTTGCGACTTATGTATTATGTACGTATTTAATTTTCAATTTTTGTTTTCTTTGACTAAGTTAGCTCTCCTCTCGATCTCCTTTTCCTTTTCCGTTTCCGTTTACGATACGTTAATGGCTTTTAAAAATTACTATTACGCATAGGAACTTTGATATTAATCACTAGAGATATAGATATATGTATTGTTTTGGTATGTTATGCAATGTTTTATGTTTATCGTTTATGGATTTATATAGAAAAATATGTCTTTTAGCACACAGTGTTGCCAGCTGAAACGGACTTGTTGTTATTTGTTTATTATTTTGATTATAGTTTGATTTTTTTTTCGCTTGCTTTTAGATCGTTTTTAGTATCGGGTTCCATGTTATACACAAAACGCATTTATTTCTGCTACAGTTGTGCAGCGTCTCGATCTCTGCAATTGCTGTAGCTATAGCTATTGTATATAAACTTTACTTTAATGAGCTCAACTAATATGCGCACTCAGTCTTTTGTAGTTCCACTATTTCGTCTTGTCTTCTTGTCGGCTGGGGGGCGAATACTGCTAGCCAGCACTGTTGCCTGGCTATAGCATTCGTAATGTTGCAATGACACGAGCTTAAAAAGGTGTCTAAGCTGTACTTTAATCTAGGTACAATTGATTCTGTCTGCACTGCAGTGCAGTGTATCAAAAATAATGAACAGTTTATATAAAAAAAATTGAAAAATAAAAATATAATCTCACTCGGATTATATTGATATCCTAGAATTTTCAGTGTCAAAGTACATAAAATATTAAAGTTGCATTAAATGTGCTTTAATAAATCAGTTAGCCTATTTTGCTGTTTTTCAACTCTTTCTTTACGACTCTCTTTCAGCTTAAGCCCAGTTTGAGCTCGTGTCATTGTGCCATGTCTGGTATATGCTTTTTGAACAGAAGGGTTTTTGGGGCTTTTCATTTGTAACTTACGCTGGCAACACTTAAGTGTTGTTTTTGAGATTTGTGTTGAGGCTTAGGCCGGTGTCAGCCTGAAGCTCAGTGTGGTCGACTCCGAGGCGCGCACGCGCACCGGCAGATAAACGAGCGCCGGTGCAAACAGACCCTCGGCATCAGCATCAGCGGGTGTCAGATGGAAGGCCTGCATTTGATATGCCTCCTCTGACTTGTCCGGCTGGGCATAGCTGGCCGGCTTGCCGCTTCCATTGGCCAGATCCGCGCACAACTCAAAAGGCGAGGTGGCGGCCGAACGCTGAGCCTGGAGGCCGTTGGGTGTGCCCGGCTTGGAGTTGTGGATGGGTGTCACACTAGCTGAACGGGCTTTGGGTGAGCTGGCAGCAGCGCCTGGCGAGGCTGTCATTGAGGGCGTGGGCGTGGCAGCCTTGCTGTGGTTGCTGTTGCTGTTGCTGCTGCTGTTGTTGTTAGTGGTTAGATTTGTGGGTTCGATGTCTGAGCGCTCAGCTTTGAGGGTGCGCTCTCTGTTTGGCTTGCTTCTGGCCTTGCCCTGTACGGCGCTGAAGGCTCTGTCTCGATCCGCTTCGAGTTGAGCGTCGCTGCCATCGTTGCCTCCATTGTTGAGCAGCGCATGGGAGCGCTCGTGTATGAAGAGGAATGCATAGTAGGGCGTGGTGAAGGGGCACAGTGAGCATTGGTATTCCTTGAAGCGTGGCGTCTGCTCGAACATGCCCGGCAAGGGCAACGGCAGCGGCATCCCTTTGGGCAACTGCATCTGGCCGAACAGCTGCTGCTGGGCATTCTGCAGCGCCTGGGCCAAATTGTTGGCAGCGCCCGCTGCACTCCCATTGGGTATCTTGAGCGTGGGACTGTTGGGCTTGCTGCTGCCACCGGTGTTGCCGATGGCCGATTGCTCCAGCTCGCGCAGCTTCTCGATGCCAGCGGCGCCGTGTTCGTTCATCAGATGCGTGCGCAGCCACTTCGAGCTGCGGAACTGTCGGGCGCAGAGTGGACAGAGCTCATTGGATTCGCCACGCAGTGGCGTTAGATTAATCTCTGGCTCGAGCAACTGTTGCTGCTGCTGTTGTTGCTGCTGTTGCTGTTGCTGCTGTTGTTGTTGCTGTTGCTGCTGTTGTTGCTGTGCCTCGACTTTTAAGCCGTTCTGTGCACTGCCACGCGGCTGAGGCAACGGAGCGCCATCCTCGATGATGCCGTGCGTATTGTGCTTGTGCACGCGCAGAAAGTACTTGCTGCACAGCTCCTTGTTGCATATGTTGCAGACGACGCCGCCGATCTGTGCCCCGTTCTCGATCTCGATGCCGTGCATGCGCTGCATGTGCGTCTTCATAAAGTACTTGTTGCACAGCTCCTTGTTGCATATTTCGCAGTAGCTAGACGTGGGAGTTATGGTATAGGCGGCACGTGGTGTGCCGGGTGCTACGCCTCCTGCAGCTCCGCCAGAGCCGGCAACTGTTGCACGCTCCGGCGTGTAGAAGCCTTCGCGCAGCGGACTGCTGCCTGGCAGACGACCCAAATGCACCTCGGCGATATGTTGCTTGAATTCCTGTGAGTTGGCAAAGTCACGCTCGCACGTCTGGCAGCGCAGCTCATTGGGCGTGGGCGTGACAGCATTGGGTGAGCCGCCACCACCGCCCACTGGCGATAGTTTCAGCGGCAACTGTTGCTGCTGTTGTTGCTGCTGCTGTTGCTGCTGTTGTTGCTGCTGGTACAGCATGGGATGTCCCTCGGGCAGCAACTGGCCTGCATGCTCCGTCATGAGATGGGCACGCAGCGCATATTGATGCTCCAGCTCCCGACCGCACAGGTGGCAGGGCAGCGGCCGCTTTCCATTGATATCGTTGAGCTGCTGCAGCATCGATTGCAGCTTCTGTAGATTCTGCAGACCCATTACGGAGTTATCTAACTTATCTTGTGGCGGCGTTGTCTCGTCATAGGGCTCGAGTTTGATACGCTTGCTGGGCTGTTCATCGAGCTGCTGCTGCTGCTGCTGATGTGGCGGCTGCGGTTCGTCCTCCTGCTCGGGCTGCTGCTCCTGCTCGGCTGCTGCTTTGGCTAGCATCAGATTCAGCGGCATAAATGGCCAGCCAGCTGGCATCATTGGCTGATCCTCTTTGCTCAGCTCCTCGGGCGGTACAAAGACTCCGTGACGCTTCCATTTGTGCGTGCGCAAGAAGTAACGATTGGCGTACTCCTTGCAGCACAGCTCACAGAATGCCTCCGGCAGCTGCACTCCGAGGCGTCGCAGCTTCTCTGGCGCCCAGTTGGAGTCGCGTGCCTGCTGCTGTAGCTGAGCGGGCAGCTTGCGGGGTGGCGGCGCAAAGGCCACCTCTTCCTGCTCCAGCGTGAAATCCTCGCGAAATCCTTCGGGCAATTGATACGGCTTATGTTCCGGCACAGCCAAAGCTTCTGGCGTGATCTCCTGTTTAACGCCCGCCTGCACAGTCGATGGTGTCTGCTCGTTGGGTGTTGGTGAAGCAGTGGGCGTGGCCTGTTCATGTTGCTTGGCGCGATGGCGACGCATGGCAAAGACATTAGTGAAGCGCTTGGAGCAGATGTCGCAGTGCACTGCCGGCGGTGCGGGTGGTGTCAATTGTGGTTCCGGTTTCTGTGGCGGTGGCTCACGTGGCATTTGCAGCGTTGGAAAGATGGAAGTTGAGCTGCTGCTGCCGTTACTGTTGTTGATGCTGATGCTGTTGCTGCTGCTGTGATTATTGTTGCTACTGCTGCTGTTGTTGTTGTTGTTGTTGTTGCTGATGGTGCTGATATTGTTGTTGGGCGTGGTCAAGTCACCGGCGGGATCGAAGATGCCATGCTTGTTGGCCTTGTGCGTCTTCAGAAAGTATTTGTTGCAGAACTCCTTGTTGCAGAGCTCACAGTAAGCCTCCGGATTGAAGATGCGCAAGGGCGGACGATTGAGCCCATCGACACCGGCAAAGCCAGGCATGCCAAGCAGTGGCCAGCCAAGTGCAGCCTCTGGCGGAAATGCAAAAGCGGGCGGCATGCCAGGCAGCTGCTGATGCTGCTGCTGTTGGTGTTGCTGTTGCTGTTGCTGCTGCTGTGCCATGGCCTGTAACCAAAGCTCGTGCTCTTTGTTGTTGCTAGCATGCCCATTGGCTAGCTCCAGCTGCTGCTGTTGCTGCTGCAGCTCCAGCTGCGAGGGACTGTCAGCGCGCTCCAGCTTCACTTTAATCGAGGCTAACAAGTCCATGGGCTCGTCGGACGACAACTGTTGCTGCTGCTGCTGTTGCTGCTGATGTTGCTGCTGCGGCTGTTGATGATCCTGCAACATGTGCAGACTGAGCTTGAATTCTGTCTCGAAGTTCTCGCCGCACTGCTTGCAGTAGGTCTGATAGGGATTAATTAGCTGTCGCTGCTGTTCTTCCTCTTGCTGCTGCTGCTGCTGTTGTTGCTGTTGCTGTTTCTCCTCCGCTTCTGATATGTCTTCGGGCTGCAGCTTTTGCTGCTGCAGCAGCTCGAATGTTTCCTTTAGTTTCTCTATTGACTTGGGCAGCAACATCTTCGACAACTTCTCCTCGTAGTCGATTGTCGCTGGGTCCACCTGACCCGCTGACGCTGTGCCCGTGGCAGCTCCCTCCTCCGGCTCGCCACCGCTCAGATTGAGCGCCTCCAGACGACTGGGATTGTGCTGCTTGCGTCGCTTCTTGGCCGCATCGTTGAGCACCTCGAGCAGCTGCAGCTGCATGGCTGCAGCGTTGGCTGCTGCAGCAGCCATTGCAGCCATCGCTGTCTGATCCAGACCGCCGGCTGCTTCGCCATCTACCTCTCCCTCTCCCTCGCCGTCGTCTTCAGGTTCGCCCTGGACCTCATGCTCGTCTGTCTCATTTGTGTTGCTTCCAAGTGGCTTAGACTCCGCTTCCAGAGTGGGTGACATTGCTGTGTTGCTTGCTGCAGTCGTTGCTGCTGCTGTTGCTGTTGCTGGTGTGGCTTCATGTGTGTGACTGTTGTTGTTGTTGTTGTTGGTGGTGGTGTTGGTGCTGCTGTTGTTGCTGCTGCCGCCGCCGCGATTTGTGTTGAGTGTGGATGAGTTGGAGACATCGGAGAGCGCTGTATCCTCGCTGCTCAGATCCGGCGGTGGGGTGGCATATATGGATGCGGCCATTTTTGATGATATTACTGTGAATAGAATGGCAAGAGGAAGAACGACAAAGCATCAGGCCAATGTACTTTAATTAAAGAAGCCCCAAAAAACTAATTGGGTGTCTAAAGTTGCGAGGAAGCTTAAGCATGCCAGCTGAATATACGTGGACTACGATGGGTTTTATTGGGGTTTAACTATAACTGGTTAGTGTGGGGGTGGGCAAGAGCTGATGGAGAGGGTGGTGGGGGTGGTGGGAGCCTACGACATGAATAGCTAGAGGCTTAAATCGTGTTAAGCTTCACCCGCTGTCCTATTCTCTACTCTGTCTCTCTCTCTATCTATCTCTCTCTCTCTCCCTCTCTATGCTAAAACTTCCATTCAATTTTATTTCTATTTGCCGCAAAAGTATGTTGCCAAAAATGTTGTACCTACACACGCTCACACACACAGACATACAGCTGGCATACAGCATTTTGTGTCTCATTTCCTTATGCGCTTAATTTCATTTTTCTTCTGCTTTTCCTTTGCGCTCTGTAATTTTTTTCTTCCTTCCAGCACTTTTTCATTTTTGTGCAAATTCTATGAAAAATTTTTCCATTATGTACACAAATACATGCGCACACAGCACACACGTACATATATAAGTGTGTTATATATACAAAAGTTTTTGTGCGCCCAGCTGCCACCCACACACACACACTCACACACTCACACACACATACACCCACACTTGCAACCCCATTGCCGCACACGAAAATTTATACAAAGTCATCCGATTTAAGGAATACAAATTTTGCTTATTTTGTGTGGCCAACACACACACACACACACACATACACACACAAAGTTTTTCTCCACCCACACATACACACACATATTCTGCCATACATATACACGCTCATGCATGCCCTGTGTAATATTTGCCAAGCAGTCTCTGCCCCCTCTGGACAGCCCTAACTTGAACTGCGCATAAAACTTATAAAAATTTTCTTCAACATGACTTGGTAAAATAAATTTGATTCTCAAGAAAGCAAAGGAAGCCGACAACGACACGAAGAAGGCCCAAAAAGTGGGCGGCGGGTAGCTGGGGGGGAGTGGCTGACGAACAGCCAGCACAGGCTGCCATGCAACCGTTTGTATGTGTGTGTGTGTGTTTGTATTTGTGTCTGTGGCAAGGGGCCAAGGCACAGGCAAAGGCAAAAATGTCGAAATGAACCCAAAAAAAAAGTAGAAGAAAAATAATTTTTTTCCCTATTTTCTCGACGTGAAGGCAGAAGAAAAATATTCTCAACTATGCTGCAGACATAAATTAAGTTTCCATGGTTGGAAATTGGTTCTCTCGTAGATTTTGTTGCTGTTGTTGACTTTGCTTTTATACAATTTCAGCATTGAAGGCCCAAACCCCTGCCCCACCCAATCTACGCCCACTTTTGCTACTTTGCAGGAGTTGAGCAAAAATGCCTCCCCCTGTGTGTGTGTGTGTGGGCGGTTGACTGTGTTTGGGATTTTTATAAAGCCTAAGGTAGTTTGATGTTATTTTATTTGATTTTTTTGCGTCTACTTAAATGAAAATGGACAGAGCAGCAGAGTGTAAACAGCTCTGTATAACAAACTGCACGGCAAGAAGACGCGCCTAATTGGCATATATAACAATGTGTTATACATAAATATAACATCATATATAAAATATATACGTATTTGTATTTGTATTTATGTATGCATATATATGATTCTGAGTGTGCTTCAGCTTTATATAACAGCTTAGGCGGGCTCTACAAGCACACTCTAAAGGGTGTGCTATATATGAATCTGTTATCTATTAATCTATAGATAAATGCGTATAACAGTTTAAGATAACTAACTGTACACAGCGCATATGCATTAATTAAATTTTATTTAATTAAATTTATTTTATAACACACTCATTAAAAAATTCCATCAGCAATAGAATATATCTACTGTAAATTATTCTATATACTAGTATAACACTTTAGACACATACTCATTAAATTGTTATATTTATGCACCAAAAAGCTCACTTTGCTTGCATGCAGCAAAAAGCTTAACGGTTTATCTCTAAGTCAAATTGGACAAGTTCTATATTTCGTTCACTATGATATTGCACTTTCTCGTTGGGTTCGCGCTGTTTGTCGAGTCGCTGGCGCATGCGCACTTCGCTGCTGCTGCTCGTGTCCTGCCAAGTGGCTCGCTCAATTTCAACTGTCGCATGACGCAGCAGAAACACCAAAACACAACAAAATTGATGAAAAAACCCGAAAAAAACTGTCAAATCGTCAGTTACAAGCGCAAAATCAAAACAGCAATAACATTGATACTAAAATCACACACACACACACACACATGCACACATATGCACATGCACACACATATCAATGCACACCCCGCAGCACATTTAATAGTTTTCCCAGCACACGCACACATACATTCAAACACATAGATAGCTACCCACAGCATTTTTACCCAAAAAAACCTCAATAAAACACCCCAAAATATCAAAAATCAAATAATTTCCCTTAAAAAAAATACACACTCACACACACATACACAGGCGCATACAAGCGACAACTGAGCGGCGCGTCGCTGCTCGGAAAACCATTATAGCTCCGCCCCTTTTTACAACTTTTCACTAACCACCACACACACACATACACATGCATTCACACTCATTCACATACAATCTAACATTTCTAGTTGACTTTTTTTTGCCTCGTGCTCGTGCCAATTTATCATTGTTCGATAGTTTTTCAATTTGTTTTCTTTCTCTTTTCCAGCAACTGCTCTCGGTCTCTTGTTGTTGTTGTTGCCATCGAGGCGCAGTTGTTGTTATTTTAATGTATTCAGCATTTTGTGACTTTGTCACGACTTTTCTGTCGCTCGCGCCCTAAAAAGTTGCTACGCCATTTCCGATATGCTTCACTCACACTCTCCAATGTCTTTCATTGTATTCATATCTTTGAGCGCGAGTGCATTTGACAAGTCTCTCACTCGCCAAGTCTTTCTTTGAGTCTTGTGTGAATGGCCATGTGTGTGTGCGCAGCAATTGCTTTGAGAGACCCTTGCCTCTGCCATCTCTTAGGCTTTAATCTTGACACAACTCAATCTTCAATGCGAAACGCTGTAATTGCCGTCGTCTTTGAAGAGTTTTGTTTATGGCGAGAGGGGCGCGTAGCTGAGTCTCTTTATCAAATATCTGTTGCAGCAGATAATTGAGAAGTAGTTAAGTATATATTTTTTTATTATTTTGGTGGTTGCTAGGAACATCTTTACCTGAACTCAAGTGAGGTTTGAGGGCTTACATGGTTGTCAAAGAAGTCAATTAGGCTTCATTAGATGTTATCTAAATATTGCCGTGAGGTCAACAGAGATTTCTCTTTGGGAATTTTTAAGGGGTTCGTAGGTAGACATTGAACTGTAGAAATATTTCATTATTATTATCTTTGAATTGAATTATGTTATATTAGAAAAGGTATATTTAGAGATAATCTCTGTTTGATTATTGTATATTACAGCGAAGATTGTAACCCTTCAGTTTCTTATAGAAGTTAGTCATTAAAAATCCTCATTGACAATACCTAAAAATTTAAAAAATAAATATAATTTTTGATATATTTTAAATACTTTTCAAGTATCCTTTACTGTATCCTACGCCTCACCTATTTCAATATCATAAATCTTCATAAGTCTTAACTCCCATGGCAGTCAATAAAAAAGCACAGCTAAATCAGCCAGCTTACCCTAGCTCTAACCCAGCTTCATCTCAGCTTCATCTAAATCAGATCGTGCACCCACATAATACGTAACTCCCCTGACACATATTTATATCAAGCAATGTTTGTATTCCAATTTTTTTCCCTTACGCATTGATAGATTGATTTTGACTTTACAAGATGCTCGCATGTGGGCAAAAGCGTGTCTCGCTGATGTATGTGCTTGCCACCCCTTTGCCACAGACCCTCACTCCATATCCACCCCCCCACTCTCATTCATGTCAGGCTAACTAGACAGCACGGAAAGTGAAAGTGAAAGTGACTTCTCTGCTCGCTAGCTAGGTTCATCTCTCTGTCTGTATGTCTTCATGTCTGTGCTGGCTGTCGCGCTGTTTGTCTCTCTATCTGTTGTCCTGCCATGTCCAATGCTCGCATTGCTTTCTGATTTCTGGACATGCGCAGCAGAGTGTGGCTTTACCCACTCCTTCTCCATACACTTAGCTCTCTCGCAGGCGCTCTCAGCACCGGTTATGGCTCCCTCTCTGCACATGTGTGTGTGTGTGCGTGAAAAGTCGAAATCCGCCGGTTGAACGAACCAGGCGAACAAAACCCAACAGCAGCGGCGGCAGCAGCAGCAGCAACAGCATTGAAAAGCCATTGGTCAGAGCGCGTGGAGCGCATGGAGCCTTCAGCCTGCGTCCCAGTTATCTGGCCATGACTCGTGGTCAAGGTTTGCTATTGACTTTCACTTTTCACATGTCGGCACATGTCCGTGTGTGTGTGTCCCTCTGGCCCGCTGTCCCGTGTTGCGGTTGCCATCGGATTCGTTATAGCCGATGCCGGCACTTTCGCTTTCTACGCACACACACACAGTAGGCATTTGAGTGGGTGTGGGTAAGGCTTATGTGGCTAGTGGGTCAAGCGCTGGTAGGCGCATGTCTGTTGCTGTTGCTGGACACAACACGTGTGTGCACTCGAAACGTAAACAAAAGGCTCTGGACTACAATTCGAAAGCTCGTAATTATATTTTTTCCACTCGTGCGGGTGTCAACTGTCACCCGCCCTGACAGTTCGTCAGCTAAACAATCATTAAAAGAATTTTAAACCGAGTTCATGCTCTCCCTCTCTCTCCTGCGCACATGCAAATGCATGGACAATTACAATTGAAATTATTCGAACAAGTCCTGTGCGTGCAGCTCCTGACAGACCAAATGATTGATATATGAGCATGACCAGCCTTTTGCCCCTGGTCGCGCATATGCCGCACTTTATGTGACACCTCCGCCTACGACTGCACATGCAATTAATATTTTGTTGAAAATCAAATTGAAATTATGTTTCTGCGGCTCTAAAATCAACCACCAAAATGGGTTCACACCAATGTAGGAGGTGGGCTGATGGTTTTTGGTTGTGCGACAAATTGATTTTGGAGCTGAGCAAACAGTTGCTGCTGCTGCTGTTATTATTATATATTATTATTATTGATGTGGTTTTTAGTGCTAGTTGAGTGGGCTGATGCGGAAGGCTTGGCAGCGCACTTAGGCATTGGCGAGTGTAGAGTGCTGAAGGCTGTACTAAATTAATTAATATAAATATTTGATGTTTGTAATTTTAAAATTTTGAATGCAGAGTTAAATTTTTATAATTTTTAATTATTTTAAAAATATATATATTTAAAATATAAACCTTTTTTTTTTTTATTTGTTTAATAAATAAATGCCATTTAATTGAAGTTTTGATGCGTGCTCTAAGTAAAGGCAAAGCAGAGCAGAATTTTTAACAAATTTAGCTTGGATTGCTTCGAAGGTCTATGTTCTTTCGTATTTAGTCAATACTTAAATAAAAATAGATAATTTTAAAAATAAAATATAATAAATTAAAGTTATTCTAATTCCATTTTTCTTTTATTTGCAGCTCTCTCTAGTTAAGAGTTTTCTTTAAGTTTAGATTTCAGCTGAAATTCTCTAATCAAACAAATATGATGCAATGCGAGTTTCGCTTCAATGCCAACTATTATTTTTAGATTAAGGGACACGGCGCACACACATGCACAGCCCCTCAAGGAACACCCTAACAAATAAATGTACAATATTTCTTTACAGTTGACTTGGCAGCTAAATTTCCAACAATTTCTGCTTAGCGTGCTCATTAGTCGACAAATCTCATTAGAAACTAATGAAGGTGCGTTGGCAATAACGACATACATACACACAAATACACGCACACACTCACAGTTTGTTATACTGGACATCATTTAGTGTTCGACTTTGAGTCATTATGTTAAATTTTTATACATATTTTTCGTTCGCATTTCTGCTATATTCGCATCTCGCTGTTGATTGGAGAAATGGCGAGCAAGAGTGAAAAATTAATTTGGCCAGTCAGAAAGGGAGAGCGAATGAGAACGGCTATTTCCATCCCGTTCAGACACTAAATTTTTTCTATCAAATATTATTTGTACAATAAACTAAAATGAGTGACTGTATGTGTGTGTGCATAAGTTTGTGTGCCAGTGTGTGTATGTGTGTGAGTGTTCCATCCCCCAAGCGTATGTACGTTTGTGTTGCTGTGTGGCATGATAAAATAAAAATACGAAAAATGTGGAAAAAATACAAGAAAAATTAATAATGAAACACACACACACACGCGCTTAGAGACAAGGACAAGCATGTAGAGTATATAAATGTGAGTGTGTGTATACGATATATGCACAAGCCATTTGTGTGTGTGTGTGACTGTTTGCTGGTTATTTTGGGCAAGGGCGGCGCAAATAATAATCATTTTTATAATAATGCAAGTGTATCTCGCCAAGTTTTTGCCTTATGGGTGTGTGTGTGTGAGTGTGGGAAGATGTTTTCGGTGGTGGTGGTGGTGGTGGGGTTGGGCGAGCAGCGAGCTGCGATCGTCATTGTCGGCATCGTTATCTGCCACACAAACAGCCAACCCCTAAAAGTATGCAGCAAATACTTTCGAGCGCACAAGTGAAATCTATCGCACAAATTTTGCACAAACTATACGAAAAAGTAAGCAGCAGCAACAACAAAAATTCCATAAATTTTTGCTGCTACGCTTTCCCACTCATTTTCACACACACACACACACACACACACATAGCTATAAGCACATGTAGAGGGGAAGTTTGCAATTTTATCACACACACACACAGACACATATATACAAATAGAGACAGCCCCACCCTCCTCCTGCAGCGACTTTATGAAACCATCAAATTATTTTCTTTTCCATTTCAGACACTCAAAAGAAACGCAAAGAAAGCAGAAGCAACAGCAGCCGCTACAGCTGAGGCGGCAACAGCAGTAGGTGAACAAAAAGGGAATTACATGCTACGGCACAAAAGTAGTTGGGCCAAAGGAGGCAAAAATATTATTTTCCAGTTACGCTCGTCTCCGTCCACGTCGCCATGGCACATCCTTTACATTACATATTTTTTCTTCTTCTTCTTCTTGCTTTTCTGGCCGTGCTGCTGGCTCAAAGTTTGTGGCCCCCTCACTTCCTCTCACTCTCTGTCTTTTTCTGTTCCTCCCACATGCCTTGCGGGTTATTTTTTCCATCTCTGTTCGTTTGTGTGTGGAAGAGTGTCTTTGTATGTTTGTGTGTGTGTGTGTGTGTGCAGCTACTTCGTCTTATTCGAGTACGAAATTTTTATGAGAAAATGCCTGCCAGTTCAACTGCTGCTGGTTGAAGTATCTGTATGTGTGAGTGTGTGTGTGTGTATTTACTTGAATACCCAGTCGGAAACACATGCATGAACAAGGCAGTGCTCAATGCATGCTTGTGCTTAACTTTGCTGTAGTTTATAAAGTAAATCAGGATTTTAGCAAATATTTTAACTTTTACGAAAATAAATGCTTTAAACATTTGTAATTTCTGTTAAGCAAGAAAATTGATGAGTTAAGAGCTCATTTTATGACTTGTCTTACTTTCATTAGTGTGTCCATAGCTTGAACATATTAATACCCTACATATCTTAAGCATATCCTTAGCCATAAGTAAACACTAGCTCTTTGGTCCCACTGGGCAACTGGTAATCGTCTCTCTGTGTGTGTGTGTGTGTGTGTGTGGGCCGAGTTATAAGCCTCAACTGTGCTGTATATCAAAATATTTAAAAGCAAATATAATATTGGTGGGCTAAAAGGCACTGGGGAAATGGAGAGAAATGGGCAGGCCATAATAGAAAAACACTTAAGCAGCCCGCCCAGTGGTCGACATTGGGTGGGTCGGGGGCCCGACTGGCGCCGTGCTCTATGTTCTATATATACGAGAGGAGAAAAAAAAATATCAAAAGGCATACAAAATGTAAAAATATTAATAATGAGCCAAGCGACGGCGCAGAGCAGTTGTCCAAAGGCAACAACACGGCCAAATGAGAATGTGGCGGAAAAATTGTGGAAAATTTATTGATTTTGACTTCGAGAGGAGAGCGCAACAAAACCCCAAAAAGAAAATACAAAATGAAATAAAGTAAAACAGGGCAGGCTATAAATGATTGGCTGAATGTTTATCAGGCTCACACAGACACATATACATGGATGTGTGTGTGTGTGAGTGCATTATAACGAAATTGATTTCGATCTTATCTTGCTTATCGTTGAAATTTTTATATTTTTATTGGCATTCGCATTAAAAATACTTAATCTCACAGCGAAGTTATTACGCCAACCACCCTCTGTGGCTCCAATCGTGGGGTTGGGGTTGGGGATTGGGCGGGTGGGTCTTTAATAATGTCCATATCGAAATTTTACTTTATCGCGATTTTTCGCTTGCTGCCTCATTTTTTTTTTTTTGTATTTGTTTTTAGTGTGCGTCGTTCGTAATATTATTATTATTTTTACGTTATTAGCACCCGTAGGGCTCTCGTGGCGTATGCGTAATGCGCGATAAAACGCGTGTATATGTCGCTGTGTGTGTGTGTGTGTGTGTGACTGTCAACTAATGAGAGTTTTTAATAAATTGCCCCACCATTTTTAGTGCAATTTTCATTATTAATAAAACTTTATGACATATATATCAGACGTATGTGTTGTGTAAATGTGCGTTTGTTTAATAAAACAGAATTATTTGAAAAGAATGATAGACTGGGACATACCCTGTTATAAGCATACGCAAACATTGTCATAAGAAAGCATATATATGCATATATCAACTTCTGACTAAAGAATGTTCTGTTTCTTGTCTTTAGCTATTTAATCTTTAGTATGGGTATTGGAAAATATATATTTAAAGAATATACCAAAATCGTTTGCCCATTTGTGAGAAGAGAACTCTGAGATACCTTTAGTCGACTTTCTACCCTCATCGCAACTTTTTAACACCCCTTTGTCTCTTTTTTATGTTTACAGGGTATTAAAAAGCGCAAGCACACAAAAATTTATGAGACCAATTAAATTTCATAAGTTCCCAGCTGGATATCTGTGTTTGTTGGACTTTACATGTGTATGTGTGTGTGTGTGTGAGTGTGTCTTTGTGTGCGTCATGGCCACATCAAAGTGTGATGTGCATTAAAACGCTTTCAAAACAAAACCCAAAAAGAAGGGAAATAATTACCAATGCAGAATTTATGGCCAAGAAACCTTTTAAATTTACTGTCTATACTAAAGGATGTGAATGTTATTAAATAGGTCTATATTTTATATAGCAAACGAGATGCCGCTAAAAAGTCAAGTAACCCAAGCAAATTCTCGCCAAGCCAAAAACTCAAGTATCCCAAGCAAATGTTATCTAAGCCAAGTCCCATGGACGCTAAGAGAAATCATGTTATCTATTTTTTCTTTAGAATTTTCATAAAATTCTTTAAAATATAACATAATTTTTCAGTGCCCCGAGTCAATTACTTAAACATTCTCTTAATATTCTAAGTTAAAGGACTTTCAGCTGTCAGCCTAAAAGCATGCAATGAAAAGGTCTATATAGGTAGATAGGTATATATATTTATATGCATTTGTATATATTATATATTTGTATATATGTAAGTCTACTTCACATAGATAATTATTGTGCGTTAACTTCCTGCAGGAAGTGCTTTAAACCAATTTAATTTATTATGTTTATATATCAGCTAGAAATTAACGTCACTTGTATGATTAGCTAGGGGATCGTAGTAAATTTGTATATAAATTTAAGCATTAAGCAATACAGTTCATATATTCTTGCCAATTCTTAAAGCCAATTGAAATTTCGATTATTAATTTTTTTAAATTTGTAGCCAATTAGAATTTAGGTGTTATTCAGTTTTTTTTTTAAGCAAGCAAATTTGTTTATAGCGCATAATTTGACTAGGGCTTAACTGCGGTTGTTCGGATTATAGTATTATATAGGATTTTGTATTGTATTGTTATTGTTATTGTTGTTGCTGTGGAACTCACAATGTCTCTAGTCAGAGAGCGCACCTTAATCCTACGTGTAAACTTATATGAAAACAAACGCGAAACGTTACGAAATTTGTGTTTCTGATCAGAATCAGTTTGTGAAACTTCATTATGTCAAACAAAAAGACGGAAGCTAAAATAATTTGCAACATTTGTTTTCCTTTCTTAATAGTATTTTTATGATTTCAATTATTTATTTTGTTTACACTTTTGATTTGAGATTTGAAACACTTGCTTGGCCAAGCACTTGATCAGTGTTATTTGGCTTATAGAAATCCTGCGACACGTTTTTCTTTTCTTCTCATTTATTTGGTATTTAATAAACACTTTTCGTTCACTGAGATTGGCTTTAGATTGCATATATTTCATAGAGCTGTTGCTGCTGCTGCTTGCTTTCTTGTTGTTGTTGTTGAAACTTACAGAACTTGTACAGGGCGTTTCACTTATTTATCATACCGACAAGTCTAGCACGCCGTTGTGGTGGCCACGCGCGGCTACTTCTGCACCACGTACGCGTTTTCTGTAGACTGAATTCCAATTTGGACACAGGCTTTGCCCTAAAGGATGCACACTACTCCCACACACAGACAGCCGAGAGAGAGAGAGAGCGAACCCGAGCCAGTGCACGAGAGAATCAAGGAAAAACCCACCACCAACAATAGCAGCGGCAGCAGCACCATCACCATCATTACCGCCACCACCACCAACAGCTCCTCCAACGCCCATTCGAAAATTTGGCGGCGCTCTGTTGCTATTTTGTTTACGTTCCTCGCGGGGCGATCGACTACAGTAGGCGTGGCGCTCTACAAAAGACATGTGTTTGTGAGGTAATACCTAACATTAAAAAACTGTAGCATAATTTTAGGCTGCTTCATAAATTGAAATTATATGCAAGAACTTACATATATGGCTTATTAACAACTCGCAAGCTTATATGTCTATATATATTTATATAGCGCGCCCACTTGATGGATTCGCCACACATACAATCACACAGACACACACACACCCACACACATCAGCAACACCCTCAGCACATGGAACATGCGCACTCGCAACTTGCTCTCTGAGAGTTAGTTCAGTCGTCCACTCCACAGTTTTTTTAATATACTTTATCAACATATCGCAGTCTCTGATAAAACAATCATCGTTTATGGTGCAACACGCTCAAAGTAAATGCCACACACAAACACACACTCATGCTTAGCTCACAGCATGATTGAGATATTGTGCCTACCCCTCGGTGCTCGCCAGCGGGGGTGGTTCAACTCAACTCGAGTCGCGTCAAGTCCTCTGACAATAGCCAAACTGGGTTAAATTCAAATGCAAAAAAATATAAAAGTATATGTATATAAAACCAGCCCAGAAATATGGGTAATGATTTTTGAATAACTCCCCGTGTGTAACCCACCGACTTGCCACAAATACGAACGCACATGTATGCGTATGCGTAACCAGCGCTTAGCGTGCGGCTCGTTAAAGGCTGCCCAAAAAGTTTTCTTTTATGGGGGGAGCAGCTAAATGTACGCCGGAAATGACAAGGCATAGTTTTCGCATTTTCTTTTAAACTATAAACAAAACTAAAAACGCGATCAAACAAAAAAATAAAAAACTTTATACGTTAAGAGTGGAAGACGAAGATATACCCTGTCTCTAAAATTATTCATCAATGAAAAAACAATTTATATTTCTTTATAATATACTTGTATATTTATTTTGTATCTAATTTTTTATTTAAATTTACAATTTGGAAAATAGTTATAATGTGAATATTTATTTTATATATAATTAAGCATTGTTTTCTAATATATATCATCAATATGATTTGTTTAGTTTGTACAAATTATAAAATCGAATTTCTAAAAATGTATCCGTAGAGCTTAACACACACCTAAATGACCCTGTTATACAATTTTTTGTTTACAGGGTATATACATGAAGGCAAATCAAATATACGCTTAACACGATATATTCAAATTTTCTATGCATTCGCTTGGTACCTATTTTATTTGAGTTTTTTGTTTTCTGTTTTTTATTTATTTTTATATGCCATATAATTTGGCTATATACTAAGCGAGTTTTCAATAACAATCGCTGCGCCAAGTCGTTTATTTGTCGCTCTTGCTGCTGTTCGAGCTTTTGCGCTGGCGGTGCTGTAGTAACTCTTGATATTGCTCGATGGAACCATCCTCATGCTTGGAGGTAAATGGTTCCTGTTGTTGCTGCTGCGGCTGGGACGATGACTTCTCATCGCTGACTGACTTTGAATCGTTGCGCTTTTGAGCGCGATTTGATGTCTTGATTTTATCACGCACGCGCTTGCTCAACCGAGAGGCGGCTAGCACCTGACTGACCTTGGAGCTCTTCAGGTAGCGTGTGCGCCATGACTGTCATAAAAGTAGAATTAGGTTTGTTTAAAGTTTATAGTTTATGGTAAAATCTATGTATGTATTACCTCTGAGCTGGTTTCCTGCAACTTCTCGTGATCATCGTCGCTGGTATTTAACAATATAACATCGTTGTCTTCTTCGTCGGGCTCGATTACCTTCTCGGGCTCGATTACCTTCTCGGGCTCGACTGCCTTCTCGGGATCGACTGCCTTCTCGGGCTCTTCACTTTTGATTTTGACTACTGGCTCATCTTCCACTGTGGACAGTTCCTCAATCAATTCCAAATCGCCGCCTATGGAAATGACATCATCATTTTGATCTTCATCATCTGCAATGGGCTGCTCGACTGTTTCCACTACTTTTCCATTAGTTTGTTCAACACTCTCGACAGGCACTTCTTCAGCTTTGGCAACATTTTCTGCTGTGGCTGCAGCTACTTCGACTTCTGTTACTGCTTTGGACGCTTCTGCCTCTGTTGCCGGCTTCTGCTCGATAGGAGCTATTGGTTGCGTTTCAGCTTCATTTTCGCTATCTTCCCTCACCTCGCCCTCTTCGGGCTCACTTTCCTCAGCTGGTGTTGCGGCAGGTGCCTCTGGCTGCACAACAGCGGTTGTCGCTGCCGGGGGTGTTTTTGCCGCTGCTATTGTTGTTGCTTCTGCTGCGACTGGCTTCTTTGGCGGCTGCTTGCCTTCATCATCAGTGCTGTCACTTATGAGCAGCGTCTCTGGCTCAGCTGGTATTGGTATTACATCCGGTGAGGCAGAACGTGATTTGCTTAGCTCCAAAACCGGCTCAGCCTTTGTCTCAGATTCTTTTGCATTGCTAACGACTTGCTTTTCCGGCGATCTAGTTGACGTGCGATAGTTGCGCTTTAACTTAATTTTTTTTGTAGGAGCTGCATCTGATTTTCCATTGGTTTGTGGAGGGTTGTGATTCTTAGATGACTTGCTTGTTGCCGACTCGCTGGACCTTCGCTTGTGACTGCGCTTATCCTTGTCTGATGTCTTCTTGGCCACTTCCTCCTCATCATCATCATCCGACTTCACCTCGATCTTTGTTATGGGCTCCATGGCCAGCTGGGACCGAATAGCACGAGCTCTCGCCTGTAGCTCAAGCAGCTCCAGAACACTAATCTGTCCGTCCGCTGAGTGAGAGAGAGGAGTTGTAGAAACATTAATGTTTATATGATTCAGTTAGAGTAGGCAGTTGATGCCATTCAGTATTTGCTTAATATTTTTTTTTTCCAACTTACGTTCCTTATTTTCATTGACTTTATCGGCTCTTTTAGCGCTTGATTTCCGCAATTTGTTAGCTGTAAAAAATTTTCAAATTCACACAAAACCAATTAGTTAAAATTTAAATTGACTGCACGCCATGGCTGCGATGACTGGTGATGTTGATAATATGAGCCTGACAGAACAGGGAGAACAAGAACAAGCCGAAGGTGAAGCGGAGCCTGAGAAGTTCACGGTTCGTTTGAATGGACAAAAAGATTTGGAGCAAAGACTCCGCGAATTTAAGGCTGCCTGCGATGCGCACGAGAAACATGCACGAAAGCGCAAAAGGCGTCGCTATTATCATATGGGTCTGCTGGCCAAGGTCGTCATGGAGACGACACACGAAGAGCTGCGTCGTATGCTTGAGCACGGTACATACACATTTCATGTGGACATGGTTGCCTTCAAGCCGGACGAACTAGCGGCCATACTGGAAACCCTAAACATTGCCATTTCCGCACACGCAGATGAGAGGGAATTGCGTACGGCAACCGGTCTGGCTGTTGAGATAAATGGCGATTGCTGCCGCATTGGTCGGTTGCGCAACAACTGCACTACAATGCTGGCACGCGGCTCGGTGGTGACGCTAACAACAAATCCAGCTTATCGTTATGCCGGCTTCCGAGAGATCGTCTACGTTATCAATCTACGCGCCTATCTGAGCTCAATAAGGCTAAATGATGTATTGCTAATTGGTCGTGAGATTCGCTGCCGTGTGGTTAAAACGTTGAACGAAGCGCTGGCCGTGTTGATTATCGATGCGGGTCTCCTGTCCTCGTACGATTTTATTGAGTTGCCTCGCCAATGCCATGCCTTGGCACCTAGTGTATATCCGGAACTATATCTAGCCGATCTGCAAGCGGCCTCAGCGCTCAAAGCCAACTTTGTGATATTGCCAAAGATTCGATGTAAATCGTTTCTTCGCGCAGTTCGTGCGGCGATTATGACCGAGTTCGATATGAAACTGATTGGCTGCATTGACTTTGAATATATACGGAATAATATGCTCGATTTACTAGGCATCATCAAACTACTGGACTACATTTGGATACCGGACATGTTTAGTGTTAACTGCTGTGTGTACAACTATATCATGGAGGATGCGCTGCCCATTGCGCACTGCCAGAAGAAACCAGTCATTGGCACAGTGCCGTTAGAGCGTTGCAACGACTTTAAACGGTTTGAGCTGCACGAGTTTCTCTGGAAAATCGATACGATACACATGCAGAAGAGTCCGTGGTGCAACAAGTATCCATTAATTGTTAAGAAACTGATGCCCATTCGGGATTACCGAGTGGGCGTGGTACAAACACAGCAACAGGTGAAGAACATATTGACCTCCTATCAGACAATTGTTAACTTCATCATACGCACGATTGCCACCATCGAGTGTCAAGCGATATTTGTGTTTACCAAGTGCGAGAACGCAAGTGTTGCGCTTGCGCGTTCTGAAATCTATTGTCCAGTTTATATGATGATGCCGCTAAATGATGACGATGATGAATTCGCTATCAAATGTAAATTCGATCTAGCCAGGGCATTACATTTGCGTCGCAACACGCATCCCATTGTCTATACGCCTGATCTAAACGAATGCAACTATAGTCCGATTGAGTTCGGTGTGGATTATATGCGACGCAAGGGCTGCCTGGAGGTGGGTGACTTTGTGGTCACCTTGGAGGTTGGAAAGGAGGATGAGGAAAATGTTGTGTTAGGTGTTGGTGAGGACGTGTGCATACTTCGCGCATTCTATGTGGCCCCAGTATTCAATTGCGAGAAATTCAAATATGGCACATAAGATCAGCGTGTAGATTCAATCATGACGTGCAGTTGTACAGATACCTCTTCTGATAATCAATCAAAATTAAATGTATGTAATATAGTCTTTAGGTCTTTAAATCACGTGGGTTGGGCGTAGATGAGCACTATGGAGAACTTACCACGACGCAGCTGACTTCCCCCAATGTCGCTGTCAGATGAAATTTCTTCCAGCGAAATGTGTTCTGTAAATAAAGAGTACATAAAGGTATATGTATTATGTGCATGTTGCTTGTACTTACCCTCTTTGTGCTCCACATCCGAATCTTCAGAGCTCTCCGTGTCCGTAGGACAACGAGAGTCTTCAATAATGGACTTTAGTCGCTTAGTTGAAATGCAAAGCAGCTCATTTAGACAAAGTTCCTCGATTTCATCCAAGCTACTTTCCTGCAAAAAATATAATTTAATGTATACTTTTATACGTTTTATTCAGATTACCTTTAAAAACGATGGCGCTAAATTCATAATTGTCTTTGGTTTTAGTGTACCAAAAATTTGCTTGACCAACTCAAGGCGGTCATCGATGTAGTGAGAAATAGGATGAAGAGTACGATCCTCCTCGGATTTCTCTTTTTTAATAGTTATTGGCTTGGGTATCTGATCACTTTGAATCTTTTTCTTCGAGCTGCTCATGTTTATAATTTAAAATTTAACCCAAAGTGAAGCCAAACAAACTTTTTGCTGACTTTTGTTATATTCCGAAAAATAACAACAGCTGCTTACCAGAGTTGCCATATTTTTTTGTGAAAACGATAAACTTTGCGGTAACAGCTGAGTGCAAACCATTGCAAAGTTCTGTTTTGGCTTAAATTGTGAACAAATTAAGTGGTGTTGAATCTATAATTTGAATAGAAAGTAAGTAGCTGGAAAAAAAACTATGTTTTTAAGTACATATAAAAATATATACATATATAAGAAATTGCCGGCAGCGACAAGTCGCTAATGCTCGAATGGTAATTGGATAACCAAAGTCATGGTTTTATGTAAATTCTTTAAATTGCTCGCAAAGTTATAATCATGTTAACCGTAAAAACAATCATATTTACATGCTTAGGTGACGTATACCATTAAAGAAAATTGATTTACTGTAAATAGTATTAAATTTACTATGTGCTCATGTACGTTTTTATTGGGTATTATCGGCATCGTGTATAATGGTAACACCGCTCGCCATATGTTCATTAACTAAAGAAGAGAGAGACGTGAGAGCGTGAGCGTCGGTAAAAATAGTTTTCCGTTTCATAAAGCGGGTCGCACCGCTAGAATTAAAAGAAAACATTTACGAACAAAATTTAAAATGTATGTGTGCAATTATTTATGTAAACACAAAATCAAACCCAATATGTAATTCGAGGTGAAGCGCGAATAGGATTACAACGCTCTTTAAATATCTGTGCAAACGTACACACAAACAAATTTCCCTCTATATGCATAATTTGACGTCTGAGCGGAGTGGAAAAAAAAATCAGAGTACAAAGCAATTAGAATGAGCATTCCGCGTGGAGGCAATAGCGGCGGTGGCAACACAGCGCTCGATTTAACCCCGTTGCTCGATGCCAGCAACAACAGCGATGACAGCGATCACGAAACGGGCAGCAAATCAAATGGAGGCGCCCAGTTGAATATCTCCTCCAGTAGTAGCTCCAAGGAACTGCGCAATAGCCATCGAGACAGAGAGCGAGAGGAAGCGGATGCGGCAATCTTTTTTAAAAAGGTTGGCAGTGCAGTCTTCTATGGCATCGCCTCGTTTATGATCACAGTGGTTAATAAGACAGTGCTCACGTCTTATCACTTTCCTTCGTTCCTCTTTCTGAGTCTGGGTCAGCTAACGGCTAGTATTGTAGTGCTCTCTGTTAGCAAACGACTGAGGCTGGTCACGTATCCACCGTTGCAACGGAATACGTTTGCGAAGATCTTCCCACTGCCCTTGATCTTTGGCTTTAACATGATCTTCGGCCTTGGCGGCACGAAGGCTCTGAGCTTGCCCATGTTTGCTGCACTGCGCCGCTTTTCCATCCTGATGACCATGCTGCTGGAGCTGAAGATACTTGGAGTAAGGCCGACGACTGCTGTACAGATTAGCGTTTACGCTATGATCGGCGGCGCATTGATAGCCGCCTCCGACGATCTGTCATTCAATATGCAGGGCTACACGTACGTGATGATCACCAATGCGCTGACCGCGTCGAATGGCGTGTTTGTAAAAAAGAAACTGGACACCTCAGAGATTGGGAAGTACGGATTAATGTTCTACAATTCGCTGTTCATGTTTGTGCCTGCCCTGCTGCTCAACTATGTAACGGGCGATTTGCAGAAGGCCATCGATTTCGGCAGCTGGAACGATCCGGCTTTTGTTGTGCAATTTCTACTAAGCTGTGTCATGGGCTTTATCTTATCATACAGCACAATACTCTGCACCCAGTTCAACTCCGCGCTAACTACGACAATTGTTGGTTGCCTTAAGAACATCTGTGTCACCTATTTGGGCATGTTCATTGGAGGCGATTACGTATTCTCGTGGCTCAACTGCATCGGCATCAATATCAGCGTGCTGGCCAGCCTTCTTTATACGTACGTCACATTCCGGCGGAAGCAAGCGCCCGATAAGCAAGCCCATTTGCCTAGCTCTCGAGGGGAGAGCGTCTAGTCGAAGACTAATCAGTGAGAGAGCCTGCTGCCAAAGCCATAAAAATTTCATGTAGAGCATCGAGCAACGACTAGACTAGAGACACTCTAAAGAAGCACACATTGTAAACAATAAAATTCTAAATTGTACATATGTAGTTATGTAGTTATGGATTTAAATATTATATATATCTGTTTATATATATATATGTATATTTGTAAGAGCTTATGTTATTTAAATGTCTTTGTAAAATTTGCATTACACTCACGCAATTAATTAATTATGCTAAAGTGTCATAAAAGAGCAACACAAACCCAAACCTCTACATACATACTAGTTAATTGAATATATCTCAAAATATACATTGACATACATGCATATATGTATATAATTATATTTATGTGTGTTTTTACATCTACACAAAAAAAAAATGTGTTCCATTTCGCTTACTTTTGAGATAAGGTTGTCCATTGATAAGAGCTGAAAACTCTGCTCTTACCTGTTGCTTAGTTCAATTATGAGAACAACTTCATCTGTTTGCTACCTGTTTCAAAGATTTTGAGTAAATATTTTGACTGTTGCATGTCTTGAATTTTTCATGAGCTGCTCTCGCCTGTTTGACTTATTTTAAATATATATGTATTTCTCAAATGTCTGGCACGAATTATTTATAGATCAGTTTTATAATTTATAATAAGCTTATAAAAAGTCCGAAAAGTTTCCCACAATATGCTGGCAGCAGCTCCCTTCTAATAATTTACTCTTATCAAAAAGTAATTATTGATAAAAATGTTCTTTATTTTTACTGCTCAGAACTTTTGCTGAGGTTTTGCACTCAGTCAGTTAGCCAATCAATCAATCCACATCTGCTCTCTCTCTCCCATTCTGCTTTAAAGCATATTTCCTAGTTTAACCAGAATAAAACGGAAATGCTTACGCCATATAATTAAGGCAGCCCGCTGATAAAGCCCATTTATTATAATTTTTTTTCACTCTGTCGTGTTGTCAGCTTCTTGTATTTCGCGCTTATCTCTGTGCCTGCAGTAATGCTTATCTTCTTCAAATACATATTTCTAAATTATACATATAATTCTTTCTAATTACAAATACTTTTATTTTATCTTAAAATATTTTCACGTGTTTATTGTCTAAATTAGTCATCATCTAGCTAGAGGAGAAGAGAAAAAAGTAATAATAAAACAAAAGTTAATAGGTACACGGGGCCGGGTTCAGCGTATTTTTGAAGGTTCAATTGTGTTGATATAAACAAAGAGTGGAAGCAAAAAACGCAAACCGGTTCCCAACTTTTAGCTCGTCGTTTTGAGTCTTAAACCGTGTGGGGCGGCAATGTTTACTTACGAATCTGTTCGACTTGGTCTATAGAAAAATTGTTTACGCAAAGGGGTATAATATTAGAGGGTAGGGGACAATTCAGGGTCTCGCCTTTGAGCCGATTCGTACACACATAATTAGTCACTGAGTCGCTGGTGATGAGGTCACGACATCTATTGTTAACGTCACTTAACTATGTTTATCCACAGTTATGATGCATCAGTTAAGGCGCATCTCGTTGCATCGCCTGCAGCGCAGCTTGACCTTGAGCCTGTCGAGCAGATGCAACTCAACGTCCATGAACGCTCCGCCAGAAGAGCTGGATGCCTTTGAGCGTGATTACTTGCAGCAACGCATTCAGATAACAACATTCCAAAGGCTGTTGCTGGGCGCCGGCTCATCTATAGCTTCATTGCTGAATCCGCATAGGTGAACAACATATACATCACTGTAAATGAGAAATAATAGATACATATGTATGTACATTTCTGCAGACACGACATGATTGCCTGCTTGGGTGAGACAACGGGTGAGAATGCGCTGTGGAATATTTCGGATACCATGCAGGCGAGTGAGGAGGGGCGTCGCATCCTGGCCGAGAAGCCGCGCATCAATACAAAAACAATTGATCTAAAGAGTTTAGAAGCGTTGCCGTCGGATACATTCGGTTTCGCCTATGCCAAGTTCTTAAAAGATAACGTTAGTTAATTTACGGAAAATCTGATTTACTGTAATATTTATTTTATATTTTCTCTGTATATTCTCATATTTATCAATCCAGAATGTGACACCCGATACGCGCATGGAGGTTCGTTTTCTAGAAGATCCAAAACTGGCCTATATAATGACACGATATCGGGAATGCCACGATTTAGTTCACGCCGTGCTGGATATGCCAACAAATATGCTCTGTGAGGTGACTGTCAAGTGGGTGGAGGCCTTAAACAACGGACTGCCCATGTGCTATGGAGCAGCAGTGTTTGGAGCGGTGCGGTTGCGACCCAAGTAAGTCGGCCTTCTAGCGTTAATTAAAAACACAACACAAAACGACCGACTCATGGCTGAATGTTTTTTTTTTCTGCTGACAGACAGCGACGAGAGTACTTGAAGCGCTATCTGCCGTGGGCAATCGAAAATAGCAAGCAAATGAAGCCACTAATGCCGATTTACTGGGAGAAACGCTGGGAGCAAAAAGTGAACGACTTGCATGCCGAATTGGGCATTAAACCGTTTCAATAAAGTTTTTATTTTAATTTGAAATTCGATTCGTTTTTGTTCAAAATTGCGGGTATATCGAGCTGTGGCGATCGCTATCGATAACAGCGATCGTCAAAGAGAGGAAGAGATGGCAACGCCGTTCGTCGTGTTTGCTTTGCTGATGTGTTGTTAAAGTGCTAATGGCTAATTATTTATTAAAATTACAATATGGCTGAGAAATTTAATGGATTTAGCCACGACGAGATACTTAAAATTACTGGAATAAAGGAAGGCAAGAGGCTTAATTTGGAAGCGGGTAAATATTGAGTTTAATAAAGAGTAGTTATCTCAGTTGTGTGTGTGTTTGTGCTAAACAAAACAATTGTTGTTATACATACATAAACATGGGTATATGTGTATACATGAATATTTATAGCAAAGCAAGCGCTCAAAAACCAGCCCGGTATCAGACGGATGCCGGATAAGACGGATAAGATTTTCCGACAAGCAGATCAATTGCGAAAACAACAGTCACATAAGCCTCAACAAACTGCCAAGGCCAAATCAAGCTCAACCACTCCCACAGAACCGGAACCAAAAGAACCGCCCACTCCCACACAAGAAGAAGAATCTTTAAACTTGGAACGTGGCTTATCTGATTCACTGGTCGAAGCGCTATATTGCGGCTCCGTTAAAGCGCCAATAACAAACGGAAAATCTCAGTCAGCACCTGGAGCTGGAACTGCCACGTATGCGAGCGAGACGACGGACGATAGTTCAATATTGAAGGTGAGCAGCACAGACGATGACGCCAGCATCTTGCCCAGCACCAAAGATTCAACGGAAGAGCGAATCAGCACGGATTCCCCATTCAAGGGCATTTCCCTTAAGGACTTCGAGCAGCATCGTAAAATGATTCAGGAGCAGAACAAACAGAAGAAAGAAATGCTATACCAAGCGATCGAACAGCATACTCAAAAAACTGCCGCTGAATGCCGTAAAATCGAAGAGATACGTCACGAACTCTCAAAGCTAGAGAGTGATCTGGCCGTGGATGTTGCATTGCTGCGCAAACAGATTGACAACGCTTGCATTCACTTTGCCAATGTAGAGTAAGTTAATTAAACTAATTACACCTAATTAAATTTTAATTTACAATTTATTATTTATCAATAGAAAACAGTACGTACGCATTGAGGCTCAATTTTTAAAGGCAAAACTGGATCTGCATAATGCTTCTGAGAAAAAGGAACTACTCACGGAACATCTCTGCACGGTCATAGCCCATAATGAGGATCGCAAGGCACAAAAGTTAACGGAGCTAATGCAAAAAGTGGGCCTGGCGCCAACAGAAGATGATGATGAGCCAGCGTCTGCAAAATAATCGAATATAGTGAATTTGTATAAATTCCGCTAGAAGCAAAATTAATTTACTTAGAAATTAGCAATGATATTAGCATGTGCATGTTTACAAAAATATATGTATTAAGATTTTTTTAGTTTTAAACAGCAAGTGCAAATTTAAATTAAATGTAATTCAAAATTATGTTCCCTGCTATTTTTTACAATCTGGCAACGTTGCAGGTAGCATACTCCAGCCCTGGTAAAACAGCTGGCTTTCCAATGGTTGGAAATTTGGAAATAAACGCGTGCGACTTTTCAAACATAAACAAGAATTTAATTTAAATAATAAAACCAAGCATTAACGATGGCTGGACGTGGGCGTGGTGGGAAGACAGGCTCGCTCACTGCTGAGCAGATGCAGGCGCTGGGATGCATGGGCAAAGATATGCCACAAGTACAATCGGCACCGCCTCCAACATTTCCACCGCTACTCAATAAACCAATTTCCCTTGAGGTATAAGCCAATTTCAGATACATTTTATTAGGTATAATAATTGTCTTCCTTTTAGACCACTTCCTCACAAAACTATCAGTTGCTGTGGAAAGAAGACTTCTTAACCCGCATACGCGATTCACCTTATTATATTGTTTCAGCCAGCCAGGAGAAACAGAAAACCAGCGTTAAGGATTGGAGAGAGGTAAGAGTTAAAATCTCAATAGCAACATCAGCTAAATACTCAATTTGCAGAAAGCTATGGAGCGCCTTAAGCATAAGGCAGAGCCAGAATTCAACTACAAAGCGATGCCAAGAGAGCTAAATTTAAATAATCGGAAGCGACGCGCAGCTGAAGCACGACCGAAGCTGTTGCCGAAAAAGACAAACATTGAAGATAGACTGAAACAACTGGAGCAGAAGGAGCTCAAAAGCGGTGGAGAAAACGAGAACGATGAAGCCAAGCAGGAGAGTGACTCAGAGCATGAAGACGAACAAGAAGATCCAGATGCAACGCTCGACGATGAGATGGACGAGGAGAACGACTATGCTAACGATTATTTCGATAATGGCGAAGCGTACAACGAAGAGGACGACAATATGGACGATGGTCCCGTATATTAAACAAAAAATAAACATTTTTTGGGATTGTGATTTACTAATTCGCCACTTTAAGCTTATTTAACACATAATTATCTGAAATGTACGTGATGAGCGAAGATCTAATCCAAGCTACTGGGGGCGCTGTAGTTCAAGTAAATCAAACCCGAAGATTTCACCTGGAAAATAAAGAGCATTATTTAAGATTCATACTGGAATTGAATGGTACTCACAAATCCAATGGTGCCTGCCAGAATCAAAACTCCAGTCAAGAGAGTAACATTGTATTTGGTGTTGTTGCGGCTGTACTGCTCCTGCCAATCACCAGCTGGTACAGGCAAATCGTTCATGGTGGAATGCTTATGGTGTCCACCATGGTAAGCGGCGCGCGACATGGCACCAGCTGCCAAAAGAGAATACCAAATTATTCTCAATAAATACAAATGGTCGTGACGCAGGAGCGACACATTATGTAATTTTTAAGGTTAGCAATATCAGCCTAAAACAAGTATAGGAGGCTCGTACTTACCATTTTTGAGGAGCAGGCCTTGCTTGACAATATGTTTAACCAACATGTTTGCTATAAAATTGCACAAAATATATAGAATATGGTTTATGTTTCCGATATTTTTCTCCGCAATAAAACTACTCACCAAAGGTTACTTATGTATCGACCAGTGTGACTGTGTTGCAAGCGTTGCAAAAATACTGAACAAGGTTAGGTTGGCTGCGCGCAATTTTGAGATTCAAATGAAGTTGGCTGCGCAGTGGTAGTGGTGGCGGTGGCTCATCGAACAGCTGTTCTTGGCGGAGGCGTTCTTCAATTTGGAAACAATTATAATTGTTGAAATACTTGCAAAGGAAAATTACGCTGACAACATTCCGTAGCCATGCTGACAATCGGCACTTTGGCCAACATCAAGCACATACTGCAAAAAGAGCTGTTCAACAGCAGCGGTGAACGTTTGCTCTCTGTAGTGACGGTGACGAAGACTTTCAAAAAGAAAGACAAGCGGGCCTGCTACCTGTGTGTGCTGACGACAGCGCCACCCGTGCCAGTGGTTACGCTCTGCCTGGTGAAACAATACGAGCAGCGGGATAGCGAGTATAAGCGTAAACGTAGCTGGCAATTGGACGAAATCAAGTGGATCGATGGTCGGAACGAGCAGTTCGAGACACACGAGTTTGACATCCAATTGGAAAAGTTGTACAAATGGTACGCCCTAAATTTGCATGAGCGTCAGAATTTTCTCGCTGTGCTCAATCGGCAGATACAAAAGTATGTACGAGGCCCACGAGCCGAGTTCCGTAATGTTCCTCAAGCATGGCTATCGGAGAAATCGCCAGAAAAAATAGCGGCAGGACGTGAAGGAAGAACCGGCAATGTAACCCAGAAAGCGACGAATTCGGATGATGAGGAGGACGAGG
Source organism: Drosophila buzzatii (assembly GCA_035045845.1). Lineage (NCBI taxonomy): Eukaryota > Metazoa > Arthropoda > Insecta > Diptera > Drosophilidae > Drosophila > Drosophila buzzatii. The sequence goes on from JAWNOS010000505.1 coordinate 6,893,994, forward strand.
AAGAGGCACAAGAGTTTACAGCGCTTACGGATAAAGAGGCCAACGAGCTGGGCAAATTGTTCTCCGAATGTGATTTTGCCATTAAGGATGCGGAGCAGTTCATTGAACAGCTATCAAAGGAGCTGCACGATTTGGATGGTGTAAGTAAACTAAAGTACATTTAAATTAATCTAACTTTTTATATCATACAGGCTAATATGCAAAGTGTGCTGGCTTCGGAGCAAAAGGTGCTCAAAATGATGGAGCACATAGACAATGCTATAACCGAGGCGGACAAGTTTGAAACACGTCTGGATACCTATGAGGATATTTTGGGCCATGTGAAAGAGACCATGGAGAAAATAGGCGGCAAGAATGCCATGATTGAAATTGCCAATAACAACAATATCAAACTAATGAAAGAACTTAACAAAGTCATTGTGAGTATTAAGAGTATGCTGCAAGATTTATATTAATCTGCAAATTCATTATAGAGCCAACTGGACTTGCCGTATAGCCAGCAGCAGGCGTTGGATGAGCCCGATTTAAAGACCGCAGCTGGACGCAAGGCTGCAATTGCTGCAGCTCAGTGTCTGCAGCAGGCCATGAACAGCGATATAGACCCAGCACTGCTACGGTTAGAAGCTGTGCAGGATCAGCGCAAACGCTTCGAAAAGTGGAAACAAAAGTTTTCAGCCACTGTTAGCCGGTTCTTGAATAACCTCTTTATCCATCTGGGCAATGAAATTGGCGATACGCCATTGACCAGCACCGAATTGGTACTGCCCAATCATTCTAATGTGCATCGCGAGCTGACGCCGTATACGGAGCTGATGCACTGGTCTAAGGCCATGGATCGCAAGACTTACGATGGACTGATGCGGGTCTATACGGCTTCGTTAAGCAAGATCTATGATCGAGATATTCGAAATTTCTTTAATCTAGTAAGAATTCATTAAGAAAGCAAGTAATTGCATAGTAAACTTTGGTTCGTTTTCAGGCCAAGCTTCAAGTATCTGACAAACTGCGCAACTCTCGCGAAGATCTGGATATGTCTACTTCGTCACGCAAGTCTGCCGTCTCCACCATTCCTTATGGCACGCTGGGCATTAATCGTGATCAATGGGGCCCCGGCGTGGAAAGTGCGGACCGTGTGCGTTTCGATGCGCTATTGGAGAAAGTTCTAGCCGAGCTGGAGCCCATTGCGCTACAGGAGCAATTGTTCTGTATCAATTTCTTTCAAATGGATGTGATAAGTCCCACAACGAAGAATACGCAGACGACGCTGGATATGGAAAAGGATAAGGCCATGGATATGTCACAATCATTCAATTCATCTACAGCCTCGCCGACCAGCACCACCACAGATGGTGGTGCTGTGCCTCAGAAGCGCATCGATCGTCAGATCAATGAGGATGTGCGCAAACTGATGATGGGACTCTTTAGTTGCCTGGAACCGGAGCTGGTTAGCTTCATACAAAGCTTTGAGCGCGTGGATAGTTTGTGAGTCAGCTATAAAATACATCTGTATATTTTTTTAATCAAACCTTTTCCTCTAGCTATTCTCTGTATGTGTTGGTGCGTTTAACGCAGCACGTCATGTCTGCCCAGGACACACATTCCTTTTTGAGCATGACCTTTGCTTCAGCGCTGGTGCAGGTCAAGCGCAACTTTGATCGCTTTATGCAGCAACAACTGCAGTCCATTAAGGAGGCTAAGCTTCCAAAGCGTTCGAAGGCCATTCTGCCCTATGTGGAGAACTTTGAGAACTTCGCACAGACGGCAGAGGGCATATTTCGTAAGTCGGATCGTCGTACGGACATGGAGAAATGGTACCTGCAGCTGGTTAATGCCATATTCGAAGGGATTAGCATACACTCACAGGAGCATCCAAAGACGCCGTCACAGGTGGTGCGCATGGAGAACTATCATCATATGTACGCACTGCTTTCACAGCTTAAGGTTCCCGGTTTAGATGCACTCAAGAAGGAGGCGAAGATACGGTACAACGAAGCACTGAAGGCATATGTAACGCAATACTTTGGACGACCGCTCGAGAAGTTGAATGTAAATATCATAGAGACTAAACATCAAACGTATCTAAAACTCCTACCAATTTCAGCAATTCTTCGAGGGTGTGCAACAAAAGGTAGCACAGGGCGTCAAAGAGACGGAAATAAGCTACCAAATGGCCTTCTCTAAGCAGGAGCTGCGCAAGGTGATCAGCCAATATCCAGCGCGGGAGGTGAAAAAGGGTCTGGAGAACCTCTACAAAAAGGTGGATAAGCACCTGTGCGAGGAGGAGAATCTTCTGCAGGTGGTGTGGCATGCAATGCAGGAGGAGTTCATTGCCCAGTACAATTATCTCGAAGAGCGCATACAGAAATGTTATGCGGGCGCCATGATCAATTTGGAGTTTAATATACAGGACATTCTCAACTTCTTCTCCGATATTGCGCGCTCCCACTGAGTGTGGAGATTCTTCGGAGATTTACTTTTAAGTGCAATAGTATTTAGAGCGATGTGTTTTTTTTTAAGACAAAAATATACGCGCACATATTTAATCAGCTGATTACAGTTCAAAGCTACGAAAGAGAGATAAAGAGAAAGAGAGTTGTAGATTTAAGCTGCCGTAAGCGCCGAGAGCGTTTCTGCGTCAGAGAGAGAGAGAGAGGGGGAGAGTACAGTGTTCTGACTTTTTTGCATCAGTCAATTTGCGCGCTTCGTTCCGAACGGTTGTATTGTCGGTCTGTTCGTGCCTCTCAACTCCACAACTCTCGTGTCTGTGCGCCTGCTTGCGTACGTGTGTGTGAATGTGTATGCGCGCGCGTATTGTGATATTCAAATGATAATTGAAAAAGCCGCAACGATCGCATATAAATTGGCAGAAAACGGGGTGCATACACTTATTGCTCGACTGTGACTGGCTCAAAAGTGCCCTACAGTTTTAGCCTACACACACACTCGGCGGATCCTTAGCGTTGTAGTCGCGGGCGGTGCAGGCGTTGCGTTTGCCTTTGCCTTTGGCTTTCGTCTCCAACTATACAACTCCAAAGTAAGCGACCAGTTCGACAAGTTTTTTGTGTTGCCTTTGCATTTTTTATGCACACGTTTTGTTTTCTTTTTGTGTGTTCCTGTTCTTTTTTATTTTTCGTTTGCATACAAATGCACGTAGGCAACAAAAACGACAACAACAACAACGAGCAATCGAAGTAGAAAAGCAACAACAACGTCTTAGCACGAGTATATCGTTTCCTTTCTCTCTACCTCGACGTTGTTCTTTGAGCTTCGGTTAGTTCTGGCGGTCATCAGCTACTTTTGTAGTTGTTGCTATTGCTCTCTTGTTGTTGTAGTAGCTGTATTTTAAATTTTGCTAAAAGCTGGCCACCTTGATAAGCCGCTGGCAGGTCCAACTTGCTGGCAACCTCAACCAAGTTCAATGCTGTTGCAATGCATTTTCAACTTCCGCTATGCGCCCGCGGGTCAATAAACATTAATTAGTTGCTTACCACGAACAAAAAAAGAACGTGCACAAGATTTCGACTTGACTTAACAGTGTGTCTATATGTGTGTTACAAAGTAAGGCAGACAAATAAAAGCTTTAAGGTTATGTGTCATAAAAATGCATTGCACCTAAAAATGAAATAAGCTTTATTGTAGAACTGTAGGGTTAGCTATTAAATAATACGGAAAAATGTTATTAAATAAAAAAGAAATAAATATAAAAACTCAGTTTATTGAGAGCATTTAAACTATTTAATTTATTTTAATTATACCTTGAAATTAACTTTTTAATGTTGGAAATTTATTTTAGAAGAATTCTGCAAATTTCTAATTATAGAAATACATATATACATTTGAATATAATTGATTGCAGCAACTTATTTATGTAAATTAGTCTAAAGTCAGCTGATTTCATGAGTTAATTTAGCAACAGATATCATCTAAATGTAAGCCGCTTTGATCTGTTTTATAAATTGTGAAATAAATAAATCTTAGCACCTATAAAAATAAGAAAACCTTCTAGGAGTTCTTGAGAATATCATAGTAGATGATAAATAAAATTATGTTTAATTTTAGTTATAGCTAGTTAACTATACCTGTGTTTTAAACATGCATGATCATATACGCAAATACATTCATTCCTTTACACAGACAAAAGCAAAAATCTATATATGATTATACGAAGCACGTTTATAATAATCGTAAGGTATGGATAGCTTTTAGAACTCACTTGAACTATAGAGAATGTAACCTTTTGCATTTAGTTAGAATAAGAGGCAAATAAAAACTTTTAGATAAATACCGGCAATAGTTTTGCTCATCATGTGTGTAATTTCATCCGTTCTACTAGCCGTGACAAAAATGAAGGTGGTTGCATTTGTTTAAAGAAAAGTATTATCGCAAATGTGAAATATTTACTTTTGCTTTGGCTTTTGTTTTTCTATTTTGATTATTTTTGTTTATTTGCCAAGCGATAAAGGAAATGCTTTAGAGACCGTGCAATATCCGCTGTGAGAATTCTCCATAGTTTTGTCGTACGTAATGCATATTTGCGGAGAACTTTTGCCGCTATTTCAGACATTGCATTGCCAAGCATAGACGAACCCGACTCCATGCCATGAACAACTGCCACTTGGTAACTGGATAACGGGAGGTGCTGGCGGAGGGCGGGTAACCTTACTGGTGGCCATTACTGGGTTTCATCGTGGGCTTAGCCACTGAGTCATGAACACGCTCTTCAGACACCTTTTCTTTCAGCCTTTTGCTTTGCACTTTATGGCAAATGTTGGCCGCAAAGAACTGGCTAAGTCAGTTGACTTCGGTTTTAGCCTAGAAGCAAAATGCGGCAATTTTTTGCAGAGTAGAGTAGAGTAGATATGGGAGGATATAGTTGACTATAAGATGGCGTTTGTCTTAGTTTAGGCGAATAATTATAAGTTTTATAAGCATCTATGATTTATAATTGGAGCTTTAGAGTAGAGTAGAGTAGAGTATTCGCCAGCGTTGTTAATTTCCTCTATAATTCTTATGATAGATGTGAAGCTAATTGCATTGTTTCTGCTTTATTAAATCGATGTAGAGTATCCATCATTCGTTATCACATTTCTTCGTAACTCATTTCAGTAATTTTGCTACACATAAATGTTGTTCTTTTTGCATTTCAACCAATGCAACTGTTTTCTGCTGGGCGGGCGACATTTTCATTTCCACGCAAGTTCGCCATTTGCAGTGGGTCGCAGTGCTTTGGAAAGCGAGTGACCGCTATTTGAAAGACAATTTTTGCATTTTATTATATTATTTTCACAGACTAGACTAATTAAAGAGGGACGGACGGCCATGTGCTGGTCTCAGCGAGAATCGCACAAAGTTCTTGGGCTCTAATCGCTGACCAAGTCTAAAAATTTAATGAACTTTCTGTTGAGCAGTAGTTCAACTTGTTGGCGTCGACATACGTGACGCTAAAACAATAATTTTTACGTATTTTTGGATTTGGTAATCAACACAGAAATAAAAAGAAAAAATATATAAAAAACAAACTAAAGTGTGCCATATATGGGCAAACACCTAGCTACATACGTATGCATGTTTGTACGTAAAACATAAACCGAGTTTTATATGGTTAGTGTGTTTAGTTTATTATGCAGTTGGAAATGTGCACTGCACATTGTTCAAAACAATGGCATTATACGATAATAGAAATTAAGCGGGTTGCATGTCAGCTGCTGGGAAAATGAAGTCATTCCGAAGACCCACAAAAAAAATATAAAAACTATATATATTAAAAAAAGTAAATAAGTCGAAGTGAATGGGTGTTCAGAGTGATTGACTAGGAGATACTCTGGTCGAGGTTTTCTTTGCTTATTGTTAATCACATATATTTAACTATAACTATATAAATCTAAAATGAGTCATGCCAATTCTTACTGTATTATCTTATGTAATTCGTAGTATCCGAAGAGTGGAATACTTGATATTTGTATGTTACTTCTATGAAAATTTCTATATAAGAAATATGGTGACTCGAACTCTTTAAAACATTCAACATATGAGCAAATATAGACTATGTTGTGTCAGTAATCTTATCTTACGCTCTTTCTTTCTCTTTGTCTCACTCTCTCTCTCTCTCTCTCTCTCTCTCTCTCTGTCTGTCTCGCCGTACCGTTCTACATGCATATTTTCTATATCCAAGCTATGTATGCCTTCTTCTTTCTCTTAAACAAAACAATATACCCTTTTTAGTAATTTTCAAAGGGGTGTAGGGCAGGCGAGAAAAGTTACGGCAAGTGCTAACTAACTAAATATATGCACATGGAGCGCAGACATAATACGACTTACACAGCGTCTGGGGCAGTGAATCTTATTTGTAGCTGTTCTCAGCCATGTGAACAACGACAGCAGCAACAACGGCACCAGCAGTAACAACAACAACAACAACAACAACAACAACTAACACTAGTCAAACAAGCAACACCAAGTGCATTAATCAGGCACTGCTGAAGGGCCGACTTCAACGTTCCAGAGCAAACTCCAACTATGGCTGCACAGCTAGCCTAAAAGTAACTCTAGCAGTTAAATAAAAGTAGTAGTTGTTGTTGCTGTTGGTGCTGCTGTTGCTGCTGCTGCTGCTGCTGCTGGGGGACCATTTATGGTGTCAGTAAGGTAAGGTACACTGCAGCAAATAAATGGTATGGTCTTGATAATGATAATGATGCCCCGCTTTGGTCTGGCACGGCCCTCAAAAGTGGTGCAATTTCTGTTGCCGGTTCTGGGCCTGTGGCTCTCTTCCATATATAGTGCGCAAGTTCTTTGCCATGGCCAAGCCAGCCTGCTAAGAAAGTGGCCAAAAAGGCAAAAGCGAAACAACAAAAAAGTGAGAGAGACAAACTTATATACAAATATAAGTGTATACAAAGTAAAGCATGTTTGTGGAAAATGGCGCTGCACTCAATTTGGTAACCGACAGGCGGCTCGACTCGTTCGCTCGTCCCCTTTAAAAGTCAGCTTCTGGTTTGGCTTCTTTTCACCAGCCGAAACGTGCAGCTGATCGGTTGGGTCGTACTCGTCGCTTACATATGTATATACATATCTATGCGCATAGACTAGTTTACCTATTTTCATGTGCCCAGTTCTAATGTGTGTGCCATCGAGCATTTCCATGCTAACTCGCTTCGTGTCGCTTTTGCACGCACAATTGCTTTGATGAAGAGGGTGATGTAGGGAGCAAAGTCTTCTACACTACTCGCTGGGTTCACTGAGCCCAAATTATGTGTTATAAAAATAAAACTTGAAGAACTCCATAAACTAAAATGAGCTTCATAGTAGGTGCTAAAGAAATTCTATCTAGCAGGTGTTAGGCAATTAATTTAACTACATTTGAGTTGGGTTTAGGCCAGCTATCAGCGAGGCGGCACAGCTAACATGAGAATAAAGAATAACAGTGGGATAGCGTGTGCTACCTTTGCTTATCTCTGTACGAAGTGTAGAATTGTTAGAGAAAGTGTCTGATAAGGAAAACACATACTTTCCTCTTGGTATTAAGTATCCTTCGGATACATTATAGAGCATAACTAATATAGCTACTTTTTAGCTGTTTCATTCTATTGGTTGGTTTTAATACTGATAAGAAAACACATAAAACATGTTTCTTGCAGCTATTTATTATGTTCAGGTGAACTTCTAATAAAGATAAGTCGTCACATAACAAATTTATCCTTCCGTTAAACAACATATATTGTTATATAGCTAATATCCATATGCTAAGCGCTGACAGCTTATCCGTCAATTGTGAACAACACATGTTCAACGAATTTTTAACTAAGAATTTGCCCTCAGGATAACCTTAAACACTTGTTACAGCTAATGAGAAAAATGACCAAATATTACTTATATGAGTCATTATTATTATTGTCTATAAAGCGGAAGCATTTAACTACAAGTTAGATCAATTGCTTAAATTTATTCAACACTTAAAAAAAAAACAATAAAAGAACTAAGCACTCGGGTATTTAATCTTCTTGGGAGATATCAAATTTATTTTGTTTTGTTTTTTTTTTGTTGGGTTCATTAAGGAAAATGTTCTATCGCATGAGATGTGTGCTTAAATTATGATTAAGAATAATTGTTGCGCTGCCTGTTTATAATTAGAAATGAGACGGAAACCGGTAACTGCTACAACTTCGAGCAGCATCTTCAGACGAGACGTAAAGAGACTTTAACGTAATTCGCATAGTCGACACATTGTATCATCGCTGGAGATCATAAAAACCTATTTATAATGGCAACTAGGAACTCATTAGCATTACCTGCAGCTATCTATCTACCTGGCTACATTTGCATTGTGTGAAAAATCGAAAAGTCAAAATAAACAGAATTCAATTACGACGTCGACAACAGCGAAAACGACGACGATGTCGGGGAACGTGAAACGAATGAAGTTGTAAATGTTTGTGCGGTGACCTTGAATATATTCGCCAGCTATGGGTAAATATATATGTATCTGTACCCTAAAACCTTAATGAAACATCTACGGTTCGGGCTTAACACTCGCTCGCCAAGAGGCGAAAGGTATATTGATTTTGTGTAATGGCGAGTCTAGTCGAGCCACTTTTTTTAGAGTTAGAATCTGCAAATTTTTACAAAATAATAATAATTTGCTGATTCCTGTACATATCAAACTAAACTATTGTTATTCATTTTCTCTAAAGACTATCACATATAATTTATAATTTATAAATATATTTCTGTGTGTCTGATTTAGTTATGAGCGCGTATTATGCAGTCAGTTGCGCCCGTCTGCAACGTTCTTACTTTTGTTTCTTTTTGTTTGAACAAACTGCCGGCAGCGAGACTTGTATTTTAGGGCTCAGGTAACGAGGAGGCAGTTACAAAGGTATATATGTATATACGATATATATTATATATACATACATGTTTTTTATATGTGTGTGAAAAGGTATTGGCATTATACTACACACTCGAGTGATTAATTTCCTGTTTATGCGCACTTTGTTCTCCAGTTCTTCGTTCTTGTTTGTGTGGCTTCCTTCATCTTCTTCGGCCTGGGACAGGCAGGAACAATACAATACGAAAACCCGAAACGCACTTTTTTGAAGGTTTTCTTCTCAATGAAATTAAGGCTGTTTATGTGCTCAGCAATATATTTATATGACTGCTCAATACTCTTGCAGTGGGCATTATAAATGCTGCAATAAAATTTGTAACGCCTTAAGGGAGAACGAAGCAGTATCTAAAATTCATATATGTATGCTTCATGTAGTTATGGAAATATTTTCTTTCTTTTTTACACATACATTTCATTGGAATTCGAAATAGAAGAGAAATGAAATTTTCTATATAAAAAGATTTTCGTTTTCATTTATAATAATATCTGAATAATTTAGCTTGTTACATTTGTATTTTACCGATTCTAACATGAATATCGAATTAATACAGTTTTGTATAATCAATGCTTCACCCATGCTCTCTATCTCTAAGAGTATTCGAATATTCGTTGCATTTTCTCTCGCTTTTGATATTGGCGAGGATATGCTGTAGTGTAGTTAGCAATGCTTTGCGTGCTTCGCAGATATTACCCGCAATTACCAGACGCTTGATCAGATACTTAAATATTTTGCGCACATGTATCTGTCAGATACACGTGTTGCTGCAGCACTGCGAAACGGTTCATGTAAGCGAACGCCCGCTTCTGCTCAGTCAATGTCCAAACAACGCTAGCTGACAGGTAGCTTAGCTGAGCGCAGCTGAGGTGAGCTCAGTCTTGCCTTACCTGTCGTCGCTGTCGTTCGCGTTTCCTCTAGCTCGGCCAGACCCTGAACGCGGCATTGTGTAGTTTTCATTGCTTTTCGATTTTTAGTGTTTCGTGTACAATTTCAGCTGGGAACGCATCGAATCGGAATCGCTGAGAATCACTCGAAATAAATAACGAAACAGAATTGAATGAATAAAAAAACGATTGAATTGAGTACGTCGTAATTTCCAGGAATTTCGCAATTGAATTGGAAATGATTTTTCGGACATCGAGTGTCGAGTGTATTCGTGAGTGTTTGTGTGCGAATGAATGGAACGAGAACCTGTATGTAAATGACGCGACGTCATTTTCATGCTCCATCTAAAAGCTGTCAGCCGAATGAGTTTTGTGGAGCAACGCGACTCCATTTACCTGTTTTGTGCAGTGTTACAGTTAACAGTTAAAGCAACAGTTACCAAATTATTATTGAAACCAGAAGTGTAGCAATCTATAAATTGCGATTACTCATAAATCACGATCGTGTGTGAATAATATTTGTATAAAATTTGCAATCATGCAAATATAATCGACTTGGAATATGCCAACAAAAATCTTGATTTAAATGGTAATTTATGCATGATCATGAAGCTGAAGATGCCGCTATATAACTAATTATTTTGTTTGTGGATGATTCATAAATAAGAGTTGGGCTATTAATAACTAATAATTCTTTGAAATATGCAAACATTATTTATACGAAGCGTGACTAAAGCGAATGCTGCAAAGTGACTTAAGATGAAACCTTTTGATATAAGGAAATTAGATATATTTTATATACGCGGCATTGGCTCTTAAGTGTGAACTAACAATACTTTAGATTAGATTAGTAACTGACTATATTTAGTACACTTTCATTTGATTACAAGGGCAGCACCTGAAACTGTTGTGAACTTACTTTTGTAATTGCAATCTTTTTATTTATCATTTTATTGAAATTCTTCTTTCATTCAATTCATTAAATACAAAACAAATTCTTGAATTTGCATTCATCAATTCAACTCTTCATATTATTTTATTTTTTCAATCAATACAATTTAAATTTCGAATTCCATTCAATTCTTTATTTTAATCAAACAATGCTTCTATTCAAATTTTATTTCTATTTCAATACCACTTCCATTTAATTTTACAATTCAATTTTCCATTTCAATGTAATTTCAATTCGTTTATTTTTCAATATTATAAAAATTAGTATATTCCAAGCTCATTACTTGTTTATCAATTAAGCTCTGCTCTTATATAACCGTTTTTTGCAAATTTTCAGCTGCTAATCAAAATCGTGTTTAATCTCTGATTTGTGTATATTTGGCAAATGTGCTGCTTTAGTCAATTGTCTATAGCTACGTTTTTTTTTTGGCCTCGCGCTTAGTTTTTGTTTTCATGCAACCCCACAGACACGATTCTATTGACTTTGAATATTTGTTAGCTCAGTCAGCTGGCGCTGTTTTCGAACGGAGCTTAGGGTCAATTTTGTAGCTAATGATTCCGATAATTGGCATTGTGTGAATGCCTTTTTGTTTAATGGAGAGCCAAGTCAAAGGCGCTGTTCGTTTCACGCTTCTTAGCAAAAAGATTGTTGGCATTGTTTTGCATAGATTATGATTGAGCCAGGTGTATATTGTGTATGATGTGGGGATGGATCTCTGCTGCCCCCACTTCCCTGCTTTGTGGCTTGTTGTCTGCAATTAAAAACGCAACAAGGGCGCCACGAAATACAAATATTTATGCAAATCATTGCGGGCACTTAACGCTCATAACCAGACAAGCCGGCAGGCAGGCTGGGCTGAGCCGAGCTGTGCTGTGTTAAGCTATGTTTAGCTGCAAAATGATTTCAAACATAATTATTGAATTTGCCAAGTGCTGAAACATGTTTAACTTAATATGCACTTGACCCACTGACAAAGTGACAACTAGAAGAAAATAGCCAAGATTGGCAAGGCGAAACTCATATACACTTATTTCTGTGAGGATGTGTTATGATGGGGCTCTATTGACTATAAGAAGTAGTAGTCATTTTCCCATATTATTTACTAAGATAATATGTTGGAGCTGCCCCAATAAGATTCAATGCAAACTTTAAGATACTTACCTCATGTCATCATCATCTTCTCTTCGCATTTCGTGACAATTATTGAAGTACCCTCAGTGAGTATATCAAAGCTATACTCTGCGAATTTTTAACACTTCAATAAGCTCACTTAATGAACGCAATTTGTGGCAAGCTATAAAGTGTTTAATATTTTACATAAAATCTGGCACATTAAAAAAAAAGTGGTTTAAAATGATTTGTCCATGTCCTAAAATGCGCTATGCTCGCGCTTTTATAATCTACCTTGATCTTTATTATAGCCAAGTGCTATTTGAATGCGCGACGTGTTTCCAGACAAAGATGACATTTCGAGATGTGCTCCACAAAAAAAAAAAAAAAAACAATAAACAAGAAAAAAAAATTTGTGGAACAGCTGATGAAATGAAGTCAATGGCACAATTCGACAATTTGTTGCTAAATTTGTATGGCTAAAAAAATTTCATTTGTAAATTAATGAAATGAAATCAATGAAGCGTTGTTGTTGTTTCAGTTGTTGTTGGGGCGTGTCTGTATACTGATTTGCACCACTGGCCCCGCCGACATTTAATTACATTCGATTGAACAATCAATAAAAAGCAATCAGCGCTGCAGAGATACAAAGTATCTGTCAGATACTTTTACTCGTATCTTGCAGCTTGTAGCTGACAGTATGTAGCTTGCATCTTGTTAACATCGCTTAGACTGCAAGACTAACCATAGCATTTTACATAATCTAGCTGCATGCGAAACTGTGTCAAGTCAACTGCGAAATGACAAGGCACCTGTAGCTCTGTATCTGCAAATGTATCTGTACCTGGTAGCAATATCTGATGGATTGGCAGGTGCCAGGTGCCGCACGCATTGTCATGCTCGTATTATGCACTATTATGTTGAACTTGTTTCTATTTTTGTTATTTTTACTTTCGTTCATGGCGCTGCTTGGCTCAACAATAAACAACCGTCAAGAAACAAACAGACGATCCGCCTCTAGTTTTACTTTCCTTTCTCGCCAAGCGGCGCGACTTTCAATTATTAAATACAGAGACTAAGATACACCGACACACACACACATATACAGCCGTTGTCGACTCTGGCTTGGTAATTGACTTTCAGAAGCTAATCCAAATTACTCAAAGCTAATGAAAACATTTGCGCTGCAATTTGCTTCGCTGCAGTTTGACATTCGTCACAGAATCGCTTATTATTATTTAGATAGAATAATTTTTTATTTATATATATATATATTTTTTTATTTATATATGCATTCTTTTTAAGCGGGAATCACATTTGATGTTATAATTGTGACATTTGTTAATAGGTTCAGGGCCTTTGAGGGCACTCACCCGTACCCCTTAATGCGGCTTTAATGTGCACTTTCGCTCCAACTAGAGGTCAAGCTGAACTAATGTAGCTACTTCCCGGATTTGTGCAGGCAGCGCGGCTAAAGTTCAACTGATTAAATGCTAGTCAAAGTCTATGTTTCCTACGTTTCACGGAAGATAATTGGCATAGCTGATATAAAGTATAGTTAGGTATGAGTATGGGGCTCAAAGCGTACGCAACTTTTGCCGGGAAGTAAGCTTCGCATAACTTGCGATTCGATACATTGTGATCGCAAAGCTATAGTCAAGCCAAAATGTGTTTATATCCTGCCAATGTGAATCAATTAAATCAAATTTACGATCTACATTGTATATAATATAGCACAGCTGATTTATAAACACATTTATCTTGGCTTTTCTTGTAGTACACTTTATTCTTAGACTTTTCATTTCGTATAGTTTTACAGTCTTAAAGAAAGTAGTTCATTTGTGTCACGAAATACCTTTGATTGATATCAAGAAATGTTTCTACGGCTTACAATGGCATATAGGTTTAGTTACTAAGAAAATGTGAACTTCAATTAACAATATTTATATAGTCTCCGCTTTCATAACAGAAAACATTTTTCTAGAATTCCTAAACAATTTAAAGCATTGATATTCCCATGAAATTCACCTGCTATATCGAATAACTCTCCCTAGCTCTTTAGCTTTATATTTAATGTAAATACTGTATATATGGTTTTTTATCCTGTAATTATTGCCTTCCTTCCGGTTCCTTTTGCATTTTTAGTAAGCACAATTAAAGTGCATAAATTTTGCATATTTTAGCAGACAAATTTGTTTTCAGTCGTAGCCAATTTTTTATGGATCCGGCGGCCGCTTTCCGAGAACTTTGTAGACTTAAGCTGAAACCAAAAAGAAGTTTGGCTCATTTTATGGGCAACAACAGCAAGAGCAACCAGTAAAAGCGCTTTTATTTTGCCGGCAAGTGCAGTTTGGGCCAAATAGCATGTTAATGTTCAGACTTTCAGTTCCAGAGTTTGGGCCCAGTTTTTTGTAGTTTTGAGTGCGGGTCCGAGTCGAGTTTGTTGTGGTTACGCGCTGCTGCTTATGCCATCTGTTGGTGGCGGCGTTAGTGGTGCTGCTGCTTGTTGCTTGGCATGTCAGAACCTTTATCATGGCAGCGCCTGGCTACAATGCAGCCACATTGTCATACTTAGTTTTTCTTTCGCTCTTGTCGCTCGTTCTATTCGAGTGCACAAAGAAAAGCAACAGAAAGGCTGTCAAGAGCTGCGTTCGGTTCATAATGATGTACGTGCAGTTGCCGGGCAGTAATATTTACCTGTTAATAACCTGTAACTTAATGCACTGTCCGTCATTCGAGTCTGACTGTGTGTGTCTGTCGCCTATTGCCACTTTCAAGTGCTATATAACTTCTCCAATTCCGTTCCAGACACTAAACTGACGCCCAGGTTCGAACGGTCCAGCGAATTTGGGCCCTTCAACATAAGTGCTACTGTATATGCTTGCCTATGCATATCGGGTTACTCTATCCATCCATCTATCTATCTATCTATATCTTGAGCTGTCTGTATCTACATATAAACATGTATATCTTTATCTGCTGTCTGTGCCTGTAACCGCATTTGCATTGCTTGCAAATCTTCCAGCGTGGCTGGCGCCTGGTTTCTTTTTGCAAGCAAAAACGTTTTCAATAATAAACAGCCGTAGCCGGCGTCCACTTTTCGGTGCCTTAATTTGCGTTAAGAGCCGCCCATAAACATTTTATACAAATGAAGTGAAGTTTTCTCTGACTCTGTGTGTGTGTGTGTGTGTGTGAAATGCTTTCAAGATTGAGATACGTATCCAAAGAGGGTGTTGCCTGCTGTTGGCCTGTTTCGTGGTCAGCAATGCCAACGAACTCGTGATAAAAGCTGTTGACCGTTTCTGTTGTTGTAAAAATGGTTTTTAAACATTTTGAGCTCAGCTCATTGATTTGTGCAAGCGTGCATAATTATTTTGTAAAGTGTGCATTCCAAGTGATTGTGATAAGAGCTGTTTATTTATAGTGTATGTGTGTGTGCTTGTTTCCAGCCAACTTGGCAAGATAAAATGTATGCCATCGTGACGATAAGATGCTTGACTTTTTTTGTGTGTGCATTGTGTTGTTATTATATTTGTCAAGAGCAACAACAAGAAAAACAAACAAACACAGTCATTAATATAATGACACAACTTTTGTTTAACCTTTCTGATAGGAGACAGTCGATTTTTTTGACTCATTCCATAAAGTTGGGGTGAAAAAAAAAACACACAAAATTTGTATTGTTTCCATGCGAAATACGTTTGAAGCAGCTCTTGAATTAATTTTATATTAGACGAAAGCTGCTTCAGAACTGGAAAATTAACTGTTTCTATGAGATTTGACTGCAGATTGCGATTTCCTGTTAGAAATATGAGCAACAAATATCTGCGAGAGTTATTTTAATTAGCAAAGAACAAGATTCTTTGCGGACTAAAAACATAAACATTTGATTTTGAATTTAAATGAATCGATTAAAGCCTAAATTAGAATTCAGAGAAAATATTTATCAACAAGGCATAAATGAGAAATATTTGTGAAACTTCAGACAACAAAATATATAAAATTTAGAAAAATCGTTATTCATGCTAGACAAAAGCCTATTAAACACTCTGCTCTTCATTGTGAGAGTGATCAACTTAAGAAGCGCGCAAGATACTCAAATCGAGCATTAACTAGCTATCAAGAGGTAGCATTTAAAAGCTCTTGAAAATGATATATTATTATATAGCTTACGTTTCACATTTATGGCTAAATACAATTCAATTCTCTTGATTAACCGCGTGTAAGCATTAAATACGTTTTCCATCTATTCAGCGCTGTTTCCTTGCAGTTGCCAAGTTCATTAGGGCTCAATGTACTAGAAATTGTGTTTTCTGTTGAATTTTCAAGACTTTTTAATATGCATAAATTCGTACACATTTGTAACCTGAGCCATAATTCTTTGTTTCCATTTTGTGTTTAAACAGTTGCTTTTAACGACATTGTTTGCGCGTTTTATTTTCATATATTCGTACACTTTCTGTGTTTTCACTGCCAGGCAGAGAGATAAAAACGCAGAATACAACAGCAACAGCAACAACAACGAGAATCAGTCGTAGCTGAATTTAGTTCAGTGAAATTTTGAGCAAAACAGGCAAACAGAAGTTGTGGCCACATATTATAATTTGTATTGTATAATAAAAGATGAAACAGAACCTAATGAAAGTCGGCCAGATATAATGTCATAATCGTGCATAATATGTCCAATAATTCCATTGTAGCATCAACTCCAGAATTGCGCCTTTCACTTTCTCGCAAATATATTTGCCTCCCAGCACTATTAGTGAGAGGGAGAGAGAGAGAGGGAGAGGGAGCTGAATTTTACTTTCGTTAGTTGTGACTTTGTCTTGGCAACGAATTCGATTCGCATGCAAATCCAAGAAATTCATACAAAACCCTCGCATGTGAATCATTTCGTTTGAAAATAAGTTAAAAGCGGATATTTTGGATTTCGTGTGAATTTGTTAAGCTTTTGAACTCATTAATATGCCGTCAACTCACATCTGTTTCTCTGTCTCTGATCTCTACTCTGCCTTCTTTAGATCTGATCGATGAGCAGCAATACAAATTTCAAGAGTCGCAGCAGCGACGCGGCCCTCGCGCAGCAGCTCAGCAGTTTGCCTAGAAGTGCGCAGCCCACGGCCACGCCCATCTATAAGCACATATCCGGCGGCATGGCCACTTTGCCACGCCCCGACAGCGAGCAACGGCTGCGCAGTGATTCGAATAACACGCGCACCTGCGTCTACATTGGCGGCGCGGGTGGTATAACGACAGCAGCAACCCTCGATCGTCGCCAGCCACAGCGCATGTCCTGGCTGAATATGCGACGAGCGAAGGCGGATGGTGAGATGCCCACGGTTACGCCCTCGCCACAAACAACGCGCAGCTGCATCTCGACGGTGTCCAGTGTGGTGGACAGCGGCGGGGGACGCACCACAGCCACATCGGGCCGCATTAGTTCCAGCGGCATCATCACGCTCAGCGGCAGCAACAATACACTGAGCGAAATCCAGGGCTACCATGAGCACCATGAGCACGATTTACACGATGGCGTCTCCAAGAACTATTCCACAGTCTCGGCTTCGGCCTCGGCCTCGGCCCATTCCGCGCACAACATAACCACAGCGAGCAATGCCAAGCTGCTGCCAGCGCCGGAGGATGAATCAAATCAGCAGGTAAGAAAAGGGTGGAAAGGGAGGGGAATGAGCTGGGGAATTACACGCGAGCGCTGATTGCTTACGGGTTTTTTGATTTGTTTATGGGAAACGTACTTTTATACTTGAGCGCATTTATAAGCAGCTCAGAATTATTTTCGAATATAGCCGACTGATGAATCAAAGCAGCAGATAAAACGGCTGCGGAGGATGGTGGAAAAGGTGAGGGGATTTACTGGCAATAGGAGAGTTTTTTTTTGGTTTGGAAATGTCTAACATTGAGAATTTAGAATATTGAAGACGAGTGTGTGAATTGCCATGTTTATAACTAAATATCTTTAATAAGTTGAGATACATATGAGATATACTAAATTCCAAAGGGAAAAAAGAGGTTTGTATCTACAATATCTAATATCTTAAAAAAATGTATAAACTCTATTAAATTCTTACACTATCCAATCTTATCTAAAATTTAGTTGAAGCTGTATCAAATCGCATTTTTCAAATGCTCACACAGTTTTAAATAACTTCTACATTATCTCATATCTGATTATATTCTACTTTTCTCTGCACACAATCTAAGCACGAAACAATATATAGATGTCATGTAGAGTGTCTGCTTATCAGTTGTTCTCGCTTTTTAGCCAGTCATGAATGAATCAATTACTCACGCCACAAAAACTCTGAGAGCTGTTGAATAATGCGCAAAAAATTTGGAATGTACGTGACCCAAGCGCCACCAGTGGAGAATATTCTCAGACGAATCGATCGATTGGGGTGCCTAAGATCGTCTTAGATCTGTTTTATAGTCGAGACTACGTGTGATACGAAATATAGAGTTATTATTCAACTTATCTAAGCGTATAGCTTCCGTGGCTGTCCGTTCAAACATACATATGTTTGTTTATTTTTTGACATTTTTTCTCATTCATTAATTTTCGCACTTTTTATTTGCTTTGCTCATTAACATATTGAGCGGCGATTACATTCAATGATCAGCTGAAAACGAAAAACTGTCAAAATAATCAAAACTCGTTTCCCTCAGGGCCATGATAACTCCGAAAGAAAGACATACAGAGAGAGAGAGAGAGGATGATAGAGAGAAGTAGAGAGGAGGAGGTAGGTAGAGAGGTAGAAATAGGACAATCAACATAAATTGCGAGTCGCTTGTCAAACTTTGGGCAGTGTCTTTGATTTTCCAACCAGCTTTAATGCGTCCACTTTATAGGGTTGTCTGTACAACATCGTAAAACTAGTTTCGGCATTAGTTAGTGCCCCGTTTTGAATTTGTTTATTTGGGTTAGTGAGGCATGGGCTGGTCTCTGCTGTTGCTGAGACCGCAACTGACCATCATTCATTTGCTTTCCTAATGCCCTCAGTTTGAGTGTGTGTGTCTAGCGGATTTTTCGCAATTTGCGTTAATTGCATTTCGTATACATGTTCTGAGCATAAATGAGTGCAAAGTGCATGCAGACAATATATGCTAAAGAGCTGTGCAAATTGACTTTAATTAGACATTTCGTTTTACATTTGTCTTTAATTTTAATTTAGGGATGACTAATTGAGTAGTTATTATGCTGACATGTACAATGTCAGTTACACTTGGAGAAATTCTAATTAATAATAAAAAATATTGGAATGCATATGTATCAAACATAAAATAAAATTTATTTTTCTACTTTATTATTAACAAATTTAAATCGCTGCATTTAATCATATTAATACACATTTAAATTTAAAAATCTATCTAAGCCTCTATTTGTCTTCTTCTTGTATTTATCTGAGTAAACAATTTATTTCTGAGCATAATTGTGAAGTAATACTTCGAGTTCGAAAAAATACCATAATGTAAATAACAACAGCCTAAAAGTAGGCAACACAACCGGAGTAGAAGTTTTTTAAATCTAAAAAGTGTAGCATACGCACAGGGGCAAAATAAGTTTGTTGCTTAAGTCTTTGGTTTGGCTGCAAGAATGCTTAAGTTTGAGTATGACAAAGGCATATTAAATATTGAAAACTCACTCTAGCTGGCAGTGCATATGCCTTTATATTATATATATAATCTCATAATTATATTATAACAAATATACATACATATATATATATTTAATAAGTATATTAAATATACCCACATTCGCATTCCATATTATAATTATCAGCATGCACATATGAATGTTTTCAAGACTCATTTGCAATTGCTTGCCACAGCAACCAGCCGCCCAGTAGCAGCTCAGCTTGTTCTGCGTGTGCAGCGGGTGTGCATACACACACACACACACACGCACACAGCTGCACTTGTGTCAGTTACTTCATCTCTTATGCCTTTTCGTTTCCAATTCGCTGATTAACAAGTTCAACAAAACGAAAAATGTGCAGTGATTATTTTTTTTTTTGCATTTATTTTGTTTTTGCTTTTATTTTGGTGCAAATTTGGCGACGTCAATTGCACGTTTTATGCGTTAAGGCGCTCAGTGCCCCCTTGCCAGACATGGCTATATAGTTCGAGTTGATGACGGGCTGGATTGAGAGTGGCTGATGATTACCTGGTTGACTGACTGGCTGAATGTTTTGGTGCTTTGGCTGAAAGGCGATGACGTCATTTGTTTGCTGCATTCAGGCAGTGATACAAATAGTCTCAATTTCAAACCGGCTTCAACATTTGCGGCTGCGCTGGTTGCTGTTGTTGCTGCTGCTGCTGTTGTGGGCAGCAATATGATAATTGGCGGTTATTAGAATTGCATGGACGAACAAGACTTGAAAGCGGTTCGAGCAGTGAAAGTGGCCAAGATGTGTGTGTGTGTTATGTGTGTGCGCCGTTGATTGCTAGTAGAATTTAATATTGTGTGTGCGCTTCACAGAATCTCAGTAGACGACAACAATTGGGCAATGGTAAAGGCGCAACGCTACACTGCGCTACCGGGTTGGGTGTAACGGAGCACTTGGCTAGTTAGCGATACCGCAGCTCTATGGCTTCATGACTTCAATTCCAATTCCTTTCACTTGCCCACTGATTAGACGAGACGCAACCAAAAATCATAAAACAATAGCCCATGTCACACACACAACAGACAGACTGACGGACTGTCGGACAGTCGGACAGACAGTCGGCAATGCTCCAGTGCCCAACAGATGCATCCCCCTTTATAACAGCACTCATTGCGTACATTGTGCAAGTGTAAGTGAGTACGGACACAAAAGGGATTGTCCGAGCATACAAAGCATTCGTTCGTCTCTTATTCAATCTGTTGACAAAAGATTTTCATGCTGCTTTTGTGTGCAGCCTCCACTGTCAGCTCACTCGTCATTGTGAACGCATTTTCACACTCCAATTTCGTGTTGAGCTTCGACAATTGACAGCCGCATTAAAAACTATATAAATTCATAAGTGGGAGACAACGACAACTATAAGACATTCTGTATTCTATGCGAATGAAAATGTCAGTCGAAATCAATTCTATGCTAGCCAAAGCATAAAAGTAATTAATGAAAGGGTTTATTTATAGGCCACTTTCCAACAAAATTATTTTCTACTCTGCTTGGCTTTGCCTCACCTCATTTGGCTGCTATATTATTTTCAAATGAGGCACAATTTTAACGGCCACTTTGGCCATTTGCAATGCGAGGCACACAGTAAGAGCCGCCAAAAGCTTATGAAAATAAAGCAATTATGAATACTAAACGAAACGTAAGGCGAAAACTCTAAATTCTATATGCCACAATAAATTTACAAATACAAGCGCAAGTAGACAATGTGAGCTATTGTTGGAAAGATTAGTTGCCTCTAAGATACTCTGTAAAATGAGCTTGACTTGGTTGAATTACTCATACTAAGTTCCAAGTCTCTAGCTTAAATATATACAAAAATAGACAGATATATAAACGAGTAGAAATCTAGATTATATATAAAGTTTTTTCAATTAAGCTTAATGGAAAATCCATTACACAAAAGGGGAAAATATCAAGCAACTATCAATGCTATATACCCTTAGAGGTATTCACTCCTGAAGAGTAGGTGATTCGTCAAGTGCCGCTCGCATATTGCCTATCAAATAATTCGGGAGAGTCACGCTCTCAACGCTCAGTCAGCCAATCCATCAAGATTCGACATATCCGTTGCACAGATAGCTTTATGGCCAAGCAGCTGGATCAGCCAATATACATTCGCATATGTGTGTATTGAATTGGCCAATAAATGAAACAATTTGTATTCGCATTTCCGTGCTCAACTCTAAGCTGGCTAATGCCAAATATCCAGCACATTATTTCTTGTGCGATCGGCTGTGAGGCGGGAGGTGTGTGCGTCAGAAATAATATTTTTATTTTCTATTAACGCGCACCGAACAAACCAAACGCTGAGACTTTAATCGTTTACAGTGTGCGCGGTGAATAATGGGACCCAGGGATCGGGACCGTGGCTCGAGGTTGGGGCTCCAGATTCGCTCGCATGCTTACATAATAATTATATAAAGAATTATGAAATTATGCCGTGTATGCTGTGCGCTGCTTAGAACGTGTTAAAACGAAATTCAATTAAAGTATGAGAAGAAGACACTAACGAAGAACGAGTCTAATGGATGGGTTCTCATTGCCTTGGCTTAGCCCACTTCCTGCTCTATTCACGAGTTAATTATGCTCACGATATGAGAACTGGGAACGAATGCGAGCCTCAGAGATTTCTAAACATCTTCAGAACTTTCGCAGTCGCAGCTCGTGGGCGATTGATGTTCTTTTTTTTTTCATTTTATGTTTTTACAAGTGAAAAGTAGATAAGGAATAATAAAAGTAGATAGCAGAGAATAAAAACATAAAAATGTGTTTAACAAGACGAAAAGTATATCGGAAAGCAAAGAAACAACACATGGTTTGCCTCGTTCGTTCGTTGACGCAATGAGAATTGTTGAGGCGTGCCAAACGAAGCAGCGCTTCGGCCGAGCTCGGCTCGGCACTTGAGCGTTAACTGCTCGCAGCCAGTGTGCGATGTAGAAAGCCATGCTTTAGACTCTATCGGCTGGCCCGGCCGGAGTCAGTTCTGCATTAATGAGAGAGCAGTTCGGTTCATGCTCGCTCGCACGCTACGTGTGGTCGCCCCCAGTGTCAGTTGCCAAGTTGTTCCCCAGTCCCCCACATCATCCCCCGGCGATACTTATAGCTCGTAAAGAGCTTCCAACTGTGCACAGCTTCAGCTGCAGTGAGTGTCTGCCATTTGGTGTTTGATTTGAAGAGGAAAATCATATAAATCGTCGTTTGCTCAGCTCTGCTTAGTTTTCTGTAATGGAAAAACTTGTTTCATCTCTTCTCGATACGAATTTTCCCCTCAATCAAAATTCGTCTGCGCGCGCGATTTACGTTTTGGGCAGTCAGTCGCTAGTCGACGCTGCTCCGATGCGGAGTGTTGCTCGTGAGAATACGATTAGACACAAAGAGTGTCTGTGAGTGTGTGTGTGTGAGTGTGTGTGTGTGTGAGTGTGTGAGACGAAATTTGCCGATCGATTGCATTTTGTAGTGCATTACGCATACGCCGCGTGTCGCGATTGTCGGCTCAATGTTCAGTGGCCACAATCCATATCTAATAACAGTTGCGCTGCAATTGACAATTGTCTTCGTTTACGGAACCATCACGCGTCTGTGTCTGTGTCGGTGTCGGTGTCAGCTATGTTTTTTTTCTTCATAAATTTTGACTGAACAGATACGTGAGTGTGTGTGTGTGTGTTTGTGTGTGTTGTCTGTTTCTGTGGATATTGTTGTTATACGATGCGCTGCTATGGCTGTGACGTTTTCGCTAAAGACACTCAATAAGCAGTTCAGGGCTAAGCAATGAAGGTGTTGCCAATTAATATTTAAAGCGTCTGCCTCGTAACGTGATAACTTGTTCCACATACGCATACGCGCTGTTTCGCCGTTTTGCTGAGCCTTTTTGTTTTCTTAGCTAAAAAAATAAAAACGAAATGTTAAATGTCGAGGCTTATAATAAAATATTTAAGAAATACAAATAATCTTTTATAAACTTGAAAACATATAAAAATTCCCATTAATAATGCAAAAAAAATAAATAATATAAACAAAATAATTTTTACCTGCTCTTAATGAAGCTTTGAAGTGTTTGACGTTGATAAATCTTTGAAAATTCCTTTCTATATTATTTTAGTTTAAATAAAGTTTGTACAAAAGCAAATCCAAGTAAATTACATGTAAATCATATCAAATGCAAGAAAATGACAAGTTCTGTAGCACCTACAAACAATATAAAATCTGTCCAAAGATGGAAATACCAACGACTAAATATCTAGCCGATTATCTATATGTTGTGCATGAGGATGTACCCTTCAGATATTATCGCAAAGTAAGTAATGGGAATAAAAAATGAATGAATGTTGTAGGAATACTCTAGATGTGGCGAAATTAGCTGAGTCGAGCATTTTAGACAGGCTTCTAGGTGCTTTAGGCTTTCTTAATATTATCAATTGTTATTTATATATATATGTAGATAAAATATATCTAGATATCTATGCAAATTCTCATAAAAATTGTGAGATACAGATACAGATATATAAAATGAGACATAAATAGATGATAGAAATTTATCAACGAAGGCAGTTTTTTATTGGAATAAATATTATCTATACTTTCTAGACTATATCACTTGAGTACCATTACATAATGTCTGTTAAAATGCGAACACCATCTCCATGCATGTGCAAAAATAAGATGCAGGCAGATGTAGCTGATACTCTAAGTTTTAAGCTTGATTTCTTTTCTAATTTTAAATACTTTGCATATATATATCGATATATATCTGGAATGCATGCATGATATGGCACGTGATATTTAACGCTTTTAAGCATATATATTTCAGTGGGTTTGTTGAGCAAAGCCTATAGCAGCTTCGTCAATGCCTATAGATAGATGTATTTGACTAGCGCGCAAGCAGCTGAGCTGCGAGCGACTTTTGTTTACATTTTCACTGTGCGGTTTTCGCTTTATTAACTGCGTTTACTTGGGCGTCACGTCTGTCCGTTCGTCCGGATAAGCGAGCGTCGCGTCGCCTCGCCTCGCCTCGCTGTGCGCGCTCTTGAATGAATTTCACTTAAAAGCGTTCCACAGTGGCAAAGCGATTTTATTTTTTATGTACATTTTATATGTATAAAATCTTTTGTTGTAAATTTAGCTGCGAGCTGCAAAGTTTTGTATTTGAAAGTACTTTAAGCTGTTATAGTTGCTGTTGTTGTTGGCGTTGGTGTTTTTGCTCCGCATCTAATGGGCTTATGCGGCACATTTTGCAGGCAGCGGCATTTTGGTCTCTGGGACCCTCGTAATGGGGCGCACTTTCTTTTGCTGCTCATTACGCGCTTAGATAAATATAATTTAAGAACGAGCTCAGGTAGGGGCCAGCTAACTATGTGTGTGCGAAATGGAGCTGTAAAACAAATAAACAAACAGACAGACAGCCAGACAGACAGACAAGCGGACAGACAAACGCACAGACTGGCAGACAAATTATTAAACGAATTGAAGAAAATTACACAACTCGAAAGCGGAAGTGCCGGAAATGATTTTTGGATTGTGGGTGGCGTTTCACATTTTAAGCATTCGCCAACGGATGCTTGTGACACTTGTCTTTCAACATATACACACATACCTATAAATATATATATGTATATGTTTATGTAGCTATCGTATGACTAATGTATTTCCCTGTTTTCAACTCTTTGCAGACCAAATGCTCGGTATTTCGCGGCCTTGTGCTGTGCATTTGCCTCAACGTCAGCTATGCGAATGTGGTGCGCTTCCCACGCGAACTGGACCACTACGGCTCAGCGTATTTGGTGCCGTATGTGGTATTGCTGTTTCTAGTCGGGCTGCCCATGATACTGCTCGAGATATCTGTGGGTCAATTTCTGGGCCAAGGAGCGGCGCACACCTGGCGTGCATCGCCCATATTCAAAGGTAAGTTTACGATTAGATATGATATGACAGAAAAGCCAAAGAAGTGGAAGCTAAGACTGAAAGCTCGCATTTGAGTGTACTATTTATGGCTATAACTACGTGTGACCAGATGCAACAGGTGGCGAACAACCCTTTAGCTATGCATAGCATACGAAGCTGCATGGGGCGGAAAAGCTGCAGTTCTCTGGAAAAGTTGTGAAGCTCATGCCGAAAGCAAAGCTCTTGCATTTGAATGCAGCAATAGCTATTATAGAAGGATTCAGGTGCAACGCGTGACGAAAAGCTTTCAAAAGACTTAAAGTTTATTCAGAGAACTTGCATTTCCTGGCAACGGCATTCGCTTGCTTAATAAGTTTTCCGATGCAACAGGTGGCTGGGAAAACAACCCTTTTTGGCCAGCATTTCCTGTGAAGCTGCATGAAGCGTAAAAGCTGCAGTCCTTGTGAAAAGTTCTAAAGCTCATCAAGAGAACTTGCATTTGGCTGCACTTTGGCGCATTTCGTTTACAATTCCCAAGTTGGAGTTCCGCGAGGATGTCGTATAAATAGCAATTTGCAGACGTATGCTGTTGGGGCGGTCGTGGATTCCGCAGTAAAGACGGTTGGACACAGCCCGTTGAATCCGCACTCTGAAATTGTGTCCGTTTGGCTTACGTTTGTAGAGCAACATCCAACTACAAGCGAGCAAAGAAAGGCCAAACGCTGCGCAAACTTTCGTCATTCTCTGATGCTAAACGCAACATGCTAAATATATGAAGCACAGAACAACTATATATATATACTATACAATGTATATCTGAATAAATTGCAAAAGTCGAAACTAGAAATCACGATACGCAAAGATAATTGAAGAAGACAAAAGATACTATCTGACCAAAAGTATATCAATGCAAACAAAAAAACATATAAAACGCATAAAAATACACTAAAAAAAAAAACAATGAAAGTAAACTAACTTAAATGTGACCTAGTAGATTAAAGATATCATCATCGTGTTATCAGGACAACAAAAAATCTCTCAGAAAATCTAAAAAAAATATTAAAAACTGCAAAAATGCATTGGTGTGTGTGTCCCGTTCGTGTAATCGCTGACACGCCAATTGGCCAGACTAGAGTTCTAGGCGGCAGTCCTCCCTTCACCTCAAGCAGAGGATATGCTATGGACTACACTTGGCCGAGCTGGCGCGTCCACAAAAAATAACCATAGAGACGTTTAAGGCAAATTCTAAATGAACAAAAAGTATAAACCAAAAAACCAAAGGAAAATGAAAACTGAAGAAAAACAAAAGAGAAAAACAAAAACACAATTGTAATGAAGAAACAAACGATATTCAAAAATGAGCAATATGAGCAACATACTAATAATGGCAAAAAGCAAAAATGAAAAAACTGCAAATTACGACACAACACCTTCGAAAAAGACCTCAGTATAATACACATAATGCTGGGTGCTGCAAAGGAATGCCTTAGCTGTATCGCCCCTTTTTTTCACCAAATACAGATATACAATATCTTGTTTAAATTAATTACCTCTACCTTCCAGTCTTGGATTGAGAAATGTGTATGTGATTTCAATCAGCAAACCACATGCAATCATTATTTTGTTTGCTTGGCAATAGTTGCTCCAACTTAGATTGCATTTGAATTTATGTTTGAAGTTGAATTAGATATGAGCTTGGACTAATATATGTATTAAAAATATGCAAATCACATATATAGCTCATAAAAGATATTGGTCATCCAAATATAGTAGGTGTGAAATGTTACGAATATGTAAATCAAATAGATAGCTAAAAACATTATAATAGCTTGCATCCCAAATTAATTTTAAATGTGAGACTCAAATATTAATATATGTGAAAGTAATGGGATTTAAAGTTGGAGATTATGCAAATCTTGATGCTGGGTGGCAGTCAAATTCATAATAAATTATGGCCGTGGTCACCCAAATAATTAACGTAGTAACAGCTAAATATCACCTTACGTTCAGGCTTTCAGATTTCTGCATTTTACTAGTTGACATTGAGCAAGTTAAGTGCTATGAAACTTAGTGGGAGTTAATGGCTATCGAGCTAAATGGCGACAACAATCGCTGTAATCTAGCGTACGCAGTTAAAGTTACGTTACTTTACGTAAAGTTGTATTACGTTATGGCGTACTGCGTTACGTTAAAATCCCTTATCTTATTTTCTATTTAGTCTTGCAGATTTCGTTATTGATACGGCTGCATTTCATTTCATTTGATATTTCATTAAGTTATTTTTTTAAACACAGCAGAAATCATAAATATTATTAATTATATTTAATTCATCTTAATTTAATCTTGATTATTCCTCATCTCAAACAGGGGCCAGTATCATTAGCCGCTTTGCATCGTGGGTGTCAGCTATATGGATATCCTTGCAGGCTGTACTTGCGCTGGGTTACATAGGCATGTTTGCCTCCAATGGAATACCGTTTCGCGAGTGCGTGGGCAATCTGAAGCTGAGCATGGTAAGTGTTCATCACATATGAAATTTACGTAATCTGTAGAGCTAATGCGTTCGTCTTGCAGCAAGGCTATACGGTGACGGGCAATAGCGGACAGGAGTGCTTACAGCAGACCTTTCTGACACCATTCTGGCGCAATCCGCTCTACTTTGGACTGCTGGCAGCTGGTCTGATTGGACTGTGGATAGTGGTTATGTTGTGGTATGTAAGAGTAGATTGAATTGAAGAATATTATCTAATGTAAACTTTTAATTGCAGCACGCACAATAGCAAAGTTCTGCGTCGCAGTCTGTTTGTCTATGGCTTGGCGGGGCTCTGCTTGCTCTGCGCCTTGACCGGCTGGGAGGTGCGCAACTCCTTCTCCCGTCATTACTTTCCAGAGCTGTGGGCCTTTGACAGCACACTGCTCGGCGAGAGCAACATCTGGTTCAATGCCTTGATGCAGGTGTTGTTCTCGGTCAACTGTGGCTTTGGCGCAATGCCCATGGTGACGGGCAAGTTCCTCTATAAGGGCGACGCAGTGCGCACCTCTGTGGTCTACCTGTGCTTCAATCTGCTGATCAATGCCATTGCCGTGACCCTGTTCATGGTACAGTTCGATTTCTCATCAAATGGTTTCCCGCTTATGGACGAGCTGAAGCCGCTGACTGCCATCTACGATCGGGTTCTGTATGGCGCTCAGACCGAAGGGGAGCTTCTGCGTCACCTGATACCTTCATTGATCTATGCGCTGATAATTTTGTCAGCGCTCGTCTCCATCACCGTTGCCGTTTATACATCTACGCGCCTGGTGCCTCGTCGGCCCAGTTACGTCATTTGCCTGATTGCGTTGGTTGTGGCAGTCATGTCGTTTTCAGCGCCCAAGTTCCTGATTGCACGAGTCCTGGACTCACGCGTTGTGGGCACTCTGGTGGTTACGGCGTTGGTGTTTGAGCTGATTGCCATCACGTGGATCTATGGCGCGAAGAATATCTATACGGATCTGGAGTTCTCGATTGGACGACCTATTTTCCGTGGCTGGATGTGGATGTGGTGCAGCTGTCCGGCCATTCTGACGGGCATTTTGGTCTGGTGGTGCGCTGATGACGATCAATTTGATTTGCTTGCTGGATACTTGCCACGCTGGGCGCCCATTCTGTTCGCTCTGGCGGTGATTATGATCATTGCCTGCGTGCAGATCTTCCGGCAGGTGGAATACAATTTCTTCGGCATGATCTGCGAGGCCTCTAAGCCAGCCAAGGAATGGGGTCCAGCCGATCCGCTGGCACGGCACTCGTGGAAGCAATGGCGTTCTGTCTGCCAGGACACGGGACGGCGTGACTTTACGTTGCGTCGTCGTGGAACTCGCGACTACACGCACTCCATCAAGAAGGGCCAGTACTCAAGCGCCCAAAAGCTCGGCGCCAACGGCCAGACAGTGCATCCGCAGCAGACGCACTGGAAGGCCTCCACGCCAGGCAACAGCTCGCCCAACTACAGTGGCTCCATGTTTGGAGACTCGGCCATCGAGGAGGATATTAGCGTGGACAAGTTTCCAGGCATCACGCAGCAGTATGTGCCATTCCAGGCCAGCGATGGCAAGCCGCTCAGATATTCGCAGCGGGCTCGCCAAACAGCGCAGCCACAGACCTTGACTCGCTTGCCGCCGGGTCCAACGACTGTGGAGAAACACCGCGAGGTGGTGTACATAAGGCGGCTGTCGGATGGCGGCAGCGGTAGCCATGCCACGCGCATTGAGATATCGCCATCCAACGAGTCAATTACCTATGGCAATGGCAAGGCCAATGGTAATGTTAATTCGGCCATGTCCCGCAACCCTTTGGGCCGCTCCACTGGCTGCCTGGCGCCGGCGCCTGCGCACAATCCGAGTCACATCAAGCGCTCAGCCAGCTCCGTGGTGAATGTTAATACGCACAAGCTACCTCCGCCGACTTCCGCGGCTGCCGGTGATCACATCTGTTGGCGCAAGTTCAACATCAATCCCGAGGAATACTCCACGGAGCTGTGAGCTGTGAGCTGTGAACTGTGGGCAGACGGAAATGAAGCATTCACATCCAAAAGACTTGTTGCATCCAAAATAAAAGAAATCTGAATCTGTGCAGATCTATCTTTAAGCTACGAACCACTACTACGAACTATGCCCATATGCAAAGTGTATCTTCTAGTTTTCAACTGTACATATATGTAGAGATAAAGATAAAGATAAAAAGAGCGAGAGCATTAGTTTAAGTAGTCGCCTAAGTAAATTTTGATAAACACAATTCAGTTGTCATTCAGCCGCCACAACTAAACAGAATAGCATGTAGTTAAGCTTTATCTTAGACCTGTAGACATTTTCGGGGTAATTTTTGAATGAATGTGAGTATATATTGTGCATGTATGTGATTATTTTGTGTGAGTCTGTTAAACTTTTGAATATATGTATTTTGTTTTAGTTTGTCATATATGATAACGATAATAATGATAATAAAGATATTATTTAGTTAGTGTACGAAGATGCGTTTAGTTTATAAGTCAACTGCACAACGATTACAAAAACGATATAATGTAATAAAAAATATAATTAGTAAATTATAAATTAAAGACTTTTATTTCTATTTAATATAAAATAATTTCTGTATATAAATGAATTGTTAATTATAGAATATTTGGGGAATTGAATAGGAAGATAGGCAGCTGATAGAATAGTTAATTTGCTGCTGAAGGTTATGAAATTCTCTTGTTGTTAGAAAATTCCATATAGAAGACGAGAGGGGTTATTGTAGTATCATTTGACTTTTTAAATAAACAGAAGAGAACAAAAATTCCAAAGATAACAATATTTTCCCTGATGTTTATCAAATCAAAATTTCGTTGCATACTTTTGTGCTCAATCAAAATGATAAACATATAAATCCTGTTGCATGCTTTTAGGCTGAATTATTTTCATAACAACCCTGCACAGTGAGAGCAGTAGAGTGAGTTGTTACGTTTGTTGCTGATTAGAATTTAATTTTTTATGTTAAATCTAGAAAAATCTAACAAATCTATATTTTGAACTTGACTTTAAAATATTAATTCTTGGCATTTCATATGCAAATTTATTGTAGCGCATATCCAAATAATTTTGTAGAACTTTAGGATAAACAAACCTCTGCCCTATAAAGTAATTGCGAATTGCAATAGTCGGAGTCAAATCAAATGTATACAAAAATCCTTTACACGAAGAATTCTTTGTTATTTTTATAGAGAGCTTTTATGCGAATTTTTGTTATAATAAATACTTTAAAGAAGACTTTTGCTTATTTTTCTTTTAAATCTTTAAAATACCTATTAGACTATGATTAAAAAACAATTTATATATTGGATACATCATTAATAAATATAGCTCTTTAAACTTGAATGCTAATATATTTAATAAGTATTTTTAGATACCATATGCCACTAAATGAGATCAGGTTTTTATTTCGAAATGGTTTTTAATTAATAGAAATCAAGTTTTGGTAAATTTCAAATATAAAATACGCCGACAGAACGGTAAAACAAAAGAAAAAACAATTACGCCCACACCTTCGAGATATACTTTGGTAGCTATTGAAGAGATCGTGATTAGCCAAAAGAACAGAAAACTGATTTGCGGTTGCAGTGGGCAAGCATAAGCCTTGTGTACATATTACAGGTATAATGATGGGTTTATAATCGAAAAGAATCATTAAACATTATGTCTACAAGCGTATAAAAGATATAATTATAATATATAAAGGTAGATACGTATACCCACCGTAGCTAATGGCCAAACAAGTGACTGATTTATGTCTGCAGTATTTGTGAAAATATCATTAATGCCCACACTAAAACGCTAATCGGTGCTCAACAGCTACACTTAGATACACAGATACATAGCCAGATAGATACATCTACGTGCCAAACAGCATATGAATTTGTATCTTTCGTATCTTTATCTCATGGCTTGGTTTAAGCTGAAACCGCAATGCTTCCTTTGTTTTGCATAACTCAAGACTGTGGCTTCGAGCATACATATAAATAAATATATGTATTTTCGTGTATTTAAATTTCCAGCTGACGTATTTGTTGACTGATGAATTTTATACAAATTTGATACACTCGAGGTGAACTTGATTTTTGTTGCTGCTGTTATTTTAGTTTGTATTTATTTATTTTTTATATCTTTTTTTTTTTTTTTTTTTTTTTGTGTTTGTGAAATATGTAGAAGCATCTTTGCAGAAGCGGCTGAACAAGTTTTGTTCGCAACATTATACGAAATTCAAATTAAAGCTAATAAATAGTTAGGCGCTCGGCTATTTTGTATACCCTGAACCTATTGAAAATGGGAATTCAGGGTATAATGGTTTTTGTGAAAATGTATGTGCATACATATTCTGGGAAATAAGCACATTTTGATGATATTAACATATTTCGAAAGTTTCATTAAGATCGTGCATCTAGAAATGGAGTTATTAGCGTCCATGGCGTAGCCCAACCCGTCCCCAAGCCACGGCAGCAACTGTGTAAAAAAGAAGAGTTTCATTTTCTTGGCAGGCTTCAGGGTATCTCGTAGTCGAGCAGTCTCGACTAGAGCCTTTTTACTTATATCTTCTCTTCTTTTTTTGTAGCTTTTTTTGCCTACAAGCTTTGCTCGTTGCGGTCACAGCCTTTGCCTAAAACCAAATTATATTTTATTTACTTATTTATATATTTCTGTTTTTTCTTTATCTATCGATTTCATTTTAATTCGTTGAAAATCTGAAAACTTGTCTAACTAACCTTCAGTTTAGTCACATAGCTAGACCAAATTGAGTCTAGGGAGTGGCCGCACTTAAGCTCGATGA
Organism: Drosophila buzzatii; assembly: GCA_035045845.1. NCBI lineage: Eukaryota > Metazoa > Arthropoda > Insecta > Diptera > Drosophilidae > Drosophila > Drosophila buzzatii. The sequence goes on from JAWNOS010000505.1 coordinate 6,926,720, forward strand.
CAGCTGGCAACGCTATGAATTGAGCGCAACAAATGGTTAAGGATGTGCCATTACCATACGTGACAGTGATCGACTATGCTCAACTTCAGCTATCGATTACGATTCTTTAATTTAAGCAACAGTTCGAAAAGGATTCGCTGTAGCATAATTATGACAGTGATGGACTATGCTCAATTTCCGTTATCGATTACCTATAATCAATAAAAGCTCAACATTTTGCTCAAAATTTACATAATTCCTCGTTCGGGCATGTTTGCAAACTTGAACCTGTAAATCCCCGCAATATTTAAACGCACATCGAATAGGTAGGCGATCGCCATAAATTTGTATATAATATGTAAACAATAAACTTGATAATTTGCATGTGAAACTTGTAAAATGAACAATTTTTGGGCGTAGAATTCAAAGAGCCTTTCTGTCTCCGACAAATACAGCGCTCCCACCTGCAAACATATACGTACGTATGTCTGTGTGTGAGTGCGTCAACTTGAACGCTTCTATATGTAGAGGTATAAAGCAAGCGAACCAGTTCGTATTAAAATAAAATAACTCGTTCAGCGTGTCGTTTATTTTAAATTAATTTTGAATATCGAATTTTCGATGATTTTTATTTGTCGCACAAATTTGACCAAGACGCGTAGAATGTATTAAGCAGCATCTTAAAGCCAGTTGAACCCGCCATTAGCTATTACACACACAAGATTACATACATATAAATATCTCGATATATATTAAGTGATGTGCATATATGTATGCATGTGTGTGTGTGTGGCAACATTATATGTTTATTTCTAATTTTGCTTTTGTTTTAACTTGGGCCGCTGATCACTTAACAGCCTTGTGTCTGTCGGCGCGTGTGACCGACACTGCTCCAATTTTTTCGGCTTGATTTGCACTAAAAAAGCAAAATATAAAAAAAGAAGCGAAAATTCAAGACATTGCTGCTTCTTATTTAAACAGCAACTAGGCTAATTTACAGGCCCGACCATTGAGCTGAAGTGCAGCACTCTCGCATGGCCATAAATCAAAAGTCAGAGTCCGAGTTCAGTCCAAACACCTTCCGTTTGGCCGTTTTGGCTCGAGCTGAACTTGAAAGCCAAATGAAAAATTAGCTCAATCACAAGTTCGAAAAGATTTATGTGAACTCAAGTAGATAAGACGATTGCAATTCATTTACTTCAATTTCAGACATTAAGAGCTCATAATATATATACAAATATATATATTTTTTTTCAAAAATTATCAAGTTTCAGAATTTGAAAGATGATATATGTAGAAGATGTACGCATGTAACGATATATTTATAAAGTTTGATAATCCGATTTATGGCGAACATCTTCTGGCAAAGAAACTTTCGCTTAAGCTGGCCGGGCCGATGTGTAAGCTAAAATTACATAATTCCCACACAAAAGTATTCTGAGCAACAGGTTTTCAGTGGAATCCGATAAGCGTTGTATCCCAGTTCCAGATGTGACCCTCACGAGCACAAGGATTTCAATGCCAATGGCCGGCAATTGGGCCAATAAATTGGCCAGGCTGAAACTGGTTGGATGGTCGGCCAGTTACACTTTTGCTCTGATGCCCTGATGCCTGACTGAAGGTGTCCTTGATACGACTTAGTTATTAATGGTTTCTCTTCTCGCTTTTTTAATGGAAGAGCAAACACGTTTTTTTTTTGGGTTTTGACAACTTTAAAGCCTCGCACTCTGTACTCACTCGGCTCGGTTGGGTTTAATGAAATTTCACAGCTACTTAATAAATGTTAAGTTGAATATAAAATAAACCGTTAGAATCGAGTGTAGCCGAAAATAAATAAACATCGACTGTCATCAGTTACTTGTTCATATATCAATAAAACTGTTGCTGTTCAAAAGTCGATTTTTATGTTGAATGTTAATTATTTGCGTGAGTTATAGCACAGCGAATTGGACAGGAACATAAATATAATGAAAACGAAATCGAATCGTTCTCTTTACAATAAAGCAACTCAATCAAACTGAAATTGAAAGTATGCTTAAAAATAAACTTAAAAGTATGCAAATAAATTGTATAAAATATTTAATCAATTTTGAGAATGCACAACAATAAACGTAAAGGCCATGCACGCTTTTAATGAAGCTGTTCTCAGAAAACATATCTTATGCATTCGAATTTGGCATATAAATTTAGTTTAGCCAAGACTTTTCCAACTTTTGGCAAACAAAAGACCAGAAGTATGCTTTGTTTTCCCCATTCTGAGTGTATCCCACAGCTTATCACAGTTCTATTTCAATTTAGCTTAAACTTCCTTAAACTCGAAAATAGCCAAAAATAAAATATAAATTATAATAAATATCTGAAACCGAACTAGTTGGTCGAGTCTGGTCTGGCCTGTCTGATAGTCTGCTTATTTACATAAATATAAATCTAAAGCAGCTTGACAAGTAATAAAATTTGCTCTGCCTTGACTAGTATGTAGATGCGATCACATACATAAATACATTCGCATATTTGTATAAAGGATAAATTTGCATAAATCATAAGCACAATTAAAGATGTCCAAAAAGTTGTATTCTCTTTTGCTGACGCAACACACTGTGACATTTGGATAGTATATATGTACAAAAATGTTTTTTTTTTCTTTTTTTTTTTTTTTTTTTTTGATAGTATATACGTACATGGCGGCCGATAGGGGCTTATGATAGAGTGGTATAAATAATCAAGCCTATTCTTGTCAGCGCTATTTCTTTTTGGCAATATATAATTTAAAGGCTTGATTATAATTTTAATGGGCTGTGCGTGCAGATCTTTAATTACGCATAGACAGATGTTGAGATATTTGTTCCTTGCCTTCAATTGACACCTAGTGGAAAAAGATTTATGAATCGATTTAAATTCGAATAAATCTGCTCTTAATTCAACCAGATATGCTAGCTATAAAAAAAGTTACACGTTATTTCCGTAAATACAACAAAGGGAAATCGTTTTCGTTCTTCTATAAAATGTTGCTAATTGTTATACAGCTAACATAAATAAATATACAAACATATATATCTATATATTATATAATATGTATAGTGTCTAGAATCTGGTTAGACGTCGCTGTCAATACATCTGGCTTTGGCCCATGTCATGGACATCGGGTGCGTTAATTTGACAAGCCAGTTTTGTAATTAATTTGAACAAAAAAAATGTGATGCTCACACACACGCACACACTCGCTGCTTGATCAATCAAATAGTCAAAAAGCAGAGTATTGGCACGTCCTTCGCTCATTTGCGTCTTTACATAGCAGTTGGATAATACTCAAAGCTTTAATTTCATTTCATCATGCCAGCAGTCACATGTTGTAAGCAGCCATGATGCCGCCGAAATAGTTTTCTTTCCTCTATCAAGTTTTTGGCATGATTTTTCTGAATTACAATTTAGTTTTTTAGTTTTTTTTTTTTTTAATTTTTATTTGTAATGTTTATTTTCTTGTCACAATGACTTCTCGAAAATGTCAGCCGGTGTCATTGCCTCTGTGCAAAGCAAGTTATGACCCGAATTGTCAGCATCACAGCGCATAGCATCGTTCATCTGGTCATCTGGTCTTCGTCTAGGTGGAGGTTTCCCCATAAAAAAGAATATCTAATAGGCGGATGCATAAGTGTGTGCTCGTGACGGTCATCCAAGCAATTAGCTTCTTGGGGTGACTTCCTAAAGCCAAACTCTTTACGAGTCTGCCTCATTTAGGAGCATTTAATGTCCCCCCCATTGCATAGCACTCACTTTGCAGCACGCAATTATGACTGCTAACACACATCGCTGATAGCCACTTTAGCAGATAGATATAAACAGCTTTTAATAATGTCATTCAAAACAAGAAGCGTGCACACTGAGAGAAATTCTAGCTGCCAAATGATTGAAAGATTACAGAATAATTGCAGAGCTGCAGAGCTGCAGTGCTGCAGAGCAATAAAAATGAAAAAATAAAAGTCTCAAACATATTCCCTTCACTATCTGAACACATCCTTGAACGTGCAAAGCAGTGCTCCTCTCTCTCTCTCTCTCTCTCTCTCTCTTATGCTGTCCCTTTTCTGCCTTTTATCTGCTCACCTGCATCATCTCTCTTCCTTCTTCGTTTTATTTCCTCTGCTCTAATATCGTTGGCTAGTCCCATGTCCCTCTTCCATCATTCCCCTTCCCTCTTCATTTTTTTCCATCATTCCCCTTTTCTCATCACTCTGAATTCTTGCTTGCTGGCTAGTCCCATGTCCCGCTTCCATCATTCCCCTTTCCTCTTAATTTTTTTCCATCATTCCCCTTTTCTCATCACCCTGAATTCTTGCTTGCCTTCTCTCTTTCCTATTTTCACTTCCCTCTTCCTTGTTCCCTCTCCATTTTATCCACCTTCCCCCACTCACTGCCTTGTCTTCTGGATTTTGCCCAACATTAACAACAGCAATTTTTGTGTTCAGTGTATAACAAAAAGCGAATCGAAAAGCAGATCTGAAGAATATTGATATTTTTAGTTAAATACTAACAAGTCAAAGTCGTTATCTATAAATGATTATTGCTTAAATCTATATCTTCTTCGGCTGCCTCTCGAGCAGTGTATTCACTTGTCCACAGATCACGGACTTCAATTGTTGTCCCATTTAGCACCTCATTCATGAAAAAGTGATCTAGATACGAGACAAGCTATAAATATTTGAAATATGCAAAATCGTCAGCTCGATGAGTTTCAATTTCAGATTTTGATGGGCTTCGAGTGGATTTCAGTTATTGTTGTCGCGTGGGCAGTTACCAAAATGGTTCAGCTTGCAGTCGTTTCAACGAGACTTTGGCGTGACTAGCACTCGAGCATGTTTTGGGCATCACAAATTAATAAATGCAGCTTAAAATAATAATGAAAAAAAAAACGTTGGTAACTCGTTTGGCTGCTGCTGCGGCGGCTGCTGCTGCTGGTGACTGCTGTCAGCCGCTTGGACGCGCAAAATTGATGCGCCAATGGCTTCAGTTGCACTGGCTCTGGCACTTGCATATCTCGCATTCGCATCTCTGCATCTCCATCTCCATCTGGTTGCATCTTTTTTGTTTTTATTGAAAAACAAAATGTGTACGGGCGATTGTCGAGCGTTTGTGTGTGTGTGTGTGTGTTCATGTTGTTGTTTTTTTATTATTATTATTATTTTTTATTTTTTTATTTTGCGTTTAAAGGTCATTTGGTTATTGGGGCTGCAGCGTCTGTGTGTGCGCCTACCTTAACATTCAGAGCTCAATTCCAAAGTTGGACGACACGACTGACCCGCCATACGCACCAGCAGCAACAGCAGCAGCATTACCAGCATCAGCAACCGGTTCATCATCTTCATCTTTGCTGCTTTAGGCCTAATCTCAGCTACAAACAGCTGTAATCTCTGTGAGCCATGCCTGGCCATGTTTGCACTTAGACAACGCCTGCATGGAATGCAGCAGTAGCTGCGGCAGCCGCGGCAGCTAATTTCATTTGCAACTCAACTAAATAGCTATTTGCCCATTGCTTCGCATCGATTCAAGCCTTGAAAGCGATTGCCAAAATTACAACATCTTCGTCTTCGAATGTTAATCTCGTTTACAAATTAGACTTGGCATGACAATATGTTTAACACTCGGCGAGCACATTATCCAGGGGCATTTAAATTACTCAAAGCGAACTACAACAGACAGAAAAAAAAAAAAAAAACTAAAGAAACTTAAATAAATAAAAATAGTGAAGAAAAAAGAGTTCAAGCTGAGAAGCAATTGGCCTGGGCTTAGATCCACTAGTCACTAGTCTTTTAATATATTTGCTCAAATAAAAGTAGCTAAATAGAAAAGTCAATAAAAAAGGCAAAGATAAATTTGGAGACATTGTCTCAGCTGCTGCTGATGATGCTGGTGCTAGATTATTGATTTGCATATTTTTAATTTAATAAATTATGATTATTTTGTTGTAGTGCGTTTAGTTATGTTATGCGATTGTTGAAAGGCAACAACAATAGCATCAAGAGCAGCACTCGCCACTGCGACTGAGCAGCTGGTGAGCGACTGAGCTTTGAGTACGAATACCTGGCCGAAAACTGGCAACGGGTTGGTCAGTTGTTGGCGTCAGCGTCTTTGTTGGCAGCATCTTCACTCGCTGCGAGTGTTAACAGCTGTCGCCCAAGTCGTCGTCGTCGTCGTCGTCGTCGCAGCAGCAGCAACAAAAGCAGCAACTGCGACAGCGCTGGATTCGACGCCCCGAGTATATATAAGTAGAGAATCTACAAGTTTTGATGCTTTAGTTGCTAGCCCAGAGTCGACCCAGAAGTTGAGGCATTTTTTTGCTCGGCATCGATCCAAAATTCAATTGACCATTGAATTTTGATACGATCGACACACACAAGGATTATACACGAAACACAATTTATTTTCGGGATATATAATCTTTATATAAATATATATAAACGTTATCTGGCTGCCGTCCGTTGCAGTTGAAAGTGCTCAATATGGTAACTAAACTTAGTTCCAATATAGAAATAAAAGACAATCGTGACAAAGTGTTGAAAAATAAGTGTTGCCAAAGGCGAGAAGAAAGAAAAGACAATTGAACAATTCACAAAAATCAATTATTCGTACTTTGCCTTTGATATATATAGTCGCAATATATATATACATCTGTATTTGTAGAACAAGGCAGAGCCAGCTGCAGAGCTCTGTTTATCTTACGATCCAAGTGACATTTAGAGTTAATCGTAATTACACGTCCGGTTAGGGCCACGTTGTCCAAGTGCTACTGAGCGATCGTCAACATCGTTAGCCATGTTACGCATACGCCCGTTGCGCCCACGTGGACTGAGCAAGTGAAGCAAGTGGTCAACGCTGTTGCATTCTGCCCGCTTAGCTGAGCTGTCAGCGTTTGCGTCTTTAATCATTAACATGACTTTCAGTTGGCAGCAGAAGCTCTGGCATCGTTTTAGCCAGGGTTTCTATGTCAAATGCAGCGAATGAGATGAAAACTTGTTTGCATCATTTGCAAATCTTCCATACATTTCATGGATTGACCTTTGAATTGGCATATTTAGGCAAATGACCATTAAATGTTGCCTTTAGTTATAGCTCGCTCGATGTAAAATTCTTGGCTGTGCCATTGAAAGATGATCAACGTCGATCGGTTAATTAACTGCATCAAGTTCGTTGCCTAAGTCTTTCGATTGCAACATTAAGATCTACGGCAAAAGATCAAAGAATCGAATGGAAAAAAGTGCCAAAGGCAGATTAAAGAGGCTCTGATCTCAGTTAACAAATGTGCTTAAGAACCTTAAAGATGATATATTGAAGAGCAATTAGTGCTGATGCAGTACGAAGTAAATGAAGGCAAAAATAATGAAGAAAACAAATCTTTGTTGTATATATTTCTATTTATATCTAAATATTAACTTTGATTTATTTAATTTTTCTTACTTAACTACTCATTGAATTTTCAAACTTCTGATTTGTGTTTTCCCAAGTCGAAATTCACCCAAACCACTTCACATAAATCATCCGAAAAATCGTCATTAATGAAAACGTGTAACATTTGCTCACTTTCGTTGATGGCTTGACCCAAATGTGCGTCATTGACGTTTCCGATATGAACGTAAGGTCAGATCGGTTGTAAAACAAATTAATTAACCATAAATTAGCATATTAAATTACAGGGAAACGTGCTCCCAGCTGTAAATGTCAAATACAAATCAAAATAGACAAGATCTCATAGGCCATAAGGACTTATGTCTCGCTAAAGCAAACATATGTTTTTTTTGGCATTTGCTGAGCGTGTTTGATAGAAGCTAGAAACTCAGAGCACTTAGAGAGGCACAGCCATATAAAACTCGTGAAATTCTTAATGTCAGAGATAATATCACTTCATTAGGCTTCTTATGATATAATTCCAACAAAAAACTGGAAGCGGACGTCTGTTTGATATCCTTTCACTTTCGAGCTGCGAGGTGCTAACTAAGCCCCATGTTGAGCATCTATGCGATTTAAGCATTTGAATATCAAACGAGTTTAGAGCATCTCGAAAAAATTTCAAGTTCATTAACAACCGAATTTTAAGAGTCATTTACATTTCAATATATAATGAATTGTTGTTGGAGTCTGTTTAAAGATCTGACGATAAGTCAAACTTTTTGCTAGAATATATACGTATATACGTATATATATTTATATTATATATATAGAAATGATTCTTTTGTTATAGGAATTTGAAGATATGGCCAGTTTTATGGCGGCGATCAATGATTAGTGCGTATGCTAATTTGGTTTTAGCGACGACTTCAAATTTTCTCACTTTATTAATGGCCGATCGGCGATTATTGTTGTATAATCGCGTTGTCTCTGATGGCTAAAATAAAAAACTAGTCAGCCAGAATTTTGTTGGTTTGCTGGCACAGCCGGTTTGTTGCATAATTAGCTATTTCTGTAGATTTCGGTAGATGCTAGATGGTCCGCACGGACGTTAGTTATCAAAGAATTCTCAGTGATTTTGAGATGTCCGCAAATTAATTGCAGTCGGAGCCATTTACCACTTTCGTTAACGTTCTGCGTTAACAGTTTCGCTGTGACCTTGTCCAGATCGCATAATATGATAATTATCAGACATTAGATTCGTTGACAGCCACGGAAGAAGCCATGTGATTTAATCTATGCACATTTCATTTTTTATTTTATTTGGTCTTGGAGATCTTGTCTCCAAAGCTAATTAATTATTTCACCTGCATTTTGTCGTTTTCCTTTTCATTGTGATTTTCGTAATTTTAATTGGTTTGTGGATCAGAGATTTGAGAGCACAATCAAGTTTGGCTAGGTTTCGGATCGCTACCGTGACCTAGAGATGATGTCAAAGTTGAATGTCTTCGACTCTACACGTCAACATCTTTATTGTAATTGCCAGCTATATGTTGTTGTTGTTGTTGTTGTTGTTATATGCAAATGGCAGACATTGTCTGAACTTTAACAAACGACTTTTGTGCCGTTAAACGTTGCTGTCTATGCTTTAACAATGTTGCCTTGTATTTAGACCTAGAGCAAATCACTTTAGCTACAAGTATTAGACAACGATTCGATAAGGTACTTAACTCAGGTGTCAGCGATTGTGGCAACTTAACAGCCAGGCAACTACATTTGAACATCTTCTTTAGCTGTATTAACTCGATTTCTTTCTGTTTCGTTTCTCTACAGAGAAGTGCACTTTTTGTCTTGGCGCTTTGCGTTGTGGCAGTTGCCACCGCATCGGCTGATACTCCAGTGGTAAGTACAGACACATCTAATACAATTACAGCTCAGAGCATCAATAGAATAATTCATTAATTTCAGCGTAAGATTCGTGCTGCACAGGGTTATTCCTATCCTGTACCAGATGTGCCATTTGTCTTGCCGCCGCGCACCACTTCTCCACCAGTGACCAGGGCTACGACTCGAGTGCCCTCGACCTACCTTCCTCCCACAAATAAGCCACAGCCACCAGTGATCATTACTCGACGACCATCTCCACCAACAACTAGTCGTCCAGTGATAACAACCAGGGCTACCATTCCTTCTACTGTGGCTCCAACCTACTTGCCACCTACGAACAAGCCACAGCCACCAGTGACTCGCCGACCAACTCCACCATCAACCACCAGAGCTACAACTCGCCCACCAACTACGCGTCCACCAACTCGTCCACCAACTCGTCCACCAACTCGTCCACCAACTACGTACTTGCCACCCACAACCCGTAGGCCACCACCCCCACCAACCCCGACTCAACCTCGTACGACCCGCCCACCCAGTACTGTAGGACCTACCTACTTGCCTCCTACAAATAAGCCACAGCCACCTGTGACGACTAAGCCTCCAGTCATCATAACCACTCGTAGGCCAACACCTCCTCCAGTCCGTACGACTAAGCCTCCAGTGATCACCACTCGTAAACCAACTCGTCCACCAACCACGTACTTGCCTCCCACAACCCGTAGGCCACCACCCCCACCAACCCCGACTCAACCTCGTACGACCCGCCCACCCAGTACTGTAGGACCTACCTACTTGCCTCCTACAAATAAGCCACAGCCCCCTGTAACGACTAAGCCTCCAGTCATCATAACCACTCGTAGGCCAACACCTCCTCCAGTCCGTACGACTAAGCCTCCAGTGATCACCACTCGTAAACCAACTACCACTACCCGTAGGCCACCACCACCACCCCCGACTACACGTCGTACGACCCGTGCACCCAGTACTGTAGGACCTACATACTTGCCTCCTACAAATAAGCCACAGCCCCCTGTGACGACTAAGCCCCCAGTAGTCATTACCACTCGTAGGCCAACACCTCCTCCAGTCCGTACGACTAAGCCTCCAGTGGTCATTACCACCCGTAGACCAACACCACCACCAACCCCAAAACCGACGTACTTGCCTCCAGTGGTCGTCACCACTCGTAAACCAACACCTCCTCCAGTTCGTACGACCCGCCCTCCGAGTACTGTAGCACCAACCTACTTGCCTCCTACAAATAAGCCACAGCCCCCAGTGGTTATTACCACTCGTAGGCCAACACCTCCTCCAGTTCGTACGACTAAGCCTCCAGTGGTCATTACCACCCGTAGACCAACACCACCACCAACCCCAAAACCGACGTACTTGCCTCCAGTGGTCGTCACCACTCGTAGACCAACACCTCCTCCAGTTCGTACGACCCGCCCTCCGAGTACTGTAGCACCAACCTACTTGCCTCCTACAAATAAGCCACAGCCCCCAGTAGTTATTACCACTCGTAGGCCACCACCTCCTCCAGTTCGTACGACCCGCCCTCCGAGTACTGTAGCACCAACCTACTTGCCTCCTACAAATAAGCCACAACCCCCAGTGGTTATTACCACTCGTAGGCCACCACCTCCTCCAGTTCGTACGACTAAGCCTCCAGTGGTCATTACCACCCGTAGACCAACACTACCACCAACCCCAAAACCGACGTACTTGCCTCCAGTGGTCGTCACCACTCGTAGACCAACACCTCCTCCAGTTCGTACGACCCGTAGACCACCTCCACCACCTACCCCAACATACTTGCCCCCTTCTACCACCCAGAGGATAACGACCCGTAGAACCACTCCGTACGTGCCAACGACCCGGGCTATTGTGACAGTACCGCCACCGACCAAGCACCAGGGCTATCAGTATCCCAAGCCCAGCATTCCCTTTAATTTCTAAGCACCCGTACAGCAGCTCAGTTATAGTCGTCGATGAATTCAACGACGACCGCAAGGCAGATGGGTGACATTTCATTTCATTTTAATTGAAATATTATTGTCTGAGGGAGGGGATGCAATAACTGATGCTCTCTAAATATATCTAGCAATGCAAATGCCAACCATATCTATAGGGCTAGATACATCTAGTCAATACAGTCGAAAAGATTTTTACAGCGTTTCATGAGGGTGCTCGAAATTGCGATACCACTGAAGCGTCAGCAAGAATTCAACTTGTTTGTTTTTATGAATTAATGAATCGCATACTCATACAATTAGGGATCACCGTATATGTATCTAATTTTTTGTAAACCTCTTAATATGTACTATACTACGCACACTTGATATGTTTTATGTTTCCCGTCTCAAGACTATTTAGCTCTATGTTCAAATAAAATGAAAACAAACAAATCGTTCAAAAACATTTCTATAGACCGAACAAAACAAAAAAATAGGTTTATTAAATGTGGTTTCAATGCATATTTATTTCGACAACGGGAAATGTGTTCAGCGCTTGTTATTGTTATTAATATTAAGTTTTTATTTTCTATAGTTATGCTAAGAGCAGATACAACTCGCGTGAGGTTGGTACTGTAAAAGTGTGGATCGTTTGACTTTATGGCAAGGTTTGTATTGGACGTGAGACATAAGACTTCAATCTTATACGTATGAAATGCTGATAAGTATGACGATGATTGGAAAGCATGATTATGTATATAGAGATAATCGTATCATCGAATAAGGGTATTAGCTTTGACAAGATAGCATCTTACGCAATATGATTGCCAAGGATGATGTTGATCATTATCAAAATGATGATGTTACTGGTGATATGAACTCTACTCTCTTAAGAACGCTAAGAACTCTCTAAGATATATCTATAAAGCTATTCAGGATATATCTATAAAATGAAAGATGGATACCTAACTTAAACGGAACTTTTTAAAAATTAGTTCAAAGGCTCGAGTACTACAAAAGAGTTTGATTTCCATGACTCTTAGTAGACTCTTAGGCAAGCTAGATTTCAATATAATTTTCAAGAATTCGCCAAACCTCACAAAAGTTTTTCGATTTCACGAAATGTATATTTTATATGATTACTTTTGGTTATCAGCCGAATTATCAACTTTTGAGTTAGTGTCAAATGCTGTTTAATTAGCCTTAAAAGCATTTAAATTCGATAATTACTTTATTCAGCTTGACTTTTCACTCAATGGAGCAGAGTTTTAAGCACTTCGGCTAAGCAATTGTTTCTCGTTTGAATTCTTTATCGCGTGCATTGCTCGGCGCGATCTTGAGCTGTTCATGGTGGTTGCCTTTAAAGTATCTCATTTTCTTTTCCACGCCGAGATCGGGCGCACGAAATCTTTTAGGCAATTAATTTATTTGTCTATTACTTTGCTTTCGTATGTTAAACTTTCTAATTAGCTGCTGAAGTGCAGCCGCAAGTTTTTTAGGGGCTGCTTGGCCAGAGCTGCAAGCAGTCGTGTTTGCGATTCGCGATGAGGAAGTCGCGTCCCGTGCGCCAAGAGATACCGATATCATTCATTTTTACTGTGAAAAATGTTTATAAAGCCAAGAGTGCAGCTGGAGCCCGAGTTAAAAGATAAATCGCTGCGGGATCCAAATCCTGCCACAGGCGGCACAAAGCAAAAGGCTAATAGCAGCCTCTGGCCACGGATTATGGGCCTGCTCTATGTGTACACAATTGTGAGCCGAGTGCCATTAGATCAGTGCAGAGCAAATAAAACTTTCCATTTTACAGATGTCTCTTATGGTCGTCAAGGTCGCATCAACAGCAGCCTTATATCAACAGCAACAGCAGCAGCAGTTACCCAACCACATTGAGGGCCAGACGCTGTCGGAGACAACGCCAAGCACTGAAAGTGACGACAGCTCGAGTCAAGCGGCGGAACGTTTAAACATTGAGAAGATGCGTGCCAAGTTACAGCAATTGCAGCATGAGCAGCAGCAGCAATATCGTCTACAGCAGCAACAGATGCAGCTGCATCTACAGCAAATGCAACAGCAGCTGCACCTGCATGGCAACAATGTGGAGGATCTGGAAGCGGAGAGTGGCACAGGTGGTGCTGGTGGTGTTGGTGGTGGTGCTGGCGAAACTGCCTACTTATTGGAGCGTGCCGACGACGTTGCGCCCATTTACGGAACATGGCGCACGAAAGCGAGACGACCCCAGCCGCCAGACGGCAACGCGCTGCAGCACGCAACGCCTGCCGATGGCGACGCCAGCGATAATCATCTGTATGAGCGGCTGCCTAAGCGATCCGTCACCATGACGCCGCTGCGTGATGTTTTGCGCGATCAGCTGCCCCGCCCACCGCGCCTCTCCACGCAGCGGCCGCCCTCGTCGGCGGCATTGCTAAGGCGCCAATACTCCGAGACGCCAGGCACGTTGGCTATGCGCGATGATTTCAAGCCAAAGCCATTTCACTTTCCCTTCGACGGTCCGCTGCCGGAGCAGTTCAAGAAGGATGAGGCGGAGCGCCTGAACAACATCCAGGAAATCTTGAACAACATGCATATCAATAATCCGCTGCCCAGCAAGATGCCCGGCCTGGTCATGATGCCCACTGGACTGCACATTGCGGGCAGCTATAAGAACCTGAAGTCCAGTGGCATAGCCAACTTCTTTCGGGGCAAGCGCAACAAGAAACAGATGCAGTTCAGCATTCCACTGCCCATGTTTCCCATGGCCATGCCGATGACCATGTATCCAGGTGCGCCACACCAACGCGTAGCTATCGAGCAGTTGTATCCGTATAAGCCACGCTCGCCACAGGATATCAATTTGCTGGCACTGCAGCAGGCGCCAGTTGGCAAGCCCAGCTCCAAGAAGAAGAAGCAGAAGAAGCAACAGCAGCAGGAGCAGAGCAACTACAACATGTTGCTGGAGCACGGCAGCCAGCAACACTTCCTGGTCGATCCCTTCCTGCAGAGCTTTCCGCCCATCATAGCGCTGAATGCAACGCGTCAGCCACAGCATAAGCGCATACCCTTCAAGGTGAACCTAGACATCTATCCGGTGCTGCCACCCTCTAGACCCGCCTCCGTGTTGCGCCATCCCTATCAGAGCGACTACGCAGTGCCCACAGCTGGCGTGCTGGCTGCGTCGTCTGGCTCCATCTATGCTCAGCCGCAGACGCAGACGCATCCACATCCGCAGCTGCAGCTCCAGCAGAGTCTGTACCAAACGCCCTTCAAATTCCCCACACAACCACCCAGTCACCTGCCCATGATCTTCCCCGATCAGTCCATACGCTACAGCCAGCAGCAGGCGATCTATCAATCGGGCAAGTTTGCGCCGCAATCTCAGGCGAACGATGACTGCGTCTATGGTCAATCTGGTAGCACCAGCAACAGCAATGCCAATAGCGGAGCTGTTGAGAGCAGCAGCAATCAGATAATGCTGCATCTGAATGTCTTTCCCAAGCAGAAGCCTTCGCCAGTGGTGCGCGCTTCCACCAATCCCTTTTACAATCACAATTTTTCTGGCTTGCAGCGTAATACATTCAGCGCCAGTGAACGGGAGCAGCCACTGCCAAAGCCACCAAGTCCAATCGAACCACGACAGGTGACTGCCACACAGTCACAGGCTGGCAACAACTCGCATAATACAACAGCTCAGCAGCAACAGCAACAACAACAGCAACAGCAGCACCAACAGCAGCAGCAACAGCAGCAACAGCAACAACAACAGCAGCAACAGCAACAGCAGCAGCAACAACAGCAGCAGCAACAGCAGCAGCAACAACAGCCTGTAAATCACTCGATTTCACGCAGCGATAACCTCTCGCTCGTCGACTTTGATCATCCCATTGTGGCTGCCGAGGTGCCACAATTGCCGCATCCTGCAGCACTCACCGGCCACCCAGCTCTGTCCTCCAATCATGGTCGCTACAGCGCCCAAGGTGAACATATTCGCTATCACAAGAATCCGCACATCGATCAACTGGCCGCCGAGGCACAGACTGCTTCGCTCTTTCGCTTTCCCGTCGAGGATCTAATCCAGTTCCAAGTAGATGATGCACTCTAAATATAGTTCTAGCTATAGGACTTATATATACTTATACATATGCATATAATAAATAAATCAAATATTTTTTTAGTTTATATCAAATATGAGAAAGTCTAATTTTTCAGCTCTCAAAAAGTGTGAATAAATATTAAGCTTAGTTGGGGGAGAGTATTATGCTTGGGTTGACTTAATTTTAAGCATTTTTATAATTTTTCCAATTATCAAATTCCATTTGCCTTCTTTATTTTGATTTTGAGAATTTTTTTAGACGAATTTGATAAAAAATCTTGAATTTTCATATCAATTGATTGTCTTTGTCATCTACCTTCTTTATAATTAAATCAGATATGGTCCACAGACTCTAGCACTCATTGCAGCAGATATAGCTCTTCCGGCACTCACTCCTCGGGCCATCTCTATAAATTTCCCATTGCCTAACAAAACGTTGTAGTATACTTTCAGGCTGCCACAGAAAACGATCTGCATGAAATTTCTCTGCACAGTGTGTACACACTTGCACATGTATTTCATTGCCACTCGTTTTGCGCATGCGCGAAATATGTATCAAAACAAAACCGGCGACAGGCACGAAACCAGTATTTACCACTGTTTGGCCGAATCACGCACGCCGTTGGCCAGCAAAGAACGCCAGCAGCAGCAGCAGCAACAGGTAAGACGGCCAGATAGACAGAAGGTGAGCGAGCGTCGCGTCGTTAAGACGTTGCTGCGGTTTAAAAATTCGTCGGAAACGGTCGGCAAAAGCAAAAAACACTAAAAACGAATAAAACAAGCGCAAAAAGTAAAGCAACAAAATATATATTCGGAACCAGAATCAAGTTTTGTGCCTGGCGTCATAGCCGAACGTTGTTGGTTTTTGCGCGTGAATAAAAGTGAAATAATCATTTAATAAGTGTAATAACGGTTAAGCTAATCAAGTGAGTGAGAGAGACAGAGATATATGGAGAGCAATGCGAGCTGGCTAGAGCCTAGGCATCTATAGTGCTTGATGGTTTATGTTTTATGCGCTGCTTCCTGGCCATTTCCATTTTAGTTTTTTTTTTGCCCAAACACCAACTGACCAGCGGTATATATGTATCTTGCAGATACTTATGTATCTGCACGCTACGCCAGCGCAGAGAGCAACCAGTTCTGTATTCTGCGCTTATTTATTTGAGCTGCCTTTTTGCACATTTTGGTGTGCCTGTGTATGCATGTGTGTGTACGTGTGTGTGTGTGTGTAATGTGTTAGCTTGCTTTCTTTGACTTCCCCATGCTTTGTGGCTCATTCCTCATTCTCCAGCTGCGAAAGAAAGCCAATCGTTAAGCGCCTCAGCCAAATGATTGGAACTCTTTGGCAACAGCAGCATCATCAGTAGTCGCCTCATCATCATGTGCCACTTTTCACATGCGCATAAAGTGAAATTGGCAGCTGAATCGAATTTCTTTTCTAGAATTGGTTAAATATTTGTTTTATTTATAACACCATCGCATTACAAGATCAGCAAAGAGTTTTCCGCTGAGCGAGCGCAAATCTATGTATGCATCTGCAGTAATTGCTGCCATTGCAGTCAGAGCCAAGGTCGACTGGGCGGCTGGGGGCTAGCATTGAATGAGTTTTGTTTAATTTTAGCTGTGCTTAACATAAAGTAATCTGTAACTCTCTCTCTCTCTCTCCCTTCTTCTTTCCCTCTCTTTCGTCAAAAGAAGTTCGTCAGTGTATATTGTGCTAGATGTGCTAAACACTTAAGTAAATACAACCGAAATACTGCCAAGCTAACGGATATATCTAGATAACGGCATTGGAATTAGCAACGGCAACATGTTGCTGCCGTCGCTAATGTGTCTGCTGCCGCTGCTGCTGCTCTTTGGCTGCTTGGCCGGGGCACAGCTGCTGAATCATCCGCCACACTTTGTGCCCAGCTCGGGCGACATGTCCCGCTTCAGCCTGTCGGAGCATACGCCAGTGGGCAGCCCCGTCTATCAACTGAAAGGTAAGTCGTGGCTATATTGTGAACTGAGGTCAGCTAGTGGACAAACCCATGTTTCATAATAATAAGAGAGTGGTTGTGGCAGTGTATGCTAGACTAAGAGATGCCCTGTAAACGGCCAGCGGGCCAGATAGAGCCAGATGCTGACTGAATAAAACTCTAAGAATTCTTATTTAGAAATGAATATCTCTAGACTAGGCTGATATCCTAGCATTAAAATGCCCCATTTGAAGTCTTTAGCGTCTATAGCAACTAGAGAATAACATCAAATATATATAGCAGATGCTTCATTAGCTTCAGCTATATAATATTTTGTACTACTTGCAGTGACATATATAATTCCATAGTCAATATGCTCCACTTAACACATTTACACTGCTTACAGGGTATACAAGCAGCAACAATAGCCCCAATTCTCACAATATGTACAGCAAAAACCTTTCACAAAAAGCTTAATTAATTTTAAGACAATGTTTGTTGGCCTAAAACTCTCTGAGCGTATATCTCTCAAATAGTATATATACTGGCAATATATATATGTATATCTTGCATGTATATCATAATTTGTATGATGCTTTTGGCCTGGTCATTTGATAGTTTAATTATTTTGTAATTTGACTTTTGTGTGCTCAAAGTCTCAAATTGCCTTTGCTGACTTTCGTTTCGCGACTCGTAGAGTGTTGAGTTGATGGTGGGACAGGTGCTCGAGGGGGGCTTTGTCTATATGACCATAATTGAAATATTAAGCGCTTGGCTCGCCGCAACGCCACCTACTTTTGGCCAACCTTGTGCAGAGTATTAATTTTTGTTGTTGTTCATAATTTTATTTTGATTGCTTAAAGTGTGCCTCGACATGTTCGTAGAGTATCTGAATATATGTTGCGATAAGCGCTAAGTAATGTCAAAATGATAATACGTATGTCTTGCATGCCTGGGATTGCATTTCGGTAATCAATTGGCAGTCGTGCAGCTCCCCCCAAAACAATGCCAGCCGCTACATACACATGTATCTCTGTGTATTTATGTATCTGTCTGTGTTTTGTATCTGTGAGATACACAGACGGAAATGCATTTGAGCACGTTTGTGCGTAGCCGTCGCGATAGCAAAGCAAATGCAACGATAATGCTGGCAACGATAACGTTGCCAATTATTATGAGAATCTGGCGTGTGGCCAAGTCTGCATTAGATGCAAATGTTGGCCATAATAGATATTGGCCACGCGCTCACTTTTATCCGCATAGAATCTGGCGACACTTTTACTTTGTTAAGTGGAGCCAATCAATTGAAAGCCACAATTGTTTATTGTTAATGTCGTAATCGCTGACTTTCGCAATGGCCAAGGAGTTGGCTATGCTACTGGGCTGGCTTAGGCTCGGCGCTGTGCTCGTAGCTGCAACATAACGTGGCCGCAACAGCTGCATAGCTTATACAACAACAATAGCTGCCTGAGATTGCATCGGTTGCATCTTCGTGTTAAGCTTTTGTTTTTGCTCCACCTGCTCCACAAAATAATGCCCCGTTGACACCTTAGCCCAGTTATGGCTGCGGCCTGTAATTTGATGCGCCCAACGCAGCAGCAGCAGTGGGCCAGACATCAAGGCAGGCAACTTTCATGTAACTCATTTAAAAATGTATTTTGTATCTGCATATTTTATATCGAGTGCATCGGCGCCTCAATGAAGAGCTCACAATTCAACTTAAAGGTTCAAAATGCATTTGAGTATTTGCATTAAGTTGGTAGTTGATACTCAGCTGAGTGCTCATTGACTTTTTCATATGTGTGTGTGTGAATGTGTGTGGCTGGGTGAGCGGTAGCCCAGCCAGTTAGTTTTGCAAGCTGCATCCGTGAGATAAACGTCGTCGAACAAAAAAAAAACACGTTTAGGCCAACAATTTGCAGCGCGCTGCGTTTGAAATTAAGAGTGCCATAAATTCACACACACACACAAACACACACACACAAATACACTCGACACAAATTGAAAAATAGCCAGGTACACAAAACAGTGTCTAAACTGTGAGCCAGGAAGCAGCTCCACTCGACTCTATCAGCTGCATAATTTGTGATTGCAATTTTCGACAGGCAATCATCAAAAAATCAACATTTCTTGCATCATGCAGCTCGCTGTCAATAGGCCAATTGGCTAGACCAGCTGCTAGGCTAGCTGCAATCAGCCACATATTCAATAAACAAACATATTACAGGTATCTTGGCTTTGTTGTTGTTGCCATTGTCTGTTTTACATACAAATTGGTCATTGGACAAATCAAGCGATAATAGCGGCTAATCAATAAATGAAAATGGAACAAAAGACCGCCACAGGGTCGTGCTTAACACATAAATATATTTGTGCATATATTTATGTCTAGTTTTCTTAAGATATAACCTCGCTTAGTGTAAGAACAAGATTTTTTGTTTGTTTATCTTTTGATTTGATTTATTTATTTACATTGTTTTGATTTAGGCATTTCTGTTGGGTTTTAGTTTGTTTTCAATATAAACTTAAATATAAGTAAATATATATCGATATTGAATATTTTCTAGGCATTTAGTTTATGTTGTTCCTACACGAAAACTTCCCCTCAGGCTTAAGTTACAAGATGAGAGTAGAATATTTACATAGCTACTTAATGATTGTTATTAATAAACTTTGCTCTCAACAGTTGCTTGATTTTCGATTTATTAAGATTATAAAGCTGTAAGAAGGTCAATTTTAGTCATGTAAAATATATTTATTTATTATATTTTTTTATATATTTATTTATTTATTTATTTAATTATTTATGTATTTATTATTTTATTTATTTATTTCATTATTATTATTTTTTTTTTTTTTTGAGAAGAGCTTAGTTTCCTTTCATTAGCGTTTTCTTCAAAGAAATATATTATATAATTCTAAATATTTATATTTTATAATTATCTTTTAAATCCACACTCATTTTCAATTTCAATCCAGATATTCAATTAAACTGAAGAACATTCAAATAACAATCGCTGCAAGCCAAAACATTCTCATTATTTTGATCTAGTCATGTTAAAGCGTTGCCGCTTCTGTTCCACAAACTATTCTTATGCATATTTATACCTGGCTTAAGCTATACTCATACATATTATATAATATAAGTTCATAATTCAAATAAAATCTAAAGGCTTAACTTTGCCACTCAAAACTAAAGCACTTTCTTACGAGTGCTCATAAAATATATAATTGCTCGACTCGCAAAAAAAGTTTCTTAACTTTCATGTTATTTGCACATAAACAATTTTACTTTCTATACGTAATTATTGAACTAAATTAAGTAAAGCGAAATATAAACAACATAATTAAGTAAATGGCGTGCTGTAATTATTTTGACTCCAAACACACAAAAGTAAAACCCAAAACAAACGCCAAGTGAATAATTGCTCGAAAACGTCTAACAACAATGCGGGCGTTTCTTTCTTTGCGTTTTTGCCTGCTGCTGTGTCTAATAAATAGCGAAATATTAACAAATATGCTTCGCAGAGCATGAAATCACAAAAATGACTTAGACCCAGTCGCGACTCTCCCACTCGGACACACAGGCTGCGTGTCATCCAGCGAAATGAGTAACATCAAGTGAAAAGTAGAAAAGTCCAAATATTTTACAACATTGAAAAACTTGGATAATTGTTGCTATTACTGAGCTCAGTTAGGCCCAGTTAGTTTTTGCTGTTGCTACTTCCATATGTGGCAGCAATCGTTTGATATACCAAATTGCAGCACCAAGACACATACATGCACACACACTTGAGGCGTGCATGTAAGAAATCACATGAAAATATGTGTAAGACCCGAAAAAGAAAAACTAGAAAAATGATTATGTACATTAAAAGTGGGCACTCACGCGCCAATGCAGGGTAGGCGGGAGGGGCAGGGGCAGGGGCAGCAGTGGAGAATGGGGCTTGGGGCAATGAAAAAGATTCGGGTTGGCGACCGCAATTGGTAAGTTGTGGCTGGGTGTGTGTCGTGTAGAGAGTAGAGAGTAGTAGTATGCTGTATAGAGAACGTGTTGTTTACTTCCCGCTTTGTGGCTGTGCTGTGCTGTGCTGCAATTGTCGGCCGCACTCTCTCAGTCCCTCTGCCCGTCTTCAAAATGGTTAAAGCAAACTTGAAAACCTGAAAAGCCGTCAGCCGTCTGTCGTCTGTCGTGTGCTGTCTGCCGTCTGTTGTTTGTGCCAAAAAAAAGTCGTTTTCCAGACTGCCATTGGGTTTATTATGGTTCGTCTTTTGGTTGCTCTGCTCTGCTGGGATCATTTGTTTTCTTTCTTTTGGGCCCCATCCACTTATGTATCATTCAAAAGAATTTCTAATGTTTTTTTTCGTGTTTGCCCCCAAGCTGTGTTTTAGTTTTCTGCTATTAGGAAATCACGCAAAGCAGAAAACAAATCTGAGAGCATAAAGAGAAAGAGAAACTGGCCAAGTCGAAGCCCCATATTTAGTTGAGTTGACCCAACTCCCAGCCTTAGTTACATAGCTTAGCTCCATTTCCACGCCCAACTAAACTGCAAAAGTCGAAGTGAAGCAGGCTGTGGGAACCTAATTAGCATTTTTCACACGCTTAAGCATAACCCCGGCGCAGAGTGTCAGTTGCTGTAATTAAAGCAGCGAGCGTGTCGGGCAAAATGGGAAGTCGACAAACAGCTTTTACTACAATGCCGCCGACTTACATTGTGTCTGACTAACTACTTTGTTACACATTTGAAGGCATCGACCCGGAGGGTGGACGACTTAAGTACAGCATATCTGGGCCAGTTTTCTCGGTGGATCGGGAGACGGGCGTGGTGCGGCTGCGCCAGGAACTGGATCGCGAGACACAAGACACCGTTGAGGTAATCATCAGCATCACCGACGAGGGCGTCTATGGCACAGAGCCTAATACGGTGTCCCAGCGTAGGGAGATTCCCGTGCGCGACTACAACGACAATCAGCCCACATTCTTGGGACGTCCCTATACGGCCAGTGTGAGCGAATCGCTGCCCGTGGGCTCAGAGCTGACCGTGGAGCCACCAATCATAGTTGTGGATCGTGATGACGGATTGAATGCAGAGGTGCAGATAAAGTGTGTGCAGGTAGGTCACATGTAAAGCAAACCTCACTCTACTTTTACTAACTGCTCTCTCTTGATTCCCTCTTCCAGGAGAACGACATTTGCGACTTCTTTGAGGTGCGCGCTGTCAAGCTGAGCGATGGCAACTTTACTGCGAGGGTTGCTTTAAAGCAAGCTCTGGATTTCGAGAGCCGTCCCTCGTATATCATGACAATTTCGGCCTCAGATAGTGCAATAGAGAATCGTCTTACCTCCTTTGCCACAGTTTCCATTAATGTGATCGATGTACAAGATCAGGCGCCAGTTTTTACCAATGCTCCTTACTCGGCCACTGTCGCGGAGAATACGCCAGCTGGCGTGAGCATATTGACTGTGAAGGCAATCGATGGCGATGTGGGCATACCAAGAGACATCTTCCTCTCGCTGGAGGATGAGCCATTCGGGCACTTTGAGCTGGTGCCTTTTGGCGATGCCAAGGAGGGCACAGCCATACTGCAGACCACAAGTGAGCCGCTGGATCGTGAGAATCCTGATATACATCAGAATGGCGGCGTCTATGTCTTCTCCATAAGAGCCACGGAGCTCATTGACGGTGCCATACCCGCTGAATTCTCTGTGACACGAGTGACCATTGTTGTCACCGACGTCGACGATCACAGGCCAGAGTTTAGTGCCTCGCACTTCAACATTTCAATTGCCGAGAATTTGGCGAATGGCATGCCCTTGCCAGGCCTCTCCATACTCGTGGATGATCGTGATATGGGCGAGAATAGTCGCTATCAGCTCAAGCTACAGGATGTCTCGAAGGCAGCCGGGGTATTTGCGGTATCACCCACAGAAGCACAAGGCAGAACGCCTGTTGTGGTCAAAGTGCTGGACGCCAGTCAGCTGGACTATGATAATCCCGCACAGCGTAAATTCGAATTCGACTTGGTGGCCACGACGCACGGCGTGGAGCAGGCAAAGGCACGCGTGGAAGTCCATCTGCTGGACGCCAATGATAATGCTCCCGTGTTTCGTCAGCAAACATATCGCTTCACAGCTCGCGAGAATCTGACTAGCGATTCCCTGGTGGGCATTGTCAATGCCACTGATGCAGATTCAGCCGAGTTTGGCCACGTGCAGTACGTGCTGAAGGGCTTTGGAGCCGACAACTTCTATATTAATCCCGAGACGGGTGCCATTTATCTACTAAGAGCCCTGGACTATGAGAAACAGAGCACATATAGCCTGACCGTTGTGGCTGTCGATGGCGGCGGACGCGAATCGAATGCAAATCTCTATGTGGATGTGCTCGATGTCAACGACAATCATCCGCGCTTCGAGAGCAGCGAATACAGTCGCACAATTCGAGAGGGCGCCTCAATCTTCGAGCCACAATTCTTTGTGCGCGCTCACGATGCAGATGGACCCAGTCAGGGAAATGGCAGAGTAAAGTACGCCATAGTCTCGGAGAACAGCATAGCCGGCAATGTGTTCCGCATTGAGCCGGAGAGTGGCGAAATCACATTGCAGAAGGCAGCCAGATCCATGGATACGGAGCGTGGCGAGTATGAGCTGGTTGTGTCTGCCACAGATTTTGGTAAGCTTTGAATCTCATTAAGAGAATAATTATTTGAATATATTTATTTACCGTCATCTTCCAGGCATTCCCCCATTGACTAATACTACACGTGTTCTGATACGCGTTGGCATCTCCGGCAATCAGCGACCCATTTTCAAGGGTCACTTCCAAAATGTCGAGAACTTGCCAGTGATTGGCCCACCCAGCTATCGTGTGTCCATACCAGAGAATGCCGCTCCGGGCTATAATGTGACAACGGTCTCTGCACATGATCCAGATGGGCTGGACAGCCTGCTCAGATATCGTATTGTGGGTGCCAATGATAATTTCCAAATCAATGAGTTGTAAGTCTCACAAAGCTAAGCCTAATCCCAGCTCATGCCCCACTTCATCTTTTTCAGCTCTGGCCAGATCACTGTCTCGCCTCAGGCTCGCATTGATCGCGATTTGAATATGAATAGCTTTGAGATCATTGTGAATGCCGTGGACTCTGGCACGCCCATACCGGAAACAGCCACCACCACAGTTTATGTGAATGTGAAGGATATCAATGATGAGAAGCCCAAGTTCGAGCAGAACAGCTATGCTGCCTATGTCTCTGAGCGCACAGTTGTTGGAGAGAGCGTCCTGCGTGTCAAGGCGATCGATAAGGATCTCAATTCACGTTTGGAGTACAGTCTGCAAGGACCAGTTCAGGCTACTACCAAGGCGGGCGTCAGCATAACAAATCGCAGCAATTATCCCGTGCAGGAGGCCTTCCGTGTGGACAAGCAGAGCGGTGAGATCTTTGTGAACAGCACCTTGAGACACGATGTGGCTGCCATTATCATCTTCACGGTGGCCGTGAGAGACTTGAATGCTGAAGTGGATCCGGAGAAGCAGGTGGACACCACTGAGGTAACGGTTTATGTGCAGTCCTTCAAGGATAAGGATCCTGTATTTAAGAATCCTGGCTGGAGTAGCTCGCGTCCAGTAGTCAATATCAAGATCAAAGAGGAAATGCCCATAGACAGCGCGCTGTTCATACTGCAAGCCGAAGATCCGGTCACCGAGCAGCCTATAACAAGTTTTGAGCTAGTCACACCCAAGGAGCTAGAATACTTCCACATCTCTGAGCGCACTGGTGAGGTGATATTGAAGAAGCGCTTGGACTACGAAGCGCTGGCGGAATCGGGCAGCGCAGAGTTCGAGCTGCAGGTGCGTGCCAACAGCGCCGATCGCCAGCGAAGCACCATCAGCAGAGTGAATATCACAGTCGAGAATGTGAACGACAACAGTCCAATCTTCGATCAGAGTTCCTATCATGCCACCATCATTGAGAACAAGGGCTATCCGGAGCCTGTGCTGCAGGTAAAGGCGCAGGACAAAGATGCTGCGCTCAATGCACGCGATGAACGTCTGGGCTATCACAAGATCATTTACTCGCTTCAAGGCGAATATGCCATGCTCTTCGAGATTAACAATATAACTGGCCAGATCATTGTGGCACGCAATCAAACAATTGATCGAGAGCGCACGCGCTCCATCCGATTGCAAGTGAAGGCCGAAGACTCGCCGGGCAAACCAACCGATGCCAAGCAAAGCGTTGTGGAGCTGATGATCGATGTGCTGGATGTGAATGATAATGCACCCGAGTTTAGCAAGAAAGTTTACAGCGCTGTCATACCAGAGAATGCTCTGAAGATGGAGAGTGTGCTGCAGCTGGAAGCCACCGATGCAGATGAAGGACCCGGCGGCGAGGTGCGCTACGAGTTGGTTAACGAAGGCGATGCCAATGGATTATTTAGCGTGAATGCACAGAGTGGACTTTTGACCACTCGTCGCAATCTAACGGGCAAGGGACGCGCAGAGGCCTATGTGTTAATCGTGCGTGCCCAGGACAATGGCAACCAGGTGCCCAAGCAATCGAGTCTATCCACAGATGCCGAGGTGCGCGTATTTATAGGCGATGTAAGCGCTAACGATGGTGTGCCTTACTTTGTCTCGCCACGCGTGGGTCAAATGGCAAATGTGACTGAGGTAAGTCGAGGCTAAAGAGGTTAAAGAGCGACTGAATTTATTGGGAATCTTCTTGCAGAACGCGGCAGTTGGCGCCCCGGTCTTCCAGGTGATTGCCAGCGATCCAGATGATGCCAGCACGCCCTCAGGCACGATTACCTATCGCATACTGCCCGATACGCCAGATGCTGAATCTTTTGCCATAGACACGCACACGGGCCTGATAACAACACGAAAGGAACTGGATCGCGAAGAGAAATCCATGTACAAGGTGCTGCTGGAGGTCAGCGACAATGGACAGCCAAAGCAGTCGGTGACGCGCATTCTCAAGATCGAAGTGCTCGACATGGATGACCATATGCCCAGATTTGCCAGAGAGATTGTGAGTTAAGAGATAACAATTTAGTTTCCATTACTGATAGTCTATTCTCACTAGGATGCGGGTCCGACACCCATGTCCGTGCGTGAGGAGCAGCCAGCGGGCACAATTGTGGGCAACTTTAGCGCCATTGACGAGGATATTGGTGAGAATGCAGCCATTGACTATGTCATCATCGAGGGCAACAACGAGCAGCTCTTCACCATCGAACGCACTAACAACAGCCTGGCCATACTGAAGACTAGTCAGCCCATTGATCGGGAGCAAGTTGAGTCCTTTACGCTGACTATCAAATGCCTGAAGTTGGGTGAGCCAGCGTACAAGTATATCGGCGATGCCTATGACCGACAGGATCTTTCGCATCTGCGCATTACTGTTAAGATTCTCGACATTGATGACAATTTGCCCAAGTTCGAGAATCCTGACTCCACGGTAGGCATACGCATCAATGTGCCCATTGATACGGTGATAACTACACTGCGTGCCACTGATGCGGATGCCGAGGCAGCGCCCATAGCGCTCTCAATCAAGAATGTGACGTTTGTGCCGCAGTTCTACAAGCGCAGCAGGAAACTGGCCACGGGCAATCTGCAAACGCTGTTCACCCTCAACAATCGCACGGGTGAGCTGCGCACGGGCGGCTCCTTTGCCGACTATGTGGATGGCTATTTCCAGATGCGCGTCTGTGCCAACAACTCGGCCAAACCCAAGAGGCAAACTTACAGCAATATCAAAGTATTCGTCATACGAGATAAGTCGCTGCTGAAGTTTGTCTTCGCGCGGCCTCCGAATGAGATACAGCACAATATACGACCCTTCCAGGAGCAGCTGCAGAAGAAGCTGAAGCCACTTGGCCTGGAGCTGCACGTGCTGGACACGCAGGTGTTTACGCGTGCGGACATGAGTCTGGACTTTACAGCGACCAGCTCATGCTTCCAA
Source organism: Drosophila buzzatii (assembly GCA_035045845.1). Lineage (NCBI taxonomy): Eukaryota > Metazoa > Arthropoda > Insecta > Diptera > Drosophilidae > Drosophila > Drosophila buzzatii. Next base: position 6,953,935 of record JAWNOS010000505.1, read on the forward strand.
ATGTTCCGCAATGGCGCCGCATTATCGCTGAGCGAAATGCAGAAGCTGATGAACTCCAAAGAGCTGCGACACGAGCTCATCGACATCTATGCTGCGTATGGTGTGAGCGATCTGGAGTCGTGCTCAGTGCGACGCACCCAAACGGCGGCTCTCTTTGGCAATCTGCTAATGTCGGCAGGCGCCTGGCTGGTCATTCTAGCGGCGCTCATAGGCATCGCAGCGCTGGTCTCACTCTGCACGGCCTGCTGCCTGAGAAAGAAGTGAGTGTGAAGAACTTATATAGAGTGAGAGAGGGAGAGCAGAGAGCATCCATTACATATATTTTCTTCCATAGATTCAAGCGCTACAGCAAACGCAGTTTGCAGGCAAGTCTGCGCACACCAACGGAGCATACGCCCACCTCGTATAGCTACTCAATGCCCGCCGTGCTCTACTCAGAGCCCATTTATGGACCCTTGTAGCCCCCACTCATATTCTGCACGGTCAGCCGTCAAAGCAGCCAATGGCAATGCTGAAGAACTCAATTCTAGTAAATTAGTGCTCAACTGACTCACGTCTGGCAGAGCTCAGAGCGGCTCGGGCAGAGCGAGTCAAAAACAGTCCATACATAAGCATAAGCATACTATGCATGTGATCTAGTATGTACATAATATACGACTATGTGTAGAGAGAAGAGTATAGAGTACGTCTATGTAATATTAACTACTGTATAAAGTCGACAACGAAACTTTTAGTCTTAGGTTCTCTTATGAAATAGTAGCAAAACGAATCGAAAGTCATTTTCATTTTATATGTGTCATCTGCTGAGGAGATTTTTGCAATGCCTGAAATAAATATATTATTAAATAAATGACATATAACTATATATAACTATATATAACTATAGCTTATCTTTATTCTCTGGCAAATGCGTAACAAGTGCAATATAAATATTAAATCAATTTTCAACAGGAATTTCCACATCCTTCACACGCTTCAGCCTGACGTGTTCAGCTATCCAAAACTAAATGCATTTATTTATTTATGCATATGTTATGTGTTATGTATTTAGTTAGCCTTTTTTGTTTTTGGAATGTGAACATGTGTGCAAATAAATTGTAGCTACAACAAAATACACGAATACTTTGGTTATACTCCATGGACATGCACAGCGATACGGCGCACTTAAATATGTGAAAGTAAGTCAACAAAACATTTAACTAAATAGTCTAGCTTATGGCTGACTTCTGGAGTGTTTAATGTGCCATGATATCATTTATGTTTAGCTATATTTTAGTAGTCAAATATAGACAAACATTTTATTTATCAAAGTTGCGCTGTTGCCAATGAAAGACCTTCAACTTTATGACTAAACCTCAAGAGATTTAAATATATAAAAAATATATTCAATCAAATATCTTTCACTCATATACTCAACATCTACTATTATTTCCTTAAATTTCATAATGCGTATTCCACTTAAAATCTGTGTGCTTATTTTAATTGCAAATTGGAATTCAGAATATAAAGTTTAACGTCTAACAATTTTTATATTCAAAAGAAAAGTAAAAACTCCATAAATAATAAATGTTGTTAAAACTAATGTGCGGCGCTCATTAGCCTCAGGCTAAGGTCCTTGCTGAGTGCTGCAAGGGATGATGATGATGATGCTGCTGCTGGTATACGAGAGCATGGCTAAAGGGTGGCAGAGTGAGTATGCGTGTGTGTGTGTGTGTGTGTGTGAGTTGATGAACTGATCAGGGGTTGCTGTTTCAGGGCAGCTCAAGCATTCTAGTTAACTGTAGCTGCTGCTGCTGCCATGTCTAACGAGTTATTTTTATAACTTTTTAAAACGCAACGACAACAACAACAGCAACAACAACATGGTCAACATCAGCAAATCAAGTGTAGTCTGACTGCACTCGTATGAGGGTTGTCTCTGGCTTGTTTAATTACAGCAATATATATAAAGAGAAAAATTCAAAGTACTAGCAGCATTGCTATATACTTATATTCCGCTGCAATTAGCATAGAACCCAACTGGCATTTCAGTTGGCCTTTGAAATGTTGCCAAATCACTTTCCACTTGAACATTGATTGATGATGTCGATCGTAAATCACACTTCAAACTCGAGTGACAATGCGTCGTCCCCTTTTTATGCTGGCCAAACAAAAGGTCGGCGCCAACTCTGAGCTAACAAAGCTGCGGTAATCAGCATTTAATGCGCATGATATATGAGGCGCCAGCTCCAAGAGGAGCAGTCTATGCCCAGCTATCCCTACATGCAGCAAGTACTGAGCACTCGAGCACCCAAAGAGCCCTTGGCCTGCAGGTGTCCAGCGAAATGTAGCTAAACACACATCAACTTTTTACCCTAGATTCAGTTAGTCAGTGTGAGCAGGGCAGCTGGCCAGATGTCCAACTTTAACGGACAAACAATGCGAACAATTAATGAGTGAGCCGCAGTACGAACGAAGGACGTTCGCGCATGAGGGAAGTCGCTCATTTCCTTAACATTTGCGGCAAAACAATTTATGTGAGGACAATGAATGAGCAGAGAGAACTAGCAAATGTGAATAACTAATATATACCCTGTGTGTCTACCATCTAGGAGAATCTCTTAAGAATGGGACTGCTTATTAAATATAAGTTTGATAAGAACTAAAATATATTATTTTAATTTGAAAAAATATCACTGCATTTATCTCTTATATCAAAGTATATTTATGAGAATGTCTGGATGAAATTCATATTTTAAATGAATTATTTCAGTTGTTCATGTTTTAATACAGAAACTTGCTCAGCTTTCAAATAACACATCAACTAAGCAAAGCAATTTCCTATTTCCTATACTCCTTCCTCTACATCAACTGTAACAATATACCTTCTGCAGCCCTGTCCCTTCCAGGGTATTAAGTCCTTGCGTGCCAATGCCATATATCTAACTAAATCATAACGGTCGCTTTCTGTCAACTGCCAACGCCGAGTTGGCCCATTCGAGGTGCCATAAAAAGCGACTTAGGGCAACACCCCGCGTCGACTGAATTCACGCGGCAATTGTAATTGCAGCTAACTACTTGTCAGGTCTCTACTTACTATTTTTTTGGGGGTAATTCTGGCAGTTTTTCGCTCATTTTTTACAGCAGCACAATGCACGCCTAATCAGGGGATTTTCGCGCAATTTTGCGCTAAACCGGAAGTAGGTCTTATAGATGAACCGAAAGTCTAAGCTCCTGTGGCTTAGGCACAAAAGCAATATGTGCATGCGAATCAATCGCAATCAGCAAATATTGCCAGCTCGGGCCTTTCACTCAATCAAAGGTTGTTTACATTCACCATAACTGGGCATGAAACCGTTGTTGTGTCGACCTTTTAGCACCAGCCTACAAATTCAATTTATGCACTGCAAAGATGCAAAAAAAAAAAGAAAAGAGTGGAAAAGAGTAGAAGCGGAATGTTAACAAATATCAACCATAAATTACAAATGTCACATTCATTATGCACATGGCGCTGCATATTAATTAGGCTGGTGCTCTTCCTTTGGCTCAATATATTTATGACCACTTGATGAACTGCAGCCAAAGTTAACCCAAACATTTTTTATTCAGGGTTGCACTCTGGCGTATTTCGTCCTGGTTTCGTCCTGCTACGCAGCTCATTTGCATAACAATCAACTCGTAGTTTGTGGTACAGCCTCAGCTACTGGCTGCATATATATGAATGTATGTATAAATATCAGCCTCTCTGGCTTCCCTGGCTCTTGCTGCCGGGGTAGAGCTCTCTAATGGTTTTCGTACACAGCCAGCGGGTGTGAAGTTGTAAAGTTTAATGTGTTGTTTGTCTAACAGTTTATTCATTTGGAAAAGGAAAACGAAATATTCGTTATGTGATTGGAATATGAAATATAACTAAGTCTGCTGTGCCCTCTCTCTCTCTCGCTCTTTACGTCTCTGGGGTTGCAAATAACAAATGACATTTCCGGCGTCTGCCAAGCTCCTAATAGCGAACGTCATTTCCAATTCGTTGACCTATAAAATCTCAGGTAAAAAGTAAAATATATATATGAACTTTTGTAGAGATCTTTTGTAGGGGGCAAACATAGAATTCAATCTTGTGTAAATATGTTGAAAGCGTATACCATAACTATGCACAAATATACATATATATCAAATATCTAGATATTGATATAATAGTAAATATAAAGGGGAAACTGCAGTGATGCACCTGTGTGGTTTGGGAATTCTAACAAGTCTCAGGAAAAAAAATATGTGTAAGTAATATAATGTTTCCTTCTTGGTCAAGCATCCTTCTCAGAAATTTCTTAAAAGAGGATTCACAAGTTGACAATGGCAGTTGATGCTCTAAAACAACGAACCCAGACGACAAGTAGAAAGTGATCTAAGCAGATTATCCAAGTGTTTGAAGTCTCGAACAATGACGCTTTACAATTCAGACAGATATATGAAATCTCTTTTCATACTGCCAGCACAGGCATTAGAGTATACCAAAGCCATTTCTATCTGCTCTTACAAAGATCAACTATCAACTAAGACTATCTCGCTCTATATAATCGCAGTTCATTAGTCTACTCTGCAGCTCATCTCGCTCACCTCTCTTTGAAAAACAGCTCAACCTATTCAATTAGTTATGCGGCTACTCTTATCTCAATTCGCATCGTGTGTATCCAATATGATTTTTGATTTACATGTGTTTACATTTTTTGTGTTCCACTTTCTGTTGCAACAATGTGACACAAATCTGCTTAAATTTGACTAAAACCGCTCAGAGCGGATTAAAATCGCAATCAAAACTTGCGAGCACAGTTTACAGTTTATACTCACACACACATTGATAGAGAGAGAGAGAGAGAGAGAGAGAGAGAGAGAGAGAGAGAGAGAGTGAATCTAATGCTTATCCTGCAAGGACGAGCATGCACACAAATGCGACAGATTGGCTTCCTCGGCGCGGCAACAAATGTAACAAAATACTCGAACGGCTGTTTGTTTATCCAATGTTTTTCGGTTAGATGAGCACACAACTCAAGGTAGGGCAGGACCAGAAGGACCTACATAGCATACATATGCACACACATATATACGTCACAGATTTCACAGATAAACCAATTCGAGCAGGGCAATGAATCGCTAAAAAGGTCGAGCGACTCGTCTCGGCTCAACTCGACCCACCAGAGCGAATTCTGTTTGCCAAAAAAAGAGAGGGTTTTCCAGAAGGGTTTACCTTAATGCACATGTGCCGCAGAAGGGTTAAATGTTTGATTTCTACTCATATATTTTTTTTTTGCTGGCTGGTGAATGTGTGTCAGAGCGAATGCTAAAAAGGCGTAAAACAATCAATTCGCCAAATAACATTCGATTTGCGATTTTTGGCAATTTCGATATCGGAATCTGGAACCAAATAGACAAATTGGCACGTTTATGCTTGAGCAAGAATTAGATGGCATAAAATGCACATAATTTATGTTTCCCAAATGTCAATTCTTTTTATGGATTTGTTAGCTTTTGATAGGGTAAAGTATATAACTAGATAATAGGAGGTAAAAGGGTAAAAGGGAGTTAAAGGAAGGAGAAATGAGGATTTAGAAGTTACTTAGAGATCAAAGAAAAGTCTGATGAAATAATACTTGTATAAATAACTGCACTATACTTAGATGGGATAAAAAGAGAGCTCATTTGTGTGATCAAAGCATGAAAAGAAATATATACAGAAATATAATACATTTATATTTTATTTATTTTCACAGAGATTCCTTGGAGAGATACCCTAGTTTTTTTCTACCCTGCCCCGTACACATATTGGAAGTAAGTCAAACAATTGCTTCAATATATTTTTTTTCTATATCGAAACGTAAAGAAATGAAATCTTGTGCTCAGTGGCTCATATATAAATCGGACCCAAAGGACCTGCACTTGACGCAACAACACGCATTGTGTTTGCTCCTTGCACCGTGTTCTGGCAATTTGTTTCCATTTCGGTTTTCTTATCGTCTTTGGGCAATCGCCAAATTGTTTAACCAAAGCCTCTCACAGCATTAGCATAGTCATATATATATATATATACATAGACTGCAGGGACTGGTAGATGTATGCGTAATGCCGTTATTGATCCGGAAGATAAGCATCTGCAGTTAGCTACCCCGTGGCACAGCTAGCAGGGCAGCACGCTAATGATGCCCGTCCTGGTGCGTCCTGGTTCGTCCGTATCCCCGTCCAACTGTTGTCCTTTGTGCGCATCACCCTCAGCGCCAGTTCTCTTGGAATTGAATGCAGCTTAGCGGCTCGCCCGCTGCGTATTTGCGCCTTTGACAACGACAAATATACTGGCTATAATAATGATTATTGTTAAGATAAATCCCGACACCTTCAACAAAGCTGCACAAATGACAAGCGCAGCTTAGTGACTGGAGCTACCTCTCTCTCTCTCTCTCTTCGTCTTTACTCTCTGCTGGCAGAGTGAGAGTGCCTTAGAGATGTTGCATTCCAACAATATAATTCAGCATCTTCTACGAGTCACCCTTTATTTTTCCTGTAACGGAAAATGTCAGTCAGTCAGCCAGTCAGTCATTCAACTCAGTATTTCGACTCTTGCCGGTTCATTCAACTAAATAATTTGAGTGGCATTCATGCAGGTCCACTGCCACTTGGCTCATGTTTCAGGACTCCTGGCTGCTGCTGCTGCTGCCGCTGTTGCTATTCCTGTTGTTGCTGTTGTATATTTTAGGCATTGGTACATTCGTTTTGTAGTCGTAATTCTGTGGCAGGTGACGGGCAATCTTCCATTGTTCAACTCACCCCATGTCGAATTGTAAGGGCGCAAAAATGCCCCCTACAATAAACAAGCTGCACACACACACACACACACATACGCACATTCATTTTATGTGCACTGCAATATACAATATTTATTTGAATTTAAGTCTTTTGTTTGAAAATCTGAAATCCGCACACACACACACACACACACACACATGCACATGCACATGCACAGCTCAGGGTTGTTTGCCTTGACTTTAGCAATTTTCTTTTCCACTTCCATTTTCTGCTTACCTCAGCAGCACTTTTTGCAGTAGTTTACTCTTGATTTTTCTTCGGTTTTTCATCAACTTTATTAGCAAAAATAAATTGTAATAGTTTACATAAAATTCAGCTTAAGATATAATCGAAATATATATATATTTATATATATAAAACCTGATTTGCAAAAATGACTAGCCCTCGTTCCTTAGCAATTGCATTGTTAACCCAACCAACTAACTAAATCTAGCTAATCCCTCATCTTAAATATGAGTTTATGATCTTAATATATAAATATATGGCTTGCTAGCAAAGGTACATGGATGCTCTGACTAAATTTACATGGACAACCGATGCGTTTTGTATTCGATCTTAAAAGCAAAAAGTGTAATTTATATATTCATTAATTCAAATAAAATATAAAAGGAATAGTTTTATATTTAAATTCGTATTAATTTATATAGAAAACACTTTTAGTTTTAATGGTTCAGTTTAGTAAGCTAAACAGAAACTGAATCAGATCAATTCATGATAAATTTGAATACTGATTTAAGCCTTGTTCAGCTCACTAAGTGAATTAAATCAAATTGATAACTAAGGCCGGCTGGCTTTGCATGACTTTTGATATCAATTTAATACTTAATGCAAAATATCAACTGATTGCGAGCCGTAGCGGGACTGCGAGCTGGAAATATTGTTGGCCTGGCTGCTCTAAGCAAATCACTTTTAATATAGCCATACAGCAATAGGTCAAAGGTGAGTCGCTAGTGCAGCTCTGGCGCTAGTCCTTTCCAGCTGGCAGTGCCACTGAAGGGTCAGCACACTGTCGAACATATCACCCAGAGAAGATAGACACCCGCATTGATGCCCCCGAAACTATGCTATACCTGAAACTGTTTATAGTGAAATGGCTGCTGCTGCTGCTGCTGGTGATCCTCTTGGTAGTCCTTCCAGGGCGGCGTTTGTGTATAGAAGCTGCTCTGCTGATGCAGACCCGAGTCGGGCATGGCAGCTGCCTCGAAGCTGCTGCGAAACAGATCATATTTCTCCTGTGAAAAGTGCGATGCAGCCGAAGCTGTGGGCTGTGCACTAAGCTCGTTCTGCGACACCATGTGCTGCTGCTGCAATTGCTGTTGCTGTTGCTGTTGCAGTTGCTGCTGCTGATAGTAGCGCATGCTGCTGCCCAGATCGAAGCCAGGTGGCTGATAGTCCATGGCCTGTCCTGGCTGATAGTGCATCGGCGCTGTCTGCTGCTGATGCGGTCCGTAGGGAAAGATGCGTCCGTTGGCGAACATGGGATATGGCTGTGGGTTCACAAAGAGCGCATCGAAGAGCTCCTTGGTGATGCGCTCGCCACTCAGCGTGAAGTTCTGCAACTTCTCCAGATCCAAATTGATGGTGTTGCCACTCTCCAGCACCTGTTCCAGCGCAAAGATATAGTTGTGAGCGAAGCGTAGGATTTCGATCTTTGTCAGCTTCGTCTCCTCCGGCAGCGAGGGTAGGGTGACCCTTAGCTTCTCCAGCGCATCATTGAGCGTGTGCATCCGATTGCGCTCCCGATCGTTGGCCTTCATGCGCCGGAACTTCTTGATGCGCACCACCTGCAGCGGACTGCGCGAACGCGTCACACGATTCTTGCCGACGGCATATTTACGCTTCGGTCGCGGAGCATTCGGATCCTCCGGCGACTTGACCGGCGTGCTAGTCAGCTTCGGCTCGAAGTTGTTCAATGAAGCGCGACTGTTCAGGTGCTCCACCAGCGTGCGACCGCTGCGCGTGCTGTGATTGCTGCTCGTGTCCAGCAGACCGACAAAGCCAGCAGGTGGCGAGTTCATTTGCATCTCCCAGTTGCCGGCATAGGCCAACGGATCTGGCGCTTGAGCTGGCGGCGTGGTGCCGCAGTGTTCGCCAAAGTCCAAACGCCGACGTGAGCTGGTCTGGGCTTCCGTTTCAAAGCTCTTCTCATAGCCACTGTCAAAGGATGCATCATCGTCATCCTCCTCAAACTGAAACGATTGCGCTGGATTGTAGGCATTGTAGCAGTCGGACATGTTGAGATCGTATTAGACTGGCTTTCCGTATAAATAGATATAGCTCTATCTAAAACACAATATCAACTAGTCGCATTCTATTTATATAATTCTTATTTTTCTCCTATATAAATGATTTTTTTTTGTCTCTTTCTGTGTAGCCTTAATCGTTTCGCGTGCCCGCACCAACTAAAAGCTGAACAGGAGTGCGCAACGGTTTTATGTGCAGCCATTAGAGAGCTGGCCGAGCTGGTCGAGCTGGTCGAGCTGGCTGGTAAGCCCGCTGATTTAGGCTGGTAACAACCCTCGACGCATTGTCGTCGGTCGCGACGATGGCGGCGCCATGGCACAAATCCCAACAGATATGCGCGGCACTGATTGCCACTCGCTCTCTAGCCCAAAGGGGGTTGTACGCACACACAAACACAAACACACTGACAGCAACAGCAGCAGCAACCACTGCCAGTAAAAACACGAGCATTTTTTACGCTTCAACGTAAACCAATAGGAAGTATGAGAGTGCTCTGTCTATCTCTCAGCTCAGCTCGGCTCTGCTTGGCTCTTCTTAGCTCTGCTCTGTCTGGCAGTGAGGATCAGCGCATAAAGTTCAAAGCGGCATGCACTCTGTCGCTTATCAGCAGCTTTTGTCACATCTTGTGGCCACTTCATATCAATTGCGCTCAACTCTTTATTATTATTATTTCGCAACCGCAATAATCATTGCGAGCTTACGCCTGTCGCTAAGCGAATTACCGGCACGTGGCCAAAACACTTCCGTGGGCGCAACATGTGTGAAGCTGCGCTGTGGCACGTGCCAACGAATTGGATCAGATCTTTGTGGCACCAGCCACTTCACAGCTGCTCGAGTGGCTTCACTCGCTGGCTGTGAGCCCCCAAGCCTGGGATTGCTACTTTAAGTGGCTGCCACATGCCGCACATGCCCCCGCCCACAATGGGCACGTGCAGGTTTGTTATGATATGTCTTCCCATTGCGGCTAAATTGTTGACACGAGCAAACACTTTTAAAGTGAGTTGCGAGCCACACAGTTTCGCGTTAATTGAGAGGCCTGAAGGATGCTAATTGTTCCAAATTGATGACATTTGCCAAGATTTATGACAGTAAATGATGTACTGAATGCAAATTTGTAGCTGAAATATAGCTTTAAAAAAGCTATTTTGTTAGATTTACAAAATTTGTTTATTATAAAACAAATTTGAAACTTCTTTCGAGTATATTTGGTTTCTAAAATATAAAATATAAAAAAAACTATTTAAATAGAATATAGCAAATCCGAAGTTGTATTGTTTCTAGCTTCATTCAACTTGCCTCAAATTAAAATATCATCTTCTTGCTCTAATAGTCAATTCGACTTCAATTGCTCTGCAACCCAATACAAGTATTAAATAACGTAATTATTGTTAAATTTGTCTATTAATACTTTTTATTTATATACATTTTTGGTCACATTTGGTTATAAATCTCAAGATTTTCAGAGAAAAGCCGCCATAGCAGTTGAGCCGTTTGAGTTTTCTTTTTCGAATAGCTCTTAGATAAGCCAAACGAGATTCCTGTCAAAGCAAGGATTATGAGCCAAGCGCAATCGCCTCTTGTCGGATGTGGCTTACAGCAATTCAAATGTTGCCATCAACATTCACACCACACGCGACACGTGTCGATGTGTGTGTCTGTTGTTGTTGTCAGTGTTGGCTGTTGGTAGCTCAAGTGGCAGCCGTCGATCGGACGCGTGTGGCTAATTGAAGGTTTTTGAGTAAGCATAATGCGTATCAATTATACAGTTAATTGAAGTGTGAGTGCTTATTAGGTTAGCATGAAAGTATGGGAATTATTATGGAAGCTGGCGCATTCATTTTCTCAGCAATGGTCGCCCAAGACTCACGCACACACTCTCACACACACAGGCAGACATAGCCTCGAGGCAGTGTTAACTAAATAAAAGCCATAAAAGCCATGCCCATGCTTTGTGCCTGTCCATGAGCTGGCTTCTGTACATATATAATTTCATCAAACATCCTAACACGGTCCAAGTGAAAGCAAATACAGGCGCATCGACAAATATATATATGCGCCTCAGGCAAATTGCATTCTAACAAGCGACGCAAATTCAATTTAACAAGCTGACTGTGTATGCCCAATCTTTGTCCCTGCCTGTGTGTGCCTGCCTGTGTGTGTGCAACCCCGACTGCATTCGTTTCAGTCACGTAGCCTCGGGCCAAGCGTGTGAGCGGGGAGCGAAGGGCGAGAGAGAGAGAGAGAAACCAGAGAATAGCATCAGCTAAGCAAATGCCTTCCATCTTCAGAAAGGTACAATTTCCTCCTCGTAGAGTGGATCCAATTCCGAAGGCAGCACCATAGCTGGGAATCGACTCACGGTCACGGGTACTGGCGATGACGACGATGACGTCGACTCCGAGGAGAGCTCGATGACATCCGTATCGCCCGTCACGTGCTTCACCTTCATTGACCTTGGATGGTGGACTTTGATTTTTGCCTGGCTCCATTTGTGACCGCGTCGCCGTCGTCTCATTGATGATAGACGCTCCGGCTCATCCGGTTCTGTTGAGGTGGACGAATCGGAAGTGATGGGCTTGAAGCGTTTTAATTGGACCGAAGGTTTAGGTTCAGCCGAATCGGATGTTATATGCACAAATTCCTTTTTGACTTTGCTTCTACTCCCGCCCTCACCCTGCAGATCTGATGTGGGCGTCGATGCATTGCTGCCCTCGTTTTGGCTATGGCTTTGCTTGCTGCTCGATGATGATCTGCTATGTTCTTGTTGTGTTTTCAATTCATTGTAATAACTGTGAAGGTTAGTGCGCTTTACACGCACCCGCAGTCCACGCAGCTTCTCAATGTCTTGTAGTGAGAGCATTTCCAGACGCACCTCCACCTGACGGGTCAAGCACTCCTGAATCAGTCGCGAATCCACATCGCTAACTGAAGTCACGGATGAGCTTGGCTCTTGAATTGTTTTGAGTCGCTTGACATTTTCATTACTTGGCTGTTTCTCTCTCGCTTCAGCTGGTTCAGCTGGTTTTTTTGCAAGGTCTGGCTCAACCTCTGTTAAAGTTCGGTCATCCGTCGCCAACGCATCCGGCATTGCTTTGGCGGCCGCCTCATCCCCAGTTAAAGACTTTCCTTTGAGCTGCAACACTTCTCTCTCCATTGTAAAATCAGAAGTTGGTGCCGGCGGGGGCGTAAACACTTTACTTACGCCAGATAAAGTTTCAGACTGTCCCTCCTCGAACTCGTTCGCATCGTGCATGGCCATCATCGATGCCCCTGACTCCAAGCTGTCCGTCTCACTGTTATAACGGCTGCTGGTGCGTGAGCTCCCCTTCTCCCCGCTCGTAACTAGCTGACCTGGCGTCGTTGTTGTATTTCGTCGCAGACTCTGCAAGCTTTTGAATTTATTCAGCAGCGAATTACTTTCCATGAGTACATTGTCATCCGCTTCCACGTTGAGCTGCTCGACCTTCTCAAAGCTCCAAATGTCACAAAACGCTTTAAAGCCGCTAGTTTCGTTTGTGTACTTAGCCTGTGATTGCAGTAGCTCAGCAATCGAACGCTTCGGCATGTTTAACTCCTCTGGCGTTGGTTTTAATAGCGCAGCTTCGAGCTCCGATTGCTGTACTTCTTGTGTCTCTGGCTCTGCTCGTGCTTCGGCCGCAGGTGAACGACGTCCACTGCGCATGGTTCTATCCATGTCGGTGAACATCGTATTGGCCATTAAAGCAGCTGCTCGAACACGCGTGCGCCTACCAGAGCCGGTGTAATAGGCTTCTGACTCATCAGATTCCTCCTCCTCCTCGTCTTCATCTTCAGAAACTATTGAACACGAAATTTGGTTATTTTAACTATAAATTATAGTATTTATAATATTTTTACATACCTTCCTTCCAGAACTTAAGAGGTATTCGATAGCGTTTTCTCTCCCGGTCATTCTTCTCCACAGGTGCTTTTTGCGCCTCTTCATCCTCATCGCCGCTCAGATCACCATCTGCTTCAGCTGTGCTCACCGCATTCTCGTAACCTTCTTCGATGGTGCCGTAATCCAATTGTGGCCGATTTTTGTACTTTTCATAATCGATTTTCAAATATTGCAAACTATCATTAGCCTCTGCCATATTTAGAGCCACAAACTTTTGCTTTAGATCCGTGCACTTTAACAAATCGCTGCAGCGTTCATGCAAAGTGTTCCATTCCAGCGCCCAGGAGAAACGCTTGTTGCGTGGCTGAAAGGCGACCGTAAGCAAATCATTGAGTATGCTGCGCGGCAGACGCAGTGTTTGCAACGCCTTTGAAATTGGATCATAGTCGGCTACGGGTGAACTGTGATTGGTAATGGCAACGATTTCATCTACATCAATGGTTGAGCTTAACAGCTCATATTTGATATGATCCAATTTATCAATACGTGCTTTACTGGAGACAAATTCCTCCTCATCCTTTCGCTTCCTCTTAATGCGTGAACACCGTTTCACTTCAAAGTAGTTACTGCGTGTTGGATGTAAATAGAAGGCAGTCAACCAGAACTCAGCCTCCATGAAGGCATGTTCCGAAAACACCTTAGCCAAGTCGGCATAGTTATCAGAGAGCTTGTGTTCCAGGTTAAGCATGAATTGTGTAGTTAGGCCTGGATGATAGCGCCAAACTTCAATTGTATTTAGCTTCTGGCCAATTATCTTTAAGAGTATCGCAATCTTGGCAAACTGCCAGCCTCTAAATTTCTGTAAATGGAATGCATGATAAATATAAATTCCACATAAATGGAAATTGATAAACTTACACGCTGTGCGAGCACATTGTGTACAAAGTTCAAGACTTCCTCATTATTTGGCACATTCTGAAAGACCGGATCTATTTGCCTGTCTAGCTCCTCGTCCACATCCTGCAGCGGTTTCTCATCATCATCGTAATTCTTGTAGTTGCCAATGTTGCTCGCACGATTGCCCTTGCAAATTTGCTGCTGATAGTTTAGATTCAGATTCACGGTGTGCGGCAGAGCGTGGCTGTTGCGCTGGGACTCTAGCTTCTGCAGTTCATTCAGCAAGAAGCGCTCACTGTTCTCGCGCTCTTCCACATAGCGATGCATCAGCACCTTGAACTGCGCTATGTGCGACATAAAGTCATGCTCATTAAGAGCCATCAACTCCAGTAGTTGATTTCCCAGCACATAGCTGGTGTAGGCCTCCAACATTACAGCGAACGAGGTGATGAGGTTCAAATTGAATTTCTTGAATACAATGTGCTCAAAGAAACCATCTTTGCCCAGACCCAAGCGCACACAAATCTGTGCAATCAGCCTAGCTGGTGTGTAGCCCATGGTCTCTGTATTCGTTGCCTCTTGCATACTCTGCGCATAGAAGCGTATGTTGTACATCTGTAAAAAAATAATACATTACTTTAATACTGTAAACAGAACATTTATTCGATATTACCATATTATCAATATTGTAACCACGATTGTCATCCGCCACAAAAACCGTGAGAAGATAGAGATGCGCCACCAGTACAATGGACGTCTGCTCTGAGGGCAAGATTGTGCCACATATTCTTGGATAACATTTCAGCCAGGCGGCGAGCACACGCAGCGAAAGTTGCTTAACAGCTTCCCAGCTACCAGCATCGAAAAGCTTACAAAGCCGCAAAATGATCAAATGCAAGCGCTCCTGCATCAGAAATGTAATATCTAACAACAGAAAAGGAACAGATTAATAAAAGTCAAAACAAGGTAAATAATTACACCTTCTGGAGTGGCTGGCGGCACAGCGTGCTCAATCACATTATGTTTATTCTGCATTAAATTGGCGAACAAGTGCTGCAGATAGGGCAAGCGCCACGGGTTTATCTGATAGTTGAGTATATACGGCCAATCGATGTCGCAGAGTCCCTTAATCTTATTAAACGTCTTATAACCCTTATTCAGATAGTACAGCAACATGCGCTTAAGGGTCTCCGAGCAGCAAATCCATTCCTGGCTGAACCACAGCTGCAACGTATGATGCGCCAGCATTCGTACAATGTGTCCCAGTTCCTCAGTAATGCATTCACGGCTGTGCATACGACAGGCATTCCAGCCGTATATTAATTGCAAAATACGATCATCAGGTATCAGCTGATACACATCCACATCGCTGCAACCCGCGAAATACATAAACATTTTCTGTCACAAGAAAAAAACAAAACAAATTTTACACAAAGATAATACAGAAAAATGTATTTTACTTACTGCATGGAACTCATCATATTGTATTTTCGCAGCGCACTCAAGAAATTTGTGTTCATCATGTTGCTCGGGCAGTATTATATCCATGGTGATTTTTTTATTCAAAAATATATCTAAGATATCTATAGGGCTTTGAAGAAACCCACTAAAGTTTTATTTATTTTTCAGCCGGTCTGCACGTCCGCAGGAGATGAGAGTTTGTATAGTTTGCTAATCGATAAAAACACGAGTTGCGTAGCAGCGAGCTTCAGTCAGACACTGACAATGACCGGCATTTTTGAAAATCAAAAGATTGAAAATCTGTATAGCTAGAAAATGACATTGAGTTATTGCTGTATTTACTTTACTTTCAATATTGTGCATATATTTTAATATGCATAAATATATGATAAATGTTGTTAAGCTATATGAAACGTTACAAATGTATGCAGCAATGTCATATTAAAGTGGCACTCGCATTCATTCTGTTCCGCTGCCCACATTGTGATTGAGTTTTGTTGCCAGCTGGCATATGCAAAGTGCAAACAAATTATTATTAGCTGCCAACAGCGTCTGCTACTTCATCTTACAATGAAAGCACCAAGGGTATTCCTTTAGAAATGTGTCCATTATAAAGAGTAAATATGTTTGTATGTGGAAAGGGGCGGAGGGCAGCGGGAGGTCAACAGTTGGCCGACAAGCAGGGCTTCAACGCGTGCAACAAGGCATGACTGCAACTGCAGCTGGATGAACATTAAAGGCATGATTTCTATTTAACAACCAATTTTTCATGTATTATAGGGTAACAAGAAATAGGCCAAAGCCAATTAATATTTTCCATGTAAATGATGAGTGATTTACAATTGCCGCACTCGAAGAGAAAAAAAAAAAACACAGAATAGAAAAACACATGTAGCTGTCTACAGTTTGATGATAGCATTATTCCGAACCAATTTATCAGTGGCAAAATCAATTAGTAACTACGTAAGGGCCACAACAAGCCTTATCGGTTGAGCGATGTGTGGGATATGCCGTACGTGCGACGCCCGCCCCATAACCCATTCATTATACGCACAGGTAGCGGTGGCACTGTCATAAATATTCCCATCATCGTTTATTTGCCGTCCTCAACCAGAGTAGCTATCAAATGGCACAAATGAAAACCTGTTGATATCCAACAGAGACAAATATGCACACACACACAAACACACACACGTTCGAATACACACATTCGTTCGTATCAAAGGTTACGTTCGTAATTGAAGAAGCGTTTTGGAAGTGCTGCAAGGACCAACAAAAAATGGAAAAGAGGAGAAGAAAAGACAAGCAGCAGTCATAAATATTCATGAAGCTCTAAAAGGGTTTTTACTTGCGCGCAAATTCACCCTAAATGGAAAAAAATTGTATATCAATTGGTGTGGCCAAGAAATGCAATTGCAGGCCATCGATACGCGATACGAGTACATTTAATATTAAAGGTCAGCATGGGCGTTGGCTAAGCCTAAGTAGGATGGGAGTGGTGTGCTTGTGGGCTTGAGGGCGGGGTCAGAGCTTAACCAAATGGAGCATGCACATGAATTTGAATGAGCCTACGCGTGGTCACATATATGTGTGCATGTCCAAGTGCGTGTGCGTCTCCCAGGGGATGGCAAATAAACATTGCAAAGGCGCGCATGTGTGCCATCAACTTCAGCGCGCAATGCGTTCGTTTCGTCAAAAGCGGGTGTTAAAAGTAGGAGTAGGATAAGAGGTAGGAACAGGAAAAGCAGCAGAAGTGTGAGTTAGAACGCTGGCAAAAGCAGTAGCAGGGGATACCCACGCTTTGTTGACTGCCCCACTAAGTAGGCAACACTTTTTGGGCCACTTCCGTTGCTGCAGTCGCCAACTGCGCGACACAAAGCTCGCTATTGTGTGCATGTCTCTCTCTCTCTCTATGTGTAAGTCATCTGTGTGCGTGTGTGTGTGTGTGTGCACTTCGTGTGGCACGTTCGTACGCTGTAATCGTGTCGCGATTCGCTTCCGTTTTGATTTATAAACGGGCGCTACGGCCAAGCTGCGTATCATTAACAGTTGATCAACAGGTTTGCGCAGACATCCCAACCGAAGCGCAGTGCAAAACGAGAACTCATCGAGGCAGCTAATCCACAGCAGTTCTAATTGAATTGCAGCTGCCGCAAATTCAGTTATAAAAAGTCATTTCACGTGCTTAATTAAATTTATATTGTAATAGAACGCGTGCGTATACAGATATCTACTATACCCGTCGCATTGACCACAAACAACGGAAGTCACAGCAACATTTCCGCTCATTTCAAATCCAATCAAATAACAGCACACAGGTGAGTTTATTATGGAAAATACCTAGTTGTGATTGGTGCAATAGAAATTGTTCGAGAAAAATATGAAAATTGTTTGCAATTCAAAATTGAAAATATATAAAAATTATAATTAGTGTTTAAAACAAAGACTTAGACAAAATATATTCTTACGTAAATCAAATTTAATTTTTATTTCATTGAATTTCATTTTGATTTAAAGAAAAACAATTAATAACAAATTTTCTTATGGATTTTTTTTATTATTATTATTTATTTTTTTTTTGCCAAATGTTAGGAATTTATTAATAGTAAAACAGAAAAATGTTCATAAAAATTAATTTTCTTCATAAGAATTATGAAAATGTTTGCAGCTTGATAAGTTTATAGAAAAGTTAGTATTAAAAGAAAAAGAACGTATAGCTAAGATAAATTATTCAAAAAAAATTAATTAATTAAAATATATAATTTTCTTTTAAACTAAAATAAGGTAGACAGAAACAGAAAGAAGTATTTTAAATGTTGAAAAATTATATATAAATATTGTTTAAAATGTTTATTATATTCATATTTATTTGCGACACAAAATATTGTTCAATTTAAATAAAATTGTTAAACTAATTTAAATTTTGTAATTACAAGATTTGCAATGTTTCTTGATATTTTAACAGTTGTCTAAATTATATTCAAAGTATGCATTTGAACTTAATTTCGACAACATTTATTCCATAAAATAATCGAGGTTTTGGCTTCGAGCATTCAACTATTTATAAGCTCCCAAAAATTTGTTTTCCAATAGCAAAATTGAACTGTTTTAAATTACATTTACTTAAATATTAGCCTAAGGTCACTTGACAGGCGAAATGACGTAGCTTAAGCTAAATATGTTTACTATATACACTTTAGCGATGAATTTGTTGGCATTAAAAAATTGAATTATTAGGGAGTCAGAAAGAAGACATTAGCAGCAAATCGAAAGTCTGCCACAAGCAGCAGCAGTGAGAGTAGACGAAAAGGCTCAAAAAAAATGAAATAAATAAAAAGCGCCTAAGCCCCAGTAGCTGGGTTCTCTACTAAATTTATTTACACATCTGTGGATATTCTGTTTATTCACGAGTTTTCGTTGCTGCGTGTTCAAGGCGCGATGATTTTTATTCAAATGAAATGTCGTAGAAACGTGGGCCCAATGCCGTCGTACCTATTTAAACAAAATACTTATAGGCGAATGCCATCCTTTGGCAAATATTGGCGTTGCCTGCTCGAAGAAGGGCGCAATGAATAGTAGAGCGCAAGCCGAGACACGCCTCTTGAGAACATCAACGCCCACACGCACATACACAGCGAGTGAAATGCGTTATATATATGTACATACGTATATTGGGCACATTTATTTCAAGTAGCGACCGCTGTAAAGGATGTGCCCGGGCAATAGTAGTCGTAGCAGTCAGAGAAGATGTTGTAGAAGTACCTGTACTTGTCAACGGGCGACACGAGCGTGAATAATGCCTGGACAGCAGCTGCTGAATAATACAGGCCACTCTGAGTTGGCTAAGAACTGGAGGTTCCAGCCAACACAATTCACTGCCATGTCAGCCCCTAACATAGCCATAAATATATTTTCAGTTAATTTCAATTACAGAACGTGCTGACTCTAGTTCCCAGCTGAACGATTGCTCTTTGCCCCCATCGAGTCGGTGTGTGTGTGTGTGCGGGGTCATAAAATTTGATGCGTGCCCTATCGAAACGACGTTGCTATCTATTATAATTTAACGCAAAGCCGCTAAAACTTTCATCCTGGACGTCAATCAATCAACGACAAGCGCACAAATTAAATGCAAACTAAGACAACATAAAACCAAAGCCGAAACCCCGTCGACAATCAGTCAAGAGTCAAGATCCGGGCAGCACGACCAACTGCAGCGCCCAGTTGACTCTCCAATTAACTTTCCAATCCCAGCCACATTTGCCATAAAGCAACAATGTGAAAGCATCGTTTAAACGCTGCCCGCTTAGATTAGATAGCGATAAGGTCACACCTCCTTCTCTAGCTGTCGCTGCTGCTGCCTCTTCACACATGCCACATGCTTGATGGTCTAGACAATTGCCTGTCATTGATATATATATGATTGTGGTAAAAGCTTCACGTTTTTTCGGCAACCTGGGAAAAGCCCTTTACTGTTTGGCTGATTTTATTTATTGCTTACAGTGTGTAATGTGCGTAATTAGCTCAAAGCAGCATTTAGCTTGTTGATATGCTAATGTTGTTGGCAACTGCTGCTGCTCTATTAAATAATTTATTAACTAAACTAACTGGATATTGGGAAAGCAATTCTGCATTTCAATTCGAAATAAATGAGATTTATTGTGAATTTTGTTTGCTCCTTATTCAGAGCTGGAAAATTTCTAAATAGAATCTGAATACTAGGAAACAATATATATTTAAAAATAATTTAGTTTTTATTGAAATTTTTTATAATTGTTTGAATATATTTAAATATTTTACTAAATTTACGAATTTTACTAATTAATTAATGTTGCTTATTCAATTTATAAAATATTTATTTTAATTTCTTAAATATTTGACAAATTTGATAATTTTTATAAAATTTTTTATATTTATAACATTTATTTACAAATAATGTATTTTAAAAATGTATTTAAAATAAATTTAAATTACATGACTTGTCTGCATCAATATTGCACAAGCAAATATACTTAAACAGAACTGCAACTTCGTGTGCTTCTCCCTCCGATCTGACAGCTATAAATTAAACGAACGTTCGCCTCCACGCTCACATTACAATGCGTAACGAGAGCATGATGAGAGAGCGCTCACAACTGCTCTAACAACTTCATTTTTCAGCGCTCTCTCTCATTTCTTTTATGATTATGATTTTTAATACAATAGCATAAAGCGCGCCAAATGAGAGAGCGCGCTGAAATGCTTAGTCTAACAATTACATTTCTTCATTGCTCCCTTTATCTGCTCGCTTATAATGCATATGCTTTTAACAATTTAACATTTAACATTTATTATCCTTTCGATTGAAATTAATATACATACATAATAAGTGAATCAGAATCACTAGCATTTATACATTATGAGCCACATTCGAATTTCTGCTTTGATTAAGAAAATACTTAACTTTACTTAAAGACTTAACAGCTCATATTATACTTTATATATAAGTATATATCCATATATACTTTAAATACTTCAAGCAATCTGCTACAAGTGCTTCCTACCCCTACTCCTACTTTTTGCTAAATGCATATTGATAACTCTATGCGCTAAATTGAAACTTTTTTTCCCCTTTCCTGCTTCTACTTCTTGCTAAATGCATATTCATAATAATTCTATGCGCTAAATTTAAACTTCCCCTCTGCAAATTTCGTGCTAAATTCCCTTACTTCACTCATTTCTGTCAGTGTATATGCATATGATTGCTTGTTTCAGAGCCCTGACAGCGCATAAGTTGAACCTCTTAAGTAGCAAGTGCAAACATAATGCCAAGCCGCATCCCATAAAGCCTATCTCTTCCCCCTTGCCGCCCCAGCTCTCTTCACTCACTGTCAAGTGTGGCTCGTGCATTGGTTTGCAAGTGCAATTCTCAACCACTTAAGTACAACAGCAAACATATCCATAAGCTTTACTATCATTTTACAGAATTGCTTTTAAAACACACCCACACACCCATACGCACTCACCCATACACACCCACGCA
This sequence comes from Drosophila buzzatii, assembly GCA_035045845.1. Classification (NCBI taxonomy): domain Eukaryota; kingdom Metazoa; phylum Arthropoda; class Insecta; order Diptera; family Drosophilidae; genus Drosophila; species Drosophila buzzatii. The sequence continues at coordinate 6,975,243 of JAWNOS010000505.1, forward strand.
TGCATTTTTGGCGGGCGTTAAAAATCCGTGTGGTACAACTTGGCGTATGCGTATTATCATTATAATGCCTGCATTAGCGCTCGCTGTTGCCGCCTACCGCTAGCTACCTCTACCTCTGGCTCATTTGCCAAGCTGCAATAGCCCATTAATAGGCCATAAATTGTAACTGTTATGCGTTGTTGGCTTTTAACGCAGCGGTTGGCATTTGGCATTGGAACCTGGGAGTTGAGTGGTTGGGCAGGCTGGCCGGGTAGCTGGGTAGCTGGGTAGCTGGAGTGCTGACTGCTCGGCCGCCCCACCGCTTTCAATTAGAGTGGTTATTTAGCTAAATCGTTACGCTTGTTGCTGTAATTTGAGGCGTAGGCGGAAATGATTGCCAACAACAAGAACAGCAGTAGCAACAACAGCAGCAGCAACGAGAGTCAGGCAAACGAAAAGGCACCCACTGTGTGCCCCAGGGAAAACAGGGCAACACGGCGCTTTAACTTAATTGATCCACGCACTTCTCTTGCCCCTGTTGCCCACAATATTACAATTTTTCACTTTTTCACTTCTCATTCACATTTAGTCTTTTGCTTTGCAGGAACATGGCTCAGTCGGGAAGCAGCTCGAATTGTGCGACGCAGAGTTTTGGGCTCTTGCTGCTGCTGCTCTTTCTGCACAGCAGCCGGGCAGCTGCCATGGCTAGTGGTCAGAGTGGCAACAACAATGAGCTGGCCGCCACAGGACTCACTGATCAGGTGGTCGAACAGCTCGGCGATAATGAACTCTACAACAACAACAATAATAAACGCGCTTGGCAATCGCTGCAGAGCTCTTGGGGCAAACGCTCCGCGAGTGATCCGGCTGCTTTGGAAATGGATGACTCGATCTATATGACGGGACACTTTGTGCCGCTGGTCATTACCGACGGCACCAACACCATCGACTGGAACACCTTTGAGCGCTGGGCCAGCAACAATCAGGAGCAACAACAACTGCAGCAGCAGCAGCAGCAGCAACAGCCTTCGAATTCTCTTGAAGACTCCGATGAGTTCAACTCTGAGAATGCCATGGAGAAGCGCGCCTGGAAGAACATGAACGTCGCCTGGGGCAAGCGGCGTCAGGCACAGGGCTGGAATAAGTTTCGAGGTGCCTGGGGCAAGCGTGAGCCCACCTGGAACAATCTGAAGGGCATGTGGGGCAAGCGCGATCAATGGCAAAAGCTGCACGCAGGCTGGGGCAAACGCTCCCTGAACAACTAAACTCGCTCACCCCACACATAGGCAACAAAATATCAATGGATGCAACACATAACTATATATAAAAATATCTGTGTATACAAAAATATATGAAATATTAGATAACTTATTTCCCCAGTAGAGTCTCTCGATGTTCTAGAAAAATATCCAGGATGGAGGTAAAATTCCGAAAATGTATGAAAGCGCTCGCCACAAAAACCACAAGAAGAAGAATAATCAAAAAATCATAAATAAAAAAAAAACTTACCAAAGTATTTGTAATTTGCCTAAGTATATATATATATATTTATGTCTTTTTGGTAGCTGAAGCCAGTATTATAATCCAAATATATAATCAAATCACACACACATACATATACTAAATTGAAAATCGGAAAATGGCACTAGTTTCTAGAAACAAGCAAAAAAAACCTTTAACTTAGTTAATCGAATTGTGCATATTTTTTAAATACGTATACATACAAGCATGGCAATTACTATATACATATATGTGTATGTATATATATGAATATACATATATAAATAAATCAAATTATCTAAATAAATTACACGAAAAACCATCAATATAAAAGTGGGCGAATTTATTATTCATTTTATTTAATTATTAGTTGAGCTTTTAGCTGGAAACTAATTGGAAATTAGAGAGAGCTAAGCTGAACATTTATTGAACTTGAGAATTAGACAGATTTATTCTCTTCTACCTAACATGCAAATCTTAAAAGTATTTACAGAGATTGGAAACATCCTCTTACCTCAAGAGAATATATTTAGAAGCTGACCTTTGAGTACTAAATTCTTAAAATAGACCTGAAGTCGCGAGACATAAGTTTCAGTTTCCATTTCGCTCTGTTCCATTCCATTTCGTTCTACGAAGCTGCTTGAAGACTCTGCTGTCAATTGAATATATTTGCTCATTCAATAATATGAAATTAATTGAGGAAATCAATAAATAATACTAAATAGTTTATTATTTATTAATTAATTAATTGCTCTAAAAATATTTACGAATTCAACTCGAAAGAAACACAAATTCAATTTTGTTTATTTGTTTTCATGACTCTCTTAAGGAACCTATTAAATATGAATTTTGAATAATTCAAGCATATTTAAGAGCAATTAGCCTTGAATGAATTTCAAGTATAAATAGTTGTCTCTATTGTAGAGGCCAACAGTTCATCGAGTCAAGTGTAGCTATGAGGTATTTGCCACGCCTCAGAGATGGAAAACCTGCTCCAATGCCTTGGCCTTTGGCCATGTATCGGCGGTTCAATCACATTGCTTGGCCTCTGGAGGATGGCGTCAGTCGCCGTGTGGTGCTGCTCGAACGCTTCGTCATCTTTATAGGCTTTCTGGTATTTTGCCTGCACAACGAAGTGGATATGCATTATTGCCTGGCCTATAGGAAAGATATCGATAAGATGCTGACGGGCATGCCCACATACCTGGTGCTCTTCGAGCTGCAAATACGTGGCTTTCAGCTGGCCATGAAGAAGAATGCATTCAAGCGTCTGCTGCAGAAATATTATGCAGACATTTATGTAACTAAGGAGGCGGAACCTGCGATCTTCGCTCGCATTCAAAGGCAAATGTTGCCCACGCGCCTCAACTCGGTGGCTTATCTGATGGCATTGCTGAACTTCTTGCTGGTGCCCGTGCAGAATATTATCCATCATCGACGGGAAATGCTCTATAAGCAAGTGTATCTCTTCGATAATACGAAGCTGTATTTCTACATACCTCTGATCTGTGCCAACTACTGGGTGGGCATTATCATCACATCGATGCTCTTTGGCGAACTGAATGTGCTCGGAGAGCTGATGATGCATCTGAATGCTCGCTACGAGCTGTTGGGACGAGATCTGCATCGGCTGGCCGAACATTTGCTGACGAGTGCGCACCCAGCAGAGATTGCAGCGAAGTATAGAAGAGCAGTCGTTCACATACTACGTCGCAATGCTGCTCTGAATCAATTTGGCGAACAAATGGAATTGGAATTCAGTTTTCGTATATTCATATTGTTTGCTTTCAGCGCTGCTCTGCTGTGTGCCATGGGCTTCAAGGCTTACACGGTATATCTCTCAGAGAAACATTTAATACCCTTCATATACTCAAACAAGTTTTTGCTTCTCTGCAGAATCCATCCGCCAATATTGTTTACATCGTTTGGTTTGCTGCGAAGCTCTGTGAGCTCTTAGCTTTGGGCATGCTTGGCTCGATTGTCTATACAACAGTTTGTTTCTTACTCTTACCAATCTCAAATGCTTACGTAATTAAACTTAATTTTCAGACGGATCAGTTGAGCCTTATGTACTACAGCTGTGACTGGGAGCAGATCATCTACAAGTCGAGCAATGCATCTGAAAATGTTCAACTTATGAAGCTCATAACAATGTCCATTGAAATAAATTCTCGAGGTTATTGTCTTACTGGGCTAAACTACTTTCGTGTCACTTTAGTTGCTGTACTTAAGGTAATTTATTTACCTGTCACAATTATTATGATAATTATTAACATATTTCAGATAATACAAGGCGCATTCTCTTACTTTACTTTTCTAACTTCAATGCGCTAAGAAATTCAAACTCTCATTTTGGCGCCTGTAGCAGTCAGCTTTTCAACGACAACTGCTACTTTTTATAGAGTTACCATAGGAGCATTTATTGCTTCTGCCTATCGATAACAAATATATTTATAAATTTTGTTATGTGTACACACTTTTCGAGGCCGCCAATTTGTGGCATTATATTTAGAAAATACACATTGTATGCAGCTGTTTATTTTGATATAATATGAATTTCTCTGGCAATAAATGGTAAAATATTGTTGAATTAATTATGGTTATAAATTTATTTTACATACATCCATTATTATTTGCAGTTCGCCAAGTTTTCGCAGTCCTGTTGCTCAACCACGGCAAAGCCGGCAATCGGCTCGTCTCAATGTGCAGGAAAGTTTGGAACATCGTCAGAAGCGTGCAGAGGCTAAAAATTATTTGAAATGGGGTTTTATTAATATAATTATACTGACATTGATCTCCTTCGATCTGTGGCAAACATGCATCTCAGCGAGGAATACCGTATGGTATCAGGCGGAATTATCAGTTGCCGCTTGCATCTGCTTGAGCGTTCTCGCCTGTTTGGGAAAATACATGTGGTGGATCTTGATTGACAACACACCACTGTGTGTAACGGAAGTGCAACGGTGTCTATTGGACGAAGGAAATGGTAAGGATATCATGCTCACTATTAAAAAATCATTAATATGTTATACGTTTAGATAATAACTTTCAATGCATAAAGAACCTATCGAAGCCGCTATTCAATGAGCCGGATTATAGCGAAGTCTCAGGACCCGTTATCAATTGGCACTCTTCATTCGAGGATTCCCGTTGGAACTCGCAGTCACCACGTCGTAGTCCTAGCCCTATGCGAAGCCCGCTTCAGCAGAATCAACAGCAGCAGCAGCAACAGCAGTTCAATCAATCCTACAATCGTTCAATGGGCAATCAATCTCTCAATCGCTCCATGGGCAATCAATCCCTCAATCGTTCCATGGGCAATCAATCCTACAATCCCTCCATGGGAGGAAATAACTCGCTCAATGTCAGCAACGTGAGCAATGATTCTGTCTACATGTCGCCCTATGCGGAAGTTTGTCGCGAAGATTTTCCCACTGACGTGCGAAAGCTGCCCGCATTGATGCGAAGAGCAGAACTAGAGCGGGAGCGCAGCTATGCGCAAATGGCAGATACATCAACGGTGCAGAATACTGGTGCAACCAATTCATTTTGGAACTATTGCAATAATGCTGCCTTTATGCTAAAGCGTACCATCTATCAATTGGCACCGGCGCCAGTGCCCTCCACTGAGAATGTGCCCTCGTCCATCGAAGAATTTGGTATTGTTCAGTTCAGGGATGGCAACTCGGAGGTCATCAAGCGAATCTCAACCGTACAGCTGTCGCAGTATTTAAGCAATCTCAGATATGTAAGAATACTTGCTAAGATATAAGCTTTACATTTCTAAGCCATCTTCGCTTTCAGTGGATCTCGACAACCATCTTGCAGCGCTTAGTCAAGCAGATCGATAATATGGACGAAATCTTTCGGCAGCGTGGCCTTAGCGACTTCAAGATTGGCGCCGTGGGTCTTGAGCGTTTGCGGAAAATGGCAGAGAATCAACAGTTCGTGCAAACCTGTGCACCCATGCTTCCCCTGCTGTTTCCTTTTCTGGATACCTTCACCAATCAGGAGTATCTAGTGCAGCGCATCAGAGATCTTGCGCAGGGCTCTTGCATCGGAGACTATCGCTGGAACTCTGGCAATTCGTACAAGGGCAAAGTGTGGGGTGATCATCTGCCCACAGATGCAGCAGTAAGTGAACTCTGAAAATATGCCTTGAATAACTTTTAATGCTGCTTTTTATACGTACAGATAGTTTTTCATCTGTTTTGCGCTTACTTGGACAGCCAATTGATGCCGCTGCCGCAGGGTGGCGGCCGGCCTTTCCATTCGCGCTATGTGGTCATGCGCGAGGAGAAACGCTCCACCAAAGAGATTGTAAATTCTGTTAATAACAAGGCCCACTGCGCCATACTCGTGACGAATATTCAGCTGAAGCCGAAGTTCAATTTCATCAGCGAAAAGGAACTGCACAATTGCGCCAATGATCGCAACAATTTGTTTTATGTTATCATACAGTTTCTGATTTATATGCGCACCCATCAGGACTCGATGCTTGAAGGCGTCAATTTGGGCAAGAGCGGCATCAATATAATGTGCGTAATCGGAGACAACTAGCTATATAGAGACATTTGGACTTCAGGACTTGGCCACACTTAAAAGGAACGGCCGGCACAGACCCTAAACTTAAATATTTATATATATTTGTACGTTTATTGTTACACTGCCTGGACAAGCCATAGCCCAGCATATTGAACTATTAAATTATGCATTGCAATTATTAAGTCAATTGCCAAGACGACAACATATAGACATGCATGCACAAGCAACTGTAAACATGTGCGCGGTTTTTGCGGTCAGAGCAGTCGCTGCACTGCGCTGGCCACAATGCATCATCATCAACGTGTCATGTGAACTTTTGAGCAGAGACCATCCGTTACTGCTGTTGTTGTTGCTGTTATCCTTGCGGTCATTGCGGTCTGCGCTTTGCCAACAATTAACTTATGCCTTGGACCTCACCCAAGTCAGTTAGCTCACACACAATGACTGTCAAGCCGTGGTTGGGCACAGGTGCAGAACTTTAATTGCTTTTTCATGATTTTCAATATATACAAGTTGTGTGTGTTGGTGCTGGTGTTGGTGTTGGTGTCGGTGGCTGGTCAATGGCCCACAAAAGAAGGAGACGCTATAGCCATACTATAACTCCCATGTGGCAGCTCCGACACAACACAGTTTGAAGAGAGTGACAAAATTAATGGCTTCCGGCAATGAGTGTCGTCATTTTGTTAAGCTTAAGAAAAGCGTTTGCAGAAAATGCTGGCTAGCTGGCCAAACACACGGCATCATGTGCCCCGGAGAAAGCCAAGAAAGAGTAGAAACAGCAACTGACATGAACTCTTGACTACCTACGGGCTGCATACACTTAACGCCATGTGGCATTGGCTCTCGGCTGTTGACTGCCTGGCTCTGCGATTGCCTTCTCGTGGCTTCTGCTCTTCCTGCATGGCCATTTTTCTTGGCCATGCTCATTTTAGACGGCGGGCAGGCAGGCAGGCAGGCAAGCCTGGTTGGCAACGACGCTTCGGTTAGCCTGTTTCTGTTTCAAGCTCTTTGTTCATTTGACGTTGAATCGCTTGGTTGGTTATTTTAATGCCGTCGTCGTTGTAGCTGGCACCTCGGGTGAGTAATGTGCTTGGGTTGTCAACTTTACACTTTTATCCCTCGCATTATGTTTGCTTTACCTACACACACAAACACATACCACACACTCACACACCCCGCAAGCTCTGCCTTGGTGATATGTTTTCTTGATACTTTTTCTCAACTTGTAAATTGGCTTAAAAATAATTTGTCAAAGCATTTCAGCGTACAGGGGATTGGGTGTGCCTAGATGTCTCTCTTGCGCTCTCACTCTCGCTTCCTCTCCCTCTCTCTCTCTCTCTTTCGCTCTCGCTTGCTGCTATATTCTCCGCCAAATTGTGTGTTCGACTCCCCCAAAGAGAAGGTTAACAAATTTTTTTCTTTTAAAGAAACGCATGTGCGCGTCTTCATATCCAATTAGAAAAGTTTTTCTTCGGCTGCACCGTAATTGTGTTGATTAGTGCGGCTCGCTGGCTTCCCATAGGCAGCAGATGGATTTCACCTTTAGGTCTATCTGTCTCTCTCTCTCTTAAGTCTGATAAAAAAAATCACTTTAAAAGAACTGAAACGAGATTCGAATTGCTTTTTATATTCAATCGGCTTACACAAAACTTCGATCCAATATTATTTCGCCAGTCACTCCAAAAAAAAAAAAAATTGTGTATAAAAAAATATCCTCGATGCTGTTGTCCTCTCGCAAAATGTTTGTACACAATAAACTGGCTAGTGGCAAAGCTTTTACTTTTCGGCTTTCCTTTTTTCTATATTTTGTTCTCTTTCCCTTCGCTTTTTTTTTCTGGCTGCTTATTTATTTTTACTTTTGCTATGCCCTGTAATGCGTGTGAGCGCTATAAGGTTGTCCTTAATAGATGATATGGGATTAGCCTGAGAGAAAGGATATGTGAATTAAGAACAAAGAATTCAGATATATGAATAAAACCGGAATTTAGCTGTTATATACACAGTATATAGAGTTTTGATCATTACTACACTATTTTAAGGAGGAATCTTGTATCCTTTAGCATAGTTTTACTCACTTCCAGCCAAAATTAACATTTTCCTAGCACTTCCAGCGCAGCTTCAAGTCGCGCACAAGTTTCCTTTTCTCTTTTTTGTGCCCTCTTTCCTTAGTTTGTTTTCCATCTACTGCTCGTTTTCGGGGGGTGCCACATTAATGAACAAAATATTTTTCCTATTATGCGCCAATATGGTTGGCCATATTTCGGTTTATTTAATTTTGCGCAAATAAAACGGAAGTGGCATTTTTATTTTTACCAGCAGAGTCTAGAGCCCATTCCCTTTGCTTCTGCCTCAGGCTGTGCTCGTTCTTGATCCTGTCTCATATTTGTGCGCTCCATAAAATTCTGATGCGAAGCCAAACAAACTTGCGACAATGATGATAATGTCGATGCTTAAATGTTGAACAAATATTTGCCGCAGTTTCATTTTTTTCTTCTCTCCTTTCTCATCTTGTTTTTTAAACAAGCAATTGGTGTAGTGCAGACGTCGAGCGCTTTAAAAAGTCGTTAGCTTGTAGGTTGCATATACACATATATATAGCACATAGATACAGCCCCGCCCACTTTCTAACTGCTCGCAGTTGTGCGTTTTCCCAGGAACTTCATGGGTGCGCTGTGCCTGAACCTCATAGAGGAATTGCCATAGAAAATGACTGTCATTTACTTGTTTTTTATATCTCCCAGCTCAGCCTCTGGCTTATCAGCTTCTCGCTTTGGTTAGGGCTCAGAATCAGCCTTTGCCTCTGCTTCTGCTTCTGAGTCTGCTATTGGCTCTGGCTTGAGCTGAGACTTAGCTTTTGTATATGCTTCTGCTGCTGAGTCTGACTCTCGCTCTGGTTCTGACTCTAGCTGGCGCTCAAACTCAGCTTGTGGCTTCGGCTCTGACTCGGATTTTCCCTCTGCTTCTACTTCTGACTCTGTGATTGACTCTTGCTTGCGCGTAGACTCAGCCATTGGCTTTTCTTCTACTTCTCAGAGTTTATCTCTGCCTCTGCAGCTGCTTCAGCTTTGTACTTCTGAGTATGAGTCTGACTCTGACTCTGGCTTGGGCTTTGACTCAGATTTTCTCTCTACGGCTCTGCTTTTGCTTCTGAATCAGCCATTGGCTCTGGCTTCGATTCAGTCTGTGTTTTTCTCTGCTTCTACTTCTGACTCTGGCTTCGACTTAGCCTTTGCCAAAACTTTGGCTTCGCTTCTCTTTTGACTCGGGATCTCCCTCTGACTCTGCCTCTGCCTTTGCCTCTTTACATTACAAACGTACATCTACTTTAATGGAGATTTTTAAATACATATAATCTATAGCTCATACTTAAAGGTTTTTTGATGCGCCAATAGCACGCTTGTTTACGTCTGTTTTGGTTATGGTTAAAATTAGTTTTTATAGCAGCAATTCGGGCAGCAACTTTAAGCCATGCAGCTTATCCATTGGCAACTCGGGCACATGAGTGCCACCACACCAAACCCCATGCAAATGCAAAGTGCCTGCAGCATAGCTATTGAAATAATAATTAGAAGCCGCCAAAAGCGTATTGCTGCAGTTGCCACACACCTGGCCAGGTGTCGTCTCCAAATTAGATGCTGCAAAGCAACCGCTGATACCGATGCCATTGTTGATGCGGATGCGGATGCTGCTTCAGTTGCTACTGCTGCTGCTTTGGTCTTCAATACCGTTGCTGATAACTTACGCAACTAAGCTGCAGGCCACTTGCTGCCACACACAACACAACACACACACACACATACAGGGAGAGTGTGTGTGGCCTGTACAGGAGCATTTGCATTTAATCGGATTTGTTGTCCAGATTACAGGTACGAGCACGCATACAACAACTCTGATTTGAGCACTGGGCGAGAGCAAAAAAGAAAATCACTTGTTGTGTAATATGCTGTATGTGTGTGCGTGTGCATGTGCGTGTGTTGACCACAGCCAAATGCCATGACAAATTAACGTGGCTGCCAATTCAAGTTGAGTCTTACCGCTCCATATTGATCCTCTTGTTGCTGCAGTGCCAGCAGCTGCTGGGCATTTAATACTCTTCAGTAGGGGCAACTGAACTCGTTGGTTATGTTGCCAAAGCGCCAAGGCAATTAAACTCTAAGGCTTGATATGCCGCTGAAGAGCTTGGCTTGTCGATCTCAAGTGGCATAAAACAAGTGGATAATTGTGGAATCTAATTGAAACTAACTGAAAGGAAATACTAATACTAATACTATCAACAGCTGATTTATGTATTCGAAATTTATCTTTCCTAAAATATTCACGTATAAATATACAAAAGTATACGTTATACATATAAAATATATAATCAATACATCAACTGCTGAACTTAATTGATGAGACTGACATTCCTTAGTCATTTTTTTGTGGCCTGCATTTAACTTCTTACTTTAAAGATATCATTTTCTTTTCATGATTTTATTCCCAAAATTTACTATGCTCAATTTTTATTTAAGTTAAGATTAAAAAAAAAAAAACATGAAAATTATGTTGAAATTGAGAAAATATTTTTGATATAATAAAAATTTTACTCATTAAATTTAGATATTGTTATCCCAATTTTATAACTTTATCAAAACTAAAAAAAAAAAAATGTTTTTTTTTTTAATTTAATCATTGTTGAATCAAATTTCTACCAGAAATAAGCTTCTGTTGCTTTATGGATGAAACAAATATTTTTCTTTGCGTAAATGCATGCATCGAAAATAAAATATATTAGTTAACTATTATATTTCATATTTCTTTATTTTAATATTTAATATATATATATATATATTTTTTAATAAATTAAGCAATTATTTTGTCAATAAAACTCATAAAATTCTTTTAAAAAAATTATTTTATTTTTATTTTTTGGTCACATTTTCAACCGACTTCACATAGTTGAGCCATGCTGAGTAATAGATGTCGTCTAGCAGCTGCTCCGTTTGTAATTTTGGATAGAGTATTGCAAGCTCAACAGCTAAATAGCTGGTTTTACTATAATTGTGTGTATGCGTGTGAGTGTGCTTGTGTGTGTGTGTCTGTGTGTAGGTAACAAACCGGAAACATGGTAAGCATTTCCGCTTTATATCAAAATATAAAAAATGACTGCTCTTAGACATGTTTGACAAAAGCTGTATATCAGAGCAGAAAGAAGGCATACATAAAGAGAAGTAGAGAGAGAGAGTGAGAGAGGCAGCCTGAGAGTGAGAGCTATAATTGCATAAATCAAACTCAAACATGTAGCATGAAAAATCGCATTAATTTATCTGCTCAGTCGTCGCATGCAGCAGCGACGCGAGCACAGGCCTGGGCGACGACTACGACACGACTCGGGCAAAGGCGCTGTGTAACATATCCGCTTATGTCAATTTTTTTTTTTTTTTTTTTTTTCACTGCCAAATGGAAGCAATCTGCTGGGTGAGGGCAGCATCATCATCAACGAGCTGCTGCTACTCGTTCCGATCGCTTCCATTCCATTCCATTCCAGAGTAACCAAACAGGCAGCCAGTTGTCACTGTCAGTGTTTGTCACAGCTCCGACTGTCAGTCAGTTTCTCACTGTCTATCTCGCTCTATCTCTTTGTCTGTGTTGTTTGTTTAAATGCAACATTTACTTTATGGATTGTTGCTATATATTTTTTCTTCAACTTTCGACCCGCAAAAAAGCGAAGCGTATAATACACAGCGCCCAGCTGTGTTAGCCCTTGACTGATGTGCCCCTTCACAGCTTTGCTCCTTTTTAATAACTTGCTCCAACACACTCACACTCACACTCACACACACACATCCACTCACACACATACTAATGCGCTAATAACCTGGTTCTTGTGTGCGCTTTAAGTGTCCTCTTCATGGTACATAGTTTAAAATTCTTTATAATTGGATTGCTCCATCTAAAGGCCAGCCAGCTCGCAGCTCGCAGCTCATACTTCAGCTGCCCCATTTTTTATGGCCACTTTGCAGAGGACAGACGTAGTCAAAGCCCCTTTTGCTGGCCCGTGGCATGTCAAAAAGGATTTCACAGTTGACGCGTACAAACCAAAGTTGCCCCCACTCAATGCCACCCAAAAAAAGTGGCTCCATGTAGTCCTTTTTTTCTGTATATATAAATATATATATAGAGCCTGGAACGTGCTCCTCTGGCATAGGCATAGGGCGTCCGGTATCCCGCACATGTGTGTGGTGTGGGCTCTCGAAAGTGATGATATGTTTCATTTCACACGGCAACCGTTTCGGCAATCCTTTCGACCGCACACAGACATGCCCATACCGTTGAGCAGGACGCGCCCGCCCATTCCACTCCATTCAATTCGTTGAGATTTATGTTTTCTTGTAAACAAAATAACGGACATGCTCAAGGCAAACCGCCTACGAATGGATGGGTCTTAAAGGTGCACGCAGCTGGGGGAAACAGGGAAGGTCCTGACATCAGGATTAGAGTAACATGTGCAGGACTATTCGATTTCCTTTCAATGCTCGCCTGATAAGAACTCGCGTTTGTTGTTGTTGTTGTTGCTGTGTGAACTGAAGAAATTAATTATTTAGCAGCTTAAAGCTTAGCCCTTTAACAACAATCTCTCTCTCTCTCTCTCTCTCTAACTATCTCTTGCTCTTTGTTTGGCTTTCAAACAAGTATAAAAAAGTTTCGCCATAAAAGCAGCTGCCCTTATAAAATCTGCTTCACATATCAACTATTCTCAGCTAAAGTTTATAATTAATGAAACCATAAACGAGCCTAAACGAATAAAATAAACATAAAACTAACTTTAACTACGTCTATTGTTTTCATTGCTGTTTATTCAATAGCTAAAGCATGGAATAAGAGTTTTAGTTCATCTATCGTATAATACTTAAGCAAATCTTCATCTTCATTTAATTCATATTCAGATTGATATTCTCATAAAAGACAGTTTTTTGGTTTGCTTGAAAATATTCACAAATATTTTTATTTGCAAAGTTTTTTTCTTGAATAATAATTTAAAATGAAATTTCTTTTCTTTAATAATATTTAATGAAATTTCGTATGCTTTCCCTTAATAATATTCAAAAATGTTGTTATATAAACACTTAAAGTCTTTTGGCTTAGACTCCATCTAAATGCAACTACAAATTGGCTTCAAATATTGTCTAGACAGACAGTGCCTGAAAATGTTTTCATACACAAACTCACACACACACACACACACACACACACATAGACTGTCTTCCATATATATATTCTTATTATGGGCATACGATTTGTTATGCCGCATACGTGTGCCACGTCCAGTGAGTGAAATCTGTGGTACGCAGCCGGAGGCTCTGTTATCCTGCCACATGCAAATATTCTAATTTGCATATGTTTAGCAAAACACACGCCAAAGTTTTTTGTTTTGGGTGAGGTTTTTTATTGTGGGCGTGGTATTAGGCAAGAGCTGAGGCGTTGGAGACCAGCAAATTATGCTGCGACAAAGGCAAGTTACGCATACGCAACGTTGTGCGCCACAGGTGGAAGGCAAACTTGAAAGAAAACATAAAAAACAGAACGAAATGGAAAGAAATTGCCCAGCGAACAGCATGTCAAGCGGAAATTGAGCAGAGCATAGAACAGACTGACGCGAACAGAGCGACAGAGAGAGAGAGAGAGAGAGAGAGGCGAGTCACCTGCCATGCGGCTTTGCTGGAACGCTGCTGGGTTTCAGTTTCATGTCTGAGCTAATTGAGCAAATCGTTAAATGGCTTTGGCAGCGGCTCACTTCCGTGCCCGGTTCGTAATTATAAATCAATTGCTTGCGGTGTTTGCTTTGAACTGCGTCAGCTATTGCAATCGCAGTCAACGTCGAAAAAAAGCTCGTCTCCGATTTCAGGCAATTGCTAAAGCATCAGCAACAACTTGCAGCAGTTGTGTGACATTTGAGGCAAATTCCGGCCACCAACTGCTATAGACTGTGCCACGCCTCCCCCCTACCTGCCTCCCCGACTGCGTTCTGTTCCGGTTGTGAAATTTGAATCGTGCCATTTCTACACATTTCGCACGGCTTTTTGTCCCGTTGCCTCGACGCGTTCGTCGGAGTTTGCTTTCAATCTGCGCGCTGCGCTTTTCATTTTCAATTTCTTTGGAAATCTATTTCATGCAGAAAAGCAAATTTCATAACTTGAACGAGACATCCCCTCATACACCCCCTCCCTGCTTACCGTCTGACAATACTACTTCGTCTTCTTCTTCTTCTTCTTCTTCCTCTTGCTTTTCGTTTTTATGTGTTTATGCTCAGCCTCGAGCTGGTTTACATTTTATGCAGCGCAAACTTCTTCTTGTAAATATTTTTGTATGGTGTCCCGCCTGGCGGCTAGTAGTCGCTCCTTCAGTTCCCTCAGCATTCTCTGCTTGATTTTGATCCGATTTATGTTATATATATGTACACACACGCAGCTACAAACATTGATTTGTGCCTCAGTGGGCCCCCGAGGCTGAAGTATATGTATTTTCCTGACATTGTTTGCCTCGTGGCGGCTGTGGGAAATGGCCCCGTAAACGTTTAATAAAATATGATTTCAATTGATTCACAAGTCGCATTTCGAATCGAAATGTGCGATATGCTCACATTATTCGCTACCATTCACAGAGCTCCTCCTACTTCAGCTCGGCTCGACTTGGCACGGCTCCCTCGTCCTGCTTGGCTGTCCGGCTCATCCTTTGGCGGGGCAATCAATAAAGTAAAGTGCTTGGACGGGCTGCTGAGCTGAGCTGCGCTGAGCTTACTCGATCTCTAGGGGTTACGTGTCCATTCAAAGCTCATTGCCGTCCCCTAGACTCCAGCCCCAATCGCCTTGTCTGCCTTGTCTTGTTGGGCCACACAGTTATCCGCTTAGATCACTCAACTAAAAAACTCAATTTGCATATTAATATTATTTGGGTTTTTGGGCCCCGTTTTACTGTCGGCCCATGCCACTTCACTTCACTACACATCAGCCACGCCCCCTTTACTCTGACCTTTTATCAGACAACAAGAGCAACAACAAGAACAGATACTAAGCAACAGTAGTTGAATTGAATTTGCTGTGCTTCAACGCCTTTTTGTTCTTTGATATGCAATGTCTTCGTCTGCCTGTCTGTCTGTCTATTTATTTGTGTGCGTGAGTGTGTGTGGGCATGTGTGTGCGTATATATGCCACATATAGTTTGAGTCGCTTATTGTAAGCTCAATATTAGGTGCTACATCTGCCAAAATAATCACAGGTAGGCCAAGTATTTTAGGCCTTAGATACCTGCAAACAAGACAGACTGACAGAGAGAGGGAGAGAGATAGGCTGTTCGCTGCAGGCTGTTAAGGACTTTTCAATACTTGCTCATGCTGCAATAAATATTGATTGATTAGTTCTTGAACAGCTCAGCTTAGATTAATGCTATTGAAAATTAGCTTGAGCGTGCTCTTATGCTGTGGCAGATAAAGGTTTAAGTTGGAGGCATGACTTAGCTGCTTATCAGTGCAACACAAACTAATATACAGCTTTATTAATTTTGAGTAAGCATGAGAATTTAAATTGCCTTTATTTATCTAAGACTTTTAAGTCCTAGCACGTTTAAGTATAATAAAACTAAACTTTATGAAATCGGCATAAAGATTGTGCGAAGAGTTGCAAATTTTATGCCACTACATTATTCATATTATTATTCATTTGAGATTATTCATCAAAATAAATACACAACCATGCCACTCTTCAGGCGAGCATTAATAATTCAATATTTAAAAGTGCTAAAAATTTAAAAAAAAATATAAATTATATATTTGATTCACCTTTGACTCAAAACGAAACCAATATGCCCCATTAACTTCACTAAGCGTGTATATTTGAAGGCAACGTTGAGCTTTGGCCATTTTTGCTTGATATTTAAGGCATTGCCGAGTCTATTGCAACGTGCAAAAATGTAAGTATCAGGTTGCAGTTGCTACAGATTAACACACTAGAGCCACTGTACATTTATCTATACATACATGCGTATATGGATATTGTATAGTCTTGTATGGCTGTGTGATTTATGAAATTGACATTGCAGTTGGCAGTGGCGCATCAATGCGAATCGATTCCACACAGAGTTTTGTACATCAAACCGAATGAAATTTGTTGCTGCGCTGACAGCTGCAAATGCAAAAGACGTTTGCAGCAACAGCCAGCCATTCAACTCGGCATCGATATGCATCTATAGACTGGATATAAACCCCTCCACATAGATATGATGGAGTGTGACACCCGAGAGAGGGAGAGAGTGGGGGGAGAGCAAGTGGGTCTGGTTGGGTAGCTGTTTTATGATACACTTATGACTGCTGCACAATGGTATGGATAAATCGGCATATACATAAAATGTCGTTACAAATATTTTATAACAGGAAATCCGTTATTTATACGCACATTGTGAGCACTGCTCCTCGCTCTGCTCCTCACTCTGCTCCTGACTCTGCTCCTTTCTTCTCTCTAACCCCCTTTTTGCTGTTGAAGTGAGGCGTGGTGGTGGGCGGGAAGCTGGCTGCTCGTCTCTTTGGCAAATATGAATGAATGTTGTTTGCATTTTGCCTGTCGCCAGACTCTCTTTGCCCTCCCCAAGTCCCCGGCCGCCATCGTGAGCGCAATCCTTATGAATTGACTACAATTTTATTTATTATTACTCGCTCAGCTCGGCATTTCTTTCGCTCTCGTATTTCTATGGCATGCGACTTGTTTTCGAACGTTCCCAAGGCAATTCCATTATGGCCAACAATCCGCTGGCAAATTGCAAGGCTCAATTGATATTGGCTCGCACCAGGCAACAACAGAAATGCCAAAGCAGCAACAATGATCGAGCTTAAAATGATTTTCAGCGAACAACTTAATTGGCCAGCACCCGAGGCGCGTGTTGCTCTCATCTCTTTCAGCCATGACTAAAAAACTTGTTAGCCGTGTTGACTGAAATTATGTGACAGCTGTTGAAGGTTGCTCTGAGCGCCTTTAAAGTCCACATGAAACCGAAAAATGACTCAAATTAACAGGAGCCACGCCAGTAACAAACACAATACAATAGCAAGACATTGCAGTGAGATATCCTCTAATATTTGTTTAAGTATGTTCTTTGGATGAGCAGAGTTGATGAGGTTTGCTGGTTGGAAAAGATGTTTTATGTTATTTCAATTAGCATATGAATATTTCGGTATTTTTAGGTCTTTTCTTAGCTCTCTTAACTGACTCTCAAGACTTTCACCATGCTGTTTAGAAAAATCAATATCTTCCTTTAAATATTTCAATATATGGCTTAGATTACCCATTCTTTATACCACATTAACCGCAACACTTTACAGGGTATCAACAACAAGCAAAGCCTAATTAAAAAGTTGCCTAAATTTGCGAGCTAAACAATTTTGTTGCCTGTTTCTTGTTGTTGCTGTTGTGGTTAACAGACGCGAGCGCCCTTCCATAACACAGCCACGCCCACGCCCACGCCCACTGCCACAGCCACGTACGCATTTTGGTTTCCGAATCCTGTGAGTACCACACTTTATTAAATCGCTTGGTTTATATTTTTGATAATGGCATCGCCAACACCAGCCGATAGATATCCACATCCCGTAACTGGGAGACGCATTTGAACTTTCCATAGCCGTTCTGGAGCAGCTCCTGCTCCAGCTGCTCCTCCACTTGTAGCATCTGGCGCACGTTCTGCCGCAGCTGGTCCGCTGAGCGTTCGTAGAGTTTGCGTGCATCGGAGCGAAACAGCTGAATGGCCTGTAGCAGCCATGCGTGCCTCTGCTGCAGCTGCTCGGTGCTATTGAGGAATTGATAATGGGCAGCCAGCAGGCGCATCACTATGAAGCGACGATATCGACGCTTCACCTGCCCAACCGTTGGCTCCAGCCCAGGACGTGTCTGTGTGTAGCTAAAGAGTGTCAAGATCAGAATTAGGATCAGTTTGAAACCGGCAATGAGGAGCATGAGTGCCATTGGCTTGTCCTCCACCCGATTCAGCTGCTGCTGCCAACAGAACAGATCACAGCCATGCCTGCAATGGCTGTAGTCCAGGATGCCCACCAGAGACATACAGATCATGCAGCTGGCACCCAATGCGCTGTAGTGGAGGCGCAGCAGCCGTTGAAGTTTCTGCACGATTCCGAACATTTTTCCAATTTTGGAAGACGCGGCTATAAATCGGTTTTTGGGGAATTATAATTTTGACTGAAACTGCTGTAACTGCTTACACGATTGTGGTTGCTACAAATACGACTGAAGGGATAAATACTTGATTATATTAATGCTTGGTAATTTATTTTAAATTAAACTTTATTTACAAATCAGTTTTACATGCTAATCGAAATGAAGATCCTCGCGAGCTAGAGCCTCGCGTACCGAAGGCAACAGGGGATTATAACGACGCTCGGCAGGTTGTCTAGGATTATTACGTCGTAGCTCTGGCGGTGCTGCATGACGCCGCCAATGCACGAGCGGTGGATGATGGCGCGGGGGTGTTGAGTGCAGCGGCTTCTGCTGATAGTAGTGCTTATGTATGGTGACTGGACGCAGATTCAGCTTGAGCTGCTCGGCGCGCTTGTTGGCCAGATAGCGCTGACGATCGATGCTCTCCACATTGGCCTTGACGCCAAAGACGATGTGCAGGAACGGCTTGACGAAGACACTCAGAAGTAGAAAGCCCAAAACGCCAAAGACGAAGGGTGAGATCAGAGTGAAGAGAAAGACGCCCAATGTGAACGGATTGAGCACAGTGAAGAACGCGACAAACTTGATGAAGGGATACAAGACATGACCAACATGGTTGAACCACTCCTTCTTCTTCCTCTTGAACAAGGTATTGTGCCGGAGCAGATATTTGATTTTGCTAAAGGGCGCCTTAGTGGTCGACGGACGCTTGGTGGTCACCACTTGCAGAATTGTGGTTGGCGGCACAACGGGCGTCTGTGGAGGATACGGACCGTGGTGGTACGAGTGATACGGCTGCTTGGTGGGATTGGCATAGACGAGATGCGCCGGCTGTCCCAATGGCTGATGCTCGTACATGGGCTTTTGTTGTCTACGCCTCTTCTTCTTCTTCTTCTCCTTCTTATTCTTCTTCTTCTGCTTCTTTTTGCGCTTCTTCTTGCGCTTCTTTTTGCCACGGCGACGCTTGCGTTTGCGTCTCCGTCGGATTCGTTTGCGACGACGTCGAATTCGTTTGCGCTTTCGCTTTTGGCTATCCTTGGCCCGAGATGACTCCGCTGGCGCCTTGGAGGCACTCTTGTGCTGCTCCAACGGCACAGTCGTTACGGGCTGCACAATCTCAAAGGTGCTGGCCTGCTCCACTTGGTCGTGCTTCTCATGCTCCTGCAGATCCTGATCCAGCTGCTCGAAGAGATTGAATGAGTCCCCTTGACCGGTTTTATTGAGCTGCTTCTCCTGATCCGATTGCAATTCCTGCAATATGCTAAAGCTGCTATTTGGTCGTTTCTGCTGCAACAGCTTCAGCTGCTCTAGCGTCAACTGTTCCAGCACGCTAAACGGTTTCTCTGTGGTGCTGAGCTTCAGTTGCTGCTCCAGCTCATGCTGCAGCTGCTGCAGCACGTGAAAGGGCTTTGGAGTTGTGGCTATTGTATGAGTTTCTGGTATCCATAGCAGCTGCGTTTGTGGCTGGCGCAGGCCACGCCCCTGACGCAACTGCACCTCCTGCCCAGCTGCTGGCTGCATCAGTTGCTCGTATAAAGTTTCATAGATTTTTGCAAAATTAAAATCCTGCACAGTATCTGCCCAGGCAACGCTGCCATTGTCGGCGACCTTTGCTGGCTGCTGTTCGCCGTTAAACTCAAACTTTGCTAATCCATCACGGCTGCCGATCTCTGGCTGGGTGCGTGCCCCATCGCTGCTTTGTAATATCAACAAATAGTATATAAGAAACTTGTGCAACACTTTCGGCATGTCGTCCGTTCATTTTTCGAGCAACAGGACGTCGGGACTGCAGGACAGCAGGACGTGGCACGAACGAATATTTTCTTGTACTCAGTTTTATGTTTGATTTAATTTCCAACTTTTGCGCTCGACTTGCGAACTTTAACTAACATTTCGCTTCGACCGCTGGCCACATCAACAGCTTGTGTTCGCCCAGCTAGCCAAGTTGAGTCAGTCGAGTCCATTCGTCAGTCAGTCATTCAGTCAATCAGTCAGCCTTTTGGCTACTTGTTGAGCTTGTTGGTTCAACATTTTCATTTCATTTCATTTCATTTCACTTGCTCTTGATTTCTAGTTTGTTCTTTCCATACAATTCTAGCTTTTCGCCTTGTATTCAGCTTTCTTGTTTTCGTTTTGTTCTGCTTCGCAGTTTTCTTATAAAAGTAAAATTTATTGCCGCTTAGTACATCATCAACGGCTTCTGTTATGACAAATTTACGTACTTGGCGCATTTAACAACTTGTGTAGCACTTAATTATGTTTTGAGCACACCAAATTGCTGTCTAACTTGTTTCCAACAATAACAGCAACAAGAACCAGAACTTACAACATTTTGTTGGCAAGGCGAAAGCGAATTTTGTGCGCTTCGAGGGCGTCATGCAAAAAAACTCTTTGGAAAGTGCTTAGTGGGCAATTGAAGTTGCAGTTGGCTGCCTACACGAGGTCAGCAGAATTTTGAGATTATTTCGACTAACTCTCTTCGCCCTTATCTCTCTCTCGGCCTAACCCACTCCTCTACGCTCAACCCTTTGCCACACATGAGCATTAAAGGTTTTACTGCTCACTTTAGTTTTCAGCTCTGTTTGAGTTCGAGAGCATGCAAAAGTTCTTATCCAGCCTCTCAATAAATCAAGAGATTAGTCTTCGAGTGCTATAAATATGCCAAGAATTAAAATGTTTAATTGTCGCTGTCAATTTCTTAAAAGCTATTTAAACAATATTTCAACGAGCAGCTCTTTCCTATTTCACATATTTCCAAATGTTATTTGAGTCGTAAATTTCCATTTTTTTACGAAAAATATTTAAAATAAAAAACAACTTCAAAGAGAAGCCATGACATGGACATTATATATACATATATATTTTATTTTTTCTTTTTTTCCTTCAAAAATTTATAACGCATAAAGTGAAATGTTTGATAGCTCGTAAAATTTATGCGAAGAGCCAAAAGCCTCAGGTATTTATGTGCTTTATTTAGGTATAAAATATGCTTCAGGTGTGAACAAATCGCTCTTGGAGTTCTGCAATTAAATGTTACACGGAATTTGCGCCTAATTATAAATTAGCTGAATTCTAGATATATTTATGCACATTAAATAATAATTTTAGTTCTTTTACAAAGCATTTTTAGCAGAATTTTAAAACAATTTTTGTACAGCAAAAATATTTATTTATACTAAATCTTTTCTAGTTTCACCTATATTTGAATCAAATATATGCCAGGGAAATTATTGAACAATATTTATAAAAAAAATTACAGCTAATAGCATTATTATAAATCTATATATAGCAATATTTATATAAACTTATTCAACTATTAAGCGTTACAACTCTATACCCAAAAGTAATGACCGAAATCGAATCTAAACAATTCTCCCAACTTAATTGACAGATTTTGTGCAATGGGCTGTGCGTGGTATGTTTTCAATTGTTTTCGGTTAATAGCGTTGCGGGACCATGTGATCTGTAATCAATGGCATTTTGAGCAGCCAATATCGATTATCGCTTATGGCAAACTTTTATTAGACACTTTGCTGAATTACACATTTTACGAGATATTGCCGAGAGAGGGAGAGCTGAAGGAAGTGGCAGAGGCGGAATCAGTGTCAGAGTCATAGGGGCGCCTCTTAATAGCTGTAAAAATGCAGGAATGTGGCAAATGGTTCAGGTGTAAGAGCACGGACAGGTGTTGATAACAATGGCGGCCCATCAAAGTGATTGACTGCTCTACAGCACTCTCACTCTTTGCCTGCCCGCGCTCTGTCTTTATTACTAAAAGGGAGGCTGCGGCTCCTGTGTGCTCCGTCACTTGTTTGGCGCTCGCTCTCTATATTGCCAATTAGGCGGGGCATGCAATTTGAACAATTTGAGCAATTTTCAGCACGTTGGGGTACCCGATCGGGCACTGATTGACATATTGTTTGAGTTAGTTATTGCCGTCAGACGCATCAAATGACGATTGTTGCCATGACAGTGCATGCCACTCACATACTCTATTGCTAATTTGATTGCAACCTCTCTCACACACACACACACACAGACGCACTGGCACGACGAACATAATAGCGACGCTGACAATTTCAATATGAAATTGAAATACTAAACTGTTGGCTAGGCAGGCGCTGCAGCTTGTGTGCTGGCCTTGCCTTCTTTTCTCCATAAATATCTAGCAAGCATACACATACATAAATATACATTATATAGAGTGAGATATAGATATACATATTTACATTCATAAGTAGCTCAAGATGTTTGCCAATTTGCTGCGCTTATATCAGCTGCCACGCCTCGTGATGCAGGTGCTGCCAATCCGCGCTTTGAGCACCACGGAGCAGCGTTTTAAGCTGGACGCTTG
Organism: Drosophila buzzatii; assembly: GCA_035045845.1. Lineage (NCBI taxonomy): Eukaryota > Metazoa > Arthropoda > Insecta > Diptera > Drosophilidae > Drosophila > Drosophila buzzatii. The sequence goes on from JAWNOS010000505.1 coordinate 6,997,818, forward strand.
CAACATGTACGCGAAGCTCAAGTTCGAGTTCGATGAGGAGAACAAGAAGCGGGCTGAATATTTGATATCCACCTATCCGGAGTCGGAGAGTCGCGGAGCTCTGCTGCCCTTGCTCGACCTGGCGCAGCGGCAGCACGGCTGGCTGCCCATCACTGCGATACAGACTGTTGCCGAGATGCTCAAGCTGGAGCCGTTTGTGGTGTGGGAGGTGGCCAATTTCTACACCATGTTCAATCTGCGTCCCATTGGCAAGTTCAGGTTGAAGATATGCATGACTACGCCATGTCGACTGCGCGGCTGTGACCAGATATGGCGCACCTGTGAGAATGTATTGAAATTAGAGGATGGCGAGACATCGGCGGACATGCAGTTCACTCTAATTGCTACCTACTGCATGGGCGCCTGCGTCAATGGGCCCGTGATTGCGGTGAATGATGATCTCTATGAGGATCTGGATGTGCCGGAGACAGAGAAACTGTTGGCGGAATTGAAATCTGGAGTCATGCCACCATCTGGGCCGCGTCGGCATCGTTTCGCCTGTGAGCCGAAATCCGGTCTGACTAGCTTGTTAATTGAGCCAACACCCGCAGGCTTTGGCATGCAGGAGCTGGGTCCCAAAACGAAGCCATGTTAGGAGCATTTCCACTACTGATTTTCTTTGGGTTATAGCAATAAATTTGCATTTCTTATGACCAACTGCAGTAGCAGCAATGGCATAATATTAAAGTGCAAGCATTTTCTTGAAAGCTCCTGCTGCCAGCAGCTGTTGCTGTGCAGCTAACCTCGTCCTTATTGCATAGCCCGTATCTCTCAGTGTACGAGTATGTGGCTGTGTATCCCTCCTACTGGCGAAAGGACATGCTTTGCAATTTCGCAACGCTCACAAAATAAACAACAAACGGCAAATGGCAGCCATGCCAGCGAATCAAGCGCGAAACAGCGCCCAAGTCCAAGTCCTGGCCTTCCGCCTGCCATGTCCTGTCAGCCAATGCAGCAAGTAATCAGCTTTTGCCTTGTCTTCCCTGCCTCTCTGCCTGTCCGCCTGCCTTACCCAGCTGGCGTTGCATGCTGTGGTTTGACCTCGGGGCACAAAACCCCGTTGGCGCTCTAATGAAATGTTGGCAGCCATCAACATGTAGCAGCACTGCCAACAACAACAACAGCAACTGCAACTACGATAGCGATAGCAACAGCTTCGATATTGTTTTAGTCAAAATAGTTTTAATTGCAGCACGCCCCCTAAAGCGGCTAACAACTTTTAGACCATGCCTCATGAAGTGTATGCCCCGTGAGGGCTATTGAATTTTTTACACACAATGCATTTATTGTGGCAGAGATATTCAATAAAATTAATTAAAACTGCCATTAAATGCAATTAGGAATACCGTAACTTTTTTATTGCTGGCAACGCTGCGATCAGCTTGAAGTTGGCAACGCAGCCGCAACAAGTGCGCGGTTTTTTTTTTTTTTTTTTTTTTGAATTCACGCGACTGTGTTTATTTGTTAAGTGCTAGAATAGTAACATATTGCAAATTTATTTAAATAATATAGTTAATGTTTGTTATTTAGGAAGTGTGTTAATTGAGCAAATTAGTGTATTTCCAGTTGGCCATGCGATCAACTTGGAAGTGGCCTGTAAGGCTGCAAGAAGTGTGTTTAGGCAAAGAAAATCCAATTGGATACGTGAAGTTGGCTGCGCTACCGCAACATGAGCGACCGCGAAGTAGCGCACAATAAATGCTCAAGTGAATTTATATTTTCATTATTTTAGTGTAAAACAGTTTAATTTTAAATAAAAGTTAAGGGCACTATTATTAGCTTACATGCTATTGCAGAGTAACTGACAGTTGCTTACAAATTGTTTGAAATTGTTTTTATTGTATTTTTGTTGTTTGCTGTTAGACAAACTACTCGAACCATGCGGATTTACAGTTTTAATAAATCTGTTTGTCACTTTTGTTTGCCGCTTCAATGGCCATCAGCAGCAGCAACAGCAGCAACAGTGCGCCACGCCACGCCCATCGGCCACCCTCCGTTTTGGGGGCCACATTGTCGCGGTCCCAGTGCCTGGCGTTGAATTTTTAAATGAAAATTGTTGCTATTGAAAGTTTTTAATTTCTGTGTCTGTGTGTGTGCGTATTTTTATTATTTAATGTTTTTGTTGTTGCTACTGCTGCTGCTGATGCTGCGTGATTTTCGCTGGCTGTGAACGGCACCTTTGGGAAATTAATATCGTTTTTGGTAGCAAGGCACGCGGCGCACACACATCACCAAATGTCCTCCTGAATGGGTGGAGGCGGCCGCCCAGCCCAGAGTCCAGTGGCCCGACTTGTCCAAGCCAACTAGCTGCGGCAGAGCGCTGCGGCGCTCAATTGGAGTCACGCGGCAGCAACTCGTGAGCTGAGCTTCAACTTTACTTTTTTGTTGTTGTTGTTGTTGATGTTGTTGCTGTTGTTGTGACCACGTTGCACGTACGCCCGCGCTGACCCCCAGGCTGGCCTTTGTTTAAGTTGTTGCCAGTTGCCGTTGCCACTGCCACTGCCGTTGCCGTTGCCGGTTGTTGGTTGCCCGTTGCCCGTTGCTGGCTGCCAGTTTGCCTGTCGTTGACAACTTTTGTTTCGCCCGCATCCACCGCATCCATAATTGCTGCTGGCGGCGCCGTGTATCCTTGTTATCCGTAACAGATTGCATGCTGCTTTTTGCGTAACTGTGCGCCGTGTCCTTTTATTACTTTTTGCGCAATTACTCATTACGTTATTGCATTTCATATTTCTGATATACACGCATAGTTGACTAAGCAGTCTAGCAGCAGGAGCTAGCTAGGAGCAGGAGGTAGCAACGGAAGGAGAAGCAGGAGCAAGTAGCTCGTTGCCAGGCGCTCTGCGCTGCTCTGAAATAATTAGAAATATTTTTACGCAATTCCATTGGAGAGTTGTCCAATTTGTACGCAGCATTAAGAGCAAAAGCAGAACTGAGCTCTTCTCGTTCCTCTTTCCCCTTCATCTTCCTTCCCCGCCACTCGCTATGGATTTTGGTTGCACTTTTGCTGCCCGCGGTCTTGTCGCCTGCAAAGTTTTCATTTGCATGTTTCTAGTTAATTGAATTATGCACAACTTTCCGCTTGGTGCTCTTGGCGAGTGGGCATCCGGCCCCGCAGCTGCTTCTGCTCCCCAATCCCTTCCCGGCCCGTCAGCATTTATATAAGCGCTTTGAGGTTGCTTTTTGCGCCAACTGGTGCCGATGTTAAGCATACGCCCCACCAGCCTTACTAGAGGGCTCATTAACTTGAATGCGCCCCGCCCCAATCCAATTCGAGTGCAGTGGCCACTCTTTGACTTGGCAGCCGGAATAGCTCGAGTAGCTGGAGTAGCTGGCTGCTTACATCTTCTCTGATTTCCTTTTATGTATACGCCATAAAAGTCCGTACCGAGTTTATTACATTCCTAAGCTGTGTTGCTAGCTACGAAGTCGTGTCATCGGCTAGCAATAAAAATTGCTCATGCTGCTTCGACCATTGTTAGAGCAGCATCGGCAGCGACTCCACACATGCTAGCAGGAGAAGAGAAGAACTGAGAGGCTGTGCGTAGTCAGCCGAATTTAAATTTGACTTTTATTAAGCGCAAAATCAAAGTGGAGAAATTTATCTGACTCTAGACGCTGTTGCCGCTGCTGCTGCTGCTGGTGCCTCTGTTGCTTTTGCTGGTTGTCTTTGCCATTGAGCATGCCAGGCATATTTGAGAAAGAGAGAGAGAGAGAGAGAGAGACTCGTAGAGCCAAGTATAAAAGCAATTTTATTGCTCAAGTTTTGCTGCTCGATAGGATAAGCCCCTCTCATTTATGTCCGTTGCCGGGCAACATGTTGCCATTGCCGCTGCTTCTCTCTCGCTCTCTCTCTCTCCTCTCTTTATCTCACTCTCAGCATTTCGATTCGTATCCCAGGTCCTATCTTTTGTGGGCGGCTGCCACTTGCCACCGGGGCCTGAGGGCGTTTTGAGCTAACTATTAAAGTGCTGTTAACTTTATTATTTCGAGCACTTGTTGTATAATGTGGCATGGCTGTCATGGCAACTTACTGCCATAGTTTTGCCACACACAGAGAAATACACACACAGCCAACCGCATACGGTCAGGCAACGGCAAGGTGGCTTTACGGGGCAGTCATAATTTGGCAAAAGTGGTTGGCGAATAAATATATATGCTCAGGCAAATATTTGCTGCAAAATAGCTTTTCTATGCAAAAAGTTGCAAAAAAGTTTTCCATTTGCTGCTGTTGTTTTATACATCAACTCGCATAATCAAATAATACATTTAACTTTGGCTATTCTTGAAGTTACGCTAAACTAAGTACATGTGAAATATTGTAAACATTTGTTTTTGTTTTCGCTTCTTAAAAGCCAAACTAAAAGTTTCTTACTTCAAGAGCTGCACGAGCTCTGCGCAATCCCTCGGGCCATAACACAACAGTACAGAAGCTGCCCCGCCTTCCCCCACTGCAACCTCAATGCACAGTCAAGGCAAACTTTTGCTCTATAATAGATATTACTTACCACTTGCTAATTAGCACCTGTTTTGCACTCAATTATGCACCTGGTTTCGGTATTCAGTATAACAATAATTATTATCTCTCGTTTCTCTACTCTTTGTAGCTCTCGTAAAACAAGCGAAGAGTAAAAATAAAAATTGTTTAAATGCAGTTGGAGAATATTTATTGAATTTTTCATTAATATTTGCATACAAAATTGTTATGTGAGTACTTTGATGTTTTTGTTGAATACATTACATTAGCTAAATATAGTTAAAATTTATAGTGAAATTTTTTAACTTTTAGTTTGATGAATGAAATAGCTAACTTATGTTTTATACATTTATTTTCTGTACATTTCTATTTAAATGCATTTATTTTTGCTTTATTTAAATCGTATTATTATTATTTATTTTTATTTATTTTTTTTTTATATTTTTTAATTTATTTTAAGCAATATATTTTTAAAATTCTATAACAAAATTTTTGTACAATAAAAATATATATTTGATAATTTTCTTTCTTTATGCTCCGTTTACAGAAAATATAAAAATATATAATTTATATTTGTAGTCACAATGTACTGCCGATTCTTATTTATAAAATGGATTGCAATCCATAGTAACCATAATTTAATTGTTTGTTTCTCAAATATTTTGAGACCTTGGCTCTCTTTAAGAACACTTAAATAATTGATTATTAAACAGTTTGAAGGCGTCGCCCAATTCAGGATGTCTGCGGCTCGGTGACTCTCTCACCCTGACGCATAAATTCATAATTTATGCTGCTGCTGCTTTGATGAAAATCTATTTAAAAATGTATAACAAATTGTCAGGCATTCAATTAATACACTTCTGTTCATTTAAATCAACTTGAGTATTGCACAATAAATGTTAATTAGCCAAATTTAATAAGTCAAATTGAAATAATTTATAATTAGCTGGCATACTTAATTGGATGTACAGGGTGATTTTTTTTTTGTATTTCAATTCGCTGTTGTTTATTTGTATTTTGGTTTTGTGTTGGATTCTCATTTCGAGCCGCGATGCCCAGATGCAACCCTTGAATATTTAAAAAATCAACAAGAATTGCGTTTGGACAATCATAGCTAAAAATCGAATTAACCAAATATATAGATGTTTGTATATACACTTAAAAGCTTTTAGCCAGTGGGAAACCTGGCCAGCTGCTCGATTTGTTTGTCCACGATATCACATGGCGTCAGCTGCAACATTTTCAACATTTCCCAAAAAAAAAAGAGAGAAACGAAAACCGAAAGCAAAATCAAAAGAAAAACCCCTTTACGCTGGAACTTAATACCGCATTGAGGTTCGTCCCGTCTTGTCCCCCATTCAGTTGCTTGCTTAAAGTCTTTCACTCCATTATGCTTGGATCACATAAAAAAAAAGAACAGAAAACACAACTTACCAGCGCGTGTAGAAGTGTTGGAGATCCTTGAGGGTCGCGGGTCAGGGGTCAGGCGGGAGCTCGCGGCGCTGCCTGTCAGCTTGGCTGGTCATAAAGTGTCGGAAGAATCACAAAATCATTGTAAATGTTGAACGAATCTCGCATTACACGCAAGGGGCTGGCCAAGACAACTTTAGGGGTTTGGCGGATGGCGGATGGCGGATGGTGGCGCTGGTTGATTGTGATAGTAGGTGGGTGGTTGGTTGGTTGGTGGCTTTGTGGTTTGCTGGTTTTGAATGGTGGGATTTCACTCTCTCTCTCTCACTCTCTCTCGCATTCTCTATCTCTTGTCTCTCGCGCTGCACTTCTTGATTAAATTTTTGCACTGCAAGTGCAAAATGAACTTGCCATCGCATATGTCCTTGCCACAACAAGGGAGAGGTAATGCTGGTGTGGGTGCGCTGAATGGACACTTGTATCCTGGCAGGACTTGGCGTTGGCATTGGCGTTAGCGTTGGCGTTGGCGTTGGCGTTGGCGTTGGCGTGTCTGCGGTTTTTATTTCGCTTGCGTTGTCTGTCCTGTGGCCTGTGTCTTGTGTCTTTTATTGTGGCTGCGAAACGTTGCCCATTGTTGCTAACAGTAAAACTGCATTCCAGCCAAGCACGACTTGATGATGCTCCTCGCCCACTCTCTCTCTCCCTCTTTCTATTTGTTGATGTGCGTGTGTCCATGGCCCGTGTCGTTGTCCGTTGCGTGTCAGGCTACTGTTATTACAATATATCCTTAGCTGTTCAGCAGCGCTCCTTGGACTCGTTTTCAAACCCCGCCCACCGCGGCAAGGGTTGCCTTTTGATAAGAACATCAAACTTCGGTTTCGTGCTTTTCCAGTATCCCGCTTTGCCATTAAATTTTAAATGAAATTGTACTGACATTCTTATGTGCATTTTGTGGATCTGTTTTGGAGCTGCTTTTATGGACGTTGCTTAATTGGAATTGATTGAAACTTATTTGATGTTTGCCATTTCAATCCGAATTCAAAGCCAAAACCAAAGACCCAACAGCAGCAGCAAAAGTTCTGTCAAGGGAATATCGAGGGTTTACGTGCCTATCACTCCACGGCGGTCTCTGTCAGTGTGGGCCTCTTTGTTAATAGACTTGCAAAAGTAATTAACATAATTTAATTAGGTGCTCGGCATTAATTTTACGCACGGAATTAAGTGTTGAATTTTAAGTGTTTCCATTTTAATTGAGCGACATTTTTCAGTCACGGAGCGGCCAATAAAACGCCTCTACACACTAACAGCAATGCGTGTGTGGCTGGAGTTTGGCAAGCGACTGTGTGGAGCGAGTCCTGTTGAATTCCAGACTAATTAAATAAAACAAAAGGTAATCCACGCTGACAGCATGTGCAGACTGTGACTGGAATGTGGCCCAATGTTTACTTTGAAATGAAAGACACAAGAAAATTGTTTGCCTTTTTCGCTCCATTTTTGTTTAGGTTTTAAAATGGGTTAGGCAAAGAAATCACATGTGACATGGCATTAGTTTAAGCTCTCTCTCTCTGTGGGTGAGGAAGTTCGAGTTGAGTGAGAGCTGGAGGCGGTTGACTTTATTTAATTACTAAAACGAAAACAATGTGAGGCGAGCTTGACTGTGGAATTTCTGAAATATTATTGCTAAATTTAAAAGAAAGAAATATTTATAGTGAATATTAATAAAAGTTTGGTAAAATACTTGAGTTACAAAATTTAGTATCTTGTATTATAACTGAATAATAATACATTTTCCCCTTTGACGAGTGCCCAGCACTGTTAGCTATTTGTCTAGTCTAAGTCTGTCAAATTTTCCATTACACATACATTAACATGATTTTGATAGAAAACACATGTACATATTTCCCAGCGGATGTTCATTCAATTTACAAAACTTATAATTAAATTCTTTATCAAAGTGAAGCAGACAGGGTTACGCAAACACACAGCACAGACAGACATACATTTGCATTTGCATGCGCCTCAAGTCCATAAACCTGTGCACCCCTTTAGCCTCTCTTAAAGAGTATTAAAAGTGTAACTTGCGCTGTTATTTTTATGGCCAATGAAAGCAAACTTTGCGACGCAGGCAGCTCTCATACTGCCAGCAGGCCGGGAGGAGATCATAAAGAGCGAGTTGCTCGTTTTCCAGCAACAACATTGAAAGGCGGCTGCTCGTAAAAAAGACTCGAGCCTAATAAAAATGCCGCAGCACGTACGTCAACCTGCAGGCATTAGTCTAACAGCGAGCGCACACACACACACACACACACACACACACACACACGAACACACACTCATTGATGTTGTGTCTGGGCATCTCGCTGGCTGGCAGCTATAACTACAAAGGATATTGACTGTACTCAGGCTGTTGTTATTAATTTGCAAAACGCAATCTTGTTTCTCATTTGCGCGCTATATCCGGTGATATATCGGATAATCAGACATCGGCGAAAGCAATTTTGATTCTCATTTTTTTCGGTGGTTTGTTTTGCCTTTTGTATTTTGTTTTCCTTTTGCTCGGACAAACGTGTGAAGCGTGTGGAGAGGAAGTCAATGTGAAGCTAGCAGCGCCTCCTTCTCGAATTCAGTTGGGAGCATATCGAATTGCCGTTGTTGGTCCATTAGGCGAACCACTTGAACTCGGTCAGCTTTTAGCAACGGATATATATATAGACAGAGACTGATGGGAGCATGAGTTTGCTATAAGCCAAAAACAAATGGCAAATATTGTGTATTGCCACGCAAAAAGCTGGCCAAAGTGTCGACTTGACTGTGTAAATTGAGCTGCTAATGGGAGGCCACAGCATAAATACAATAACAATGTAGTATATAGATGAGTATATATACAAGAGAAGCCTTTGTTGTTCTTGACATTATCGCTGGCGTTGTCTGTTTGCCAAGACAAAAGGCGTAGCACTCCCTCCTCCTCCCCCAGCACCAAATGAAAGAAAGGCAGCAGCAGCCGTTTGGTTTCCCATAGACATCACGCATACGCCGCGTGTAGCGGCGCTGCTTGGTAAATTTAATCTGAGAGAGCAACTTTATTAGGCCACGTTAACAGCTACTTGGCCAGCTACTTGAGTGTCAACTTCAATACACTTTAGGCGGTAGCAAAATGAAGTTGTTTTTGTTGCTAGCACTGCCGCTGCTGCTGTTGCTGCTGCTGCTGCTGCTGCACCTGGCGCACTTGAGAGGCTGACAGTTGTCGGCTGCTTGTTGAAAACTGCCATTAACTTGTTACAACTTCCGCGCCGCCTACGTAACCTGCTAGCCTGAGTGCGCTTCCTGTGAACAGCCCGCAGGGCCACGCCCACTCACCTTAGTGGGCTGCAGCTAGAATTTGCTAAGCTTTGCTCTCTGACTTTTTCATTTCGTGCATTTTATTTGCAATATTCGCAAAGAAACGCGCGCGCGCTTAACTTTTGCGCTGACTTCCGCCGGTGCGGCTCGGCCCGTGGCCCGGGCACTTCATCTTATTCACACACACACACACACACAGAGACAGAGCAAGAGTAAGCGAGAGAGAGCGACGCATATTTGCTTGACAAGGGCATGGGCGTGGCAACAGCCGGCATTGTTTACTCGCTGCCTTGTCAGGGTCTCAGACAAAGCCAAACAATTTGCGTCAGGCGCACCTGCTGAACGCCCAACTTCTGCAGCTACTACCTGGTTACGTTTATGGCCTTTGCCTTTGCCTTTGCCTTGCCTTTGCCTTTGCCTTTGCTTTTGCCTTCATCATCATCATCATTATAATGAGAAAATTGTTTCAATTATGTTTGCGTTTAGTTGCTTCAATTTGCTAAGCAACATCATTAAGTGGCGTAACTTAATTCATGCCGCCCACAGTCGATATTTTCACTCCCCGGTTGCTCATAAAAATACAATTCGAACTCCCCAGAAACAACCCTGCAAAGGGCTCGCAACTATAGAGCAAATAGTTGGGCATGTATAAAGCGAATACACACACGCACACACACACACACACACACGTGAAAAGTTGGCTCGGTTGTGCGGTTGCTTGGGCAGGAACTGCTAGCAGCTACTGTTGCTCAACTTTTCGCTAATACTTTGATTTTGTGCGCCTGGATTATTTTCACATTACAAACAAAGCTGTAGGCAAACAGAGGTAAACAACTGCCCTGGGTATACCCTATAATGGAAGTGAAGTTTTTGATGGACTTCTGTTCTAGCGCATGCTTAAAGCCTTCGTGACGTTGTCTTTGTGGTCGAGCAACTGCAAATTTTATACAATTTGTCGTTGTTGCTATTTGCACTTGTTGTTGCTGTCTTTAAATCCTCGAGGGCGACATGGTGTACAAGTGTAAACTGTATTGTGCATTGGTCCTTGCTATTGACTCAGTCCAATTGTTGTTGGCCATGCTCAAATTGTTGTAGCATATTGTGTGACGTTAGTTGCTGCTATCAGGAGCAAGAAATCCCACAAAAAAGCTGCTTTATTGCATGCACAGCACGTTCGTGTGTTTGTCTGGTTTGCCTATACATATATACAGGCCCCAGTTCACTATTCCCCCCTCCCTCCTGCACCCCTTTCCCATTTTGTGCCCAGAATCGTGTTCATTTGCAAGCCTCAATGTGATCAAGCCTGCAATCTGCAATTTCAGCCAGTGACGCCCTAAGGTATGCAATGGAAAATGTCAGGCAGGAAAATAAAGTTTAATTTGAATGCTTCTTCTGTTGCACGTCACAAGCCGCCTGTATGTATTGGTGTAGGTGTAGCTGGAGATGTGTGTATGTGTGTGTGTATATATGCATTTTGTTGGCTGCCTCTGCCGCTGCTTCCACTGTTCCACTGGGGCAACTGTTGGAAAATCAAAGTTATTTGTATTTATTTGCAAAATCGTGCTGCGCGTACAACAGTAGCAGCAACAGCAGCAGCAGCAACAATGCTCCAGACATGATGTAGTAGGTGTGCCACGCCCCATGCGCCCGCCTTCACTGCGTGCTCTATGTGAGAAATAACTCGCTTCATTGCTTACGATTGCCGTTACAATCTTCTTATTTGTCGTACCATTTTTGCAGCTCTGCAGCAGTAGCATTTTTAACGTCAATATCAAATGCAAGTCCGAGACTAAGACCTTCAAGTCTGTGTGCTGGCCGTGCACGCACGTTCGACACGTTCACGTTCCAGTTGCGTCCAACACGTAGCGGCTGCCAGAACACTGAGCAGGATACACACACACACACACATACACACACTGCTGCTGCTGCTGCTGCAACTGCCGGAAAGGTCTTTTTCAGTCTGCGTCCGAGCCGGCTTTAGTCATAAGTTTTGCGATGCTTATTTATACACCAAATGGATTTTTGGGGCCTGTCAATTTCATTTTGAGACAGAGTTCAGCATAACTTGAATTTTATTTATTGAGCGCCCATAAATGCAAACTTTCCTGTGTGTGTGTGTGCGTGTGTAAAAACAAATATATCTTTTTGCATATTTAACAAAATGTCTTCAGGGGCAAATGTGTAACTAAAAGTAGTTTAATATGCAATGAAAACGATAGAGAAACTATGACAAAGTCTAAATGCTCTTTTTGAGCTAAGCTACAGGTAAAGAACAGTAAGAATGCATTGTTTCTGTGGAAGTGAGAGGTTAGAGTACTTATAATAGATGATTTTATAGTGTAGAGAAATATGTATATTTTATGATTCCATAGAATATAGAAAGAGATTTTTTGTATTTATATACACATCTATCTTTTGCTCTCTCCTCTATCTTACTCTTATCTTTCATAATCTTCTTCAATCTTCTATTTCCACATTTTCTGCTCTTCTCTGTTATGCTTTTCTTCTCTTATATTTGTAGAGTCTTCACTCTCTTCTCTTTTCTACTATTTTCATTCTTCTTTACACTGCTCTGCGCTACATAATGCTTTTACAGTTACCATTTTGAAGCTAATTTTTATAAATGGCTTTATTTAAGTGCAGTCTTTAAATGACTATGAATAACTGCATGAATTGCAGACTTTAAATGAAAATGAAAAGCGCAGGAAAATAACGTTAGGCTTTCATTTTATTCGTCTGGTTCTTATCAAGATTTTTGTTGACTGCCCTGCAGCTGCAGCTTTTAATAAAAAAGATTTATGATATGATTTTTCTGGGAAAATATATTGATTCCAGATAACGTATGAAAACATTTTTATTTGCTCGCACTGAACATTTTTCATATTAATTTCTCAAGCCCAAAGCCAATTTCAACGAAATATTAATAAAATGATTTTATTATTTTTTTTTTTTTTATATATTTTTGTTAAAGCATTTATGTCTTTGTTAATTAGCTCGGATTTATATTGTGCTGCACTTAATACCTGCAAATGCTTGTGCAACTGCTGTTGAATAACGAAATGCGAAATAAAATTGAGCCAGGTAAACCTCCTGAATAATGCTATAAATTTTTTGAAAATTTAGCCATTGCCATTCGCAATTTGAAATCACCGAAACGCAGAAATCCAATATTCCCGTTTTCGATTGCAGAATAAAATCAAAAATATATATATGGCACAAAGCATATTTTGACTGCTTATCAAACATTTATTTATGACTTTAATAGCCAGAGAGAAGTGGCAGTGGCAGCAGCAGCTACCGATAGGCCTCTGACCCGAGCAAGTGCAATGCATTGCCTCCAAATAGTACCAAAATTCAAATGCAATGCATAAATTTATTGCATGCCACAGCACGGCACAGACAATTAAGAGCCGGATGGCAGGAGGCACGAGGCAGGAGCTGCGGCGGCACTGCTGCTGCTGCTGCTGTGGCAGGAGGCAGAGCCAGCCTGCTAACAGATTGGCTCGCTTGTCTCTGGCAAACGTGTGCACTGAATGCATAAAACGGAAATCTCAAAACAAGGCAACTCAACTCAAGCAACCAGCAATGGCACTCAATTCCCATGAAGACTAGTTGAATGCTCTGCTTGAGCAAATGAATTCAAAGAAGGAGCTGAAAAATTGACAAAGTATTAGCATTGAGTGTTTGCCAAGAAATTCTTTTGCAGTGGAAAGGGATTTCTTTTGTATTTTATTTGAAATAGTTTAAAGAAATTGAACATAAATTCCTGTATTAAAAAAAAAAGCTGTGAAAATAAAAATATTTAAATAGAAATTCTTCCATCTATATTTATATTTTCTCTGCTATGAAGTAAAGAAATTTAATTGAAATTCCTGTATTTTCTACGTCAAAAAATGATGATGGGAAAATAATTATGATTAAATATAGTTTTTACTATTTATATCTATATTTTCTCTACTATGAAGTACCTTGGCTTCCTTAATGAAAATAGCACCAAAATTATATAGGTTAATGAAATAAATTTAATAGTTTAACAATTTAAAGAAATCCGCAACAAAGTGAATATAATTAAATATTTAAATAAAAAATGTAAATTGAAAGTTCACTCTTTCCTATATATTTTTAAATAAAATACAATTTAAATAAATTTAGAAAAATTTTAAATAAACTTTTATAAAAGTTAATGATATAAATTTAATAATTTAACAGTTTTAAAAAAATCCGCAACAAAGTGAATATAATTAAATATATAAATAAAAAATTTTAATTGAACGTTTTTTCTTTTTTCTTTTCTATATATATTTTTTTTAAATAAAATACAATTTAAATAAATTTATAACTCTAATAAAATATTTTCTATTATTTGTTGCCAGCTTCTTTGACAAATGCATGCAACCCCTTTTGTCACATAGAGCAGAGGCGAAGGCGTTGCTCAATTTGTTGTTGTTACTGCTACTACTTTGCCGTCTGGGGCTGTTGTTATTATTATTGTTGTTGTTGCAATTGCTGTTGCTGTTGCCGGCTCCATAAATAAAACAAGCGAACATGGCGCAGAAACAGCCCAAGCAAAGGCAAGCCCAAACCCAACCCCAGCTCCAGCCCAGCCCAGCTCCAGGCCAGCCCAACCCTTAGCCAAGCAACGACAAACAAGCAGGCCAAATGCCTTGTTTGTATGCGCCTTGGCTGTAGTCGTATGTGTATGTAATATGATTTAAATTCAATTTGTGGCGTTTGTTATCGATATCAAGACAGGCCCACACACACACACACAAACACTCTCAATTACATGCAGTAAAATTTGTTTTCAATTATACATTTATACGTTTTGTGTCGAGAGCTTTTGCCACGTCGCCCCGCGTTGCCTCCACTCAATGTGTGTATGTGCACAGCGGGGCGTATGCGCAATATTTTATAAAAATCGCTTTAAAGCAATTGCGAAATTGCTCTCTATGTGCGTCTGTGTCTGTGTGTGGCAGCCATTTTTGTTGGCACTGGCATTAAAAGCAAAAATGATTTTCGCGCGCTGTTATTGTGTCCGTGCGCAAAAGTCAATCAAATGTTTAAGCCACGTATCCAAGCAGAAACGGCAACAGCAACAGCAGCAGCAACCGCTTTGCCCCTAAAAGTATGCAGCATGTGTTAAAATTTTTAACAACCAAAGTGGTTTTTGGGGGCAAATTGCAAAAATTGGTAAAGAGTAACGCATTGCCTGGGCAACAGTCGCTGCTAGGCGGCGGAGTGGGCAGAGAGCAAGGCTGTGCGGCTTGCGGATGTGGCATGAGGCATGTGGCATGAGGCATGAGGCACGCGGCACGACTGTGTGCGGCGATGTACAGTTGCGAGAACTTGAAACCGCAATTTACTCATTTCGTTTCGTTGCGTGGTTTTATTTTCGCTTACGAGCAAATCCATTTGGCCATCGCTTAACTTTGCCTGCAACGCTTTTTGGCAGCTGTTTCAGCAAACGGGGCTAAGCTAACCAACCTCAAAAACCCAAACCTCAACTTCAACTTCAAGTGGCGGCAAAAGTTGTTTGAAAGGCTGATTTGCGCCATAGTGAGTCGTTCGCTCATTCTCTCTGTGTTGGTCTCTGTATGTGCGCGTGTGTGTGTGTGTGTGTGTGTGGGCGCTGTACAAATTGCATGGCGCTTGGCTCATTAAGAGCGGCATGCAATTATAAAAGCAAATGCAAACTGGCAACTGAAAAAACGTTGGCATGGCGCCCAGCAACGAACTTCAAAAGCAAACGGTTTATTTCGTACGAATACGCTGGCATAAAAGCGTACCGAATGCGCGTCATTACACACGTCGACACATACACACGTGTAACGCACACACACACACTCGGCTATGGCAAGTGAGTACGACGTGTTGGCCACTTGACTCATTAAAAAGCCTTGCTCTTCTGCTTGCTTCATTTCTGAGTCCATTGCAAATGGTTAAAAGGGGTATCATGTTATTATGCAAATGTAACAGACAAGCGAGCAGAATGTCTGAGTATCTGAAAGTATGTGATATAGACATCGATTCAAGTCGGACATTCAAGAACTCTGAAACGATATGTGAGCATATATATTTATAAATATATAATATTGCAGCATTGATTGATATAACAATATAATATATTTTTACATTTTTATCAGCAATATTGCACCAACAGCTAATTGCAGGGTATCTGCTAGTTGCGCATAGCTCATCAGTGCACCTTCACCTGTTTTTTGTGCTTTGTGTCCAGGTTTGCTGTCTGTAGTGCAAAGCGCTTCAATTGCAGTTTCAGTTTGCAGCTCTTTTTCAACAGCTGCTGCTGCTGTTGAAGTGTTGATGAAAGCAGCAGCCCAGCAGCAGCCCAGCAGCACGCCAAGCCCATGCCCAATCTGCACACACACACGCTCACATCTCGACTGTAACACAGACATTGCCATGTAGCAATTTGTAAGCACTTTTAAGCCGTTGCATGAGTGCTCGTTATGCCACTTTTCAATGAGTTGCTAGGTTGAACTGGGGCGTGGCGCGGCAGGTGAGCGAGCTAACAGCTCAACAGGTGGCCACTGGCAAATGTGCATGTCGAGCCAAATTAATTATACATTATGTCCGTGTACACAAGCGCATTAACGTGCATTATTTGCCATTGCTTTGCCCAGTCCGCCCAACTTACCTCAGCAGCGTAAGCTGTAAATCGTACAGCATATATAGCGCATATCCTATAGCTCCCACTCCAACTGCTGTTGTTGTTTGTGGTCCCCAGAGCTCGTCAACTTTATCCGGACAGTGGAGAAAGCAAGCAGGAAACATAAGAAACTAAGTTAGTAACTCGTCGAGTGGCTTTCTCGCAAATAAACGAGTGCGGTGGCAGCTACTTTGGCTACCCAACTGCTGCGCTGCTAATATTTATGTGTATCTTTTGTAATTAATAAAAGTTTTAGCAGCACACACACACACACACACGCACACCCAGTTGCAGATAGCTAACGCTAAAACTTTGTTCATTTTTCTGTGCGCTGTGCGCTGCTCCTCCTGGCGAACGCATTGCATAAATTGCGTCAAATTAGACAGAAATATTTAATTAATCTTCATGAAAGTTAGTTTATTGAATTATTCACGCGCCGAGCTCAGACTTAGTCACAGACGAAGTGCCCCGAAAATTTTCAAATTACTTTTGCCAAAAGGCTCATTAAATTTACTCGAGTGCATGGGCTTATGAGCAATGTGCTTAGGCATTTATCTGGCTATGTTAATACACTGAGCCGAACGAAAGGTGCATTTCCTTGAATTAGTAAAGTTGTTTATATTAAATTATATCTTTGAGCCAGTCATTATAAGAGCTCCACTATTGTGCAACATAATTACAATATTAAGTTAAATTTTATTTAGAAAATCTAAGTTCAATATATATATTTTTTCAGAGATTGTATTGGCTGTATGAAGAGCTAAAAGTTTTTTATATTAGATAAAAATCTTTACTTTAGCTCTTCAAGTTTACTATTTCATGTCAAACTTTACAGCTTCACATTTTTCTCTCAGTGCATGACACCACACACTTTCGCATGATTGTCAAGACATGCCGATTGTCATTAGGCTGTTCTTGTTTTTATTATTTTTCTGTTGGCAGCTGGGAAACAGCTGGCCTTGACAAATGACACGATTTACATTATACTCGATGCAATTTTTCGCTGTCAAAATGGACAGCAAATGTGTAGACGCAGATGGTAATGGGCAACAACGAGCAGCGAAGCAGCCAACAGCCAACAGGCAACAGCCAACAGCAAGCCAGCCAAACAAATGACGCGTACTGCATGCTGATGCCCCCTATACACATATACATACATATATGTATATATATTTATTTGTGTGCTTGTGTGCGTGGCTGCATCTTAAGCGGAAACGGAAGTCATTTGGGCAACGTCGACGTTCATGATGTTGTTTCTTCTACTCAACGCCGCTGATGATGTTGCGTTGAGTTTTATGGCAAATGCAAATACATAAATAAAAATAAAATGTAATTTTTCATTTACAGCTCGCCCCGTTTCCTTTCATGCTGATATTGTTATTGTTTTCTCTTTCGCTTTCCCTTGCTCTTCTCTGTTTCTTTTTGTTTCGTGCTCAGCTTTTAATTTGCGCTTGGCATCAGGAAGAGCTAAAAGCACCGTCACAGTCGCTAACACTGCCCGGAAGTCTTGAATTTCTTGTAAAAGTTAGCAACGTCAGGGATTTGTTGACCGGCAATCAGCGGTTAGTTCGCTTTGATGGCATTTCTTTTGCAATATATTTGATTCGCATCCACTTAGCCATACTTATAGTTGGTCTTTTGCAATAAGAATCAAACTTGAGCTCTCAGCTATCGCTGTTCCTCTTTCTCTTTCTATCACCTTGCTCTTGCGCACACCAATTACATTAACAGGTCCCGGGCACATATCTGCAGGCTCTATTTTGCATGGGCCTGGACAGAATTTCGATGCCGATAAAGATGTCGCAAATGTCAACATGATGACAACAATTTGTAAAAAATACTTGATTTATATGCCACAAAGGCACAAGGAGGAGTAAAGCTTAGAGTAGAGAGCAGCAGCAGGAGCAGCAGCAGCAGCAGCAACAACAACAAAATTAAATGTGCTTCGCCTGCTGCGCTAATGGCAAGTGGTTGGGCATAAGGATGTGAATCCTTGTGCTCGTCGCCAACGCAACTCACGTAATGAATGCGAGAGGCAAGCAAAGCATGAAAAATAGCACACACAAACACACAATGTGCGTGTGTGTGTGTGCGGTTCGCTTTGCGGTTGGCTAGCATATAATTTTCAATGTTGACAGGCAGCAAAAGTTAATAACGCACCATACACGATAATGGCCTCAAACATGGCCATATACAAATAGCGAAGAGTCCACTGGCAAGCCGACCCTCGGACTGACCCGTCTCCTTCCTAATAGCGTCACAAATGGTCGAGATTTAGCTGGCGACTGGCAGCGACAAGGGGACACTACGGTGCGACCGACTTCAATTCGATTGATGAGCTTTGCCAGCGCGACGGAAGTGCTGTGTGTGTGTATAGTTTGATGCAGAGTGGTTGGGTGGCAGCTGGGTGTCCACTTCACAACGCTCACTTCTCTAAATTGTGGGCAATTAACTTGCTTGATGGCTGCTGCCAATCACAGCGACCTGCTGCCTTCTCCTGGCCCAGCCACGTTCCACTTGTTCGTTATCCGCGCCGGAACTTAAAGCGAGCTGTCCCTCATCTCAGTAACTCATGCGCTCTCACTCTCTGTATCTCCCTCGTCCTCTTACTTGACTGTGTGTGACGTTAGGTGTTTATTTCTCTTCTTTTTTTTTTGTGCTGCGGTCGCCTGGGCCAAGGATTTTCATTTTAATTTGCTAAATACGCTGCACACTCAACCCGTCAGCCCCTCAGCCCTGCACAGAAAACCCAACAAGCTGTTGTGAGTGTGAGGGAGAGGGAGAGAATGTGGAGAACTCTTTGCATTAAGCGGATTAGGGGCGTTAAATGCTTTGATTTAGGATACGTGAGCCAGCTGTGATATGTGATAATTAATTCACCCACCTTGCTGAAATATGGAGTAGTCGAGCTTTTGTACAATGTACACAATGAATGCGCTGCACACAAAGTAATAAGCTGAAAGCTCAGCTGAGTCGCTGCTGCAACGTTGATGATGTTGACGAAGACATGCCAAGTCATTTGTAGAGAAAAAGTGCAGCGAAATAAGTCAACATTATAGCTGGCGCCCATTAGCACTCACACACACACCTGCACACTGCCACACGTCCCTTGCCCTGGCCTATCAAAAATGTGCGAATGTGCATAAAACACGGCTGGCAGCCGAGCCAAGAAAATGTACATAAAATGTCACTCACTTTGGGCCCAAGTATGCCCAGCCACGCCCATGACTGCAATACGCTGTGCTGGCATGCAACGACAACTGCAACACTTTTGCAGGCAGCTTCATTTGCATTCGAGCTGGGTTGGCTTGGGCTGGTGTTTGGGGGGGGGCCGTCTTGGGCTGACTTGTCTGATAATGGCGGAAATTTAATGCCTGTGGCAACTTCATTTAACTTTTTTAACCCAACTCAAAAAAGGGGGAATGTGGAACGCCCGCAAATCCATTTCGCCCACAGTAGGTGACAAAAAGCGCTGGAGCGCCGTTCGCTTGCGGCAAAAAGGACCCGCCAGCTGCCACACAATCTGCCATATCACTGACAGTTTTATCGACTTAACAAAACTAACTGCCATTAGTTTCACTTTGCTGCGAGTGTCGCTGAAAGGCCACGAAAGCTGCAGCGGCAGCAGCAGCATCCACAACAAAAAGTTGGCCATTGTTGCGGCACGGAAAGGATTCGTTTGGCAGCAACAGCAAAAAAAATGGAGGAAAAAATTGGAAAAACAGAAAACAAGTGACAAAAGCCAAGACAAAGCCAAAATAAACACGGCGACAAACAAAATAAAACAAAAGCAAAAAAAGAAAAAAAGAAAAAGAAGCCAAAAAATAGACGAAATGGCAAATGGCGCAGATAAGGAACATGAAACGTGAGACATAAGATAGAGTCAAGCGCGTGGTTCGACTGGCTGCTGCTGTCCCGGACAGGACGTTGAAAAATCACTTTAGCATGACCCCAAAATGTCTATTTCATTAATACAAATAAACCCTCCACACACACACACACACACACGCTAGCAATGAGCGAGAGCTGCCAAAAAAAAAACCAATAGACGCTGCCGACCAAAACAAATCGTTTGTGCGTCCTGCAACGACATTCAGACAAATTAAAATGAACATGAAAGTCGGCGCAGAGATACTAAAGCAAATGGCCAGGACCTCAGCCTCAGCGGCAGCGGCAGCGACAGGCTCTTATATCTAGTTTTCTATAGACACGCCCAGCGCACGTCTTTGGCTATTGACATTAAAATTTGTCATTCGTTTTAGATGGTATTTTTTTTTCCTCTCGTTCGATTTTGTGGATGCTTTATAATGCTCAGCAGTGACAGCGGGTATGCGCGACTAGCAAGTATACCCAAACTCTATACCATTGCTACAGCATAAGTGCTCGTTGCTCATTTTGAGCTATTTGTGCTTGGCGTATTTATTTTGCATTTTCAATAGATGTTCTTGGCATTTTGCTGAACTACTTGAGATGCCGTGCACGTGGCCAGCCGCAAAAATGTCCTCGAAATGCATGGTAAATGATGATGGGGCAGCTAATCAGGCGAGTGCCGGAAATAATTTCGAGCGGCTGATTTGATAAAAGTTTCGAGCGATTGATGAGAGCCGTTTGGGCTGTCATTGTTTGGCCGTTGCTTCATTTATATTTGTATTTCATTAAAATTATTGATAGAGTGTGAGAGGTCCTTTCATTGTGTATGTGTGTGTGTGGAGTAAAACTAATTGATTGACACAGTTTTTGTTCGGTCAGCGTGGCGGCTTGATCGATTGATTTAATTTGTTGTAAAAAGCAGTTTGAAATTGATGGAGTTGAGAGCGAAGAGAGAGAGCGAGCGAGCTGGGCAAGAAAGCGAGACCAGCTAAAAGCGTAATACCATTATGCAGCACACGGATAAAGCTAGAGCAATGGGTTGGGGCTGGGGTTGGGGCTGGGTGGCCACTCAATAATGTCATCAAAGTGGCTGCCACCAAATGCATAAAGCTGGGCGATAAAAAAAAAAACAAAAATGAAGGAGACCCGACTCAAAGGAGAAGCGGCAAAGGCAAAGGCAAAGGCAAAGCCAACGACTGGGGGCGGGTCACTAAAAGCCAAACAAAAATCGATAAGATTGTAAAGTGGCTGCAGCGAACAGAGCTGTCTTCGTCTTTGCACAGCAAAGAGAAAGAGCGTAAGGTAGCGCGAGCGAGAGGGATGGGGAGAGTTGCACATTTGCTTTTGAATTGAAGTGAAGCGAGGCTTGAGAAGCAGAGCAAAGCGGGGCGGGGCACAAATTGCACTTTTCATTAAACTGAAAATAATAATAATAGTAATACTCGTAACAAACCAGATGAAGCAGATGATAATGATAATGATGATGATGATGATGATGATGATGCTACTTCCGCAGCGGCTGCTGCTGCACTACTCGAATGTCACTAAGCTTAAGGCATTTTGAAGCGCTTTGCCCGCATTACTCGACTAGTTCCTGCCGCCTGTCATTCATCAATTGAGCAGCGACTGGAGGCTGGGGTCGGGGCTGTTGCTTGCATTGGCTGCTTGGAAATTAGTTCGGTCGCATGCAACTGACATCAAAGTGTGTCAAAAGCTGCAACGCTGCCAGCGCTGGCAAAATAATTTACACAACTTTTGTCAACTCACGACGTTGAAAAATCGAGAGCTCCAAAATCGAAGCAAACTTTAAGGAAAGCGTGGTGAGGTTTTTCAATTTCCGTGACGGGCGGCTGTTTGGCTGGGCATCGAGTCGAGTCGAGTCGATTCGAGTCGAGGCCACGTAGACGCACTAAGCGCTGTCAAGCATTTAAATCTAACATTATTGCATTTGCCAATGAATATGTCAACAAAAATGCTGAGCACACACACACACACACACAAGGAGACACACACGACAGCAACAGCTAAAGGACTTCTTTGACATGCGATGCTGGCTGCGAGCAGGAGTAACTGCCTGCCTTGCCTTGCCTGGCTGGCTGGCAGACAATCAGCTAAATAGACGAGCGCATGCCAAATGTGCTGAGTGACATGCTAAGCAAATGATGAAGAATGAATGCGAAATGGTAATCGGAATGGAAATCGCAATGGAAAATGCCATTGAAAATTGGGAGTTGAATGGAAATGCGGGACCCGCACGTTTCGATTCCGTTTGATTTGCGAGTCAACGTCAGATGGCATCAGCGTTCCTAGCTGCTGCCTCGTTGCTTCATTGCTTCGTTGCCTCGGCTAAATGAAAGTCAACTATGCGCTGCTCGGGTCAGTTAGAGCAGCAACCTCGCAATCGAAATTGGAAGTACTATCTAGTGCTCCCCTTTAGCTTGTTGTTGCATTAATCAAAAGCTATCGAAACAGTGGCCATGTGTGTATGAGTGTGACACTGTCCAGGCGCCACTGATTGCGGATAAAGTCCAGCTCTATTCCATGCTTTAATAAAGTAGAGAAGCAGAAGAAGCTGCTGCCTCAGCGTGGCCCGCCCCGCTGCCCGCCCCACTCGTACGTGGCGCCCTGAGTTATGCAGTGAAAAATTGTCGAGTGCATGATAAATGGTGTAGCCAGAGCACACTGCGCTGAGAACGTGGTCAGCCAGCAAAATGTGTAAGCAATAATAAGTAAGAAGACGATGAAAAGACGACCACAGCGAGTCCGAGAGAGCGAAAGAAAACAACAAGAAATCAGTAGGTATAGAGATAGTGCTGACTGTACCACGAATTGGCAACTGGAAATTATGTGTTTAAGGATGCGCTGATGGTGTTTGTTTGGCAAGCAAACAGCACGTCCTTTTCGTACTCATTTTGTTGCTGCTGCTTTTGGTGGTTGCTTCGCACTTACTTTGTGCGCATTTTCAATTTGTCAAATGCATAACGAATGAGCGTGATTGAAGTGCCAGTCTCAGAATATATGTATATGTGTATACTGTATACTGTATATGTATTGGCAGCTGCTTTAAGCGCGTCTAAAACTTTCGCACATAGGCACAACTGTATTGCCAAGATTAATCGTGCTGTGCCATAGTCAGGCTACTGTTGTTGGCAGCTCGTATAATTACAACAACGAGAACAACAGTAGTGCTAGCAGCAAAACTTGAGCTGTTGCATGCATAATTGTGTAACAACACGAAAGCGGCGGCCGCAGGACAAGCTACGGCTGCCAGGATGCAGCAAGGATACACGCAGCAACTCGAGCGCACAGCCTGCCAGCAACTTTGTCTGCGCCTTTGGTTTTGATTTTGACACTTTTAAGCAACGCCCAAGCACATGCATACACATACACATACAGATACACACACACATGCACACATGTAGCCATATATTCTTATTGCCTGTGCGCAAACAGGACTGTCATAAATGCATTTTATGATTTTAATGAGTTTGCTGTTGATGTTTGGGGCGTCGAGGGGCGTGTCACCCGCTTGACAGCTTAAACAGCTGTCAAAACGATCATAAAAATGAGTGAAAAACATTAATCACTGAAAATTTAATGGGCAAATGCGCTGAAATCCGGGCGTGGACTCGAGCTAAGGCGCTGCTAAACGAAATGAGATGAAGCTGAACTGCAGTTCTAATTGTTCTCTAATTGCTTTTTAAATAGTTTTTCTTTTATATAAATTAAATCTTTTTTTTTTTTTTAATATTTCATTTTATTGCAGCTTTTGTCCTTGACTCTATAGAGAGATGGCTTAAGGCCTTTATTTTCTATTTTTTTTTTTTTTTTTTTTAATTAAATCTGCTGTTGATTTTTGAGTTCTTTAAATATATATAATATAAAATTAGCTAAAGTTCTCATTTAATAGAAAACACAAATTTTTGACAAAATTTTATATATTTTTATTAAATTTTCAACAACATCCAAAAAAGCGTTTTTTGTTTATAAATTTTGCATGTAACTTTTGCAGCGGCTTTTAAGCGTTTTACACGTGCTCAACGCACAAACTGCCGAAAGCCTTTTGTTAAGCAAGTGTTATAAAACATTTTTTGATAAATGCAAGCGCGACCACAAAATATCATATGAATGATTGCGTTCATAAATAATGGTCACGCTGGCCGCGAAGCTGTGCCACGCCCACATAGCAGCCACCCACAGTCACACTAGCAAACAGTTGTACAACTGGCCGGGCATTCATTTATTTAATATAAATTGTTACTCGCACCTTGGGCTAGAATTTATGTGATTTTTGCACATTTGTTATTTGCATTTAATTAAATACAAGTGCTGAAAAAACGAAACGAAAAAAATAATAATAATAATAATAATGCATTTGCCAGCTGCACAATGGGTTTTAATTAGAAATCAAATATAATGCCATTGGCAAACAGAATCAATGCTAACACGTGTGACAAGCGGTTAAAATAACAACAACAACAACTGCAACGATAACAACTGTAACAACAACAACAACAACTCACTAAATCATATAATACTTGCCAATTGGATACAAATAATCATTAATTTGCTGTAGTGCATCTATCTGCCAGCATTTGTTCTTTCATTTTGATTGCATTTTCGCTCTCTCTCCATTTCCCTCCCTCTCTCTCCCTCTCTCTCCACTGCTAAAGCAATTACTAAAACTAGCATGGCTGCAGCTTGCGCCCACCTGCCTCAGCTAACTGCCCTAGCTTTTTTTTTTGTTTTTGTTTTAGCCCATTCTAAATTTTCCGCTCTTTGCATACAAATCTGTATATCCGCCGGCCATCAAATTCAGCCGGACAGGCGGGCCAAGGGATTCATGTTCGTAGCCATTTTTTATGCAGCAAGCGATTCTGTTCGCTTTTTGGTTTTGCTCAAATTTATGGCTTTTATTTTGAGGCCATTGTAGATTAGTTTTTTATGGCAGCACAACACAAAACTGATTAAACATTTCGAGAGGCACAAAAATCAATGTTTATTTTAGGAAAACAACAAAAATACAGACATAAATGGAGAGTGATGGGGAGAGAGAGGGGGAGAGAGGGAGAGAAGGAGAGAGAGAGAGAAAAACTATGTATGACAAGGCGAAAATGTAATGCTCTTATGGGACGTAGATGACTGAGAAACTATAATAAATATTGCAGATGTAAAGTGAGATATATTAAATAATGGAAAAAATGATGTGATTATGATAATATACATTATAGAAAGCAGAGCTTGCTTTCTTAATGTCTGCATATAAATGCCTTTAACATACAATTTGAGAAAAGATCATAGAGAGCAACAGATAGCATCGGGTATTCAATCAGTTCGTTCGCAAAGACTTTTGGCGTTATTATGATGACATTCATATATAGAAAGCAGCACTTACTTTCTCAGTGTCTGCATATAAATGAGAGAGAGCAACAGATAGCATCGGGTTTTCAATAAGTTCGTTCTTGATATCATTCATATATAGAAAGCAGCGCTTACTTTCTCAATGTCTGCATATAAATGAGAGAGAGCAACAGATTGCGTCGGTTTTTTATGAAGTTCGTTCGCGATCGTAAGACCGATTCGCAAAGACTCTTAGCGTTATCTGCTCACTTACTAAATTTACGCAATCAAATTTAGTAAGTGAGCAGATAACGCTAAGAGTCTTTGCGAATCGGTATCAGTCGTAACGCTCTGCAAACGATGTTCGGCTAATGAGCGTAATAGCGAATAGATCAACGTCAATTTCTCAACCGAAATAAAAAACGAAAATGAACGAAGATCTTGCTCAGAGCGAAAGTGACTTCGTAAGACTTCTTCGTGAACCGAATACGAAGTGCTCAAACAGTTCACAGCTTTTTCTTAGCTACGATAGCAACTCATATTAGTATATATTGCTGACGTATATGGTCAATATTTTATAATATCTATGCGCTCTCTTAACCTCACTTTCTCTGCATTTGACTGTAGCGTATACAAATATCGCTCTCTGCATCTATAGAGCACATAATATTATTATAAACTGATAAACAACAGACAGTTGAAGGCAACATTGTTGTTTTAAGCATAAATCAAACGTTTTTTGTTTTCTGCTTCTTTTTTTTTTTGGCCCCCTTTTATATAAATTTCATCAGAGAAAATCTACATAAATTTGCCATTGATATAGCTCTATCAAAGCTGCTCTGATTGCCATATTTAATCAAAGTTTGCAGCTATTTTATTTTTTCGTTTGAAAACAAAATTTGCTTGTTTATTCACTTGAAATTGTATTATTATTGCAGTTATTGTTTTTCGTATTTGCTGCGAGCTTCATTTTGCAAAGACAACAAATAATTGGCAATTTAAAACACGTTTCACTGTGTGCAATCGGATTGAATAGGGGCACTCCCACTACACAGACACAGACACAGACACAGACATTTAACACCCAACTCTAAGCTCTGCGTGCTGCAGCTGGCTGTAATTGAATTACATTTGTCTTTGTTTAAATCAGCAAAATATAAATTTCGCTAGCCATGGAGCTGCACTCGATTGCATTTGGATCACATTCACATTTTGCCATACATATCATAATTGCAGTTATTATTCCAGTGCTTGCCTGGCACGAATGGCCATGCCCCCCCTCGTGTGGCACGTGCACAGCACTCTTAAGCGAATCAAAAAGATGCTGCAACTGCTGTTGCCAGTCATCAGAAATTCGTAGCAAACTGTACAGAAATTAACTCGATATTTTGAATGAAAGCTCATGTAATAGGGTTAAAATTTGATTTCCAAGCGATATTTATGCATGATAACGTTTGCAGCTCTAAGAGGCCATCATCAACTGAACAGACGTCTGCCTGGCATTAAATATAGTTTATTTATTGCTCAACTGAAGCAGAAGCAGCTGCTGTAATAGATTAATAGATATAACTATCTGACTCAGATTTTCTATAGCATTTTATAGATCACGTATTTATAATTCATAATTCTTAAGAGTATTCAACAGTCGACTTTCTCCACCTTACATTTCTTTTCTATTTGTTTCTTTGCTTGTTAGTTTCAAATCAAACGCTCGTCTGGCTTATTAATTACGCATGCTATGCGTGAGTGGCATTTATAAATATACAATGAAAGATAAGGTCAGCACGGGCTTTTGATAACTTATTCCAATAATTCAATTTAAATGGCATATAATTGAAATCTGTGCGTTTGTGCCAGATGCAAATGAAACGCATATGACAGCTGCATAATAAGAAATTGTAATGTCATTTTCCTACTGGCTATCGAATTTATCGGAAATATGCTGGAGCTGAGCCACTCACACCACCAAGCAGACGTTTGTGTTTACGGTAAATACACGCTATGTGTGTGTGTGTGTGTGTGTGTGTGCAGCGTATCCAATTACATTGACAACGTTATTTACATATGCACATTATTGTACTTTTTATTTTCCTTTGGGTGGGCTCAGTGGAGCTCAGTTTATTTCACAGTTTATTTATATTACGTTGCCTGTGCCGGCATTTCATGTCTCTTACTCTTTTCCACTTTTTTTTAATTTACGCAAATAAATGAAAAATCAGTCACAAAATGTATATATCGCTCGCGCTATATATAAACATACATATACATAGAGAGAGAGAGAGAGAGAGAGAGAGAGAGTGGGAGAGTGGGAGAGTGGGAGCGTAAAGGCGTCACTATCTCTCTATGGCTATCGGCTCTTGTCTGTTGCGGATGCGTTTGCAGTGCCTCGCTTTATGATTCTGTTGCCAATTCTGTCAGCCTGATGGACGGCGAGGGGACAGCGGGATAACGAGACAGCCAGATAGATAGACGTTGGCTGGTTTTCGACGATTTCCAGTTCGCTGATGCGTTTTAATTGGAATTTCCGCTTTTCGCTTGTGTGAAAAATTAAAATAATTTTCAGTTAAACAATCAACAAGCGCAGCGCCGCCACCATCTGGAGGCGTGGCATGACAATTTACACCAGCTATTTGCAAGTTTTGTCACGCAAATTGCTTTGCATGCAACAGCCTCGTGCATCAACTCACGAAAGTTGAGCATGAACTATAGTCGCACATATATATGCATCCATTAATTATGCCATTTTTATTTGACCGTCTCTCAAAATGTTCATTAATTTAATTGAGCATTCGTTGAGTTGTTCAGCCTGCGCGCTGCGTCTCGCATTTCCGGGTTTGATGTGGGCTTAGACCCAAGGGTCACGTCGCCTGTTAAAAATGAGTTTTTATACCCTGACCGCACTGAGAATGGGAGCAACGGGCATCATGTTTATGTTGGAACTTGTGCAACAGGAACTGGCAACAGGAACTGTGCCCAAAGCTATGTACATATAAATTCCCGCTAAAGATTGCCAACGATTCAATGTGAGAACTTAAACATGATACAGACTAGGCTCTCATTCTCTTCAGGGTATCAGCCAGTCGCATACACAAAACACTCTTACTTGTTTTAAATAAACTTTGGGGGCATTTTGTGTGCTCAGCTCGGCTACGGCGTTGACCTTTTTTAACGGCCCCTAAACGTGCCCGCTAGCGAACACTTTTTAAATGTTAAATAAACATTTTATAGCTGGCAAAAAAAAAAGCAGACAGAAGGAAAACTGATGCTTAAAAACCGCTTAAACTTGCGCTAATTATAATGCTATTGAAACAGAACTTTGCTTAAAACACAATAAAGGAAATGTGAAATGAAATATATTTAATTATTATTTTATTTGAAAACAAGGATTTATATAAAGTCATTTGACATAAGGTCGCCAGTCGTTGCGTAAGCCAAAGGCCGCTTAATATTTGACGTATTTCTGGCATTATTATTATCGCCCCTGGCTGCATTAAAATAGGGCGAAATATAAAAAACAAAGCCCTCCCCCGCCAAGCCCCTTCGGCGCGTACAACAATGAAAGCAACTGCTGTGATGAAATTTAATAAAACGTCGCGTCGCGAACAGCCAAAAATTTCAATGAAATGGCGGCCAGTTGGGCGATTAAGTTGCCAAATAAACTGCGACAGGGGCCAACGAGAGGTTAAGAAGGGGTAAGACATGGGGGCGGTAGGTGGGGCAACTTTTAAGGGGGAGCCGCTGCCACCGATGATGGCATTAAATATCAAAGGGTTTTCGCTGCTGCCGCTGCTGCTGCCGCTGCTGCTGTTGGCCTGTTTGCCAAGTGATTTTCCGCTCTTGCTGAATTTTTACTTTTAATGAATTCAGTTTTTCTTGCAGCGCAAAAATTCCTACAACATTTTTCATATTTATGCATGTATTGTGTATAGCGTGTAGCTACTGTACGAGACGCTGTCGTTTTAACCGCTTTCATAAATTTTAATGTAATACATTTTTACCCAGCGCCCTTCGTTATAATTGAAATCCATTTAATGAAAATGCGGTGTCAAAAAAAAAAAAGAAATAATAAAATAAAATACTGTAACCGACGCACCCACACCACGCAATGTGTGTGTGTGTGTGGGGCTAAGATTGAGCTATGTGCGAGTGTGTGTGTGTGTGTGTGTGTGTGTGGCGCTCCACATAATTAATGACATGCCATGGCCGATGCACAAAAAAGATTATCTATCAATAGATGAGCCTTGACAAGTTACACATGAAAACGTGTATGTGTTTATTCGATTGATTCGGGACAAAGGCAGCATTAAATGTTTATAAATTATAATTACAGACATATGAGATTGTGACTGTGACATGACATTTGCCGCAAATTGAATTGATTGTGGTTTAGCCACGCAGCCCTCAACTCCGCGGCCCACAAAAGTAGGCAACACTTTTTCGTGCGGCCATTTCTCTGTATTGATTTTGAGCTGCCATCGAATTGGCAGTTGAGGCAAAGTTTAAAGCGCTGTCCAAATACGAAAAGTAGCTGTGCAAAAAAAAGTTATTTATTATATTTGCCAAAGTGCAAATAAATACAGAAGCTGGCACGGGCTGCCAGCGAAGGCTATCAAATAAAAAGGCTTCCGTTCGAAATTGATCTCAATTTTCTTTTATGCCATGTACATACATATACATATATATATATGTATACATCTGTGTTTGCGTCGTTGGACTTCCGCTGCCATTTGAAAGTTGCGCTCGTTCTATGGCACTTGAGCACTTGCCACAAGTGTCTTGCCGGACAGGCCAAACAAGTTCCGTTGAATGGGGCGCTGAAGGCAGGAATATTATAATTTGCGCTTAAATCAAATCAATTTCAGTATCATTTAAATCAAGGCACATGCCATACACAATTGTCCGCCAACTGGGGACAGGTATTGGCAAAGCACTCAAACGTTCAAAAAGGCAGGCAGGCAGACAGGCAGACAGAGGGAAGAACACCAAGCACCCAGACAGCGGGCAGTTGCTTAGCAGCTATTATGTGCACATGCTGCCACAGCTGCGCCTTACAGTATATATCTATGTGTGTGTGTGTGTGTGTGTGTGTGTTAGTGCCCCGCCTTCATTTATTCATTCGTTTCATTTGGCGCTGAGCCTGTGGCAGCCAACTGGGGAATTGCTTTTAGTGTTGTTATTGCCAGCGTTGACGTCGATGCTTGGCATTTGTGTTTATGTAGTTGCCATGACCATAACAAAATCAAACCACATCAATTGTGCACCTAAATGGCCAAGTGGGACCTCTTAGCTATTCATTTGGCTTTTGCTCGCCTAGAGACACTGGGAGTCTGCCAGCAGGAGACTATCTCTCTTTAAATGCTGCTGCTGCTGCCGATGCTGCTGCTGCTGTTGCTGCTGCTACTGCTTTAATTGTTGCTGCTGGCAATTGGTCGACGCATTTAATGAAATTCATGTTAAACGCTTTTGCAGTTTGCAATTGTCACTTGCCTTTTGTTGCACTGCACAAAATGAAATTAATTTTGCGTTGCCAGCAAGCACAACACAAACACTCATACGGCATGTGTGTGTGAGTGCCACGCCCACTGGCCGCCCCGCTACATCTGACTTTATTTCTGGCTCTGACATTGTCATTTTCTCTTGCTGCTGTTGGTGTTATTTCTAGCTATGCATTTTCATTTCCATTCTCATTTCCATTTTAACTTTGGTCACACACGAGTTGGGTCCGTCTCGGTTACAGTTGTCTCTTAGCTCGAGCTAGCTGTGGAAAAAAAATACACACACACTTCCCTTTGCCGAAAAATTACCAGCAGAGAGCTACAAAATATCAACGGAAGCAGCATCAGCATCAGCATCACCAACTGAAAATGCCACAAAATAATGAAAAAAGTTTTATAATTGCATAGAAACTTTCCAATTAACAGGCTGCCTCTGGTTGCTGGCCACAAATTGCCAAAGCCAAAGCCAAAGCCAAAACCAAAGCCAAAGCCAATGCCAGAGTCGAAACCAAATACTGAAGCTAGCAAAGTGGCAATTGGATCTATTCATTAGTGTTGCATTAAATCTGTTAAACACGCTGCAAATGTGCACTAATATCTGAATAACAAGAGAAACACCAACCCAACACCAACACCAACACACTTACACTTATATAGAGAATTATTTTAATTGAAAGACATTCTTTTAGCCCGCTCAAGCGTTATATAAAACAACTTCCTTTTGTGCATAAGCAACATAACTTTTGGCTTGTCTCGAGCTGTGGCTAAATATGCAAAGCAACCGAAATTGTAGCCGTAACAGAGGCGCAGGGATAGGCACAACACATCCAGAACATGTCTACATGCCCAGCATCCTTTTCGTAGCTCTCACAGGCTGGCAACATTTCATTAAGTTTTTGCGCAAAACTTTTATTAAAACAAATACGTGCTAGTGCCCAGAGCAGCGGAATGGGAGCTGCTCGCCGTCTACTTTGTTGCTGTTGTGGAACGTCTAACGTCTCGTTACATTTTGGCCTCAATTTTTGTTTCTTTTTTTTTTTGCGCTGCTCTTGGCTTCTTTTTTTTTTGTGGCAAGCAAAAGTCAAGTCAAGTAGATTTCTGCTGACTTTTGCACAACATACAAAAGCCCAAATGCAACAATTTCCTGACTGCCAGCCGAGAGACTCTCTAACCCCTTCTCCTACCCCTCAGCGCTGCTTTAGTCTGCCTCTCTCTACATCTCTCTCTCTCTCTCTTTCTGTCTGTCTGACCCGTCAGCTCGTCAGCAGCACATTGCCTAAGTAAGTTGTTTAACTCCGACAACGTTTCTAGTCGCCCGTTGCCAGTCACTTCGATGGCGTTGTTGTCTTTGCAGCTGGCGCCAAACTGACAAAAAATAACAGCTGTCTAGGCAAGTTGTGACAGACTTTAAGATACCTAGCATCTCAGAGCTTTTTTTTTTATCAGCAAGCCAACATGAAATGTGGAGTACTGAATTTTCTTAGACAAAGCCTATTTCTTCACTTGAAAAGCTTCAAATGTAATTAAGTCAGTCGAAAACTTTTTTAAAGCTGTCATGTGCTTTCAGTGAACTTTCAGAATTTTCTATTTTTGAGATGTGGCTTTAAAAGCTTTTCGAAAAATGTAATAACTTTCCCAAGTATAATGTGCCTTTTTAACTTTACGATATTTCTAGTTTAGACTTTTTAAATCGAACTTTATTTTCATGCGAATTTGTAGGCTACTCAGTCAACATTTTACAATTCCCATCACTTCCTCTACTTTAGTTACATTTAATATTAAAGCTAACCTATAGGCTTTCAAAGCACGTCTTTCTTATATACTTGCCTATAAGCAACGCAAAATTACTTAACTTTTTCGTGTATAAGAGAAAAAGCTTGCAGTTGCCATGGCTCTTAAGTTTTCAATCATGTCATAAAATTCACAAAAAAAAAAAGGAATCCCTCATCACTTCATTGCTGCCTTATAAAAGATAATTACTTGAAAAAAATCCAAAAGCTGCTTTTCAGTATTGCTCATTTTTTAAGATTATGCTTGTACTTATGTTTAATTGCTTTCATCTTTTTCGGGCAGACATCTTAAGACTCGCGAAAAAATACGTCAAGCTGCTTTGCGCCAGCAGGGTATTCATTTGCGCAGCCACGCCCACACACACACGCACAGACAGACGCACATAATGTTGTGCTGCTAGTGGTGCAGCTGTTGTTGGTGGCAGTGGTTGTGGTGTTGCACACATTTGCGGCAGCGGCCGTGCAAACTGAAAGCCAAGTTGCAAAAGTCAAGAAAATGGCATCTTGAAATGTGAACTTTTTCAGCTGCACTTCTTTTTGAATACTTTTGTGCCTGACTTACGGATTTAGCAGTTGTTCATGTTTGTGCTTTTGCTGTTGTTGCTTGGCAGTTCGGCTTAAGACTCTAGACGCTTTGGCACTCTGTGCAGCGCATTTCAAATAGTCAAAGTTTAAGCTGAGAATCTGCAATTCAATGTTGCAACTTGCATCGATTGAGCGCCAGCAATGTCTATTTGATTGTGTATAGAGACCGCTGCACCTCTCTCTCTCTCTCTCTCTCTCTCTCTGTCACACACAAGAGCACACACTCAAGGGAATGCATGTTAACGACATTTTGATTTTGTCTGCTGCTGCTGCTGCTGCAGCGCGTGGCATTGCCGCATTTAATTAGATTGTGCAACATTATGCAGCTGCCACCAACTACTTACCACAATGTATATGTGTCGAAGGCTCGGCCAAGTTGATTTTCTGTAAGCAAACAATGTTGAGAGGAATATTAAGCGAACGGCTTGAGCAGCTGGGCAGTGTATGCGCATGCTAATTTAATGATAGCTCGACTACGAAATAATAAATGATAAAGAAACAAAACAAAACACATAAAATATATGTATGCATGTATATAGATATATTTGTATGTCTGTCTGTCTGTCTGTCTGCATTTCGCAGTAAATTGTGGCAGCCAGCAACTTTGTCGCAAAACAGTTGCGCAACAACTTGATACATTTTAGTGCTTTATCTCATAATTAATGGCGGCTGGGTATCAGGCGTGGCTTGGTCCTGCTCCTAGAGAGCGCTGCTGCTGCTGCTCCTGCTACAAGCAGACAAGAAATTAATTGTGCTTTACGCGCCACGATAAACGCCGGCAGTGCCACAGCGAGTGGCGAGTGGCGAGTGGCGAGTGCCATTGCCTCTGCCACAGTTGGTTACAAATGAAGCAACTGCTTGCTTGGTGGCTCAGCGCTCAGCGCTCAGTTGCAGCTTGTCGCAAAAATTAATTAAAAGTAAATCCAGTAAAAACTATTAAAGTTAAATTTGGCATGAACTCGACCACAAATCAATCTGCCACAGCATAAGCGCTTTATGTGTGTGTGTGTGTGTGTGCGAGAGGCGAGCAGGACATGGCCAGGACATGGCCAGGATAGCAGTTAAGCCTGGTCCGTTGCTGCTGCTGCTGCTGTTTTTGCTGCTCGCGTGGCTGGCAATGGCATGTTAAGCTGTTTATAAAGCGTTCGAGTCATTTCTTGTCATATGTTGCAAAACCTAACGACGCGCCCGCCTATTCGCCACACCCACCAACGGCGGGCTTAACGGTTTTGCGGATTTTCAATGAAACTTTGTTGATGCTACGGGGGCTTTTTTTTGCCTTGCCTTGCTCTGCCTTGCCTAAGTGGAAAGTTTTGGGGGTCGTGACTTGCGCGCTTTTAAGATGATCTGCAAACTTTGATATGATTTGCATTCCTTGACAATTTTTCGTTGCCAACAACAATGACAATTAATTAAAACAAATTTTGTTGCCATTGTTGGGCCTGTCAATGCGACTAATCTCAACTTTGTGCAAACGCACGCTTCACATGCTTCGATTGGCTGGTCGCTTGGTCGGTTGGCTAGTCGCTGGGTCGATGATAGAAAAGTTTTGCATAAAATCAATTTATGTGTAGGCCCTAATCGCAGGCATTTGAGTGGCTTTTTATTGACTTGGGCCAAAAATGTAACTTGGTCCTTTTAGTTTGGCATTAACGTAATGGAAAGGCACAAAACTTGAGCGTAGTTTACCTATGACTACTTATTGACCTGCCTCGTGCATATATATATATATATATATATATATTTCTGGCGAAATGGCAGCCAATCAATGAACATTTTATTGTTGCTGCAGTCTTTGCTATTGCTGTTGCCACTTGTTCACTTGCAATTTGCCTGGCAAATATGTTACCAATATTACAAGCCCTTCATTTGGCAATCATTTTGACCAATTAAATGGCAACTCACAAACAAACGAATAACCATATATCAACATTCATTCAGGTTCTTTTTTTTTAGCAATTTTTTGACACACGACAACAAAAATCATATGTCACATGCAAACTTTTTTCGCATAGCACTCAATACGGGGCAATTGCTTCAACATGGGGGTATATTGCAGCTGTACAAATGCATGTAACGTGGCTTAAACACACTTGGTATATATGCAATTATAAAGTAAATGCACATGAATTGCATTATCATCAACGAGGGAGTCGTTACAGTCCTTTAACTACGGCTATGTCGTTTAAAGTGCATAAAATATCTATAGACTGGCAACATGTAATTTGAATAGCTATATGAATGCTCAACTATCGGGGAAACGCGAACAGCATGTGAAGCACTTATGACAATCAAATATATCAAAGACAACAATAAAGAATTTTTTATATATTATTGATAAGTATTCTCATTAAAACTTAATATGTCAACAAGATAATTCATGTACAATATACCAAACCTCTTGCTAAATGAAAAGTTAAAAGAGTTCTAGTGATCTAATATGTACACAAAATCAAGCTCATTTTCTTTTATTTACCGACTAAAAATACCTTAAAAATACCTTTAAAATACCTTAATAATACCTTTTAAATACCTTTTTAAATACCTTAAAAATTCCTAAAAATGCCTTAAAATGGTATTTTAGTTATTTTCTAGCTATTTATTTCACATATTTTTAAGTCTCCAAGATCTACCTTTCTTCATATAACTACATATGTATTTGTAGAGTATTCTTAATTCTACTTATTATTTTTATCCTGGCACTGCAATCAAAATTGATTGAAAAAAAAGTTTTTTGTTGGCGCATCAGTTGATATTGAAATGAACTCTTTATGAAACGTTCTGCAATTAACTTGCATGCGAAATTTCAGCAGATTGATATGCATAAATGATAAATATAAATATATTTTAATATACATATTTTATATGTGAGCACTATGCAGTTGACATAACGGTTTATTATACGCAGCGAACTGAACGACAAAGTTCGATTATGAAAAACAAAATTGCCTGAACTCTTCTGTCAAACGCAAAACATTTAAAATTCATATGAATTTAAGCCAAAAGAAAGAAGCAGCGTTTGCCATGAAGTAAAAAAAAAAAGGGCAAAGCTGCGTATGGGTAATTGCATAACAAATTGCCGCAGAAATATTGCTGATAAAGGACTTTTATTGTAAATCGAATTTTAGTTTAAGTAAATTAAGAATATTAAAGGCACTCGTAATGGTTGCATTTTAATTAAAAAATGTGCAAAATGTTGCAAATCAAAGTTGATTGTAATTGAAATTGTAGCTGTGCATGTGGATGTAGAAATTTGATTTATTTGGAATTTATAAAAATTATTGCAACGAATTAAAAATCAAAATGAATAAGAGAGAAACTATTTGATTGAAAATGGTATAAATAATCAAAAGGGTTTTAATTCTTGAAGGCAAATTCAATTTTTGTTACATAAAAATCTATGATAAAAAAAGAAAGTTATATAATTGAGATGAAGAAGTGCTCGACTCGGAAATACCCTGAATCTAGGCATTCATATAGCAAACAATGTGCTATATTATATTCAAGCATATAACATACTCGCTCATCGGTAGTAAATCTTATTATATAGAATATCTCATCGAAATTCAATCAACTTTTGCTTATTCCAGTTTATTGTTGGAGAAACCCCGCACACATTCACATCGGAAATGCTCATTCTATGTAATTCAGCATTTAAATACGCCTACCCTTAATTCACATTTTCGGTTTATCTTTATCTCTCTTTGTGAATATCATTATTTCATTCCACATAATGGCAAGTATCTCATTAAACTATATTCAGAGAATGGGCCTGGGCTGGGCGGCGCTCTGTTGATGGACACTGAAGTGTTAACGTGAATGTGATAAGGGCGTAAAATGCTAGCAATGATATCAAACGGTTATTTAGTTAAGCTATGGCCAACATATGAGCGTATCGACCACAGGGCAACGGCTCAAGGCTACAACTACACTCGCACTGTGTGAGAGAGAGAGAGGGAGAGGCAGCGATAGGGAAAGAGTGAGCTGTAACAAAGTGTGGTGGCAAGCACAAGGACAAGGACAAGGACAATATTACTTATGTATATTGCCGCATAAGCCGTCACTTGTAGCAAAGTACAACCAATTTGAAACGGTGGTATTGAAAGGGGATGTGCGTGGGCAGTGGGAAGTGGGGGCGGATAAGAAACGCATTTGTATTAGTTTTACGCGCATTAGAGTCTCATTGCCCTGGCTTAAGGGCCGGGACCAACTGGAGCACAGCACGAGCATAAAATAAAGTAATAAAAATCTTAGCTTGGCTGCTGGTCATATCTGTGAGTAGCAGACAGCTATATATACGTATATATAACATATAGACTCCACACACATTCACATATTCGGTATGCTATGCGAGTACGTGACATTTAAAAGGGATAAAGCTGCTAAAACCCAAATCGAATAATAAAATACGAGCCAGACTGACACTTTTTATGCTGCCAAAGGATAATTGCCGTTTAAAGCGAGCGTTTTAAACTGCTTTTTGCCTGTGCCACACACATGCATGTGTGTGTGAGTGTGTGTGTGCTGGTATTTGTTTCTTTTTTGCTTTTCATTTGTCATTTGCTGACTTTTTAAGCCGCATACAAAGTTGCTGACAACGCGCGGTCAACGCGCACTCGAAGAAAAAGTATTAAGCATTTTGTATTTAAATGAGGTGTGAATGTTGCCGAAATGCGACAAAGATTGAGAGATTGATAGATTGATATATAGATGATTCAATATTCTAAGAGTGCTAAGAAACCTTGGCTCCTAAATCTTAAGTTGCAAAATATTTGCTCATCTTAAGCGACATTATTTATTTCAACTATTTCTAAACAAAATCCAATTACTTTATTCCAACTTAACGATCTAAGATTCACGCTCAATTGCAGCAACTACGCAATGTGCCTCAACTCTGTCGAGCGTATAAATCTAAGAACCTGTCATGCCCGACTTGTGTTAGTCGCATTTTCTCCCGGTGCACGTCAGCAGCAGAGTAAAAACTTTCCGACAAGCTACAAGTTGTGCGTCATTGAAACAAATGCAGCACGAAATGCACCCAAAACCCCAATCAAAGCCAAATTACCTAACGAGCTGAGCCATCAAGTGGCCCAGCGATGACAACAGCTACAGCTACGTTTACTGCTCCAGCAGCAGCATCATCGGCATCAGCCACGGCTATGGGTTGCAGCTCTTCCATAGCTACTTGAGAGCTGATCTCGGGTAGCTTAAACTTTTTTACGGTCGCAGCATCATAAAATGCGGCGATGGCCGTAATACGCTATCCGCGCAAATCAAGTCAACTTTCAACAACTTTGACTTGATTTAAACCCATTAAAAGTCACTTTCTCAACGCTTTTGGCAGGCAGCTAGCTAGCTACCCACCTATGTATCTGTAGCTACCTCGCCTGATGTACATATATTTTCAGCGAGCACTTGCACCACTCACCTGTGCGCCGCAGAAGGACAATAAAGCGTGCTGCTCGTCCCCGTTTCACCTGCATAAGCATGCCCTTGGGGCAGTTGCACGATTTGGGTAGCTCCTCTCGACTGGCTGGGGCGGGGGATGCGCTTCACTTTGATGGAGGGATGGCAACAACTGAGACAATGGCAATCGGATGAGTTGTGAATGATAATGCGCAATGTAGTTGCAGTCGCTTCTGCCGGGGCCGTGAGCTGTGAAGATAGATGATGAGAGTTTTTAGGGGGAGATCAGTTGGATGAGTAAGCACAAGCTTTCAAATCTAGCCAAGGGCTAATCAGCTATATGTGTGTGCCTGCGTGTGTGTGTGTGTGTGTTGGTGTGTGAGTGAGCTATGTGTGACAGCTGACACGCCTTTAAGTCTTAATTAATTTGGCCCTGTGCCTTGAGCAGCCCAGATGAAAATGATTTGAATACAATGCGAGTGCGGGTCCTCAAGCGCAATTACGTGGCGCAGCAGTAAAACGCAATGCGGCAATCATGTAAATGAATGCCATCAGCGAGACATCAAGCAATCATTCATTCATTCACCATTCGGTAGCTACACCAAATGGGGCAATAGCTATACGAATACGAATGCGAATGCGAATTGGGGATTCTGGATTGTGGATTGTGAGGATTGAACATTTTTGGCGGGGCATGGGCATGAGCAGCTAACAGCACGCACGAATGCTGCCAGACAAGGACAAGCCGCTGCTGATGCGGCGGAAATAATTGTCTTGACACAGATAATCTCGTTACCTTTTGGCCTGGCCAAAGAGGGAAGCTGGCGCTTGCGCCTCCCCTTGCTGCTGCTCATGGCTTGAAGCAGAGATCCGTTTGGTTAGTCCGCATTATTGTCAATTTATTTGCGTAATTTATGCCTCGCCGGCAGCTAGACAAACACAACGAGCCACCTAGCCTAGTGGCAGGATATAGCCGCACCTCTGCTCCCTATCTTTCTGTCTCTTTCTCTTTGCTCTTGCTCTTCTAGCCATCTGTCAACTGTTGCCCGCGTGTGGCCGTAGTTAAGCCATTTCGTGCGTCTGTTTTAAATTCAAATCAAATCTCGTTACAAATTCACCACAAAACAGGTCGCCGCTTCCCTCTCTCTCACTCACTCACACACATTCTCACTCCCTCTCTCTCTCTCTCTCTCTGTGCTTTGGGCACCTTTCTGCCTTACGTCTTGGTCTTGCAGCTGTCACTCTGCTTGGTCGTTACAAATTTTGATTTCTTGTCACAATTTGTTGACATTTGTTATTTTTTTGCTGGCATTTTTCTATTCGTGTGGCTGCAGCCAATTAAGGCGACAAACACCAGAAAGGTAATGAAAATAAAAAACATGAAAATTGAAAGCTGAGAAAAACAAAAACAAAAACATATTTCCATCACGTTCTGCACATGCTGCGACAGCGTCCAACGGAGCGTATACTTTATATTGATTTTGTTTAACAAGCAACGTCTGCAGCTGCTTCTGCTGCTGCTGCAGCTGCACTTCCTGTAGTACGTCAGTTCCGCTGCTTTTTGGGCTGGCCCTCAGTATCGCACTGCATCTAATTGCACAATAATGGAACGGCAAGCGAGCTGCGTGCTGCTGCAGTGGCAACGTCTTCTTTAATTTCCGCACTTATTGTTAGCAGCCAGTCAAGCCAGCAGCTACTCAGCTAGTCACTCAGTCAATCATTTACTCAGCTACTCAGTAACGCGCTCAGACGCAAACTTTAAATTGTTTTACAGCTTAAATTAATTTGTGTGCTCTGGCACTTGTCTCTCTCTCTCTCTCTCTCTCTCTCTCTCTCAGTGTGTGCGTGTGCATTGTTTTAAGGGCTGCAGTGTTATAGTGCTGAGCAGTCAACTGAACTAAAGCGATTAACCATTGTTCGCCACTTGAACAACTGAATTGTTGAGTTATATGAAATATAATTGAAATAGTATAGCGAATAATTCTCAGTTGAGCATCAGTGAGCATTGAAATATGAAGTACATTCTAAGATCTTAGCACTGGCTACAGTTCTTATGATAAATTAAATAAAAAGTAAAGCAATATTATATTATAAATTTATCCTGATAAAAACTTGTGCAACATTTTAATGAACTTTCAAAGTAGAACTTTTATATAAAAACTAATATATGTATGTTTTATAAGCTTGTAAAGAAGCACGCTAAAGAAAAACTTCTTATAAATAAAAAACATTTAAAAAGTTATCAGAGAAGCAAAAAACTCACTTATTACTCAATTTAGCTGGAAATTAGCTGGAATTTAGCATTTAAAAAAAGTTTGTAACTATTAATTGAATTTTTGCATGCTGCTCATGAGATCAACCGAAAAAGTCATGCTCACTCGCTCACTCATGCTCTAAGCATGGGCTTTCTTTTCGTTTTTTTTGTTCGTCTTTGCATTGAACTATTCGTGTGACGCTCTTTTGCCGAACATTGTTTAGAGCGCGATACGACTTACGCTCGCAGCATGTGAGCAGATAACTTAAAAAGCCTATGCAAACGTTCTTCACACTCACATACACATACACGCAATCACGCTCACGCTCATGTTTACTCAAAAAAACTTAGAGAAATGCATGCAAACAATTATAACGGGAATATTTGGTACGCGACATAATACAGAGCTGCTATGGGAGCAACTGCGAGAGCAACTACGAGAGCAGCAGAAAAGGAAAAGAGAAAAACAATGCAAATCCTCCGTAGCAGTAGCACACATTTTTTTTTCTTCATTTGCTCTGCTCTCATCTCGCTTTCAATGCTTGTGCTATTGCTGCAACTACAAATAGCGGATCGCAAA
The DNA here is from genome assembly GCA_035045845.1 of Drosophila buzzatii. Lineage (NCBI taxonomy): Eukaryota > Metazoa > Arthropoda > Insecta > Diptera > Drosophilidae > Drosophila > Drosophila buzzatii. The sequence goes on from JAWNOS010000505.1 coordinate 7,039,070, forward strand.
TTTTTTGCTCTTGCTATTGCTCTGTGTTCCGATGTTCTCTGCTCTCATCTCGCTTTCAACGCTTGTGCTATTGCTAAAACTACAAAGAGCGAATCGCAAACTTTTTGCTCTTGCTATTCCGTTCCGATGTTCTATGCTATGGAGCAGAGTAAAAGAGCATTCTCTTTGTTTTTGTGCTCTCTGCCATGCTACGTAGCCTTTCGAAATCAGAGCAATTGCGAGAGCAACAAAAAATACTCCGTTGTAGCAAAGCATTTTCAATCACTGATGCACACAAATACACACGCGAGTAAGCAATAATAAGTTTCTGTACGACTGCGTACGAGCTCGTTGAAGAGCCGAAGCAATCGGTTGCTCTCTGAGGTTTTGTGAGTGAGCTACAAACGATCAAGCTGCGTCTCAAAAGTATTGCTTAAATATTTTACAAAATGAAATTCTCTTCCAATATTTAGTTTTATAGCTTATATCACTTTATGTAACTTATTCCATATCTGAACAGGAGCTTTCTCCTACAGTACTCTAGCGAATGTTTTATTGCATTATTATTATTATTTTAAGAGCAAGCCTAATGCATACCTTCTTAGGTAGATCAAAGTCTTAATGAGTTTTCAGAACTCCAACTATGCACTTAAGCTATTAGCGTGCGTATGTCTGGCATATGTAGCTAGCCCTGGTATCTTTTCTTATTTTGTTACTTTTTTCTCTACTCACATTATTCTCAGCTGAGTGCCTGGCGCTGTGTTGACTTTACGCTGGCAAAGTCTAAAATTTCCAAGTGTCTCAAGTTTATGGAGCAGCGCGCACTTCTAATAGGCTAAAGCAAACACTACCCATGCGAAGCCGCCCCCCACCCGACCTAGAGCTAAAGCACAAACACACACACACACACCCACACACAACCCCCTGGAGCTACTCCGGCTTCGCTGGTCGTGCTGCTGGTGCTCCTGCTCATTATTTTTCGCACAAACAATAACAATCATAATGCGTTATGTATTTTTCAACTCAATTAGAACATTGTTTACAATGCGCATGAAAATTTTGATGGGTAGCTAGAATGTGAAACTTTTGGCTCCCAAAAACTTTTGCAATAACAAAAGCCGCTCGAGTAAAAAGTAAATGTTGCGCTAGCTGCCAAAAAGAAAAATGAAAAATATTGTAAGAGTGTGGGTGTGTGTGTGTGTGTGTGTAGACATATATGTAATATATATGTATATCATAATCTAAATTGGCTTGATGCACTCATAAATAGAGGCGTGGCAGCTACAGCACCTACACCGGATCCACTTTATTAACGTCAGCAACGAAGCTTATTTAGAATTATGAGCGCATTTGCCTAAGCAGCCGAAATGTTGGCGCACGAGCTGTGGCAAATGATGCAAGCTGCATAAAAATGCTGCAGGAACCACCAAAAATGAAGCCACAGAACTCCAGGCGCGCTGAGCCACACACACACACACACACACACACACACACACACACAAGCGGACTGGCGTCGCCAACTCGGCCAAGTTTTTCGGACTGCGTCTGCAGTTTTCCTTCCTTTTTTTTCATGATTTTGGTTATTTTTATTTTTATTTAACTGGCGTCAGGTTGTCGTTGCGGCAGCTGCCATGCTAAAGGGTTTTTCCATTTCCAAGCGGACGCACCTACACAGTCAGCACATTTTCGGCACAGCAACATGGCGTATGCTTGATATTTTTTCAGTTGCTGTATATTTTTGGCAGACACAGCAGTGCCTGGGCCCGACAATCAATGAAGATGCCATTATGTAGCCATGCGCACACTTATATACACATATCTATATACATATGTATGTATGTATGTACGTATGTATAGCTAGTCGTATAGTTCGCTCTACCTGCAGCAGCTTGGCTGGCTCGTCGCCTGCCATAAAGATAGCACACGGTCATAACTTTAAAGTTCGAAAACTAATTATGCCTACGGCTATGGGCCTAGACGGCTGTCTGGGCCTAAACTAGCGGCGGCTGCTGTTTTGCTGCAACGCATAAATTATGCCACACTTTTACGGTGCACCGCCCGACGACGATGCGAGTAATTTGTTTTCGCATTCGGCTGCATTTTATGGCTAATGGCTTTTGAATACGTAGAGCAGGCGACTTTGCCTAGCTTGACCATGCAGTGGCTCACTTTCTATATATCTAAAGCGAGATATATGTATATAGATTTGCTAGCTTAAGTGCCGCATTAAAACAGAGCCAGCGGATACATTCTAAGAGATGCGATGCCATGTTGCCTCCTGCTGCTGCTGCTGCTCCTACTCCTGCTCTTGCTAGGCTTGTCTACATCGCCATGACAATAAAGGCAAATGACGAGTGGCATGTCGAAAATAATGATTAACGAGCGCCGAGCCGGAGATGCCAATGGAGCTGAAGATGAAGCTGAAGCTGGAAGACTGTGACATGGCACTCAGCGAGGCATATAAAAAAATGCCTGCGCGCGTGGGTGGGTCTGCGGCATGGGAGGGCGGGCAAATCAAATGGAAATAAAGATACGACCCCAAGGTGGGAGGCTTCGGGTGGCAGACATTCGAGCTGTAGCATCATCAATGATTTAAATTAATCGTCGTAACACACGCAAATCTCGCACATGACAACCAAACGACAAGCAGCAGGCGCTGGGAGTGTGTGTGTATGGCGAGGGTGCGTTGGGCAACCAAAGCGAGGGCTCACTGTCTTTACGAGCTGCGGATATGAAGTCGAAATCAGCATATCAGCCAAATTACAAGAGCAAACATAAAATGGCTAAGCCAAATGACTAAACGAAGTGCCAGCCAGGCAGCCAGCCGGCACTTGAGATGCGCCAAACTGCCGCTGGAAATGGGCGTCTCTGCCGGTGTGGGCGTGGCCACGGACGCAGCGAAATTAAAGCGAAACGTTGCGACAAGCAAATGCCAAATGCCAAAAAGGGAAACAGGAAATGGCTGCGCTGACTGGCTGGCTGGCTCGCTGGCTGGCTGGCTCGCTGGCTGAGTTGCGAGTGAAGTTTGCCAGAGGACGGGGTCAAGAAGCTGTCTTAGCATTGACGCAAGTCGAAGTCAGTGGCAGGCAATCAAGTGCATGTGGGTGGCCTACTGTATGTCTGCCTGCCAGGCTGCCAGCTTGCCAGGCTGTCTGCTGCTGAGCTATTTTGACAGATTAACTCACGCGTGCGTTGATATACACCGCTTGCCCACTAGTCACGCCCACTAGCTCGTTATGTCAATTGTCAGCAGGCTAGACGAGCGCGCCTGCAGCTGACGGGCAAGAGCTGCGCGCCAAGAGACTAAGCAATAGCAACAAGAGAAAAAACAAAACCAAAAAAAATGGGAAAAATATCAAACAAACAAATACGAAACACAAAAGAGGCTGACATTTGGTTGGGGCAATGTTGGTGGGGAGGCAGCTGCCATTTGCCGTCGCTGCATGTGTTAAATTTAAGTTTTGATTTACGACCTCAACTTTGTAGGCTGCTGTATAGGCAATACACGCAGCGAGTGAGAGGGAGAGAGGGAGGGAGAGAGAGACATGTGTGTGCGGATAGTGATAAATTGCGCTGTCAGAAGTTGGTAGCTACAATCGCAGGCACATTTTTTTCCTTTCGCCTCGGCAGCTGCGACTCCTCTGACAGCGGGAGTGTGGCGAGTGTCGAGCAGAGCCTGGTCATATCTGTGCCAGGGCATAGGTTACGCGGCAGACTAACTGGGTTAGCAGCCAGGCAGCTTGGCAAGCCTCGAGCGTTTAATGGCTGTTGACAGACGTGTCAAGTCACGGACGGCGTTTCGCATTGTTTTGCAAGCCTTTCTTTTCAGTCAGGCAGCCAGCCAGCCAGCTAGCGTCCTGGCCATATCCTGACAGCCTTTTTTTATGGCCCAACTTCTTGTGTTATGTGCTCATTTTGTAGACTGTGTGCTCAGCTCAAGTGCGCTTATAAATTTGTAATAGCGTTGACGTCAACGTTTGATTTGTGCGGCATATGCGGCGTATGACTAATAAAAAAGAGACTTGCAGCGAGAGAGAGAGAGGGAGAGAGGAAGAGAGTGCGAGCGACTAGCGTGCAGCGCTAATTGCAAGCGTTAAACATTATGAATTATTGGCTATTTAAGCGTGCGATTTCAATTGTGTACAGCAACTGACAGTTGGAGTCGTTGTGTGGTGCAGCGGTTGGGATTAGTTGCGCACTGTGGCTGCAGGACAGCGCATAAATTATGCAAAATGATTTATAGTCGCCGAGCCAGTGGTAAAGCCACACACATCACGTGTGTAAAAACTAAACATTTGAGCGCATAAATTAATTGAATTATGCAAAAGCCAGCCACGCCCACTTATATATTACTGCCCTTTGCATATAGAGTATGAGTGTGTGTAAACTTTGAGCTTTCACTTGATTAGCGCTTGACAGATTTATGGGCCAGGCCAAGTCGCGCAATCTGTTTAAAATTTTAACTAAAAAAAACTTGAATCAATTTGTTCTTAAATTCACGCAGCCATTGGCTGTGGGCGTGGCCAAGAGCATGTAGTTGCGCTTGTTGTTGTTGCTTATGGGCCAATCGTTAAACTCTATAAAGACAGAGAGCCTCTGAAATCAATAAACCACGCGCGCGCCTCTTTTATGAGCCTGATTTATATACAGACAGGCAGACAGAGAGTGTGGGTGTGCGTGTGTGTGTGTTTGTGTGCGTGTGCACGAGCCTGACATGTGTCTGGGCCCACACTGTAGAAGGATGTCTTTAATTTCTTAGTAGCTGCATAAATAAACTATAAATTCAATTTTATTACGACCAAACGGATTTCACTGACTAAATAGACGCAGAGCTCAACAGAGACAGAGAGATGTAGAGCCGGAGTTACAATAGAGTTACTACTACGGCAAATGCTTGAGCTGCAGAGCTACATGAAATTTGTAGTTCAAGTTGGCCGATTGTCAAGGAGTTGGCCAAGAGCCAGCCTCAAGTGCCACACGAATCTCATGTTCAACTTGTATCTTGGGCTATCATATTTGAGCAGCTTGTCTCGATATGTGAGTGCGAGCAATTGAGTTTATTTCTGGCTAAAACAGGCTATTTTTAGAGGTAATTTGAAGTGCTTAAACTGATGATGGATGATGATTGTGGTAAAAAGTTTTGGAGTATAAGAATAAGAGAGCTTGATAAAAATATAATTAAATTATGTTTCAAGCCATTTCTATGCGAAGCAGCTTCTTCAATACTTTAGCTCTTATTGCGCCGCTAAAACTAGCTATTTGCCGATTGCTCGCCTCAATTGCCTGTAAACTCCAGCTGTGTGCTGCCTTAGGGCCTGGTCAATGTGCGGCATAGTCAGCAGCAGCTGATGGCAATGGTAAACGTTTAGTAGCCCGTAAAGCAGAGCTCTGTTTTACGATTCCATAGAACTTAACTGAAGGAACTAAGAAATTGTGGAGCCGATTCAAAGGCAGCCAAACAAGCTGTGCTTAAATTTTAATGGCCATTCAAGACAGGCAGCTAGCTACGCTTAGCTACGACAGCGTCTTTTATGAGCTGTGTGATTGCTGACCATGTGTGTGTATCAGAGAGAGAGGGAGTAGCGCTGTGTGTGTGTGTGCGGCTTGTTATGACTGTGCCAAGGACAACAAAGTCAATTCGAAAGATACACAACAGCAGACAGCGACACTCGCGTAGGTAAATGCAGCAGCGCAAATAGCAAACAGCAAACAGCAAACAGCAAACGAGCAAAATGCAAAAATATGCAAACGAAACGCTGTCATCAAAACTTACAATCAACTATAGACACACACGCACACACACACACACGCATACTGAAGCAAATGATACTGAAACTCGCGTCAAGCATTCAATGTAAACATGAGCTTCGCCAGCCGCAGGAGGCTGCCAGCCAGGCAATCTCTACTACCTCTCACTCCCTCTCTCTCTCTCTCTCTCTCTCTTGCTGCCGCTGCGGCCAGTGTCGTGTCAATGCAAATTCAAACAAAAGTGCGCAGCAGCGCCAGCCTCGACAATCCAATCCCGTCTATATAGCCTAGCCAGATTAACGGCATCAGCAGTCGGCCAACATGAATGAAGAGAATGCAAAAGAAAAAACAAAACAAAAAGGAAAATTACAAAAAGTACAAAAACAGTAACGAGATGAATGAAAATAAAAAGGCCAAAACGTTCGCGTCCGCACAACAAACATTGTTGTTGGTTTTTGCATATTGCATGCCCTTTGGATGTGCAGGGTTGCCACAGCGCATCAACTCTGTTGACAGTTTTTGCAGTGTTGCAAAACGTGCGCTGGTTGCATTTTTTTTTAAATTAAATTAAAATAGAGTCAAAGACAAAAGCTGCAATAAAAAGAAAATTTAAAAATTTAAAAAAAAAAAAAAAAAAATAGTATGAAAATTCAAATTTTTTTTTTTAGGGTAGGGTAAGAAGATATTATGGGAAGAAGATATAAGGGAATTTCAGCAAAAGCTGGGAAATCATAGAATAAAGAAAATTGCTAAGGTGATCTACAGATTAGCATAAAATGTTAATCGTAAATAATTGAGGTTATAACAACTAGCTGATATTATCATGAGCTTTAGCTTGAACTGAGAGACCTAAGAAAGTAAGACCTGACAAATAGCAATTCCCGAGCTATTAGTGCTAAAACAAAGTACATTATTTACAATCTTTATCTTTACAAACTTCCCTTCAATTAATACTGTTAAGTATCAGATTTGCTTGACTTAATAAAACTTAATTCAGATTTCAAATTTGCACATTTCAAACTCTACATTATTTAGCTCTGCAGACACTCCCTCAACTACAGCTAGCTTATTAATACAGCTAGATAATTTTCGTATTTTCATCATAGAGTATTTTCTAGTCTCATATACTTGGTGGCATTGTCGCCTGCTTGTGCCTGGTGCCATTTGTTTTTTCCGCCAGAATCATTTTGCATATTGGCCGCGTGCGCTTTGATAAGTGAAAATTGGAAAAATCCGCACTTTGCATGCAAAATAATTACGAAAATATTTGCAGAGATGCCAGCCAAACTGTTGTTGTTCGAGGACGTGTGGTGTGGCGTGGGACTGCTCAATTGAACGCTTAAATTGTGCGGCAGTAGATTTGACAGCTTTAAGCACCCACTCGAAGCATTTTTGGCCATTTGGCTGATGCTTTTGCGGCTAAGCGCGCGCACTCCGGGCTTTTAGCCCAGATGCATTCACACTAGATACGACTATTGCAGCAACAGCAAATGGCAAAAATCTAACAAGAAAAAAAGACAACTAGAAGCAGCATACAATGGCAGCTCCATTGTCATACTATTGGGCAAAGTTGTTGTTGTGCTTTTTCCATGTGTGTTTTTTTTTTTCTGCATTTGACTTGACTTTTTTTCTCTCTTTAGTTTTTCTCTGTGAGTGTTTTGCAGTTGGCTGCAAATGAAAAGGCCATCGAAAACAAAAGCCCACGTTGGCTATAAATAGCGTGAGCGCAACTTGACTTTCCTAGTTGCCAACTTTCTGTCTTGCTTTCTATTTCGCAAATCCCCGAAAACCCTTTTGGCCAACCCTCATTTACCCTTTTGTCTGGCCGTGTGTAAGTTCTCTTATCTGTTTATAGCGTTTTTCGTGTAAGTTTTCTTTCTCTATTTTTTTCTATGCGCATTCACGAAGTGCACGAAAGACGAGTATATTTGGTTCTATGCCATTGTCTTGCCGGAGACAATTGATACCCGAGGCTTACAATTTGAAATCGATGCACGTGTGCAATTGCAGCCGATCCATTGTAGTGTGTGAATAGCTGCAGCATTGGGATTTGGTAGATCTGTGCCTCCTGATACGTTTGCCTTATAAAGTATATTAGATTGACAACGGAACTGCTGCATTTCGTTCCTGACTCTTGAAGTTAGAGTCGTTAAATATCTACTTGAACCAAATGCAAGTAAATCTCAAATGATCAGCTTTTGCAACTGAATCATAATTGAAGTTCTCTACAGATATAGTAAATGAATCAGATTTTATAGTAAATATTTTTTTTTTAGAGCGCGAACGAGCATTTGGCAGTCGTTGCAGTTCGATTGCACGATTCTTACTAGTTCGTGCACGTCTGCACCCTCTCACTATCTCTTGCGCCTGCTCTATCTCCGTCTCGCTCTCTATCTCTGCTATAATGCCTTGCTGTCTGTTTGGCATTGTTATGAGCGCAAATCCTGTTGAAAAATGTGCTTTTATTGTCTGCTAGCGTTTTTTCGGCCATTTTTCATGGAGCTTTTGCCGCTAAATGTTTGGCTTTATTTTTGACTGTTTAAATTGCAGTTCTCGCACGTAAATCTAATTGCAATTATACAATTTGTTTCATAATGTGCATATAAATTCGTGCCCATAATGTTTTATGTGCAATATTAAGTGGAGCATGTGAGTGAGTGAGTGTGGGAGTGGCTTATGGGCGTTTTGTCAACGCTTGTTTGCAAATAAACACAAATCGTTGTTACATTATAATAATTTATGCGCCTTTGGCACTGCTCGGCTTTCGCCATGCGCCGCATGCCGTTCCACCATGGCAACCAGGCCGAGCGACAAAAGTTAATACGTTCAAATTATAATTTACATTTTGCATTGTAATTATATAATAAAAATTGCAACACATTTGTCCATAATGCATGCAAATTCAATATATATATAAATATTACGAAAAGCCCCAACAGCATTTTAAGCTGCTTTTTTTTCTCTTCCATCCACTCGATTATTTATTGTGGCAAATGGCAGGACTTTGGCAGCGACAACAATTGGCGTTAAAGCTTTATTAAATTTTAATCATATAATGCGAATCATTCACGCAACAACGCGCGATTCATGTGTTTTTTTACACTTTATTTAGGTTTATCTTTTTGTTTAACGATATTTTTTTTATGGGTAAATGTCGCTCTTAAGTATGCAACATTTTTTTTATTTCAATAATTATGCTGCTGGATTTTTGTTTAAAAAGTTAATTAGTTAATGATTCGTAATAGTAAAATGACAAACAAAAATTGTTGAGCTTGTCAAGTTGTGATAATATTGTGAGATAGTTTATGAAAACTATTGAATATTTGTTATATAGTTTAAAAAATTTTATTTTACAATTAAAATGATTTTTCTTGATAAGAAACTAAAAATGTTGCTTGGCGCAAGGAATTCAATTGTTAGATATATTTACTTAATACATAGAACAATATTTTTACTGAATATTTATTATATATTATATTATATTATATTAGATATTTTTATATAAAATATTGAATATTTATGTCATTTTTTTCTAATATCAGAAAGCAAGTTATAAATGTCAAGTATATAAATTGTTTTATTTTTTTTATTTAAACGATTTATATATAGACTAAATATATACCGAATATCAAGCAAAAACTAACTGTAAAGATGAGTAACTCTTTTAGCAAGCTTTCAGTCGTATGTCCACACTATTATTAATTGCTATTTTAGAACTCTCTTTGCTGGTCCTAGCGCTAATATGTTGATTTAGTCTATGCTAACAGACCTATATCAAATTAATTTGTCAGGAGAAGCCAGTCATTAATATTTAACTACAACTGGGCATTCCATGCCAACCAAAAACTATAGTCAAGAGAGTAATACAATATCACTCTTCTCTCTGTCTCTCTCTCCCTCTCTCTCTCCTTCTCTCTCTATGCTGTATGGGAGCAACAGCTCTGTCTGATTTTTGGCCGCAATGCGCCGAGCCATTGCTATGTACTTAGCCATACTTAGACAAAATAACAAAATTAATTAAACATTCAGCTGCCGGACGCTGAGCAAATACAGTTATTTATACTACACTCAACTTAATTACAAGGAGCAGCTAAAGTAGCAGCAACAGCAGCAGCCAAGGCGCTTAATCCAGCTACGTAGCTATGCTTCATTAATCAGACGCGACTCTAAGCCACAACAAAAGCGGACAACAGCAACAACAACGTGGCCAAGGTAGTACGTAGTACGTTGCTCGTTCTTGGCAACATAGTTGAAGCAGCAAAACAAAAAAAATTAACAAGCAACTTAACACTTTAACGCCTTTCACTCCACTTTACGATGCTTGCGAACAATGTAATTACTTCAAACAAGAAGATGCTGCGGAGAGCAGCCTCCGGTTAGCTGCTGCTCCTGGCGCTCTGCTTGTGTTGCTGGCCCTGGCTCTGCCAGAGCTGGCCTGCCTTTGTGGCCACAGCGACTGACTGAAGTTGGACGCTTGGCTGGGTTTTTTGGTAACGTGACGGAAGTTAGGCTCAGACGCCAACCAGGCCTGGAGCTTGGGCTGGGAGTGAGGTTTGACTGCATTACCATTTGATTATAGAAAACATTTATTTAGCTGCCTTAGCTGGCAGAGCTGCTCTGGCAGAGATGGTCGGCCATTAAGCTGCCAGTGCACATAAAATGGCTGACTGCGGGCCACACACACACACACACACACACACACACACACACCCACGCACAGAGCTAGCTTGCCTTAGACTCTGGCGCCGTCAACTAACCGCAATGCAAATCCGCAGAGCAAACAATGTCAGGTGATGTTGGTGTTAGTATTTACCATGTATGTGTGTGTGGGTGCTGTGGCTGCAGCAACTCTTGAATGAGTCTGCGTGTGTGTGGAGGCATCAACAGCCACTGACAGGCTGACAGACAGCGAGGCGGGCAGGCGGTCAGATAGGCAGGCAGACACACCTATGCAACTTTTCACGTTCGAGCAGTTACCCAAATGCCCAACCTCTAAAACTGTGAGCTCAAAACGTAATTCAATCTGCAGTTACAGTTGATTTTCAACAGCTGCAGATTTCGCCCCTCGAGTTTAAAAGAGACAGAACGAGAGTGAGAGCAAGTTGAGTGCTGAAACAGTTGGCATCATGTGTTAACGGGCCGACGAGGCTGCCTGACTGCCTGACTGGCTGCCTGACTGCCTTTGCCATTTGTCTTACCAAATGTTTGGCAGGCTGACAGCTTCAGGCTTTAGCTGAGCGCGTGTGTATGTGTGTCCCGCTGCACAAACAGCACAACTTTACCTCAAACTGAATTTTTGGTGTGCGTGCAGCGGCTGCTGGCAAAGTGCAAGCAACTAGATTGCAACGCAGCTGCCTCTGCCTGGCAACTTGACTGTAACTAATGCAATAGGCATGGGACCGATAGGTGTGGCGCACTCATGGCATCTGCTGGCCACAGCTTCTGCTGTGCATGCATGGTAACTATTTGTTAAGTGGCTGGCAACTGAACAGTTGTTGTGATTGCGATTGCAGCTATCGATGCATGGGCTATGAGCGAAGCAGACCTAGTTGAAATGCGTAGCAACTGGCTAGTGCATAGCAGGTTGCTAGCAACTTGGATGTAATTACAGCTTGCGTTGGTTGAAGAGAGTTTCTCGTCATGTACAACATGTATGATAATTACAGCTTACTTGCAAGCCTATAGAATTTCTAGCTGGCAGTTGGCTAGATATTAACTGGTAACTGCTTAGGAACTAGCTGGCAACTTGATGGTGAAATAGCGGAAATGAGAATCCAATAGGGCGTAGCTTTGTCTTACAATAAGCTTTGCTTGAATATACAACAAGCTGGCAACTTTCTAGAAAATATCGGTTAACTAGCTGGCAAATTCTCTGACAAGATAATGCCAAATATCTCAATATTGGTGGGTAACAAGCCTTAGAATTCGTGGCATGCTTTCTAATTGCAGCATTAAGTCAAATATCTAGAAGTTAACATTCAGGCAAGTACCTGTCAAACTTTCTGACAAAAGTTCGAAAAATATCTAAAGATTGGTAGATGACAAACTTAAGCATTGCATTTAACAATCTATTAACTAGCTGACAACTGCCTTGCAACTGCCTTGTAACTAACCTGCAAACTTGCTGACAAAGATAAATATGTATCTAGACATTGCTTGGTGACAAGCCTTAGCCTGGCATGCCACGAGCTGTCTACTCGCAACATAAAATCTAGCAGCTGGTAACTTGCTTGCAACTGCCTGATAACTAACTGGTAAATTTTCGAAAAGGAAACTCTAAAGTTTCTTGATGGGGTATGGCAAACCTTAGCATGGCATGCTGTCTACTTGCAGCTAGCTGGTAACTTTCAAGTGCCTGGTAACTATTTGACATGTAGATTGCAGCTTATTTATAATTAATAATAAAGGCATGCTACTATTGTACGAGCAGCACAGCATAACTGTGACATACGCTGGCCAAAGTTCTTCAAGGGTTAAAGCCTGAGACGCCGCAAGGCAAAGGCAAGGTGTTGCAAGCGGAAGTGCCAAAGCACACACACACGCAAACTCTTGAATGTGTGTGTGTGTGATGGGTATGAGTGTTTGTGTGGTTGAAAGTGGCTTAGCTTAGCGACATAATTAATTTATATGCTGGCGCTGGTAAATGTTTGCGAAAAGTGTCAGTTGCTTGCACCACAAGCTATACATCAACCAGGTGTGTGTGTGTGTGTGTGTGGGTGTGGGTGTGCGCTGCATTTGCATAGCTGTCAGCTGCGCGCTTATTGAATTGATTTATTATAATTGCAATGCAGCTGACGTGCAGACAGACAGCCAGAGCTCGTGCCGCATGTGGCAACTCTTTAATTACACGCTCAATAAAGGATATTTAAATGTGTATGTGTGTGTTGTTGTGGCAATTGAATAATGTATGTGGCTTAATTAACGGCATGCATATAAACCACTTTCAAAATACTTACCAAACGGCAGCTGGCTCAATGGCCCACTTGAAATTCAATAAAAGGCAACAACAACATCAACAACAACAATGGCAACAGTGGCAACAGCACAATGAACATTTCATATGCAGGCAAAATTGTTTCAAGTGTTTTAACTGTTTTCAGTTATTTCTTTTTTCTTGTGCTTTTCTTTTCTTTTTTTATTAAGAGCCAACGGCAAAGTTTTGACACAGAGAGAGAGAGAGAGAGGCAGAGGCTGCTGCTGCTGCTACTGTGGCTGGCAACATATGGTGGCAAGCTGTGTGTCCACACTTGCCTCAAGAACCTAACACACACACACACACACAAGCACACGCACACAAAGTCCAAAAAACAACTAAAAAAGTGGGCAAGAAATAGGAAAAACTAAGACGCAGTTGGAAAATAATAATAAATGAGCCAGAAGCAAAAGTGGAAAATATAATATTTAAGCACAAGTAAAAACAGTTTAAGTGGCAAACAAGTCATTTGCAGGCCACAAAACGACTGTGCGTGTGTGTGCGTGTGTGTGTGTGTGTGTGTGTGACGGCAGCAGTCTTTGCTTTTGGCTAAGCTCACTTGACAAGTTTAAGCCCTCACACGAATATATTTCTTACTTCAAAGTTTTGTAGTCTTTGTCTTTATTTTAATTTATTTTCATTTTATTTATTTTTTTTTATTTCTTTTTTTTTTCTTTTTTTAATTGGCTCAAACTGCACTCACTAAAGCACTTTGTAACAGTAGCAGCAGCACAAATTAGCTGTCAGTCACAGTGTTCCTTTAAGTTCAGTTAGTTGGAAGGGAAGCGCACACAACTAACGCTGTCGCAGGACGACAGCCAACTGCGCGCTGAGACTGAGCATCCTGTGCAGCCCAGCGTCGCCAGCGCCGAGCACAACCAGCTGCAACGTGTTCGATATCCTTTGGCTCGAACAGAGCTCGAACTGGGTTCGAGCAGACGCAACTGAAATAGAGGGAGACACAATACAAGCTGCCCGCTGACCTACTCGCTCCACATGGCAAACAGCCTTTGTTTGCGCGACACTTGTTATCGTTAAAGCGCATGTATGTGTGTGTGTGTGTGTGTGTGAGTGCTTGTGTGTGTGTGCAACCACAGCGAACATTTGCAGCCGCGTGTACAACGTGTCGTATGCGCACTTGAGCGACGGCATTTGCTTAACGCTTTGGCCGCATTTTAGGCGATACGTTTTATGTCTTCCGGCAACAAAAGCAGCTAACATGCATGTGTGGGTGTCCATATATATATATATATATGTGTGCAACGATGACTGTCATTATTTAGCAATTTAAACGATTTGGCCGGGGCGTCAACTATTTACAACTCATTTGCCCGCAGCTGCAGTCAGTTCCCTTGGTAATTGCAGCAGCATCAGCAACAACAATATGTGAGGCAGGTGCAGACTGAGCCTGACGCTGTCCATAATGGCCAGCAAACAAGTCAACAACACACACATACATATACAATGTGCAAATATGCATATGTAGCGTACACACAGTCAATTAAATTTTCAACCGGGCATCAAGTGTTAAAGCCCTGCAAAGGCCGATTGAGGCAGCATTTATGCATGGGCCAGCAGGCTGCTGTTGCAATTGCTCAGTCTGTTGGCATTTATTTTTGACAGCCTTTAAACTATACGCCAAATGAAATTTGATTAAATTTTGTGCTGCACTCGAATACAATTTGTAATTCAAATTAAAAGCGCAAATAGTTGATTTTTTGCTGCTGCAAAGGCGGGCGGCAACAAAAGGCATACCAAATTACTGCTGAAGCAAGGGCAACAAACAGCGGCAGCAACAGCGCCAGCAGTAGGAAAATGAAACGCAGTCAGTGGAAATGATGGCCAGAGATGCTGCAGTTGCTGTTGCTACTGTTGCTGCTGTTGCTACTGTTGCTACTGTTGCTGCTGCTGCCAAGCAACTCAACTCGACTCGCCTCGCCTCGCCTCAAAACCGACGAAAAACAAAGAGCCAAAAAACCAAAGAAAAAATAAAAATGCCGCCGCATTTGAATGCTGCGTGGCAGCAACAATGTTGCATACCACTTGGGCACTTTGTTAGCAGCAAGCAGCAGTCAGCAACAGTCATATTACTGCCACACACAAACAGACTTGCGCTCGTGTGAAAAGTAAAAGCCATGCAGGCATTTGGCCCAACAACATTTGCAAATTCCGTTGAGGAAAGTGCCAGAGCGCCATTCTTTAATGATGATCGGCACGTGTCCTTACGCAACAAATAAAAATGCGAGAAAATAAGCCAGGGACTATGCATGAAGATAAATGTACTTGCTCACAGCCCACGCAGCGTGTGACAATTTTTTTTTGGAATGGTTCAATAAAAATTAATTTATAATATTATATATAAATTTGCGTATGTGTGGAATTTCTTATGAGAAATATTGCTGCTTTGTCTTTGAAGTCTTTCGAGTTTTTAGTGAAAAGCTGGGCTGGCCTGCAGAGAGTAAATATCTTGGAAAAACAAGAATGAATAGTTAAAGCTAGAGATGCTAGTATTTGAAATTAGCTAATATTATGTACCAACTAAATCGATATGTCGTCTGTCTGCAAAAGTTTCTAAAAGTTTAATTTTCGTTAAAGTTAAGCAATCAAGTTACTATTGAAAATATCGTCTTCAGCCGCTTCTACAACTGTCTAGAGTTACATACAAAGAAAGTTTGCAATAAATTGCAAATAAAATATAATAAATCAAATCAGAATTTTAGTTAAAATGCCAAGTCGTAACAAAATATATAGCTCACAAAAAGTAAGCAATAAATAATATCACTTCATCAAAGCTTTTAGAATTCTCAAATTTATATAGATGTTGACTTGCTGCACAATTTATTCATCTAAACATTTCGCATTCAATTTGGGTAAAGTATTTTGTATTTTTTAGTTTTCACTCAAATATATATATTGTGCACATAAAATGTTTAGACAGAGCTGATAAAGTAACCAAAGCGCAGTTTTTGCATGCATATATATGTATGTGTATATAGCAGAGCCACATTGTCTATAGAGGTGTTTTGGTAACACAACAGCAACAGTCAATTTCACACACGCACACAAAAGGCTGAAAAGGGTGAAAAGTAAAAGCCATGCCAGGCATTTGGCATGAAAATATTTTAAAATTCTGGCAACGAAAGTGCAGACAAAACTCTTAAATGACGAGCAGCACGTGCCCAAATAAATGGCGAAGCATAGTTTGATGTGGCAACGCTGCTGCTCTAACACTCACACACACATACGCATACGTGAAATTGCGCTAGTGGCAATGTATTCATGTATGTATTTTGAATGCTGCCACCGCAGAATAGCGAGCAGCGGCAGCGGCAGCGGCAGCGCGCATCGAGCCCATTCACATGCGCTTGCAACTCAATTTCGCACAGTGTCCCACGGCGTGGCGAATGGTTGAGTGACAGGGGGATGCAACTAAGGGGGTACAGACATTTTTGGGAGGCTTTTGTCCTAGCTGCAGAATGAAGTCTGGCTGCGTCTTGTCTATTGCTGACTTTCCGATTCCAATGTGTCAAATTCTTGCAGCAGCAGATTGCGCTGTCTGCAAGTAGCTCAGCAGCACGTCAGACAGCAGATAAGGAAATGGAGATAAAGCGCGAAAGGGATAAACTGACAGTGCGAAGAGTAAGGAAGAGAGTGAGAGAGAGTGAGATAGAGGGAGCAGCGCGCGAGCTGTAGACGTTGTTTTACTTATGCAGATGTGACAAGTGCATAAGCCAGCGTAGGGAAAATGGCTTATTTATATTGATATATCGCGCAAAATCAATGCCATATGGCATTTAACGATTCACTGAGTAGCATAAACAAGAAATAATTGAAATTTCAATGAAAATAAACGACGATTTAATACGCTTCATGGCAAGTTGAATGTAAATATAAGCTAAAATATGTCAGCTATTTTTTTTAATAATTCCCAAAAAAGCCAATACATATTAAAATACCAAAAGTGATCGAACCACTATTTATATTTAGTATTTTTGGCATTTTTACAACACTTGCGAAGCAGCGTGCGCATCTCTAACCTAAATTATAAATGGCAAACAGCTAAGTGACCTTTAACAGCAATAGCTGCAGCAACAGCATCCATTGCGTAATCGAAACCTTGTTGTGGCCTTAATGGCACATGCCTTTAGACAACTCAACTGCAGAGTGCAATCATTGTATGTATGTATGTACATGCTGTGTATCCTTTGCACAATAATAACAATAGTATTTCAATTGCAAAAGCACACACACGCACATGTTTGGTATTTTTTTCAGTTCACATACTTATTTGAAAAGTGCTGTAAAATTTGATATTTTTTTGCTGTTTTATTGAAGTGAGAGTGTATTACGTTCCGAGTATGACAATAAGCGGCAGATAATTAAAGCTCAACAATAATATTAAATTTATGCACTCGCTTTTATTTTGTGCACATTTTTTTTAGCGTTAAATTTGCATAAAATCAACATTGGCATTTTCGAATGAAATGTATTGTATTTATGTTAAAAAAAAAAATTAAAATAAAAGAAAAATTTAAGAAAAAAAAATAAATTCAATTTTTTTTGCAGTCAATAATCAATCAAACGTGAAATAAATGGAAAAAATATATATATGTATGTGTATGTATGTAGAGAGAAATGCAAAATAAATTGTTGCTGCCGCTGCTGTTGCTGTCGCTGCTGTTACTGCTGTTGCTGCTGCTGCCTTAATCGAAGTGTTTTTGCTTTATTATTTAGTTTTTCTTTTTTCTTGGTTTGGCTTGCTCTGCTCTGGTTGGCTAGTCTTTAATACGACTTCCGGTGCCATTAAATTTTAGCATAACAAACAAAATACTTTTCGAGTGTTTCCGTTTGCTTGTTTCGGTGACATTTCGGCGGCAACCGGCGGCAATCCAGCAAAACGAGCTCCACAAAACTAAAAGTGCAGTAAAAAATTTGTTGAAATATGCGACCGTCCGTTAGGCAACAAAAATTGCACGAGCTTTTATTTGCACTTCAATTTTGCCCTCGACGCTGCCAGCAGTTGCCCCCCAGTTGTGGAGTGGAGTGGAGTGGATGAGCGAGAGGGTGATAGAGAGGGGGCATGTCTCTCACGCTCTTTATGGCAGTTGCAATTGCAATTCCCCTCCGTTGCAGTTTGTTAACTGCAGTGCAATGCATTCGCGCTAACTGCGGACAAGGGTCTGCATAGCTCCCCAAGTGCCAGGCCAGGAGCCAAGAACCCAATGACCGAAACGTTAGCAAAAGTCCCAAGACAAGTGCTACTAGCAGCTATTTTATTTTTGAATGTCCTTTGCTGCTTATCAGCGCTTAAAATCAAGAGACAGAGAACACTGCCCAAAAAATATATACCAACACACATATACAAATGTATATATATATAGAAGTGAGCAGTGTGCTGCGCCTTTGAACGGGCCAGCAGGATACCACCAGACAGTCGTCGGGAGTGCACGGCGAGAGTGCAGCACAAAAAGCTGCAGGTGAAATGCAAGGAAACGAGCCAAATAAAATCATGTGACACTTTGTGGTTAATAATGTTGTGTGTACATCCAATCCGGCGGTGTCTTCGCCCATTGTTTCGTTTTCGCTTGCCCCCACACCCACTCCCAAAAAAAAAAAATAAATAAATATGAAAAAGCGGGACAAGCGGGGCATCGTTGGCAGTGACGGTGATTTAAATGCAAATTTATTATCATGCAGCCCGCAAAAACCCAAGCAAACACACGCGCACACACACACAAAATAGTACAAATAAATGCAAAAAAAAAAGTATATATTGTAATAATATTTACAAAATGTCTGCTTGGCCTTTTTTCCATGTTTTATTATTATTATATATATACATATTTTGATTCTCATATTTTCATTCAATGGCCACATTTTAATTTTTTCGCATTGCATTAACATTTTGATTAAACGATTTGCATATTTATAAATATATATTTATATATGTATATGTGTGTACATATGTATATAAATTAATATGCCTTGCATATTGTCATTCGACGCGGCTTAGCTAATTGCCTTTGTCTCTCAGTCATTGCTCATCCTCCTTGAATAGAAATCGAATGACGTCTGTGAACAGTACGACGGTACGCTGCTTGCTTTTCATCATTCGATAGGCCACAGACATGTAGAATTCCCCCAGGGAGAGCAGCAACACCACCATACAGGCATACGAGTACAGCTCCAAAATCTTGTGCGAGCTGAGCAACACCCTGTTCACACGTCGGCGCACCTGGCCCACGACCATGCCGAGCGCTGCAACCAATGCTGGCAAACATATGCAGACGCTGCGATACCATTCCATTAGCTGCTCAAACATCGTTGTACGCTCTTGTTAGATCAAATTCAAATCAAGACTTAACACTTAAAGTTTCAAAATGAGTGCAGTGCCTTTCCAATTCTGATATTTCTAGCTAGGCTGACTATGTTCTCGAAGCATACTAAGTTACTGATGTTTTTGACAGATTTAAATTGCACAAACTAATTATTTTGAAAGCTAATTGTAGTGGTGGCACGATTATCATATGATGTCCATTTATCGATTATTTTGCTTCGAATTGCAATTGTAATTGTATCGCAAAACGGGGTACGATTAATTGCTCAAATAATCGCATCACTAAGAAGCAATATCGTAAGAGAAAAAAATGTAATGTAAAGTGTGAAATTATTTTTTTATTTATTTAATTATTATTATTATTATTATTATTATTATTATTTTTTTTTTTTTTTGAATTAATTAATTTCGATTTATATTTGCCCAGCTAAATTTAATCACATGATTCAATAATCGCTTAATGTATTTTTGCCTTACCATTCCTTAAGCTTGCAGATAATTTTGTATTCAAAATTATTTTCGATTTTCTCATTAAAATTTGAGTAATATCTTTAGACTACGCATTGGCTGAGACTAAGCTAAGCCGATAACGCTGGCAAATAGTTATTAGCCTTACGCTCACCTGCTGTCAGCTGGCATTACAATGCTCAGCATTGATGCCACAACTTTGCACACGCTCATCAATATTTCTCAGCCAACTACCCACACCGCTAGACATTTTCATATAAATAATATTTGCAATAATGTACAATCGATGGCGTATATCAAAATTAGTCCAAAGTATGCCAATAGCGAGGAAAGGCATATTTGCTTTTGAGCTGCTGGAATCAGAGTTTGAGTTGGAGTTGAGCCGGGGATGGGGCCAGGCCAGGCCATGGCAGTCGCATTCATATCGTTAGTCATGCGCTTTATGTGTGCACATCGTTGTAAATTCCGTTCTAGTCGTGGTCCTAGTCCTGGTCCTGATTCTGGTTCTGGTCCTGGTCTTATCTTTGTGGCAGAACTGTTGTTTAAGTTTGCCATTTTTCAACAACTCATCAATCTGTGCTCGATGCCATTGCCTAAGTTGGGCCTGCGCTTCAATGTTCAATGTGCTGTAGAGAGAGAGGGAGAGAGAGGAGGGGCTTCAAGAGCGAAACTAACTTATGCGAGGCACGCACTCACCGCAAATGCAGCACAGCAGAGCATCAGTCTTCGTCTGCAGCACCCTGGGCGGCATTGAGGAGTCTGCTAAGCGTGTGTTGGGCAAATATGGCAACGTTTTTCCTGATTTTCTTTTGCAGTTTCCGACTGCGCCCCGTTCGCCACGAAGTTTCACTCAAGTCACAGAGCATCGGCTGTCGCCAAACTTTTTTATTATGTATTTCTATACTTTTATTATTCATCTATCATCGTTGTTATAGTTTAATAGAAAGTTTAAAAGTCATCATCTAGCTAGCGCCAATGACTTGCCATATGGAACGCGCACATGACACGCCCATAACTCACAATGACAGTTAGGTTGGGTAGCATCGATACCACAAACCCAGCCATGGCAGCCCAAACCCTGTCAATCTTTGACCCGGCCCGGAGGCATTTTGCAGTCCGTTAACGGTCCAGCTGGCGGGTAGCCAGCAAATGTCGAGTCCTTCTTGCTTCCAGATAAACAATGCAATTTACGATGAGTGTGCGGCGAACGGATGTTTCATTAGCATTGAAGATGTCCTATTTGAGGTGCCACCCACAGTGCTCGCACCAAGTCGTTAGTGTTAATTAACTTGGCGCAGAGTCAAGTGGCAAAAAGTGCATAAGCCATGAAGATGTTGTTGCCAGCAAATGGAGATGAAGTTGACTAAGGCTGTATGCGAGAGGGCAAGAGAGCGAAGAAGAGTGACTGAGTGAGAGAGGGAGAGAGGGAGAGAAAGAAAGCCTCAACAGCCCGAATAGAAACCTCCGTTCACTTGCAACAACATGTCGCAACATAACTTTGGCCGCAAAATTCAATAAAAATGCGTTGCAAGCAGCCATGAGACGTTTATAGCCACATCGGCCACGCATGCAAAAGCCAAAACAACCGCAAAGTGTTTCTAATAAATTGTGTAGCAACAACTTTGGCTACAACTACAACAAGTGTTTAAATTTATCACAGCTGCGATTTGCACGCCCCCGTTGCAAGCATCTCTCTGCAGCTCTCTCACTCTCCTTCTCTCTCTCCTTCACACACTCACGCTTGACTGTTGGTGTTTGTGTAAGTGTATGTATGTGTGTGTGTGTGAGTGCATATGGCATAAACAAGTATAAAAATCGAAAAAATGAGGAATCAAGCTTCACAAATATCCTGTAAAAATTTGTTTATTTATTGCATTTTATAGTTTTTTGCTTGTTGAAAACTTTTTAATGTTATTTTAATATATAATTAAGTTACAGAATATTTTAGCACACAATATTATTGATAATCAATAACTTATCCTTGGAATGGTTTTATTCGAATGAAATAAATTATAAATTTTTTAGAAAGCTTAAAGAGAAATAAGGATAAATATAATAATCTAAATCAGCTTTTCTGCTTAGACAATAGACTCTAATTAAGATTAGTTATTCTTCATCAATTCAATGAGTTTTAAGATTAAGATTAAGATTAATTTAAATTTATAAAAAAATATATTTTTTATCAACTTTTTTGTCGCATATATTCGCTCCTCCATGAGCTCTGCCCTATAGCCGTGCAACATGCTGATGTTCTATGCTAATATACCTCAACTCGACATTTTAACATTTTAAGCTAACAGAGCTCAACAATATTTTACATGAGTCAAGCCCGAGGGCGCTGGCCATGGCTGTTGCTGACTAAATAACAACAACAACAGTTGCCAGCAGCAGCAGCAGCAGCAGCCACAGCAGCAACAGCTAAAACAACAAAAACAACAGCAGCGAAAAAGCCACCAAGAGCAATTATGATATCGGCCATGATTTTGTGGGCAATTGGCTTTAATGGCTGTCGGGGCGAACAAAGACGACTGTGAGTAGAATTTATTTAAACGCTGCCAAATGGCAAAGTCTGTCAATCGGCGGCAACTGTCGCATTCGCATACACCGCGTCAGGCTATTTAAATGTAGAGCCCCTCCAATAAATGCGCTGGGCATTTGCCAGCTGGAAGAACTAGACAAACATAGAGAGATAGGGAGAGAGAGAGAGAGTGGAGCAGAGAGTGTGAAACAAAAGCAAGCCAAGTTTTGGTGCTGCTCAACTCTTTGCCATTCCAGCAACTCTTCTTCTGCTACTTTTCAGTTGTTGTTGTTGTAGGAGTACAATTTATTTTTATATTGCTTATATGATAATCGTTTTGCATTAAAAACCTTCGTCTAGCCACCCCATTTTCCATTTGCACATCCATTTCCGTTTTGCCCTTTGCTGTTGCCAAAAAAACAGAAGAGCAAAAAGGAACAAGAACAGAAAAAATTGTTGGTGTTTGGCCGTATTTATTTAGTATTCAAAGTGTTATCGGCAAAGTCAGAGGCTGGCAGCCAAAACCCCAAAGGATTAGTTATGATAAATGTGTTTTATAAGCGTGACACCGACACACGCACACAGCGAGCGAGAAAGATAGATAGATAGACGCAAAGAGAGAGGGCGAGGGGTAGAGGAGTTCTGCGACTGGGGTCCTGTTCCATTTAATGCACAGATAATGAGTTCCTTTGTTGGCAATATGTCAAATCGCTAGCCCAATATTTTAGCCTCGACTGCAGAATGAAAATAGGCAAATGCCAAAAGATTTTCGTTCGGCTTTTAGCGTATGCTTTTTACCCTGCCTCTCCCTCCCTCTCTCCCTCTCTGCCGCATTGTGTGCGCGTCGAATCGTGTTAATTAAGCATCCGAAATGCCCACTCGAAACAGCATGCGAGATTAGAGCCCACGACATAAATCAAGCAAACTGTTTGTTTGCCCAAAAATGAAAGGACAAACCTTAAGTCCACTCACCAATCAATTCAAAAGCTTTTCAATTAATTCGCAATTTGCCATTCGAGTCAGGCGTGTGGGAAATGAGCCAGCTTGGGTCGCTCGGGCTAAAGGAATTTAAAGTGCACAAATTTTACAACTAATGAAAATGCGTATTTAATCATCAATGTCTTTATGTGATTGTGACTGATTATATTCAAATATTTGCATAATCATTTACGCATAATTTAACTAACTATATAGTGAGTTCAATTATGCCTAAGTGATGCAGATGAATTTCAGAGATTTGCCTACAATTTAATAAATATTGTGTACGTTGTAAATATCTAACGTTTCTTATTAAACGAGTAACTGTAAGCCCAAGTGTTCAGCGTTTTGGAATATTTCTCTTTCCCGTCATTCCATTGACTTTCCTATTAACTCGCCAAATGAATATATGAAAGTCTTTATTTCATTTTATATATTTATATTTATTTATATGTTAATATTTCTTGCTAGCTTCATATGTTTTTCTCTCTTCCTCTTCCTCGTTTTATGTCTGTCGTTCTCCCTCTCTTCTATCTCTCTCACGGTCTTTCCCCTTCTTTATATCTCGTTTTATGTCTGTCGTTCTTCCTCTCTCTCTCTCTCTCTCTCTCTCTCTCTCTCTCTCTCTATCTCTCTCACGGTCTTTCCCCTTCTTTATATCACGTTTTATGTCTGTCGTTCTTCCTCTCTCTTTCTCTTTCTAACGATTTTCCCCTTCTTCATATCTTGTTCCTTTTCAGCATACTTTTTCTCTCACTTTCTTCCCATCTTTCACACTCTGCTCTCTCTCACAAACACACTTTCCCTCTCTCTCTCTCACCCTATCTCTTGATCTTTCCTCATATCTCTCTTTCTTCCTAGTCTTCCCTCTTCTCTATATCATTCTCTTGTTCGCCTTTAATGTGACTCTTTCTGCCTCTTTTTCTCTTTTTATACTTACTTCTTTTCTATTTCTCTCTCTCACTCTCTCACACACACACACTTACATACTCACACTTTTTAATCTCTCTCTCTCTCTCCCTTCCCCTCTTTTTTATTTTATTCTTTATTTCTCTTTTTATTCTAACCAATTTTCTTAACCTTAATTAAGTAATTTACCTAGTCTGTTTGCTCTTGTTTATCTATCTTCTGTCAAAATGTTAAATGGCCATCAATTATAATCATGCGTGTTCTTATTAATTATCAGCTATGTAAACACAAGCCAACACACATATGTGAATAAATGTGAAATATATATAAACATATATATATTTGCTAAATAAAACAATTAACGCCTACGCACGGATTGTCACTTGATAAACAACTTTAGTTTTCCAATAGAGACATGTGTATATATGTATGTCATATATGTTATATATATGTACATATAAATCAGTTAAATCTCAGTGCACCTACTTTAAGCCTGGCTTAGATTGTGACATGCTCTGTCAGCCCTTATCCGCTGTCCAGCAGCGAATGCAATTTTATAATCGATGAAGGTTCCCTTAGTTACAGCTCCCACTCCCACTCTCGCTCTCCCTCTCCCTCTCTCTCTCTCTCTCTCTCGCTCTGCATCACACACCACACGCTCGCTTGTCATTGATAAATTATTGTTGTTGCAGCAGCTGCTTTTTGTTATCATTGTTGTTGTTGTTATTGCTGCTGTCTCTCCTGCTGCTGCTGCTGCTGTTGTTGTTGATATATTCCTTCCTCGCAGCCCTTTCTTGTGCCAGTTTGCTCCATTTGTTTTTTTGTCGGGCTGCGGCTGCGCACAATTTACGACAATATCTGGCTGATGTTATAATTAAATTAAATGCCAGTCGCGCGTCCTTGTTTACTGCAACCACGCCACACACACATACACACACACGCCCCCGCTGACGCCCATGCCCTCCCCACTCATGCTTCTGCTTCTTCTTCTGCTTCACGTTATTCGCTCGTTCCTTTTTTTTCGGTTAATTTCAATTTCTGGTAATCGCGTGCGAAGAGGTCCGCGTGACTCGAAGCGCTGGCTAATAAATATTTCACTTAATACACAATTTTCACGCCTACCGCGAGGCCAAATGCATACATATATATAAATATATATATATACCTATATAAATGTCGTTCGTCTATTGTGAATGTGTCGTTGTAGCTATAGTGAATTGTTACAAAACGTTTACACCATTTTTCTTGAGCCACTGCGTCGCTTTGTTGCAAGTGTCGAAAGGTGGCCAAGTGGGCGGCTGGCTGGCTGGTGTGTGGGCGTGGCTGGGGAATGTCAGCGCGTCCATGGCTCAAAATGAGTTGACACTTTGCATGTCAGTGTAATTTTGAAATATTAATCACATGCCACACGACTGCAGCAGCAGCAGCAGCAAAGCCATTGTGAATGGAGAATGTTTGCTTGGCATGGCAGCCAATGGCTGGCCCAGACCCCATTTTCTATAGCTGGCCAAAAGCATAACTATTGTTGCCCAGCATATTACGTTACATGCGAGCATTAGGCACACACACACACACACACACACACACGTAGCCATTGGCTGCATAATCAAATAGAAAACTCAAGAGCAACTCGAGTTGTGGCAGAGTAGGAAGAAAGGGAGAGCAGCAGCTAGACTGCCCTGGCGTAAAGCAATTAGTGTTGCATTTTATGGCCTTTAATGTGGTAATGGTTTCGGGTAATTAACAATTATGTCTAACTACAAATGCGACACGTTGCCGATTGCGTGCGCTCTGCACTTGTCGCACAACAGAACTTGACTTGGCCCCAGACAAGCCCCCCCCCCCACTCCCCCACTCTCCCTCCCACTGGCTCTTCCGCTGCTGCTAGATTATTACAAATTTTGCATATTTGAAGTTGAAAGCTTGCTTGCGGCAGCTGTGCAGCAAGGCAAAATTGGCCATTGCAGTGACTAAGTAAGTGGTTTTGCTTATTGTTGCAGCGTTGCGCATTGAGCGTTGCAACATTAAAATTTTAGAAATTTACCCAGCGCCACAGCCCCTAACACCACCACCCACAGATTAATTGCCCATGCAGTGCGAGCGAGACAGACAGCGCGAGAGAGTGAGAGGCTGAGAGCTTGTGGCAGACAGACGAAAACTAATTGTTGCCGTCTAATGAGCCAGCAAGCAAATTAGCAATTTACGAGCACAACTATTGCACTCAGCTCAGATTTCACTTGACACCTAAGCAGAGCATTGAAAACCAAATAAGAGTAACTTGTCATGGAACTCTCACAAGGCCAAGAAGCAAATTAAATTTTAGCTTATTTCTTATTTATTATGTAAATAAATCATAGTTTCGATTGCTTAGTTGAAGTCTCCTTTCTGACATAATAAATAGACTCGAAACTAAACGTAAATAGCACAACAGCAACTCAAATAAAGTGAATATTTAAAATTTAATCCCTTTTGTTATAAATAATTGAGGAAATGTTTCACAAAAGCACGAAAAGCACATGGATTATACGGTATCAAAAATGTATTTAGCTCAGTCTCTCTCACGCTCGCTATCTCTCTCTCCCGCTCTCTCTTTGTCTATCTGTGCCTGTCTCTGCTTTTCTGCTTTGTCAAATGTGTTTAGCGCCCGCCTAAATACCAAATGGTCAATGATGACTTCCCCTCCTTCTCCTCCTTCCGCGCATCAGCTCAGCTGCGTTTTGCTGTGGATCCCAGGCGACAGCAGCAGCGGCTAAACAGCGCTCTGCGGTCTGTGCTGGCCAATGGAAAAGTCTATTAACGCACACGAAACTGTTAATTTTGCTGATGCAATTTCGGCTCAATTTATTGTGCACCCACAAAACACTGCACAACAAAAATGGCACACGACAAAAACAAGAAAAACGAGTGTTTTACGCAAATGGAAGACTAGTGAATACTCTTACCGTTAGTAAGAGATAAAAGTTAGAGTGTTTGATTATTCAAATATTAAAATTTTCCTGCAATGAGCAGCAGCAAAAAAAAAAATAATTTATTAAGTAAATAAATTTAGTCATTTGTTCAATTTTTCTGCTGCTTATTAGTCCCACATTAGCTAATTTTTATGGTATTTTTATGGTATTTTCTCAGCTATTATGCCCACATTTTCTGTTTTACTCTTTACGCTTCTATTCTTTGTCTTTCTCTTATAAGTAGAGCTCGAAAACATTTGCTGATCGCTTCTCTAAGCATTGCATCTCTTTTTCACTCACATGTTCAGTTATAACTCAGAGAGCAAACGATTGCGTCGATTCCTCAACGTTCGTTCGCCTTTATGCGAGCTTCAATCGTATCGCACTCTCAACGTTGTTCGTGAAAAGAGCGTCGCACGAATAGTGCAATGCGCTCCAACGAAAACAAAAACGAAAAGAACCGAAAAGAACACAGAGCGAGAGCGAGCGAGCACACACAAAAATATGCATAATAAATATTCATATATCAAGCTACTCGGCAAGTTATAAAAAGCAACATGTATAGAAGAGAATTTTAATTAAGTTTATTTTTGTTTCTCATGGCTTCAAAAATTGATCTCATTTCATGCCATAAAGCCGTTGTACTCTTTGGCAAGTGTATTAAAAACTGAAATAATACGTTGAAACGAGTCTCCGGCGGACCGAAATTGAAAAGCCAAAGTACATAACAACAAACTGTCGGCTCCCCAGTTGCCCAGCTCTCCCAGTGGCCGTGGGATTGCCAGTGCCAAAGCCAGGGCCAATCCCGGACCCAGACCCAAACTCACAAAACCGCCAGCCAGTGCGTCGGGCGCGAAAATCAATATAAATATGCTGCTACGATGGTGCCGTGCACCATGCACCATGCAGCTGGAGCTGTGGAACAACATGACAATTTATGTGCATTTTGTATGCAGCCAGCTAAATAGACAAGGCAGCGACTGCAACTGCGACTGGGCCGCGTATGAGGATCGAGCTGTGTGAGCGAGTGTGCGAGCGAGAGTGTGTGCGTGTGTGTGTGGCAGACAGACACCCTCAACGGCCAAAGTGCCATTCTGGCTGGGCCAAGGACACAAAGGCTGCACACACACACACACGCGCACGCACGCAGACACGTAACGATAAAACTTGAAAATGCTGTTAGCTACAAAATTTGTTGTCCGACTTTGTTGGGGCGTCGCATGCAGATTTTTTCTTCGCTCGCTCACTCGCTGTCTGACTGAAACGATGAGCCTCTGCACTAATTTGTAGGCGCACAGCTATTGACTCAATATATATTGCGCACAATAAGTGCAGATAGAGATAGAGGACAACCAACCCGCTCTCTCTCTCTCTCTCCCACTCTCTGCTGTGTAAGGCACGCGTCGCTGCATTCGTGTGCGTGCGATTGCAAATTTATGCACTGCGATGTAAACAAGGCAAACATTTCCGCATCGACAGCCGATGCTGCTGAAGTTGAGACTGAGGTTGTGGAGTGAAAGGCGGTGCTGAGTTGTGGGCGCTGCCGGGCGAGCTGAATGCGTTGCGGTGCTGGCAAACGCAATAAAGCAGCGCGATTGTGAATTATTTGCAGCATACTTTTGGGCTGACGCAGCAGCTGCATTTGTAACTGTTTAACAGTGTGTAGAAACTGGGCCGCTCAACGCCTGCACAAAGCGGACAAACCTAATTACAGCTGCAGACAGCAGACAACAGACAGCAGCCAACAGCCTAACGGCCACCCATCTACGTCCCCCTTTTAAGCCCCAAACCCTAATGCCCACATTGGTCGCTTTGTCAGTTCGTTTAGCGGCACAAATTGCCGTCCATTGGGTTAGCTGCGTGCCCCGCAACACCTCGTTCTCTTCCTCTCCCTCTCTCTCTAAATATATATTCACTATATAGCCAGATATTCAGGCCACATAACTCTGTCGACCATTGCGACAAGTGACTTTTCAACTTGCAGCCGCAGCTGCAGTTCGCATTTGCCCAAATGCCCTTTGGCCGTGGCAAAGGCCACACTTACAGGGTATATTGGGTGCATCGCATGAAAAGCATAATTCAATATTGCAAACTTTTAATGTTTATTTGAAAATATTTCTAAGCAAATTTGAAATTTTGAATAAATTTAGTGTGTCGGATTTGTAGCGAATGCCGGATTATAAATAAATTTAGAATTTTATAAAGCAAAATTGCTTTGTTCGAATTGCCTTACTAAATTTAGAAGCAATGACATAAGATATGTTATTCTATGTCATTTAAACTATTTTCCTTGAATGTCATACAATGCATATCTCATGATTTCAATATTGAAATTTGTTGCTCTTTCTCTTTTTCTT
Source organism: Drosophila buzzatii (assembly GCA_035045845.1). NCBI lineage: Eukaryota > Metazoa > Arthropoda > Insecta > Diptera > Drosophilidae > Drosophila > Drosophila buzzatii. The sequence continues at coordinate 7,068,285 of JAWNOS010000505.1, forward strand.
TAACAATCGATCTATGTATATCTATAGCGATCTTTCTTTCTTACATTTCGTTATCTCTCTTACAATCTCTCTCTCTCTCTCTCTCTCTCTCGCTTTCTCTCTCTCTGTCTCTTTCTTTCTTCTTATTCAATTTATTCTCCTCTCTCCCTCACTCTGTCCCTGCCTCATTCAATATATTCCCCTCACTTATCTAATGTATTCCACCCCTCTCGATCTCGATCTCTTTCTCTTTTTCTGTCTTTCCCATTCAATTTATTCCCCCCTCTCTCTCTCACTCTCTCTCACTCTGTCTCTGTCTCATTCAATATATTCCCTTCTCTGTCTATCTCTTCTAATTTATTGATTTATTGAACAGATAGAGAGGGGTTCTATCTCTCTCTCTCTCTCTTTCTCTTTTTTCTGTCTTTCCCATTCAATTTATTCCCCTCTCTCTCTCTCTCTCTCTCACTCTGTCTCTGTCTCATTCAATATATTCCCCTCTCTGTCTCTTTCTTCTAATGTATTCCACCTGTCTCTATCTCTATCTCTTTCTCTCACTCTCTCTCACCCTCACTCTCTCTCTCTCTATATATATATATTTATAAATCTCCCCCTTTCCCTGTACCTCTCTATCACCCTCTCTCTGTCTTTAGCCCTCTCTACATCTATCTTAAGCTAGTCTACTTTGATCGTAGTGGTAAATGAAGTTTACTTTATGCACTTTAATTACTTACACAATGCAATCTCATTTCAATATGCAAACAGCACTTCAATTTTCTAGGGTATTTAGCTAAGCAGCAGAGACAACAGCAGCTGGCCGGCTGCTTGCTGTCAAGTGGACAACGGCTGTGCAGCAAAAGGAAACTTGCTGAAAAACAAAATTTAAAAAAGATACAGCTGTGCTGCATGGCAAGGTGCAGGAGGAGCAGCAGCAACAGCAGCAGCAGGAGGCGGTGTAGGTAGCGAGCGGGCTAACGTTGCCTCGGCCAGTGGCTCTATCGCCGCTGCCAAACAACAGAACCCAAAAACCTATAACGTCAAATGTCGAACTCTGTCGACTCTGTCGAGTCTGTCGAGTCTGTCGACTGTGCCGACTGTGCCGACTGTCCCGGCTGGCCTCTTGCCGTCCGTCTCTGGTAGCGGGGCAAATGCGTCTGTTTTATTTTACTTTTGCATATTTTTTGGCGTGTTTCAACTACTGCGGCGCTGTCTCTACATTTTTCAAGTTGTCTGCGTTTGACGTGCACGGCTGGGCGCTCCACTGCGTCTACATCGAAGTCCTTGGCTGGGTGGTGGCGGCGACGACGACGAGGGCGTTGGCGTAGTTACAGTTCGCCCTGTGCTCTGTGTGTGTGCGGTTGTGGTTCGTTGCTTGGTTATCGCCCAAGCGGCCGCCACAGCGCCCCAAGAGGCAGACGAACGGACGGAACGAAGGGGGGAGAGCGGGGGTGTATGGTTGTGCGGGCAGTCGACTAGTCAGGGTTGGGTGATGGTGTTTCAGACGCTCGCTCGCTCGCTCGCTGGCTCGCTCGGTTGGCCGCGACTTTAGTTCGTTTTTGGTGAGCCTGTTTTTTAGTGCCTTCCGTAACCATTAAATTTTACGTTTTTATTAGCGCGCCGCATAGACGAGGAGGACGTGAGGGCAACACTAGCTGCCACACAAACGACTCTTCATGCACCCATTCCAGGCTGCAGGTTGCACAGGCAGCCAGGCTGCCCCACACGCCTGGCGCCTTCTTGCTTTTGGCAGTTCCACCCGCGCGAAATTTTTGAATATTTCCGTTTTGGCTGCCAGTTTTGGGACTCGTCGTACAAAATGCAGTTTTGCATGCACTTGCCACAAGCAGTTGCAGCAACAGACAAAGAAAAAAGGCGAAAAAAAAATGAAAAGAGAGCGAGACAGAAAGACAGACAGAAGTGAGCAGGAGTCGCAGATAAGGCGGCCAAAATGGCCGCGTTTGCCTCTGCTACTGCCACAATTTTTTTTTTTTATTATTATATTTGCCTTATCAGCGTCTGAGAATCGTGTGGCAAAAGTTGTCGCGATTGGCCAAAATTAACGTTAGACTTGCAATAAGTTGAGCAGCAGCAGCCATGGCAGAGGCAGAGGCAGAGGCAGAGCCAGTTGCAGTTGCAAGCAAAAAAGAAAGAAAAAGAAAAAAGCTACTCAAAAGGCGCTTCACTCAAGCTTTAGCTGCTGTCAAACATGTTGCAGTTGCCGTTGCCGTTGCAATTGTGGGCGTTGTGTCTAGGCTGTGCTCAAACATGTTTACGTTCCACAAGCGAACATGTTGCAGGGGTGGCGCGCAATGCTTAACTCTTATACGCCAATTGTCACTCAAAGCGAGTGTGTGAGAGAGAGAGAGAGAGCCTTACACTCATACACGTTTAGGCAGCGCGTTTGCACTCAGTAGCTCGTAGAGCACAACTCATTTCGGCACGTTAGACTCAAAATTGGAACGGAAAATCTGAAATATAATAATAAACAAAATCGGAATTGTCCGATCCACTCGACAATAGCCGCCGCCATAGCCGAAAGATGAATCTATTGCGCAGCTTGCGTGCAAACCTCAACGAGTTCTTTTATCACAATTATCCATTCATATCGCTATGCAGCTGCCTGGTGGCCCTGTTGACAGCCTATCTGCACTATGAGTGGAAGGTGCACAATTATGATCTGATGTCCTGGAAGCAGCTGAGCGAGGCCTGCTGCTCGACGGACGTGGACATCTTTCAGCTGATCGTCCTGCTGACCATTCTGCTCATCAACATCATCTTCGTGGGGCTCATCATTGCCGCGTATATGCGGCCGTTGGGGCAACGCGACACGGAACTGACACTGCTCGAGATCAAGGATCGCTTCGCTCGCTTCATACTGCTGCGCCTGATAGCGCGCCTCGATCGCATCCAGAGCAAGCTGGCGGCGAAGCGCAAGTCACTCAGCTTGCAGCATTTCACACGCGCCCATCACAGCATGGTCAAGGCGGTGGCCGTGTTCCGCAAGGATGCGCGCAAGTTGTTGCTGCCGAACGAATCGGAGATTATGCAGCCCATCGAGGATATCTATGGCGTCGCCGATGATGAGGAGCGAGCCCTGCGCCGCGATGGCTACTACAAGCTGCCTATCGATACGACCGATGCGACGGTGAAGAGCTTGTTCAGCGCGCAGTGAGAGCCGCACTGCAATAGCAATAGCAATAGCGATAGCGATAGCTGTTAGCGATAACGATAACGATAACGATATTTACGTCATTTGCAAATCCGATTTTGTTTAACTAACTTTCCCAATAAAGCCAAGTTCTTTATAAAGGAATATATTTGTGTTGCATTTCGTCAGCAATCAGCAGAGTTTATAAAGTAGAATTAGCTAAAAAGATAACGATAACAATATCCATGGCAATTGATTAAGTAATTAAGCGCGAGTAGCTTTAGCCCTTTTCTGCTCAATATCTGTGACTTTCGTTTGCAGGTGAGTAATAGTCACTTCGATAACAATATCGATAGGCAGGCGGACTTACATATATCGTTTCTATAATTACTTTTATCCACAGATTTTGTTCATTCCATTTATTGAAATTCTTCTCTAACGATATTTCGTATTGTACGATGTCTGCCTTAGTTGTAGCCAATGTTCGATAAGTGTATCGATATCGAAACCGATATCTTGTAAAGTGAAAATGAACTCATATCAGATTTGCTCTCTCTCTCTCTCTCTCTCTCTCTATCTCTCTCTCTCTCTCTCTCTCTCTCTGTCTCTCTCTCTCACTTGTAGCTTATCGATAACGATCTAACTTTTCGATAACTTGAGCCACTGCGCCTGCGTTTAAAGCAACAGCTTTATCAACTCGTCATAGCAGCGGACTGCACACACCCTCTCACACGCACTCACTCCATAATTGCTTTTATCTATGCCTGCTGCAGCTCCACCTGCCATGCCAAGCCCGCCTCCGCCAGTCTTGTCCAGCATGGAGTTGCTCCTTAAAGCCGTTTTATTGTTTCAATTGTTCTGCTGTGCGGGCGCGCTGCTTTTGTTGCAGCGCCGCACTTCGACTTCAGCCAACGCGCTGCTTTTTATGGCCGCATTGTGAGCCAAGCAACAAGCAACAACAATAACAATAATAACACACAGCCAACGGAGTCATCGTTGTCCTGGTCGTTGTCGTTGTCGTTGTTGCTGTTGCTGTTTGCTGCTGTCAGGCTGAGGACAAAACAGAGCACAACTGCTAAAAACTAAAACGCCATGTCTGCAGCTCAAAAACAATATCTAATGTTCTCTACAGGCAAAATATTTTTGTAGCGTCTTTTTCCACTTTGGCCACGCTTTGTTGCCAGACTCAACTGTGTTGTTGTTACTCTGCTGCTGCTGCGTGTCTTTAAAAATTAGCTAAAAGCTAAAATGTGCTAACTTCAAAGCATTGCGCGCTTCGCTGCCCGCCCCAAAAAGTAGGCAACAAAAAATTGAATACAGTCAAACATAAAAAAAATACGCACTTTTCAAATTTTTGCTACGAAAATGAGTGCCTAATTTCCGTTAATGTGCCATGTCCGTGCCGTTTCAAGACACACACACACATGCAAACATATGGCTCGTAGGCTGTTAGCTAGCATTTTCGGCCAACTGCATTACTTCATTTTCCATGCGCATTTTTCTTTGCTTTTTATGCTGCTTCTGGTGAGCCCGTTGCTGTTGCTCTTGTTGTTGTGGTGCTTGCTGGAAAAAGACATTAAGTAGATTATAGTCTGATTGCATATTTGCGGATATGCGCGCCATAAACACGTACGGACGTGCTGCAACCGCAACAACGCGAACAACGTTAGCGAAACAACGCGTTAAAAAAAAAAAGAGAAAGAGAAAGAGAAAGCAGAAAGAAGCAGAGGCAAGAATATGAAAACGAAGCGAAAAACGAGCGGAAAAACAACTAAATAGATGTGTTTATATATGTATTACACACACACACACACACACATGCATATATATGTGTGTCTGTGTGTAGGTAGAAAAAAACCTGTAAAACGTACGCGCATCTAACCACAGACTAAACGACGCCTTGCCCCAACGTTGAGCGTGTGTGTGGGGGAGCGAGCTTAAACTGTGCCGCTGCTGCTGCGGAACTGGTTCCAGTTCCAATCGATTCAAGGTGTGTTGCTCTGCCTCTAATTTCTATTGTTGGCAGCTGATTAGAGCTAGTTCATTTGCGGCGATAATGAAATGAACTAGTAAACTTACTCAGCTGTGAACGAACTCAAGTAGTTCTCTTGAAGACAAGTCTCTTTGTAATATGAATTAACTGTAGAATTTCATTCTTAAAATACTCAATTTCTTAGCTGTTCCCTTCAAACAGCTTAGAGTGGAATTAGCTCACAGTAGCATGAGTGGCACGCATTGACTCCAATTTAAATGCGTGAAGCCAAGGAACTAGTTGCCAGTTATGACTAAAAAAAACTGAACCAGTTCTTGCTTTAACTAACAATAGCTGACTTTAAAGCTGTTAGCATACACTGAAGTGCAGCCAAAAAGATGCAACTGCAAACGCATGCAGCTGCTGCCCATTTGGCTTGATAACAAGCTAAAAGTTCATAACACTCAACGCTATCTAGTTGCCAGGTTTGGCTAATGGACATTAATGCTAATGAAATTTGAAACAATACTTAACATGAACAAAAAAAATACATATTTTGCACATTTCAATTACAATTAGTTGTTCATGCTGCTGTAGTTTATATACTTCAATAATAATCATATTAAAATTAAGCTAAAATTATTTTTAACACTTAGCAATGCAATAAAGTTTATGCTTTAATGAACTTGTGCATAATGTAAAGCGATTTAATGCTAATCGTAAACATTTCACACATGTGAGAGAGAGTGTGTGTGTGTGTGTGTATTTCACGCCATAAGCTCGAATAGCGGCGATTACTTTATCGCCCAGCGAAACGCCACAAAATTGCAACCAAAAGCTGCTGGCGGCGATGTTTTTTTGCATGTGTTGTGCGGGTGTTGTGGCTGCCAGTGTGTGTGTGTGTGTGTGTGTATATATTGTGGTGTGAATGCCGTCAGGTAGATAGAAGAACAGACCCGCAAGCAATAAACAAATAATCATAAATAATGGTAAATTTTTAACAGGCATGCTCTAAATTAGCAATTAATTGCAGTAAGCAAAGCAGAATGAGAGAGGGAGAGGGAGATGGCGAGAGTGTGAGCAGAAGTGTTAAACAGGCTGGCAACGCTGGCGCTTCAATTAGGCTTACGAAACTATATGCAAATTGCGGCAATGTGAGGCAAATGTAGCATAGTTTGAGGCGCACTCTGCAATTGATTTGATTTGATTACATTTGCTGGATAATTTGAAGGCAGCTGCAAGCAGACCAGAACCAGAGCCCAGACACTGTCATGGACCTGGGCCAGCTGTAGCTGCGGGCTTAGCATATGCGCACGACTTCAATCAGCTATGTAAAATCTATGTAAAATATTTATATTGCAGTCGATGCACTTGGGAGGGGCTGCATGCGTAATCAGTGCGACGGCGGGCAGCAAAATGTCATTTGCATAAACATTGTGCCACAATGCGAACGAACGTCTTCTAGGGCTGCAAGCGGAGATATGATACGCACGATATACGCTGCTCGAGTTGTGTTATGACATTTTCATTATTTATGCTGGCCAAAAGAGAGTTTGCACGAAATTAGTTTGTAGTAAGAGAGACCGAGAGAGGGAGAGGGTAGAGCATCTTGAAATTATTATCAAATAAATAAGTGTAAGCAAACACCAAACACACATCAAGCAAATGCATACACACATATGTATATACATTTATGCTGGCCAACAAATCTATATATCGCCGGAGCGGACCGGACTGAACTGGACTGGATTTCGTGTTCTTGGAGCGTCTGCATCTGAAGTTGGGCAAACAAACATTGCCATAAAATGTAGCATAAGTAAAGTCCTGCCAAATAAATATGCATATCCATATGCGAAGCGCGTGTCCAGGCGTATCTGTGTCTGTCTCTGCGTGTGTGTGTATGTGCGTGTGCGTGTGCTGTATCTTGTTGTGCCACACTGCGTATACGTATTTTTCAGTGGTTTATGCGGCTGGAGCTGTGAGGCAATTGAGGCGAGCATAAATCACTTAAAATTTGTGCCAAATAAATACTGTGAGCCACAAATATTCTGGATTTGCATGCTTGAGAGCTGTGCTTAAGGCTGACTTCTGCTACACACACACACACACACAAACACAGCAGCACCAAAGGCATAAAAAATAAAATGAAAATCAAAATAAATATGTTTAGCTGGCTATGCAAATCAACTGCACGCTGCACACAAGTTTTCTGCTTTTAAAGGCAAATTGAGATATTTTCTAAACAATTTTCCATTTAAATTCAAGCATTAAATAAACTAAAATTTAACATTTAACTTAAATTGTTTGAGATAATTGTAAGTTTTGCAGCTGAATTCGTCTTTTGTTTATTTGCTTTCAACTGCTGGCAAAGAAATTTGGACTGACAAAATATGCAATAATTTTGTTAGATAATTTGTGCTGAGCAAGATTATAAAAAGAAAATCAAATGGAAAATAAAATACACAAACGAAAATAAATCAATTGGAAATAAAAGAGAGAAAAAGAGTTTCTGCCTCTCACAATATCGTATTATTCGTTTTTAGTAAAGCAGCTTTGGCAATATTTAGAATTATAACAAAACTAATTTAATTTGTTTATCTTGTTGAGAAGCATATTTGGCATAGCAAAAGCATAAAATTTGTAATTGCAGCTGCCTTTAGTGTATTGCTGGCTGTAAGTTATTTAAAGGAGCTGCAGCAATTGGGGATGCAATGTTGTTGGAGAGTTAAACGAAAAACAACTTCACATTTGCCGAATTCAAAAATTGAACTGTTTATTTCTTAAAATCCTAGTGCTTATATAACTTAAAAAATACTTCCAGCCACTGGAAGGCTACAATAATTTCCATGCGCAGATGTTTGCCAAGTATCTCTTTTCGATCGCTAAGCCGTTCTCACGTCTCACGTTACATTTTTATTACTCGCTGCAACTAAGGGCTGACATGTTTATTACTTGGCTTCAGATAACGCGCAGGTTATCGACTATTGCCTATTTTTTATATATTTTATATATTTACTTATGAGGCATGTTCAAGCTTGAACAAATGGCTTTTATTATATATACTTAAAAAAATCTTACCGATATCAAGTTATAATGCGATAAACAAAAGGTTCATTCACTTCGAGCTGTTCTATGCGTTTATTTTTATTACCAACTGAATAAAATTAAATGTCAGTATTTTTTTTATTGGTTTTAATTGTTTTTAATTTCTTTGATTTTATTTATCTATTCAGTCAATTTTTTTTAATTTTTTTAAATTTTATTTATACATTTTTTTTTTATTTTGCATATTTGTTTTTGTTTAATCTCTGAGAATGATTTGATTTTATTTATTTATTCATTTATTTTTATTTTTATTTTTTTTTTTTTTAAATTTTATTTATATGTACATATTTTTTTATTTTGCATATCTCTGAGAATTAATTGATTTTATTTATTTATTTATTTTATTTTTTAATTAAAAAAAAATGTTTATATATATTTTTTTTATTTTGCATAATTTTTTTGTTTAATCTCTGAGAATGAATTGATTTTATTTATTTATTTATTCATTTTTATTTTTTTTCAATTTAAAAAAAAAAATTATATATATTTTTTTTTATTTTGCATAATTTTTTGTTTAATCTCTGAGAATGAATTGATTTTATTTATTCATTCATTTATTTATTTATTTATTTTTTTTAATTTTTTAAATTTTGTTTATATATATTTTTTATTTTGCAAAAATTTTTTCGATTAATCTCAGAGCTATTATTTAGTTAGATGACATATGAAATGCTTCGAGAATTATCAAAAACTCATTAACATACAAGTACGAACTACGAATAGGAATAATTTTACAATTAGACATTCATCATAGTGAAAAATTCGTAACTTTTTGGCATAGGTAAAAGTGTAGGGTAAATGTGCTCCATCTTGGTCCAAATAAACATTGCTGCAAGAAATTGCCTTTAATGAAAATAATCAACAACAAAAATATACAAAAAATATTTATAAAAATATCTTAAATTTATCTACAATATGAATGCCTATCAATTTCTTTATGCAAATGCATATTTGAATGCGTTTAATTTGCTGCTCTGCAGCAGACTTGAATTGGGAGTGCAAAGGGAAAGTGCAGCTTTAAGGCACAGCAAGCACATATGCAAAATGAAAAAACTTTTGCTACGACCAAATCCATAGCTATGCATACACAAAAGTACACCACAGCTCTGCACACACACACACACACACACGCACACACACACATACTCGCACACACAATAGTCACAGAGACACGCTTCGAGCTGAATGGGGCATGTGTCGTATACGCAACGCAAAACTTAGCCAGGCGTAAATGGATACATCTTGGCTATAAGTGCATGCCACACACACTCATACACACATACACACACATATATATATATAGTGTCGCACACATGAGGAAACAGCGCTCAGACAAAACATGATAACAATTAAAACTTTGTACACTTGGCGTATTTACATTATTCATTTCGGTGTTGGATTCTCTTGTCACATTTGTAATCGTTGTTGCTGCTGCTGTTGTTGTTGTTGTCGCTTTTGTCTCTTTATTTTTATTTTTTTTTTTTCTTATTTTATATTTTTATTATTTGTGTTCTGCTCATTTTGTTCAAGCTTGGACTCGACTAGTTTACAGCCAAAACAAATATTCAAATACAAATACAAATGCCAAAAAGGAAGGAATGCTTTAACTTAAAAGGGAAGTGTGACTGTGGTGTGTGTGCTTGTATTTATGCATATATGTATGAACGTGTGTGTGTTTGATTGACACACGCTTAAGTAATATTTGAATAGAGGTTAATATCTAACTGACTAGCAAATGCCTTGCCTGCCACAACAAACTAGATTTTGTGTTAAATATTAATTTGATTTTCATATATTTCATGTCTATATATATATAAGTGTATATTAGCTAAGCCTAATAAGAGTCGATTAAAGTAAATATCTACATTTGAATATGCAACATTTATATGGCTATAAAATGTATGGCATAATAAATAATTTGCAAGCTAAATTTGCTGCAAAACTTAGCTATAATGAAATCTAGAGGAAATATCGTTAATAGAGTCTTAAAGTTGTGCTTCAAACAACATCAATTCAGAATCTAAGTAAAACTATGCAATGTGCAATAAATTAAATAATAAATTACAAATTAAATATTAAATATGTGGCAATAATGTATATAGTGCAATTTGTTGATTGTTTATTGATAATATGGCTCATTGTTTTTAAAATTAAATAATTGACCTTTTCAAAGGTAAAACACGAACAACAGTCGAATATGTTGTGCCGCAGGCGCTGTAACAGGCAGACAGCCAGATAGCCAGGCAGACAGACAGACTGACAGCAGATCCAGTCAACCGTTGATGCTGAACAATTGTATATATAAAACATACTATATATACTTAATGCGCCGACATGCCGCCTCTACTTGCCCTCTGCGCGTTGATTCATTTTTCAATGGTATAATAAATGCATAATTTATTGCAAAAGGTAATTACGAGTGGACCTGGTCCAGCGACTGCTGCCCGAATGATATATGAAACCATAATTACTTTAATTAAGCAAATATTTTCACGCGCCGAGCTGCTGTTGTTGTTGTCATCGTTGTTGTTGTTGTTGCAGGTCAACGCATTGATTGAGCATATTTATTAATAGCTGTTATTGCGTCTCGACCCGACCCAACTCAACTCGGCTCAACTGCAGTGGACTACAGGCACATATATTGACGCAGTTCAATTAGCCTTAAAAGTCAAATGTGTTTGGCGGATTGCAAAGCCAACTGATCACCGTCTGGCCAGCTCAGCACTGGGCAAACAAACTGAAGAAGCAGGCAGAAACAGTGCTTAGGGTATTCCATAGTCAGTCATTTACCATTTGCTAAAGAGAAAAACGAATTTAATTTAAAGCTCACACACGATCAGCTGACCAAGTACATGTTATCATACATCATATCTTATCTAGATAATCTTACTCACCTTACCTTGATCGTCAAGGTTGATCGGTTGGTCAACGTCTCTTTATGATCTGTTGATGATTTCACTTTACTGCTGCGATTCCAGGAATCCTGGAAACAGCTTTATAAGCGTAAGCAGCTCATAGTACGTAGCCAATCGAATTGTAGATATGTAATAACAGCAAGCGCAAAGCTTTTGTTTTTGTTGTCCAGTGCAGTTCATTGATTGATCAAATGTGTGTAACTGTAAATGTTTTAATTGTTGCACGTGCACAGCGAGCGAGACAGCAACAGACGTCGCATTAGAAATTGAAGCAGTTCAGCAACTATTGTAACACATACAAATTCGATCATGTTTGCTAGCATATCAAATGATTCAGACGATCTGCAGCTGGCTTAGCTACATATATAAACGACTGTGTTTCCCTTTGCAGCTTTCTAGTACAAGAAATGAGGCACAATTTGCTTTATTTGAACATTTTATTATAAAAGTTCTTAAATTTCAGACTGCCTGAATGATGGATGAATCATGGTGAGTCATAATCATGGTGCCGGTAGGAGTTGCTAAGACATTCACCTTCCATGTTGGTCATTCACATAGCCCTGCGAAAAGAATAGGATTATTGTACTGCAGCTCCCTCTCCATTCATCTCCACTAACCCAGGCGAGCGCTGCAATGGCAAATGCAAAGACAAAAATGCTAAAAGTCACGATCAGTTTGAATTTCAGTTTCGTCATCCTAATATGTCCAAGCTCTTCTACCATTGCCAACTACAAAGATTAGCGTCTAAGATCGTTCCACTCGAACACGCAATTACTGAGCGACTGAGCAGCTAGCATGAAATTTGCGACTGGCTTCGGCTCCTGCTGTCGTTGCTGCAGTGCAATGCAGCCCGAAGCAGTCACTCGACGATTCAGTGCGCTCACGGTAAAAAACAAAGAAGAGCGTCTTAAGCGATAATGCTCGACTAACAAATGCCCTGAACACTTAAAGAGAGCTGATATACGATTCGAGCTATATTATGCGAGCTTATTTGTTGAATAACTTTATTTTTTGTAGATCGACTTAAGTGATACAACATTTTTAGAACGTGTTACATATATTTAAATGTAATCAGTCAAGTTAGTTAAATAGAATATTTTCTTTTTTCCATTTTGCACATTTCTACACGCTTTAGAGGAACATAAACTCCCAGCTCTTAAGCTAAAAAGGTTAAACTCGTAATGTGTATACATTGAGAAGATCACGGCTCTAGCCTTTGTGAGTTTATGGATCGCTGCGTTTGTACAGAGGAACAGCCTTAGGTAGTTCCTATTAAGCTTATATATAGTTTATGGGGTTAGACATGCCTTCTGCCTGTCGCAAACATTTTCAAAAATATAATGTATGGAGTCAGTGTGTGATGATTGCGTTACATATTTGATAACTTAACTAGCATGCCCTATGCCAAAAGCAAAAGGAATTTGTCTATATTCAACAATGTTTGTGCATTCGTATGTATAAATTAATTCATAATAATAATGAATTTGATGTTTACTTTAAAAATATATTCAAATATTCAATAAAAAATCTTTTGTTTGATAAAAAATGTTTCAATTGCTTTTATAAAAGTTTAAAATTCTCAGAAATTAGGTTTCTTGTGGTTTTCATGTGATGTGGCTCTTTGAATGAGCTCTTTCAATCGAGTTTATTCATTTAATATAAACTAATATAGAAGCAAGCACATACTTATGTATAATGTTTTGCTATATGCAAATGCTTTAGCGTTGAGCTAGTGAAGTGAAGCGATGCAGATATCCGTGTAGGGTTTGCCTTCCCACAAGATGCCCTGTGGGCTGTCCACATCCAATTGAATGCCGAGCTTATCGATGTGTGGACAGTGGAAAGGCCTTGTCATATCCACCAGACCATGGAGCACATCTTCAAGCAGGCTGCGCACAGCCAACGGCGCCAGGATGCTTAGCTTGAACGTCATCTTCTTGCTGCGTCTGCCCGCCAATGGTCTCATCTTGATGCAATAGGCATAGAAATTGTCGGCAATATCTGCGTAGTGACTGTGGCGTTAAGAGTTGATTAAATTTGGAATGTGATCGCTTCAACTATCTGTTACTTTTCGTAAATTCCCGATTTTTCCATGACAAGCAGTTCGGCTAATATCGTCAAAAAGTCCACTAGTTTCTCTTCATCGCATGTATGGTCTTCCCTCCAGCGTATGCAAAAATAAACGCCCATCAGCTCGATATGCAGTTGCCAATGCAACAGATTCATGCCAGATCTAGCAATGTGAAAAGTGCGAAATTGCTGAGAGTGAAAAGAGAAGATGTATATTAGAGAGAGAGAGAGAGAGAGGGAGAGTTCACTCACTCTAAGTAGATTCAGCAGTGTCATCGTTAGTATCAAGCGACGCTGATTGAGATTGATGCGCCATGCAGTTTCATTGGGAAACTGAACCTCTGTAGTCTCCACATGAGTGTAGAACTCGTGCAGAAACTTTTGCATCTGAAAGGAATCGATGCTCTCTTCGCCAGTTGCCAGCTGCTTATAGTAGCGCACTAGCTTGCTCGTAAACGCTACATCGTAGCCAGAGTTGATGAGGTAGCTCGTCGAGTGGTCCACCACCTGAAAGGATACAACCTCAATTAGTTTCACTCTCATTCCATGTCAGTGAGTATTGTACTCACCATTATCACGTTGTGAGCCAATTGCTGCTCGTCGCTGCCATGCTGTGGGCACAGATGCTGCTCGTCGCTGCCATGCTCTGTGCTCCGATGCTGATTGACGAGCAATTTGTAGCTGTGCAGAATGCAGTCGGAGTGCTCGGCTTTCAGCTTGTTGGATGCGGAGCGCAAGAATATCTGCTTCTCAGGATCCACCTTCGATATGATCATATGCAACGGACCAGTTGGCAAGTCCTGCAAATTCAGCGGCCTTTCAACCACATCCAGCTTGACGCGCTTGTTTATAATACGACCCTTTGCTTTAACACTTTTGCGTTTACATCGCCCCATATTTGAATCTGTGTAAATATATACAAGTATGTATGTATAAATGTAGATAAGCCTGAGGACCAAATCTATTGTTGTGTCTCTTTCAATTGTTAACTAGAATTTTATTCCAACAAATATCATTTGTAGCTTCGTGTTTAGATTAAGAAAACGCTGCCTACATTGTTTGACTTTTCCGATTTATTATTATATTAATATATAAATATCTATATTCTTCAATTTACAATCAATTTGATAAACTTCAAATACATGTGTGTATATATATTATATCCTTTTTTTTTAGAAAAAATTGCTTTTTATAACATTCTTTTTTTTGTTAAACAAATGCTCCATTGATTGATTGAGTTATAAACATTTACAATAGATATAAAAGTAGAGCACCGCAAAATTGATTTTAAGAAGAACAATGTTAAACGACTGTTAAATATTACTCGACTACTGTTAACGCACTGTTAAAGTGCTACGCTGTTAAAGTATTCTTTGATCTGAGCATTAGTTCTATACACATTTTAAAATACTAGATTAAATGTTATCAAAATAGAGGCTTGCAATTTTGGTCATTGAGTTGAGTTAGGAGGTGCATGTATTCCTATTATATATGTATATATATATAGCTATATTTTTATTAAATTTTTAATATATATATATTTTTTAACAATTTTCAAAACTTGAACAGAAATGCAAAAATACTTTGAATGTACAATATACAAACATGTGTGTAAGTAGTTCGAGTTCTTAAAACTTAGACATAGAGTTTACAATTTTAAAGAGCTTTTCTTCACAAGGGAAAACACTTTCCCTTACAGCAAACATAATTCTTGAATTCCAAGACTCTCTTAATGCGTCACATTTGTGACACATTTCAGCTACGACTATCGAGCAAATATGTTAATTTGTTGCACTTGTCGTGCGCATCTCAGACACTTGTCCAATTCGGATATTCTATAAGTACATAGCATGTCAGAGGCAAGTGTAGATTCTAATACAAGGGACAGCAGACGTGCTGTCAAAACGGTTTAGATACGAATACGCATGGAATTGACAATTCGTTGCAAATACATGTTCTGTCAATCAATGTTGGGAGATTAATACACAGATATGTTGACAAATATTTGGGCAATGAAATTGAAATACAGTTATCGAACGTTACAACAATTGCAATTGTTGACATGAAACATGCTCGCACATGGTTTATAAATTAACATTGTTGATTATGTTCTCTATATATGTATATATATATTTTTAGTTTGTTTAACTTAAATACTATGCAAATAACTGCACATAACTAACTGAAACCAAGAAACTAAAAGCCTGTTTTAGTAGTGTCAAGTGGCTTAGGGCTTATCGAAGCCCGCAAAATCGGAGGATTCGGACTCATCATCGTCCCGTTCGACGCCTATGCAATGGATGCCCGTTCGCAGCATGGGCGTGCCTTTGCCCTTGCCCAGGACACGCGCCGCAATCACCAGCTGCAGCACTTCCTTGGCATTGTTCGAGTTGACAATGTGCAGGACCTCGCGCAACAGCTTCTCCTTGTAGGCAAAGAACTCGATCTTCATCTCATAGAAATCGTGCTCATCGTGCTTGGTGCCCGTAAACTCCGTGATTCTGCAGTGCAGATTCGGTGTGGCGCTCACAACTGGCACGAACTTGGTGCCCGGTGCTCCGGTGTTCTCAAACAGCGTCACAGGCAAGTTGAGATCAATCAGATAGCGATGATTGATCTGCAGAAAGCCCAAGCTGACGACAATCGTGTCGCCCGATCGCTGATACGTCACACAGCTATCCGAGCCGAAGTCGTCAGTCTTTAGGGTCGTCGCATCAAAGTGCACATGATGATCTGTGAATTGAGAGAGAGAGAAAGAAAGAGAGATAGAGAGAGGGCATAATCACTTTTGATATACAACTAAATGCAATTGCATGTGCTTAAGCATTAAGCGATTACTCGAGTTGCTAACACAACTCAATTAGCACACATCACAGCTCTTATCACATATGACGTTGCCTTCCTTATAGACCCGAACCGAACGTGGAATGCCAAGCATTGCGTGATTTGTGTGTTTGCTTTAAGCACAGCAAATTAAGTTAATTGCCTACTCCTGCTCGAACAACTACAAGCGCTTCGTTGTCACTTGTAAATGAAAGACATTAGTCCTACTTATCGTCTAGCAGATACCCTTTAAAGACTACATACTCATCGCACTTCTGCGTCTCTTTGGTGCTGCAGACTTCATCAAGATAATTTCTGCTCAAGCTCTTTATTAGTCAATCAAATTCCTTCATTTTTTTTGACATACAAATTTGATCAAGGTAATGACGTAAAAAGCAAATTACAAAGTTTTCAATTTGTCCTGCAGATTGTCAAACTTGACTACGAATTCAACTGCGGCCACAGGTGTGAAGCTCCAAGGCCTTGCAGCCAAACTAATTCCAATTAACGCAGCAGAGGGCATTTAGTTACAGCATGTCTTACAAGTCTGAGTGTAGCTTAGATTTGCTTGATTACAAGTGAATTATATTATGACTAAACAGATTTTTAACCATTCAAATTTATGAAGCTATCAACTCCCAATTTCCAAAGTGTCAAATCTATGCTTAAGCTATGCATTTGCTTACAGTTTGAAAGCAAGTGCTGTCTGTTAATAGTTTTAATGATATTGCTGTAGTTTCACTTAAAGCAGCTGAAATGAAGCTGAAGTTGATTAACGCTCTACTACAACGACTTTAGTTTGAATGCTACTCTACAGTTTTGGAGTTATTGATAATCACCAATTATTAATAATAAAATATTGAAAATATGGCCATGTCACAGTTTCAAGCCAAGTTATAGTTTGAAGGTCATTGCCTTAAAGTTTGTACTCAAGCTAAAATGCCACAGTTTGAATATCACTGTCTCTGGAATATTACTCCCGTTTCGTTTTCCATTACATTCCGTTTCATTTTCAAATTTTAATGAGAGAAATAAATACAAAATTCAAATTGAAATTCAATACAGTTTGAGTGCTTGTCTGCAGCAGTTTGAAAGCCACTGTCTTAACCCTTGCACAAATTTCTTCACAAATCAAGGAATCAATAATTCGCTACTATAACGTACCCTTTGAGTCCCGCTGACCTTTTAGTACAGTTTTAAGGCCACTGCCTTTTGGTTAGCCTTTACAGAATGTCAAATGGCATTTCGCATTACTCAAAACTACAGTTTGAAAGCCATTGTCTCGGAACTACGCGCTGCAGACCGCATATGTAATTGCAGCTGAGCTTGCTCTCGACTACAGTTTTAGAGTCAGCGTATTTCTGTTGCTCTTAGCAGAGTGGCCAATTGCGCCATAGCTGGCTCAACCAATACAGTTTGAGATTCATTGCTTTTAGCATATATAGAGATTATATATAACTGCAGCTGACCTTAGACAAAATTCAATGATAAATTTATAATTCAATATTCATTTCACAACAGCTGTCATACAGTTTGAGTGCCACTGTATTTGATTTACAGTTGCACATTCACTCGATTGCCCTTGCAGCTGTCCAGACGAAATTCTGATGAAATTAAAATTGTAATTTTGTACTGTTAACATTTCATTACATTTCGATTTATACGACTTGCATTGCGAATCGGCGTTGGGCGGCAACAGCTGCTTGCAGTTTGGCCTGTGGATAGTTTTGTTTCTTGTAATTTGCATATTTGCTTGGGCAAACATAATTATTTAGAAACTGTGGCCAGAAATCAGGTGTGCTGCGGTTTCTAATATCCAGCTTTACTCATTTTGCCTGCGCCTATATAGATAAATAAATAAACAAACAAGAAACGGAGCAAACAAACAAAGTAAACGTCTCGGCGGCGCGGTTGGGCAATTAAGTAAACTTCCACAATGAAGGCAGGCAGTGAAACGGCGATGATCAAGTTGCCAATGATGTTCAAGGTAATGCTGATGATGATGTTGTTGACGCCGAGGATATTGCGTGTAAGCGTGCAATTAAACGCGTCCACATTTGCCAAAGGTTGCCAGGTTGAAGGCAGCACGAGGCGCCGCGATGCCATGGGGCAATGCCAACAAAGTCTTCCAGATTCTTACGATTCATTTACTTGCGCACAAACGAGGGCTTAAATTGCATTAAAATTGGGTCAATGGGGACCAAAACTCGAGCAATCCAAAAAAAAAGAAGAGATTTAAGTGTAATTTAATTCCCGAAAAAAATCGAAATCGAAGACAAGGCGCAGGCAAAGCCCATAAAGCACAAATAATATATATATCAGTCTTAATAATAGATTTATGCTTTATATATAAGCAGGAAGCTATGTTTTTTATTGAAGTTATTTGTGCTTGTTATATTTGTACACCCTGCAGAGCATGCGTAAGGGGTATGCTGAAAGCTAATGTGACAGGCAAATGTCGAATATTAATATAAATAATATAAAATAATAATATTCAACAGTAATATAAATATATATATTTATATTGGCCATAGAGTGATTCAAGGGTAACTCTTAGTCTAGCACTTGCTCTATGAGCATAGACTAACGTCTAGTCAGTCAGTTTCCTCTTAATGCAGACATTTTTCTATTTAAAGGGTAACTTCTAGTCAGTCACTTTCGTCATGCTTCCGCTCTGACTTATTGCTAAATTGTGCAAGTCGAAATTTATAGACACAGATATAAGCACAAATAATTTAACGGAAGTCGAGTCAGCTAGAAAAAAAATATATATAAATATATATTTCGATTTATGTTAATAATCATATACATATATTTAACATTCCCATATAATTGCTATAAAAATTAGCAGTCTTTTTATAGCGCGCTAATCGTAGAGGCGTGCTTTGCCTTTACAATTGAATTAGCAACACTTTTTTTTGTCTTTTATTAGTCTTCGAGTATTATGCAAATATTGAAATAGAACTTGGCCCGATTCATTCAGAGTCGATAGGTTGACGCAGTCCCAGCAACAAATAAATTCATGCTTTTGAAATATTTAGCTATAAATAAATGAGAGACATCGACAAAAAAATGTCTAGAGACCAATGAACAAATAAAAGCAAATGCTATGGGCTGGCCAGCTAATTGTAGAAATATATTTTTAAACATTTGTTGCAACAACAATTGTTTATATCACTAAAGGTGTTTGCTCGAGTAAATGACGTTTATCGGCTATGGATAAGCTTGAAATGTGGCAATTTGTAATCGAATATAATAGATATTGGAGTATAGAAAGGAAATAATTGTGCTGACGATGTGCTCAAGAGCATTCATCACGAATAAAGACATTTATCATGTTGTGTGCGAGAAACATAAAATATATATATAAAATATATATTGACTTTAACAGTATCATTAGTCAAGTTGATAAATTGAAGCGTGCGGCAAGTCAACTATAATTTTACTAATCTTGTCCTAGATCTGTCTATATGCGATGTAGGCTCTAGTCGATTGAATTGTTTTATTAATCAATAAAAATGCTTGCATATGATTATTTTTTAGTATATAACTTACAAACTATTTATATCTTTTAATTGAGCATTATAAAAAAAAATCATTAATAAAAAAACATTTAAAATCAATTAAGTAAAGCTAGAGTATTAAAAAAAAAATAAATAAATAAATAAAAAATAAATAAATAAATAAATAAAAAATAAATAAATAAATAAAAATATAAAGAAATAATAATAATAAAAAAAACTATACAAATTTATGTAAATTTTCTAAAAAAAAAATAAATAAAATAAATAAATAAATAAAAATGAAAAATAAAAAAATAGTAATAATAATACTATTTTTTTATTTTTTATTTTTATTTATTTATTTATTTAGTAATAATAATACTATTTTATTTTTAATTTTTTATTTTTATTTATTTTTTTATTTATTTATTTTATTTTTTTTATTTATTTATTTTTTTTAGAAAATTTACATTTATTAAAAAAAAACTATAATAATTTATGTAAATTTTCTATATATGTTTTCCACATCGTATCATAGTCAATCACAAAGAATTTCTATCTTATAAAAAATTATAATAATATAATTCTTATACAAAATTAAACTAATTATATTATGTTTCTTACAAACAGCTGCGTCATTAACATAATTATTCAAATTTTACTTCTAGCATTTCTCTCTTGGTTTGCTTTAATCCAAAGCTCTATAAATAATATAGTTGTTTTCTTGTTTATGTAAATAAATTTTTAGCTGATGCAGAAAACAATTTTCAGCTTTTACACCTCTTGTTTTTATTTGTCATGATAAGTGCTGCGCATAAGCCCAACTGCTGTTTACATATCTTTTAGATATCTGAATAATATATATGTATGTATTCATTTGGCTTTGCTATATAGACGGATATTCATATTTTGCTGTGCTATGCCACAAAATGAGGAATGTCTCAGCGAACAACAAAGACAAATTCTTTGCTTTGCTTTTTGGCCGATCGCCCGCTCAGCAGAGACAATATTGTATAGATATATATATCATATATGCATATAAATATATATGCTTGCGACAGATTGAAATTTATTCGCATTTAATGCGAGTTTAATTGAAATTATTTACAGGAAAAGCCACTCAGCGCGTATTTTCTGCCTGCCTAATGTAAAATTGAACGCGCTCAACTTTTTTCTTGCTTCTTCAGCGACGTTTTCTTTCAATTTACATTAATCCAGCTAAATCTGCTTAAAAGCGAATCAATATTGAAGGACGGACGTTCCACTCTGCCTCCTCTGCCTTCATTGAGGCTTGTTTGCTTAAATTCTAGCTTTCAATAGAAAAGTCAAGCTCTTTACGCAGAGATCAAATCGAAAAGTGAGAGAGTAACACGGAGAGTGAGCGAGACAGAGAGAGAGGAGAGGGAAAAGGTGATAGAGAGGTGAGTTAGACCGCAGCACATTTTGGGTTTTGATTCAGCCACGCCCCTCTCCCATCTCTAGGCAGTTCAACGATTGCCAGTCGATCGCAATTGATGAACGTTTGCTCTATGCATAAATGTTATTCAATTGGTTTGTTTGTGGAGCGTACTTAATTAACATCCCAAGCGGGTGGGGGAGAGTGCGGCGCGGGCAGGCAGTGGCTCGCCACAGTGAAAACCTTTACAAAAGTTCTCCATTTACCAGCGGCGTTCGTTCCGCTCAACGATTGTCAGTGCCCCGAAAGCTCTGACGTAGGAATCTCTTTGTTTTCTTATGAACAGTCACATGTTATTCAGCTGCCGCTGCTGCTGCTGCTGAGAGATTCCCCTAGCACTTGGGCACGTATAATTTCTGTGGCTTGTTAGCAAAATCGAAAATTAACTTTATAAATTTGTAAATTTACAATTGAGCACGATTTGAATAAGTATTTGCATCAATTATATAACATTTATTGACGATAATATAATTGGCAGCAAAATGAGCTGCAAAGTTGGGAATGGTAATACCGAGACCGACACATGGAGGGACTACTGTACATTTTATTTACTTCTTGCTTTACAAGGTATGCACTGTGTAGTGATCAATGATAAATCAGTCAACCTGTCAATTAGTGTCTCAGACTTATTGATTTCTCTGCATCAATCAATTAGCAGACAATCATATAGAATTACAGCAAGTAGCAATCAGTTAATCTCTAAAACAATGAGCCAATCACTCAATCAATCAATCAGTCAGAGCACAGACAATATATTTGTCATTCATTCAATCAGCTAGGCAATCATATTCAGTAAACAATCAATCAGCTAGATTCTTTCATTCAATCAGTCAATCAATCAGTTAGTCTATAAATCTGTTGCTCATTCAATTCCTAAGTTACTCAGTCATAGAATTAGTCAGTATATCTTCTAGTCAATCAGTCAGTAAATCAGTAATTTAGTCACTCAGTCAACAGTCAAGCTTTTTGTCTTTCAATCAGCCAATCTCTCAGTCTTTTAGTCATTCAGCAGTTCAATCTACTCCAAGTTAATCAGTTCTCACTCATTTAATGAGTCAGCTTACTGATTGACTATACAATCAAAAAGTCAATCAGTCAGTATTTAAACAATTCTACAATTATATAGACATTTCAATCTATCCAATAAAGAAAAAATACAAATATCAAATAGTCAATCAAAATTTAAGCCACTCAATCAATAAACAGTTCAATCAAATAATGCAGCCAGCACTCAAATAACCAAAGCAAATTCGAGGGTCACTCAAGTGTTCAAACCTCAAACTTACATTCAAGCTTCGAGTACTTTAAGTACTCTCCCTCTCTCCCGCTCTCTCCCTCTCAGCAATACTTCTTAACAAGCATTTGCTGTGCTCAAACGAGCAATACAAATTTATTTATATATATTTTATATATATGTATTAGTTAATAATTGAAATCGTTCAATGAGTGGCACACATTTTGTCAGCTTGTGCGTCTCTTTGCTCCACTTTTCTTTGCACTGCTCTGAGCTGTTTCTGTTCCAATCCATTCGGAATGGGAAATCGAGAAATTGGGCAACAGTGGCGACAACATATAAATAGACATTCAAATATTTGTGAGTGTGTATTCGTGTGTGGACGATGTGCCCTTCCTAACAACTGCCTCTCTTTATCTGTCTCTCTCTCTATCTCTCTCATTCTCACTGTCCCCTCTCAGTGGTGCTTCAGACTGCATAACGTATGCAACTTGTGTGTTTATGTTTACGTTTTTCCAAATCAAAACAATTGTCAAGGTGTCACGGTACACCTGTCAATCAAAGCGCAAGGCTGCTGCACAGGAATATGTCAGCATACCCCTGTTGCATGATTGCACTGCGAGAAATTTGTGCTTCAACTTGATTTGAGTGTTGAAAAAATACAAATAAATAAATACATAATTGAGCCGAGTTCTTAGAGAGAGACATATATCTTTCATTTATTTTAATTCAATAAATCAATATAAAAATTGCTACCATAATTCTCTGGAAACTCTTAATGTATCGCATATATAAATGTATTTTTAATTTCATTTTAATTCATTGTAAATTATTATACGATAAACTGATAAGAAATTACGATTGGCTGTAGTACAACGTGTTTATAACAAGACTTTGTGCACTTACAAAATTCTGCACTATAAATTATTTGCTCAGAACTTAGATAAGTTTAAGAACAAATACAAACAATTTTATAATTTTATAAGAAATTATCCAAGATAATAGCGTTTTATCTTTAGATGTTTACTTAAAGATAAAACACGTTTATTTATTTATTAAAGTTTGTTTAAATATAAATCTTCAGTCTATTTGTTTTTAATAAACTTTAAATTGTTGAAATTTATTTATACTATTTATTTTATTTATTTATTTATTTATTTATATATTTTATTTTTGTATAATTTCATCAAAATGTCTTTTGTTTATAGCTGAAACTCTACATTATTAATTTAAAAAGATAAATTCGTTGCAATGAGAAAATCTATATTATATACTTTCACATATAAACAAATTAGCTAAAAAACTTGAATTTGATGTTCAGCTTGCGCTAAAGATTGAATTACAAAAGACTAACATTTTTCGCCAAGTGTATGCGAATGTTTAAGCAGAGGGAAGCTCTCGAGCGGCAACAACAATTACAATAACAATAACACCTATTAATAGTCAGCAAACTATTGCAGTTGCATGCAAATATGTATGCGAATGGCACATGCATGCATGCATGTGTGCTTGCATGCATGAGTGCGCGTATGCGCAACAATAAAACATTTGTTGACAGACCGCGCTTTGTGCAATTTAATTAAAAAGGCAAGTGGAAAGGCGCCTCGCTGGGGTGGCTAGGTGGCAAATCGAGGCGATAATTGACTTAGATCATGTTTCCAACTAGGCATACATACATCCGTATGTATGTATGTGTGTTTGTGGGATGATTGAGTGTATGTACCTGCGTCTACAATTGCAGCTGTTCTTTATGGGCCGCGACGATTCATTACTGCCATAAATTAGCAAATTGAAAATAGAAATAGAAATCGAAATCGAAGTCAACTAATCTGTGGCGACATTTCCATGAACATGAAACCGTTTAAGTGAAATATAAAGAATGTGCTGGGCGAGCATGCACGACTAGCAGATGCTCTGTGATTAGAAAATGTGGGCAAAATCTTGAGAGGTTTTATGATAGAGTACCCATAAAATATTTAAAAAAATATAAAATATAAAAAAAAAATGTAGTTTAAAGTTTTGCTATGTTTTATTAATAATATATGTATAAAATACAAAAAATATATATACATATGTTTATATTTATTTATATGTACATATATTTATATATAAAACTATCTACAATTTGTTTTATAGTTTGAAAATAGTTATTTAATTTATTCCGTGAATTCCCATTCTAAGGTGCCATTAAAATTAGGTAGATTAAAATTGTATCTTATTTTTGCGGACATTAAACCTTTGAATTAATTTAATAAGACTTTTTGAAGATTTTATTTAACAGGTATGTAGATTAATAGGTATCAACTGTACTTAATTCACTCGTAAGCTAGCTACTTCTATATATCAATAAAATTGTTTACTCTTATGAATCTTTAATGAGTTAAGAGTATTGAAACTTGGCAAAAGCTTAGTACACTTACAAATAGATTTTAGATATAAATATATGCATATGCATATATTTTAATGCATATTTACAATCTCAACTCAGCAATATCGTAGCTTAGCAAAACTAAAGCCAGTTAAAGCTTCCCAGGAAATTAATAACATTTTAACAATAATAACTATATAGCTATGTATGTATGGGTATTATAGGGAACCGGTTGAATGGGTTTATTTTATTACATATAAAAAGTCACGCGCAAAGACAAATGCAAATATTACAAAATTTAGCTCTCATTTTACTATTAATTAAATATCGAATTCTCATTTATCTATTAAATTATAAAAAAGAAGAAAACGCAGTTCTATTAAATTAAAATTGTATAGATCTATGTCAAATGGCTAAACGTAATTTCTTTTTAATTTTCTACATGTTGTTAACCGTTTGTTAACAATTCTGTTTTTATTAATTTGCTTCTTTTTTTCTTTTTTTGATTAAGTGTTTGTCAAGCGCTTTGGAGCTTCTAACAAATTGATAAGCAGACAGTTGTGATAAGAAAGAGAAAAATGTGACCAAAGTTGTGTAAATGAATTAGAAATAACAATTTTCACACACACACACACACACACGCACACACACACACAGAGAGGAACTAATTGCAGCTCGCATTGACAATTGGCTTACGTGTGACCATGAAGAAGTATTATACAAATATTATATTTAATATGGAGGCAAGACAAGACAAGGCCGAACGGAAGAAGAACAACAATAACAACGGGCAAATGTTTACAGAGTATAAACTGTCGATATTTTGATTTACATTTTGCGCAAATCTCAATACATAACAACAACAATAACAAGAGCTAAACTGTCAAGGCAACCGCATAGGGGGCGCTGCGGAGCTGCTGTCCCATGCATAACAAGCAACACGCACTCACACACACTCACGCAGATGCGGAAATTGCTTCAAGCCTCACCCACACCATCTCATACAACTGCTTTTATTGAATTCGAATACGATTTTACATTATTGCCGGCCGCTTTGACCGCTCAATTTTCGCACGCAAATTGCAACAGCGATGCGAAGGTAAACAAAAACAATTTTCTCTGCTTACCTGCTTGCGGTTCGGCTACTTCGCTGGCGCACTCGGACATCGTAGTAGCTAATAGTGCTTAAATGCAAGGCGTTGATTGTTAAATCGAAAATAAAGTGTAGTTTCACACACAAAAGTTGAATTTACGTCTTTATGATCTTTTTAATTTTCTCTGCAATTGTTATTTAATTGGCGTGCCGCAGACGCCCGCGAATGATGCTAAACAATAGAACAGACTGAAGCTAGTGTGACCAGTTGCTGAGTGTATATAGAATACTTTCCATACCAAATGTATCGGTATTGTATGTATGTATATCGTACATTGGTATTTTATTGCTGGCTATCGAATGAACAGTGCTGCCAGACTTGCAACCACGTACAGTGTTGCATTGCTTGTTGTTCATCGAGAGTCGCAAAATGGTGGCTTCTGCTATACGCGGAGAAATTTTGTTGTACCATTAAGAACTAAAAAAACACGCATTTGTGCTAATATTATTTAGTCAAATTATAGTGAAAAACTTTCGCGTGCTACTGTCGCTGCACTACGCGTGTGAAAGTGTACACAAATTGCGTTTCAAAGTTAGCGAAAATTGTTCCCAAAAATCTCCGCAGCAATAAAAAAAAAAACGCAAAGCAAGCGAAGTGCGTGAGTGTGTGTGTAAGTGAGTGTGTGTATGTTTGTATGCGCGTGTAAGTGCTTGTGCATGTGTATGGCGAGCGCTTGCGTGTGTGTGTGCGCAAAGTGTATGCAAAAAAGAAGAAGACAAAACAGAAGAGCATTAAAAAACGTATTGTTAGCTTCTACAGACAAGTTGAAACGCGCACACAACAAAAACAACAACATCTAAGACAAAAACAAACTTTTCGAGTCTCTAAATGTAAGCAACAACTACAACAAGTGTGCAAAAATTAATTATTATTTAAGTGTGTCACTAATTTCATTTGAAGCGTCGTCTGAATCGCAGTCACAACGCAGTCGCCGTCGACGTCTTAGTCGTCGTCGTAATGCGCAGCGTAGAAATCATTAAAATTTATTAGTGAAAAACGTATGAAACGCGTTGCTGTCGCAGTCTCAGTCGACGTCGTTTTAGTTGGCGTCGGCGCTGCAACTGTGTTTGCACACAAAGTAAAGTGAAAAAGCCAAAGCTGGCAGAGGCAGACGACGACGATGATGATGACGACGGCGTCGACGACGTTTCTATTATGGACTTTTTTGGGGTAGAACAATACAAAGAAGAAGACGACGACGACGACTCAAAGGCTCAACAAATTTTGTGCTGAAAAGGAATCACAAAGCGCAGCAGCAGCAACAGCGACGGCGGCGTCACCCACCACCGACGCAGCTGCTGTGACCACCCTTCATATGACAAGCTGCACGCCCACCCGCTGCCCGCTCGCTGCTACTGCTGCTTAAACTTTGCTTTGTTGCTTTTTCGCTGACGTTGGCTAAAAAATTTATTGTTATTGTTGTTGTTGTTGTGTGACTCGCGCCTTTTTTAATGCACTGTACATAAAGTGTGAAATAGGCATATTAGTGTTGTGCAATATATGCGTAAAAATTAAATAATATCTAAAAGCTAAACTGTGCAATTTAAAGATACAAAACTAAAGATAAAGCTATATTCCAATATTAGTTAGTCACAGATATCAGCAGGGCATTACGCAGTTGGTTCAACTCGATTGCAATTTTCTTATTTTTAAATTTTTTGGCACTCTTTGCTCTGTTTCTTCTTCTGCACTATGCATCTGCAGTCCAGTATGAATCTTCTTCTTCGTGTCTTCTGCCTGATCATAATCATCAGCTCGTCTCTCACCTACGTCATTTCTTCGTTTCCAGCTGTGCCAAGTGCAAATTAACCAAAATCTACATTTCCTGCTGCCTGTGCGCCCTGCCAAAGTAACGGTATAGGAGGAGCAACAGCATCATCTCTAGATATCTACATACTTCCTGCTCGCTCGCACGCACAGCAACAATACAGTTAGCGAGCCAAGTGGGAGCCGCAGCCACCCGGTTTCGAGTTCGAGTTCGAGCTGCTTGCTTGGAACACACGCACACACACATACACATCTCTACTGGATTCATGGTGAGAACAGCTGTTGAACTAGGCATATATTTAATTATTATTATTTGTTTGCTTAACACACACACATAAACACACAAACGCACAATAATATCGAATTTGCCCGCCGGCTCATGTGTCATCTTCCTCTATTACTGCCCCTCGGGGGTCGAGCTGAATCCCAACTCTCTTTTTCGCTTCATGGCTAAAACTATTGAACTACATACGTATGAGCGTGTGTGTGTGAAGGGTATTAGGGTAGGCGCTATGGCCTGCTGTGATAGACAAGCAAATTGCCAGGCTCACTCACTGCATCATAAACTAATTAGGCAAAGTGCTTCAAGTGCCCCAGCACACACAGAAATACACACACAACCAGATAGAAAGAGAGAGAGAGAGAGAGAGCGAGAGATAGAAAGACGTTCGTATTCAATAGAAGTTTATTATAAACTAGAAAATGGAATTTGTAAAGTGATATCCCGCATTGTTGCTCTTTGAATCATGAGATGTAATAATGGGGTATCTATGAAACATAATTTTCCCTTTTCTTTCCCTTTATTTTATATTTCATCTCGGTCAGTTATAAGCAGTTGTCACTGTATTCTGTTTTGATAACTTAATCATATTCATATTTAGTTCATTTGAACTTATGCCCAATTATAATTGCCAGCGCAACGCAAAGCCGTTCACTGAGTCAGTAGTTCAAGTTCACGCAACTGTGATTCCAGTTCGCAAAGCGCTGCTCTCTAGTGGTTGCTGTTGTTGTTGAATATTCCGTTGCCTTCAATCGTCGTCGACGACGTCGTGGAGCTGTCAGAGCGTAACATCTACAAGCTGTCAATTAGTTTTGCGCGCCGTTCGCTGATTAATTGCCGAGTGGTCGATAACTTGGTGTTAACCATAATTAAAATGCAAACAAATCTATTTATTTAACGAGCATTCAATAACACACTCAACTACAGTCGCGAGAGATCTATTAAAGGGAAATATATC
Source organism: Drosophila buzzatii (assembly GCA_035045845.1). NCBI lineage: Eukaryota > Metazoa > Arthropoda > Insecta > Diptera > Drosophilidae > Drosophila > Drosophila buzzatii. The sequence continues at coordinate 7,097,017 of JAWNOS010000505.1, forward strand.
GGAATCGAAGTTATAGAATATAGATCTTAATATCTATATTTAATATAATTTTGAATTCTTGGAAACTCAACCAAGGTCTTTGATTATAATTCCAATGAAATTTCTCTGAACTGCTTATCGAAGAGCTGCTCCATGGGCGCCAAAGCTCGAGCTTATCTCCTTCAGCTGACGAGCGAGTGGGCAGTTCTTTGCTGGGTTTTGGGTGGGCAGGTTGTTGGCAAAGAGCGGGAGCGTGAGGCGGGAAAGGCTGCCCGATTAGGAGGGAATAAAAACGTGAAGTGTTTAATTAATAAATAACGTGCTAATAATGCATTTAATAAAAACAAAAGCGAACTTGAAGCGCGCTAATTCCACGGGCGGAAATTCATGGCCCAACTACAACAACAACGAGAAAGGCAACAAAATGAAAGCGTTAACGCCCACACCCACGCCCACTTATGTTGCTGTTGTTTTTTCTCCTCTTTGACTGTATTTGCTAGCTGTCTGTATGGAGGGGAAAGGGTTGTAGGCGGCCTTTGATGTCGATTTCATTTCATATTTTATTATTAGTCTTTTTGACTTATTTATAATGCGCTGTTAAAGTTTACGTTTTATTAATCTGTTTGCTGGTGCTTTTAATTTATAATTACCGCTTATCTGATTGAAAAAGCAAGACACTTGGACTCGAGTGTCGATTTATTGCCACTGATTATGAAATGTGCCGTCGAAACACCCACACAGATGTAGAGAAATACTTGCGTGTATATGTCTATATAGAAATATATATGTAGAGCTATGACAAATTAGATCATTTTAGAAATGTTCAACAAATACCGAAGCAACAATTAGAAATGAAAGAGTTGTTAGGTGGGTGAGGGGAATAATTATAATAATAATTATTTATTTAACTATAAAATATAGCAATATATATATATATAAAAAAAAGCTTTTCGTATTTAAAAATTTCTAAAAAAATATATGCTATTTGAAAAATTCAAGAAGCACAAAGGCAGCGCAAAATACTCATTAAATAAGATTACTGTGAAGATAAATGTGACTGCTTTATGAGGTAAATAAGTAAATACACATATATGTTGTATTTGATGTATTTAAAATGTACAATCAGAAGCAAAAATCACATTAATAATAATTCACAAATCCCTTGTTCATTTATAGCTTAAAAAGCTTATGGAAAATATTTGATATTACCCCTCTCTCTCTCACTCACTCACTCTGTCTGTTCCTCTACTCTGTCCCTTGTGCATGGAATCAATTCCAGGCTGCGTTCTACTCCATTAGCGATAAGATAATTAACACACAAAGCACCTATTAAATCTATATATAAATATATGCATAATATCCATATACAATGTAAAGTCAAATAATTAAGCGCAGGTTAATCGGTGTAAAATCAATGAACCAAAGGGAATATAATGCATAAACGTGTTTAAAAAAATTAACAATATCAACAATGAATTCCCATAAATCTTTCTCATTGTGTGTAATTCGATTATACACAAAAGGCAGCTAGAGTGATGCGAGAGCGTTAGATATGAAGCAGTGAGAAAGAGAGAGAGAGACAGAGAGGAAGAGAGAGCGAGAACCACAGTGGTAACTTCACATGCAAAACGTTCATTTACATTATGCCAGGCACACATTCTCTGGCACTCGTTGCCACACAACAACAACAAACAATGACGACAGCGCCATAAACACTTGAAGCGGCCCTAACAGTAACAACAACAACACCAGCAAGGGCCCAGAGCTATGAAAGGGCAAGCGGTCTCCTTTTACATGCCCTTATTCTTATTTATGTCTTACCCTTCTTCTTTGTGCATGTGCCCTTCCGTTTAAAGCAAAACGGGGCGACATAAGTAACACGAAACAATTTCCAAATGAAGCGCGGATAAGCCGCAAAATCCTTAAAATACTCGATAAAATTACATACAACTAATCGCACAAGCACACGCACACAAGCACAGGCCATCACACACACACACACACACACATACTGGCACACATGCAGACTGAGTTTGAAAGTGAGCGAGTGAGACAGCAGTGAATTGGCTGTGTGACTTGCCCGACTGCGATGGATGGGCAGCTGTGAGAGAGATAGAGTAGAAGAGGGAGAGGAAAAGGAAGAGTGGCAGACGCGGGTCGTCAGACACGAAGAGAATGATGAAGGTATCTACACCGACAATCTGTTTAACAACTTCATGAGCAGCAAATCCAACAAATCGTATAAACGACAACAACAAAAACAACAACGACGACGACGACTATGACGATGACGATGACTCTGACGACAACGAAGTGAAGTTCGGCTGCACACGAACAGCCCCAAATGATGCACAGGTTAGAATGAGCCAGTGTGAGAATGTGGGTGCGGAGAAGTGAGAGGGAGAGTAAGAGGTGAACTCGTCGTAGTCGTTGCGGGTCGTTTATTTGGTTTCGGTTTGGCTTTTTTGAGAGCCGCATCAGTGCCTGAATAGATGCTCAATCGTTCGGTTGAATGAAGTGGAGCAGCGTATGGGAGTTCTTACAGAGCTATGCTGGGTGGTACTGGCAGGAGGGGCTGCGGCCATGAATGAAGAGAATGTGGCATAATGTTCTTGTTGATGTTGAGTAATGGGTATAACAACTGTAAGCTGCCTGCATTCGAACATCATCTACATACATACAACACACTAGACTATTTCCATGTGGCCCAAAAAGAGAAATTTGTTGGTTATTTATTTACTTTATTTTTTTCTTTCTTCTCTCTGGGCAACGAGTTGAGTGCTTTGCACGCTGTTCAACTACCTCCGTTTGGCTTCTTGTTTCTAGTTTCAGATGTTTTTATTTTTTGTGACTTTTCGGCCGTCTGTTTTGATTTGTTGTGAAAATTTGGCTTTCACAACAAACCCATGTAGACACACACGCGCAAGCATAGCTATTTCTATTGTGTGTGAGTGCGGCACCTTCTCTTGTTGTCTACAAACGCATTTAAGGGGTTTCCGCACTTGACACATGGCACTCAACTCAACTCAACTGAACAGATTTCAGACATTCCAAGCTATTGAGCCACTCTCATCCACACAAACTGTTGAGAATTTTGTTGAGTTCATGACGAAGCTAATTTGTTGGAAGGCATACCTAAAAACCAAAATATCTGTGCATAGTTTTTGGTAATTTATTATAGTTAAGCGTAAGACTATCTAAGGGTCAATTAACTAAATGAGAATATTTGACTTACTATTAAATATGTATAGTACGTTTCTTAAAATTTTGTTTCAATATTTGGAATATTATAATTTGTTATTTGACTTACTATTAAATATGTATAGTACGTTTCTTAAAATTTTGTTTCAATATTTGGAATATTATAATTTGTTAGACATAGTACTTATTTCGGATTAATATTAATCATTAAATATTTTTAATTTTGTATTTAAATTAAAAATTAAGTTCTCTTTCATAGTTAAATACAAATCAAATTTGATTTGGAACATTTTCGTAATAGTCTTTGCATTTCTTATGCACAGATAGCGTATTTAATATTCGTTTTGATAATATTGTTACCTGCACAGCCGTAACGATGTCTACGGCTCGGCTACAGGCCGGCAGATTATTCACATCAAGTTAATAACCACCCTAATGTACAGTTGTGCGGCGCATGCAGCAACAGCAGCAGAAGCGAAGGCATTTTAAGTTGTCTGCCCGTTGCTGCTGCTGCTGACGTTCGTTGTTATTGCTGTAGTAGTAGTTGTTGTTGTTGTTGTTGTATCCTATTTGTCAGTCAATTAGTCAGCTTATTGGCAAGCGATGATTGCAGAGAGAAAAACAAGCTAAATACAAGCGCAAACATACAGACAGACAGGCGGACAGAGCGACAGCCAACCACACAGAGGCCGACCGTTGGGCCAGTCGAGCGTCGAATGTTGAGCGTCGACAGCCGACAGCTTTTCCATTTCAAAATTACGCACACACACACATATATACACACTAGCATACTCACTCTCACACACGCACACATACTCAACAACGTCGTTTAGCTGCGTGCGTACACACAATTTTCCGCTACTCATGATACAAATTGTTTATTGGATTTCCTCTTAGCGGCTGTTGTGCTCCTCTCTCTCTCTCTCTCTCGCTCGCTCCCTCACTCTCTCTCTCGCTCGCTCCCTCACTCTGCTCGTTGCTTGCTAAGTTTTATTTTTCATTTACATTTCTCGTTTTGTTTCGTTTTATGTTTATGGGCTGTTTAGAAAACAATTTGCGGCGCTCCCTCACAGCCGCCCCCCTCTATCTATCTCTCTCTCTCTCTGTGTATGTGTGGCTATATTTTGTAAGTTGATAAAGCGCGTGTTGACATTAATGGAGGCAACGCGCCGCTTGAAATTGACAGCGTTATTGACCTTAAATTTTCGTGGCTCGTTCGTTCATTCGTTCAGCTGAGACCCAACCGACTAACCGACCAACTGGCTGACCATAGACGACTCCAGCCAACCGCATTTGGGGCTGCTGCTGCTGACTCACAAAACGGCTAAAGCACTCGCAAAACTGGCCAACAGTCAGTCACGTATCCACGACGATGTACAGAGCAGCAGCAAGAACTGCTGCAACGGCAACAGCAACTGCTGCAACAACAAGCAACGCCCCATCAACGGTTGCTGCTTCCATAATTTGTGGTCTTTTACTGTGAACTGTTATTGTTGTTGTTGGCCCATTGTTGTTGTTGTTGGTGTTGTTGTTGCCTGTGTGCCGCAACCTCAGCGTTGGGCATTATGATACGGCTATTAATACATACACACACAACAACATACATACATATAGATATACACACACACATACTTCATACTGGGCCAGGGGGGGACTCACTCACTCTCTCTTTCTCTCTCTCTCTCTCTCTCTCTCTCTCTCTCTCTCTCTTTCTTTCTCTCTCTATGCAGCACATATTTCGGTGGTGGCAAAAATGTTCGAGCCTTTCATTTTGCCTTTTTAGATTTTATGGCTTTTGTGCGTTACAACGGCGCTTTTTGTAGTACATTTGTTTTATAACAGCCACCGCAGAAATAGCAGCAGCAGCAGCAGCTGTAGCAGTAGGCAGGAAGAGGATACAGAAGTGAAAGAGGGAGAGGGCAAAGGGGGAGGCTTTGAGTACACACAGCTTAGCACATTGCTCGCAGTTATTACACAATTTTGCCCAAAGCGCCAGAGCAGCCACTTGGGCCATTCGCGTGCCCAGAACGCCAGAGTGAGGCAGAGAACCGACAAAGAAAGAGAGGGAGGGAGAGAGAGAGAGAGGAAGAGCGCGAGGCACGTAGACGAGGCCAGGAGCTACTCACCTTCTACTATTTTTTATGTGAAATTTTTCCACTCACGACTTTCCTGCCATAAAAAAAGTTGCTAACCAAGCAACCAGCGAGCCAGCCAAGCCGTTCAGCCAGCCAGTTAGCCAACCAGGCCAGCTAACCTGGCTGCTGCTGCGGCTGCCGTTGCTGCTGATGTCGCTGATAAGTGTTGGCCCCAAACGCAGTGTTGGAGCGCTGCACAGTGGCATAAAGTAGCTGAAAAGTTGCGGGCTTTATATTAATATAAATGTGCGCAGATTAAGCAACATAATGCGTAGCAGTTAAGGCTTATTGAGTGCAGTTTGATAAGTTATTGCTTACAAGTTGAGATCTTATCAATAAAAATAGTTAGCGATAGTCATTTGTTTACTGTGATAGTCTTTATAGTATAGATAGTCTTTATTTACCTCTCTCTCGCTCTCTTCTCTGCTGAATCTATGTCTCTTCTCTACTGCTTGCATTTTTCATTCTTTGTAATTCATATCTCCATTTCCCTTTATCACACACTTTGCACCACTGTGCAGCCCCAGCCAGCTTGTCCGCTTCGGTTGTCCACCATGGCACCCTACGCTGCCGCGTCGTCAGTCATTTAGGCGGCGTGTCGTGGCTTATTGAGTGTAAATCTGTCGACAATATTTTCTGTTTTATTTTATTTTTAATGTACATATATATTTTGTCCGTTGCGTTCGGTGCGTGCCGAGCCGAGGCGAGGCGAGGCGCAATGCTCTTTTTATTTGCCTGCTGCTGCATTTAATTAATTGATTTTAATTGCCATAATTTGTGTGCCGTTGCCACACAACCGCAACCGCTGGCATGCGTACGAGTGTGTGTGAGTATCTGTATTTATATATGTATGAGTGTGTGTGTGTGTGCGTGCATTGCCACTGATATTGATTCGTAAGCAAATTTAATGATAATTCCCCTGACAGATCGCCCTGGCCGTAGGCCAGCCTCGTTACAGTTATTCGCCAAGTTACTTGAGCGGAAAATCTGTTTACAGCTGCACGCACACTTGAGAGGCGGCCAAAAGAAAAAATAACCAGGCACAGACAAACAGAAAGAGACAAACAGAGAGAGAGAGAGAGAGAGAAGGCACACAGATACATACGATATGAATATATAGCTGCTGTAACTGTTCCGTCAGTTCAGCACAACTCTCTCTCCCTCTCCCTTGTCCAGCAGGCTGCCTGTAGCTGGCAGCAGGCGCATTATAACATATGCAAACGATTAAGTGTTCGGGTCGCATAAAACTCCCTAAACTCGTCTGGCCTCCAGATTCGCTACACGTCGCAGCCTCGTCTATTCTACGGGCACACACATTACATGGCATTATTTTTTATGGCTTATTTATTTATGCATGTTGATATCAGCATTTCTAATACCCTTGAAACCATGCCAAATGCTTTAAGTGGGGCTGTAATGACTGTATGTAACGAGTAGAGGAAAATATATATATTTTGTATGCTATATATCTTGAATCACATTAGACTGTTGCTCTAGAGTCTGTTGTTTACTTTCAAATGTTTTCTAGGTTTTTAAATCCATTAAATTGCTCATCCATAAACTATCTCTCTCTATAAATAATTTCATTAATGTCGTCTCTCATTTAGCATTTATATCTTCCACCTTAGCTATTAAAATTAAAAAGTACAATGGGAATATACTAGTCGCGCATACCCGACTATTGCAGATTTATTCTGTAGAATGTTAATCATTTTAAACATATGATGTATTTCGATTGTTTCACATTTTTCTCTCTTACTCTCTTTTTGCAGTTGAATTTTCATATCATAGCGGGCATAAAAAGGCTTAACACTGGACCGGAAGCGTGTTTTTAAAGGGTGATGGCGGCCTCCACTCAAGGAGAAATACGAGTGGGTCCCGGCCACCAGGTAAACGATGTCTATGTACGTACATAACTCTCACAATTCAGAAATTCAGCTCACGGTAACAAAATGAAAAATAAAAAACAAATACAAAGAAAAAATAATTTTTTCCTTTTTGTATTGTAATCGTAATGTTGCAAGTTCTAATTGTAATCCCAGCTAACACCAACCCAACCCTTTTCAATCCTCGTCCTATACTCTCGCCTCCTCTTAAAAATTGAATGGAAATTATAATTAAGTTGCTCACCGTATGAGTCTTGGCATCATTTTAATTATATTTGTAGAAGTATTAAAACTTTATCATATGCCAGTTTTTTTCAACTGATTAAAAAACTGATTCACAAAAATATTTTTGGAGCTTGAGCTCAGAAGTTTTCCATATAGATATTCAAATATGATTCAGAATACTAACAAACCATAGAAACTTTAAAGAGGAATTGTGGGAACAGAGATAGGTATATAAAATATAGTTTATTATGCTTATAAATTATATATGAAAAATATTAAAAAAAGCAATGAAAAGTTCTCAACAGTTCTATCTTATCGCATGCCTCGACTCTTTGCTGTGGGCAACTTGTTAGTCAACTTTGATTTGTAGCTTGATAATTATCTAAAATTTATTTATAAACAATAAATAACAGCTGTAAATAAATCGTTTACTCAATTGGTCATATATATATGTTATAACTAACACATAGAATACCTACCTCCACAAGTCCTGGCGCTGTTACTCTCCATACTCCATGCCAACTCTCCTATCCAGAATTTGATCCGATATAAACATACACCTCACATCAAGACATTGTTCATACATTTCATGCATTAGCCATAAGTTGTATATGGTCGTATCGTATGACACCAGACAAATTACAGACTTGAATATGTATATATGTATTATATAAACCAGCTCAGTTGGAAATACTTTGCCAATTTGCCATAGAAATAGCAGTAAAGAGTGAAAGATTATAGACCGCTTTGTGTCCTGCATGGATAATGCTTAGCTACAGTATTTCCCACTGGGCAAATTTCGTTAGCTTATTGTGTTCTTGTTGACTTTGTCTTGTGTCTGTGGTGTATGTGACGTAACTAACTGAAAAGAAAAGAAAAAAAAGAATACTAGTCCGTATGTGCAGTTTTTTGGAGTTGCGTTCCGTTTTTCTTTTAATTAACTAATACCGGCAACTTCTTCTGTCTTGTCTTGTCTTGTGACTGAAGGCAAAACTGCCCGATTATAATCCAATCTCAAGCTTCCCCGTTGACAAGGAAACCGATGAACGTGAATTAGAGGAAACAAGATGGAGTCCTGGCGTTGTGGCCGATGGCGACTTGTTAATGTTTCTGCGTGCGGCACGCTCCATGGCTGCATTTCAAGGAATGTGTGATGGCGGTTTAGAAGACGGTTGTTTGGCTGCCAGTCGCGACGACACAACAATTAACGCACTCGACGTGGTGAGTGATGACCTGATGACCCACCCCAACTCTCAACTCTTCTAACTAATCGCTTCCATTTCCATTTTAAATAGCTGCACGATTCTGGCTACGATCCAGGCAAAGCTCTACAAGCACTCGTAAAGTGTCCCGTTTCGAAGGGCATTGACAAGAAGTGGACCGAGGACGAAACGAAAAAGTTCATCAAGGGTCTACGACAATTTGGCAAGAATTTCTTTAGGATCCATAAGGATCTACTGCCACACAAGGATACACCAGAGCTGGTCGAGTTCTACTATTTGTGGAAGAAGACGCCCGGCGCCAACAATAATCGACCGCATCGGCGACGCAGACAGAGCGCCTTGCGTCGCAATCGTGTTACGCGCGCCAATAATACACCTCCCAAAAAGGAGGACACCCCGGAACCACAAGCTGCGACGACGGCGACGGCGGCGGCGTCGGCTGCAGAGACGGCGAATCGCTCATCGCCCGCTGTCTCCAAGGAGGAGAACAGTTCTCTCACCGAGGACGACGTCAGCGAGTGTGACAGTGATTCGAGTCTGACCAACAAAAGGGATGAATCACCATCTAGGATGAGGACTAGAAACAAACAACAGAATAATAACAACAACAGTAGTAGCGCCGCTGCAGCTGGTGGTGGTGGCAACTCCGCCGCTGCCGGCGCTGCCTCCGTCAACGCGTCTGGCAACAGCTCCGGCAAGGATCAATCCTCGGCCTCTGCGAACAACAACAGCAACGCCGTGGCGAACGGCAAGCGACCCAAACGCGGCTCCGATACACCGGACGCCGCATCAGCAGCCGCCGCCGCTGCTTGCGATAGCCCTAAGACGCCCACCAAGAGCGTGGCCGAGGGATCGGGCAATAAGCGCAAGGGCGGCAAACAGGATACGCCCAACAAGAAGAAGCGCACCGAAGCCGAGACCAACAACAGCAACAGTGGCGAGCAGGCGATCAACAACAGCGACGACAATGTCAAGGAGAAGCCGCGCAAGCGTCCCGACAGTCCGGTTGAGAGTATGAACTCGGATAGTCGACCCGATTCTGTGCTCGACGATGGCGAGTCCAATACAACCGATACGGATGGACGCACTATTGAGCAGCAGTCCAGCAAGGATAGTAAGGAGATCAACTGCAAGGAAGAGAACGCTGTCACGTTATCCGGCGATGTGGACTCCAAGCCCGAACTCAACGAGAAGTCAATCAAAACGGAAACTGCCTGTGTGGAAGACAGCAAGGATGCCATCAAGAACATGGATGAGGAAACCAACATTCAGGCACCCAGCAGTATACAGCCGCTTAGCATCAAGCCCGCGCACGTGGATGGTCTGCTCAAAGATTCCGGCTCCTTGGATGCGCCACCAGTTGTTGTTCCAGTTGCTCCGATCGCCATGAAGGTGCCCACAATTGCGACAGTGGAGGCGCTCAACGCGTCTGTTGATCGTGACCGCAAGGAAGCCATTGAGAAGATGGAGATATGCGAGAACGAGGCGGCTGCACGCGATCCCGAGCTGCTCAAGAAACTGGCCAGCATTAAACAGGAGACGTTGCCCCAACAACAGCAGCAACAGCAACAACAACAGCAGCAGCAACAACAACAACAACAGCAGCAGCAACAACAGTTGGTGGGCGTGCCGCCCGTGTCAGCTGCAGCATCTGGGCCAATGCAGGAAGCCGTTTACATTAAGAAGGAACCTATGGAAGACTCCATGGACGCCACATGCAATCAGAACAGCAACGAGCCACAAGATCTCAAGGTCAAAATCGAAATCAAAAACGAGGATCTGAAGATCAATGCCAGCGGACTGCCGCCAGTCAGCTCTGCGGGACCGCCACCCAATGCCCAACTGGGTGGGCTGCATCATAGTGCTGGCGAGAGCGGCAATCCGGAGCCACTGCATCTGCAGCATATGCCACATGGACCAACGCCACAAGCGCCTGCCGGTTACATCATTGACGGTCAGCTGAAGTATGGGCCACCCGGTCAGCCACCTCCGCAGCCGCCGCCACAGCTGCATAGCGATCCTGGCAGTGGGGGCGTGTCAGCGCCAGCGCCTCAGAAATATCCTGGCGATATGGAAATGAAGTACAATGAGGCGGCTGTCAAATTCGAGCCAAATGCTGGCAAATTTGCGCCACAGGAGCTGAAGTATCCGGTTCCCGCGCCGTTGGATGCGCTCAAGTACAGCCAAGAAATGCAGGCAGCCGCTGCTGCTGCGGCGGCCGTGGGCAAGTACGACATGAAGTACATGATCGAACAGCAGGGCAAATATCCAGTGGAGCTAGCGCCGCCCAAACCCGGCTACCAGGAGGCACTGAAGATACCCGATGTGAAGCCAGGCTTTGCTCATCTGCCGCACAACATTGGCTCGAGCCTAGACGGACCCGGCCCGCCGCACAAGTATGCGCCGGCGGGTCAAAGCGGTCCACCGCTGGATCAGCAGCCGCCGGGTGCTACGCCTCCGCCCGGCATTGCCATGCCCAAGCCGCACTATCAGCACGATGTGCAGACGCCGCCACTGGGGCGACCGTTCGAGCCAACAGGCCTTATGCTCAAGTACGGTGATCCGCTGGCTGCGAAATATGGGCCACCACAGCCGCAGGATCTCAAGTACCCGATGCCGCCTGTTTCGTCAGCCGGCGGGGAGAATCTGATCAAGGCTTCGCCATATGGCCCGCCGCCAGAGAGTCCCATCGATGCTTCGGCACGCTCGACGCCCGGCCAGGATAGCCAGGGCAGCAATAGCAATAGCAATTCGCAGCCTCCATCCTCCCAGCCGCAGCAGTTCCAGTCGCCACATCCCTCGCCGCACATGCCTTCGCCGGCTGGCGGCGGCCTGCCACCCGGCATGCATCCACAAAATCTCATCTCCCCGCACAGCCATGGACCACCGCCGAATGCTCCGGGCTCCGGCCCGGGTCCACAACCGCCCACGTCCTTGCATCAGCCCATCAGCTCGATGGCTGGTCAGGGACCGCCGGGCCTGCAGCACGGACTCCCACCGGGACCGGGTGGCCCGCACGCACAAATATCAATCGCCAATTCGCTGACGGGTGTCGTCACGTCGCTGGGCGCGCCCACAATGTCCACCATGGCGCCTTCGCATCCCATGCACCCGCACATGCATCCACACCAGCATGCGCATTTGCAATCGTTGCAAGCGCTTCACCGGCATCCTGATATGCCTTCGGCCATGCATCCGCATGCGCCAATGGCCATGTCGCTGCAGGCACCGGGTCCGCCGCCGCCGCACAGTCATGCGCATCCGCTGGGACCGAGCCATCAGCAGCAGCAACAGCCCGGACCGAGTCCGGCGGGAACAGTGCGCACGCCATCACCGGCACAGCAGCAGCAGCCGCCGCGCAGCATGCACGAACCGCTGCCCACGTCGCGTGAGCCGCCTGCGTCGCACACCTCAACGGCGCCAACGGGCTCGATGAGCGGCCTGAATTCGGGCCCAGGACAAGGTCCGGGACAAGGACCAGGACCAATGCAACATCAGTCACCGCATGCGCATCGCACATCTCCATTGCCGGGCTTGGCGCATCCGTCTGGACTCCTTGGCCATCCGATGCCTATACATCCACACTTGGCTCACCTGCCACCTGGTCATCCGGCACATGCAGCTCTGGCGCATCCAGGCCATCATCTGTTGTCGCATTCAATTGCAGGATTGAGCCATGGTGGCGGTCCCATTGCTCTCCTAGCGGGTCCCGGCGGACTGGGTGGCCTGCCTGAGTCGGCACTGAGCCGACGCACACCGCCCAGCCATCTGTCGCACCCGCATGCCTCGTCGGCGCCATCGACGCCGCACTCGGCGGCCATCTCGACGAGCATGGCGCTCAGCACCACACCCAATACGGTGCCCTCGTCCGCCTTCAGTCGCGCCAGTCCCAGCGTCCAACTCTCGAGTGGTGCCCCGCCAGCTGGCCCTGGTGGCAACAGTAACAGCGGCACGCCGAACAACTCGTCGGCAGCTGCCGCCGCTGCGGCCGCTGCCCATCGCGCCGCCTCGCCCGCCTCCAGTGTGGGCAGCCTAAGTCGGCAGAGTCCGCTGCATCCGGTGCCCCAGTCACCGCTAAGCCATCATCCGTCGTCGTCAGCGCTGTCTGCCGCAGCGGCAGCTGTGGCCGAACGGGATCGGCATGCACTGCTACGTCAGCAGTCGCCACACATGACGCCGCCGCCAGTGTCCAGCGCTTCGGGCCTGATGGCCAGTCCGCTGAGCAAGATGTATGCTCCACAGCCGGGTCAGCGAGGATTGGGTACGTCACCGCCGCCGCATTTGCGGCCGGGCGCTTCGCCGCCGGTTATACGTCATCCACAGATGCCGCTGCCATTGCCGCTGATTGCGCCAGGCGGCGGCATTCCGCAGATTGGCGTGCATCCTGGCCAGTCGCCGTATCCGCATCCGTTGCTGCATCCCTCGGTCTTCTACTCGCCGCATCATCACAATCCCTTCAACTCACCCTATGGCTATGCGCCATACGGACCTGGCTTCCCTGCCTACATGAAGCCGCCACCACCATCTGGGCCCTTGGATCCCGCCGCCGTTATGGCCGCTCACCATGCTGGGCTGTCGGGTCCGCCGCCACCGACACGCCAGGATGAGCAGAATGCAGCAGCTGCGGCAGCTGTGGCCGCCGAAAAGCAACACGCGGCGGCAGCAGCAGCGGCTGTGGCTGCTGCGCAACAGCAGCAGCACAAGACGCCCCAGCAACAGCAGCAGCAGCAGCAACAACAGCAGCAACAGCAACAACAACAGCAGCAACAACAGCAGCAACAACAACACCAGCAACAGCAACAACAGCAGCAGCAACAACAACAACAACCTGGTGGTCCGCCACAGAATAAGCCACCGACGCCAAAGACGCCGCAGGGACCAGGAGGTGTGGGTGTTGGCCTAGGTGGTCCCGGCACGCCCTCAGGTCTGCCGCCTGGCGCCTATCCGGGCTCTCACATACCAGGCTATCCGCCGCCGCCGCATTCATCGCCGTTTGCGCCGCAAGATGGACAGCAGCATGGCATGAAGCCGACCTCCCACATGGATGCGTTGCGTGCACACGCGCACTCAGCAAATTCTGCAGGATTGGGCAGTGCGCATCATTCGACAGAGCCATGTGAGTGTTGAGAATTGAGCAAAAGTTTGAAAATCTATTATTAATATTGATTTCTTCTCGTCTTTTTTTGTAGTACCCATAGACATTGAGCCCGATCCAGAGCCCGAGATACCCAGCCCCACGCACAACATACCGCGCGGACCCAGTCCTGAGGCAAAGCCCGACGATACAGAATGCCATCGCTCGCAATCGGCCATGTCAGTATCTAAAGATGTGACAATCTATTTGAGCTGTAAATTATTTATATAAAATGTTTATTTTGTAGCTTCGTGCGTCACATCGATCGCGGCGATTACAATTCGTGCACGCGCACGGATTTGATCTTCAAACCAGTTACGGATTCAAAATTAGCGCGCAAGCGTGAGGAACGCGATCGCAAACTGGCAGAGAAGGAGCGCGAGCGAAGACAGGTGAGCATCAGGAGCTGCTCCAGAATATTATTGATCCCTATAATTATTATCTCTCTTCTATACCCCAGCAACAACAGCAGCAACAACAGCAACAACAACAGCAACAAGCAGCTGCCGCACAGCAAGCCGCCCAGCAGGCCAAGATGAAGGCGGAGCTAAAGCCTCCATATGCGGATACACCAGCGCTTCGTCAATTGTCGGAGTATGCGCGTCCACATGTCGCCTTCAGGTGAGCGTCGAGTGCTTGCAAGAGTATTTCTCTATACGTTGAGTCTTCTTTGAGTTGATTGATTGTCTATTATACTCTTTGTTAATGTAGTCCGATTTTTTTTGTAGTCGTTGATTATCGCGTTTGTATTGTAATAATTTCCATTTCGATTTCAGTCCTGTTGAGCAGATGGTGCCTTATCATCATCCAATGGGCCCCATGTATAGCAGAGAGAGGTACAGTACCTAGTACAAGCCTGCCAAAATCCTCATCTCAAAGCACACATCATCACCCATCACCTCTCCACACACACGCACACGCACTCACACTCATATTCTCATTGATAACCGAACTCCTTCCATATGCTAACCTACATAATTGACGCTTATTTCAAACGCACGTCCAAATTTATGCATTACTTTCTAATCCATTTGCTGCTTTTTTGACATTTGCCATTTGCCATTTGCCTTCCTTAACCAAAATCCTTGACAAGATATTAAATCCGTTTCTGCTTCTCCAAATTGTAGGCCTATACTCATGCTTCCAACCTTGACTAATTACAGAGAATTGGAGGAGATTAAGAATGCACAAGCGGCTGCTGCAAGTCAATCGCGATTGGATCCTCACTGGATGGAATACTACAGACGGTAAGACTAGAAATTCGTCTGATGCTCTCAAGAAATTGTAACTCACTCTTCTCATCTCTTATTTTCCTTACAGTGGCATACATCCCTCACAGTTTCCGCTGTATGCGAATCCGGCTATATCGCAAATGGAACGCGAACGTCTGGGCATACCGCCGCCGCATCATGTTGGCATGGATCCGGGCGAGCATATGGTGCGTATCAATTGCATGGCCATCTCTCATCTTGTAAACCAAACTTGAAACTCAAAATCCACTCATATTCACAAAATCAATCGTATTTGGAAAAAGAAAAAACAAAATCAAAACAAACACATTTTAAAGAAAACGAATTCAGTAAACATCAACGCATCAATCACTGTCCACTTGTCCACTTGTCAGCTCAATTAACCATTGATTTAATGAATCAATAATAATTATAATAATGCTATATATTTAGGTACATCATATGTCCATGTCCAAGCACGCGTGCTAACAAATTGCCAATTGTTGCGTCCGTCTATTTCTTTGCTCTTCCACCCGCTAACCCCATTTGATTGTCATCCAGTCGGTGCTAACACGCATTATCCACAATTTCACATTTCGCAAACTCCCGCTGTTCCCACTTACCAAATGTCGCATCTTTGTTGCAATCAGGCTCTCCATATATCTCTCAGGCAGCACTCCTGGCTCTTTTGAAACTATCAACGATATTCAATAATTTTCAGATACGATTGACGAGAGAATATCATGCACACTCTCATACTCATTTACATTTGCCTTTGCATCCACAGCCGCAACCACCGGAGGCCGGTTTCCAACTGCCACGTGAGTTTGTATATCCGCTGCGTTAATCAAATCACAAACGAAACTCAATTTTTCTCTCGCCTTTTATCTATTTCTCTGCACATAGCGAATGTTGGGCAATATCCGCGTCCAAATATGCTTATACCTAGGGAGCCGCACTCGGACGTTTTGCTGAGGATGTCTTATGCAGATCAACTACAGGTTTCCCAAATCCCATTTCAATATTCCTAACTGATTAATTACATATATACAGTATTTACAGGCCGCCGAGTTTCAACGGCAATCGCTGCACGATCAATACTTTAGGTGAGTACCATTCAGCATCCACTCGAGTGGATAAAGTAAAGATAATAGCAACAACAACAACAACAACAACAACAACAGTCATCAACAGTCAATCATTCGGCTCATTTGTTCATCTGTATTTGTGTGACTTTATGACTTTTGGTTATTGTTTTTGTGTTTTATATTTCTCTTTTCATATTTCTTATCGTTATCATTTGTGTTTGTATATATATTTTGTATCTGTATCACGCCCACCTTTCTATTTCTATCCCACAACAGACAACGGCCCAGATAAGTGGACCAGCCAGGCAGAAGGCAGAATCCCAAAAGCAACTGAACAAAGAAAATACTCGCAGCCCGGCCGGCTGTGAGGAAAATGCTTTGTGTGATTTTTGTGTTCAAACGTTTACATTTTGCTTTTCAACAAAAAACAACAACATCAACAACTATAACAACAGCATCAACAAATGAAAAAGATCAACATTCATATTTTATATAGCAATAGCAATGGTCCCTTTATATATATATAAACAGATATGTATATCGTGTTTCCAAGCTATATAAATATATAACTAACAACTTTAAGTTGTGCAGCGCTTTGTCCAGTTTTTATGTAAAAAGTTAGTAAACTTTTTAATTTATCATATCCATATGCATACCACATACTATCATCTGTATACACCGATATCCTTATGTTAACTATTTTCTAATATGTATTTCCATTGCTCTACAGAAATCAACTACGTTAAGTGTCCTCCAACTGGGCAGCTGAGACGATTCACTTTATGAACAAGGAGGGAATCGCAAATTATAAATCAAATGGGAAACCAACTGACGAAACAAGCAAAGAAAACATGATGGTCGCAATATTTTATAAGTATCGTCTTTATAGTGTATAGTGTTAAAAAATTCTAAACAAAAATTGATTGAGAGAGGGAGAAAGAGAAGCGTGTTAATTATCGTTTAAGCTTACGAGAATTGATTAAGGCAAATGGAACAAACTTAGCACACAAATTTTTAAGGTTTTCAACTGCGGAATGTGCAAAACATTTTTCCAAACTATAGCAGCACTTTGATAATACCCTATGACTAAACACTAAGCTCTATTTCAAATCAAATTAATTAGACTTTTGGAATTAGCTAAATACAAAAACAAAAAACAGAGCAAACCAAAATACAACAACAAATGAGAACTTGCTATTGAAGTATATATATATGTATATACGGGACGTGATTTGTATTGAATGGTAATAATCGAGTCCAAGAAATAGGCCGATAGCCAAGTGCACTTTTTTGCCGATCAACCACTGTCAGTCGATATATGTATGTATCTATATATATATATATATGTAAAGAATGTATTGTACAAAGGGCTTTCTAGACAACTGCAACTGAAACTATTTTGACATCTCATTCGCTGAGAACTGTATATGTAATTTAAACTTAATGTACTTCCAGCCACAATTGAACTATATGTATTTCGTAGTGTTAGTGCGCTTATTACTGCTTAGTTTTGATTTATATAGTAATCCTTTTATAATATGTTTTGGCTAGCTTGGCTTACTTACTACTCATTAATTTATTATTTTATTTGGCTTAACTCTAGTATTATATTATCAACAAAAAGAAAGAGAAAAAGCAAACAACAGAAACAAAAAAGGAAAAGCAACAAAAACGTGTTTTGTATAAAGTTTCATAACAAAAACTAAAAAAAAAAAATATTTCATAAGTAAAAATTTTAATTGTGTGAGTTTTAAAAATTTCTTAAAGCCCCCAAATGCAATGCATGCACTGCATATGTATATCTATATATACATGTATTTATATATATGTGGGCAGCATGAGCGTTTGTAGCAGCTGCAATATTTTGAGTGCTTAATTTAGTAATTTATACACAATATATATATATATTAATTATATGAGCAGCATGCATTAAAACAAATAATAAATATATATTTCATTAACAAAGAACAAGAATGGATTTATATTAAATTTAAGACCAACGCAAAACAAAATGAAAAACAAAAACACTAAACAAATGTAATATTAATGCGTGCATAATACTATAAACAAATTACATATTTTTAAATACAATTTTTTATTTCACATTTTGAATATACACATTATATATATATAAATATACATATATACAGCGTTTATTGTAGAGTTTTGCGAGCATATTTAAAAAAAGAAAAAACAACAAAAAAAAAAACACGAAAGCTGAAAACCAAGCACACAAACAAAATAAATATGAGCCACATCATTTGGCACAGTTTAATTTTTAAGATTGTAAAGTAATAAATCCAGGCGTACATATTTATATATACATATACAAAATGAAAGAAATAAGAAATGGAATGCAGCTATATATGCATATGCTAAATATATATAGTATATATATTTCACACAAAACAATTCGATGATAATGATAATACAAAATAAATTATTAAAACAAAAAACCTGTAAAAACTAAGTAAAGCAAAATAAAATTAGTTACATTAGTTACAAATCCAAGCAACGTTTCTTTCATTAACTGTTTCATGTTGGCAGCAATAGATAAAGAAAGCAACCAACAGCTCTTTGATGCGTTTAAATAAACAATTTGAAGAAAAGATATGTGTTGTTTAAATTCTTCGTAAATTATAATAAGTTATTGTTTGTCGGCTCAAGTTTGCAGCTCGTTTTGTTGATATCAACTGATTCGCTTGAAGTCGTCTGTGATCTTAGCTGACAGCCTTCACACCCTTACATCCCGAACCAATTGAGAATGAGTATATGAAGTCTATGTTTTCTAGAAAGTAAAATCAAGGTCAGCAGACTACTCCGATAAGGTTCGAATTCGCAGCCTATTCAAACTGGCAAGTAGAATCTAAACTGAGTTATGCTTGTTGCTTCTAGTTATAGCATATTAAGTTATCAGTTACTATATAAAGTATAGCTAATAATGTGTAAGTGCTAGCTCCGAGTCGGCGACTTCCGCATAAGAAAAAGTCTTGTAGCCTTCGTTTCAATGTACAAATTAAGCTTTAAGGCTTATTTCAGAAATATTGTTATATTATTACAAGAGTAAATACTTTCGATATTATTTACTCGCCAGCCCCATTCATCAATCATTGAACCATGCCGTCTTTCCTTACATCACTCATGGAATACTTTGCAGTTGATGGAAAACTTTTTTCCTTTTTTATATAAACAAGGTCATTAGATATCGTTTAATACCCTAACAGAGAGACATTGTACTCTGCTGATTGTGTAACGCCGGTCTAATGGATCTTATCTAACCCAATGCTTAACTGAATTTACTTTTTTTTTAAATCACACAGATAATTTTCTAAGCCCCGATGACAATAGATAAGAGACAGTTTAAGCTGTTGAGAATTTTGTTTTATTTAATTATTTATTGACAGACACGTATATCAATATACATACATAAATATAGAGTTTACTTATATAGAGAGCATTAGCTCGTAAATCACAAGGTGCAGTGGCATTATAATATCGAAGCAAGGCATGAGAATGGAATGAAAGAGCATAAATAACTTATAATTACAAATGCTCACAAAACACTTGAGTGCGTGTGCGTGAGTTTGAATGTATTCATGAATAATCAATCAAATAAATAGAAGCATTGCCATGTGCGCTGCATAAATGTTGAATGAACCTGCTGTGCTAACTCTTAATACTTAAAGCATTTGTTTATTACTCATACATAAATGGGCACGTGAGCTGGGGATGGGATGCGTGGCGAAGCGGGGGCGTTGGCATGGCCTGAGCTCATATTAATTTTAGACATGTGCCTGGAGTATTGGGTCAAGTTCCCAGTTCATCCTTGGCTCGTTCTCGGCCCAAATATTTAAATTGTCGACACACAAAGCAGCTAAGCAGGTAGAGCTAAATTACGGGGCTTAATTAAAATGTTAAGCATGCGAGTGCGATGCGATTTAATACAAAACATTTGCGCGCAATAATGGCCAACCCAACCCAGCTAAGCCCTGTTCAGCCCAGCCCAGCGCCACACAGCTCTAATTAAAAGCCACTAAAACAGAGTCCTTGACAAGCCGAACAACAGGCAGCAAATGCCAGCAAACATTGCACCGAGTACACTGCACGGCAGGCCGCCAGTTGCATTATCCGCATCCACGAAAGGTATCGAGCTCCAGGGGATATTTATATCATCTATGGTCGGCTCATTGCGGTAAACGATGCGATCATTGAGCGGCTGGGGGGGACGGAAATTGTTCTTCAAATGATCATCGTTGGCGGTGAGCAGACGAAAATGACTTAGCTATGCGAAATAAATATATATATATTTAAAATAAATACCATAAACATACAATTCATTTAGTCTAACCTGATATTCCGATATGGAGATGGGTTCACTGAAATCTATCCAAACCACCTCCTCGGCACAGGGCGGCGTTGTCAACGAGCCTTTGTAGGTGTAGTAGCCATGCAGGTGCGTGCCCAAAAACTTGTGCAAAGGCAAAGGATTCTTCAGATCCACAGACTTGCCCTTGCGATCTATCGAGCCCAGCACCTCGGCAAATTCTTTATAGTTGGGATTGTCTTCAGCCGTAATCTGTTTTATATTAATTTATAAAAGATATAAGAAAAATGCAAAATTTTACAACTTTCCCAATTACCTGAAAGAAAAATGCCAACACCGTAATGCCATGATCCTTGTTCAGGGCACTTTGAAAGTCCGGATAGTCCAGGCTGCGCATGACAACATGCAGCTCCGCGGGATAGGCATGATTGTCAATCAGATCCTCGCTGCCCACCGTGTCGTTCTCGCCCCAATGGAAATGGAACTGCTCGAACTGATAGAATGTCTTGCGCTCCAATGGGCCGCCCTTCACGCGCGGCACCTTGTCCTTGTCAAAGTCCATGGTGACCAGGACCGTGTGTCCGTTGTTGGTCAAATGGACTCGATTGGGCGTTACATCAATATTCTCGTAGTTGAGTCTCGAATATGTCTTGAACTTCACATTCAGCACATTGATATTGATGGGACTCTGGAATTTACCGCTGCACTTCTGGTAATCGTCGCCCCAATGTTCCGGCCCATGTTTCCCGCCATAGCCGAAATCTTGAGCCAACGTCACAGCAGCTGTAATAAATGAGACGCGTTTAGAGGGTGTGATTCACTTGTTAATTGCCTGGACAAGCGTAGACGTTGACGCCGTTTGATCACGGTGACATCGGCGACAAATTGACAAATATTTAATTTCTTTCGTTGCTATTTTTGGCCAGTTCAGGGATAGCCAAAAATAACCCTATTATTAACCTTAATTGAACGTTCAAATAAATTAAACTTTCGTTGTTTATCTTTTGAATTTGCCGACTGTCGCCCTAATTGGACAAGCCTACACTGCACAACGTGATTGTGATTTGCGTAGGCCGTGCAAATGAACTGAGTGTTATATGAATCATAATGTGGTGATTGTGTTGATATTGATATGATTGCATTATATTATATTATACACAACTATCAAAGAGTTGTTTATTATGTAATGTAATATATAAATGTGATAAAATATCATTGATAAGTGAAGATGTTATATGTGTACTATTGAAATTTGATCATGATAATATTAATATTGGCGTTTCTCTTCACATAGCCATAACTTAAATGATCAAATTTATTGTGGCATTTTTTTTTTTGTTTCTCTTTTGTATATATCAATCATCTAAAGTTTAACGTTGCAGCACAATGTCTTTTTATAATTAAATTCTTGTGCTGCTTTCCACTTTTGCTGATAAAGATAAAGATATCTAAGGCACTGTTATATAATATAATCTACAGAGAAATGATCGTATGTCTCTAAAGTATATATAACTGAACGACTTTAATAAGTTGACTCGAAAAAAGTACATTTCTTAGTCTGCTTCTATGTAAGCCAGACTCTGGGCCTAAGAGCTATCATAATAGAATTTTGCATAGGCTGAATAAAAAATGCTTAAGAATTATGGCAATTTTTTACTATTTAATTTACACTTACTATTATTTTTTTTATGTATTTATTTAATTATTTATTTTAATTTATTCATTTCTAAGTAAAGGCTTTTCTATATGTTTTCCATTAAAATCCATCAGCTAAATAGATAAATAAATTTAGAAAAAAAAGTTGCGTTACTTTCTGAGTAAACCTCGAATAAACTGTTCTAAAAGAGTTCCAACCTGGACTACACCTGCTACTACAGCCTTTTCTTATCAAGAATACTAAGAGAAATGTGTTTTAGCATCAATACAAAAAGATCTAACTTAATAGACAATTAAAATGCTAAGCCCACAAACTCTGTTATTGAGTGTACTTGGAGGGTTTTATTTCAAGAAAATGAGCTATTTAATCAGGGACAACGAGTACGACCTATTGGCAGGGGGCAGCGTGTAGCATGTGTCATGGCTAATTGTTGCTTCAATTAGCAGTGATTAAGTAATAATTATCGCGTCAAATAGTATTTGCTATTTCGCTTTAAGTGAATGAAGCGCACTTCCCTGAACTGCTTTGTCGATCTATTCGACAAATGATTTAATTGTCTTTTCTAAATGTTCGTTCGTTTCGAGTTGTTGTTCCTATTGTGAACAGCTCAAATTATATATGTTGATTTATAGTTTTTATTGGAATTTTAAGTGTTAAGCGGAATTTACGCAAGCGCTTTGAAAATGTTTATTATTATTGGCCATAAACAAAGTGTGTTCCACTTGTGACAACAGTTAATTAGCCAAGTCGAATTGTCCAATTTCAAACTTAACACGCAAAACAAACAAACAACAAGATAGAGAACAAAAGCCTTGCTTAATGTATGTTCAAGTAATTGTTGCATTCATATTTCCATTCTATTTCTGTAAGTGGATAACTACTTCAAATTCGCGGCCATTGTTTGACGCTCGCTCGATTCACGATTCGGTTCGCACTTCCGGGGCATGAATAGTCCGCGGACACGTCAACCAACATTCGCTATTCGCCATTCGCTGTCGAGCCATCCAAGAGAAAAGCAGGTGAGCTTAATTGCAGATTAGATTTATGCGATTGTCTGCTTTTGCAAATTGATGGCACGGACACGGTAGAAACGTGTTCTTGTTGCTGTACACTGCTCGCTAAAGGCAATTAAAGGCGAGCATATTCGAATTATTTTCTGTTGTATTGTTTTGAAGTTAGAGACTGGAAAATTGCCATGAATTTTGGCAGTTAAATGCTTAAAGATTATTTTAATATGCGCTCAAGGGGCGTGGCAAATGGAAAACTATTATATAAAAGTTATTATTTGATGACTGTTTTTAAATTTAAATTTTGTAATATATACATATATTTATGGCCCTATATCTAAGAAAAATGTATGCATAGCTACGTCTAAGATCATCTTATCTAATCTGCAAAAACTACAACAAAATACTGCACTAGAAACCCTAAGCGAAGCAAATGCATTACACTCTACTCTATAGATCGATGTGGAACTAAGAATATGCTCGCGCTATGAGCGTAGTCTACATGAAATATGAATAGTATGTTAATAAAATAAATAAGAAATAAATAAATAAATAAAAAATAAATAAAATAAATAAATATTGACAGTATTTTAAAAATATAGGCATATCAAAATGTTCAATTTATCAAGCGAGTATCATGCAGTCGACTACCTCCAATTTGACTTATTCTTGTACTTGTTTATTATATTTGTCGATGGCGACAAAGAGATAATTTGAACCAGTTTTTGAACTTGCGGCGCGTCCTTGACACGGGCATGCATCTAACTCAATAATATATGCAAAATGAATTCTAAATAAACGTCAGCTAATGTGTTTTATTTAGTGTAATTTACTGCACTCACACACACACACAACGAATTCAACTTTACAAAACAGCTCTAAAAATTGTTTAAATATTTGCAAATTAATCCAAGTTTGTTTGCTGATTATGATCGGTGTCTGCGTCTAGTCAGCGCTTTCTTTAACTATAATTAACTAATTGTTTCAACAGCAGATCTCAACACAATTGCTTAGCTCACCAAAGGTCAAGATCAGAGGCCACAGAACACTTTGTAGTTGGCTCCACATTTCAGTCTGATTTATTTTCTTATTTTTTTTTTTTTTCGCACTTAAGCTCTTAAGACTCGACCACTGGCACGGGCACGGGCACGGGCACGGGCACACTCTCTGTCAATTAGTCAGTCTTCCAATTTGTCAGTCTGTCAAGCGCTGTTCACCCGCCAAATGCGGTCGCACAACTGCGGTTAGGGCCCGATTGTCGCCGAAACTTATATCAACTTGTCTAAAGGCAGTTGACGCCTGTTGTTACAGTCGTTGTTGTTGTACTTTTTTATTTTTTACTCAATGCGCTGCGATTCGAGTCAAATTGAAACTTGAATCGGCCCTCGCTAATATTGATTCAATTAGATTGTCAGCGGTTGCCCGACACATTGACAACAATGCGGAGATAAATTTTTCTAAAGGTTTTACGAAGCTTTAACAAGGATATTTCCTTAAAGAATTTACAAAAGGGAATTGGCATTAAGTAACCCACATTCATTAGGAAATTCACATTGATTTTGAAAATTTCAATTTCTACAAATGAACTTATTTAACATTCATACCCGATCAAAATCCTACAAGAGCTGGCTTCATTTAAGCTTGAAAGAGAGGCACAGCCAATTAATTCAAAGAAAATCATGAACAGGAAATTGTTACTCATAAAATAAACGCAACTTTTCAGACAGAGGCTTTTTCATTCGTCGTGTAATCGAATATACTTTAATAAAAAAATGAAATACTCATCATCATATCAAATGTGGCTTCCATGAAATTGAGTAATTATTAAGGTTTCGTGAGAACCCCTCTATCAATTCGTATTGAGCAAATTTAAGTCTTCATTTTGATTGAGCATTACGAAGCTGACAATTTATATTATGCTCTCTTGCGAACTGCTGCATATTCATTTAATTGCATGCGTAAAGCAGTGAGATCTGATTGGTTGACTGTTGGCCTCTGTTAATTGCTCAGCTTATGTTACGAGATTGATATTAACAGAACAATAATAAACACTGTTACGCTCAAGCTGGCTCTTAAAATTCTTTCGAATGTTAAAGTATCATATTAACAGGGTTATGCTAAATGCCCAACTGTTAAGTTAGACAATTCACAAAGTTCATCACTGTTAGTACATTTGAGTTTTGCCATGCGAACAGAGTTATGTTAAGAGCGCCGCTGTTAAGGTGAGCAATTGAAAATGCAAATTTATCTTTGACAGCTGATCTGACAAAACAAGCGCTCGTAATCTGATGGGAACGTGTGCTCTTATCTCTGCCCATAATCATTAAAATTTTTACATTACTTACGTTGATTGCATTGCGTTTATCTTGTACACAAAATAGTCGAGCGAATAAGAAATTGGTATTGACAGCTCACCTCACTCTTTCTCAGCTACCTCTCTCTAGCCGCATTGTGTGACCTTAATGTCGCCTGCATTACAGCCCGTTTCTCCCTTGCATTTAACAACTTGTTTGCATTATTGTAAGCCTCAATCCCCCAATGGTACAATTTGGTTATAAAAAATGCATTTTTCGAGTGAATTTGACTTTGATATGGCATTAATCAATATGCATTCTCATTAAAACTTTTACAATGATACCGAAAGGTAACAGCTTTTCAGAGAATTTCATATTTATTAAATTGAACTCAAGAAATGTCGTCACATGAGCCATCGCTGAGCCACTGAGCCGCTGACTCATTAAATACTGCTGGGCTTTTATTTATTTATTTTTTTATTCATTTTGTCATTTCACTTTTCAACAGAAAACTCATTTGTTTATATAAATATTTAGTACGATCTACGCGCGTAGTTCGTGTGAATGCCAACTCCAAAACAAAGGCATAATTGTTTGGCATATGCGTATCGATATAGTATATACAAATATATACTATATATCTATCTAGATACACATATACCCACACACACACACACACGAGTAATGCCCATTCAACACTTGAACTCAATGGCTGTAACTTGGGTAACCAAAATTGCATTTGAAATTGATATAACTTTTTCAGCTCGCATGAATCACGGCTAGCTTTCTTTTTCAGCCAAAAATATTAAAAAAAAAAAAGGAATTTATTTGCCCATGAATTTGTTTGCGTCTGTCTATATTATATTTCTTGGATAAAAAAAATTAATATTTGCTCTTTATTTACAGCATTGGAATCTGCCCAAATGGAATAACGGCTTCAAATTATATTCATAGAGATTAGAATTAATTTTATTATGATATTTGAAATATAATATGTGTCAATTGCATTGCAAACTACTAAAAATTTTTGTTTGCCTACTGCATTTCAGCAGGTTCTCAATATTTTTAGAAACAGGGCTGACTGAACGCTATCGATTCACATTTAAAATATGAATAAAGTTAACCATTTCTTTATTATTATAATGAAAGCGAAACTTCATTCAGTTGTTAAATAATTTATCAAAGTTCAGGCGAATAGAATTTGGTAAAAGTTGGAAAAGAATTTAACATATGGAAATTTTTGCTGCATACTTTTAGGTACACAAATTTGTAGTGAACTCGGATAGAGCTGAGAAAAGTAACATATACCGTTGCAGCAGGACAATCTTCAGATTATTATTATGAAAAATATGCGGATTCACTAGAAACTAGCAAATATATATACATAAGTAAATACGCGTAATGATGATAAATTTAATTGAAGGAATGAAAGTCTGACATAGCTCGAGCAAAGGCTACCTTAGCTTTATGGCTGCTAGCAAAACACTTACTTTTACTTATTTACTTTACTTATTTGTCACACTATGAGCGAAGTCCGCCAAGAATTTCATTCTTACCTCTTTAGATTGTTTCTGACACTAATGACTTTGTGCGGTTAATGGCAATGACGGGGCGTAGTGTAAGTGCTTTCTAAAAAGCTTTCGAGTTTAACTCAAATAATAGTAAGCAGCATAAGCATATATGTATGTGTGTATGTGTGCATGTGTATAAGTGTGCATATATGTGCATGTATTTGTGGACATATGTAAAGCGTGTGCTCCACTTTTAATTTTGCGACTTGTTGAGCAGCCGCGTCGTCGTTATACGACAGCAGATTTACTGTGTTAAGCTCTTCATGCTTTTCCATATCTTTGGTTTGATTGAACGAGCACAGATGCTTTAAAGCCAGAGCAAAAACAATTATCTTAAGCTGGCGCTATTGGCATATGCTGAGCTATAAAGGAAAGTTTTGCATACAATACATGTATAATAATGCGGATGAACATATGGCAGTAGGCAACAGGCAGTTTGCAATGAAACAAGTAAATAATCAAGATATATTAATAGCATATATTTATCTCTGTAATAGGGCAAGCCATAGTCAGTCAGCGTACATTTCCATCGGTTGTTAATTAAAGTTGCAGCAGTCAATAATTGCGGTGCGCTTTGCTCAATTGACACAGATTGCATTGATGAAGCGTAAGTAAAACAGAAAACAGAAAACAGCAAAGGCAAACAGATTCGTATTTGAGCTTAACTCGTATGGATGTTGTGTTATTGTTAATTGCGTCAATAAATTATACCAAATATAATCAGATGCGAAATTTTAAATATTGAGTGTGTGCGCGTAATGTTCATTCAAATGTAAAATTCCAATTGGAAATGTCAACGGTCGAGAAAGCCGACACTAACCAAAGGACTGTGGCTGCCAGATGACACGCGCACGTACCGGCCATAAACTGTAAATGAAATACGAGTAACTATGTCCTGATTTACCAACATATGAGTCTAATCCGGCCAATAACAACAACAACGAGTGTGTGGACAGGCATTTATTGCGCTGCTTATGAAAGCATCATCAGAGCAAAGAGAATTTAATTGCATGACTTATAGCTGAGCTAGAAATTGATTCAATTTCTTTTTGAAATTGGTATGCACTGTTCATTGAATTGCGAAAACTTGCCACAAGTCTTGTAAGATATTAAAGCTCTTTCCCCATTGAACTCAACTTTTTTTCTTTGTTAGGCACAACTGTCAAATGTTCGTCATACGTTAAGTAATTGAGTTTGTCAGGCTGTCACATTTAAGCCGCATTTGGGCAGGTTATCTGCGGCACATGCTGACAACAAAACACTGTTCTTATCAGGATTCGTTGGCTGCGATTTAAGAGCGCTTACAGAGAGCACAGCAGCCACGCAGCACACACTCTCGCTCTCGCTCTCTCTCTGTCTCTCTTTGTCTGCAGTCGTCTGCACAGCATCCCATCGCTGAGCAACAATTTTCATTGATAAAAATGCTGGCAGCTGTGTCCTGTGCCTCAGTCGAACGCGAGCCTCACCACTGGCTGTTACAGTCAGTCGCTAGCAGCAGGTCGAAGCTCCACATTTTGGCGCCTTTTCATCGAATCGAGTCAAACAGTTATTAATTATGATCCTGTGTGCGCTGCTTGTGAGTTATTTGCGCGGATTTTAATTAATATTGCGTATACGCCGCGTCACCTGCGCAAGCAAATTGAAATTGCTGTCTCATCAAAGCAAATATTTTGTGACATCAGCTGAAAACATTTCACATCTATTTATAAAATAAAATATATTTTCCGCGTCCAATTGGCGCCAAATAAAAAAAATAAATAAAGAAAGAAAGAAAATAAAACTTTTATGTGCACCAAAGGGCGAAAATTACACGAGGAAATCTGAACGAGATTTGCTGCTGACAGAGGTAAATAGTTTCTGAACAAAAATTCGCCACTGGACTCCAGAGAAACCATAAATAATAATGTAACCAGAAGGAAAACTTGTCGCAAAACTTTCCCGAAAAGATAAGCCACAGCGTATTTATATTTCACAAGTTTCCCAAGACTACAAATTGCTCCAAGTGCTGTGAAAAAATATTTAATTTATTTCGCACAAAAATGTTGCAATTTTTCTACTATCAAATAGAAAATACCATGCATTAAACATATAAAAATGCTATACATATATGAATAACAATTTAGTTAGTCGAGCGAACGGAAATTTTTGCTGATTGAGAGTTTGATTGGGATAACTGACGAAATCATAGTTCGACTCTTGCCAATCAGGCGAACATTCAGGCTCGCATTCTTGACTTTTAGTTGCGCATCTTTGCCAATTGAAGCGAAATATTTTATGTATTGCTGTTGGCAAACAACACACATTACGAAGCTGCATCAATTTAAATATGTTGACAGCGAATGCATTCGGAATTTGCAAAAGACCAAAGCTAAAAGCTAATGTATATAGTAGAGGCTAGGGGACTCTACAACTCTTTTGTTTGTCTGTGACACACCTGAGTGGACGTTGGACGTGAGCTTTGTAGCATTTATCAAGTTCTTGTAAACAAGTCCTTGCCAGCTGCAACTGCATTAAGTGGCCGGCCGGCTCACTCGGCCTTAAAGGAGGATGCACGCTGGAGCACCGTCTGGGGCGCACTTGGCCACAATGTACTGAGCTTGGAGCACACACTCAAGCTGCGACATGTGAGCCCATTGGCAATTGTACAACATTCATACGAGCTGACTACTGAGCTTGGTTATGTTAAAGCTCAGCCAACGAACGGCTAGCATTAAATCTGGCCATGTACAGCATTTAGGACTTGGAGTGCCTGTTGATGGCGGTGCATACAATATCTATACTTTGGCCTTGAGCCACACACGTTAAGTGGACTGCAAAAAAAAAAAAAAAAACTATTAAAAAAAAAAACAAACAAAAAAGCATTGCATTTAAGACTTGGCAGCTCGTCTAGCCCAACGGCAGCTGCTGGCGCTGATGACTGCAAAAATTTGCCTCACATAAGTGAAAAATAGTAAAAATGAGAACTGGCGTGAGCATAAATCAATACCTAGCTTATAGATGAGAGGGTTATGACTGTAGTACACTGAAATCGTGGCATTTTACATGCGTCCAACCTTAGCTGAGGCTTAGCTCGACATAACTCACTTCAAGCACCCACACAGATGCACACGCAAATGTCTCACACACGCACACACACATTGAGCTCAACGCATTGCCTTTTCTTGGCAGTGTAAATTCAATTTGAAGCGCAAATTTTGTCTTTATAAATCATTTCCACTCTAAACTATATTTACCTCAGTCACAAATGTTTGTATTTTTATTATATTTTCAAGTTTTATTTTAAAAATCTGGAATGTTGCACTGGGTTGAGACCAACTGCTGCAACTTGTTCACGCTGCAATAATACATAAAATGTTTTGCTAAATCTCAAGAGCGAGGCTTCAATTATTTAGCTTGGACATAATGTATTTAGAGGCTAGCGTTGTCTTAGAAATTTGAATTTTTAAATTATTTTTGCTTGATCTAGTTCTATATTTATAATAATTGATTACAGGTAATACATACAGAGCTCACCAATATGTGTTAAATAAATCTCTTTTACGCGTTAAGAACACAAAAACTCAAAGAGATCAACCGATTGCGTCGGTTCCTCTACTAGTTCGTTCGCGATCGGACCGATACCTCTTTTTAGTTTCTTGTGTATGTATTGGTGCGTATGCGAGAGTTGTCTAAGACAACTTGTCTTCGGTGCATCAATAGCTTACGTGAGAGGGAATGTGTACTTGTGTATGTGATTGAGAAGACTCTTATTGTGCGAACGTCAATCGCATCGTTTCCCAAACAATGTTCGTCCCACGAATTGTTCACACGAGTTGCTCAACGCAACGCGCTCAACGCAACGCACTCATCCGAAAACCAAAACGAAAAGAACTGAAGGTTCATGCACAGAGAGAGTGCGAGGGAGTCTGATTCTTTTTGGTTGATCATGTGAGCAGAGCGTGATTGCTCAAGCGGTTTCCAATTATTTGCAAGCTCTGAGAGAAAACGTACATGATTAACAATATTTATAAAAATTAATCAATTATAATAGCAATAATATTTTTCCTTCTCAAAATTTCCCTTTCTAAATCAAATAAGTATCAATTCCAAATAGACGTGCAGCACGCAAAACATTAATAAACACTTCCTTTACTTCCTGAATAATCAATAAAAAAGAAAACTGACTAAAAAAGGTTTCAGTCATTTCAATTTAGAAAACAGTTTCCCAGTGCCGCTGTTCGCCCTTTGAACTCCTGTCGTTAATCAACGTATTTTTTCAAGCAGAATTTTACAACAATATTTTTAGTTTAAAGCGTTGGCTAAAAAGCTCGTTCATTTTGTGCGCATTTCATAATGCATAAGCGATGTCGACATAACCCGAGCGCACATCAACTAAAACGGGCAAAACTAATCCACAGTCAATTTTGAAATTGGTGAATTTTAAGCTTTAAGCTGGGACTTAGTTTAAAATTTAAATTTATTATTGCAGCTTATTTATATTTTTATGCAACAATCTGCGCATAATTTTTATTTTAATAAATAATTCAGGAATTCAAGCTGAAAGGTCAAACAAATATTTTGCCACAAGTTTAATTTCATATTGTTTTGCTATTAAATTCAATTTATGAACGCAATTGCCATGGAATGCAGCAAAAACAAACTCAGCACACGCACACACATACACATACACACATATGAGCACACACACACACCCCCACATCATTCATGCAAAAACGCATCCAAAAAGAAATGTAAAATGTTACTCAAAAAATAACAATAATTGTTGCATGCTTTTAGGCGTGCGTTCAGTAATTTCCGCCGAGTCATTTTATTTAATTCCGTTTCTCTTTTTGCTGGCAGAGCTCAGAGCAAGTGGCGCGTAATTGTTGGTGCAGCCAGAGCACCACCACCAGCGGTTAGTGGTGTAATTCTAACATATTTTTATATAACTAAGTGCATCTGAAAGACGCTTTTCCTGTTTCTGATTGGTTGATTCTAGTTGCATTTTGAAAGCAAACGCTGCGCCTCGTACAATGGCTGAAGGTCGTCAAATAAACGGACACATTTATCGAATCAAACTAAACAGAAGAAATTACTGAACAGACGTGCCTTCTGCGTCTTCCTCGTCTGCGTTTTGTATAAGGGGATTATCTCATAAAATAGACTTAAAGGGTCATGAGAGCCTGCACAATGGGCGATAGACTTGAATTACCATGGACATTTGAATGGGTCCATTGGGTGGTCGACCATATCGAAAATCTATTTACAGACAATTTCAATGGAAATGCAGTTTCTATGTTACACTCACGCTCAATGGTCCAGTCTAGCTCTCAGCACAAGAACCCAATTTGTTGTAGTTTGCAATGCCAATTAACGTAATTGATGCGTATTAACCAATGCAGAGGGTTAACACTTGCAAACAATAGCGCATTGTTGGCGAAAGACAAGCTCGAGAAAGCTATTCAAGATAATTTACTTTCGATTGCAGTTACTAATTGCATGAGAAACATTCTACGTAATATATTCAAATGAATTGTTCCTTCAATCGTATACCTGATTTTCAGCTAAGCGTGAATCAATCCGAATAAATTAATTTGCTCTTCAATTAGAAAATTACCCTGCCAACTTTAAGCGCCTAACGCAGCCAACTTCAATGTTTTTTTATTTCTTTTCTCCTCTCAGCTAACATAGCGCAGCCAACTTTAAGACGATCGTCGCTATGTAAATTTTAGTATTTAAAAATATTGAAAGTATCGATAATTTTTTAAGAACGATACACACTTCAAATTTATTGACTACACATGCCGCAGCAGCATAATTCCCGTTTAATTGGGATGTGTGCAGTGCGTCTTTGCATGCCATAACAATAATTAATTGGTCCATTCACGAAATGGTTTTTATAGCAGCGAATGCTGCACAGGCAACGCTTTTCAATTGCGACAAAGGGCCTAACGTTATTTGAGTTTCGCACGAAATAAATTCCGCTTTGATGGGCAAAACAAAAGCATCCAAAAGTTCAAGGAGTTCCATGCTGTGCTTCTGCAGTGGCTATTGACTGCGACCAATTAGTGTAAATCTGCTTACAGTACCATTAATAGTAATAGCTGAGGACAAGTTGCTGGCAAAAGACATCTATTAGATGCTTAGTCATACTACGTGGAGTTGTGCAGTGCATTGCAAGAGGACGACTTTAGAGTGGAATGTCCTCCGGCTACTTGTACTTCCAGATTGTTGATTTCTTCACAGCTGTTGCCCTTTTCAATTGCTCGAGAAAGTTTTGCTGCTGGCACCCACAAGAAGTTGCCCCGACGACAACAACTTGAAGAGCTGCTCGCGCTGTTTGAGTTTCTGTTTGTGTTGGAAAGCACTTGCGGCACACGAACATCTCGGAGACGAGACTATTGCAGTCCGCCTGCCTCAGCGTTGTTATTTAATTAGCAATTTAGTAGCTTCAGATTTACATAATCTCAGAGGCAGCCCTCGTTTTAGGCACACGTGCCAAGCAACTTGAGGAGGCTTCTCCGCCAACCAGAGCTAGCTGCCCCCACCCTCAAAAGCCAACCTCAAGGTCTAGCTAGGCTTGAGGCGTTAATTGATTTTGATGTTCGGCAGTACCTGAACAATGTCTGTAAAATACATCTATTATCCTAGCATAATTTATAGACATATGCAGCTGTTGTACAAGTCTAAATTATTTATGGCCAGATTGAATGCAGCCAGATTGTGCCGACACGATATTTTGTGGCCAGAGAACAAGACAATGACAAATGATTTGCAAACATATGTAAATGTCATAGCTAAAACTAAATTAAGTGCCTTAGATGAAAGCTCCTTAATGGAAATTCTTAATCATATTAATTTGATAACTGAAATCCGTTTGCTTTCAGCTCGTGCAGCTAAAGCCTCGAGCACTTTGTGCCAAGTTCTCAGCAAATGTATTAATTTTCATGCAAATTTTAATAACTTTTGCTATTTATGGGGCAGACTAGGGAAAGTGATATAAAACAAAGGGATAAAATAATATAGCTGGAAATGCATTTAATTTAAATTCTGATAAAATGGCAAAAGCAGGAAAAAGTTAACTAGAAAACGAAGAACTTTGCGTTGCTTCTCAATAGATTCTCATTTAAACACAAAGACAAAATGATAGAAAGGTTGGCCAATAAAATTCGAAAATAGCTCATTTAAGCTGAACTGCATTTTTATTTGTCTCATTTTAGTGCTGGCAACTGATGGAAGCCAAAAAGACGATGCGAGCGCTTCAGCTACGTCAATTGCAGTAATTAAGCAAATGACAAAATAAGGCGAATCTTGCCGTCCAGCTGAAAAGACAAAGCACCAAGTCACGGCCACAAGCGACGCGCGTCACGCATACGCAGCGTGGCACATGCAAAATTTAACAGCATCAGTGGCTGCAGCACTGGTGAATGGAGCAACCTGCTGCCCGTAGAAAGCTACTTCACAGCACATTTTTTGGCCAAAAAGGCCAGCAAGATAAATAGTGAAAGAGACACGATAAAGGACACAGCATGGAGACCATTATGTCAACATTTCCCACGCTGACATCCGACGATGGCAGCCTGTGGATAACGAGCGCCCTCACCGAGCTGCTGGCCAGCGGCGCCAATAGCAGCAGCGCCGGCAGCAGCGGCGTCGTCGTTGATGCCACACAGAATGCAACGTTTACAACAACAACAACAGCAGCAACTGTAAATGCTTCAACAGCGACCACGGCGAATGCCACCAAGGTTCATGAGAAGCATCCGCATGGTGTGAATGACAGCGAGCCAGATCTGAGGTGAGTCTATGTGGGTGCATGGCTGTGTGAATGAGTTCTTTTGAACTCCATTAAAGGATTGATGTCTCTAAAGTTGGGGTTTGCCTGTGGGCGGGCCAGAGCTGAGATAGAGCTGCTAGGATACCCTGTAGAGGGTAACTGAAGTTACAGGCCAACATATGATGGTATGAAACGGTATTAAGAGAAGTTACTAAATTTATTGCTTATTAATGGAACTAGTATAAATATTTTTTTTCTTTCATTAAAAATCTTATCTATTTCTGTCATGGAATGAAATGCTAAATAAGGTTTAATTACTGTGAAGTTTTCAGGGGATTTTTATTTACTTTTTAAATCAAGATCTGTTCATGAAGGGCTTTCATCTGAGTCTAGCCTAGCTCCAGTACATATCACATCATCGTACTCACAATTACAGGGTATAGATGTACATCAGTCATTCGATTTGCAGATATTGAATAATGTATGCATATAGACTCAGTAACAGATAGAGGCAACGAAATAAAGAGAGAGTGCGAAAGGGACAGCGAGTAGCTCTTAATATTTGCATATTTGGCTCTTTTTGCAGCTCATATCCCGGCTATATACACTATCGCGACAAATACGATCTGACTTACATAGCAAAGGTGAATCCATTTTGGCTGCAATTTGAGCCACCTGAGACCAGCACCTTCTACATTATGGCCGGCCTCTATTGCCTAATCTCGGTGGTTGGCTGCTTTGGCAATGCGTTTGTCATCTTCATGTTCGGCAGTCGCAAGTCGCTGCGCACGCCGGCCAACATTTTGGTCATGAATCTGGCCATATGCGATTTCCTGATGCTGGTCAAGTGCCCGATTGCCATTTACAACAACATCCAGGAGGGCCCAGCACTAGGCGATGCAGGTAAGTGCTTGAGCTCAGCCCAGCCTGTGGCATTGAAGTCCATTGTCCACATGCAGCCTGTCGTCTCTATGGATTTGTGGGCGGCCTGAGTGGCACCTGTGCCATCGGCACTCTGACGGCCATTGCCCTGGATCGCTATAATGTGGTGGTGCATCCGCTGCAGCCGTTGCGCCGCTACTCCCGCCTGCGCTCCTATCTGATCATCTTCGCCATCTGGTGCTACAGCTTCCTGTTTGCCGTGATGCCAGCCCTGGATGTGGGCTTGTCAGTGTATGTGCCGGAGGGTTTTCTGACCACCTGCAGCTTTGACTATCTCAACAAGGAGACGCCGGCACGCATCTTCATGGCCCTCTTCTTCGTGGCCGCCTACTGCATACCCTTAACCTCGATTGTCTACTCCTACTTCTACATACTCAAGGTGGTCTTCACGGCGAATCGCATACAGTCGAACAAGGACAAGGCCAAGACCGAGCAGAAGCTCACATTCATTGTGGCAGCCATTATAGGCTTGTGGTTTATTGCCTGGTCGCCGTATGCAATTGTCGCCATGATGGGCGTCTTTGGCCAGGAGCAGCACATCACGCCGCTCGGCTCCATGATACCGGCGCTCTTCTGCAAGACGGCTGCCTGCGTGGATCCCTATCTGTATGCGGCCACGCATCCCAGATTCCGTGTGGAGGTGCGCATGCTGATGTATGGACGTGGCGTGCTCAGACGCATGTCCACCACTCGCTCCTCCTATATGACACGATCACGTTCCTCCTTCACGCATCGCTTGCGTCCATCGAGCGGCGATGGCGAGAATCGCGCCGAACCCTACACGCTCAACAACAACCTGATGATGGTGCCCGAGGAGACGGAGGAAAACGAGGAGATCATCGTTGTGGCCGAGATCAACAATTCCCTCTCAGGGGCCATGGAGCAGAGTAAGTTTTAAAGAGAGAGAGAGAGAGAGAGAGAGTGGGAGAGAGATAGGTAGTTTACCATATCAATTCAGACAGAACATAAACATATTTTTGTACTAGAAAGAGACAGAGAGGGAGAGAGAGAGAGAGAGAAGCAGTTTGAGTATATTTATATTCATATGTACCGAAGTATCTTGAAGAAAGAGCTTACCAAATACAAGTATTATTTTTGTAATACATGAAATGCATATATATGTATGTATAATTCTTTAGCTCGTATATTCTTTTGCAAGACTTCTTTGAGTTGTTAAAAATAAATTGAGATTCTTCACCTGAAACAAAATCAAACAAAAGTCTAATTATAAGCTCGCATTTCACGTAAATTGTATATAACAGAGCTTGGCTTCCAGTTCAAGCGAATATTGTAATAAGATGCTTTGCCATTGTACGAAGGGCTATTATAGCCAGCTTATAGATATATTTATGTATCCTATCAAGCATACACACACATACATAGCACGAATGCAAACGTAATACAATATTGCTGTGGGCAACGAAGTGATAGAGGTCTTGTTGAGAGAGCTTAACTGAAATGTTTATAGCTATGCATTTAGTATATGGCTCATAGTGAGGTCTACCGTTAAGTAGGCTCTATGTAAGTCTAGTGTATTAAGTATCTGTTGCGCAGGAGGCAGCCAAAATGTATCTGATCAGGGAATGGCACACAAGTGACATGCTTGACATATACATACATACATATACTTGTATATATACATGTATAGGCAAATACAGTTAGCTGTTCAGGTGTCGTAATTGAATTGGTTGGCGCTTATTACGTTTCAGCAACGCATGTAACTCCAACTTTGCGCAATTATTTTCATAATGCGAAACGTGTCAAAGCATTAACATTCACAAATATTTACGTGGAAAATATAATACATTGAAATGAATATATAAATTTCAACAAAAATATACATATATATAATTAATGCAGTTTGTTCAATTAAGCTTATTGAATGTATAAATATGGTTATGCAAATGTGTTAACAACAATTAATTATACAATATGAATGTGAAGTAAATATTCTTATTATGCAAAAAATGTCTCAGCTAAATTTCTGTTTAACCAAGGCCTTGACCGAGGCCTGACAGAGTACTTGTACCTAAAAAAAAAAAATACAAATAAAAAATAAATAAAAGAAGAGCAAACAAAAGCTATTTTATCTATCACAATATGAACAGAAATATGACAAATAGTTATAAGCAGCAATATTATACGAATTTATACTCTTTAAGTGTTCTGTGCTTGAATCTGTGTATATATAGATGTCAACTGGTACATATATATATGTATATATATATAAGTATTTGTTCGAGCAATATCCTTTATGTGGTCACGAACAAAACCGAAACGCAGAACAATGGACAAATATGCTAAAAGTGACCTGAAAAAAAGATTGTAATTAGAAAGAGTAAGGCTAGATGAATGCTTAGTCGATGTCTAAATACACTATCCGAGCTTTATGCTTTACAATTTTAAGTCCACATATATAGTTGAGTAAATTTCATGTTAAATTCTACGACTGTTAAGCCAAAATCTACATTTTTATATGCAACTACAGAGAAACCTCATAAAAACCAAATATACAAACGATTGTCAGCAGAGCATGAGAGCATTGTATAAATTTCCAACGGAGAACAATGCCACGACACAGCTACATCGAATGTTTGCTGCGACTGTCCACAAACCAACAAGGAAAAACAATAAAAATTTAAAAGGAAACAAAACAAACCCATGCTAAAAACAAACAAAAAAACAAAAATGAAAGGAAAACATCTAATTAGCATAATTTAAAATGCGCTCTGACTGTACTCAAGTTAGTATTTAACTTGTAGCAAAGCTAATTTGTATTTATATATGAAATGCTTAACCTCCACTTGTACTCGATTGTTTTTAATTGTATTAAATAAATGTCTCTCTTTGTTACATATGAAAACTATAACAGAATACAACTAAACTTCAATTGGCTTCGGCTTTAAATTGTTTGTGACTTTTGCTTGAGTAATTAATGAATTCAAACAGACCTCTGGCTTATTCCTTAAGCAAGTTTCCAGCCAATCTTATCAAAGTCGTGCAGCATAATAATAAACGGCAACAGGTGCACAGACTGCCCAAGGCAATAAATAAAAATAATATAGTTTTAATATGGCTTCAACAAGCACACACCCACACGCACACACACACACACACACACACACACACACAAATGCATGAGAGAAGGACAGCCTGACCGGCAGCAATAGTGCGTATACTTTATATTTTCAAACTACAGACGCCGCTTGCAATTCCCTATAGTCCAAATCCAAAATTCCCAGTATTTTTCGTGCACTCGCGAGCAGAAATGCCCTAACGAGGGTGTCAACAGCTGAGAGCTGCAAACCGTTATTTTGTTGCTACAATACATTGGCCAGACAAAGATAGCAATAACAACAACAACGACGCCGGCGCCGGCGCGTCGACATTCTCCTCTTTCGGCGTCGTCGACGTCGCTGCTGAAGAGCAGAATTTCACACGCAGCTAGCATAACAAAAATTTCAGTCGGCTTTTTCACGACGCGCTCGCGGTTTGTTTGTTTCAACAGATTTTTACACAAATTTCCAAGTGCATTAGCTGAAAAAATAGAAGCAAATCTTTTTTGATTTTTGTTAATTTTCAATCCAAAGAAATAAGAAAGCATTGGAAGTCATGTTGCATATGCTGCAGCGCAAGCCATTGGCCAAAGGAGCTTAAAGTGTAAGGCCAAAATGGGAGTTTACGTAGGTGTGCCTATGTGTGTGTGTGTGGGTGCTACAGTTTCTCATTCAAAGATTAAGCTGTAAGCTTCTGCTGCTGCGTGTGGCGGCGACCTTACTTAACCCAACTAAATATTATGGCTACTTAATTTTCTTTCGATTTTTCACCGCTTGTATGTACCCAGCAACGTTTGCTGTTGTGCATTTTGATGCTATTTAGTAGACATTTAACCGGCTGCGTTGTCTGCCACCGGCAGCAGTCACAGCGTCCTCTCGGCTGGTTCATTGTACTTGCGCGCAACTAACGAGGATGCAGCGACGAGCAGCTGAAGGCAATTCGCAGTCAACACAACACAGACTTGACAGAGCCAATTGTAGTGGGTGTGCACAGCAAGCGGGCAGACAGCAGGTGTGTGTGCATGATTGAGTGTGTGTGTGTGTGTGTGTGTGTGTGTCTGATATCGTGTTTGCAGCCAAAATAAATATTGACCAAACAAATATAGGCAATTGCTCGATATATATATATGGCATTGCCAACGATTTATCCCAGCATAAACGTCAACCAAACACACACTCACACTCCACTCACTTTACCTGCTTGCCAGTTAAATACATGCTCATTAGCTGTGCGTGTAAGGCAACGTGCTCAGGGGCCATTATGCCATGCACGCGGCGTATGCGTACTCTATGATGATTGCAAATCGAAAGACACTTTAAGGCCCGCCCTTAAAGGTTATGCATATATGCATATATCAAAACACTTTTATGGCTGCCCAAAAGCTACTGTAAACAACAACAAGGATAGCAACAAGCCGGTGGCTCTGGCGCCGAGACAAAGCGTCTGCCGCTCTTCAAGTAAACGACAACAACAACAGCAGCTGGCAACGACAATTGAAGTAGACACAAATGAGCATGCAAGGAACACAACTCAATGGGAAAGAGCGACACACCCAGACAGCACAGGCCAGAGTCGGCAACAGTGTCGTGGGCAATGGCGTGGGCAGAGGGCGCAACATCTAAAGCCCAGCGGGCTGCCGAGTGTTAGACTCGCATTACACATACGACGCGTTGCCTGTGCGACAATGCAAGTCAAGTGAAGGTGCGAGCACTGTTGACGGTTTTACTGTCACTGCCATAATTGTAGTTGCTGCTCCAAGTGCTGGTGTTTGTTTGCTTCAAGTTCTCAGACGAATCGTGACATTTTGCACGCGATATTTGGTCGGGGGTCTGTGTGTGCTCTGTAGACATTTGATTTTATGTGCATTTCGTAAGTAGCACAAAGTTTAATTTGATGACTTGGCAAACAAAGAACAAAAAAAAAAAGCAAAAGGCGCGAATAACCACTCGAGTTTAATATCCGGCAAGCCTTTGACGGCAACAACTAGCTAAAAGTCATTGTGGTTTTGTGTAGAGCTCTTATGATGTACATGTGTATTTATGAATGGTTGTCTAGGACTTGTGTGTGTATAATCGTGTGTATGTGCATAAGGTAAACTTAATACTCTCAACTGGCAATTGGCAGTTTTTTTTTTTTTTTTGTTATACAAACATAAAAATTTTTGTATATCTTTTAATATATTTTCTGTTACTTTTAATGACAACTTTTTCTAGTTTGACATTGCAATACTTAATATTATGCTAGATTAATCTATGGAAAACTAAAGTATTTAAAAATTTCCATTGCTTTTTGTAGCATTTAATTAGAAAATTATGTTTTTTTTCTATTTTTAACAATCTAACAAAAATATTTAGCTTCTTTAGCCTTTGACTCATCATATGGATAGCCAAGCTAATAAGATGTGATGTAAAGCTTAAATACAGCTGACAGATTTAGCAAGTTCTTCGAGCATTTTTTAGAGACTAGTCATGTGTTCACCTTGGCCGCTAATAATATACAAAAATAATAAATAATAAAAAAATAAATAAATAAAAAATAATATTAAATTGAGCATTCTAAATATTTCTCAAGAATATCCCCACATAACCTCACATTACCTTTCATACATATGCATAAGCTCATGATAATACTCTGCTCAGTCGACATCTATAATCGCGTTGAAATTTTAAAGTGTTTCAATGCATTAAAGGGCTCTCAGCTTCATATAAGTCTTATGCATGAAGAGAGAAAACTCGAAGAGAAGCATCTCTTAATTTAATGAATTCAAAAATGAAATTATTTTATAGACTTAAAATGCCAGTATAAAACCTATAATGAGAGTCTTTAAACTAGCTTCAGTCATATATGAAGTCATATACATGACATGCACATGCACATATACTTACGCTTGTACTCTTGATTTATAGTTTTAGATTTGAGCTCAAGCTCAAAGATCATTTTACATTCTCATTGGCTCTTTGGTTGACTTTTGCTTACTTGAAGTTGTGTTTCTGATTGAATGCATAGATTACCTAAACTTATGGATTATATACCTAGTTATATCAAGTGCTCTAGCACTAACTAGACTTTCTGTCTGCCTGTCTCACTGTCTGTCTGCCTATCTATATAAAGCTACTCTAAAAGCTGGAGATTCAAATTAGACTAGTTGCTATTGTTAATTTTAGTTAATAAAGCTTGCCCTTAAATGTAACCTATTATATAGGTATAGTAGCTTATCAAATAGTCATAGCATATCCAACTTTAATCTACTCGCATGCACTTTAGCTAATACAACATTTAACAATGGGTAATCAGCAATGGCTAACTTAATTCGAAAAAGCAATTAAAATCAAGTATACGTATCGATAATTACATGCGAGCAAAAAGCAGTTCAACTCTAGGCAACTCTCTCTCTCGCTCTCTCGCTGTCTCCCTCCCTTTCGCTCATTCGTTTGGTTTCATTCATTTACATATTCTAGCATTATCAAGTCTCATCGAGCTACGAATTGGTTTTTAATGCTATTTGCATTGATTTCATATTCTTCAACTATTTTACTTTCACGCTTGGCAAACTTCTTGAACTCGATTTGAATTTTTTTTTTCTTTTTCACCTCTCCCGATTTCTATATAAATTAAACACGCGTAAAAAGTTTTCATTGAGGAACTATGACGTCAATGTGCACGTTGCGTTTGTTTTTATTAAACTGTGGCGCAATGGCGAACAGAATGAAACGAAATGAAGGCAACAAAGAAAAAAAAAAAGAAAAAAATGAGTGGAATGAAAAATCAAATCGAAATACTTTTTCACTGGCAGCTGCAGATTCAGATACGGCATTAATTAAACCAACGCAGCACTTGAAGGGGGCAACAACAGCAGCAGCAGCAGCAGCAGCAGAGGTTCTGCCGGCTTTTTTTCTGGCTTTTTTTCATGGGAGGCCTCAACTAGCTGCCACACTCCGCTCATGCCACCTTCATCAGCACAGTGTGCGGCACTAATGACCGCACGTTTTGGCTCTCTTTTTGTACATTTATATTTTGGCAGCCATGCCAGGAGTCGGCTGCTGCATTTGGATGCTGCGTCTGATCTGATCTAGCTGCCTGCCCAGTTGATTGTCTTCTCTGCTCTGACATGCGTATGAATTTATAATTGCTTCATTCGCAGCAACAGGCTCGGCCACATCCATTCACTGCTCACTGCTCACACGCTCTCATGTGCCAAAAGAAAATAAGGGACTCCTAGAGCATAGGGCAGTGCTGCTATTTATATATGCATCTCTATGCATATAGATATTCTGCGACAAATGAAATATTGCTGATTGATAACATTGCACTAGGAATTTTTTTTTAAATTCCAATTTAGAACATTGTGAGACAATTAAAGAAATAGCTTCGTCTAGGCTTCAATAAAAGCTTATATAAATATTATTTATAAACTCAATTTTCATTAAATTCAGTTTGCACTTTCAGCCGCTACAATTCACAGGCAAAATCTTGCATTTTGTTGTGCAGTGTAATTGAGCATGACTGCTGTGTTTATTTTCATAAATAGCACAAATTATTTGGCAATGCAAATATTAACAAATTTATGAAAGTCTTTCTGCAAATGCAAAAGGGAAACTGAAGCAAGATATAGGAGATAGCTGAGAGCTAAACGAATAACTAAGCTAAGTTTGCGTATAACTGGCGTGTATCTTGAGTGTAAGTAGAGTTTGATTAATTTAGATAAAAACTGTATGATGATATATAAGAGAAATTGACTTGATAATAGATAAGTTGCAATCTTACCTCTCTTCCAAGCTAATGAATTACCTATGTAGTTATATGCTGAGCTGTCTGAGCAGCGCGTATAAAGCAGAGTAAATATTTTGCTTATACATTTCATGTAACACACAAAAGCAGAGAGCTCAAATTGCTTCAAATCTGTGTACCCAAAAAGTTGCATATTCCATGAAAACTATAAACGAAAAACTCTTTTCTTCAACTGCATGTGGATGATAGCCAAAGCTGAGCTACTAATAGTTGTTCGCTTATGTTAAATTGGTGTGCTAAATGTGTGTGTGTGCAGTAATTAAGAG
This sequence comes from Drosophila buzzatii, assembly GCA_035045845.1. NCBI lineage: Eukaryota > Metazoa > Arthropoda > Insecta > Diptera > Drosophilidae > Drosophila > Drosophila buzzatii. Next base: position 7,140,779 of record JAWNOS010000505.1, read on the forward strand.
CAGAGAACAAAATTTTTACAGAAAACTTTACTTGCAGTTTAACTCTTGGACGATGGACTAATGAGCAGCCGGCAGGGAGTGCAAGTAAGCCAGACAGACAGAGAGAGAGAGAGAGAGAGACAGCCAGACAGCGAGACAGCCAATCAACTTGACAACACACAGACAAGCTAAGCCGCATAGTCGAAGCTTAGCGGCTTTTATTGGCATTGACAGAGAAACAACGAAAGTGTGTGAGAGAGAGAGCAGGATTTTGAGCGAGAGAGCATGTTTGATGTCACCTGGCTGCCCACCGCTTGCGGCTCATTGGCGCCCGCACTGATACCGCCGGCTCACATTGTCATCCTTTGGTACTTTTGGGAGAATTATGCACGCTATGTGGATAGGCACTTCTGTACGTGCTCCTGCTGGGACACCGTATTCAAGGGCCCCTACGAGTCGGGAGTGGCCGCCTACAAGCACATGTACTTCAATGCGACGCCGAACAGCTTCAAGATGTGGATACTTACCGTCTTTGCCGTAATTGCGCTTTACGAGTGTATCAAGCGGCTCATCGCATTGATCCTGCAGCAGCGTGTGCGCTACTCGATGCTGCTGCTCTTCCTGCTCTCCATCTTCTCGCACTATTATGCGTGGTGGGCGTACATCAACTACTACAACGACGATTACTACAATCAATGGAATCACCAACTGTTCTTCACGGTAAGCCAGCGCAATATTAGCACACTCTAGCACAAAGTCCGTTCATCCATGTGTGCTTGTTGGGCAGACAAGTGGGCCTCGTCCAGCAGGTTATTCATAATTTATTACCAAAGTTCAGAAACACACAAAAAACAAAAAAAAATGCAGTAAAATAAAATAAAATTGCGATGCTTAAAACTTGCACAATATGCGCCGGCGTTCGTGTTGAGCTGAACTTTCTATCCGTGCTTCACGTGCGCCACTTCTAAACTTTATAGGCTGCCCAGCCCAGCCACTGAACAGCCACTACTATAACTATATATATAATATAATATATATGCAGTCGAACACAAGTCGTACACAAATTTGTTAAATGCCGCAAAGTTCTCGAGTGCCGCAAAATGGCAACTTGCAAGAGTTGGGCCAGGTTAATGAGCATTGCCAATCGGCCAGTTGCACCAAAGTGCACTTGACGCCAAAAGACTAGCATAAGCATAAAGGGGCAACAAGTTGGCGAAACAAACGGCAGCAGAAAATAGTTTATTGCCACGACCTAAACACACAGGGATTACAACTTTTCATATTAATTTTATACATAGAAAACTTCTTCATACACGAGCCAAGTTTTAGATTAATATATTCTGAATCAACTAGAAGAAACCAAAATTGCAACTTTTGCCATCGATTTGCTATAAAGCATATCTGTTCATACGTGAACTAAAACAGACACCAAGAGACTCGAAAAACTTATCAAATTAATCTCATATATGGGAAACTTTTGCATACGTGAACTAAACGTTTGCCAACTAGAAAAAATTAAAATAAAATATATGTTAAAGTTGTTCATACATGAGCTAAAATTTAGATCAATTTTTTCTATTCCAGCTAGAAGAAGTAAATTTATAGTTTATCATATGAGTTTCTTACACAGACAACTCCTTCATACATGAGCTAAAAATTAGATCATTTATTTTATCATATGAATTTGTAATATAGAAAAGTTGTTCATACATGAACTAAATCTTAGACCAATATTTTAAAAGCCAACTGTATAATATAGAGCAGATATATGTAATATGTGATAATTAATTAAAAATTTAAGGCATTTTTAATGGTTGCTCCAACAAGAAGTAAATTTAAACAGTTTCTATGGCAACTAAATATTTTATATGATTATACAAACTGATAACTATAAAGGTTGCTCTTTTATGCAAAAGTTTTCAAAAGTTTCTACTTAACACATGTATAATTCAATAATTCCTCCTACCTTCTCACAGATAACGGAGCTGTTCTCCACAGTGCTGGTGATGCATCTGGCCAGCACAACGAACGTGGTCAAGCCGAAGAAGATATTCTGCATTGTGGGCATTGCGCTGCTGCATATTTTGGCCGGGAGCTTCGATCAGTTCTTCATGAATGTGGTGCGTGGCGAGGGTGCTGCCCATCAGGTGGTGCGTGACATTGGCTTTATGTTGCCGGATCTGTTGCATCTGATCGTGCCGCTGTGGCTACTGCGCAGAGCGCGCAGCGAGAGCTTTACAACGCGACCCTTCTACAGGGATCGGAAACTGCATCGGGATATTGTGGCCATGTTGTGCCTGGTCTCGATTCTGTTTGTGCTCTGCACGATTTTGTGAGAACGAATCCTGTTGGGCGCCTACGAGGAAGTGCACGGCAAGATAAAGCCCGCTCAGGATGCTGCCGTGCTGCTGCTGAATCGCTATCGCATGCTGGCCAACAGCAATGTGCACAACTAGTGGACGGTGGCTGGACTGCATGACAGGATGAACTGTGGACAATATGCTGCACTTTTCAGTAAGTGTGTAAGGGGGAAGGGGCGCAGCCACGCCCCTCAGCTTGTAGTTTTGTGCTTTATGTTTTGCAATTTACGATTTGTGATAGTTTTTCGAAGAGAAAGCGCGACAGGGAGGGAGGAGTAAGAGTGAGAAAGAGAGAATTTGTTGGGATTGGGACAGATACAGAATATCGAAGCATATTTATATATACATATAGAAGAGTATCAACTAAATACTTATCCAAGTACATAATCAATACAGCAATCTGTTGACTTCCATTTAGAAATGTTGGAACATATCCCGCATATAACCGCAGTAGGCATAACTAGAACAAATATCACGAGTCAGCGAGTCGGCTGCGATGAACCCAATAATGATTAGATATTCTAGACACAACGAATATGTAATTAGCATAAGCACTGGCTAGGCTCGAACTGTTAGCAATTTGCAGGTAGTTTAATGAAGACCTCAATTACAACTTATGGCCAAGTATTGCATATACATATACATAGATATATAGATATACCCACCCAGTGTTATTCTATCTTAAATTTAGATGCAATTTAGACTGTTGTTGGATAATACAAATAGCATTATTATATATATATACACAAACACAACCACACACACAGACATACACTCACACAAGTGAATACGAAATATTCCAGTATCGTAGTAGAAACCAAAATCCTGTAGTAATCAAAAATAGCGTTAAACGATATTGTTAAACATACACAACGATATATATTATACGAAATATCGAATAGCATCTTAATATGAATACATCCACAAATACAAACACACATACATACACCCACACACAGACACACATATACATATATTTTAGTAAACAACATTATATTAAATAAACATTAAGAGACTGAAAAAAAAGCAAGAGAAATCAATTTTAGTTTTCCTAGATCAACCAAAAGGTAAGTTCATAAAGCATTTCTCAGTATATATATAATTAATTTTATTGAAATTTGAAAAATCTTTATGTCCGTGTAAACACACAGTGTATATAGTCTAGTCATATATACATATACATACATATATGCTCAAGTATATTTCAAATATGCCATTGCATTTTCCTAAAATACAATTTCGTTTTTCTCATTTTGTTTAAAACTTAGCACAAAAGAATGTTTCATTATAATTCGTTTTGTGTAAATTAGAAGACATTTGAAATGATTTACATAATATGTAGAGACAGAGAAAACTATAACGTATTAAATATAATGGAATGTCGTTGGTGTAGTTGTGCCCGTCTGTCCAGATATATATATATAGTAATATATATATATATGTGGGCAAACAATGCATAAATGTAATTGGCTGGTTGACAACTTAAAGTACAATTGTAACTTAATTTGATAAACAATTTGTGTATAAAAAATAAAGTCAACTAAACAAAAATGGACGGCTTTGTGATGACTATTGAGTGGTCAAAAGTACAAAGTAAAATACAAATAATATTCGATTTGCCATCAAAAAAGAAAAAGCAAAACCTAATCAAAAATCAGCAACCAATTATTGTTAACCAAATTCAAAATAATTGGCAGTGTGTGAAGAGGGAGGGGGGGCAAAGCCTTGGATTCTATTATCAAATGAAATTTATCATATTCGTTTCCTAATTCGTTTGATTTTTGTGTGAATGTTTTTCTCTTTTATATATATAGTTTTTGTGTGCTCAGTTGTGGTTTTTGTTTAAGGCGATTGATTTTCAGAGATTACTGCATTACTGTCTCTTATTAGATGAAAATCTCTGTACGCTTTCTGACCTGATGGCCAGTGGTTGAGTGCAGTACAGCGTCATCTGGATCATCGGCACCATCGGCGCCATGATCCTCGTGCGTCAGGTAATCGCCCTTGTGCCGATGCAAATAGCGACCAATCAAGAAGAACATCAAGAGCAGCAACAGGAAGAGTATGACGAGCAGGACTGCGAATAAAGCGCAAAGTATTAAAATTGAAATCCCAGCATGGTTAATCACTTCGAACTTACATGCCAGCAGCACAGCGTTGACTTCATTGTAAGCCTTGCGCAACTTCTCTTCATCCACCAGAGGTGGCGGTCTGGTCTCAATTTCAATGGGTGGATGCGTCACAGGTTCAACACCACAAAAGTCTTCAGTCAATTGAGCTGCAAGAAAGATAGAATATTATAAACAATTGTTGAGTTGGCCAAGCTAAACAAAACTTACTGCCAAGCGATTTGACGTTATTGGGCGGATTTTGTTGGAACATTAGTTTCAGTGGATAAATATCGTCGAACTGCACACGCGATACACAGCCCACAAAGCCGTCGGTCATGGAAGTGTTTTTGCCAATGTACATGTACTGAATATTATTGAACTGAGCATCCGCCGATTCTTTGATATCAAAGTGATACTCCACTGGCTCATAGTTATCCACATGCAGTACCACGGTCGAGCCACTGTTCCTGCGCATAAAGCGCACATCGTGATACTGGCCCAAACCGAAATGCTTCTTAGGGAATATAATTTCCTGACGCTCAAAGCCAAAGTCAAAGACGCAGCGCAAATGACCTGCAATGGAAATGCAATATTAAAATATGTTTAATTTACAATCAAATATTTATTCAATTACCTGAATTGGAAATTTGTATAGTCAGATATTCGCCAGTCAGATTCGAAGAGAACCCTAGCAGGAAACCTTTCGGTATGGTGGTTGTAAAGCCCACGCGAATGTTCTCAGCAATTGTGGAACGGAACGAGCCCTCGAACTCGTAACGAATGATGGAACTGGAACGCAAATTGACGCCAATTTCTACGGAAAAACAAGATATTAGTTGACACAGCAATAGTTAAAATCAATTTAATTTACCATCTGCACAAATGGGTCCCTTGAAGGCGCTCCAGCGGCAATCACAGCTGTAGCCATCGTAGCGTTCAATGCATGTGCCGTTGTTAAGGCAAGGGCTCGATTCACAGCGACCGACGCAGCCAGTGCTAATGCCATAGAGACCACGCATCGAGTACTGCTTCAAATCAACCATCTTGCCATTGAGCAAAAGAGCACGTATGCAACCCACGTAGCCATCGCGATATTCTGTTGTGGAGCCAATCACCAAGTCCGATGTCAGATGAAGAGCACGCACTGGGCCTGGTGGCTCACGCACTTCGGCCTTTATCGAGCCATCAACAACTAGACGAGCTTCCTTTCGATTACGCTCCACGCTCACCGTGTGCCAGTTGTTGTCGTTCAGATGATAGCTGGTTCCCACATTGACTCCCAATGGACCGCTGCCTGCCTGATACTGGAATTGCAACTTGTTGCCGCTATTCAAACTTAGTTTGATATAGTCGGTAGGGCCAGTGGCATGGAACAGCACTGCATTCTCTTGTGTGGTACGGAATTCCAGATAAATGTCGCCCGAATGACCCATATCGAAGGGCGGCAAATTAATGGAAGCATCGGCTATGCGGAATGTAACAACATTGCTAAAGAGATCGTCGCCCTCACAGCGCATGGGTCCCAGTGTGTAACGTCCATGCTTCTCATCCAGCGGCGTGCCAGTGTCTCCAAACTTAACCGCGCGCACAGGCAAATGCTCCTTCTCACGTATATCGCCGCCATCCTCCATCCACTCCAGGCTATTTGAATCGCAGTTGCACCACTTGGTAGGATCGTGACATTTACCCAAAATACCGCACTCGCATTTACGGGAACCAGGCAGAGCACCAGCCCAGTAATCCATAGGCTGGTTGTTGCGCGAGATCCACCACGAGAAGGGACGGAAGTTACCAGCCTCAGCTATGAAAATAATTTATAGTCAACATCCATTGGAAATCTTAAGAATTGAATAGAAGATATTTACATGGTGAGTTGAAGAGACGCGAGGAACGACAGGAATAGCTCAGACGCTGCCAGCAGCTGTGTGAACGATTGAGAAGTGCTTCAATTTGCAGCTGATTGGCATCGTACATGATTGACTGCGCAAATGAACCAGGCTCTTGGAAGCCATCAACGGTGGTCGTATGCTCCTGACTGTGACTCAGTGTGGTAATAACCCGACCATCGGCTGAGGATTGAGTTAATTAGATTAGATGTCATTTAAAGCAGAGCACAAACACACTCACAATAGAACTCGCAGGTAACAGGGAAGGGCTCTAGAGGACCGCTGCCATCTACATCAATATTGAGGTTAACGCGCTGCTGTACATGTTGCACATTCTTCAAAGCCTGGCAGGACAAAGGATTGTTGGCTACAAAGAGAAAATACATGAGTTTTCTGTACAATTCTAAGGTCTCAACTAAGGTCTCTCTTACAGGTATGGCATACGGCGCCCGCATATCCAGTTTGTGAGCAATCGCAGAAGAATTCCATGCTGTTCTGATGGCAGACACCCTTGTGCTGGCAGGGATTTGGATTGCAGCGATCAATCATTTGGCAGGCGTCGACAACTACCTCATCGCCGCAGCAAACCTCCTCGCCCTGCACCCAGTCCTGAGGCAGCTTGTAGTTGCCATCCACAGAGATAAGTCGCATGCAGCCTACAAAGCCATTCTTCTCCTTACCGCCAGCTATGTAATACAAACGGCCAGTGGCTATCTGCAAATTCTTGGTCGTTGTCATCGGACGTTGATCAATGTTAAGAATCAGACGATTGCGCTCAATGGATAGAATAAACGAATGCCATTTGCCATCGTTGAACTGCTCGTCATAGTTGTCCAGAATGATGCGAGGCTTGTCTTTGGTCTTGAGATCAATCTTAACCTTGCCAAATTCCAGAAAGACTTTCATATAGCCACCAGAGTAGAAGTCGTGATGTAACATTACGCCGCTCTCCTCGTATGTACGGAAGTAGAACGAAACATTCAAGCGCTGCGAGTTCTCATAGCCCTTCAGTCGCACATACGAGCCGCGGGTCGTGAACGTAACCGGATAAATGGGAGGCGAGGGGCAGGCATATATTGTATTGACCTTGTTATACAGATACGCCTCTCCCAGTTCATAGCTTTCCTTCATGGTTCTTATGAAATTGGTCGAGTTCAGATAAATGTTCTCCAAGCAACCCGAAAAGTTCTGCTGTACTATGAGACCTTCCTGGACATTGGGCACGCCGCCCAAATACAGTTCTCGATTAAGATTCAACCGGCTGAATTCGCCTTGAATACGGCCACGCACTATGACACGGTCCACTGAGAAGATGATGTCCCGGCGATTGCGAGAAATCACAACATCGTGCCACACATTGTCGTCTAGCAGACTGCCCACAGAGAGTGAGGTCATGATGCCCGAGCCCAGGTCAAGATTCAACACCATTTTATTGTCCTTCAGCTGCAGTGCATAATAGTCGCCCTGAGTGCCACGCGAGTACATCATGACGCCATTCGCAAAGGCAGTCTTGAAGCGGAAGCGTATGGACTCCTGCGATGAGGCAATGGGCTCACGACGCAGATCATAGCGCACCAGTCCAGTGCCATTGAAATAAAGGTTCTCAGAGACTAGCAGATACAGATTGATTACATATTTTATATAATTCAATTTTACTATAAGTATGCTCACTGTATTCGCAGCCATAGAGCTCGACGCGCATCGAAATGCGATCATGCCAGCGCGTGGGATTGATGCGCACCCACTGGGCTATGATGGGCACCTCGAAGACATTGTAGTGTATGGAATTGCCATCCGTATTGCCCTTGAACATCTATACAAACCGAGGAATCGCAATTAATATTTAGTAATCATATCTATCATAGCAAGAGACAGCCCATATTCAGTTAATATTTAGTTACGAGTGAATTTTAGTTTAAGTTTTTGTTTTAGTATTAGTTGTTAGTCACTGTACCTGCGGCTCGCTCGTGGGATTCACATACGAGCGCCAATATTCACCATCATCCGAATATTGTACAATATATTCCGTGACAAACTCATCTGTGTGCATGCGTCCCATGGTCGCGATCTTGCGGACCATGTGTGCCCCGCCCAGATCGAATGTTAGAAAGTGATTATAGGTATTCTCGACGGGTGTCCAAGCAGCGTTACCTGCACCAGTGTTGCCATTTGGGTTAAGATTAAGATTAAGTTAGACAAGGAGTGTGTAGAGCTAAACGAGCCAAAACCAATACAGAATATAAAATAATGAAGCATGCAAACAAAACAAAACACAAATGCAAACAAAATAACAAAAAAAAAGAGGTTAAATATTAATGAAAATCTGTAAAAATGTGCAGCTGCCAGCAAGTCACCACCACCACTATCAGCACCACCAGCACCACCTTTGCCACCAGAAGTAACTCAGCAAACACACATACATAAAGAGACACACATTCAGTGATTGGATTAGTGTCATATGAAGAGGCGGGTGGTTCGCGCTTACCTTAACGTTGCCGCCGGGCTCTTTATAGTCGGCAAATTCGAGATCTGTGATGCCGTAGCTAATGGTGTACTCGGTCACATATTCATTGCTGTGCGGGCGTCCTTGCAGCGCAATGTGCGTGACATTCTTCACCAGACCCAAATCAATAATCAGACGTTGATCAAAGTCCGAGCTCTTGGCTGACCACGAGGTGCCAGCTACGAGTATAGAGTTCGGTTGCGGGTGGGACGGAGGTTGGGCAATAAAAATTAACGATACATAATTTAAAAATGAAAATAAAATAAAAACAAATGCAGTTCAGGGTTAGGGGATTTCGATTAACCATTGACAAAATGTTGCCCGCCAATTAAGAGGACATAATTTAGAGCGATTTCGTTTGACAGCTGCAAGTGCTGCGACCCTAGACTGTATATAACCAGCAAAGGTCCTTCACAGCCTTTGGCACAGGGTAAGAGGCAACCCTCGGCGAAAAATACAAATATAACAACAAGGCAATTCGCATAGGGGTGTTAACACTAAAAGGACATGGGCAAAAACAATTGCTGCATGCGGAGATTTCGCTTTTGTTTTTAAATCGCTGCGCACGCCGTGACCAACGACTGTGTGAACATATATATGTATGCAGCTATATGGCATCCGATCTTCTGCTATTTATGCGAGCTAAATTGCCCTCAAGTTGGGTTCAATGCCGCATAAAACTTGCCCCATCGATAAAACTTTGGTGAACAATTCGGGTATAACACAATAAAAATAAATACAACAAAAAAAAGGAGAGAAAAAACAAAAGTCGCTGAACCTAGCTACCAAATCGCTACCCTTGCCAAGCCTCGTCCTGTTTGCATATATAAATATATGTATATATAAAGCAAACAAAGTTGTCTGCCACATGTCTGGTGCCCATTAGAAGCAAATCGGGAGTGCCTACGATTTGGGTTTATTATTGCCTTTTAAGCATATTTCCGGCTTAGGTTATAGTATATGGGAACAGCTGCTTTCCATGCCAGCATGATTTGCAGAATCATAAGTAATATATATTTATATACATTTATTTCAGAATCAAATATTACTAGGTAGCTATTCATGTTTACGCGGCTTGAGTAGCGCCTTCTGGCAGTAGGCCACCACATCGGGTTGGTCGGCGTCGGGGCTATGTTCGATCAGATCCTCGAAAGGTAGAAACTCAAATTTAGCATGCTCCAATGGCAAACAGTTACGGAATGCAATGGCCGCACAGTATTTGGGCGTTAATAAATGCTCTTCGAAATGCCATTGAGTCATGGGCGTGCCGTTGCAGCAGAGCGTGGTACCACACAGCGGAGAGGCAGCCTCCTCCAGGGGATGCGTTGTGTCCATGGCAAAGCTTATCTTCTGCAGATCAACTGTAATGCCTACGCCCTGCTCTTTGACATAGGCTTCCTTCAGACACCAGTGGCGCATGAAGGCTTTCAGCTGCGCCCGCTCATTGTGCTGCGGTCGGCCAATGTAGCTCCATTCCTGTGGCGAGAACTTGCTTTGCATGAGTCGAAAGAATTCTGAGAGAGGCTTGCCGCCGCTGTACTCGATCTTCATGACATCCGTTCCAATGCCAAACTCTGCATTATCTTTACTGTCACCCTTAATGCCCGCAAGCAGCACCAAATTGCCCTGATGGGAAACATTGAAGCTGAGCGGGGGCGTACTTCCAGATTGCTGATCCTGCACCCAGTAGGGTTTGCCGCGCACATCTCTCGCGAATTGCACTTGATGGTAGGGCACGTTGCTGCACGTACTCACAAATTTGCGCATCAATAGACGACCAATTAGCGATGACAGAAAGTCATCAATAAAATGAAATTTCATCAGACGCTTCCGCTCCTCGGGTTGTATGACAGCCACAGCATGAGTAAGCTGCGGAAGCGTGGGCGTCCATGTGCTTAAATCGAACGCCCATCGCGAGCAGATGTGTTTGTTCATTGGATTCGAGGTGCAAACAATATGCTAGTGCCTTTTTATTTTATTAAATTACAAAACATTGTCGCCTATTTTCGCTTAATCAACTAATTTGCTAAAGCGCTGCTTCCTCTTCTCATGGGCATTCAGCCCCACGCGACAACACGCAGCGAGCCAGCAAGCGAGTTAGCATCGCCGCGTAGCGAGCAGAGTTGTCAGCCCATCTGATTGGGCGCTCAATTCAAAAACAATTAATATAAAAAAAACTAAAGACAACGAAACACTAAAGCATAAACTAATCAAAACTCTAAATAAACTAATATTAAGAAAAAGAATCAAAGACAACAAACGAAACAAAGAAACAAATAAATTTGTAAATATTATAACTTACCGTTGAGACGCGCTTTATCTGGTCCACGTTCTGTTAGAGATGATGTTGCTGTTAGAACCGCACGCTCCAACAGTGGCTGATTGCACTCATAGTCGGAAAAATAGTCGGAGAAGGAATCTACAAAGAGATGAAAATAATTAGACTCAGCAGTAAATTAAGTAAAATTTTATATATAATGTTTTACTCCCTCTCTCTCTCTCTTTCTCTCACACTTTAAATGAGTTGTCACTAGATTCTCTCTACCCCTTCCTCCTCTTTCACACTCTCTCCATTCCCATCCCATCCCATCCCAAACTGCCCTGAATTCGCTCTCTCCGTCTATCAATTTGCATCTCTTTCTATTTCGGAACATATGATCTCTTTATCTATCGCATTTACTTCTCTAGGCGATTTTCATTAATTCAAGTAGCAGATTTTAAATAAACACGTGCCAGCCAGGCAGGTCATCATCCAGTCGAACATACTTGATTGTTTTTCTTAAAAAGTTCGAAAAATTGACTGTCTGACCCAAATAGTCCGTATTGGATAAATGCTCGTACATATATAAACTGTCACTGGCGTAAATAAAATTGAGAAATTTCTGAGAAAGAAAAGTAAGTAATACTCTCTTGGACAGAGGCCAATATAATTTGAGTTCAAGAATAAATTTAATTATAATTTTCATATATGTATTTTTTTTTTTCTCTTTTTGAGTTCTTGGCTAAAGCATCATCATGCGGGTTTTCTCGTGCTTTTTTTATGAGCCATAAATATAGCCGGAGAAAGCAGACCAAAAGTGCAAATATAATGCAATTTATTTATTGCAGTGCAATTTGTTGACTCTTCTGTTATCTCTTATTTGTGTAAATATTTGGTTGCCATGGCTCGACTGAAAAGCTTGACTGCAATAGAAAAGTGCCCACTTAGACATGGTGTGGCAGCCGTGATAACAGGGCACGGAAATCCTAGCCTCGACAATTGTATCTGTCTGCGTTCCCCGTCAACCCCCAAAGGTGGCGACGCCTTTGTGGGTGCAGTTCCTGTTTAAACAGCGCCACAGCCATAAGGAAAAACAACCCTTAGCTAACAACTGTAGCAGAAGAAGGCTAAAAGAGTTCACGTGTGCACTTAATGTTTGACTTTAAAGCTGAAGCTTCATGATTTGTACACCTCCATACATTGTTTACTTTATCCACATTTTTAACTTTATGTTGAGTTATTTTCATAGCCAGAAATCTGTCCTATCCAAATCCTATTCTTTTTTATCCAATAAATCTAATAAGTCGACATGAAACATTTTTCGCATGGAAAACTCGAAACTTACAGATTTTCTAAGCTTCTGAAGCAACCCTATGCAACAACTCTGATAGCTCTCACAAAAAATATGCATGAAGCACACGAAACGCATGCCAAGGACTTTCAGCTTAAATTGTCCAAAAATTGGGGTTGGAGCTGAACAGAACCATGCAGCAGATTAGCTAGAGTCAATCTTGATATATGTGTGCACAGTAAAGTTACAATTACTAACATATGCCCAGCCCAGTTCAGTAAGAAATATCCGTGACAGGTTGTGACAAGGAAGTTAGCAACCAGCCCGAACTGGAACACGCACATTTTGTCGAAAATAATCAATAGAGGGAATTAAATTTGAACTACTTTTTGATAACTCAACTAACTTGAGTTAGTTTCTGACATTATGACCTAAGTACATGCAATTTCATTTCGCATGTTTATTATGATTTAGTTTAGTGGCAATTACAGCATGTTTTATACAAATATATATTTGTGATCATTAACAATAAAAAGAATCTGGCTAATGTTCTCAATGATATATAAATATGACGTGACCGGTATATTGAAAAGCTATTTCCGCCCGTTGAAATTTGTTGGAAGTGTGTATGATGCGAGCCTTGGCCGGCATATAATTATAAGCATCGAAATAAATTACCAATGGGAATGCTGAGAATTGTTTATTTTTAGTCATCAAATGTTTGTTTGCTTATTAACTTTAAATGTTTATTGTTGTTGCTAGCGCACAATTAATTGATAATGGGAAACGTTAAATGGTCCATCTCTCCGCTTTTGAAAATCTTTACCAGGTTGACATATGGTTGCAGCAGCCACGTGTTAGCCTATGAATTTGCCGTATGGCATGCGCATTGCAACTGCAACTGCAACAACAAAAAGCCGGCACAAAATACGCGTCCAATTAGATTCTACAATGCTCCAATAAGCACAACGAGTTAAAAAATAGGCGTTGTTTGTTAGTTTTGTTTTGTTAGCGCTCTTCGTAAGCAACGTTTTGGATCTCGTTAAGTGGGAGAGAGATGGAGAGCAGAGCTCAGAGAGTGCACGATCGTTAGGTTTTGAAGAGCGAGTTAAAAGCGAAGCACCAACGAAAAGAAAAATGGAAAATGACGAGTCTTCAGCGTTTGGGGAACACGCCCAAAACTTGGCTTAGACGAATTTAAAGTTTTTCACACAATGAAATGTTTATTTTGTCAATTAATCTATAATATTGGTATATATTGAATATGCTCATATTTTACCTGCAAATGCAATTCCCACGCTGTTGCTGCACAGCAGCAAAAAGCAGCAGCCAATTGAAATTGTTGCCTGGGTTAAAGTATGTTGCCTCATTTTGGCGTTTGTACTATTTTGAATCACCGAGCCACGATTTAAAGACACATTTATACTGAGTTATTTAATGTTTCACAGAAACTTCAAAGTCAAACTACACTTTTAATGCTGCAGCCAGCGGGACAATTTGTTTGGCCAACCCCGCGGTTCAAGCGTTGTCAATGTGAATAACCAAAACGTAGCCTGCTTTGTTTAGTTTTATTTATATATTGCACTCCTTTTATATTATTTCGTATTCTCTGTTATGATTGTGCGTGCGCCCAGCCCAAACGTTCACAGCGCTCCGTCGTTTGATTAGAAAATAATAATTAACGCTGCGACTATATGACACACACGTCTCGCTAGATTCACAATGATTCAATGGTATCGATACACTGAGCATTCCATACGTTATCGAGTGCAACAAATTTTATAGTCGATATTATTTCTCTCAACAGCACTTCATTGTGCGCATTTATGAGTTGCGCTACTCATTTACGCGTTACGTTAAGAGAATCATATTACGTTACGCTCCCTTTCTGCTACGCCAGAAAAATTTGTTGGCGTGTTTGTCAGACGTTGCAAAGTATTTTGGTTTTTGTGTCAAACAGTAGATAGTTAAACAGCAAAAATGTACGGCGGTGATGACTTTGGTAACACGGTAAGTGATAGCCGAATGAAACCAACTATGTGAGGTGTATTTACAATAAGTACAAGTCAACGGGGCTCCGGAATAACATAACCCAACTTTTCACGACCGCCACCATCAACAATAAATAATAATGCAAAACTAAGAAAATACTTTTCTATTGTAGGATTTCTACGATGATTATGCGCACACCGGCGACCCGCAGCTTGATATGGAGTACGAGCGTAGCTTCTACGCCAACCGCATGCCGGATAATGTGAAATTCTTTCTCATGAACTTCTGCCAGGCGATCAAAGAGGGAAATCTCTATGACATACAGAACATGTATGAGAATACATTCCCGCAAATCAGTGATCATCATTTCGACAAGAGCGCCTGGCCAGAGGAGCAGGAAGTGGGTGCCATTGTGGACAACGACAAAGTTTTTCTGATTCTCTACAAGGAGCTGTACTATCGTCACATCCACGCTCGTATTCCGGGCGGGCCAAAGCTGGAGCAACGTATCAACTCGTTCTTCAACTACTGCGATTTCTTCAATCTAATCATTTCGGCTCAAAATCCCGTCATGCTCGAACTACCCGACATCTGGCTGTGGGAGTTGGTGGATGAGTTTGTTTATCAGTTCCAGAACTTTGCGCAATATCGGTAAGTACATCACTAATAAATATTCTGTATGAAATGTAATGTATAAACTAATCTCCATAGTGCACGCCTGACGGACAAGTCTCAGGATGAGATCCAGCAGCTGTGCGTGAATCATAGCAACGTTTGGAGTATTTTGTGTATTCTGAATGTGTTGCATTCGCTGGTCGACATCTCCAACATTAAAAAGCAATTGGAGGCCATCTCGCAAGGCATCGATCCACAAACTGTGGCTGGCGACTTTGGCAAGCTTGGTTTTTACAAGATGCTGGGCTACTTCTCGCTTGTTGGTCTGTTGCGTGTGCACTCCCTGCTGGGTGACTACTATCAGGCGATTAAGGTGCTGGAGCCCATTGAAATCCACAAGAAATCTGCCTACTCGCATATACCCGCCTGTCAGATATCCACGTCGTACTATGTGGGCTTCGCCTATATGATGATGCGTCGCTATGCGGATGCCATACGCACCTTCTCCGACATCCTGCTGTACATTCAGCGCACCAAGCAGTTGTATAGCACGCGCAGTTACCAGAACGATCAAATCAACAAGCAGGCTGAGCAGATGTATCATCTGTTGGCCATTTGCCTGGTCCTGCATCCCCAGTGCATTGATGAATCCATTCAGCAAGTTTTGCGCGAGAAGAACTACCACGATGCCATGTTCAAAATGCAGTGTGGCGACCTGGAGGTCTTCAAATCGTTCTTTGTTTTTGCATGCCCACGTTTTGTTAGCCCCTGCCCACCGGCAGCCGATGCGCCCATGGAGGACTATGTGAAGGACCCCATGGAACATCAACTGTTGGTATTCATGGATGAGGTGCGCCAGCAAAAGGATTTGCCCACTACCCGCTCGTATCTGAAGCTCTACACCACATTGCCACTGACCAAGCTGGCTTCCTTCATCGATCCCAATGCAAGCGAGGATGATGTGTCCAAGCTGCTGATACGTTTGCTCTGCTTCAAGCACAAGATGCGCAATTTGGTCTGGAGTAAAGGTCCCAGTGGACTTGAGGGCACTTTCAAATCCGGTTCGGAGGTGAGTAATACCAGATAACCCCTAGATCGAAATATATTAATAGCTTCTTATTTCCATTACAGCTCGATTTCTATATTGACGATGATATGATTCATATTGCTGACACAAAGGTCTCACATCGCTATGGCGACTTCTTTGTGCGTAAGATAATGAAATTTAATGACCTGAATCGCAAGCTGAAGAACATCAACATTTAAATACCGAAGCACAATTACGTTGTAATCGTACGCGAACTATATAACTATATATTCCATTTTGGATTGATTCAGTTTTGGTACCAATAAAAAAATACAAACTTCAAATGCGCAGTGGCGCAGCGAAAGGTCGAAACAAATCGAGGTCTTTATATTATCCCAAATAATTTCCCGAAATTTCAAACAGCTTTTAAATTTTAACATTTAGTTTATTTTCTTTTAACAATACCATTTTTGTTTTGTTATATAAAATTTGTATTACTATAAGGAAATTCAATAATCTACTCCTATTATGTTTTGTGAGTTTTCTACAGTTTCCGACAGATCTCTCCGTCAGGTGCTTGCAAATTTTGCAAATTCAGCGGCTTAAATTTTTAGTTTGGAATGTGCGTATTATTGTATAAAATTAAAATTTTCATATTTCGTTCCGCTTCCGCTTCTGTTTTATAAAAAACCGTACAAATTTCTTTGGTAAATTAACTATGTTTGATTTTTTAATATGTTAAATAAGTATTTAAGGGGAGAGTATATAGTTAAGAGCTCGATTAAAATAGGCGCAGAACACGATTAGAAACAGCGGTCGCATTTGCACACAATTACAAGAATAATAGATTATAAAAAAATGGAGTTAAAATATTTTCAACTTAAGATTTAACACACTTTATACACGAAACAACGCTTGCGTTTTTCACTGTGCTCCCCTTGACGGGCTTATAGGCTAAACACTTAATGAAACAATTTACAAATTACGGACTTTTGTGCAGATTTGTCAGCTAATCGACGTTGACTGTGCGCTGATTAACATCGATCAGATAGATTGCCTTGTGGTTCTGCAGCACAAAGTCAACAAATGCATTGATCGGCGCTATCTCCTCAAGGGAGGTGTTCGTGCGACCGGACCACAAGAAATTCGGACCGAATACAATGGCCAAATTCGACGAGGTCATCTTGTTTAGATCTGCACAGTCCACGACTCGCACCAGAAAGTCCACAATGTATTTGAATAGCTCGTAGTTCTCCTCGGGCAATTTCTCGCGTATCAACTGTGTAACGTTTCTGGAACGCTCCTCCTTGGGCCAGTCTAGGAACTTGGTCACATCATCGTACAGTTCGAAGGTAAGAAGCGGTTCGGCGAGATCCCGTAGGAAGCTCTTGAGCAGACCCGCTATGACATGCACATTAACGTTGCTTAAGTCCACGTCCTCGCCACGATTGACGCGCTCCTTGAGAGCCATAATCTCACCATGATTGCCGGAACGACGGAAAATACCCTCCGTGTCGATGACGCCAGTGATTGAGAGCGAGTCTACACACTTGCGCACGATCGGCGGTATCGAGTTCAGGCATGGACTGTGCATAACGATGAACTTCAAGGTCACGCCAAACTGCATCGTTGGCCGCCCATTGGGTGTTGCTGGCTGCGATGCACGGCCACGACTCGGATTCAGTTTATGGTCGAAGTCGCAAATGGTGTCCGGCAACTTGAGCTTGTTCAGGCCCAATGCCTGACGAAGCTCATCGAGGCTGGAGATATAGACTAGCTTTTTGCGAAACTTGTCGCTGATGAATGGACTGAAAAAGTTCCAGATGACGCGTATAAACCACGTCGGATGCACCACATACAAAGTCTTTAAGTTTTTTCGAAAATTACGATCCAGCTCCTTGTACGAGTTCCATAGAAATTGTGCCGAAGGCTTGTTATCCTCCTTAAGACCCTGATGAAAGTAGACGAGTATATAATCGTTCTCCACAAATGGTTCAATCTCTTTGATGACTTGTCTAATAATTAGTTTATTAGAGTTTATTAGTTTATTATTTAAAGATTAGAATATGTTCAAAATTTACCGCACGAAACCTTCGAGCTGCGACTTTTCAGGAAAGCGCGAAGCGTAAATGCCAAAAATGTGACGTCCTTGTTTATCAGTGCCCAGGAAATCACATTTATTTTTGTTGCCCTGGAAGTTCTCTGACTGATCACGCAGCTGATCCTCAAAATCGTCTTCTAGGGGATTGGGTGCCTCTTCTGTCTCAAGCTCGGGATCTGGAAACGAATCTGCAAACAATTACAATTGCACGCTCAATTACACCGAGCTTAACTTACCATCGGCTAGCACAAAATCACCGACCATAACATCTTCTGTGAGTAAAGAGCAAGTGTTTAGTCATTCTTTCAGTCATTGTCTGTGTGCACACATTATATGCAAATAGTACTTACTCTCGAGTGGAGTTGGGGTCAACAGCTCGGTATCATCAAACTCCAGTTTGGGCTCACAGTCATGCAGATCGGATAGACTGGGCAGCGGCTCGTCAGAGTTACCCACAATTGAGCTAATGGCGGGCCCTTTGCGTTTTTCGATAAGAGATAAAAAGAATTTATTAATCTCTTAGGGTTACTTTGGGAGTGGCTGAGAATTTCAGAGATGTAATCTTACAAGTTAATGCTTTTCACTTAAGTATTTTGTCGGCCTTAGGCAAGAAGTTAGTTCGGATTTGTGTAAGTGAATAAATATGAATCAGAAAGAATTTCATGAGTTATTTTGGAGGGGGCTTTAAAACGTTTCTTAGTTTCAATTTCAATTATTTACAAAGAGAAGAAGACTAAGCCACACACAAAGTTCAACAATAAACAAATAGCAAACAGCGCAGCTACAAAAAACAACTAGTAAAATTGTACGATTTGATGCATGTTATTTTTTATTATTATTTTGTTTTGTTTAATGTACGTTCTATTTACAGTGAGAGACCACCTGGGAATGGGCATGAAATATTATAGTAAATGCTCAATTTGGGTTAGTAGCACAAACGATGCTTGGGGGCGGGGAGTTAATGGTTAGTCTAAAGCAAGGCAATCTTTACTTTGTTGGTTTACAGTTACAGCTAACGTTTAAATCTTAAGCGAGCGCTAAAGCATTCGAGACTCGTTTTTTTTAGAAAGCCAAAAAAAAGCAAAGGTAGGAACGTAAACAAATTGTTAACATATATTTTTGTTTATATAATTACAAACTGAAATTAAAAAATCGTGGTGCCTACGGACTGTTAGGCAGCGGGCCTTACCTGGTAATCGCGCTGGAAAACGTGAATTGACATCCATTGCCCCAGTAAGAGGTTTTTGTCGTTGTGAAAAATTTGCTGATTAACAAACGGCGACACCTGGCAAAATTTAAGAAAACAAATAAATAATGGTATATTAGAATGTTAAATACTCTGTTAAAATAATTTAAATTTGATCGAAAATTGAGTGTAGTTAACGATCAGCTAGCGGATATAATGGAATATATGATACTTTATTGGCAGTATAACAGTTTAGGGTGGATAAGTTATGTTTTTTACTGATAAGATAATAATTCGAATCACGAGAACAACTACATTTCTTTGACAGGTTGTAAATAGAGTAATAAAATACTTATAGATTTTTTTAACAGTGTATTACAAAAAGTACACATCGAATACATTAGCCAAAATTGGCTGTATAAAAAACTATTTGGATGACGTCACAACTTGCTGCGACTCTGTCGAATTCATAACAACTACACCAGCAGCAACAACATGCTAATAAACTCGTTTCTTGCTCTTATCGCACGATGTTCTCCGCTCTAACTTTGCTTTGCCGCTCTTACTGCCGCTGATGATAATGTAGATGAGCGCTGATTCATATTCAACTTTATCACCAACACAACAACATCAAAAACCATTGATTTACGTTGACTGGCAATAGGTTATTCTTGCTTCGGTATAGTTCAAGTCGAGCCGAGGCCGAAGTTAAACACGCAAAGTGGAAAGAGGGAGAATGGCGGTGACGCCTACGCCCACCACCAAAATAAACTACAGTATTTGCATGTATATATGTACATACAAACACACATACGAGCACACACATACACAGTCCAAATTTGCTTGTGCTGATTCAATACAAGTATTTAAAGAGTAATTAACTTTTAATCATGTTTTAAAAAAACAAACACGAACTAAAGATTCCCTTAAATCATTATCAAAAGATTGTACCGTTCATACTATTTAGTGCGTCAGTGTATCTGCATAGAGACATTAGAAAACATATACATTATATGCAGATGTATGTGTGTGTATGTAAATGTAACAATTTGAAGCTTTTCGTTCTTGTAGAAATTCATTACGCACAGAACAATGGGGACATAAAAAATCACTTATCATTTAGGAATTGCGCATTTGATGCTACCTCAGACTGACACATATAGTATTATTTACTTTATTATTGTCAGAGCTTTTTATCTGCAACAGCGCAACGGCAATATGAGATGAAAATATATTTCACAATACACAATTTGACGAATTCAACTAACTGACAGCTTCACATTCAGTTATTTACTATTGCCACTTGAATATTTACCTATTGTTTTTATTTATTCTTCAAATATTCCAAAAACAGAATCGCAACAAAATTTTGAGTCCAGACAAAAAGTTTGTATGTTTAACTCTGCGCCAGAGCAGGGATGGAAAATACTAAACCAATATTTTCTGCCAGGGCTGAAACGTAGTTGGTAATGATAGCAGTTTTTTTATTTAATACTTATATTCATTTTTACATAAAACGAATTATATAATATAGAATATTCAACCTTTCTAATCTATTATTTATTATTTTAATTTTCAAATAAATTAAACTTTCGTCGAGCTCTAATCGATAGTATCGATTAATATAATATATTTACTACGCCAGCCCTTGTTTTGACTGACCGACGTTCACGTTATTTTGGTAAAGCACAATAGCGTAAAATTTCATAAAAATGGTTGGCTGGAGCCGTTTGCTGTTGCCAGCGGCACAATTCGCCAAGAATAGGGCCGTACTGCTAACACCTGCGACAAGGAATGGTAAGTATAGCTGCTAATATACCAAATAGGGGAATAAACACGGCCTGCATTACGCAACCACAATGTTTTCATCTATGTCCATTTTATTAGCCCTGCAGCAGCAATTGCGCCGAATGGGCGGAGATCATGAACACCATCACATGACCATTAAGCCCTCACGCTTCCAGTGGGACAAGTTCAAGGATCTAATGCACTTTTATGTAATGATTGGCGTACTGCCGATCACTGCCCTGGTGTTGTACACAAACATCTTCGTGGGACCCTCGCAGTTGGCTGAAATCCCTGAGGACTACGAGCCCAAGCATTGGGAATACGAGAAGGTACTGGGAATGTAATTTTTATTCATATCATATCATACTAACATGTTTTGCAATTTTAGAATCCCATCTCCCGGTTTATTGCGCGATATATCTTAAACTCGCCGCAACAGGAATACGAGAAGGCGCTTCACAACATCTTCGAGGAGAACGAAAAGGCGAAAATTCGGTAAGGCCCTAAGGATTCTAAATAAAGCCTGCAATACAAACATTTCTCTCCGCAGCCTGCTCGAGGAAAAGATTCGCAACAAGATGTCCGAACGCAACGATTATCAATCTTACTATTATCGCCCATCTGTAGCCAAATATCACAGAATATCCAAGGAGGCAGCCGATGAACTGGAAGCACTGCGTGGCGACTAAGCCATTAGCCCATTTAAATCTTATTGATTGCAATAAATTTTGTTTTCAAATGTGGTCCTTTAATAGACGTAATTAAGACCTCTCATTGAGGAAAATAAAAATGTGAAATTTACGATCTTTCCAGCGTCAACTCCTCTATACAATTAACATAACATAACATAAACATAAACGTACACAAATAAATACTTATTTAAGTAGTCAGCTGTATGTCCAGGTTTAGCCCCACGCCTGATTTTTGCAATAATATAAAACCAATTTGCCATTGGTACCGTGACATTCGTATAGGTTCTTAATGATCTGATCCGGCGCAGGTGCAAATGTCTGATTTACATATAAAAACTAATCAAATAAAGAAGGGAATTAAAAACGGGAAAATTTTAAAGACCCAATTGCATACGTACAATTTGTTCATTGGCGTCGAGTTTGAGGAATTTGTGTATAAACTTTTGAATCCAACTGACTGTCTTGTTGGGATCAACGGTCCAGGTGCGTTTCTTTATAATGGGAACGTTGCCAGTTGCATTTAGCAGAACACAAACTAAAAGCGAGAAGAAAAACAATCATTGTGCATCGAGCAGGTGTTCTAGGAGGCAATGGATGCATCTTACTCTTTGCTGCGTCCTTGTCGGTGGGTGTTGCAATGGATGTGGTTGACGTTGTTGTTGCCGTAGTAGCTTGTGCTTCTTCCGTATCCGTCATATTTTGGAATGTTGTAAATCACGTTATTTTATTTTATAATTTTGTATATAAATCAGCTCTGCATTTAGCACCCTTTGTTTTAATTTTATTTTAACCAGGGCTGCAACGCGAACTGGAGTAGATCTAGTTCTTTTCGGCATATTACAAATACTAGTTCATTTTATTCAATAAAACCAGCTGAGTTTACTCAACGAATACACGTGCTGGCATTTTATGAATAAACATTCAAGAATTACTCCTTAATATGAATAACAAGTTATTTGATGGTTCCGATGACGATGCAGACGATCTACAATTGTCCACTAATCAGGATTATGCTAATTCGTATAATGTTTTACGCAAAAAGGAGTTGTTACAGAAGTGTAAATTAGCTAAAGATATGGTGTGCGAAGATCTCTTTAGAAATTTCTAATATTGTTTTTTCATAGATAAGGATCGTGGCCTAGATATATCCGAATCGGAGCTGGAAAGTGATAGCGAATCCTCCGATGAGGATGAAGTGGATGTTAAGTTTGATCAAGAGTTTTTCAAAACTCTTGCTTCATTGAAAGCTAAAGATCCTCGCATATACGACAAGGAAACACGTTTTTTCAATGAAAAGTCGGACAACGACAGCAACGACGATGAAGATACACCCAAAAAGAAATCCAGCAAAAGTAAACCGGTAACCTTAAAAGATTATGAGCGAAAAGTTATCTTGGAGCACAATGGCAAATTTGAGAGCTCCGACGATGAGGCACAGGCGGAGAAGCAATTCGAGCGTGCACATTCGCCGACAGCTGTGGAAGAGGAAAGACGTCTTAAGGCCGAGTTCAGGAGTGTGATGAACCGTGAAGATGATGAAGAAGATGAGGAGTTTGGTGGCATCTTTAAGAAGCGTGCCAAAACTCAGGCACAAACCGATGCAGAGGAGGCAGACTTTGCTAAATGGCTGGCCGGCAAGCAGGCGGATGAAGAGATCGAGGCAAGTGCAAAGCAACAGTTGGCTCCACTCAAGCAATACTGGAGTAGCAACAAGTTAACTCAAGGCGAAAGTTTTCTACGTGACTACATACTCAATAAGGGCTATGCCAACACGAATGAATCTGAAATTCCTACCTACGATGAGATCGTGGGAGATACCGCTCCATTATCGGATGACGAACAGGAGTTGGAGAAGCAGGCGGAGTTTGAGCAGAAATACAATTTTCGGTTTGAAGAGCCCGATGCAGAGTTCATTAAGCGCTATCCAAGAACTATTGAACAGTCGCTTCGTCGCAAAGACGATTCACGGAAGGAGAAGCGTAAAGAGATAAAGCAGCGCAAAGAACAGGAGAAACTGCAAAAGATGAAGGAATTGGATTTGATTAAGGAAATGAAGCGCAAGGAGATTGAAGAGAAAATTCGCAAGCTAAAGGCAGTTACGGGCAACGATGAGCTGGGCTTTAAAGATGATGAACTGGAGGAGGATTTCGATCCGGAAGCACACGATCGGCGCATGCAGGAAATTTTCAATGATGAGTACTACCAAGTGGATGAAGGCGAAGAGAAACCAGAATGTCCTTCAGATATTGAAGAATTGGCGATTGAGGATTGGGATAACTATGATCCAAAGCAATACAAGGAAAATGATGACGATGTGCATTGTGAAGATGATGATTTCAATATGGATTGTGATTATGATCCAGTCTCCTCAAAGCAACAGCTGCAGCAGGAGCTGATCGAGAGTACACGGAGTCGGAAAGGACGCAAGGGACGGCGCAATCGTTTTATGGAAATGATTCAAGCTGACAAGCCACCGTTTAATCCAGACGATGAACAAACATATGGTGAGTATATCGATGAATATTACAAGCTGGACTATGAGGACATAGTCGGCGATCAGCCTTGCCGCTTCAAGTACGTGGAGACAACACCTAATGATTTTGGCTTAACAATCGAGGAGGTTAGTTACTGAAAAGTAGTTATGTCTTGGTTGGAATGTTATTAACCTCATTCTATTTTTAGATCCTGCTGGCGAAGAACAAGGAGCTCAATCAGTGGGCTAGCCTTAAGAAGGCTGTGCAAAATCGTCCAGAGTATGTTGAGAAAAAGGAGCAGCGTTTGTACAAGCTAAAGGCCAAGAACGAGGATCTCAAGCGAAAGATTTTTAAAAGTTTATACGGCGATGGGTAAGCAAATAGACTAAAAATCTTATATTGTGCTAAGACTAAACATTTTTGTAGCTCCGATGATGAAGAGGAAAGTGGCACGCAAACTGCGAACCAACTGGTTGTTAAGGCTGACGCCAATCAGCAGTCCGCTACGCCAGTTGCAGAGCAAGCGCCCACAGAGACTCTATCCAAGTCCAAGAGAAAACGACTAAAAAGAAAAGCGGCAGCTGCAGCGGCAAAACCAAGTGGAACAGCTCCTGTCCTCAAAAATGAAGAGCAGAAGACTACAGAACTTGTCCAGAAGGAAGAAGCAACTACATCCACTGAAGTACCTGCCAAACGAAAAAATACTGAAAGGGATGAACAGAACAAGGCACCGTCTGTATTGAATGGGACGCAGACAACAAATGAAGCACCGCCAGCCAAAAAGAAAAAATTAGAAAAGCAGGCGAAACAGGCAGTCAAGAAAGATAATTTGAAAAATCCCTTTGCTAAAAAGCAAATGACTAACAAAAATGATGTCAAATTAAATGGTGCAAGCAGCAATCCTTTTAGCAAACAACAAATTCCAAGACCGCAACAGGCTCCACGGCAGCAACAAGCCTCAAGACAGCAAAAAGGTCCAAGACATGCAAGAAAAGAAAAAGCTCAAAGGAAGCAACAAGCTCCAGGACAGCAACAAGCTCAACCAAGCGGAACAAATCCCTTTAAGAAATCAGGCAACAAAAGCGAAGCCCCACGTCCTAAGCGAGACTTCAAAGCCAAAGGCAAAGCGATTAATTCTAATCCCAATGGCATTAGCGACGATCGGCTTAAGGCCTACGGCATTAATCCACGCAAATTTCACAAACACCAAAAGTATGGAAAGAAGGCACAGTAGGCAGTCTGTAGAGGATCGCTTGTATATGACCATAAGATATATATCTATATATTATATATTTATATATATTGGGCACTTGATGCTACGATATAGCCTTATTATGTACATAAAACATATTAAAAAACGTTAAACAGATACAAGTTAAAAACAATAGACTTTAAAATGGTTGGGTTACGTCGTGTCCACTGGTTCCATTGCATCCTCTGAGTCCTCCGCATTATCATCCTCTCCCTTATTCGACTGCTTGCTTACATCGCGTTGCTGTTGCAAGCGACGCTTCTGTATGCGCACACATTTCGGGCATATCATGTTCCTCCGGGTGAAGCAGACACGATGGTAAATGGAATTGCATTGATCACACTTGATGCACCCATCGTCAAAGGGAAATATCACTTCGTTGTTGCTGCAAATTTCACATATGTATGCCTTCGCTAGGCACATATCACAGCCTCGTATATGGGTGCCAAAGACCTTGAAAACACTTTGTAGGAATTCAGCCAAGGCACCAGATTCAACCTGCACGAGATCGCCAATTGAGTAGAACTCATTGGACTGCACTAAATGTCGGCGTCTGCCCAACTGTTGGTCCACGAGCTTCTGCTCAACGGCTTCTTTGCAGGCAGCAAGATAGTGTCGCATGTGCACCAGATTCTGACGTAATTTCTTAACTGTGCAGAGCTTCTCGAGGAAAACAAACAATTTGGGATTCTCTTCTTCCAGACGAATGAGCGGCTTGTCAATAAACAACTGAATCTCTTGGAGACCGCTACGTGAGACTTTCCTCGGTGTAAAATCCCAGTTGTGCACTATGCGTGCAGGCACAATAAAGCTATCATTCCAGTGGCACGACGGGCAGTAGTAGAGACCGCGATAGTCGCAGAGGCGTGGTTCAATCCAGGAATTCTCTGTAAGAAGTATAAATAATTAGGTGAATTGTCAGTAGACTAAAGGTGATTCATTACTTACTAAAGTTAAGCAGAGTAGAGCATTCGGCACATTTATAGCGCTGTGCAGCTAAACCAATTTCTGGGCAAATATCGGCAATGGGATATTGTCGCTCGGAGGCCAGCACATGAGCGCACACACGCAGCACACTGTCAATGCATTTTTGGTGCACCAGGTAGCTGCAATCGCTGCAGATGTACGCCGCTTGCACCACTCGCCAAATAATACCGGCGCAATGATCACAGTAGTAGCGCTTAGCTGCTGCCTGCAGGCGATTGCGTGTGTTCGGATGATGTGGTACAAAATGGTGTCCAACTACCGACTTAATGGCATTCAGTACCACTACATCAGTGCTGGCCACCGCTTGTGCCTCTTCTAGCTCCTGCAGCGAATAGCGTAATTCCACCAAATGCCGCACCAGCCATCGACGCTCCTCGCTGCATTCGTCGCTCAACAGGACAAGATCGCGGCAATGCGCAATGGCTGCCTGTAAGTCCTGGCTATTGGCATCCGAGGTGAATATCAAACGCCATTGTTCCTTCACCAGAGATGCGGGAATGGGCAACCCCTTATAATCCGTATGCTGTGGAGCGCTCTCCTCGGAGACTGTGGAGCTTGAATGTGCCGAGTGCAGATAGCTGGAAGCCATTGATGCACTTTCGTTGACAAATTGTGCAACTGCAGTGGGTAAACTGGTTATACTCTCACGCCAAGAGCTCATCTTGCAAACAAACAGCGCAGAAAATATAATTTATTTACTCATATGCATTTACGCCTTTGTTTAGCAATAAAGCAGTGTTGCCCTATTAAATAAAAGTACAAAAATACAAGAATGTTGCTAAGCTAAAAATACTATTTATCGTTGTCTGTCATTCAAATTATTAGGCATAATATCATTAAATTTTAACATTTTAGTAGTATCTTATCTTTATTATTTCACAATCCAATGAAATTTATTAAGTACTTTTGATTCATATTTTGGCGTACACTTCAACAGCTACTGCAACTGCAGCTCTGTTACTTAACATTAACTTAACAGCGTTGCTCGTTTGTCATGTGAATGACTTATATAAGAAGAAGCAGTTCAATCTTTTTTACAATTGCGGATTTTTGTTGGAGCGTGCGTGCATTGTAAATCGGTATTTGTTTAAGAGCAAAAAATAATTAGCTTCGGTAGTCGCAACGCCATTAATAAGCCTAAATATTAAATAATTGTGCGCGTGATAACGTGTTGGTGATATTCTCGTGCGTGGTCTTAACCCAACCACATTGACGCTCGGATAGCGACGCCGCCGCTGCCGCAAACTGATGCCACAAACAAATATTGTGTCAATGAAGAAGATTACTGCAGCGCAACCAACAATTGCAGTTATCTCGTAGTTTCATTTATTAAATAGATTGCCGCATAATCATTCGTTGAATAAATGCAATTACTACAGCGGCGATTCAAATCAAATTCTTAATTGACATATTTGAAATATATAAAAATCGGCAGTCAAAGTTATATGTACATTGTATGTAGACAGGTAAGTTTGTGAACCATACTGCAAAACGACCGCATTTTTTTGCAAACATATATGTATATGTACGTGTGTGTCAATGTGTGTGAGTGCGTGAGTGTCTGTTATGTGTGGGCCGTGTGAATGCTTGTTGATATGCGGCTTACAACCAACTTTTGATTTGTTCCTATGCTTATATTACCGCTATGATTCTCTCCCTATTCACACCAATAGCGACAGTTGTGTGCATGTATTAGTGTGTGCATCAGCAGCAACCACTCCACCGATATCCAATCCGCCCCCACTCTTCCATTCATCACTTATGTATATGCATGTATTTATAGAGCACCAGTCCATGTGCGTTGGATTTTTTTGACACTTGTGTATGTGTGTGTGTTTAAATATGTATTTATACATACATATGTATGTATATGATGTTTCTATACGAATAATTAATTTTTTTTTGGTTTTGTTTTGCAGTTCTAAATTTATTTTACTTCACTATTTGGGGCATGCTTCATTTATTGCAAGATAACACATTGCGCATAAATAAATGTATTTAGTTGTATCTTATCATTAGATTAGTTGTCTAATTTGGTTATACTATTTGCTGTGTGGGTGTTTAATAAATATGCAGACATACCTATACATATGTATGCATCGTATATGTGTATGTGTGTGTGTGTACATGGAGCATAGTCGCCTATCGGCAATGACACATTTATCATATCAACATGTGTTTTGCTCTTTCCAAATGTATAGAAAGTACTTTTGAATGCTCTACATTTAGTTCAAAAGTGTTTAGTATTAATGTGTACGTTGTTTATATTTTTAAATATAACAAAATATTTACATCTATATATGTTTGATTAAGATGATCATTCAAATAGTTTTCTGAGCTATGAAATATTTGCTTCTACATCTCATTTTTATCTCAAATTCTTTTTAATTTCCTTCTCAATGCCCATTTGCCGATCGTATTTTGCTGATAAGTATTTTTTATAGTTAAATTCTTGTTTCAGATTTCAGGAAATATTTCATACTCGTTCAGCTGTTTGGCTGTCAAGTTCGTTTAAAAGTATAAAGAGCATTATCTAGCAACTAGAACACGCTATCTAGAAATTTGAAAAATCTTCTTTACTACCTCTAATATTTAAGCTATTAAAGATAAATTGTACCTCAACTTAAAAAGAAAAGAAAAACTTTTGTTTTAAGAGTATATAACAGCTGATCATTCTACACGAGAAAGCTCAGCAATAATTGTTATATATATATATGGCCCAATTACTGAGCTGAGTGAAGTTTATCAATTGGCGATGGTCATGGCACATAACAATTGGCATCGCTTGCAACAAGCGAATGTAGTATAAACAAATGCACTAGGAATCAAAGTGTGAGTGCAACGAAATGAATTACTTAGTTCATGCAATGCATTTTAACGAACCTAATTTAACAACACCTGATCGGCCCTCGCATTTTATCAGGAAACATTGTGGCATTACAATGCGATAGCTGCATGATTCTCGATATAGATCTTAAATGAATTATTTATCGTAATGAGTAGCCCTTCAATAAGGTTAGTATGTAGCCGCAAATCTGTATGGGGTACAGGTAGGCCAGGTGTATGTTTGTCAGAGTAGCATATGTCGTACTAAACTTGGACCCTCGTAATATACTATTTACTATGAATGCGGCGTAGTCAATGGACATGGGAAGGTCACTCCACATTCGACAAATGACTTCGATAGCGGCAGACACCAGTGGCAGCGGCATCGGCTAAAGACAACGTGAGCGGCACTCTAAGCATATTAGCTATATATACATATATGTATATATAATTCATATGTTATATATCAACTTGTAAATCTTCAAGTTTGCTGCTATTCAGAACATTTGGATTTCCCATACCCTGCATAGATTCTGCAGCAGTTTTTATATTTTCTAGCTTTCATATTGCTTCACCTAGCTCCTTTCAATTGGAAATCATATAGACATAATAATTGGCAAATTTTGTCTAATCGTAGTACTCTGTTTTCAAAATCTTCATTTAGTTTTCTTTTTTTCCGTATTTAAAAAAAAATTATGTATTTTTGTTAGTTTCAATTAGTATTGTATTTAGCAGGGTATCGCGACGGCGAGCATTGCCTACTAAAGCGCTCGCAATTTGTTCAGTCATATGAGTCGGCTTATGTGTGCTGTGCTCATATCTACCTAACAATATCATTAGCTGCCAGCTGAAATTTCATGTTGAGCTCTCTGCGTCAGTTGGAGCCGAACGACGTTTTGGATTGTTAGCGGCTTCTGGCTGAAGTGGAGAATTGGAGACTTGGAGATAACGTATGTTACGTGAAACGAGTCGACACGACGCCGCCGACTTCGTTTTGCGGGCTCGACAACCGCCAACCGGTAATAATACATTTCAGCCAGACCTTTTGTTTGCTTATGCTGCTGTATGTGTTTTGCTATCGCTGCGTGGCTTTGGGTATGAAATTTCAGTTTCCAAAAGTGCTAAAATGGAGATTCAACGATAAAAAAAAAACACATGACTCAGCTCAGAAGTTTATTGGCCCTGAAGATTTAGTTACTTCGTGGAAATGATTTATTATTTATATTTTGCCAGCACGGCAATAACGATCAGCAATAAGTTTTGTTTCTTTTGATATTTGAAGAAGTTGGAATTTAGAATTGCTGAAACCCGAAGTAGAAATTTGTTTGTAAAACAAAACGTGAGGATCTAAGATAGCTCAACAAAATATGTTAATATTTGTTTACGGCACACAAGAAAAACTAGAACCTCAAATTGTTTATTGGGTTTGTTGTATTAGGATTATGTTAACGAACAGATCACTCAGATAGCTATCGGTGTTTCTTTTCATTTTTTAAATGACAGGAAAATATATGTTTATATATTTTGAACTGTAGTGATTACTGCTTTAGTATTTATTTATAAACACTTTAATACTTAAATAACTTGTTACCATTTCGTCCCAATTCTATAAATCAATTGCTAGTTCTGATAGTGTTCTAGCCAACTTTATAGCTGAAAATTTTACTTTACTTTCCCCAAGCGTAAACAGCGTACTCGATGTTCAAGCATAATCGATATATTTAAACAATATTTTATATGCTAATAGACCTTCCAGTTTACGATCGATTTTATATCATATATATATACACGTAACTACAAGCTAATTTGACACTCTGGTCGAGTGGAGCACGCCTCATTCCCTTGTTTTAATATCAGAGTGTTCCAAAAGATTACCAACCAACGGACGGAAACTGGGCGCGACATCAATGTAACAGATCAACAGAGAGACCCGACCCACACACATACTATGTATATAATGGAAAATCATATACACAAGTTGACTATATAAACCCGCTGAAAGCGTCGCGCGTTACTCAGTCAAGTTTTGTTTGAAAGCGCGTCCAGAGCTTGGCCCAGTAGCTGGTGGGTTTGCGGGTTGCACTAAAGTTTAATTAGGCAATATATAAAAAGAATATATAAAAGCAAAGTTGAACTAGAAGTTTTTCTCATTTAAATATGAACTTCATACCTATGCTTAAACTAACAGGTGTTAATTTCGCTCAGTGTTTTATTATGCGTCTGTGTGTGTGTGTGTGTGTGTGTGTGAGTGTGAGTGTGTGCAAAATATGTAAATAGATCTATGAGAAATATTCTGGAATATTATCAAATAGTTCTTAAAGAATTGCATTTAAATTTTTACCAAGTGCAACTAACTTATAATTTCTCTCAGTGTTATAAAAAAGTTTGCTGTTTACAGTTTATTAAAATTATCAAATTAATCACTATAAATGTATGGAACCTTCTTACTATCTTATAATTTCTCTCAATGGAATTGCAAAAAAATCAAAAATAAATTCTGAAAACTTTCAATGAATGAAATCTATAAAATGTCGTATACAAAAGAAATTCTCAGACTACTTAAAAAATTTTCAAATAAATGTTAAAATTTATAATAATTGTAAATACTTTATTGAATTGCTACCTTCCAATTTCTCTCAGTGTTCAGTGTCTGTGATTTCATGAAAAACATGCAAACTGAATTTAAATGAGCTTTGATTACAAATAAACAGAAAATACAACAAAAACAACAACGTTTGGCGGTCAGCACTTGACCAATTGACTGGCCAGTCGAATTGATTGGCAACGGCAAATTGACAAATTGACAAATTGCAAAAAGAAAAAAAAAGGAACATCAGAAACAAATTCAATTTTAATAACATAAAAAAGAGTAAAAAAAAAAATGAAACTTTTGTGTGAGAAAAGTCTGTCGCTTATTGAAGCGTGGTTTCTATTTTAAATATTTCTTTTTCGTTTTTTATTTTTAAGTTTTTTTTATTGTTAATTGATTTTTATTGCCATATAATCAAGTTGTTGCAGAGTTCTTTTCCATTTTTTGCCTGGCAACAAGTGTACGTTCGACTTCAACCTTTCACCTTCAGCGTCGCCCGTGTCGCTCGTGTGTCCTTGCCATTGCCCAAGTGCAATGCCACGCCCACCTGCCACCCCCATGACCTTCACGCCAGCAACTTTATTGCAACATAAGCGACAGCGGCAAACGGTGACGTTTCCCTTTTATTAGGTCGATGATAGTTGATAGAAATTGCGTAGGTGCAAAATACGCCTACCCATGCAAACTTCAGCCCTACGTAGTCATAAATATATTTTGACAAAAGTTTTATCAATAATTGGGCCGCATGTCCGCCCAACCGACCGCCTGCCAGCCTGCCCGCTTGCCAGCCCGCTGCTTTGCAGGAAATCAAACTAATTGTCTGGTAGCGTACTCAGCGTACTCAGGGCGCAATTGCGAAATTGTTCAAATGACAACAACAAATAAAACAATAACAAGTGCAGCTAGTTAAAGCAATAACAAAGCAATTTTCAGTATTGTGTTAACTTATTTTTATACCCTTAACCCATTGCAAGGGCATAGAGAAAGAGGGTATATGGATTTAGCTAAAGCTTATGTAACATGTAGATAGAAGCAGGGTTAATGCTATAAGGTATTAATATATTCTTGATCATGCTAGTCGATGTTGATCTTGCAATCAATAACATCTCAAAAACAATCTATATAAACCAACTAAAAACCTTAAATATTTAAGCTCAGCTCGTAGATTTGAGAACTCGAATCGATGGCATTGATAAATATTATATATTTTTTATAGTTAAGCTAAAACTCGTAATTTAAAGATGAAAAGCTGTGCTTCATATTTAGAACCCTCTCAATAAATTACTGAAATTCTTCAATAAAGGGCATTCACATGACTTTCAGAGTGTTTACTAGTCGATCATTGCCCAGTAAAACTCTTTGATTTGTTATTTTGGTCTGTTGGCGTTGCGGTAAAGTTTTCTATTGCTATTGCCATGTCTTTCACTTTCGCCACGCGGCAAATGTGGTTTGCATTATGTCTTGTTGCAGTTATTGATGACGTCGCCATTGGCTTGGTTAGTAGGAGGGCAACTGCCTGTAACTCCCGCACTTTATATAATCACGGCTCGAAGTTAATTAACATTTGACTTTACGTGCTGTTTGGTAATCGCAGGCAATGCATTAAGGTAAAAGCCGTTTAGCTAGCAAGAACACAGCTTAACTTGAGTAAATTTTAGATAATGTGACGAAACAAATATTTAAAAAACAATAAATGTGAGTGAGTTAAAGTGAAATTTCTCTGTATTAAATCATAAAGAGACTTCAAATGATCATAAAAATTGCAAAGTAATGCACTGAGGTCTGCTAAATTTGTGTGCACGTCTCAAATTATAAACAATAATAATTTGGCATCTTGTTAAACTAACAAATACTGAGTGTTTATCGATTTGAAATTGATAGCCATGGGATGAGTTGGGTTGTTGTTTATCCCACGCTCCAAGTTCTGTATATAATTTCCGCTCTTAATGGATTAGATACTGATAAACATACGTGTTTATGCATTCCTATATGTGCGTAAACAAGCCTGTAATTGTATCTCCTCATTGATCTACCTCTAAGCAAATATGCCTGGCTCAGCTTGTCTCGTTTTTGACTGATCTAGTAAACAAGAACTTTATGGCTATGGTACAGCTATATAAAGTATAGAATTATTAATTGCACCTACACGCAGCAACCAACATTTATAAGCTGCGATTAGAAAACTAGTCTTAAAACATTTTCACTCCTACTTAGAAATGATTGATTGGCTGAATATGATGCCAAAGTTGACTTGGAATTGAATTGGCAGCAAGAAATGCAGCCGCAAGTCTCCATTTAAGGCTGCAGCCAAAGCTGCTGAGTGTGTGTGTGTGTGCGTGTGTTTGAGTGTGGCATAACAATACGTGCCCATATTTGGAGTCCTCATCAAGTGGCCGCCAAATGAACTTGAACTTCCGCTAATTTGTTGGGGCTGTTTGTTGCTGCTCCTGTTATTGTTGTTGTTGTTAATGTCGGCTTATGCAATGGTTTTTGTAATTTGCGATCGACAGACACATGCGTAATGAGTGTGGGGGTATTCAAAGTGTCGTCCAACACGCTTCATTGAGCCGGCCAACAGTTAGCTAATTCCAACTATTTTGTTTTTTCACTTGCTTGCAGATTCAACAAAGCGCTGGAATTGCTGAATATATAATGAGCAGATCGGGCCACAATATACAAAAATAAGCCAGATACACAAGTTAGTTGACAGAACGGGCACGGGAACGGGAACCGGAGCTGGATCGGCAGCGGAATCAGTGGCATTAGAATATTCAACAAAATTGGCATTAAGCATCGAGTGTCCACGATGGCACGACACATAATGGCCGTGTGTGTGGTGTGCCTGCTGTGTGCACAGCGTTTGCATTGCCAGGATCACGATGCTGCTGACAAGCTGTGGGCAACACAGCGCACAATGATCAGCCTGAATGCACATTTAGCCAATGGCAATCTAAGTCCATCCAGTGAGATAACCACCGAACAGAGGCAGCTAGCCGATGAGAAAGATACCCAAAACTATAGCACAAGTCCGCCCTACAGGAGACATAAGCGACACGCAGATCACGACCATGAGCACGGCTCACCACAGAAACATGTCCCGCAGATTACGCAATATTACCTGCAGCAATTGATGCAGCTGCAAGAGGCGCTGAATGCCAGCAGCATACGTAGCCTGATGCAACAACTCGGACTACAGCAAATGGTCAGCAGCAATGATAGCGTAAGTAGCCGATGGTTTTTATTAAATTTAAATTTTGATTGACATTGTCTTTTGTATATTTTGCAGTGTGTGCCAGTTGAACGACTGGTACATCATGTGCAGCCGCATGATCTCAGCCATATCGGCGATAAAGCTGCGGAACAGCCACTTCTGTTGACCAACTGCACGCTGACGCCCAACGGCACGAGCACCAGCATAGCCTGCAGCTCAGTTGACACTACTCCAATACCGCAACCAGACTATATGCTAAATGAACGAGAATTGATGTATCTGTGTCCTGTGCTGCTCCACGAACTGGCGACGAGTAGCGGCGGTTGCATTGCACCCGAAGTGCTTGCTGATATTGATAAATTCGAGGCACAACAGAAAGATGATATTATGTATGGTAGGTTGGAATATTCCGATGTGAGAGAAGCAATGTATAATGTAGTCAATTGTTTACAGATAAGTGGTGTATAATATATAAATATAAATTAGTATACAATATGCATTACAATATTTAATCTAGCGAAGCTTATCAGTTGAATGCTGTAGACTGTCTGTATAGAGTATATATTTAATATATTTATTAAATACAATACGTTAATATATTTAGCTAAGTGTAATGTCATACAAAATATTTCTATTTTACAGTATGGATTTATGCCTTTTCATCGGTGTTTGCATGTGGTATTTTGGGTCTTGTGGGCGTGGCCATAATACCATTCATGGGATCCCGCTATTACAAACACATCATACAATATCTCGTGTCGCTGGCCGTGGGCACCATGACCGGAGATGCGCTGCTTCACTTGCTGCCACACGTAAGTTACAAGCCGAAAAAGTAAAGACATAAACAGTCTGAATTAATATATTAATCAATATTATTTAGTCGCTGGCTGGCCAGGACGAGCGCGGCATGATCATGAAGGGTTTGGGCTGTCTGGGCGGCATTATATTCTTCTATGTCACGGAGCATGCGCTGACCATGATATCGGAGTGGCGCAAAAGCATTGAGAAGAAGGAAACAAAGAAACCGTCACGCGCCAAGGTGATGCGCGATCCGGACTCATCAGTTAACAATTCGGTGGCTGGCGACAAGATGTGCAAACAAAAGTATAGCTCATATCCGTACTGCTATGACGAGATCACTGTGAATAATAAACAGGATGTATGGATGCATTTGCCAGATGAGGGCACAGGACCTGCTGGGCCCACAGCTGCTGCAGCTGCTGGCGCTGGTGGTGATGCATCCAGCGGCGAGTGCACTAATCGGCACTGTGACAAGACTGAGCATGAAGGATCAAATGAAGCGATAGCGGCCGCACAATCTCTGCTCTCTACCTCGCACAATAACTATGCCGAAATGAACCATCATTATCACAATCACAACCATAACAATCATCAACAGCTACCAGACAGCGCCAAAACGGAAACAACTGATTTGGACGCCAATGCTGGATCAGCATATGTGGCTAAAGATATGAACGAGCACGTGACTGTTATATTGCGTGAACATGAATCATCTCATCATGGACACAGTCATCGCCATGGACACGTGCATTCGCCACCGGAGACGCTGAGCGCTGTTGCCTGGATGATCATTATGGGCGATGGTCTTCATAACTTTACCGACGGTATGGCTATTGGAGCTGCATTCGCTGAGAATATTGCCGGAGGCTTCTCCACGTCGTTAGCTGTCTTCTGTCATGAATTGCCGCATGAACTGGGCGACTTTGCCATCTTGATGAAGGCCGGCATGTCAGTCAAGTCAGCTGTGTACTATAATCTGTTGACCGGAGTGCTCAGTTTCATTGGCATGATCTTTGGCATTGTGTTTGGACAATCACAGGAAGTGGCTCAATGGATGTTTTCCGTGGCTGCCGGTCTCTTCATTTACATTGCGCTGGTCGATATGGTGAGTGTTGCTCGTGGCTTTAATTAGCAAATCTTTATGCTAAGCTTTGTATTTTATTTTTCATTTACAGATGCCGGAGATTTCGGCTGCTCACAAGTCGTTGTCACAGTTTTTGCTGCAAATTCTGGGCATGCTCAGTGGTGTGGTTATTATGCTATTCATTGCCATCTATGAGGGACAATTGATGAACGCATTTGGAACTGCGCCCGCCAGCTCAGTTCATCATCAGCATGTTCACTAAAGAAGCTGAAGAGGATGAGAGATGGATAGATAGTGCGAGAGCGTGAGCGAGAGCAATGAAGAGTAGCGGATCCACTGTCTTCAGAGCCAAGCAGAGAATCTAATCTATTATGTGTATTTTTCGAGAATAGGTTTTTTAGTTTTTTGTATAATTGTAGTACTCTATGTTATATATATATTATTTACCTCAGTCCACACTCAAGCACACAGTTTGACACACATGCATACAAAAGAGACAATGCAAATCATTAAGTAATTAATCCCATAAGATTCGCATTTGTTAAACAGTTTATGAAACACACACAGATGGACATTTGTTAACTGCCACTGAAATGATGTCCGCAAATTGAATTTCGTTCCTAAAATTCTTATAAGCCAATTTGCGTTCGTTTTCGAATCAGTTTGTATTGATTTTTATATATACATATACACACTCACACACATAAATACATACAATCAGCACACACATGAACGGACACTCAACATACATACATACACACCCACATTTAATGTAAGATAATTTCAATGTGCATAAGCTATAAAGTGATTATGAATTTAAAAACGATAAAAAGCAAAACGAAACTTGCTTAAAAAAAGTTAAAAATTAACACAGAAAAACAAATCCAAAAAATATTCAGATGAGAAACAATAATTGAATTGAAGCAAAGGCGAGCACTGATGAATATGATAGAGCCTAAGAAATGCATGTAAACGCTATATACGTTAAGTCTTTGAAAAGAAACCCAATCTTACATTTATGAAATTGCGATTCAATATTGTAGCGTGTATATTTTTTAAGGCAAACAATTATATACACATAGATTTTTTGTATTCTGTAGTTTGTAGGGTGCGCACGTGCAGAAAAAAAAAACACATTCGACTAAGCAAAATTATTCTTTATACCCTTTATATATGTATATGTATACATATTAATACAAATTATATCGAACGGTACTTAACGTTTTGTTTTGTACTAATTTTTGCAATCTGCAAAATTATTTAAACTTAATTTATTGCTATCGTAATAGGACTGCTTATATTACCTTCTTTTTTGGCATCGAAATTTATATGTTCGTTTATTTTTTATGTTGAAATAAACAAAGTTTAAAATATATTTTGTCTTATGTTTTTCTAACCAAAGCGCATTTTATGTTTCAATTGCGCGCACACACACACACACAACTAAACGTAAGTGATTGTGATTGAATATTGAATTGAGTAACTAACATTTGTAAAATGATGCGAGAGTCTTGGATAGGGGACTCAGAGAAACAAATACCCACAACATTTACAACACATAGCTAAGTATGACATCCTTATTAGCAGAGCAAACAATAAGCCCACACTAAATGCTAATGAGGCAGTAAAACCTATATATATAAATATATTATAGCTGTAAGCTCAAAACTAAACAATACTATAACTATAAAAACATTTTTCAAAAATTAAAAAAAAAAATACATTCTTTGGTGATATCAAGCAAAAGGCAATTGAAACGAAATAAATATACGAGTATAATAATAAACATAAGTCGATGAATAGAGAAACAGCATTCTTTACGAACATATTTAGATGTATACAATGTTCTAGCAAAGCACTTTCACACTTCCACTCTTTAAAATTTATAAATAAATGTTTTCCACATCATACAAACTTCTTCAAACTTGCTATAATTGAACAGTGCGCGCGCAATATTATCGAAAATTACATCACTGTTGCTATCGATAGTCGAGTTCTGTATTTATTTATATATTTCGAGAGCTAGGCAACTCTTTGTATGTTATTGAAAGAGCGGGCCAACAATAGTGGCGCTGTCAAACTGTGAAAGATGCAAGCGACCGGGTTGAAATTACTGCTGCCAACGATTTGCAAATTTCTGGCTATTTTCTGCATAATTATTACACAGAACAATGTGGCTGGCAACCTGAATCCCCCGTCTATCGGCGTGCATAGACGGTTCGAATACAAGTACTCGTTTAAGCCACCATATCTGGCTCAAAAAGATGGGACTGTGCCGTTTTGGGAATACGGGGGAAGTAAGTAAACGGAAGGGGGCCGCAGCTCCACGTCAGTTGTTTTGACCACTTGCGCAGCTTGGTATGCGTGCGAGCAAGACAGCAGAACGGCCAGCATCAGACAAAAAAACCACTAACAACGCAACACAACACCAAAGCAACAAAGTGTACACGCAGGCACTTTGTTGAAATCCAAAATTGTGAATAAACTAAACACCACCTGTTGCTTCTATATTACAGATGCCATCGCCAGTGCCGAAAGCGTACGCGTGGCGCCCTCGTTGCGCTCACAGAAGGGTGCCATCTGGACGAAATCCCAGACAAATTTCGACTGGTGGGATGTGGAGATTGTGTTCCGTGTAACGGGACGTGGACGCATTGGTGCCGATGGTCTAGCTTTCTGGTATACGACAGAGAAGGGTGACTACAATGGTCCTGTGTTTGGCTCCTCGGACCGTTGGAACGGTCTAGCCATTATCTTCGATTCATTCGACAACGACAATAAGCACAACAATCCCTACATCAGCGCTGTCGTCAACGATGGCACCAAGCAGTACGATCATACCAATGATGGTGCGACGCAGTTGCTCAGCGGATGCCTGAGAGATTTCCGTAACAAGCCCTTCCCCACACGTGCTCGCATCGAGTACTATAACAATGTGCTCACCGTGCTCATTCACAATGGTATGTCAAACAACAACGATGACTACGAGTTGTGCCTGCGTGCCGATGGCGTACAGCTGCCCAAGCATGGTTATTTTGGCATTTCTGCGGCAACTGGTGGCCTGGCCGACGATCATGACGTGTTCCACTTTTTGACCACGTCGCTGCATGCTGCGGGCCAGGTGCCAGAGCCACCAACGGTCGACAATCAGGAGAAGCTGACGCAGGAGTATAAGGAATACCAGGATAAGCTGGAGAAACAAAAGAAGGAATATAAAAAGGAACATCCAGACGAAGCGGTAAGCAATCTAATCAGCGAGCTCCACTCAAGGCGTGTGGCTCTAATGCCGTAAATTGCCTGTCTAATCCACGTTGACACTCAATTGTGTGATAGACTGGCGTTATCTGCGCCGCTGATAATGCGTGTTGAGCTAACGAGGCTTTTCATTTTACAGCACAAAGACGAGGAGGAATGGGAAGAGTTCTACGAGTCGGAGAATCAGCGTGAGCTGCGTCAAATTTGGCAGGGACAAAGTCAGATCGCCGAGCACTTGCGCGAATTGTCGCGAAAGGTCGACGAGATCATCGGACGTCAGGAAAACACACTCTCTTTAGTATCGCGTGGGCTGGCGGCCAATGCTGGCCAGGCTTTGCCTCCCCCAGCAGCTGGTCAAGCGCCACTGCCGCAGATACCTGCCGGCGCCGCAGTGACACGGCAAGATGTGGACTTGCTGATTGCTAATCAGAACATTTTACTAACCACCATACGGGAGATACGTCAACTTGCTGGCGATATCAATGTGCGCACTGATAATATACAAATAAATCAGAAGAATGCGCCCACTGCGCAAATTCAATCCACAGGCTACGATGTGCAGTCATTGATAACCGAGATGCGCGATGGCATGAATCAAGTCAAGCAGGGCATCTCCCATGTGGGACAGAGGTTGGTCATCTCCTAAGTCACATCTCATTGATTGTTAATGTTGTTAATGCTTGGTAAATTTCTATTGCAGATTGGGCATGCCCCAGGCTGGGGCACAGACGGCGCCTTGCCCCACCGGCAACTGCGTGGGTGTCACGTTGTTCCTAAGCGTTACAGCTGTGCAATTGCTGCTAGTATTTATCTACAATATATTCAAGTGAGTCGATCAGCTATATACTCAACGTGCCTTATCTAATTTCGTTTTCCATTCATTCACAGAAACCGCAGCGAGGCGCAAGCGAAAAAGTTCTATTAGGCTTTCGGCACAGCTAACCAAATCCACATCTAAAACGAACACACACACTCAGCACACACACCTGATTAGGCGGCAACTAAATTTAGTTGAAATGAAATACTTAAGACTTCAGCATAGATTGCTCTACACAATATTATATAATTGTTCGTTTTACGTAGATCTAATTGATTGAATAGCGCCAAGGTCCCAAAACAAAAAATTAATAATTATGTGTGACTTAATATGATATCAACAACAAAACAAAAAACTGAACAAGTAAACTAGAACAATGAAGAAGCCTCATGACAAAAGCCACAAGACAAATTTCATGCACTGCTAGGACAGGATCTAGTAGAGCTAACCATATCCACAATGCTATCTTTCCTCTTCCATATATATTGTGTTTGTAACCTAACTTGTTTTTATAGCCAAGTCTAAAGTTTCGGTCTATTCTCAAAAACTGTGCATATCGAACGTGTGCAGTCACATCTGAAAAGCAAAAAGATAATGAAAAATATATAAGAAAAGTAATTTAAAATGTAAAACCTCTATGAAAATAATATACATAATGAATTCCGTAAATTTAGCCAATAAATACTTTATGTTTTTTGTATACATTACTTTGAGCTGAATGTGTCTGAGTCTTCAAGTTGAAATTGGCTTCAAGTTCTTCCAGACATCCACGAGTTCTCCATTTAATGCGACTTAGCAAACGAGTTCTTTCCAGCTCTTTTGTTACTAGCCTGAATATTATCGAATGT
Organism: Drosophila buzzatii; assembly: GCA_035045845.1. Classification (NCBI taxonomy): domain Eukaryota; kingdom Metazoa; phylum Arthropoda; class Insecta; order Diptera; family Drosophilidae; genus Drosophila; species Drosophila buzzatii. The sequence continues at coordinate 7,182,715 of JAWNOS010000505.1, forward strand.
GATGCATGAATTTATCACAATTTTTGTTTACCTTGCATTAGACGTGTTTTTATACTGAATATTTTATAATAATTATAAATTATAATAGAAATGAGCAACGTGTTTTTTGATATGTTCCATTCCAGTCTCAATGTTTAAAATAAAAAAAAATGAAAAGAATAAATAAAACAAAAAATTGAAAATAAATTTGTAGAAAACTGTACGTAAATATATAAAAACAGATTTTTATTTTTGGGGAATTTAAGGTAAATAATTTTTGTTTTTTTTTGTTTTTAATAAGTCGATATGAAGAATCTGTAGGACAATATAAATCTATCATCTACTTATCTATCAGCAGCTGGTTTAGTGGAACCCTTATATAAAAGCTTTTATATATCCTTGATCAGAATCAGCAGCCGAGCTCATATAATTCTTTGGGATAAATATTAAATATATATAAAAGAAGTTTTTTGGTTTCAGCTTCGCTTTAAAAACTTTATTAAATTCTTATAATTACTCAAAATTAATATCAAACCACTATAAATTGAGCTCAATCCGAATATTTTTGGATCTATATTCATTAAAATTGTCAGACAGATTCTCAGAGAACATATTTAGCTATTAAGTACTCCACTTTTGCTTTTCTATTATCAGCCAAATTAAACTTTATAAAATATGTATTATTGTTAACAGATTTCTGGTGATTGAGTAAAGTATATATAGATCAATAAATCCCAGATTTCTGTTTACCCTAAACACGATATACAGAGATACAAGCTACCCATGTAAAAGGCTGGCAGCAGCTGCTCGCCGTTCAGTTCTGGGCATTTTCCAGTCGTATACTCCCGCCTTCATCAATCTTCTCTTTATGTTATCGTAGGGTATTAAAAGTTGTGCTGTATGAAAAAGTTTTGACACTGCGGCAAAAATGGCGCCACTTTGGCGCATTTGCAGCCCAGAGCTGACGTTGGGTGTGCAGAGGGAAGAGGGCAGCAGAAAAAGTTTGCCCATAAAATTTGACTGCCATTGGTCGCATCTCGAGGCTTGAGGTTCTACCCAACCGAGCGAAAAAACCCCAGATCCAAAGATAAATGGACAGAAGCCAACGGCAGTCGGCAGCTTCCATGTAATAAATATATGTATATATATGGATTTTTTTTTTTTGCTGTCCCCATAGCTGGGGTTCGAGTCTGGTTGGATGGCAGTTGCGGTTGCCGGGTATATAGAGTCAGGCGCTTATATAACCCCTGCGCATATTATGTACACGCAGCAGCAGCAGCCGCAGCAGCTGAAACAGCTAGACATTGCGCAGGACCAGTAGAGCGTGTGACCTGGAGGCAGGGAGCCATATACATGGCTATTAGGTTTGTATAACAGCCAATCGCAGCTGGCCAAACGGGCGTACAAAATGGCCACGCGCTGTGGACTGAGGTTTTTTCTGAAAGAATAATATTAATATATAAATATAAAAAATGCTATACAAATTTTAATGATTTAAAAGATGGAATAGATTTTGTTTATAATTTTAATTTTAAATTTATTTGTTAATATGCTTTTTTTTTAGTAGGTGTAAGTATATAAATCTAGAGAGAAATCTATAATGCTGAGGAAAATAAGTATTCAAATGTTATATCAATTGTTTGAAATCAGTTTTTCATAAAAGCTGTTTTCTTGCTCATATGAAATCGTATATATTTTATATAAAATACATTTTTAATCATGTTCCAGCTTTATGTTAGTTTTGCATTTTACATTTTGAATTTCTGTAACTGTGTAAACAGCATGTGTATGTGACGAACTTCCAGTGCCCCTTGTTGGGCGCCAAAAATTTGTGTAAACGCCACCGCACTCAGATGAGTGTGGTGTTGGTGCAAATGATGTGTGTGAATGTGCGGTGCACATCAGCATGCATTCATGTCTTCGGTACAGGCAGGCGGAGTCCTCTGGTTCCCTTAGCTCTTTCGGCGATGGGGTGGGTCTTTGCAATACCGGGACTAACCATACATAAACTTTAATTTGTTAGGACTCCTACAAAAAAACTTGAGGGATGGGACAACACTAACACAGGTACACAAAAAAAGGAATGAACAAGAATTGGAACAGGTATACAGATGCGGAGGCGAAGCTGTTGGTTGCCTCTCGCTATCTATACCCAAACCCGACCGTGATCTCCAATTAACCATTCGCTGGAAATCCCCTAAGAAGAATGCTTCGACTCTCCTCTCTTCTATGCCATGTGTTAGACTACCTTTAGCCTATCATAGTGATTCGCTGAAAAAAAATATTTCTCATATTTCTTTTTCTTTCATCATGAACAATTCTCTTTATTTTACAAACTTAACTAAATTAAATATATTCTCCTCATAATTTTTAACAAAGTCTTAAAATAGTTGGTTGACGCGGCTGAGTCTTATAGGGCTAGGGTTAAATTAATTTTAAAAAAATACAAGTTTTTTTTTCATTATAATATATAAACAAAAAAATTTTTTTTTTTTTTAATTTATTTCTTTTCTGTCGTACCCATTAGCATTATAGTTATTCGATTATTTATTTATATATTTTATTTATAATTTATTTATTGATGCAAACATATAGGTTTTTTTTTTTTTTTTTTTTTTTTTTTTTTTTTTATTATATATATATGTCTGTTAAATTATATTAAGGATGGCTGCAATTCAATTTAAGAAATAAAAAAATGTGAATAATAAAAAATAATAAAACTTGATCCATATAATGTTTAATGTGAATACAAAAATTGAGAATGTTCACATTTGATTTTATGAACACTTTCAGGAATATATACATATATAAATAGGTATAAGTTTTTTTTCTTTATTTCATTTTGATAATATATTATTAAAATTTTGGGACTTCATAATAAGGAGAGGGAGAAGAAGGGTGATCAAACACTCACAGTTTTTTTTTTTTCCATCGACGAAAGGCCTTTCCTCGTGGTTGGCTGCTGCTGTGGGATTGAGGTTAATTTTTTCGAACGGGAGCAGTTATCATTAAAAATTATCCACTATCAAATTAAAATTTACTTGCTTTCGGTTGCTTTATTTTTTTTTCTTTATATATATATATATATTTTTTTTTTTTTTGGCTTTTGTAATTATTTATTTATTTTAAATAATTTAAAAAAAATTTTTCTATATATATATTTTTATTTATTTATTGTTGTATATGTTATTTGTATTTTTTTCTTTTCTTTTTTTCTCCGTTAATTTATTTAATTCATTTATGGGTGTGACGTGTTTTTTTTCTAATGTTAAATATAATTAGTTTTTTTGTTAAATTGTCTATAATTATTTAAGCTGCACAAAAAAAATTTCTCACAGTGTACTTTTGTATTTTGTCTGCACTTTCGTTCATTTAAATCTTGTATAATTTTTGCACTGCAGCCCAATTCTAAGGCGTTTAATATATAATATGGTTAATGTTTTTTTTTTTTCTTATTGTTTTGGGTTTTGAATTTTTGGCACTGCACTAATACTTTGCAAATTATTTATGTCTGGTTTTTTTTTGTTTTGTTTGTTGTTGTTGGGATAAGCTGTGCATGTAGTTTTAGGAATTCCAGGCGAAACCTATGGTTGTCCTCAATTTTGCAAAGAGTGGATGCTGTTGAAGGCCGTGAAATATTATAGTGGCCACGTGTTCAGAGGCAGCTATAATTTTTATTTTTTTCTCTTTCTTTTTTTTTTTATTTTTTTATGTTTATAGCTATGCGGCACTCTGACACGGGCGCAGTATCACAAAAGAAAGCTTGAATTCCTAGGGAATCATATATTAATAAATTATTAATATATGGCAGCGTGAACGTGGAAAAAAAGATCGTGCTCTTGCTGCTTGGGTGCTTTTATATCTTTCGGCGAAAAGCAAAGCTCAGCTTTTATTGCACCTAAAGTTGGCTGCACTCAGGTCTTGTAGCTGCTGAATAAGCACAGCTAAGCCTCGATCTGCTGCTAAGCATGCGCGACAGCAAGCTTTCGCTGCACCCGCCTAAGCTTTCGGATGCATTCTAAAATGCATTCTGCTGCGTAAGCTTCGCAACTTCAAAGCTCACTAAGCTTTCTATATTTTGCTTTTGTTTTGTTCCCGCTTTTTACGATCAAGGCCATAATAATCGGTACGCCTATGAATGCATTTCTGCGACCATTACACCACCCGATAATATACCACGTTAGGCAGAATATTAGCGGGAATTAGCTCCGTATATCTTTGGCATGATACGTGCCTATTTCTTTGCCTTGCAGGTTCTCCAATAAATAATAACAGTTTCCTAGTTTTTTCTTAATTCGGCTTTTTAAGAACTGAGGCCCTAGTTTGGCATTAATATTTTGAGAAAATTTGCTTAACGCAAAATTTCTTCGAAAAACTTCCTGTCCTTCCTTGAAGGTTACTGGGGTCGTTCTCAAATTATATTGGCCTGAGTTTCGTTCGTAAGCTCGTCGGATATTTGTCTGAATGTCTTTTCTCAATAGAGCAAGGTTATCTGATCGAGAAATCGGTATTATTGGCTCTTCAAGCAAATGTAAGTCTTTCAATAGTTTATAGTCCGATCCGTGCGTTATCATATCGAGTCCAAAAAGTGCTCGATATGGTGAACAGTTTAACGATTGATGCAGACCTGAGCGTAACGCACAAGAAATGCTTGTTAAATGCACATCCCAGTCAGTCTGATCGTTTTGCAAATATGATCGAATCGCTGCTAACAATGAACGGTTTACACGTTCGGCCGCATTACTCTGCGGTGAGTAAAGGGCAGTATATACGTGTTTAATGCCTAACTCTGTTAACCAGGCGTTAAATTCTTTAGATTTGAACTGAGTTCCATTATCACTAATGATAGTTTCAGGGACCCCAAAACTATGAAAAATATGTTTTAGCAAATATTCTTGAATTTTGGCTGCCGTGAACTGTTTTAATGGACACAACCAATGGTATTTGCTAAAATGGTCCAATACTATAAGCAATCCTATATGACCTTGTTTACTACGAGGGTATGGTCCAAGAAGATCAATATAAAGTCGTTGAAACGGTCTATATGAAGGAACATGATCACCCATTGGGGGTTTTAACGTATAATTAGGGGCTTTGTTTTCTTTGCAAGTATCGCACGAGCGAATATAATCTCTCACATCTTTAGCTAAACCTGGCCAAAAGAGATGTCTACGTAATTTCTCTATAGTTTTATGCATTCCGGCATGGGCTGAAGTACAACTATTATGAGCTTGTTTTAAAACACTTGTTCGAAGGCTTTCGGGGACCCATAATTTCCAAGATAGTTTTTCTTGCTCTTGCTGACCCTGTGCATGCTCTGTACGAATGTATAAAAAGTTTCCAATCAATTTGAGGTCTGGGAATCTAGACTTTTGCTGGGAATACTTTCTTACTAGTTCTAAATAAGAATCTTCCAAAAAGGCATTTGATGTAAGGTCTATTATCGGACTCATATCAAGCTCTAAAATTTCATTTTCGCTTAATCTTGATAATGCATCTGGGACTACATGGTCTTTTCCTTTTCGATGGCTAAAAGTAAATTTAAACTGCTGTAAGCGAAAAATCCAGCGAGCCAATCTACCAGAAATATTCTGCTGCCGCATAAGCCATAGCAAGCTAGAATGATCAGTAACCACTTCGAACTCCTGAAGTTCCAAATAGCATCTGAATTTCTCGATTGCTAGTATAACTGCGAGACACTCACGCTCGGTAACGCTATAATTGCGTTGAGAGCGACTTAATTTTTTTGACATGAACGCAATTGGCTTTTCATCATTCGTGTCCGTTAGCTGTACTAGCACTGCCCCAATCCCAAAATCGCTGGCATCGCAGTGAAGATAAAATTTCTTACTAAAATCGGGATTGGTTAAAATTGGAGCAGTAGATAATACTTGCTTCAACTTATCCATGGCATTCTGTGCTTCGGGGGACCATACAAATTTAGTCTTCGTGGAAAGGACATCGGTAATTGGGCACGTTAGATCGGCAAAGTTATGAATAAAACGTCTGTACCAACCACAAACACCGAGAAATCCTCGTACTTGCTTCAAGTTCTTGGGCGGTGGCCAATTAACGATACAAGATACTTTTGACGGATCTGGGCTAATACCTCCGCTCCCAATGACATAACCCAGATAGTTAATGCTTGTGACGCAAAAGTGACTTTTGGCTGTATTTAATGTCAGATTCGCTTGTCGAAACTGATCTGCGAGGCGAACTAAAATTGCTAAATGGGTGGAAAAGTCTTCTGACACTACACACAGGTCGTCTAAATATCCGAAAACACAATGTCTAAGATCTGGGGGAATTAATTTATCCATCAGACGACACATAGTGGAGGGAGCATTACACAACCCAAAGGGCATAACCTTAAATTGGTATAGGGGGCGACCTGGGACGGTGAATGCTGTCAACTGTTTCGACTCCTCAGTGAGTTTAATTTGCCAAAAAGCATCTTTTAAATCTAATTTGGAAATAAGATTTGCTTTAGGCAATCGAGAGAATATGCCTTCGATGCTAGGTAAAGGATACGCATCCTTTTTCGTAGCATCGTTGAGCCTACGTGCATCTAAGCATAATCGAACTTTATTCGGTTTCATTACAAGGCGCATTGGTGAACTCCAGGGACTGATCGAAGGTTCGATAACATCTAACTGAAGCATGCGATCAATTTCTTCATATAGAAGCTTTTCTACTGCCGGACTGACTGGATAAAATCTTTGTTTCACTGGTTTAGAGTCTCCGATATCTATATGGTGTTCTATAAGGCTCGTACGACCTAAACTATGTGACGCATTTGGAAATAGTGCTTTAACTACCTCTAATTGTTGAATCTCGGTTTTGGTCAAAGGATAGGCATCATCGCTAGGTGACTTGCTATTTATACAAGATGCATCTAGAGAACCTATTATATTTGGTGCAAGTTGAAAAATTTTCCAGAAGTCGTGTCCTAAGATAAGATTCTGATTCAGACTTGGAATTATATATAATTTAATGGGTTTTTTAACAGAATTATAAGTCATTTCAATATCTAGGAATCCAACAATGGCTTGACTTTCCCCTCCAGCTGTTTTTGCTTTGGATTTTATTTGCTTAAACTCTGGCAATTTTGAGAAATCGTTTGTTGCTAACTTCGAACCTATACAGCTGATATTTGCTCCAGTGTCTAATAGACCAAATTCTGTATAATTCAGGAACGAAACTTGAGCATAACTACGAAGGTCAGTTGCATTATTAAAAATTGTGGATATTTGCAAATGTCTGTTCTTCTTAATCTCTGTATAGTATGTCTTCAATCTTTGAGTCCGTTTGCTAAGAGCAGGTGGAATATCATGAAATATTCGACTTCGGACTGCTATATAATTTTGTAAACGTTCTTCGTAGGGACGAAAACGAATTGAAGGAGTATTCGAGTGCAATGTTGGCATCTCGACTTTATCTTCTTCTACAAAATTGGGTTCTACATTTTTTGGGGCATCCGGTTGTTGACGGATGCCTTGTGCCGGTTTTCCGACTGTTTCAGCAAACAATTTTGACATTGTGGCTTATACACATTAGGCTGTCCACAACCGTAGCAGAAAATGCGACGTTCAGACAGACAGTTCTGCCAAGTATGTCCTAGTTCTTCGCAATTCCAACAGCGCAGTTTTTCATGTGAGGCGCGTATGGCTGCGAGTTCTACATCCACTGGTTCGTCTTCCGCATCATCAACTGGTTCTTCTACAGAATAAACTTGCCTACGTTGTACTACTTGCTTAGACTTCGCCTGATTAAGACGACAGCTAGTTTCATAAGACAAATTTTCGCTCATTTGTACTAAGCGACGCAGATGTCCTACAGAATGGACTGGCTGATATAATAACTTCTCTCGCGTTTCAGGAAGTAAGTTATTCTTTAAAATTTCCATGAGCTCTTCTTCCTCCACTTTGAGAGAAGACTTATCTATGAGAGAGGCTACAGCCTCATAAAAAGATGAGAAGGACTCTCCAGTTTTTTGCTTGCGCGCTCTGATCATCTCCATGTTCATAAAATTTGACCTATAGTCGTCATATTGTTGTCGAAGGGATGAACAGAGGTCGGACCAAATAATACGATCGACTTGCTTGTGGTATCTCCAATACCATGATCGAGCTTTTCCACTAAACAACACGAAAATATTCTTGCACATACCTGCAAAATCGCTTGCTAGAGTCTCATCTGTTAATGATTTAACTCGATAAATAAATTCATTAACACCTAAACCCTCTGATGAACCATCAAAATGAACTCCCCACTTTTGCATAATGTCCACGGTCCTCCGACTATTCAAGGAGCAGGCACCTATTGAAGGGGAATCGCGCATATTCGGTACCGGCATAGGTTCGCTGAGTGAAGGGCGATTGTTTATTGCTAATGACGACATAATTCTAGTAACAGTTCCTTCTATCATGTTCTGAATCACGTTATAATCCACCTGTTGCGATCTTTGAGGATTCGAGCCACGAAATGCTCGAGTGGCTCTGGGTCTTCCTCTAGTGGTTCTGGGACGCGCGGCTTCAGCTTGACTCGGACTCTGACTCGCATCTAAAGCTGACGACTGTGCGCCACTAGCATTCAAAGGCGGAGCTTCTTGTACACTAGATGTATTATTTGCTTCGGCTAATGCTAGGGACTTGGCAAGGTTTCTAGTAGTAACTCGACGAGTTACTGGAGCAGCTGGCGGAGCTATCTCTATCCTTCGTGACGGAGAGCAATTACCTACTACTAACTTCATATTTTGTCTATCAATTGGTGTTTGGCAAGTATAACAGACGATATTTTCTGTTAACCATGCTTCTACGCAATTCTTGTGGAAGATATGCTTGCACGGCAACAAATAGCAAGGATAAGTATCGTCCATTTCAGTCGCACATAAAGTGCACTTATTTCCTGCATTACCTGCAGATGAGGTGTGAGGCGGTGTATTTACTACTGGCATAATAAATCTGAATTGATTTTTCTTAATTTTATTTTTATATTCATGGCATAGTAGAAGAGAGTCGAAGTATTCATATAACTGTTCCTAATTCTTTCATTTTTGGGCTATTGAAACTAAATCTAGATGGTGCTTATAAATCGGCTATCGCTACAACCAAAGACCATACTATTCGGCAAGGGAATGCATATGCAGCATATCTCCGAGTTCCAGACAATAGCTAATCTAAAGTAGTAACGACATCAACTTTTTAACCACTCAACTAGTATTGCTTAATGGCTTCCTACCTTTCTTTAATTAATTAAAGAATACTACCCAGGGATAATCAGTATTGGTATCTGACCTCTGTCGAATACGCAATATTCTGGAATTATATGGTAAAGTTTTTCAATAAAATAAATTAAAGTGTGGCTTCTTCCACAGCAAAAAAAACGAGCTACAATTGTGAGGGAAGATATTGTTTTCCTAAGCAGTGATGCTTTAAATTTTTGTTTGTTGATAAATTCCACACAGGTTTCTCGGTCTGCGATCCAGGCTCGAATCAGCAGCTTCGTAGGTCCTGTGAAAAAATCTACTCCTCTCAGCAGTCACAGCGGCGATAGATAGACCAATCAAGTCTATGCTACTTCAGCAACACATGCTACTGAGACAACTATGTTTCTCACAAAAGGGGTATTTTATACAACTATTACTTTCCCCATAGAGAAAAATTAGTTATAGAAAAATAAAAAAATCGGTACACTGAAAGCATTTTATCGCTAAGGACTAGTACTTCCAGTGCCCCACGTTGGGCGCCAAAAATTTATGTAAACAGCATGTGTATGTGACGAACTTCCAGTGCCCCTTGTTGGGCGCCAAAAATTTGTGTAAACGCCACCGCACTCAGATGAGTGTGGTGTTGGTGCAAATGATGTGTGTGAATGTGCGGTGCACATCAGCATGCATTCATGTCTTCGGTACAGGCAGGCGGAGTCCTCTGGTTCCCTTAGCTCTTTCGGCGATGGGGTGGGTCTTTGCAATACCGGGACTAACCATACATAAACTTTAATTTGTTAGGACTCCTACAAAAAAACTTGAGGGATGGGACAACACTAACACAGGTACACAAAAAAAGGAATGAACAAGAATTGGAACAGGTATACAGATGCGGAGGCGAAGCTGTTGGTTGCCTCTCGCTATCTATACCCAAACCCGACCGTGATCTCCAATTAACCATTCGCTGGAAATCCCCTAAGAAGAATGCTTCGACTCTCCTCTCTTCTATGCCATGTGTTAGACTACCTTTAGCCTATCATAGTGATTCGCTGAAAAAAAATATTTCTCATATTTCTTTTTCTTTCATCATGAACAATTCTCTTTATTTTACAAACTTAACTAAATTAAATATATTCTCCTCATAATTTTTAACAAAGTCTTAAAATAGTTGGTTGACGCGGCTGAGTCTTATAGGGCTAGGGTTAAATTAATTTTAAAAAAATACAAGTTTTTTTTTCATTATAATATATAAACAAAAAAATTTTTTTTTTTTTTAATTTATTTCTTTTCTGTCGTACCCATTAGCATTATAGTTATTCGATTATTTATTTATATATTTTATTTATAATTTATTTATTGATGCAAACATATAGGTTTTTTTTTTTTTTTTTTTTTTTTTTTTTTTTTTATTATATATATATGTCTGTTAAATTATATTAAGGATGGCTGCAATTCAATTTAAGAAATAAAAAAATGTGAATAATAAAAAATAATAAAACTTGATCCATATAATGTTTAATGTGAATACAAAAATTGAGAATGTTCACATTTGATTTTATGAACACTTTCAGGAATATATACATATATAAATAGGTATAAGTTTTTTTTCTTTATTTCATTTTGATAATATATTATTAAAATTTTGGGACTTCATAATAAGGAGAGGGAGAAGAAGGGTGATCAAACACTCACAGTTTTTTTTTTTTCCATCGACGAAAGGCCTTTCCTCGTGGTTGGCTGCTGCTGTGGGATTGAGGTTAATTTTTTCGAACGGGAGCAGTTATCATTAAAAATTATCCACTATCAAATTAAAATTTACTTGCTTTCGGTTGCTTTATTTTTTTTTCTTTATATATATATATATATTTTTTTTTTTTTTGGCTTTTGTAATTATTTATTTATTTTAAATAATTTAAAAAAAATTTTTCTATATATATATTTTTATTTATTTATTGTTGTATATGTTATTTGTATTTTTTTCTTTTCTTTTTTTCTCCGTTAATTTATTTAATTCATTTATGGGTGTGACGTGTTTTTTTTCTAATGTTAAATATAATTAGTTTTTTTGTTAAATTGTCTATAATTATTTAAGCTGCACAAAAAAAATTTCTCACAGTGTACTTTTGTATTTTGTCTGCACTTTCGTTCATTTAAATCTTGTATAATTTTTGCACTGCAGCCCAATTCTAAGGCGTTTAATATATAATATGGTTAATGTTTTTTTTTTTTTCTTATTGTTTTGGGTTTTGAATTTTTGGCACTGCACTAATACTTTGCAAATTATTTATGTCTGGTTTTTTTTTGTTTTGTTTGTTGTTGTTGGGATAAGCTGTGCATGTAGTTTTAGGAATTCCAGGCGAAACCTATGGTTGTCCTCAATTTTGCAAAGAGTGGATGCTGTTGAAGGCCGTGAAATATTATAGTGGCCACGTGTTCAGAGGCAGCTATAATTTTTATTTTTTTCTCTTTCTTTTTTTTTTTTATTTTTTTATGTTTATAGCTATGCGGCACTCTGACACGGGCGCAGTATCACAAAAGAAAGCTTGAATTCCTAGGGAATCATATATTAATAAATTATTAATATATGGCAGCGTGAACGTGGAAAAAAAGATCGTGCTCTTGCTGCTTGGGTGCTTTTATATCTTTCGGCGAAAAGCAAAGCTCAGCTTTTATTGCACCTAAAGTTGGCTGCACTCAGGTCTTGTAGCTGCTGAATAAGCACAGCTAAGCCTCGATCTGCTGCTAAGCATGCGCGACAGCAAGCTTTCGCTGCACCCGCCTAAGCTTTCGGATGCATTCTAAAATGCATTCTGCTGCGTAAGCTTCGCAACTTCAAAGCTCACTAAGCTTTCTATATTTTGCTTTTGTTTTGTTCCCGCTTTTTACGATCAAGGCCATAATAATCGGTACGCCTATGAATGCATTTCTGCGACCATTACAACTGTCAAGCTCTTAACATTAAACGTTTATAAAGTTAAATAAAACACTAAATAGAATAAAAAAAAAAATTAAATATTTATATAAATATTTATATATTTATATATTTAATTTTCTTCTCTGAAGTAATAAATATCCAGATCTATGCAATTGATTAAAAGAGATATCCCATTTTTCAGTTGATGGAACTATGACTAAAAGTTTCCATAATTCTGTTAAGACTAATCAATTTATGTGATGAATTATTTTCAATTGGTATATATTCCCTCTCTTTTTTTTTTTATTTCGACATTCTTAGAAAAATTATTATCATTATTCTATTATTTTTTTGTGTTTTTAATTTTCTATAAAAATAAATCCACAAACATTTCTTAGATATTTAAAACTTAGCTTTGAATCATATTTAACCATTCGCAGCTCTACGCTAAATTGCTTCTAAAATGCTTAGCATTGTCCAACTTTGCTTAATAATCCATGGGAGCGTGCATATTTGGACATCTGTGGATTTTTCGTATGCTTACCACAATCCATTAGTAAATGAAATTCATAAATTCGCAGACAGCCAACGAGGAGAGTTTTTGCAACATTTGCCAGGATATAAAATCAAAGTCAAAGTTATGTTATTACAATGTTACGGGGTGGATGGATGCTGAGTGATACTCCGATGCTGATGCTCCTCATCCTTATCCGTCCGGGCTTTGCGTGACAAATGTTGCGCAAACAAATGGATATTGCATTGCAATGGGTTTCGGTAGCGAGTTGCGAAAACTTTTCCAGCTCAGATCTCTGGCAATGAATCATAAATTTCCATAACTGTCAAACGAAACCAATGTGGAGAACGGTTAGCGATATATAGCATAAATTCCGGATTAAATATTTGTTGCAATTTGTTAGATTTTTTGTAATTAGCAAAAAACCTTTTAGCTTGGGCTGTGCAAAGTAATCATTAAGTTAGGCAAGCTATGTAATGTTGGTATATATGCCAATTTGATAAATAGATCAGATAAATATATCTGAACATGAACTTGATGAGGAAAACCTAAATTCAATAGCATATCTATACTAATAATTAACATTTCATACATTTCGCTAGATCTCCTCTCCCAACTAGCTCATTTAAAACTTAATCAATCTATTTATTCCCTCCCCCTTCCTCATGAGACATTTGTATGGAAAGCCCAGTGATTTTGGTGAATGCATCACATGTTTAATGTTTCTCATGCCATTTGATGCGAATGCCGGAAAAGCCAATGACAAAAGGCTAGTCCATTAGATATGTAGAAGGGCGAATTTCTGCTCCACCCCATTCGGCAGCCTTTTGTGATGTTTGCGAAAAACCAGAACAAAATTGTTCGATACTGGATAATATTTTGCGCTTCTTGGTATGACGAATTCACATGTCACAGTCGAATCGAATGCCAGGACAACTACTGTTCGTCCTGCTTCTGCTTTTGCTCCAGCACATCCGTTTAGCGGGCAATCAAGCGTGTAGTGCAATTCAATAAGCGGATGCTGGCTGGGTTAGAGATGCTACTACCCTCACCCCCTCCCCCCTCTCTCTCTTCACTTCTCTCTTTTGGAGAACTTTATCAACACCCATGTCGGCATTAGTTTTGTTTACAAACTTTTCCGGTTGCCTTTTTGACAGCCAGCCCTCTGACTTAGGGTGGCACAACGCTGGCTACGCCTTGGGGTGGCATTTTTATTTATGAGCACTTAAATCGAAGCGCAAACTAAAATTGCATTTTGCATCTACATAAATATGCAATTGCGGCCATGTGAAATTCAGCAACGCGGCTCGCCCGCTGTTAAATGCTGACAAAAATTAAGAATAAATGCGAGTAACTCCCCCCAGCCCAGCCCAGCCCAGCCCAGGGCAACCCAATCCGACCCCAACTCCCTAGTTCTAGATGACAGCTAGCGATAATGCTGACATCAATTTGAGACTCAATTGAGCTTGGGCCTCAACTTGTTGTTGTTGCTCTTACAAGTTGTTATTCGTTGATAAATGTTGCGCTATCAGCGACGTTTATCGTCCGAGGGACCTTTTCACTGGGTGCGACAAGTCAGCGAATTGGAAACTGCTCACTGCCTCCCCCCACACTCACAGCTACACCAAAAAGGTAATGAGGGTGTACTTTCCACACACACACATGCACGACGTTGTCGCGACTCATCACATCTACTGCGAGCTACATCTCCTCCTGCCTCCTGCTCCTTCTCCACCTCCTCTTAGCTGCTCTCATCTCAGCTCATCTCATCGCTGGGGCGTTGCGAGCAGTTACATGTTAAATACTCGCTTAATTGCTGTTTTGTCTCTTGCTTAAGAGCTGACCTAACTGATAAATGACCCTGAGATAGCAAAAAGAATGAATCCACTCTTATTTTCATTTCATTATATAGATGGTATAAGCTGACAAGGCAATCAGTTTATTTAGATGTTCTCTTTGTGATAGAGCAGACATGCAAGTAAAGTCTCTATAAGTCGTAGGCTTAGATTATCTTAAGCTCATACTATGTTTCTCCTTCTATAAAAACAGACTTTTTTCTAGTTTGCCAAGTTTTTTTTAAGATACTATGAATTTGCTAAAACTTTAAACAGAGTTTTTTTTTCATACTTCATAATTTTCAAATTTTATTTTGAAACTGATTTTTGGTAGCTTTATAAGCTTTCAAAGCCTAGTTTCCTTAAACCTCAAATTTTCTTTCTTTCATATTTGATTCTGAAACAAGTTCTGACTTCATGAGATATTTAGAGTTTCTTTTGATTTTTTTTTTTTTTTTTTCCCCAAAAATAATTTTTAATCTAAGCTAAGCTCTCAACATTGAATCTAACTCATAGCTGAGCTGAGCTTAGTCTTATAGCTTTGTTTATTATATATACACAATACTAGATCAAATTATATTTCCTTGCGCAATTCTCAATTCTCTCATTCAGTCTATCTCATAAAATCAGTTTATTATTAAAATTCTTGCTACAAACCCTCGAAAACTCAACCAACATTTTCTCGCAATAAACTGACTGTGCGACAAATTTGTTGAGCACTTGAAACGCATTCACATTTGCATATAAAACATTATATTGAGAACAATAAACATTTATGAAAACCCATTAAATAGAGAAATTAGAGTGTTGCAGTCGGGCATAACGCATTGCACAATACACGCTCACGCTTTGAAAATAACTTTATTTATATGGAAGAAAAAACCTTAGTTTAGAATAATTTGTTTTGTTTCCGCATATTTTGCAGTTCAGCTGCATAGCTTCTAGCTTAGATGTAAAACTTTCATAAGATTATGCAAAAATTTTGTTTCAGTCCTAGAAATGGAATATATATAGCAGCTTTAAGTAGGGTAGGGAGTGTATATACAAGGGTAGGGGATTATGTATATAGAGAGAAGCTCAACTGAGCTCCTCAGTTGTCCAATTATGCTATGGCAGACTCTAAGCACGCTCTTGTAGGGTTACATATACATATGTAGATCTATAGCAAATGCTGATCCACAAGAGTATATAAACCCAAGATCAAAACTCGCTCTCTCACGATCTGCCAAAGCAGCCAAGTGCTTTGCGCTCATGGGCAGACAGAGAGAGACACATCTAAGCACATCAACGAAACCAATATACTCTCTCACTCTTCACTCTGTGAGCGAGCATAACAAGGCAATGACTACAAATTGCTGCCAGCCGTTGGCCTCTCATCAGTTTACCCCTTAAATGCGTTTAGAAAGTGAAATTTTGATGTTGGTTATTCGTGTAGCAAGGGTTCGAGAGCGAGAGCGAGAGCGGTAGCTGAGGCCACAAATTATTTTTATAGCTGCGCTCGAGCCCAGACAAATCCAGAGCGTTCAGTTATGCGCATTATGATCGTGATGATGACGATGATGATGATATAAATAATAAACCCTTGAAGCGAGCCGGAGCAACGTGCGCATCGTAAAAGATGGAAGAACTTATGCAAACTCACTGTCTGGGCGAGCAAAAAGACGCAGAAATTTTAATTGATGACAAATTCATTAAAATTGTCGTCGCAGGGCAATAAAAAATTAAGTAAACAAGCCCGAGCAGCGTGGGCGATGTCCTGCCAGCCACAGCCGCAGGACGATGATGCTGCGGGATTTCCGGCGTGCAGCCAAGTGTGAAGGATGCAAAAAGTTAATCGCACAGGCGGCCACACTTTGTAGCAGCATTTTAGACAGATGTGTTAATGTCGCTCTCTATACAGCTGAATATATATATAGGGTATTTTTTTTTATTGCCTCGCCTGTGTGCACTTGCCGAGACTCAAGCGCAATAAGTAAATTGCGTAAATTTATAGCTGCGTAAATTGTTTAATGACTCAACAGTCTATTTATCCCAGCCATGGCATGCGTCGACATGGCTTAATGCTTGTCGCGGTCCTTCCCATGTGGACTCTGATTCTGAGTCTCAGTCTGAGTCGGAGTCCGAGTCCGTATTCAAACAGATTTTTACGACTGCCAGCGTTGAGTGAGCCTGACAAATAGAAAATCCATTTAAACTAGTGTTTGGAAAGCGAAAGGGATTCGAGGTTGAGAAGTCAGAGAGCAGCTGGATTTTAGATCAATAAAACTTGGGATGCTTTATGAAACTACAGAAAGCAGGAACAGTTCTATAGTTGACTAAGGGTTTAGCAGAAATATTTCTGAATTTCATATTAAGCATTATGAACATTATCAATTATCTTCGTCTGTCGCTCATTATAGGCCAGCTTCTCAATTAGTTATCTAATGCTGAAAAAGAAACTTCTAAAAACTTTCACAAATCCTCAAGTATCTCATGTTCAACATAAAACCTAATACTCAAGAAAAATTAACATGTTTAATGTGTCCCCCTGGCCAGCAATTGAGAACTGGTCATGCAATTAGAGAGCAATAAATCTTGACAAGAAGAATAATTCTGGCGAGAAAAACCCTTAAATTTTGGTTGATAAAATGCCGAAATTATCGCAGCTCTTGCTCAAAGTGCACATGATGATGATATATGAGCTAAAGTCCGAGCACTTTTAACCCATTAGCCAACCGGAAGATCGTTCAATTAGCGCGGCTGTTGGTCAACACAAGTCTCCAAGTCCCAAGTGGGTCACTCCACGTCCGCTGTATAGGAAAAGGCTTACGGTTTTTGTTGTGCCAACAAAGTGACATAAATCTTTTTTCTTTGCTGGAAACTCAACCGGAACGAAAGGCAATGACGCAGCGGGCGCTCAATGGATATACATATATGCGATATATGTGCTCGAGAGTCATAATAGGAGAGACAGATTTATAGATTTCCCATAGTGCTAGGGCGCGTGCGAACCTTTCTATCTATCTATCTATGTGTAGCATCTTCGAAATGGGCATCGATGCCGGATGCAGAGAAACGACAGGCGTTCGATTGAAATTAATTGAATTTGCCGCCCAACATGAAGCGCGACTACAACTTGACTTTCACTTGGAATTGGAATTGGAATTGGATGATGAAGCGTGCATCGGAGTAGGTTGCTTCCTGTTTATGCTCGAGATATTTTTGTAGCATAAATTACGCATATGATATGGGTGGCTGTCGTCGTCGTCGAAAAACAGGAACATTAAATTTATTTATATTTCGCTGGCTTACAACCCCAAATGAGCAGAAGGACATACAACAGCGTTAAGCGCTTAGTCAAGTTTTTGGCTGAGCATCGTCCCGCACTCCGATTTCTGCCCGCTGCGAATGTCGCACGATATGCGGTCCGATGAGTTTTTCGCCAAAGTCATGAATTTTCCTTATTTTTATGATTTCTATTACATGTTATTTTTCGCTAGCCAAGATTTTAGTTTTGTTGTGTTTTTGGCAAAACAGACGAGATTTCTATCTTGGGGTTGAAATGAACGCCTAGCCAGTCGCAAAACAGAAAAAAAGAAATAGAAATAAAATAAAGCACAAACTCACGCCGGAAGCGCTGATCGCAGGAAAGGCAGACAAATTTATCAAACTGCCATGTGGGGGTGTGTGCAAGTATCTGTGCTATCATCAATCATGTTGTTCTTGTATATACCAATCGTATATCCTAATTTAAACATCTTTAAGTTGTTTAACAATTTTCAGTCAGTGGTAAAAATTTAAATGTTGGCGCCTAGTAGGCACCTGCGCGCGCATTCTTGCGCAACTATCGTCACAGTGCACTGCCGCTTATCGCCCACGACTTCATACTTATATCGATAGTTGTCCTCAGTGTTGCACCGCAAGTATCGAAAAGCACGACCCACTCTATCGTCCCGTTTTATTGTGTTGTTTTATTTATACATTTTTAACTATCTTCGCACCTGATTTTCCATACAATTCTGTAAGTTTATAATAATTAAACAAACCAAGATTCATGTGCAATTCAAGGAAATTCAGTTTTTGTGTTGTGTGCAAGCAAACAAAGCCAATGCAAATTCAGCTGCAAACTTGTGTTGTTGTTGATGTTAGTGTGGCCGCTCATGGTGCTCCCTCCTTTGGGGTGGACAGCGGCAGCGCCCCAGTTGGTTGCCCTTTACACATTTGTTATTATGGTCACGCGAATTCTGACCCGTTTCTGTGGCGCCGCTAGCAAATTTAATGCGCTTAAGCGACCAGCTGGAGTTTATTGTGGCTGCCGCTACTGTCATCACCCGCATGCTGTCTGTGTGTGTGTGTGTTCGTTTATGCTAATTAAATGCAACTTTATTTGCGACCAAACAGCGCGAGCCTTGTTTGCAGCACACTTCATTCGTCGCCACACAGTTGGAGCCTATAACAACAGTAGTAATATATTTTACATGTAATTTAATTAATTCAAGAACCCAAATCACATTCCAACCAGCACTTGACCACTAGGAGTAGAAAATTATTATTTGGCTTGGGATAAAATATGCTAAATAAGTTCGAATTGCATCTTATTAGATAATTCTATATAAGGTAAGTTTGGGTGGCTTCCAAGTCCTAGAAAGTGTATTCAATACTCAATCTATCTAGGAACTTTGTTATTATTGGTGTATGATTATAGCTTTATCGTCCATATGTGCTATGATTGAGAAGCCAATTGTGAACAATACACATACGCACACACATATTCACAAGTCCGATTACGAGTCGAAGCTAGCGATAAGATAAGTATATTTTGCTTCAACTGTTAGAGGAAAATAAAGTAAAGAAATTTAAAGTATGCAGCAACAGATTCCGAGTAGTGTTTAGAGTCTCAGCTGGCAGCCAGTCAATCAGACAATTGGCGAATTGGCTTAATTAAATGCAATTGCAACCCTTAAGAGTCCGGAGTGAGCTGTAAAGTCAGAATCGGAGGCGCGTGTGGATCTCCCGCTGACTTAAAGATGTGAAATCTCTTTCAATTCTCGGTTGTTAGGCTGAGAGGGAGACAGAGAGCAAGAGTCGCCGCGTCACTTCATCAATTGCCTAATGACTGTGTCAATAATTGAGCATAATTGAAAAACAAGGGGACGAACGACTCACGACTCATCACCATCCACCGAAACTCGCCTCATTTGTTTACACACTTTTTTGTCTCTGTATATATACAGCTATTTATACAAATTGCAGCTTGCAATTTAATTCAATTTACGGCCCTTTGCAACGTGTGAACAATTTGTTGCTGCTGTTGTTGTTATTGTTTACGCACACTGGCTATTGTCGTCTACTAAGTGTGTTCCAGCTAATTGGAAAGTGACTAACACTTTTGGGCGTCTTGACCATTCATTCACTTCCATTTCCACTTCCACTTTACCTCTTCCTCTTTACGTCTTGCAATAAATTTGTAAAACAAAAGAGAAAAAACAAAAATTAGTCATCAGATATAGTTGTTGTTATTGTTTTTGCGTTTGTTATGCACCCACTGGCAAGGGTCCATCCCATCGGCTCTTGATTTAACTGCTCACTCTCTTTGGTCAGTTTTCCTCAGTTATTTGTTTTGTTTACATTTTCGTCTGCTTTGGCGATCGAGCGCCAAAGAGCGTAGAGAGCGCAGCAGGTCCGCGTTTGGCGCTCATTTATTTATTTGCGTTCACTCTCGCTCTCTTGAGCCGCTTGCGTTCGGCGCTCATCTGTAGGCGCTCCGCAGTTCTGTTTTAGCTGTCGTCGGTGCCGATTCGTGCCGCCGCCGATATCGATAATTTCTACGCGAAGTATATATACAAAATATTATCATACATATATTTTTGTATTTCTCTGTGGGTGTGTGCATATGTGCGATATTCAAGTTCAAATATCAAAAAGCAATAAATAAAAATTTAAAGCACCAGAAAATTTAGCAAAAGGTATATATGTAAATACATACATACATACATATGCAGCAGTTATCGCCGAATTTCTGGCTGCTGTACATGTGTGCTAATGTATATATATATTTGTGTGTGTGTGCGAATGTATGCTGCGTGTATTAGTGCGTGACATATGGCGTTATTTCCATGGATAACATACTAAAAGGCAACAACAACAACAAAACCTAAGCACAAATAAGAAAATCAATTGTGTAATCTTGAAATGCGCCCACGCGCCTACATTATGCTTGGCGCCTGCGCAGCGCGTGCAAATCAAAGCAAAACTAATCAGACTGCAACCAACAAGTATCCTTGACTCTTCTAAATTAGCCAGCAGCGAATAAGTGTATATTTTTCATTCTTTCTTTCTTTTGGTTTATGTGATGCTGTTCATAAAGTTAAAAACAAGCACAGGCAGCGTATTACCTCATCGCGCTGCCGCTGACGTAGCCGTTGCTGCCCCTGACTTTATTTTATTAGTGTTTTTTTTTTCTTTTTTAATTCTATATTTCGTTTTATACATACATATTTTATACATGTGTGTGTGCGTGTTTATATGCTGCGCTGCTAGCTAGTTTGCCTAGGCGGCTGCTACTGCGCGTCGTCCTCCTCCACTGCCTGCGTAACTTTATTTATTTATTTTGTTCGTATATTATATATGTATGTATCTGTGTATCTTTGAGATACGTGCGCGCCATTTGCCGTTTTTGTTTTTATTTCGTTTGTTCGCTTTTTATTTGCATTTCAATCTCTGTGCGCTCAGTTTTTTCAGCTTTTGTCATCTGTCATTAGCCAGTCGCAGTCGCCGTCGCTGCCGCTGTTGGTGTCGGCGTCTCAGTTAGCGTCACAATCAGCGTCTCAGTTGATGCCCTCTTTTTTGTTCGATCGTTTGGCAAATTTCGCTGCTGCGGCTTTTGTGGGCGTACCTTGTATACTCTCCATTATCTCTTTACAAATATATCAATGCTCGTTTCGTTTGTCTTTCGCGCTACACACATTGCTTTTGACCTTATTTATAAGCCGCAGTTATGGTCGGGCTGACCACATAAACAAATCACATATAAAGAAATCAAAGCTCATTTTCACTCCATGTCAACGCTCTCAAATTGTCGCGCTGTTCATGTTGTTGTTGTAGTTGTTGTAGTTGTTGTTGTCGTTGTGTGGGCTTCCAATTGGATTTGTCCGACTTATGCATCCGCTGCGTGTCCACACACACACGCATACATGCATACACACTACAAAATTTCATTGAGTAAAAAATGCAAATGAAAAACTTAACTCGATTCCAATTTGTATCTGGGCCAGTTTTGTTGGCATTTGTGGGCGTCTCAGCTCACAGATTTTTTCTGTTTTAATTTCTGGCTTAAATAGCTTTTCGCATGCTTCAATAATTGAGTCTGCATTCGTTTTGCATTTACTAAATATTTATTACACTTGTTTTCCTGTCTCTGTGCTCCATGTCCAAATGACATCGCAGCTACCAAAAATAAAAAACAAAAACAAATTGATTTGTTGTCGCACAACTTTCGAATTGCGTGTAGCCTATACGCTATATATATATATAGCTTCTTATATAGCTCAAGACGTACTTTAATTTACGATCTGTTATTGTCTGTCTGTATCTGTCTCTTCTTTAGAGTTTAACATTAATTGAGTTTTTGCACGTGTGAAATCGGCTTAATCGCTTGCAATTACGTGATTTTTTTCCTTAAGCGCCAACTAGATAAACTTTAAAAGCTTGAAATACCATAAAAATAATCTGAAATTAACTGGGCTTTGTAATTTTCATCTATATTTGACAAGAGCTTTGCATAGAGGGCCTACAGAAAATTTTTAAAAATTCTATCAACATATTTTCACAATTTCAAAATTTCATAGTTTTCTACTTACAAATTAAGCCAACTAGAATTATGTTGTTCCATTTAAAATCGTTGTTAGCCTCACCAAAGACTGCTGAAACCAAAGAAAACAAAGTAAAAACGCCGAAAAGCAAATGTTTGCCTCATGTTCAAGCTCAATTGAAACAAATTAAGCAAGAAAATTGAAAATGTTGTATCGTATCAAAATTCACTGCTCCAAATGGGCAACAGCTACAACAACGACTGCAACAGCAACAAAAACAATGTAGACAGCAATAACAATTAAAAATTTATAAAAATAACAACTGTGTGTGCTCTATTTTTTTAACGCCTCAGCATTTTTATTTGTGCACTGCACAGAGAAACAACAAAATACATGCATTCACACATATCTAAGTACACACACACCAGCTCTGTATCTGTGTGTGTGTGAGTGTGTGGCAATATATGTATGTCGATACAGATACAGATACAGATACAGATACTTCTGTTTCGTTTATGCCGCCTTTCAAACTGCTGCCGCACACATGTTTCAAAAACAACAACCCAAACACAAAACTACAGAAAAGCACAAAGAAAAAAAAACAAAACAAGGTGTCCAAAACAAGCGTGTGAGAGTAATAGATACCCAGTAAAATTGAAAAAAAAAATAGTCAAAAGTAGTTTAAACAATCCATGTATTGAGAGCCGATTGAGCATATCCAACTGTTTTGGCCACCAGTGTATCAAACAGTCTGCACAGTTAACGTTTTCCTTATCATACTTTACTCAGACCAATTTTGCTACAACAAAATAACGATCATCTTAAGACGTTTACATAGCACTGCACTGCTTTAGCATGCCTCTTTTGACTTACTTGTCAATTACAGGGTATTTTGAAAAACGAAAAATAAACCAAAATACAAGTTTACGTTTTGAGCAAGAACTAGAAATTCAGTATTTCTATTGAGTTCGATAGCGCTTTGGCCACATTCTGCTACATAGTTATATGTATATTTTGGTATGTGTGTATGTAGAGATATGTATATATATGGTTTATTGTTTTGGAATGTTTCTTAATTACGCGGAACTCAAGTGGCAAGTGGCAAATGGTCGAGCTGTAGGTGAAGCTGCTCCAAGACAGTCAAAGAGAGACAGAGAGAGAGAGAGAGAGAGAGAAACTGAAACCAAAGCGCAATCGGATTCGTGTGTGTGGGGGCTAAACTCATTGGAATTTCGAGTATTTCCCTTTTTGCCGCCGCTGGTCACGCCCCATTGGCTGGCAGCCCACTTTTTTCAGTTTTGCCTGTTTTGCGTCAGCCAGTCGCTTAGTCATCGAAGGAAGTCTCATTGTTGACTCTGAGCGACCTGATAAGGATTTATTATAATCACTTCAGTATGCATATATATGCATTTTTGCTTATGCATATACATATATATATATATATATATTTTTATATCTTGTCTATATATAGACAAGAGTCTCGGTCTTGAGTCTCAAGTTTGCCGCCTTATTGAAATGATGAAAAGATTTAATTATGCAAAATGGAATTCGCTACTCGCATTCGCTTTATCTACTCACTATACAAATATATATATATATATTTACTCTCATATATAAATACCTATATAAATTCTCATAACTGTTTACATTCCTTGTGTTTATCACATTTAATCTGAGACGCTTCAGGGTAGGGCTACTATCATAAAAACCTTTTGCTTAATTACGTCACTCGTTCACAGCTAGAGCTTATGTGTGTGTGTGCAAATACTATAAATAATATACATATATACAATCTGTCAGTCATTCAATACTTTATTTGTAACTAGATATAGCCACAAATACTTTTATTTTCTATTTATTGTTATTATTTTTGCATTCGAAACATCTGTCAAATGTTTTTTATTGCACAGCTGTTTGCGATTCTAGGGAACATGTCTAGCAGCTTTTGCTGATGCTTAAGCTGACTGAGTCTGAAAGATGCATAAAGGTCATATATTTTAATCTACAATATACAAAGATTTTAATATGAGTGCAGATATACTGCTGTAAGCAAATATATAGAATAGTTAACTGAGGTTAGTTTAAGGAAAAATAGTTATGGTTAAACTCAGCAAATATTTAAGAACTTGTAAAGAGAATACAATAAATATTGCTCTAAACACATATAGAGTTTCAAGATTAGATAGAGAAATAAATTCTGTGCAGATTCCTAATCAGCTGCGCTACATTTACTACAATAATTATTTAATTAATATTTAATAATTAATTATTTAAGCTTTGGTAGTTGCTTAAGAAAGCTTATTGGATATGAATTATATGTTTGTATAAGTCTAGAAGTATTATAATGTCTGTTCTATATAGAGTCATATTACAAAATTTGGTAATAAAGCTAAAGCTCAGTTCTTTTGTTATTTGTATCTTTTATATTTATATATACTACTATCTGAACTATCTAAATTTCTATTCTATTTCGACTCATATCTATCTCTTTCTCTTCCTTTTTGCGTTCATAAATGCCAAGCTAAGCATTAATTTACTTAAAAGAGTTTCCCCTCAGTAGGCCAGCTTCGTCTGTTGGCCCAACCCCTTAGTTTAAATAGCTATAAAAAATATAAAAAATAAAAGAAAAAAAAAAGAAAATTTGCGTGCTCCACTCATAAACTGTCAATGCTTAAATACCTCGCTGCTGGCACCACTGCACCATCGCACCACCCAATTAAATCTTCATTCCCCTAAGTGATTTGATATGTTGCAAAAGTAAAAAAAAAAATGGAAAAGAAATACAGAAAAAATACAAATAAAATAAAATAAAATAAAATAAAAACCCCTTTTCCGTCTGTTTGGGCGTGTGGCGTGTCCATTGGCAGTTATCGCGAGTTTTCTCGCCTGGCCTTGATGGGCGTGGCAGCAGGGGCCAGGGCGCAGGCTTTAATCAATGAAAGCCTTTGTGCCAATCCGTTCGACAGTTGCCTGTACCCTGCCTCTCCGTTTCCTCCTTCGTATATCTCATTTTACGTCTTATTCCCAGTTAGTTTATGGATGCAATGTGGCATTCAAGTACGCAAATCGCATGCCAAAGTCAACGTAGCAACGGGAGCCGCCCAACTGCTATATACTATACATATATAAAAATAAATATATATGTGTGTGTGTGTGCACTGAGCGATATTAACTAGATATTCACAGTCAGATCATGTAGCAAAGTTTGTTAAAATGAAGCTAAGATTAAAATCTTGTAGAGTGTGAAGAAGGCAGCTTAAAAGTGAAGCTTTGTATGTTTAAACATATGCGAGGGCAGTCTATCAAATTGTCAGACAATAATAATAATAATATGGAAAGAAATATATAAATAATACTAAATTAATATAGAGTAAAGAATTAATATAGAGTAAAGCAAAATAAAAAAATATATAAAATAAAATAAAATAAAAAAAATAAAAAAAATATATATAAAATAAAATAAAATAAAATAAAAAAATATATAAAATAAAATAAAATAAAAAAATATATATAAAATAAAATAAAAAAAATATATATAAAATAAAATAATATAAACAAATATTTATAAAATAAAATAAAATAAAAAAATTAATAAATGAAATAAAATACTGTAAGTACATAAATATTTTTTTTTTGTATGGTAAATTAGATAGATAACTATCAAATCTATTATATATAAGTGATGGATATATAATAAAAGATAATGCTAGTATATATAAAAGATAGACAGAAATTCTTTTCTATTTTTGGGATACTTAAAAAAAATAAATAAATAAAAAACCGACGAGGCTATACTGTAGTGTGAAACTTATCATTAAATAGATAACATTTTGAGTAAAATAAATATATATATTATATATATATATATATATTATATATTAATTATACATATATATGTATGTATATATATATATGTATATTTTGCAGTAGAGTTGAAACTTTTTACTTTTTCTCTCACTGCACATTTGTTTGTATTCGCACGCACATATATACATATGTATATATATGTAGATACATATAAATTTATGTTTGTCTCTTTTGGCACTCACTTGTGCGAAAATCACATTGGAGCCCGACTGGCGGGAGCCTAATTTTTTTTGTGACCTCTGCAAAAGGAGAAGGCGTAGCAGCATCTCTAGCAGCAGCATGAAGGAGCAGTTGTAGCATTTGCCTCAGATTAAAGTAGCTGGGAACGAGAAGTTTCCTCTATGCTTTTTTTTTGGAATTTTTTGGCAGCCAATCATAAAATGTTTTCTTGGCATTGGCCTCAAGTGCTGCTAGGAAGTTGCGTAGACTCAGCAGCGACAGCTCGAAATGAAAGGATATTCCCAATGTGATTCAATTGATAATCTTTGAACAGCATAAGTGAAACTTAATTAGAGCTAAGCTGTAAGCAAAGAGTCACAAGGCCTTTTAATTAGCTCACTGATGTTTATCTGTTGACATAATTTGTTGTCATTATGAATGGGATATGTGGGTGTGGGTGAGTGAGTGTGAGTGTGAGAGTGTGTGGTTTCTTCCCCCTTTTATTCTTGCCCTTTTTCCACCTTGATGCAGTCTAATTGAAAATTACAGGGCCACTCAGCCAACAGCCGCTCAACCACAATCCATCCACCCACTATATGCCACGCCCACTGTGGGCAGAGCAAACCTCCCTCAATATGCTTCGAAACGTCATTCGATTTGATTTGTTTGTTTGCCTTTGTTTGTGTTTATTTATTGTGTATTTTGTTACTTTTAATGCATCTTTTATCTGGATTTTGCCATCAATAAGCCAGAGGAGAGTGAATGCTCATTGTTGTTGTTGATAGTGATACAAAATTTGTGCGGCATTGTGTGTGCGAAGAGTTGCCCGAGTGACGACGTCTGCGTCTCAAAGTCTTGTTTACTCAAATTACAGCTGGGGTTATCTGCAGTTACATCGAGAGTGCCATTTCCCAAGTCTCAGTCGATGTCAGCGAGTCAAAGTTCGCTCTTGTCTAGTTGTCTAGTTGACCCAATAGACAGCTCTCTCTCTCTCTCTCTCTGCCTCTTTCTGTTTCCCACTCTCTCTCTGTCTCTCTCTCTCCCACTCTCTCTATCTCCCTCTTTTTAGCTATAGCGTTTATTTGCTTTAGCCCAGCTGCTTGTTTATCTCGCTCTACTTTGCTTTTACAATTTGCATTTGGAAACCCAAGCGAAATCTTATCGCAGCTGCCCAACTCGAAATGTTTACTAAAATATTATTAATTGTTAAGCAACGATCAGCTGTGCGATATATAAAGTTGAATGACTTCTTAAATAGGTTAAATATATGTATTTATAAAGACGAAGAAAGACGAAGATCGTACAGCTTACAACAAATGTGTTTGATATCAGAGTTATGAAAGTTAAAGATTTTATCTTAATTACGCGGAGATTCTTGAGAACACTTTGGCAGCTGCGGAAGCTCTCTTAAAGATTATTTCAGTAATATGAAATTGTTGAAGCACTTAATGTTAAATTTCTAGGAACTACAAGAAATTATTCTATTTCTATTATGAACAATTCTATTCTATTATGTGCAACATTTGTATGTATTAGGCAATTACCTATATATAGAGTTTTCTCCAAAGTTCTTTAGAAACAAGCTGTTTTTGTTTATACACACAGTTCATAAAGTTAAAAGCTATTTCTATATACTATATGCATTTGTTACAATTTCTAGTGTAATGTAGTCTATACATATTTATTTTCTTAATTTGTTTTCCATTGAGAAATCAACAAATTGTGTTTAATTGAGTTCTAAGTCTATGACACATTCAACTGACATTATTTTTGATGTTAGTCAATGCCTCACAATTTCCGCTGACATCAATTGTGTCTTCAGCTAATGCTGATACGATTCTATACACTATACCATCTGGTCGTACACCTAAAATGCATGAAGTGAAATATCTAAAAATTCAACGATGAGTCATTCGCGTAAAAATCAAATTAAAAGCCCCCAAATGCTCGCAAAGAGAAAGACCCAGACCCAGTGCCAGCAGAGTAAAGCAAATTGTCTGAATACAAAATTTTGTTGTATTTTTTTTTCTGGGGGGCGTTCAAGATTTGCCAGCATCAGTGGCAATGAATGAGCATCAGAAATCACTAATGATCATCAGGCAACATTACAAATTAGTCAGCCAAAATGAATACATATTTTGTTCACAACAGCGTGAACTAATGATCATTAGCGATCATCAGTGATGAGCAGTGATTACACGTGATTGGAAGCGCCAGCATCATGGTGATCCACTGATCAACGATCAGCAGAGTTTAGTAATGATCAACATTATTCTGTGATCATCACACTTCAGCAATGATCATCAGTGATCATCATTTGGCCCCTGGTCTTACACACAAAGATCAACGAAATGTTTGTCGCACCTTCTTTTTTTTCTTTACGTCAACTTTAGCCGGCATTTTATGGTTGCTCTGATCTTGTACAGCCTCCTCCGCCTCGTAGATTTCGTTCTATTTTCAGTCTGCCATGAAATTTGTGACAGAAGAAGGCAAGAGGAGAAGGAGAAGGTGGATCAGTAGGCTGTTTTCTTTCATTGATGAGCCCAGCATCTCGCAGAGGGAGTCATTAGAATATAGCAGATCAGACCAGCATATTGGGCATGGAAAATCCATTGGATCTCTCAGCGAGAGATTTATGCTACTCTTCGAATTATGCTTTGTTTACCTTGAAAAAGTTTCATCGTTGATTTTTCTCTATTTTTAGTTGCCCCTATACAACATTCGTATATATATGTACACAGACTAGCTAGTCTAGATGCTATAGCTATGTGTTTTTTTGGCTTGATTAAATCTGTGGGCTTTTGGCTTTTATTCGTTAGCCAAACTTTTGCGCAGTTTGTATATTAATTTTCTGCTTTCTATTTCGTTCTTTTTTGTATTATTTATAAAAATAACTTTTTTATATTTAAGATTTATCGTGTGTTATGTGATTTATAAGATATATCAGTCAACGGTAATGCTTTTTTTTAGAGACTGAAATTATATGTAAAACAAAATCAATTTTCAGCGGATGTGAGCACAAAAATTTGCTTCGAAATTATAAATAATTCCAAACAGCTGAGATTTATTCGTTTGCAAAGTTTTTAAATTTTCATTCGATTTATTTATTTCTTAAAATTTTTTTGATATATCTTCTTATTCGTTGCCTTTGGTATATATTCTTTTCTTTGTTCTTAGACTTTCTTAGTCGACTCTTTTAGTCATTAGCTTCTCTGCTCATAGCCATAGCCCGATTCTTGAGTTTCTTCTTCTTGTGAATTGAGCTCTTCAATTATTTAGTTAAAAGGCATATTCATTGGCCACGCCCACGGATCGTACGTGCCACAGCGCGCCTAACCAGATATTAAGTATCTTTTAGCGATGATTGTGAGAATCGTGCCAAGGTCTCAGATTGTGTTCGCTTTAACTACGTGCCTCGATATCAAGCGCTAAAGTAACAGCAACGACTTCAACCGTTGGCCAAACACAATCGGCCTACAATCAGTCAGTCAGCCAGACAAGTTGTCAAGTGGTGCTGCTGCGCCCACACTGCTGCCACAATTGGTGGCCCACGCCACAAAATAGTTGACAAACAAAATGCGGCAACTTTTGTCTTATAGTTGCTGCTGCTGCTGCTGCTGCGGGTGTCAATGAGCAGCGTAGCTGATTGCACCTGCCATGGAGCTGGGTCAACTGGGCTCATTTTCTATTTCATTTCTCAAAATCGTAGCTGGCTTGTTAATGGTTTCTTGACTCTTGTCACCTGCCGCATTCTTGGCCGCGCTGCAAGAGCTACGCCTTGTTGGTAGCTAGCCAGACTCGGCCTCGGTCTTAGCCCATTTTTGGTCACGCTTTGTTCAGCTTTTGGGCTTTTGGGTGTTGATTGATTTTTATAAACAAAACAACGCTAATGGAAAAGTCGGGTGCAACATTCTTTAGCTGATGCAGCTAGATGCTTTTACTGCTGCTGCTGTTGCTAGCTGCTAAACCTGGCTGCTGTCTGCAACTACTTGGTGGCATTTGCCCATATATGTGCCTACGTGCAGCATGTGGCATCCACTGCTGCTGGTGAGGTCGCGCTTCGCTAATATGGAAAATGAAAACAGGAAAAATGCGTTTCAGATGCGTGCAGCAAGTTCTGCTGCTGCTAGCAGACTGTGGCATGCATTTTCCATTTTCCTCGCTCAAAAACTGTTGAAAGATTTATATTACATCAAGCATTTATCGCACTTACGTCTATAACTCACTTTTTTACTTACAGATTTCTTAAATACATATTTTAACGACAGCAACTAGAAGACGAAGAAGAAGAAGAAACATAGGTAGCAGAAACAACAACAACAACAACGAAGCCAACGCAACAACGACAACAATTAGCACGAAACTTTCTAAAGAAAAACATTAACAATAACAACTTCATTTTTACTACTACCAAAACGAATCAACTGCAAACTGTTTCAAAATTCAAACCTGGCACGAATTTCGGTTAATGCGAATTGAGGTGAGTTTATATATATATATAAATCTATATAAATCTATAGCAATTTACTTATATGAATAAAATTCTTAATGAAAATATAAATTATTTGTGATGAATAAAAGGCAACGAAAACACAATCATATAATTATGATTTTATTTATAAAGTTTTTATAATATAAAATATACATTCTTGTATATGTTATATATATAGAACTTGCTTAATTTATATAATATTCTTGTGCTTTTTATGCTTCTCGTCATGCTCAGAAAAACAGTTGAACACGTCAGCTCTATGGCCTAATTAAATATAAATTTATGTAAGAAGTATTTAATTTTAAAATAAGTTCCAAAATATATTCATTAAATAATAATTTTAAAGATCGAACTTAGCAAAATACAAATGCAGAATTATTTACTGTTGCATCAACATTATGCACAAGATTTTTGATATATTAATATGATTTTTGATATATCTATCCACACTTCAGAATGTTCTTAAGATTTCCTAATGATACAACTTAAAGAACAAAAGCTATCGTATAATTAAGCAATGAAAATGTTTCAAGAAGAAAACAAAGAAAATTGAAAGAAAGAGAGAGACAGAGAGAGAGAGAGAGAGAGAGAGACGAGCGAAATACAGAGACTACATAGCTCAATTCTAGCTCTTTATACAACAGAGAATACATACAAGTTATTAGCACACAATCAAATAAGCTGGGTATATTCCAGTCAAGCATTCCTTGCTATATACCGCTTCATTTTAGCTGATTACAAAATGCTACCAAACTGCCATAAAATATAACTAAGTGATGCTAAAAAATAGGTTTACGAGCTACTCGCATTCAGTAGTTGGCTGACTCAAACTACCTAAGAAGTAGTTTCATTTAACGACTGCTCAACTTTGAATACCCTACAGTTTCGTTAGATATTAAAACAATAAAATTTTCATAGATACAGATTTTTTCGGGTTGGGGGAATTGTGATTCAGCAAATTTGACTGCACGAACTTTGTATAGGCTTCGATGTGGCTCTCGTTGGTTTTTATGGATTTGATATTGTTCTTTTCATTTCTTCTTCTTCTTCTTGTTCTGATTATGTTTATGCCTCTCTGCCTCTGACTATTTATGCGCGTGAAATTCTTTCTTTCTTGCTTCTCTTTTATTTCTTTTCATTTGCTCGCAAACACAAAATAAAAATTGTGGAAATTACATAAAAGGCTCCACATTGGCGCAGTCTACATGACATTCTGTTATCCTTTGGCCGCCCACGCAAATGGACGGGAGTGGAAGCAAAGCAATCAGAGGGTGATGATGCGAAAATGATGGACTAGTCAATGCCCTGGCTAGACTTTGAAATGATATGTACACGTTAATATTGCAAGATTGATATAGATATCTATGCATATATACGTAATTCATAGGCTTGGGCATTTCTAGTCTTAGCAGCATCTGTATTAACTGTTGCTAGTTAGTCTTGCATACCCTATTGTCTCCTTCTCTCGTAATCCAAGTTTTTACTTTATGCTGAATCGAATCGCCGTTGTCGTCAAGCACAGCAAAGTGTTAGCTGTGCAGATTCCTTGCTAGCGCAGGACTCCTACGCACACGCGCCAACACACACACACACACACATACACAGTTTTATGTGGCCAGACAAAATGGAGGCTGTGGCGCCAGAAAGTCGCGCCAGTTGAGTTTTTCCATGGCGGCAGCGTTTGCTGAGTTGACTTAACTTGGCTGATGGCAGTTGGGGGCTACATATACCATATATATATATCTATGTGAATAAACGGGGTTGGGGGAGAGCATTTGTGCCTTTACTTAACTTTTTTTCGCTCTCTACTTTAGCTGCATTTGACGTATACTTAATCTAGCTGACTGTAATTAATCAAAGCTAATTAAAACTTCAGTCAAGCTATCTCGCAGCAAGCATACAAGTTTGCATAATATACATATTTATATATATTTGTATATAATAGAAAAAAATAAGTTAGTCTTGCCATTTATACAACTTAGTTGTACAAACAGAGAAGGATGCTGCTGCTGCTGCTGTTTGTTGTTGTATATAAGCAGAGCAGCGCAGCCATTGGTGGTCCTGGCCCACCCATTGGGCGCACAGTTGGTGGTTGTTGTCGCAGTTGCCCAAAAATATACATATATATATATTTATACAAAAAAAAAAAAGTAAATAAATAAAAAGGCAAAGTGGCAGCAGCAAAGCAACTCCAACCCCCAAGCTGTTGATCTCTGCACCCATCCCTTTTGCACGTGCAGCCGCTGCCCATAATTCGGTTTCAGTTTGAAAGTTTTTGGGCTTGGAGCATGCGCAGCAGAGCTCAGCATCCCAGTTGGTGTTGGATTTTTTGTGCGTCCGTTGAATTTCATATTGCTTACGACTTGTGGCATGAATGATGTTTGCATCAGAAGCGCACGATGTGTCGCCGGCGTAGCACATCATTCTAGGCCTAGCCTCCGATCCGGGCAGGACACAACCAGCCAGGCGCTGACATCATCGAGTCAAACAACAACAGCCAGCCAAGTCAGCCAGTCACCTAGCCAGCCAGCCAGGCCAGTCAGCCCAGCATCCAACTCTGCATCTGCTCATTCAGTTCAAGTTCAAGTGTTGCTTCAAGCAGTTGTCACGCGTCACCGTTTTGTGCCTTGTGTTCAAACTGAAAAGAAAAAGTTGTTAAGTTAAATTGTTATTGTTGCCTTTACGCGTGCCTTTTCGTTTTAGTCTTTGCCATCAAAGTGCCTTAAAAATTATTACAAATTAATCATATTATTATTAACTATTCGCGCTTTTTGGTTGCATTTGTCGTCGTGTGCCTTAGATTTTCAATGCAACATTTTTGATAGCTTTCTAGATATTTAGGCCCTAGGCTCGAACTCTGCCAATAATTTGCCTTAGACAAAGAAACAAACGCCAAATTTGTTAAGATAATATATACAACACGTTTTTAACCCTATATATATATATAGATATAGATATATACCGTATACAAAGAGTTTTTAGCCGTTATTTGTTATACATAGAGATGAATATTTGAATATATTGAGATTCGTAGTAGTCGCGTTTTTTGAAGCTACTTTTTAAACAGATTTATATATTTATAGGGAGTTAGGCTCTCTCGTATTAGTCGTTTTCTCTGTTTGTGTTTTCTTTTACGCTCAATCTTATCGGTTCCGTACAATTTCTTGTACAAAAACGTGCTGAACGGGTATCCGTGCCGCCGTTTCAACACCACAAACGTGCCTCAGCTCGATGAGCAGCAGTTGCCGCCGCATTTAGTGGTGTCAGTCGGGCCTTCCGATCGTCGTGCGCTGCCCGTCGTAGTCAACGATTTTTAAAATCCCTTCACTCCCGTGCCAAAAAAAAAAAAAAAACAAAACACTATATTTTAAATTCTAAAACAAACAACACAAACACACTTACACAAAGTACACACAACACAAAACACGAATCCTGAGTGCCTTTTGAAAAACCGAAAAGGAAAAAGAAAAACATAAAATATTACGTAATTTTAAACAAAAATTTCTTTAACGAGCTTCAAAATGTGCACGACGAGTAAGTAGAAAATATTCAAATTTAAAGAAAATATATTAAATTGATTTTCCCTAGCTACAATATTTTATTAATTATACTTTCTTATTCATTTTTTAAAAGAATTTTATATGAAATATTGGGGTTTTAATTAATATTTAAATTATTATCGCATTTTAATCAATTTATATTTTGAAAATTAAATAGTTCTAGTTGTTTATTTGAATACTATAAATTTGTAGGCAGCTTCAAGCATAAAAGCTGCCTGCTATATAACTCTTGCTGCATAAGCCAGCGCAAAGCATAAGGACTGATTGCTACGGCACACAGTCAAAAGCTAGTTGATTTTGAGTAATCTGCATGGGCAAAATATTTAATTATTATTTTTGCCCTTATCTTTTTATGGAAGTATGTATAAAAATAACTAATAAATTAAATATAATAAATTTTATGCAATATAATTTATTATTATTTATTATAAATAATAAAATTTTATTAAGTCATAAATATTAATATGCTTAATGCAAGCACTTAATAATTCCAAATTGACTCATAAAGAAACTCAAATTTGGTGTTATCTAAAACCCCTATATGCGAGCCAAGCCATTAAATCGCGGACCCTTTTATTGATTTTCAAAACTTTTATCGTAAATAAATGAAGAACGCAACATAAGAAGCGTCAGCTTTATGTGTGAATTCCAATAAACAGGCATTCCAAAGTGCACTTGGCTCAGCATTGAGGCAATTAATTAGTGGACCCATAGAAAACTTGACTGGCCGTAAATTTCATCCATTAGTCGCACAGTGGGACTTCCCCCAGCGAAAAGTGCTTGCCAATTAGTGAGCGCCAATGAAGAAGAAGTGGGAGAAGTTCGAGTTGGGCAAATTCTATTTGCATGCGCTAAGTAAATCTGCGGGAATTGCAAGCAAGTCTTTGATGCTAGCGCAGTTTTATGAGCTGTCATAAAAATGGTTCTGCAATTGAGAACTTAGTCAGCTGTAATTTTAGATGCGTTTCTCTCTCTCAGTCTGATATTAGCTTTAAATAAGTGTGTATATATTATTATGATATATGTACAGATATATATTTGTCGCCTAGCTGCTGCCCTCTGTTGTTTGCCTTTCAGCTCTAAAGCATCCATCTGCTTGCTCTGTCAGCTCGATGTCCTTTTAGCTTTGTTAGCTTGCCCAATCCATCTCTATCTCTATCTATATATTCCTCTCCATCCCCTCCCTGTCTCTCGCTGAGTATGTGTTTATTTTGAGGTTATGCCTTTTTATGGGGTGGACTTCAGTTAATTGAATTAATGGAGGGTATTGAATTACACATCGAGTACTTCATTCATTCATAAAAAGCTGGCGACGGCGACAAGTGACAAGAGAAAATAGATATGTTACTAGCGTCGTATTTGTAAATGTTTATATTTGGGTTGTTTTTGGTACGAAATGTATAAATAGTATTTAAATTTTTGGTAACTCTATTCGAGAGAAGCCAAATATTATTTGGTATATTTTAATACATTTTATAGTATTTAAAATAAATTAACTTAAAATGTATGTAGGCGTAATTTCGATGTAAAAATGTTGGACCTATATTAAATATATAACTTATAAAATTATTTTCAATTATTTTAATATTTTTTTTCAAAGATTTGACATTTTTTTTTTTTATATTCTTTTATATTTATATTCTCCTATACTTTACTTATATAATTATTTTCTTTTTTCAACCTTGTTTCTTAGCTCAATTAATACCCTTTCGTAACAGCCATACGAGCACTTGTATTTCTTGTAAATAAGTTCTTTATGAAAAGCCCTTTCAGTAAACTATAGAAGTTCTCTCCCATTTCTATTATATCTTTTGATATCTGTAATTCCTTTAATCAATCGCTTTCTGTTAGATTTATCATTAGTTACTTTTATTGCTACATCTGTCCTTTCCACACGCAATTCCCTTATCGGCATGTATTTTTTATCTGCAACCGCAAAACAGAAAAATATTTCATGTATCCTGTGGCCAGACCCTGCGCACGCTCAATACTCGATTTCGTACAACGTTGCCTGGCTGCCTAATAAGGGATTTCATCTGCGCAGCGCGTTTCTCAGTTCGATCAGATTACGCCCTTTGTTGCTCTTTGCAATTCGCTGCCTCTGCCGCTGTCGATGCTGCAGCGCCGTTAAAGCTGCGCAAAACGCTGGCAATTTGCCGGTTGGCGCCACTCGTGCGAGCAGCGCAGAGTCTACAGTTGGCAGAGACGGAGAGAGAGTGAGAGAGTAAACAGTAAACTCTACACGCGCCGCTCTTTTGGGGTTGCTGCTGCTGCTGCTGCTGCACCCTTTGAGTAAACTTGAGCGCGCATTGCGCAGGCGTCGCTCTCTCGCTCTCGCTCTCTCGTTTGCTCTCTCTTTGTCACCCCAGGCAGGCAGACAGTAAAAATGCGCTTGGCAGCGACGTCGACGTCGCAGCATCCCCTAGGCTGGTCCACTTTCGAGGTAACCTTTTTCAGTTACGTGCCAGATTTCGTGGGCAGCAGACGTGCATCCTTCAACAGAGCTCCACAATAGAGAAAAATAAAACAGAAAACAGAGCAAAGTCAACTCAAGTTAACATTTTCTATAACGCCGCCATATGGAGGAGCAGTTGACGTTCTGCCAACAGCTCAAAAGTAAAGTTTTGTTTAAACTAGTTTGTGTGTGTGTACAGAAATATATTTATATATATATTCAATCTCTCTCTGTGTCTGTGTTTGTGCCTCTTGTGTGTATGGCTGACAGTTTTTGCCGGATATTTCAAGTGCTTCCGTATGCCGGGGGATGCGACAACCAAAACATAAGCTGTGCAAAATATCGATTTTTACATAAGAAGAAAAAAAACAACGCTATATTGTGTACCGGATAGACCAAGCAGCGGGCAGCGGGCAGCAGGCATTGGGGCTGGGCGGGTGGCTGGGCCTATGACTGACATACATTGCCCCACAGCAGGATAGAAAATCAATTAGTGGCGGGGCCATGGGTGTAGCCAGTCGAGCATTAAGTGAATTTAGCTAAAAATCCAGGCATTAATGTCGCATAAAATGGCGCAGCAGACGTCGCTGCTGACTCTGGCGTCGCAGCTAACGTCGCTGCTTGGCATAATGACAGCAGTAGTAACGACGGCAGCGGTGTCAGCGGTGACGGCGGGGCAGGCTGTGTAAGCAAGTCAACCCCCAGCTACAGTGACCAGGCTTTGATTTCAACACTGAAGTGGGCACACATTGTCTATGTGTATGTGTGTGTGAGTGAGTGTGTGTGTAGAGAAGATTTTCATCAGCAGCGCAGCGACTTTGTCTGCCTTTTGGGTGGTGGCTGGGCCCCCGGTTGCTGTCCCGTTCCGGCTATCTCTTTTGCCTGCTTTTTTTAGGGGGTTGGTTTTGGTTTTTGGTTTAAGGACTTGCTGTTTTCCGTTTCGGTTTTTTGGGTTTCTTGCTCCGACTATGCTAATTATTTAACAATTTTGTATTGTTCTCTTCATTGCAGTGCCTTTTACAACATTTTCTACTACACCTAATATATTAAGTTTAAGCCAACGATTAAGACTAGTTTGTCGACTGAAACGTAGACGACGCAAATATGTCCACTTTGTCGCTGCGCATACAGCTGGAGGGTGGTCGAGTGACGAAGACCATACAATTCCAACCAAATACAACAGTCTTCGATGCATGCAAAATCATACGCGATAAATTTGCTGAAGCAGTGCAGGGACAACGTAAGTAGACACATGCTTCCATTATTTCTGTATAATTTTTCATTTGCCCATGCTTGCAGCTAGCGAATATGGACTCTTTATTGCGGATGAGCAGAATCAGAAGGGCATTTGGCTAGAAGCCGGACGCTCTTTGGGCTACTATATACTGCATAATCAGGATACGCTTGAATATCGACGAAAGCTGCGCACTCTGCGTGTTCGCATGTTGGATGGCGCCGTCAAGACCATACTGGTCGACGACTCTCAGCCCGTTTCACAATTGATGGTGGTCATTTGCACCAAGATTGGCATTACCAATCATGAGGAGTATGGATTGGTGCGCGAGGACAATGAGGCGCAGAACGAGAACCTGCCGGATAACAAATTTGCGACGCTCACGCTCAAGCGCAAGTTCACCGAAAAGGATCGCGATGCCAAAATGGAAAGTTTGCGCAAGAAACTGAAAACCGATGACGAAAGTGAGTTTCTAGCGCCTTCTATTGTCTGTTGGCTTAACTAATATTAAATTGTTATATTTCTAGTGAACTGGGTTGATGTGGGTCGCACACTGCGCGAACAGGGCATCGATGAGTCAGAGACGGTACTCTTGCGTCGTCGCTTCTTCTTCTCGGATCAGAACATCGATTCGCGCGATCCGGTGCAGCTAAATCTGCTTTATGTGCAGGCCAGGGATGCCATTCTCGATGGCACGCATCCTGTTACGCAGGATAAAGGTAAGTCTAATCTGCATTTTATGCTTCACTTTATAAATTATAATTCCTTTGTCTTTTTTTTGTAGCTTGCGAATTTGCTGGCATTCAGGTGCACATACAATTCGGGCCGCACAATGAGACCAAGCATAAGCCTGGCTTCTTGGAGTAAGTGAAGCATTTAGGACTTTTCTCTAATCAACTTTTATTATATTCAACTCTTGTCCTCCTGTCCACAGCTTGAAGGACTTTCTGCCACAGTCTTATGTGCGCGTCAAGAACATTGAGAAGAAAATCTTTGCGGAGCATAAAAAGCATTACGAACTAACGGAAATCGATGCCAAAGTTCTGTACACCAAGACCGCTCGGGAATTGCCCACCTATGGCGTTACCTTCTTTCTGGTCAAGGAGAAGATGAATGGCAAGAATAAGCTAGTGCCACGTCTGCTGGGTGTTACCAAAGATTCTGTGCTGCGTTTAGATGAGCGCACCAAGGAGATCTTAATCTCCTGGCCATTGACAACAGTTCGTCGATGGGGCGCCTCACCAAATACGTTTACATTGGACTTTGGCGACTATGCGAATCAATACTACTCGGTGCAAACGACCGAAGCCGAGCAGATTGTGCAGCTCATTGCGGGCTATATTGATATCATATTGAAGAAGAAACAAACGAAGGATCACTTTGGCATTGAGGGTGACGAGGGCTCCACCATGGTGGAGGAGTCCGTGGCGCCATCTAAGTAAGTGGGATAGAGAAAAGATCCGTTTGAGTTTTTGATAATAATCTTTATTTTCTATGATTTCAGAGCCACCTTCTTGCAACACGAAACGAATCGCGTAGAGAAACTGAACTTGGAAAGTTTAGCTCATCCGGGCATTATGCGGCCCTATGACGGTAAGTCCAGCTGATATGATTATTTATATATAATATATGATATATCTAAGACATTTGCACAAAGGCTTTTGCTTATTTTTAAATGTATAATATGCTTGACCAACTGTGCTACAGACGAGACTTTTCCAAATAAATCTTGTATATAGACTGTGTGCCCTATAGCTTTTTCCTTTTTTGCTTTTTGAGTATGCTTCTGATAATTTATAATTTCTTAATTTCGTACACTCTTCGTTTCTCTCTATCGATGGGACTGACAGGTGAACGCACCTTTACGCAGAACGAAATGCAGACCGTGCAGTATGGCGCCTTTGTCGGTCAGGTGAATCATGCGCATCAACCGCCTACGGTAAGTAAACTAGAGAGATCAACAACAAGTCAACATAGTCAATTTCATCCAACTTTCATTTCCTGCCATTATGTCTAAGTTGCCATTGCACCTCTTAACTGAATACATAACCTAAAAGCTCTAAACTCTTGACATCTTAACTGAAACTAATTTGAAAATAAATTCTTTCATCTCCTAACATGCTGCAAAATATTTAGAAAACGGTCATGCCGAGTTTCACGAAGTATGTGCCAAAGCAGTCAAGATAAATGTATCATTATCTAATTCTTTCCTTTCGTATTATCTTTGGTTGTTAGACTAAGGAAGTACGCATTAGTTCTGTGAATCTAACTGAGCCGCAGCGTGCACTTATTGGCTATATATCCGCCGGACAGGATGTCTTAATTCGCGCTGACGAGGAGCTGCGCACCAAGGTGAATATTTGGCTAAGGAATATTTGTATTAGATCTTGTTACGAGTCTATGAAACTATTTGCAGGCACCCATTCAGGAGCTGGGCAGTGATTTGCGTTCGATTGAGTGGCGTGAGAATACGCTGGACACCTCCAAGCAGGCAGTCAGCTCTCATGTGGCCACAATGAGTGCAGCCACGGCTCAGATTATAACTGCTTCGCAGCCGGATGAAGTCGATACGGAAGCCATTTCCGCATCGGTCTCACAAATTGCGCAGACCATACCGGAGGTGACCAAGGAGGTGCGTCTGATTGCTGCCCTCATGGAGAACGACTCGAATGGAGATCAGCTGCTGGAGGCAGCACGCAATCTGTGCAATGCTTTCAGTGATCTGCTGAAGGCTGCCGAGCCGGAAAGCAAGGAGCCACCACAGCATTTGATAAATGCTGCCAGTCGTGTGGGTGAGGCGACCACTCATGTGCTGAGCACCATTGCCGAAGAGGAGGCACCAGAGAATCGGGATCTGCACGACATGCTCGTGGCCCTGGGCAAGGCGGTGGCCAATACCACAGCCGCCCTGGTGCTGCGTGCCAAGAACATTGCCGCCAGCTGTGAGGACGATCAGGCGCGCAATCGCGTCATTGCTGCAGCTAGCCAGTGTGCCCTGGCCACTAGTCAGCTGGTGGCCTGCGCCAAGGTGGTGGCACCCACTCTGCATAATGCCGCCTGTCGTGAGCAACTTGAGGCGGCGGCCAGAAACGTGGCTCGTGCAGTGAACTCGCTCTGCGAGGTCTGCAACGAGGCGAGCAACGATCCCAAGCTAAAGGCCGATCTGATGGATGCGGCACGTGATGTATCCAAGAGTCTGCTGGATATGTTGGAGCATGTGAAGCTGAGCACGCGAGAGCATGCGAATCGCACCAGCCAGGAGCTGAGTCCCGTGGAGAATGTCATCATTGGCACCGACGTCTTGGTGTCCACCACTGATCCACAAGAAATGGTGCGTCATGCCCGTACTCTGGGCCAGACGACAGCACAGCTCATAAAGAGCATCAAGGGCGAGGCGGATCAGCAAGAGGATGCGGACATGCAAAGACGTTTGCTGTCGGCTGCCAAGCAGTTGGCGGATGCCACAGCCAAGTTAGTTGAGGCGGCTCGCCTGTGCTCGTCCAATCCCCATGACTCGGACAACCAGAATGCGCTGCGTCGTGCAGCTGAGGAGCTGCGTGAGATTACAACCAGCACGGCCAATACGCCGGCCATGAAGCGAGGACTCATTCAGCGCTTGGAGTTCCATTCCAAGCTGGCCGCCTCTGCGGCTACTCAATGCATCTCGGCTGCCCAGAATGCGGTGCAGCACAGCCAGGATCATCAGACGAAGGAGTCGCTGCTGCAGGATTGCAAGCGCGTGGCGGACACCATACCACGATTGGTCACATCTGTGAAGACGACGCGTGCTCAGCCAGATGATGCACATGCACAGTTGAATCTGATTGAGGCCGCCGAGCAGTTCATTGAACCTGCTCTTCAGGTATCCAAATCTTCGCGTGCCTTGCGACCAACTGTCACGGACATACCTTCGGCTACTCAGCTGTCCAAGAGTGCCTTGCATCTGGGTCAGACTGTTTCGGAACTGCACTCAGTGGCGCAGCGTGCACGCGACGCCTGCGGTGGTCAGGAATTGGAGTCAGCCTTGGAGGCTGTGCGTAAGCTGCATCATGTGCTGGACGATACGCGTCAAGCCGCCCTAGCAGGTCAACTGCGTCCCCTGCCCGGCCAGACTGTGGAAAATACAGCCGATGAGCTGCGCAAGTCGGCCAAGAATGTGGGCATTGCTCTCAGCCAGTTGCTGAGCTCGGTGCTGCAGGGCCAACGCAGCTATGCAGGTGCCGCTGGCCGGGACACGGCTTTGGCTCTGGGTGATTTCACGAAGAGTGTGCACGGCGTGGCGGCGACTACACAAAATGCGGCTATCATTGATTGCGCCGACGATGTGGTCACTAGTTCTGCTCAGTTGATTGAGCAGGCGCAGCGCACGCTACAGGGCGTCTCAGATCCGCAAGCATTGACTCAAGCGGGACGTGATGTAACTGGCGCCTTGTCTCGCACCGTGGACTGCATACCCGGACAACGTGAGGTGGATGCTGCTTTGCGCAATGTGAGTGATCTCAGCGAGATTTTGTCTGTCAGCGAATTTCCACCATCGAATCGACCATACGCCGAGCTGCAGTCGGAGCTGAAACAGGTAGCCGAGCAGCTGAGCACGGCTGGCGGACAAATTGTCCAATCGTATGCCAGTCCTGCTCAGCTGGCTGATAGCAGTCAGCAGTTTGCGGCCAACTACAGGGATCTGTTGTCGGTGAGCATGCAAATGGCTGGACAAACCCAAACGGATGAGCCCGTGCGCTCCCAGATGATCGATAGCTTGCGCAATGTATCGACGCAATCGTGTTCGCTACTCTCTACGGCCAAGTCCATAGCCGCCGATCCAGGTCAGCCAAATGCCAAGAATCTGCTGCATGCTGCGGCTCGCAGCGTTACGGAGAGCATCAATCAGCTGGTGGATGCCAGCATACAGTCTGCTCCTGGACAGAAGGAATGCGACAATGCTATGCGCAATATTGAGGCAATGCGTCGAATGCTCGACTATCCGCATGAACCGATCAATGAGATGGGCTACTTTGATTGCGTAGATCAGGCAACGGCGAAGTCACGCAATCTGGGCTATGCCATCTCCGAGATGATTAACAATGCCAAGCAATCGCAGCACGTGGAGTTCAGTCAGTCGGTGAACAATGTGAATGATTCGATACAGGGTCTAATGGAGAGCTCATCACAGGCAGCCTATCTCATTGGTGTCTCGCATCCCAGCAGTGTGGCCGGACGTCCGGGAATCATTGATCAGGCGCAGTTGACATGGGCTTATCAGGGCATTCGTCAGCATTGCGACATTGTGAGCAGCCCGCAGTCGGGCAAGCCGCAGATGATCTCGGCCCTGACCGTAATTGCCAAACACACGAGCTACCTGTGCTCGATTTGCCGTCAGGCGAGCATGAACACCAACAATCCGGTGGCCAAGAACGAGTTCATTGTGCTGGCCAAGCAGGTGGCTACAGCTACATCGGATCTTGTACAAGACATCAAAGCCATCGAGGAAAATCCAACGGGCGGCAACCGAGATCGTCTTGTTGAACCGTTGCTCGAGGCTGTCGAGGCAGTACGTCAATATGCCTCCAGTCCAGAATTCATATCGATTCCAGCTAAAATCTCAGCTGAGGGACGCAAGGCTCAGGAGCCGGTCATTCAGGCTGGACGCGGTGTCATCGACGGTGTCGTCGAGATGGTCAAGGCAGCCAAATCGTTGGCTTTGACTCCAGATAATCCTCCAGTGTGGCAGCAGTTGTCCATGCACTCCACACCAGTGTCTGAGTCGGTGAAGCGACTTGTCGACAATATCAGGGACAAGGCACCAGGACAGGCGCAGTGCGAGCAGGTGCTCCACACCTTGGGCACCTGCACACGTGAGCTGGACAGCTGTGCCTTAGCTGCCAATGCTCAGGGCTTGAGTCGTCGGCGGGATAACAATCTGCATGGTTTCAGTGGACAGACGATGAATGCTGCTGCTGAACTCTTGGATAAATTGGAACCGATTCGCGTGGCTGGAAAGAATAATGCAGAACAACTGGGACACGCTGTGGGCGAGATCTCGCGGTATGTTGTGCCCATGGTGAATGGTGCCATTGGCGCCTGCACTCACATCGTGCATAGCCAGCAGCAAATGTCCCTGATCAATCAGACCAAGTCGGTGGTGGAGAGCGCCATAACACTGGTGCAATCAGCCAAGGATTCGGCAGGCAATCCTCGTGCCACTCACGCTCATCCACGCCTCGATGAGGCCATAGATGGCACACGAGAGGCTATTCAGGAATTGCAGCAGGCAGTGGAGAAGATCAATGCTGAGACGGGCATCGTAACTGGTCTTATGGAACAAGTGAATCGTGCGATTACCCGATTGACTGACAAGCGCCAATCGTTACTGAACGCCTCCTACTCGGACACCTTTGTCGACTATCAGACGCGCATGGTGGCCACGGCCAAGGAGATAGCTCGCCTGGGCAA
This sequence comes from Drosophila buzzatii, assembly GCA_035045845.1. NCBI lineage: Eukaryota > Metazoa > Arthropoda > Insecta > Diptera > Drosophilidae > Drosophila > Drosophila buzzatii. Next base: position 7,227,172 of record JAWNOS010000505.1, read on the forward strand.
CGAAATGAATGCCAAGAGCAGCGTGGAGCCAGCAGCTCTGCCCCAGCTGGCTGTTGAAATGACCCAACATTATCAGCTGCTCACCCAGGATTCGGTAGGTGCCAGCACCACGACCATGTCACCGGATGTAGCGATGCGCATACGCAGCACCGTCATCGATTTAGGTCGTTCGGTCAGCTCAATGATTCAGTCGTCGGCGGGCGGCGCTAGTCCCAACGATCCCGTTGCCCAGAAGGAGATTGCACGCAATGCTCGCGAGGTTTCGGAGAAGGTGGCGCAAGTCTTGGCCGCCCTTCAAGCTGGCTCACGAGGCACCCAGGCCTGCATCAATGCGGCCCATACTGTATCGGGCATAATTGGAGATCTGGATACGACCATTATGTTTGCCACTGCCGGCACCCTGCACTCGGATGGCGACGGCAGCTTTGCCGATCATCGCGAGCATATTTTGCAAACGGCCAAGGCCCTTGTGGAAGACACTAAGGTGTTGGTCACTGGAGCAGCCGGCACTCAGGATCAGCTGGCCAATGCGGCACAGAATGCAGTCTCAACCATAAGTAAGTAGAGAATGTGAATTCATAAATTTCTTGCTTATATTATTTCTATTTATTCTATTTCGTCTTTAGCTCAACTTGCGGAGGCCGTAAAACGTGGCGCCTGCTCCTTGGGCTCCTCACAGCCCGACTCGCAGGTCATGGTCATCAATGCCGTCAAGGATGTGGCCTCGGCTCTAGGAGATTTGATCAATTGCACCAAATTGGCATCGGGCAAGCCCATACACGATCCGTCGATGCAGGGCCTTAAGGAGAGCGCCAGGGTAAGTCCCATCTCTCTTTCCTTAATATCTACCCTCTATGTCTTTTCATCTCTCTCTAGTTTTTTTTTAAAATAATTTCACTTTGCTGTAAAGCTTTCGTTGTTGTGGCTTCTTTTTAATAGTCTATAAAATATAAATAAAATATTTAATTATTTTTTTTTTTTACTGTAACTGACTTTAAACGTGGTTATGGCTTTTTGAATTTATGAATTTATTTATTGTTTTAGATGAGATTAAAGTTGAACACAGACGGGATATGAATGTATAGAGTTTTTTTTTTTTATAAATAATAAGAATGAAAGTTTAGAAAACTAAAAAACTAAGGAAAATAAGAAAAGAAAAATTGCTCTCAGCTGGAAGCATCACATATTAAACTAGTATTTAATTCATTTATCCTGTTTTGTCTAGCTTTTTGATTGAAATAATTTCCCCATACACCCACACAGACATATAAGCATACATAAATGTTGTTTGTGGCATTTAAAGTACAGCGAAGCTATGCAATTTATAATCAGTATTTTGCGAGCGCTCGCTGTTTAAAAGTAAATACTTAACTGGCTTTGGCACTTACATATAATATACCACACACTACTTTTAAGAAATACCCTATAAAATATGTACTATTTAATACCACTTTGCTGTTGCTGTCGCGGCTGCTGTTTTATTGCACCAAACGAGCTTTTGAAGGCTGCTCGTCGCGGCTGTTTCAAACTCCAACTCAATCTGAATATCTATTTCAAAGTGAATCACCTGCTGGTCCTGCTGCTGATGTTGTTGGCTGTCTCTTTTCGTATATCTCTTAAATGTTATTAATTACTTTCAATGTATAACCTCACACAAACACACAATTACTCTGTTTCTCTCTCTCACACACACATGTGTACAAAGCGCCCCTTCTACAATACGTTTTGCACAAATTTCTCATCCCGGCGTTGTGTCTGCTCTAACTCTTTGTTCAAAAACATTCAACAAACACCCACTCACCCTGTCTATCTGCTGCTCTGCATGCATTTGCTGTTCGCTCGCTCTCACTTTTCAATTGTTGTCTCTCTTTGTCGATCCACCACCACCACCACCGCCACTGACACACCACAACTCAAACAACCACCCACATTGTAAAAAGCCAACCAAAAACCAAAAATCCATACAATTTTGTATATTTTCATTTTCGTTTTATGCTAATTTATGCGCGTTCGTCGTCTCTGCTCTTCTCTCTCTTCCCATACACACACACATATATACACATACACATGCAAATAAAAAACAAATAAAAATCTCTCATGAACTGTACAAATATGCAAATCGTACTCAAAACCAAAAATTGCTCTCTTCATGCGCTGCGCTCGCTGTGGATTGTATATAAATAAATATATATACGCCATCTATCGATTCGAACATGCATCTATATTCAAATTCGATTTCTCGCTATTGATATCGAACACATACAACTACAATGCAGACGCTTCAAGATGTTTGCCAATCAGCTGCCAGCGCCCAAACAGAAACTAACACACACACACGCCCCCCTCAGCAGCCAGCGCCAGCGCCAGCGGCGGCAGCAGCAGCAGCAGCGACAGCAAATGGAATCATGAGTCATTAAGTGGGCTGCTGATAGGGGGCGCCACATACAACAATTTGGAAACTTGAACGAAATTCTTGTTTGCTACATTATAAACATTAATCATTGCACTAGAAAAAAATCAAACATTATTCCAAAACATTTGAAACTTTTGTAAAACTTGTAGATGCAATTGGAGAGTTTACTTTCGGCAAAATACATATGTATGTACATGTATATACATTTATTTGTATATGTAGTATATGAACTAGACAGAACTTTTGAGCTAAATTGATTACTGATTCACTGTTACAAACTATTCAAAATCTTAAATGGTTCCCCTTTGGATTATATAGATTTCTACTGAAAGCTCATCTAAATTTTTCTCTCGAATCCTACTTCTTATATTTCATTCTCTCCATGGCATCTACAGGTTCTTTGTCTTTTTGTCGATTGTTATTGTCTCGAGGATAGCTTTTGTTATCCATACCATTATTTGTCTAATTTATGAAATAAAGATTTTTATCGCTCGTCAAATCAAGCATCAAATGTTGTTCCTTAGAATATAGTTTAGAGTGCCAAAGCCATTTAGTATAGTAGTCTTATAATTTGTAGATCTATTTTGTATTTCGTAGAGTCTAGAGTTTAGAGCTAACTTATTTCTAGTATATCAGAATCTTTTGCTATGAAACTTTACATTAATCACAAAACATTTCTGCTCCGAAAAACAACAAAAACACTTTGTTATTGGCATTTAGGTTATGGTGCTGAATGTTTCCTCATTGCTGAAGACCGTCAAAGCTGTGGAGGATGAGCACACGCGCGGCACACGCGCTATGGAGGCCACTGTGGAGGCCATCTCACAGGAGATGCGCGTAAGTAACATGATGCAAGCCTGGTTAATAACTGTAGTTAATCTGGAATTTTGTTTATAAACAGGCTATGCAAACACCTCCACCAGTGGGCAGCGCTCAGGTGGGTCCCGAGGACTTGATACGCGTCACCATGAACGTGACGGCGGCCACGTCAAAGGCTGTTGCTGCTGGCACTTCAAATCTGCAGGCGGATATTGTGGCTGCGGCCAATCTGGGTCGTCGGGCCATATCGGACATGTTGATCGTTTGCCGTTCCGTTGCCTGGAACTGTGCCGAGACGGATGAGCTGCGCGTTCGCACCCTGGAAGCGGGCACCTCTGTGGCCGAATCCTATCGTGAGCTATTGAACGGCATTTTGCACAATTGCAGCGCCGACGATCGCATGCATTTGTCGCGACGCGTGGCCAAGTGTGTCACAGATCTGGTGGCCATGGCGCGTCTGTTGAAGGGCTCCGATTGGATTGATCCAGAGGATCCCACTGTCATAGCTGAGAATGAGCTGCTCGGCGCCGCAGCCTCCATTGATGCAGCTGCCAAGAAATTGGCATCGCTGCGACCACGTCGTCAGGCGGATGTTAAGGTGAGCCTCGAACGAATTCTATTCCTATAACTTTAACTCTAGTTTTAATGGTGAATGTGCTATGGTGAATTGAAACTAACTGAACAACCGCTCGCTCGTCTCCTCAATCAGTTGTCATCTGTTTAACAAGCAACCAAAATCAATCAATCAAACTACCTATCCACTACCTCATCTAACGATTCCAGTGAGATATGTTTGATATTCTTGGTTGTTACATTCAAAAGTTCACCCAGGAATCAAACATATTATTACTGTGATCGCTGAAACTCTACTAAAAACGAAACTAAAACGAAATTTAAAACCAAAACAAATCTAAAAATAAAATAAATAAATAACTTAACTAAACTCAACTGGTGTTTGCTTCTTACAAGTTTTCAATTGGCTTTCAAGCCGGATTTTATTACTGGAACTAATTCAATTCTTACGTATTCACAGATCGAGCTGGATGAGAACATGAAGTTTGACGAGATGATCCTGGAGGCCGCCAAGGGCATTATGGGCGCTTCGGCTGCTCTGGTGCGTGCTGCCAATGCAGCTCAGCGCGAATTGATTGACCAGGGCAAGGTGGCGCGACGTCCACTCACCAGCTCTGATGATGGCCAGTGGTCGGAGGGCTTAATTTCAGCTGCTCGCCTGGTGGCTGCCGCCACGCATAGTTTGGTCGAGGCTGCACAGAATTTGGTGCGCGGCGTGGGCACGGAGGAGATGCTGATCTCCACAGCCAAGCAGGTGGCTGCCTCGACAGCACAATTGCTGATTGCCTGCAAGGTCAAATCGAATCCCAATTCGGAGGCGGGTCGCCGCCTGCAGGCTGCGGGCAATGCAGTCATCAAGTCCACGGACAATTTGGTACATGCTGCACAGCAGGGCCTCGAGGCCGAGGAGGAGCATTCGCTGAAGATCAACACATCGATGGTGGATGGCATGGCGCAAGAGATTAATGCACGTTCCGCTGTGCTGCGCAAGGAGAAGGAACTGGAGGAGGCGCGTCAGCGGCTCAAGCACGTGCGACAGGCGCAGCGCTATGCCAAGAATACCCAGGGCTTCACCACAGACGAGAGCGATACGGAATATGCCTACGGCACGCTCAACAGGAGCCAGAACAATGTATGAACAGGTTTCCATTGTCGACTTAGACTTAGGTTTTAGAGCTTAGACTGCACCAATGAATTGGCATTGTTGAGATTCTCACGTGGTGTCGGTTGTAGCTGTAGCTGATCCTAACTCTAATCTCTAATCTCTAATCTCTCTAACCAACCAAATATCTCTTTCTCTTGCTAACCCTTAACAGACTCTGGGTCGTGGAGGAGGTGCTTACTATGGCTCGCAGTCGGGCGATTTGCCCAGCTCGCCGAGCTACTATACGGGCTCGGGCTCGGGCAGTCAGCAGAGGCATCATTATAACTATGCCAGCCCGCAGCCGCAGCATTTCCATCATCCGGGCGCCGTGTCGCCGCCACCATCAAATTATGCGGCCATGGATGATGTCAATGGAGATTTTCCACCGCCGCCGCCGCCATTGTCGACGACCATTTCTAATATGCAGACCGCCACGTCGACTCACAGTTTTCGCTCTAATCCCAAACTAACAGCCAATGCTGTGCCACGCCCCTACCCGGGTAGTCCAGTAGGTGGCGCGGGCAGTAATGGTTTCACCACCACATCCGCAACCACACCCACTAACGCCAGCAACTACCAGCAAAGCTTTGAATCGTCCAGCATTAAAACACAGAATACATCCACATCGGGCGCGCCCCCCACTGTACCACCCCCGCCACCACTGAAGCCCACCGGCAATCGCAATCTGGAGGCCTGTGTACAGGATCTGCATGACAAGACGTTCGGCCAAGGCGGCGTGGTGGAGCTGACTGGCGGCAGTGCCTATCCCGGCCAGAACTACGAGGGTTACACATCCAGGTGAGTCGGCATAGAGTTGACATGCATACAAATGCTAATCCTTAGCCATGTTTTTCTTTTTAGCAGATATGAGACGCGCAACTTCGACAAGTCAGCCAACACCAGCAGCAACAGCGAATCCGGCCTGGTCAAGCCGCTCGAGTCGAGCTTCTCGCAGATGACGCTCAACACGGACGGCGGCAAGATTAGCATTGTAGATCAGGGCTCCGAAAGGCTCACCTCAATGACGCAGCGCGTCATGGAACGCAAATCCTTCACAACCACAACGGAATCGCGGTCCGAAACGAAAACGGAGAAGCACAGTTTTCGCCTGGAATAGATAGCCTAAGCCTGAGCAGCAGGAGATTTAAACTAAACGATAATGTTTGCCAAATGTGCTTTTAACATTTACATACATACTAATAGCAATAATTTAATAATTAATTATAATTAGCCACTAGCGTTAAAATGTCTATATATACACACACCCACACATATACACACGGTTTGGATTTCTTTTCATAATTTCTATTTATGCGTTTCTTGTGTATATTTGTTGTGCTTGTCTATCTGCCATTTATATTGCCAATTGTTTATACACACTCACTCACACACACAGTCTCTGAATATTCGTCAAATCAACCACAGCGTTTTATACTAATCAACAAGAAAATTACTCTTAATCTGTAACCAGAACTAAATGCAAATCGAGTTCAACGATTTCAGTGCTAGTTCAATGCAATTTATTACTGCGCACCTAAAAACAAAAAGCTATGAACTATAAACTATATAATCGAGTAATCTACAGTTAACACGATTTTAGTTAATTCAATTCAAATGTTGTTCACATAACGTTTAGTTCGTAAACCATCTATGTACGTAATAATTGTTCTATGTTCTTCTATAAAAACAATACAGAGTCATCTGTGCTCTTATCATTTCGTTTTTTGTATATACGAGTACATATGTATATGTGAGCCGTCGTGTATACGTAATTGAATATTTCATAATTGTGTATTTTTTGTAAATTAATAAAAAGAAAAACAATATTTTAACAATATATGAGTGAATGTTTTACTGGGGATATATTTACATATATATTTTTCTTTATATTCTCATCTCGACTTAATAGTCAACAGAAATCAGCCCACAGATCATATCTGAATGAACTCTCGAAAATCCAAATATAACAATATAAAGCATCAATATTTACAATTTTAATAAATTTTCCACAAACAATATCTACACATAGTCCACAATAAAGTCCTACAAAAAATAAATGCAACAAATAGTCTTTCTGTTAAGATTGTCTTCGGGCTAAGCCTCCACCAATTATTTGTATTCCTGGTTCAATTGACGACCAATCAGCCAACGTCTAATCTCCGAGGTGCCAGCACCGATCTCGTACAGCTTTGCATCCCTCAAAATGCGTCCAGTTGGATTCTCGTTGATGTAGCCATTGCCACCCAGAATCTGAATGGCATCCAGGGCTACCTGGGTAGCTTTCTCTGCGGAGTACAAGATGACACCGGCGCAATCTTTGCTGCTGCGAATGCCCGCATCGCAAGCTCGAGCGACAGCATACAAATAGCTGCGACAGGCGCCCAGAGTCGTATACATATCGGCCATCTTGCCCTGCAGCAGCTGGAATTCGCCAATCAGCTTGCCCATTTGCTTGCGCTGATGGGCATAGTCGAAGGAGACGTCACAGGCGGCCTGCATGAGACCCACTGGTCCGGCAGCTAGAACCAAACGCTCGAAATCCAGACCCGACATGAGAACGTAAACACCTTTGTTCTCCTGTCCCAGAATGTTCTTTGCCGGCACTTTGAGGTCCTGGAAGACGAGTTCACAGGTGCTGCTGCCACGCATGCCTAGCTTATCCAGTTTCTGGGCTACACTAAAGCCTTCCCAGCCTGTCTCTATGATGAATGCAGTAATTGCGTGCCTATCTGGAACACCGCTTGCTCCAGTTTTTGCATACACGATTAGTGTTTCCGCATCCGAGCCATTGGTAATCCAGAACTTGCTACCATTCAGTATATAGTAATCGCCCTTGCGTTCCGCGCGTAGCTTCATGGAGACAACATCGGAGCCGGCTCCAGGCTCCGACATAGCCAAACCTCCAATATGTTCCCCACTGCACAGCTTGGGCAAATATTTTTCCTTCTGCTCCGGCGTGCCGTTCTTGGTTAACTGATTGATGCACAGATTGGAATGTGCTCCGTAAGAAAGTGCCACGCCTCCAGCAGCTCTGCAAGAGCAGAAATATGGAAATAGTATAATACAACAGTCCGTGGATAACATAAGTTCATTTACCTTGAAATCTCCTCCATAATGATGCAATGATCCAAATAGCTGCCACCAGTACCGCCATACTCAGGCTCTGCCGTAATGCCTAGGAAACCAAGATCACCCATCTTCTTCCAAAACGAACGCAGGTCTCTGTAGATAAAAAAAAAGTATAACAATAAGAGGTAACATGTTTGTGGCCTGACTCACTTGAAACTATCCAGCTTGTCGATCTCCTTGGCATGAGGTGCCAATTCTTTTTGAAAGAAATTGAACGCAGTTTCACGCAGCTTTTGCTGCTCCTCATTGAGGCCGTAAAGGGCATCATTTATGGGGTAATGTGTTAGTGTGCGTATCCATGGCGCAGCAGCCGGCAGACGACGTCCACTATGTTGCAGCAAACTGTTGCAAGTTTGGGCCACGAAACGCAGAGCCATTGCAGCGAGAATGTAAAAACAAGAAACAAGTGTTACCTAACCTTTGATCAGCTGTGTGGGGGAGTTCGGCCCCAACAATGCAACAGGTGGCAACGCTGCGTGATCGTATTCCAATTAAAAAAAAAACTATCGATTAATAAACTATCGAATTCAAATATAATGAACTTGGTTCCTTCAATCTTATTGGACATAGAAAACGAAACCCGCTATTATTCAAATATAATTTGATTTCCAATTTTCCGTTACTTATCAGATACAACAACCAAGTGGTGTATTGCGCAAGTCTCTACAATGGCCAACGTTTCGGTTCGGCAGTGCAATGAGGTTCGCTGCTTTTGCCGCACGCCGACCGCATCCTGACGACGAAAAATGCCGACATCAACAAGAGCAACAACAACAACATCAAGAGCAGCAGCAACAACAATTGGAATGAGGGCGCAACGCAGCGATAAACAAAAACAGCGCTACGGGCTCCTGTAATGGGAATTAAAAAAGTAAAATACCCAGACAGACCCATCAAATCAGTCCTGTTGTTGCCGCTCGTACGCGCGGAGCGTGTCCTTGAGTGTAAAAGGATTTTGATTGCTTTCAAATCCAAAAATATAAATAAATTTGTTATTAGTACGGCACTGTCTCGCACTCGCTCTCGTTCTCGTTCTCCCTCTCTCTTTCACACTCTCTTTCTGTCTGTGCCTTAAATGTGGATGCAAATTGAAGCTGCTGCGTCTTGGAGTGCTATTGAATCAATAAGTGAGCAAATGCGTGTTTAATGGCATATGCATATAGAAACATTTCAATAGAATTCGGCAGGCCAAATCGATAAATGCCTCTTTAAACGATTGTAGCGTTATGGAATGTAATGAGAACCCACACACACCCACACACAGACACACGCACGCAGGCACACACACGTGTGTGAGTGCGCTTCGATTACCGCTCTGACCATCTATTCCAACCCAACCATTGCTGCTGCTCCCACTACTAATACTACTACTACTACTGCTGCTATATCCTGTCAATCAACTCTACTTGGAAGCATTTTCTATTGTAGGTACCTCGACTTCTACTACTACTACTAATACTCCTGCTCGTTTACAATGTTTCTGTGTGTGTGTGTTACTTTTTATACTATTTTCGTGTGTCACGTTCCATCGACAGGAACTATTGTTATCCAGCTATTGTTGTTGTTGTTGTTGTTGCTAAGCACGCTTTTGTATTTCTTGCCATGTTGCTGTAATTACAACCTTACCGCCCACTCATACAATCATGCACACGCACCCCATCAAAGGTCAAATATCAATGTTCGCAGCTCGATTTATGATAAGCGTCCGATGTAGCTGCCATATACTTAATGTTAGATTAATTCTAGTTTTAATGACGAATTTGGGGCCAAGCACAAGCTTACATGGCATGCATTTGGAGCTTGCCTGTGTGGCTGGGGGATGGCCCACGGGTCGTATGCGTAATCAGCGCTTAATTATGTAGGCAAGCCAAGGCAAGACTGGCAGACTGGCAGCTAGTGCTCTTTAGCAGGCAACACTTAAATGCCGGCTAGCTATAAACAGATCACATCTCACTGTCAGTGCCGTGTGCTGCAGCATTCTTGAGATGTTTCGTTGGCGCGCTGCTTAATGCCAAGTGGAATGAACTTGATGAGCAGCAGCAGCAGCAGCAACTTGGCCTGACTACTGGCAACTGCCTACTGCTGGCTGCTTCCATTGCCACTTGAGCGCATACAAAGGGCATTTGATGAGGCAGGCAATTGAACTTTGTCAGCAAACATGTCTGAACATGCAAAACATGCAACGCGCAGAACTTGAACTTGTCGAGTGGCGTCATAATCAGCAACTATCTAAAAAACTTTTGATGAACTTTTGTTTTGAAGCGAAGCAGCAGCTACAAAGACAATGTCTGTGTATATATAAATATATACTATATATATAGCTAAGCTGTATGTGATAAGCAAATGCAATTGCTCTCCAAAAAAAAAAAGAAGAAAATTAAACAGCGAATTGCGCACACGACTGGGACAACAAAATAAAAGGCAATTATATAGACGGACTAGCAAAACTATGCACATACATATATATGCATACATGTATACTTGTATGTGCGTTTGTCCAACGAGCGTGTGACCCAGCCAGAGTGACAGTCCAAAAAGTAAAAGCTCTCGTTGCCAGTGTGTCGCCCATTCAGCCAGCCAGCCAGCCATTTAGCCATTAGTCGCGCTCGGCACGGCAAACGATCGACGACAATCGACGACGGCAGCAGATAGCTAACGACAACGCATGGACGCGACGGTTAACCGTGCGCGATTTTCATTCAATTTTCAACTCAATCGAGTTCTAAATACTCTGCAGCAACAACAATAGATACAACCAAATTTAACATAACGAAAAACCTTAACGCTAACGACACCGGGTTGCCTCGCCGTAGGCCGGTTTCCAAATATAGTTGACGAAGAGCAGCGGCAGCGACAGCAGCAGCCATAACAATTGCCTGATCAAAAATTATACAAAAAAAAATAAAGTTAGTAAAAAAAGAAAATCATTAAAAAAAAGTTGCAAAAAGAAAACTTAAAACATAAAAAGTTTTTTGATGAAATAAAAAATCTTTGTCGAAACGAAAGTAAAAAAAAAAAAAGTGCCACAAGTGTTTATTTGCCTGTGTGTGTATGTGTGAGTGTGACAAAAATTAAATCACCGCATTAAAAATAACTTGAGAAAATCTTAATTTTCAATACATATATATATATGCAGATATAAGTAGACATATATATTCTATATATATATATTCTGCGCCAAGTAATCAAAGCGACAAAAAACGCGCGGCGGCTGTGTGACTATCTCTCTGCGTATGTGTGGGTGTGTGTGTGTGTGTGTGTTTGCTTGCCAAATGTCACTTGTGGCCACTGTGCGTCATTCAGTGCATATGTCTGTGTGTCGGACTATAAAACATATATATTAATTATATAAAAAGATATATGCATAAATATATAATTTTATTTTCGCGCGTGTATTTTCCTAGCTGAAGTAAAAATCGAGTCAACCGAATCAAGCCACAAAATGGCATCCAATGGCAACGAGAGCAGCAACGGCAGCGGCAGCGGCAGTGGCAAACGCAACAGAAAAGGACGCAAAGCGCATAATACACCAGCCACACAGCATCATCCGTGGGACGCAGGTAGGCAGCGCGCTCGACTTTGGGCCAATCCACATGATTAGTTGGCAAACGTTGCGTATACGCCGCATGGGCGACAGCCTTCGCTGCGAGTAATGTTGCTCTCAACTCTCTCCCTCTCAACGTATATATATATAGCACATTACTTGTTATGTGGCTGCCACGCCTCCGGCTCCTCCTCATCGTCGCCCTCATGCTCAGCTGTGCTCAACTTGAACAGCTGCCAAAATATGTCAGTCACAAGTTGGCGCCGCAAATGCAGCGCATCTTCACAATATTCTCAACTAAAAATCTAACGGCAACTGTAAATCATCTTTAACTACAATACAATACGGAATTTGTATAGCGACATATTTATGTATATATATATTTACATGTGTGCAGCAACAAAGTATCTTATTGTTGTTTCAACTGAAGCGAGAGATCTCAGATTTTTACTGCCGCGTTTAGTTGACTGCGCAAACTTGCTGCTTTCCGACTTGATTTATAGAAAGCTAACAATTTTTTACTTCTTGACATGACTCTAGGTGTAAAGCATATAATTTATAGTTATATAGTTATTTATAGATAGCGGACAACAGTAAGCCAACAGCAGAACTCTTTGTGGTTACCGCTCTAAGAGTATAGAAGATATTAAGATGCAGCATATAGGAGAGTTAGATAAAACACATTAGATATATTTATATAGAAGTTGTAGAACTTCCATATATGGATATATAAGTTTTCTAAATTGCTATCTACCCGTAGTGGGCGTGGCTGTTTATGTAATCTGCTGCAATCTATTGTAATATACCTTTCAAATTGAATTAACCTCATGTCATCAATAATGACTTCAATAAAGCTGTTTGTAATGTTAAATATATAATCATTTGCTATTCGCCACGCCCCACATGAACTATAGTATATATATATAAACAGATTATTTTTATTAGAAGCTATCGAGCTTTGAGCTTTTTAGCGCGTCTAACTCCAAAGATTTACGAAGGCTAAAAAGGGCTTTTTCTGTTTACTTTAATTATTTGATCTATATATATTCTTTGTTTAAAAAAACATATTCACTAAAATTTTACTCAATTGAATTTTTTTTTTAAATATATTTATATACATTAATACATAAACTTTCCTTGCTTAAGAAAAAAATATTTATATTTATTATGGTACTACAGTAATTTAATTAATTATATATAGATAGATAGCAGATTTATCTTAGTTTAAAGGAAGCAACTTCTATATCCTCTACTTCATTAAGATTCTAAAGCAATTGAAATTTTGTAACATTTGTAGTTTAAAGTTGCATTGAAGAAATATTTAATTTGAGTTAATCTTGGTTCATAAATGATTTTTTACTTTTCATTAATAAATCTTTAACTAAATTCTAAAATAGGTTTCTCAGTTTCTACATACTTAACTATAATTTATAAATTAAATTCTAAAATAGGTTTCTCAGTTACTCCACACTCAGCTATAATTTATAAATTTAAATCAATTTTCTTAGTTTTTATTTTACTTCTTTCATTCTTCCACTCAAGATTCTTGAATCCAGCAAACTGCATTTACATATATTCCTCCGTCCAACTGCGCAGAGTAAACAGTTAGAGCCGTAATAATTTCTCATTATTGCTGCCATATTTTAGAGTTATCTCTAGCCCATGCATACGATTTGGCTTTCAGGTTTTTGTTTGTGTTTCTGTAGGTTTTATTCCGCTAAACTTTGAGCTGGCAGCTGCTCTGCACCCAGGGGCGTGTTTCACGCTGTGTGAACTAGCAAACGGGTTTTTCTCACTATTTGCCGTTACATCAATCAAAATGCAAATGAGCTAGAGAAAAAGAAAAGAAGAGGCTGTGGCAGCAGCTGTGCTATATATATGGCTGGGCTTTAGCTAAACGAAAGTGAAATGCAGCTGCCACAGCAAGCAAGTGGATGATGCCACCAGTTCGGCTGCACTGATAACAAAGCATTTCCCAGTTCAATTTAGGCACTTGAACGGGGCACAGATTGCCACTTGAATAGAGAGATAAGAAGTCGGCTCTTTGCATATTTATATATATAGCTGCGTTCTATTATATTGCATGACTTAATTTACGAGTCCAGTCCAAGTTCATGCTGCACACTGGGAGTACAGCACGTAGACCAGCCCATTAGCAGCCGTTCATATGATCAGTTCCAGCCTTATCTTATCGCCTGAATATTTGTCTTGCTGCGATAAGCCTTGTCTGCAATCGCAATTGAAATTTTATGATTGCGCAACATTTTTTTGTGTTATTTATGAGACTGGGAAAGTCGCAAGCGCAAAACTATGTGTCAAGGTACAAAATGTTTTAAGCCAGTTAACAGCAATGACATATTAGCCAGGCATAAATATATCTTTCATTTATATAAATGCAAACTTCATTATCAACCAAAGTCACACATATTTGTATATATTCATATATATACACTCTTCTTCCTTTGTTTGGCATTCACATATCTTATTACTTATGTGCCGAAGTTAATTTAGCGCTAACGAAATGTGCTAAAAAGAGCGAACCAACGCAATGCTACTAATCAATCATGCTCTTCACTGATTAGCATGGATCTCACAGTCGGCCCGGATGAGTCAGTGTCGTCTCCGGCACAACAGCAGTTGAACAGCGTTTAATGGAAATTTGATTGATCTGCAATTAGCAGCAGTCGCGCAGCATCACATGAGTTCAGGCCAAAATTCTAATCACAAGCATTGACCTAATTGCAGGCAACACAGCAGCAACATCTGTAGCGACAGCAGCAACACCAGCAGCAGCAGCAACAGTAAATCGCATTGCGTGCACGGGCACAGCTTTGACGCGTTTTCTGGTTTGCATGGCACCTGTACTTGGTAATACTCGACCTTATTTTTGGCTCGTTTCCATTCTGTTCGTTCTGTCTACGTTCATTCATGAAGTTTAAGACTTCCAGTCAAACAGGCGAAACCATCAACAACAACATTAAGAATCATCTTTATATGTTGTCTTGTCATTGAATGCATTATATTTAGTTCAATATCCGTTCCAATACATGCATATCTATATCAATATATATATTTATATATGTATATATTTGTATACACATATCATTTATTTATATACATTCAGCGTATGTTTTTGTCTTGTGGCAAAGGAAAAAGAAATTGTTTTTGCTCCGTCTTTAGCGTGATTTTCATCTACATCTGTGCGGCATACGGAGCGTATACGTTATATACTATATATTTCTTGTATATTTATTTTCTTTTTTGTCTGTGCTTGTTTGATTTTTGATTCTATTTCGTCTTCTCTTCTGCTGTTCTCGGCTCCCACGTCTAGTTGCTCTCCCTGTGCTTTGTCGTTGTCGTCTGTCAAGCGTCGTCGCGTGTTGCTCTTCTTATGTCGGCAATCATCAAATATGACGTAAAGGAAAATTATTGAAGTGTGCGTGAGAGTGTCTGTGTGCGTGCTCGCCCTGAACTATATTTATAGGCATATAAATTTAAAATGCCATCAAGTCCAGTCAAGGTCATTGTTTACTTAAATATGCGCTTTAAGTATTCATGCCAAAGCTGAACCCAAAACCATTTATTAAAATGCACTTCAAATTGATTCGAGCCCAAGCAACAAGCAAACGACAATAATTACAATAATTAGGCTGCCTAAGAGAGACACACATACAGAGCAATTGCATATTGCACTGGCAAACTGTGTCACAGATTTATTTTCAAACAACAATTGGCTGGCTCGCCGCATAACGCATACGCAATGTATGCCAGACGAATTAGTTGACTTCTGGCAACAACTGTTGGCTACGGCACATAAATTGTATATAATTAATATTGAGCATCCTGTTTGGAAGTCTTTCTGCTTAAATGAGTCTATATATAAACAGAGTCTACTAGCTAAGGGCGACCTTGGCTATTGGTTTGATCCACAATGCATATTTCGTTCAGCTTGGCCTGCTCTACGTCTCAATATGTGTGTGTGCGTGTGTGTGTGTGGAGGGAAAGAGGTTGCACATACGCTCTTCAGCGAGAGCAACTATACGTTAATGACAACGTCAAACGTGAAAAGTCGTTGTCGCAGTTGACGTTGTTTTGCTTTGCTTTGCGTAGTATTCCAAGCGCGATTAAACGTCGAACATGTGAAGCTCGAGAGGCGCCTCTCGATTTTGTTATTATTTTACAACTTTTTTTGTTATATTTTATTTTTTGTTTTTACATTTTACATTTTCATTTGCAATTGTTTTAATTTCAACTTGATTATTATGGTTTACATCTTTCTAAGCGTGGCTGGCTATTACGGTGAGTTAAGCGGAATATATTGAGGCCGCACCGGCCCCGGTCTGCCATCGATTCGCGTGCTTTGTTATGCAATGCGAAAAAGTTTAGCAAACGTTGAGTTAATCAAATAAGTGGACAAACTGTAATTGTGTAGCGTTTTTATTTTAGTTGTTTTGTATTCGTGTGCGATTGAAGTGCCAGTGCGAGTGTGCGCCTATATTTAGCTCTAGCCTCAGCTTGGCGCTATTAAACGCACGTGTTGCGTATACGCCACGTTCAACATCGAACATTGAGCGGCGAGCGTCGGGTTCAAGCAGCCCTTGAACTTGCATGCAAAGACTGAAAATTGTCAATTTTCAAATGTACGTGAAATTGAGTTTGCTATCTTTTTATGGGAAAAGCAAGAGCCAAAGCCAAACCAGTCAACATATACGATTGTACATCTGGTGGCCATGCAAGCCAAGCATGTCAGTTACGCTCGAATTGTGTTGAAAACTTACACAGCTATGCGATATAGCTACGTATATAGACTTGAACATAAGTGCGGCACTGGCAGCGTAAGATTGTAAATTGAAAATATTTATATTTAGCGCTTAAGTCAGTTTCAAGATGATATCATGGCGCTCCCTTTAGTTGGCTACATAATAATTTTTCTAAAATCTCTAGGAATACATCATGTAGAGTCAATCAGCCAGACAAAAGCAAATTAATTACTCACTTTCTACGTCATTGTGAGACAGGCATATATAAATATAGAAAAAAATATTTATATACACTTATATCCATCTACAATGCTGAGCGCCCTCATTCACTGAGAGAGAGAGAGAGCGCGCGCAAAAACAAAACAAACTGCAAAAAATCTGAAAGGCGTAACGAAACAATTTAACAATTTAATTTTGCGGCTCTGTAATAATTTTTTTCGTAATTACGTTAGACGTCAGCTGAAAACATATGTGCCCAAGCAGCTACAAGTGTATGTAGTTGGTATTAAATATATGTGTATATTTTGGCTAAAACACAAAAACAAACAAGACACGAATTGTGTATGTTAGCCATAAAATGTAGTCGGATGGCTCATCAATGAAAATTAGGCACATCAAATGTTTGATGCATGCCGAGCACTTGAATCTACTGGGGTAGCTTGATTGCTGCGATTCAGATGAAATGAATATAAATTAAATAAAATGTATTTTGTATAATATTTTGTTATGCTTATACGCCTTGGCTTGAGTCAAATATTGGCCATGAAAATTTTTTCTAAAATAGCTAAAAATATATATAGAAAAATATAAATAATAAATATTTAAAAAAAATTATAAAAATAAAATAATATTAAATAAAATGATCAAATATATGTAAAGCAAATTAAACTAAACTGTTTTGTATTAATATTTTGTTATAAGCCTTGGCTTCAGTCAAATATTGGCTATGACAATTTTTTCTAAAATAGCTAAAAATATATATAGAAAAATATAAATAAAAAAAAAATTTTTTTAAATTATAAAAACAAAATAATATTAAATAAAATGATCAAATATATGTAAATCAAATTAAACTTTTAAAAATATATTTGTGCTTTGTATACATTTACTTTGGCTGCATTTACTATAAATTTTATGGAACATAAATCAATTTAGCTAAAATTCCAGCTAGCTGCCTATGCCTAGCCTAGTATTACAGGGCACAAAGTTGTGTATATTTGGTGGCTACTTAGCTGATCTGCTCTGGACTCTTGGTGTTTTATGGAGCACAGCTAAATTAGCTGTAATCTGAATTTGTGTTTAAAAAGTAAACTGAAATTTGTTTACGAGTTGAACTCGTTGCCGATTTTCCAGTTTGGGTCTGCAGCAAGTTCTTTAACGCGGCCAAAAAACAAGCAAAACCAAACAAAACAAATCGCAGCACCGACAGACGGCTACAAAAAGCCAAATTCGAATTGAGCACAAATGCCAAAGCGAAGGCAAAGAGCAGGCAGCCAGGCAAAAGCAAAAACCAAAAACCAAAAACCAAAAAAAAAAAAACTAGAAAATAAGCAGAACTAAAACAATTTCAATTTCAAAAGCAAATTTTTGCTGTTTAGTATTGTATTTTAAAACCAGGCAATTGTTGAGCGTATGAAAATGTTGTTCAGCTCACTTGGCTGCCAGGTTGGGTTGGCGTCTCTCTGCAGCTTTGCGCTCGATGCCAGTTGGCCCCGGACAATTTCAGTGCACGGCTCGCGCGGCGCTGCAAAACAATTCGAGGATAGTGCAAGAAATAAATTTAAGAGGAAAATTATATTTCAACTATAATTAAACTGTATGCAAATTCCAACAATTTTACGTATGTGTAAAATTTTGGAACAGAAAAAATACAAATAAAACGAAAACGAATCGAAACAAAAAACGAATTATTTGAAACCAAAAAGTGGAAACCATTTTTGGTAAATATTTAGCAAGGAATTCTACAGATTTCGTAATTGCAACATTTTCGAATACATTGTTGCTCTCGGAAATCTCTCTCAGGTACTCGCACGCGCTCTCTCTCACTCTCTTTGTCTCTGTCTTTGTCTATGCACAATTCTCGCTGTCTTATGTAATTGTCGATTGTTGCGCATTGTTGTTGTCGTCTCGAAGGCAAACAAATATGTTCACATTATTTTTAGCACCTGTGAAACTGTTTTGCATTCGCTTGTAAGTAAATAAATCACTGATCACATTTTTTGGTGCGCTGATTCTCTTGCAGTGTCGCTGCCAGGCGCTGGAACTGGCCCAGGTGAGCAGCCAGCCATTTTGCTGATCAACGGCATCAGCGACGACGCTCCGCTGCAGGAGGAAGTGAAACAGAGCAAGGCGGCACTGAAGCTGTCGCTTGAGAATAACAACGAACCGGTTAGCGATTTACCTCAGCCCACACAAGTGCCCACAACGCCGGGTGGTTCGCATTTGCTGGATTTTGAATCTCATCTGATTGAGGACGTGAACAGAGCCGAGGAGAGCGGCGTGGGCATTAACGAACTGCCGCCCATCGAGCAGGAACTGCAGACGGGCACATCCAAGATCGAGGCTGACGGAATCTCGCATGCCATTGAGGTGGAGCCGGCGGGCTTCAAGACTAAGCAGCCCATAGAAACTCTCGCACCGTCGCATCAAATTGCCGAGGTTGACGAGACGGCAACGGAAACGGCTACGACAACAGCAGCTGCAGCAGTGCAAGCATCGGAGGCAGTGCGTCAGACTGCCGAGCAGTTGGTGAATGAGATCGAGCGCGAGCTAATTGAGAGCTTTAGCAAAGATGTAGCACAGGCCAAGGCGGAGCAGGAACAGCAGCTCAAGTCAGAGCTAACCGCAGTGAATTCACTCTCACAGCAGGTGGATGCTCAACTGAATGAGCTGACCAGCATACTCAAGACCAAGCCCGCAAGCCAAGCAGCGGAGAATCATCCAACGAAAATCGCTGCCAACGAGCTGAAGCTAGTCGAAGTGCCAACACCCAAGTCCGAGGCAGAGGAACAGCAACGCAAGGAGTTCATCGATTCACTGCCACAGATCGAACAAGTTCGCCTGGGTACTCACACGGATGCGGAGGCCAAGCGTCTGTCCGCCGACTGCAAGCGCGAGTATTACCAATCGCTAAAGAAGTATCTGTTGCAGAGCAGCCTAGACAAGCCGCCTGTGCCGCTTCAGACCTACCGCTGGGAGGATCTCCGAAGAGCTAGGGAGCGGGTAAGTCAGAGATAGCAAAGTTCATAGATCCTACCTAACATTCATATCTTAAATATTCCACTTGCAGGGCGGCTATCCTTGGACACATCTGTACAAGCGTCCTTTGGGACCGGACGAGGAGCCGGAGATTGTTTTGCTACTGCGCAAGTCGCAGGAGCTGCGTTTCAAATCCGAATCACCCAAGTCGCTGAAGAAGGTGCGCTACGACGAGCAGGTGCTGGTCAAGGAAACAGAGCGCTACATACAGGATTTGTCGGAGGATGAGGTCGTAGGCAACACAGACGACGACGACGACAGCAGCGAGGAGTCTGAAGAGTCCGACGACTCAGAGCGCGGTACCCACAACGAGGACACGCTCAGTGAGTGCATATCCTGTGTCTCAGACTCTGTGCTCGCCGTTGGAGGTCACGCGAGACCAAGGAAAACGAATCGCCTAGCGCAAATCCGTGACATCATCAAGCGCAGGCGCAGCGGACGCACTCAGGCCGACGCTCAGTCTCTGCCCGGCAGCTCGGCGAATCCTAGCAGGCAGGGTAGTCTGCACGAACTAGCGCCACCGCCAGGATCGTTAGTTCCGAATACAGACAAGCCGCCCAAGCAGCAGCAGAAGCCAAAGAAAAGCTTCGACATTATGAAGAAGCTCAAGAGCTTGGCGGAACGCCAAAAGAAGCGCTTGAACATCAAGCGCATTACGCTCAAGAAGGACGAGAAAATCGTTCTGGGTGAGCAGCAAAAGATTATGAAGCTAAAAGCCTCACCAAAGTCGACCCGCGGCGAGATACCGCACTTTATTGAGAAGCAGGACTCGGATGATGTTCTCGAGCTGGTGGAGTACGACGAATCCCCCTGCAGAAAACGCACCAAAGAGGAGCAGCAGGAGGATGAGCTGCCCAGCACTAGTGCAGCCAGCGTACCACAGCCGGATGAGATCATTGAGTTGCCGGTGGAGCAGCCCAAGACTGAAACGCCAGCTGTGGAAATTGACGAGCCAAAAACAGAGGCTGTGGAGGAGCACATCGAGGCGGAGGTGGAGACGCCGCCCAAGAAAGCCCCACGTCTGCGTCGTGAACATGTTTACGAGGAGATTGGCCAGGCAGAGTCACAGCTGCCACTGGAGCAGCCCATCATGGAGCTGGATGCACTAAAGAAATCGCTAACGCGTCAAGATAATCTGACTGTCGATGACATTGAGGCAGCCAAGCCTGTGCCTCTGGATCGCATGGGCAGCAGCGAGGAGGATCAGGTGGCCGTGGCTGCTGCTGAGAAATCTGTGGGTCTGCTGGCACCAATCTCATCCATTGACTCCACCTCCTCGGATGAAGATCGTGCGCGTCTGGCACAGCTGTCGCCCGTTGTCGAGGAAAGCGACGAGCCAACAGAGATTACTGAACTTCGACCCGTATTGAAGAAGGAAGCATCGCCGGCGCCCTCGGACAAGAAGGTGACCTTCTCCCACGTCGAAGATGAGGCCGAACCGCATCGCGAGGACATCGAACTGCCCGAAGACGTGCTGGAAGCGGCCACAACGGCGGCCAAATTAAAGAGCGAGAGGTAAGTGCGGGGCTTGGGCCACAATTATCCACAATATTCTTTGCACGACACTAACACAGAGCACAACACAACGACGTCTTGCAGAAAGTCTAACCTAATTGCCTTGCTTATGAAATTGTTACTAACCCTCGTGCCGGGTGCCGATGGCGACGGCCTGCGACGTCGTCTGCACAGTCTCCGGTACAAGCAACACAAGCCCTACTATCGCGATTACCACTACACAGACAACACGTCCACGCCCACGTCCACTCCCACACACAGAACCTGGCGATTGAAGCTAAGCAACACTTGGACGCTCTGCTGCTGCTGCAGCAGCAGTGGAGCCACCAAGAAATATTGGTAATGGGTAGCATTGGAGACGGCTCTTAACTCCTAACATGATATAGACCCAAGGTAAGAATTGCGATAAGCAAGTGGAAGGTTGTAAGCGTTCAAAAGCGGGTTCATACGTGTTGTCCCCCTTGATCAGAAAATGGTGTTGGTAAATCTCACAAATCATTGCTGAACTGCAACAAGTTCAATTGAACAAATTTACTTTAAGGCGAACTAATTAGTGGTGAACTGTAAAGATAAAAAATGTTAACTTCAATTCTAAGAATAATGAATAGCAAATGGGT
Organism: Drosophila buzzatii; assembly: GCA_035045845.1. Taxonomy (NCBI): domain Eukaryota; kingdom Metazoa; phylum Arthropoda; class Insecta; order Diptera; family Drosophilidae; genus Drosophila; species Drosophila buzzatii. The sequence continues at coordinate 7,248,944 of JAWNOS010000505.1, forward strand.
TAATGGAATATGTGAACTAAGCGCGGAACAAGTTCACTTTATGATCACCTACATATGTGTTCATTGTTTACTTTGTTCATTGTTTACTTTGTGAACTTGTGAAACTAGTTCAACAGAAAACTTCGCATTGCTGTTCCAAATTGATAAACTAATCCTAGAACTAGTTCACAAACTTGTTCGGAATCAGCTAATTCTGCTGTTCCAGTCTTATTTCTCTATATTTACTTTCAACTGATTCTATTTGAATGAACGCTGCTGTGACATGAACTTACAATAAAACACAAACAAATCAAACATCTTAAAGGTCAACGAATGACAAGAAGATTTCCGGCAGGCGGCGGCAACGCATTGCTCAAAATAGAACCATTAAGTGCAGGCCAACAAATTGTTACTCCTGCTGCTCGGCCACATCCCAATTATGAACAAGCAGCGCTGTCGACGTCGGCGTCGGCGTCGGCGTCGGCGTCGCAACTGAAATGGGGATTTCAAACGAGGAAATTAAAGACAACTACAAATTCAATTCATGCTGCCCATTGGCAATGTATTTGTCGCCATGAATGTATGCGTGTGTGTGTGTGTGTGCTTTTTGCTAATTTTAAAGAACATATTCAAAAACGAAAAAATTTCGTAAAATTTTTTTGTGTCGCGCAAAATGAAAAGCTCTCAGTCCTGGCCGAAAATCGCAACGATGTAGACGCTCGCTTCAAACGGGCCGCAGTGCAAAATAGAAAAAGAAAATAGCAGAAAAAAAAAGAAAAGAAAAGAAAATCTAGATCAAGCATCCGAAAATATAAAACTCGAGACGGCGGGCTCGTTATCATTGCTAGCATAAAAGACATATGTGCTGGAAGACTTGGAAAAAAGCTCAATTCGCCACAAAAATTTTCATTAGTGCAAAAATAGGAATTAAAAGCAAAAGCTAAAGAAAATCGAAAGAAAATTATAAATTCAATGTCCAAAGGCGACGGCGGCGGCGGCGGCTGCTTTGGTGATGCTTAAAAATAGACAACGACCACGAATCACACAAAACGACAACGAAACCAAGACGAACAAAAGCGAAAATAACAACAACAAGATCAGCAGCAACAACTACAACTACGTCGAGCGGATTACGGACCAGGGCCAAGTAAATAGTAGGCAAAGTTGCAGCGACAGCTGTTCAGCTCATCTCAACTACATCTGAACGATGCTCAACTCGAGACGCTCTGCCTCGGTGGGCGCTCTGCCCGCTGAGAAGAAACATTTTGTGTCGCGCGTGGAGAGCGCCAGCGGGGCGTCGTTGGATGTGCGCTGCGCCTGTCAGTTCTTTCAGTGCGATTCGCTGCTGCCGGAGCGCGTGAATCCCGTGGATTCGCGACCTGGTTCCAGGCAGGGCCAGCACAGCGATGACCACTATCATTTGCAGCCGGACGATTTGTCCATGCACAGCTTTGAGGTGATTAGCCATGCGGATGTGGCGCCTTCGGTGGATCTGAGTTTCATGGAACGCTATCCGGAGCTGGAGCAAACGGCTCGTTCGCGTGGCTTGGTCGTGCGCAGCATCTCGGATGCTACGGAGCCGGAAATGCCGGGCAGTCATGGTGCCCTGATTGCGGGTCGACGGCGTCAGCTGTCAATGGGTGGATATTCCTCGGGCAGCGTCGGACGCTTTGGCGACACCTTGTCCATGCGCAGTGGCACCTCCTTGCGTCGCATCTCGGCCGGCAACTCTAAGACGGATCTTTATTGTGCGGACATTAATATACCCACTTCCATGGGCCGTGCAGGTCCTGGAGGTCAGCGCTCGGCAAGCGTCAGTCGCCGTACCTCCAATGCGGATCTGTTTCAGGCCAGCATTGTGCCTGGTTCAATGCAGCCGCCACAGCTGAATCTGATTGCCGCCACGCCCAGTCCGGGCATGTCAGACAACGCACCGCAATTCTCATCACATCAATCCTCGCCAGCGCCAGGAGCTCCCGACTTTCGCAATGCCAAGCCGCCCTTGTCGCCGGATTACATGCGTCCCAGCGCTGCCAATAAGGAGAATCAGGCGCCAGACGCTACGCTGCCACAGAATCGTCCCATTGACGTTTCCCGCTTCTGCGGGGATACAGTGCGTCCTACGTTTTTGCTGGAAGCAGACTTGAAGCAGCAGCAGAGTCCTTACCAGCCTACAGTTACGCCCATCGATCCGCTGGCCGAGACTGTGGCGGAGCTGGAGCAGATCGCCCAGGAGCATAACCTGGTGAATATCAGGGACAACATACAGACACAGACCAGACGTCCGCCGTCCATTGCCAGCGAGCTGAGCGCCAAGCCGCTGCAGGTCGATGAACTGACCCAAATTGAGATTGTGCATGATATACCCGTTGTGGACATTGATGCAATTGTGCGTGATGAGGAGCTGAAGGCAGTGGAGCATCGCAGTCGTAGTCCCAGATCCTCAAGGCGGCCAAAATCGCCGCAACCGCCACCCACAACCTCTGCTCCGGCTACAGCTGCGCCCGTGATGGCTACGCTGCAGTTGCCATCAAGTCGACCCAGCAGTCCTGCAGAGCCAACGACAACGCCAGCTGCTGCCTCTCAACTCAAGCGTCAACATACACCCGAGCGCCAGCTCTCGCCGGAGCGTGCTTCGAAATGGCAGCCCATGTCCAGCTCTCCACCTGCTACCAATGCAGCTGCCATTAACGTAGAAGCGGCCTCGCCTGAAGTAAAAAGTTCCTATGCCTCGCGTTTCAAGTCCATGTTTAGCTCAAAGCCTCAGGAGCAGCGGCAGAAGTCGCCCACTCCACAGCGCTCACGCTCCCCATCCCCATTCGTGGATAAATCCCAATCGATCGTACGAGAGAAGTCTGCTTCGCCCAGCAAGCTGACCTCAGTATTCTCCAAGAGCAAGCCGCAAGCCATGTCGATTGTTAGCAGCACGTCAAACGTGATGAAGCGCCAAGATGCCGAGCCGCTCTCCGTGCGAGTTACGGAGACCTTCTCGCTGAAGGTTGATGAGATGGACCAGTATAGCTCTCATCCAGCCAAGCCACTGGCCCCGCCTCCCCATGCCCAGACTATGTACAGCAGCCGAGAGGACTTTGCCGCCTCGGAACGGGCCTCTGTGGACATCAGCGAGGCTTTTGCGCCGGTTGTCGTCTCATCTGTGCCAAGGGGCACCCTCAGTAGCATTGGTGGCGCCAGTTTCATGGCCGGCAATCGGAATCTCTATTCCAGCGAGATTGAGATGCCGGGCATGAGCTGGTCGCAGAGTGAGTCGGAGTTCCGGCACTCAAGCAGCAAGGATCCATCGATCGGCAGTCGTCCACTGATATCCGTGCCCATCAATATTACGGGCAGTGGCAGTCAGGTGTATCGGCCGTCGGAGCAACGCTTTGGCTTGCGGAGCAGCAAGCTGTCAGTTAGGGAGCCACGCACCCAGTCGCATGATCATCGTGGCCGATTAGCCGGCTCCCATGAGCAGCTCTATGGGTCGCCGGCTCGCATGACAAAGACGGTTAGTTTCAATTTTGATGAGCGTAGATCGCGTCTAGCGGAATTTGAGTCCGATTCGCCCCTAACCCAAAAGCAAAAAGATCACATCGACTTCCTCGACCGGACCTATTTCTCTCGGTAAGCAACAGCTACCCCAACGTCGGCTTAGACCAACACCCGAAACCCCTCCAGCCACACACAACCACCCAGAAATTCCAAAAACCAACCATGAGAACCGGGTGACGGCTTATCTAATCTTCGCTTGCAGCAAACCACAAACAACAACAAACAGAGCAACATCTATATGTCGATTGATATCTCTATAAAACTAGATTAATAATCTCTTGCATCTTTTCCCCGTTCTCTTTCTTTTTGCAGTGATCATGAATACGAGCCCGTGGGTGTGTCGCCGGCGCGAGAGATTGAAGTCGTGCCAGCTGCTACGCCGGCGCCCGCCCTTAACAGCAGCAGCCTCCAGATACCCATGGATGTTGACATTGAACTGAGCTCAGCTGGAACCACGCCACGCACCGAATCTCGCACTGACTATGAGATACATACTAGCCAAGTGGATTCGAGCGCTTTGGAGGAGCTGCCACTGCAGCCGGAGAATCGCAAGAAGAGTTTTATGGCATCCGCCCAAGATCGCACGCGCAAGATGCAGGATGGCCTTCGCAACCAGGCAGGCAAGCTGCGCACTAAGCTACGCACACAGCCCAAGCCGAAGCCCGTTTCGGGCAGCCCCAAAGCCAAGGCCAAGGAACGCAGACGATTTGCGCCAGAGTTCTCTAAAATTAAAATGCCCGAAATCAAGCGGCCAGACATGTCCAAGCTGAAGGAGATTAAGCGGCCGGAGTTCACCAAGTTTAACAAGCCGGATATGTCCAAGTTCAAGTTACCCGAGAAGTTCTCCACACTCAAGCTGCGTCGCAGCAAGAGCTTCAAAGAGAATGAGTCCGAGCTGCCCACCGAGTCCACGGAGTCGCCAGCCACAACAGCTGATGCAGCGCCCGCGCCTGCAAAGAAAAAGTTCGAATTCAACTTTGGCACCTATCCACGCGCCTTTCGCAAGAAGAAGGCCGCCGAGGAGACACCACCACCCATGGAATCCTCGCTGGGCACAGACCGCCTTAGTGTCAGTGTTATACCCAGCACAGAGACACAGCCGTCGCAGACCTCCACGAGCTCGCCGCAGGGCGATCGTGGACCAGGTCCAGTTCGCTCCCGTTGGGCAGACAAGTTCTCCGATGTGAGCTATAATGATAGCGAAGGATCGCGCTATAGACGTTACGGTAGCGAATTGGAAAGCTTTGATAGGGAATCCTCGCTGGAGCGACGCATGAAGGAGGATTTAGAGGGCGATACGGCCAGCGAGGCGCAGCCGCAGCCCGAGATGGGCATCCTGGGTGTGGTTACGGACAGCAAACAGTTTGCCGAGTTCGATGAGGAGAATCGTGCCATACACGAGATCTCCAGCCAGCGAACTAGAGAGTTCAAGCGCCGTCCCATGGTGCACCAGGACTCGGATCTGCGGTCTGAGGATAGCCACGATGCAGAGGGCTGGACAGAGAAGGATATACAGAAGAATAAGCTGTTGCGCAAGGCCGAAATGGATGCGGAGGCCAGTTACTATAAATATCATGAGATGCAGGATGCTCAGTCGACAGCCAGCTCCGGCAAGAAGGTCGTCATGGAGCAGATCGACGATGACGAGTTCTTTTTGCGCAAGCGCGGCATCTCCGAGGACAACATCCAGCTGCGTCAATACATCAGCGATGCCATACGCGAGGGCTACGAGCCGCCCAATGCCCTGCAGCACGTTGGCCACTCCGCACAGCAGGGGGAGCGCGCGCGTACCGAGGATTACGGAGATTACGATGTACCGCCGCCCAAGCCGCGTCGTCTGCATCGCAATTATCGCCCCGACTTTGAGGACTCGCAGGAGTTCCAGCGCAGCGACTACGGCGACGATCTGTCCATGTCACAAAATGGCAGCGACTTTATGCCTAAGCGTCCACTGCGCAAAGCGCGCAGTCGCAGCAAATACTCCATGGAGGGCAGCCAGGACATACCGATGGCCGATGGTGGCAGCAGCATTCAGTACTTCGACGACGATGAGGACTACCTCAGACCGCCCATGCACGAGCAGGCAACGGATTCGGAGCAGGCGCTCAACAATCTCAACTACGCTGGCCAGGAGCAGCCAATTCAGACCCAGACTCAGACTCGCCCGCAGGCACCCAGGCGGCAAAAGAAGCGCACACGCGACGATGCGTCTGTGGAGAAGGACGCGGATTCGTTTATCAACGGCTTTGGTGGTAGATCAGTATCGAACACCTTTTTGCAGCCACACGAAGATGTGAGTAAAACATGAGACACTATCTAAGAGCTCTTTAGATTGTTGAGTTTATAGATCGATGTCTATATAATATATAGATAATTCTATGATCTATATTCTAGCTGCATAATTTGCATTTTAAGTTTTCATCAAATGATTCCCTTGGCAGCTAGAATAATATAGAACTATTCAAATGCACTTAGCTAAAATTATATGAATTCAAAGCAGCTACTAAATTGACGCGCTGTCTTGTATAGCATTCTCTGGCACATAGCTACAATATATATTCTGTCAGTACAATGGATCAATGCCAATAAATTTAAATTTGGTATTTAGCAATGAGTCTACTATAGCTAGAGCTCTGCCTTTGTCATTTGCCAGGTAATTGTTTATCGCACTGAGCACGAATATCAGCATCACATACCGCTAGCCACGCCCGACACCTTTACGGACGGCACCTCGGGCCGCACTCAGCGCTCCGAGGATGAGCGCACCTCGCGTGGCGCCGATTCGTTGATCCTGGATGTGCACACCAAGCCGGAGCTGCTCAGCAAAGATGCAGCGCCGCGAATTGAAAGCGAGGAGAAGTTCGTCATCGACATGCTGGAGAGCGATGGGTGAGTAACGGGGGTCGCATTAGGTCTCAGCTGGCCAAATTGTTGCTTAGGTGTGCGCTCTCTGCTTTCCCTCCACTATCTAGCTATGCTGTGGTGCGTAAAGAGCCAGTGCCCAAGCCGACGCCTCCAGCGCGTCGCAAGAAGTTCACGCGTTCGCCCGGAGAGCGTTTCGCCACCTTGCCCAGCATACGTGGTTCGCGTGGCTCTCCACCACCGGCCCGTCCGCCACCGCCACAGCAGTATATACCGAGTGAGGATTCGCCATTGCCGCCGCGTCGCCGTTCGGCCGCAAGTCTGGAGGAGATGACCACCGGGCTGCTGCTCAAGTCAAAGTAAGAACAGCTGCTGCTGCGACGCTTGCATTGAATTCTGTTTAACTTGATTTGTGACTTTTTGCGACCTTTTCTTGAAAATTGTCTCGAATGCATTTTTGTTAAGTTTTGTTTTTGTTGTTAAGTTATTAGGCTAAAGCGCCGTAAGCTAAGACCCAGATATATTGCTAATTAATACTACTCAAACCAAGATATACCCTGTAGACACTCACACACACACACACACCCACACACACACACACAAACAAATAAAACCTAAACATGAAACACAAAACGCACTCACACGAGTTTGCCCAGCTTTTATTTGCCAAATTCCTTTTGTTTCCGTTTGCCGCTTGCTTTCACCCGAGTCTGAGACCAAGCGTTTCTAATGCTCCTTAAACCCTATTCCCTAGCTACGCGACTTTGCCAGCCGCACAGCCTGATCGGCAGCAACAGCAGACGCAGCTGGTGCAAGAAGAGGATGATTACGAGGAACCGGGTGCACTTCAGCGACCCGAGTCGCCACGCTCGAATCTGCAGTCCGGCGAGGTCATCAACAAAATGAAGTTTCGGCCACTGCCACCGCCGCCACGCCCACCGCGCGAAAAGCGCTCAACGAGGGGCGGCAGCGGTTTGGATAGCTACGACGAGAGCGAGCGCGTGGCCAGCTCCTCCACGGCAGACAGTACGGAGCAGGGTGAATTCGAGGTGGAGGTGTCTACACAAACGGACCCATTGCCAGATGATTTTGTTTGCGAGGAATTTGAGATTACGGAGGATATGAAGATCATAGAGCCACGTCGCGCCCCCAGTGGCAAGACTACGCTGGAGGATTTGCTGCGTAACACACAGCCCCAGGAGCCGGATGAGGTGGATGGTGCTCAAGTGCTTACCGAGGATGAGCAGCTAGCCAAGGGATTGCAACGATTCCGCGACGCCAACCAACGCAGTTTATCAGAACGTTCTCGAGCATCTTCACAGGCGGATCGCTCCAAGTCTCTAAGTCGCCCACAGACTCCCTCCTCAGCTGTAATCATAGAGCGACGCGTGCCCACGCCTAGCATCGAGGGAGATGCCACGGTGCAAGCGTCTCTGATTGTGCGCCCCATAAGTGCTGCCGATCTGGAGGATGACGAACTGCGTCGCGAGGAGGAGGAGCTAAGGCGCGAAGGACTGCTGTCCGACAGTTCGGTACAAAGCAAATCTGACGTGGAAACAGCTGGTGAGGAGGATGACCATGGCGAGGTAGCTCTTAGCGACTATGCAGCCAGCTCAGCTGACTTGGATGCAGCCGTGGAGCAGCTGCAGCAGGCGCAGCTCGAGAGCGATTACGACAGCAAGCTGGAGGATGATGAAGTGGAGCGTACGCTACGAGAGAGCGAATATGATGAAGACGATGGGGAGAAGTACTCGGATCACTTCGACGAGGAAGAAAGCTCACAACAGAAAGGAGAAGCCACAGACCAGGAACTGGATGAAGCACTAGAGAAGGAGTTGCAAGAGGAAATGGAAAAGATGCTGGCCGAGTACAGGCAAGCTGAGATAGCAGAGGCGAGAGCAAAGGCACTAGCCAACGAGCAACCCACATCCGAAGATGATCATGTGCTATCAGAAGAAGAGCGCATAATATCTGATGCAGAGCAGGTGCTGTCCGAAGCGGAGCAAGCACCATCCGAAGTGGAGACTGTATTATCTGAAGTAGAGCAAACAGTCTCCGAAGCTGAGCCCACTCTTTCTCAAATAGAGCAAGAGGAAGAGTCACAAGTCGAGCAAATAACAGTGGAAGAAGCACCCGCTCGCAAAACCATAGCACATGAGCCCACTGAAGCAGAAGTGGATGCCAAATTCGTAGCCTCTCTACCCACCGAACCTGCTACCGACTACAGTCAAGAGCTGTCCGCGGAGGAAGCAGAGCCAGAGGCAACGCCGTTGCCGCCACCACGTCGTAAATCCACCACATTTATCGAGCCGACTGCTACGTCAATATTGACCATTGCCGAGCAGGTGGCCCGCGAGCTAACACCCATTCAAACGCTGCAAGCGTCTCCACCACCACTGCTGCCCACCCATATGCAGGAGCTAGAGGTAGAACGACTGCGCGTGCATGCTCTACAAGCTGGACAAATTCAAGTATCGCAGTTGCACGGCGGCCAAGTGACAGCCGATGAGCTGGCTTGCAAGTCGGGTCAGCTGGTGGTGCAGAATATTAATCTGCCACCAGGTTTCATTGACGACATCGTGGAGCGTGTCAAGGAGCAGCGTCCATCGTTGCTGACAAGCGAAACACAGACGAGCCGTCAAGCCAGCAGTGAACCCGCCACTAGCGATGTCGAGCCACCCACCAAGCCACCACGCCAAAGCAAGGTCAACGAGTCGACGACTGCAACCACCCAGAGCAACCTCGACGAACAGACTCAAACGGAGGCTGCCATGCTTCCGTTGCCGCCACCGCCACCAGTGTATCCTAGCGTAGAATATTTGCAATCCCTGGCACCACTGGCCTTCTATAACTTGCAACGCAGTGCTGAAGCGGAGCAGGCGGAAGCAGCTGCTGCTCCTAGCAGCTCAGAGCGCAAGGCGCCGCATAAATGCCGACGTCGCCATGTGCAAGAGCAACAGCAAGAATCCGATTCAGAGTTGGAAGAACAACTCGTTGAGAGGCCACGTTCTCGTTCGCGTTCGCGTCGTTCGCGAACGCGCAGCGCCACACAGGCAATGGAAGATTTCGATGATGATCAACCAAAGACTGTGGCCCAGGCGGGTCGACAGTTCCTTTCCGTTTGCAGCCTAGAGCTGATTAACATAATCAACCACCTGACCCACTTTGTGCGCGGAGAAGTTGAGCCGGTGCAGCAGCCCAGAAACATTTCTTCGCTGATGGTGCTCTTCATACTGATCACTTTTGCTGTGATCGTCTTTCTGCTGACTGGTCGCCAGGTGCATACGCACCATTGGGACTACTTTAATCCGCCTGGGAACGAGGGCAGGCAAACGTGAAACCTAAAGAGCTCCTCAGATTTTGGACATTTTGTAGCTTGGATTTTGTATGCCAAATGATATTTGGGCAATTTTTCTTTGCATTTTGGAGCATGAAACGAATTTAGAAAGCGTCGGACAAAAGCCGAACGCTCGAAACCAAAGGCCTTAACATTAATGATATATACTACATACTAACACAAAGTACTTTAGGAAGGATGCAAAGTGAGAGGCGTTGCCTGTGCTACTCTAGTCGCAGCTTAACAACTAATCAAACGAACAACAACAACAACAACAATCAGTCAATCAAACCCAATTCAGCAACAATCACACAGACTTATAGAGAACATATATCTCATACTAACCGAAATACAAGAACAATATCATGTTTTTCTACAATACTCCCAAAACATCAACAATAACAAAAGATCATGTATTAAATATGTACTTAAACTAAGTAAAAGAAATCATTTATTAGCTACCTGATATATGGTGAGCGATCCAGAATGGGGCTCAAGTTTGTTGGCGAACAGACAAAGTCTACTTATTTATGCTAATATTTAAATATTGTTCATTCATTTTTCTATATTTTGACTTGTTCAATACTTAATCGATTGTTGTTTTATTTATTTATTTATTTTTTTTAAATATATACATTTTATTTAGACCTGAGTTAGGTATAATACACATATAAATATGAATTGTTTTTTACTTCTCATGAATTCATTATATACGCACCTTTTTCTTTTATTTACAAAGAAGCAATTGATTTGAACCGCGCGAGGGTATAAATATATAAGTTCTTTATATATCAACTTATAGAGAAATGTATTTTCAATAAAGCAAGAAACTATATAAACAAGATTATGAACTTGCTGACTTACCAAGAGTGTAAAATTAAATTAAAAGAAATGAAGGGAAAAATTAATTACGTTAACGTTTAACCTAAATGATTTACTTTAAGAAATCATCATCATATTGAACCATTTGACGCAAATCCTTATGACTTCCCTTTTGGGATTTGCTAGCAGCTGCAAGCGAAAGAGAAAAATATGTATTGATATTTACATAACTCAAATTTAAGCCACTTACCTATAGACGACCATACAGCTGACGATGAAGCATCGTTGATGGGCTCTATTTGTGGCTGGCGGCGAGCCAGTTGCACCTGTAGCACAATTCCATTTACGTTCTTGCCGTGCATTTCAGCTATGGCGCGATCCGCTGATTCAGGCTTGGCAAACGAAACAAAGCCGCGACTGCAAGGCACAGAGATTATTAATATATTAATATGAATTCACCATTATTAACAATTAAGGACGTACCTCTTTTCAATCTCCATCGATACATTGACTATGGTGCCATAATCGTTGAACGTTTTCTTAAGGAATTCTTCTGTAACCTTGTTGCCCGAAACGAATATCGTATTGCCAGCGCGTGGCTTCTCTGGCTGCGTGGCATCTAGCGTCACCTTCTCTGTCAGGCCGCGTTCCTCGCGATCACGTTCCGTAGCAAAGTGCTGGTATAAATTCTGACGGCGTGGCTCCTCTTTAATAATTTCACTGATTATGGTCTCCTGTGCCACATCGTTCTGTGTTGATGAGAAAGGTTGGTACGCAGCCACGGTCGTCTCTGACGTAGAGCGTTTGGCACGCTCCTGACCCTTCGGTCGCTTGAATGAAGTTTGGTCCTGCTTTGTTTGTTGTTTTTGTATTGCGGGAATTGCTCCACTTTTGATCAGCTTACGAGCCACTTCCCTCGCATCACGCGCATCTGTTGGCCGTTTTAATGTAAGAGCGCTCTCCGGTTCCTGCTTTGGTGCTTTGTGAGCCTGTAAGGCTTTTTTCTGTAAAAAGAATATTTATTTATAAAGCATTTACTTAAGACGCCGCTTGGCTAGAAAGTCCACCTTTTTCTTTAGTTTTTGATATTTAGCTTGAAGCATCTGTTCCTCTTCTGTTAAATTATTTGGAAAGTGTATGTACACCATTTTTGGGAGCTCTTTATCTATTTTATTTTGCTTTAAATCTCTTATTATTTTCAACAATATCTTAATAGCACAAAAGTATAAACACTATTTTCGAAGGTGCCAGACCATTCCAGCTGTGGTTTAATGAGCATTTCTGTTAACATCTTGATGTTGCCAGATCGTTGTATGCATGTATTAGTGGCAACACTTATTTATGGTAAAATTTGTCTATATACAATAAAAACTACCTACCTGCCTTAAGAAACTTACACTTAATCCATATTTCCTTAACATTTTTAAAATTAGCTAATCTAGGCATTGTGAAAATAAAAAATATTGTGTTAACGATACCTGATCTGTAAATAAAAGTGCTGTAAAGCATATTTCAATTGCAACCCTGTCACAGTGCACACATTTCGCCATGTTGACGACGAGCTGTCAAAATTGTTACGCTCCTTCTCTTTCTTTCCGGTTAGCGTCATGGTAAGATTCGACGAAGTCTTTTCCTCATTTGGATTGAAAATGTGAAAATAAAAAGGTTTAACGTGCGCATACTGAATTAAGAAATTATCGCCGAAGTCGCGTTGTGCTACTGCTGTAGACAAAACCCAAAACAATTGATTCTGTGATCGCATTAAATGCTTTGAAAATATTTCACGTGGTGGCCAGAATGGTTCAGCTAGCAGCTAACGCGCAGTCCATACTTACACCCCGTAAATTGAAATCTAAAATTTATATTTATATAATTTTGGAATGTTGTGTACTTACAGCCTTTCGAGAGATTCGTACAAACTGGTCGCATCGCCAAGGCCTCCGCAGGTCCCCTGAAGGGTCGTCTGGTGGCCATTGTCGACGTCATTGATCAAAACAGAGTAAGTATCTCTACCAAGAGTGGTAGCAACAAAAAATGTGTGTTCGTTTGAGGCAATAGTCATTCGCACATGATGATAATATGTCTTCTTGATAGGAAGTGCCAACTGACACATAAATGAAGCTAAGTTACTTAACTGAAAGCAATAACTGTCTGCCAAATGGGATACACACAGAAATGTTGCTACTCAGTCACTGAAATGCAATATAACTAACTGAAATGTTATTTACAGGTTTTGGTTGATGGACCTCTGACTGGTGTTCCACGTCAGGAATACAGATTGAACAATCTGCATCTGACCAAATACCGCATCAAGTTCCCATACACCGCACCCACAAGGATTGTGCGCAAAGCCTGGGTGGATAGCGACCTGAAGGCACAATGGAAGGTCAGCGCCTGGTCCGTCAAGGCACAAAACATCTGCAAGGTAAGCACAACACTTAATTGAATATTGTTTTCTGTGTGCTGCACATGATGATAATTGAAAGTTCTTGATAGGAATTGCCGGCTGATACATACATGAAGCTAGTTTTTATTTTAAACTGAAACCAGCTTAGATTCGATTAACTTCTGAACATTGTGTTTCTCTTTACTAAACTATAAATTCTCTTTTATTGCAGCGCTCGCAATTGAACGACTTTGACCGTTTCAAGCTGCGCTATGCCAAGCGTCAGCGCAACAAGTTGCTGACCATTGCCTTCAACACATTGAAGAAGCGCACCAAGTCCGATGGTACACCACGTGTCCTGAAGAAGGATCGTCGTGAGCGTCTGCGCGCTGAAAAGGCCAAGCCCAAGGCCAAGAAATAAAATTGATAACATAAACTTATTGAAAGTAACTGCTTGATGAACATCCAACTCAAAGGAGCAAATAAAAGAAGTGTTATTTTTAGGAAAAACACGAAGACCCTTTGTTTAATCTATTTCTACGTCAAAGTATATTTATATTGTATATAACAGTTTTATTTGCTTTTGAAAAACAAAACAATTTATTAGCAACTAGCACCAGATCGACTATGTAGTCTTGTTACAATAGATGGTTTTCCAATTGTTGGGATGATTGTAGCCCAGCAGGACAGGCAGATGTAGAAACAGAGTAATATGCTCGCCTTGTATCGACGTGGATACCTTTACCCAGTTGCGTAGCCATTCAATCATCTGTTCGGCGCTCAGATTATCCGGATTTAGCCCACGTAGATAGCAGGAGTACCGCAACGCAGCCAAGTTTAGATTGTGAACGCCACCCTCACGAGTTATAGCCAAGTCCATAAAGTGCACCAGGAATGCATGCTCATGCAAGCGGTGTCGCTTGAACAGACTGTTGGGTAGACCATGCATCTTGACTAGACATTTCTGCAAGCGAAATAATTTTCAGCTTAACAAAACAAATATATAGAGGGGCAGTATTTATGTTTACTATGTGTTTACGCGACATGCCCAAGAGTGAGTAGGGTCCTTCGGCGAAAATATCTTTGACTGAGATGAGAGCCTCTGGTGTAGGATGTGTGCCGCTGCCCAGTTGTCCCAGAATCGCCTCAAATTCTGCGTATTTATGATGACCCTCAACCTGCTTGAGTTTGGCCTGGAGGCAACGGAGCACGGACTTATTGCACTGGAGCCGGCATTTCGTATAGTAGTTCTGAAACTCGATACGTTGCGGTGCCGTCCAGAAGTGCGACGTTAGAAAAATGCGTGGATACCAAAAGCTGCATGGGAGTATACACAATTAGTTATTGAGATAGTCTGCTTATCAATTAACTTACACAAGCGGAAAGAAAGCATAGCCCACCATGGGCAAGGAACAGCCAATCAAGGCAGGCGCAACTTTCATCATATCCCGCGGCATTTGCATGTACAGTTCGAGTTCTTGTCGATTCAGTGCTCGTATGCCCTGTGGTGCATGGTTAGCAATGCGCGAAATCTTCAAGAAACGCTTCATGTCAGCGAAGAAGTCCTTGACTCCCTCGAAGAACACTCGATAGAGCTCCATAGCCTTTGGAAAGTTCTTCTCCAGCACTTTGTCATAGTTTTTCACGTAGTTGAAGTAGCGCGTGAAAATGTATTCCTGCATGTTGTCGCGCATCTGTTCGCGCTTCGACTTGTGTGGCTCCTGATCTTTCTCCGCATTTTTCTCTTTGGCTTTATTGGGTGACTCGCTGCTTGGAGTAGTTGAAGTTCTAACTACTATGTTTCCAGTTGTGTTAGTTTTTGTTTGGGAGCTTACGCCTTTGGAATTCTTGGCATCCCAGCTAGTCTCATAAATGACCTTTCCAACACTTGTTATCTCGGAGGCAACATTTCGCTTAATTTGCGGCGGAGCCTTTGTTGCTGTAGACGTTGATTCCTGCTCTTGTGTACTGTAATTCATTGTCTGTCTGATAGCGAGGTAGTAAATTGATTTTTAATGCCGGCCATTAAAAGGGTTAATCATGTAATTACACTCACCTGCCCTGTTGTCTAGACCTGCAGCATAATCGCAGCAATCGGCGGCGCTCCTGCGGCCACTTGCCCAAACTGCCACTGCCGTGGGCTAAGCATAACACTCGTAATGCCAATGCCATTTTTATGCTACAGTCCCAACCTAACACACCCACAAGCGTGCGTAATTACGCAACGAGTGCAACTCCGATGCAGGAGCCAGCCTATAATGTTGCACTTAAATATATTAATCTATGTTTTATTTCTTTTTTTAGGTGAGAGTGGCCACAGCCAACTTCACGCTATTCAATGTTTTAGCTACATGCTGCTTCAAGAGAATGTTGCGGATACGTCGATAAGTCGTATCAGAGCGTTGCCACGTTGGTTCATTTTTTGCTGCATAGTTTTAGGCATTATGAGAAAAATTATTTATATTTTGATTGAGATCTGATGAAATGAAATCATGTTTTGTAAAAGTTTTTGCCTAGGCGCGGAATTCAAATTTCGTGAGTATGTCGTCACAAATTGTGCCAAGAGACCTCTAATGCATTCAGCTGCGCATGGCATTACCTCAGACATTTGTTTCTAGCTTGTTTTCTAGCTACTTTTCTCTTCAGTTTATCCGCAGCATTTCGTGGCAACAGTCACTTGCACGCATTTCATGCTGTAAAGCAGCTTTTCGTGTTAGTTAGTTACTTTACGCTACAAAAAATGTGTTTAATTAAAATAAAAAATTTAATAAAAGTTGAATAAAGCTTTTGGCGTCACATTGTTCTTAGAGAAAAAACGGAAACGGAAATAGTGTGTCAGATGTTGATAGGTATCAAAGGAGATTTGACGCGCGAGTCCCACGCACGTGTGCGTGTGCGTGTGCTTGTGTGGCTCTGTGTGTGTTTGTGTGTGTAAAGACCTTCAACAAGAAATATGTAAGAAACTTACTTTCACTTGTGCAAGCGCAGAGCGAAGAGCAGGCAAATCAAATAGCGGTAGCATCCTTTATAAATATGCCTCAATGCGTAGGCGTTTAAGCTGTTTTCTAATATCGAATTCATTGTTGCCGCAAATGCGGCTAGTAGTGTAAGCTATACGCTCTATAGTTAGTCCACTCTAGCATGGCTTGTGTTACACTATTTACTCTTGTTAAGTATACGAAGTGTGTGCCCGAAACTTTAACCATTTGTTTGTTTGTCCTGCAATTGAAGCCAACTCAAAGGTAAACTTGAAACGGCTCTTACTCAAACAGAAACAACAAGGACTATAAATAACCTAAACGAAGTGGCACGTGGCGCGGACCTGCACAAACTCAATTTTGCAAATTGTATTGGCTTAAGTGCATGTCCGTTAGAAAGGAACAGCAGAAGAACAAGCTATCTCAACTATTTCATATATATATTGAAATACGTAAAGTTTTTCTGGTAAGCTCTTGTAAGCCAAGTATTTCATTAACCTTTACACACATTTCCAAGAGGTGGCAGCGACTTGCATGCTAAATATGCAAAGTCTGCTTCAGCGCGGCAAAGTTGCAGCAACTATTTGACAAAGGATAGAAGCGATGGTATGCAGAAACTTTGCCAATGTCTTGCGGCTGCAAATTACAAACACCTAGTCGCACAGGTGTCCCTATCTGTGTGCACATGTGTGTACAGCTGAATTCCTCTGTAAGATGTTCATGTCTAAGGCCGCGGGTCTTGTTTTAATTAATGTGCATATATCCTTGCACTTACATGCGTAGGCACAGACTATACTTCGTAGAGGCCAAAGGCTGCGGCTGGGAAAATTAATTACAAAATGTGTGCAGAGACGCGCATAATTATTATCCGACTGACAGCAGCTTGATTTACAGTTCTGAAATGGTAGACTGAACAGCCAAAAAATAAATAAATAAAATAAAAAATGCATAAATAATTATTTTAGTTTGAACTTTAAAACAAACAAATTTTTTATTTAAAATATATATTTATAATAATCATTCTCAATTAAAACAAAATATAAAACAAAAATAGTTTATGAAAAATATCAAAAATAATTTTTAAAACAATTTTAAAGTTTTATTTTTGATAGCTATGTACATACATTATGATCGTGACCTGTACTAAATCGCTCAACTTGAAAAAATTCATATAATAAAACACGCGCAATCAATAAATTTCATACCTTTTATTACATTTGACAGAGGTGCCAAAAAAATAGCTAAAGTGTTTTAGCCTGGCAAAGTGCCAATTGGCCCAAATACGAAATGTAAGCAAATGAAAAAAGAGAATAGAAAAAGTGTACAGGATGAACAGCAACAGAAGAAGAAGAAAATAAACAGGAAGCTGTAGAAATTAGAAGCGGAAACCCCAAAACTAATCGCCAAAGTGTTAAGCCAAGTCCGTTAAGATGGCCATCAATATTTGGGGTTTGAATCACTTTGCCATTAGCGCAATTGTGATAACCACAATGCAGCTGTTATTCTTCCTATTGAATGCTTTGCTTCACTTGGACAAACTGTCGGACTTTGCTGGCGGCGTTAATTTCATTGTTATAGCATTGCTGACCTTTTTTATTGGCCAATTGGATCGTCCCTCCAAGGTGAGTGTAAAACTGGCTGTTAAGCTCGGCTACAAATTAAATGGTTTGTGTTTGGGATTTGTCGGTATTTTGTTGCTGACATTGAAAAGCGACATACACACGCACACACATATATATGCCGCGAGTATGGGAGAGCGTGTGTGGGGAGCATCTGTAGTTGCAGTTGCGGTAACAATAGGTAAAGCAAACGCCCAACTGGCCCACAGTTTGGCACTCGCTTCTGTTGCTGTTGTTGTTCCTTTTCTCTTGTTATTGTTGTTAGTTTGACCTTGTCTGGTGCAGGCAACTGCGACGGCCATGGTCCTTCGGCCAAGTTGTTTGTCGTCCTGTCTGCTCAACTGTTTGCAAGTGTGCATTTTAAAGCTGTTAAACAAGTTCCAGTGTAAAGCAAATGGGATGCCTGACTCACTAAAACATCACTTCTTTCATCATATTGAACTGGCTGCGTTCACACTTATTGCGAAATTGCGTTCGCTTCTAGGAATCCTTTACAGCTTTTATAAGCACTCTGATTTATTGTATATGCCAGCTGCCAATCGCGCCACAATAAATAAATGAATTGCGTTGATGCCTCTGGGACCAGTGCTCATTTATCACACCATAAAAGCTGTGCACACCCAGAACCTAGGTCAGCGATGCGGCATTTCGCAATGGATGACCATTGCTGCGGTGGCTTAGTCGAAAATGAAAATATAAATAAAAAACCATTCGAGGCACAAAGGGGTCCACAGAGAGAGATAGGGAGAGATAAAAAAAAAAAGAATAAAATTTACTGAATTGCATTCGGTTAACCGGGAATTGCATAGCAATTTTTTTACTGAGCAAAGCTAAATAAATAACTAAAAAAAACTTTAGAAATGCAATTCAATTTGGCAAGAAGCAGCTGGGCGATAAATTCATGGGGGACTTGGTTGCTTGAACATTGACAGAGGAGGGCAAGGCTAGTGCTACAAAAAGTTTTTCTTTGCATATTAAATATGTTTCTCTTTTCTGTGTAATTTTCATGATGCAGTATAAAATGTTGACTTAAGGAAACACAGTTAAATCAGGTCTCCCTGTATACAGTTGAACAGCTGTTTCATCTGACTAAAGTTTACTCACATTATTTAATGCATCTTATTTATATACATCTTCTTCTCTTTCATGCTGCCTAGGCCTACGAGAGTCGCCAGCTAATGGTAACCGCCTTCGTCTGCCTGTGGGGCGCTAGGCTCTCTGGCTATTTGCTATATCGCATCATCAAACTGGGCCGAGACAAACAGTTTGAGGATACACGACGCAATATCATACGTTATGCTGTTTTTTGGACCTTTCAGGTGAGTTGCCATGCAAATGAAATGAATATCAGACGAGCTACTAATATGAGTGCCAGCCATGGCCCATGGACCATGCACGACTGCAGCTGTTGGTAATCAATGAATCTGCCAGCGCATGCCAATTTCCCATGTCGTTTTTGCTGAATATTTCAATGGCTTGTCGATGGCGCTGGGCTCTGGTATGTAAATGCCACTCGGTCTCTCACTAAATGTTTGTCCCTACTGCTCATCGAGTGTGTGGGTTGGGTGGCTGTGGCTGTGGCTGTCCTTTCACATTTGTGGCGTGTCGCAGCGATTTGATTGCCAGCACTTGTTGGCTCTGCTCACCAGTGCTGTCAATTTAGCCGAACATAACTGAGCTCTTAATACTCGTGCATGATTTAATAACACAGTGCATTAGTTTGTTAGTCAATGCTGAAGATTAAAGCTGATATACATAAATATTTAATCTATATATTTCCATGCCATCATGTAGAGAGCTCTGCAGCACTTTTATTACCTTTTCAGTTGATTGCAATCATTTTCTCTATTCGTGCAGGCCATTTGGGTGTTTGTCGTCTCGCTGCCGGTCATAATAATCAATTCGCGTCATACCCAGCCACAGGCTGTTAAAGGCATGACCACATTGGATTCCACTGGCACTGGCATGTTTATTGTCGGCCTGCTGGCCGAGACGTATGCGGACCTGCAGAAGTTCTCCTTCCGCCAGGATCCGGCAAACCACGGCAAGTTTTGCAATGATGGTAAGTGAATTACATATATATACTATCCGTATATTCATATACCTTACTCTTAGGTCTTTGGGGTCTGTCCCGTCATCCGAATTACTTTGGCGAGGTTATTGTCTGGTGGGGCATCTTTGTCATATCCCTAAACGTGATCAGTGGCCATGAGTGGGTGGCCATAGCATCGCCCATCTTCACCACGCTGATTATACTCTTCTTGTCCGGCATACCGCTACGTGAGCGTAGTGCAGATGAGAAGTACAAAAAGTAAGTCAATGGACTCTTATGCAAGCCATCCTTTGCTTAATTATATTCCTTCTTTTAGCCAGGTGGATTATCGGAAATACAAGGCAACCACGTCGCCGCTAATACCTGTGCCGCCGGCTATCTATGAGGAGGTGCCTGGTGCACTTAAGTTCATACTCTGTTGCGAGTTTCCCATCTACGACACGATGCGTTTGCATAAGGACACGAGTCCATATTCGCTGTCGATAGCTCGCTCTCACTCGCACATATAGCAGTCAGTGGCTCACTCCAGCAGCGTTGCTGCTGGCGTGGGTCAACAGGTGCACACGCACTCGTCGATTCAGTCGCAACACCATCAGCAGCATCAGCACCGCGGTCACTGCTATGGCGCCGATGGTGGTTTAGCTGAGAGCCATCATAATTGTGGTGGCAGCTGCCGGAACGTGCATGTGAAGTCGAATCCGTATCAATGCGAGGCGGGCTATGGCAATTATGGTGGTCATCAGCTGGACGCTGAGGACACAGATGATGGCATTATCTATGTGGCCAGTCACTCGGGCCACTCCGGCCACTTGGGCCACTCGGGCCACGCGAGCCACGCAAGCCACGCAAGTCATTCAAGCAAGGCCAAGACACACTATTTTCATGCACTCGACATGGATGAGCGTCCGAAGTGCAGCTACCTCGCCGAGGAGGAGCTGGCCTCAGACTACGATGAAGACATTCCACCCATCGATCTGAGCAAAGTGAACAGCGTCGAGAGCTTTACCAATCGGGTGCAAATAGCCACCGAGCACTCCCTGAATGCCGAGGGCAACCCCGTCACAGTGACAACAATCTTGTGATTGTCATTGAAAAGATTTCGCTCTAGCTCAAGTTTATGGCTAAATACGCTCGCTAAGTGTGCTTGAATCGAATATGCTTGCAAAATAAAGAAAAACCAAAGCCAATAGCCAGTGCCAAATGTAATCCAGCATTACTAGCAGAAGAAGATCGTTGTATTTTTAAAATTAACAAATTCTACAATTTATTTGCTCAAAATTAACAAAAAAAAATGTGCCTCTTCTAAATATTTTCTCTTAGAATGTTGCACTCCTTCAAAGTTTATTAGTCTCTTTATAAATTGGTCATATTTCTATTTAAACAAGAAAAACAAAACTTTATCAACTATATCTAGTAGGAAAGAAGTAAAAGAAAAACGCCCCACCAACAGGTAGCAAATCGAATCGATCTAAACAGAAACATATCCCAAGCCAGACCTACGTTCAATATATATATTTATATTTTTTCTCTTAAATATACAATAATAACTTTAAAGTACAAGAAATTTGTTAAATAATATAGACAGCTTTATCATTTTATATTTGTACAACATAATGAAGAAAGAGAAATATAAATGAATATATACATAGATATATACGTTAAGTATACGCATATTTCTGGTTGAAACTGTTATCAAATGAAATTTTAATAAATACAATACAAAGCAGTATTATTAAGTGAATTCAAACATTGTACCTAATTAACAATTTAATGAGCTATACTACTTTAAAAACAAAAAGCAAATGCTTATAAAAATAAAATTAAAAAAAATGCTTAACTATATGAAACTACTCTATTTCTATTACCTGCATTGCAATTGGGTTTTCCATTTAAAAGTGATGTGAGGTGAAGAAAGTCTTGTAGATCGCTCAAGTTTCTACAAGTTTCTAAATATTTCATATATTAACTTACATTTCCTTCTCTATTTTGTGTAGTTTGTGATTAGAGTAGGCTTTCAGCTGAACTCATCCGAATCGTAGATGGCTATGGACTCTTGAGTGTATTTATGCTATAGTCAGCATTCAGACACAGATCAGTCTCTGCTAATGTATTGTTATGTACATATCGGTAAACAAAAAAAATTTGTAGTATTTACATAAATTTTTCGTTTCTTATTTCTTTTGTGCCGAAAAAAAAAATAATTATATAGATTTTTTTACTCTACAAAACAACAAAATTTTGGTGAATTTCTTATTAAATAATTGTTAACATCTTCCCGTCATGTTTGGGCTCACACGTCGCGTATTCGTTCGTGTTATAAGGCCAAAGACGATATGTCGTCAGTTCGCCTCGCAAGCCATCAACCAGATGCTGATGCTCCAGCAGATGGACATCTGTGCAGATCAGCCCTCGCGTGGTCTGGTCATCGGCGTCTATGCCGACGAGGAAGATAAGAACGATGCGGGCATCTTGACCGCTGCTGGCTGGCGATACAATGTCCAGAAGACAAACGGTCGTTTGATTGAGGTGCTGCGTATGTCTGGACCGATGCCAAAGCGGGGAGAGGCTCGTCTGCTGTTTGCCATTGAGCCGGAGCGAGTTCCCTACTATTCCGTGGTAGCCGTTGTTGGCTTGGGCAAGGAGTGTCTGGGATACAATCCCTATGAAGTTCTGGATGAGCAAAAGGAAGCCATCCGACGTTCAGTGGCAAAGGCCTGCCAGATCTTAGCTGAGCTCGATACAGACAGAATTGAGGTGGAGAATTGTGGACATGCAGAGTCTGCGGCGGAAGGAGCTGCTCTGGGTATTTGGGCCTATCAAGAGATGCGCGACCCCAAGAGTCGAATCTATGTGCCCTCAATCGATCTGTATGCGCTCAAAGACGAGCCCTGCGACATTGAAGGCTGGCGCATTGGACTGCAAAAGGCTGCTGCACAGAACCTGACTCGGCAGCTCCAGGAGATGCCGTCCAATCTACTGACGCCAACAGCATTCGCCCAAAATGTCGTCGAGGTTCTGTGTAAATCAGGTGTGAACGTAGAAGTCAAAGTAGAGGGCTGGGCAGAGAGTCAGTCGATGCATGCCTTCCTTGCAGTGGGCAAAGCTTCCTGTGAACCGCCCATCTTCCTCGAACTGAGCTACTATGGCACTTGTGCCGAGGAACGTCCCATTGTGTTGGTCGGACAAGGCATCACCTTTGATGCCGGTGGCTTGTGCCTCAAAGAGCGCGGAGAACTGTACCATATGCGTGGTGATATGACAGGAGCTGCCGTTGTGGTGGCCACCTGTCGTGCCGTCGCAGGGCTGCGTTTGCCAGTCAACATTCGCGGTCTAATTCCACTTTGTGAAAATGTGGTTGGTTGCAACTCGTTCCGTCCTGGCGACATGGTCAAATCGATGAATGGCAAGACCATTGAAGTTCAGTGTACCGACCACGAGGATGTTCTAGTTTTAGCTGATGCATTGCTCTATGGCCAGAACTTCTGCCCCAAGTGCATCATTGACATTGGCACTTGTTCGGGCTACATGCGTCAGGCCTTAGATGAGGCTGCGTGTGGTGTCTTCACCAATTCTGAAATTCTGTGGCAACAGATCAAGCATGCCAGCATGCATACCGGAGATCGCGTCTGGCGTTTCCCCCTATGGAATTACTATAGCAAAGCAGTCCGTGCCGGACAGCGCAGCGATGTCCAGAACTATGGTGTTGGACGAGGTGGACGTCCCTGCAAGGCGGCTGCTTTCCTGCGCGAATTCGTGCCTTGCGGACAGTGGATGCATATCGTAAGTACACATAGAAAAACTATCAGAAGTATTGATTTAAAGTCTACTGTTTTTTAGGATGCGACCAATGTAATGGTGACAAATGGCATAGATTTCGAATACTTGCGTCGTGGCATGGCTGGTCGACCTACCCGGACGTTGATTGAATTCATTGCCCAGACTATTTGCAAGGATACTGCTCCGAAGATGGGAAAATAGAAAAGATTTTACATTTCTTGGTGAAATTCAATTGTACACCCCATTATCCAGATCGTAGGTCGTGATTATCAAATTAATCACTCAAGTGGACGGAAGTGTTTTCTAGTGGATATGTTTAGTATTTCGTTTCCTGTTTTCCGATATGTTCATAAATTACTAGTTAAATTTATTGTAAACACTTTCCCTTTCATTGACACTTGAATAAACTGTTTTGAATAGAGTTGTATCGGTTCTTATTTGCCCATGGGATTTCTATTTTGGAATGATGTTGTCCAGCTTTAGTATTCTTTTTTGGACAGATTGGTTGGCCATAAACTGTTGGCCATTGACTATTGGGACATAGCATCTAAAAGTAGACCATTTACGTAAATAGCAAACTTAATTTAATTTAATCCAGTTGGAGCTTGAGTATAATATAGTTTTTCTATTAGAAGAATTTCGTCTATTGATTCTCAAATATAGATAAAATTAATGAATCTTTGATTCCGCTAAGGACTTTGCGGATTCTAGATATCCTTTTGATATAAGTAATTTGCTCTGACACACTCAATAGGGTATCTTGTTGTCTGAGTATATTTAATTATTGGCATAAAATATATATACGGAACGTATTTTGACGCAGACCTTAAGGTATTTGCCAATCGTAGTAAATTGAAATATTTATACAAAATATATGAAAGCTTTCGAGCATAGGGAATCTCCTAGTCGGAGTAATTTAAATCGCTTGTATTTTTATACAAAATATTCAGATCTAGTAGCACTGGCAGTTTTTGAGTTATTGTTTAAACTGTTAACTTATTCATTCTCATTTTCAATTATTTGGCGACAGAACACGCAACAATTTCAACTATTCCGGAAAAAAAATCTTTCTCTTTGTGCCTTCAAAGTGCAGATACATATTTTAAAAAGTTTTCATAAGTTTTGTATTGGTTTTTTTTTTTTTGTCTGTAAATATAAATCGAAATGTTTCGTGTAACGCAGCGTTTTGCTTCGCATCTAATGCAAGCGCGTGTTTCAAAAAGTATCATCAAGCGAAACTATTCGCAGATGATAAACCAGATGCTGCAGATTCAGCAGATGGAAATATGTGCCGACCCGCCCTCTAGGGGTCTTATTATCGGAGTATATGCGGATGAGGAAGACAAGAATGATGCTGGCATCCTAACGCAGGCCGGCTGGCGATATAATGTGCAGAAGACGCACGGACGATTGCTGGAGGTGCTCCGAATGTCTGGCCCCATGCCTAAACGTGGAGAAACACGTCTGCTCTTCGCGATAGAGCCGGAGCGGGTGCCTTACTACTCGGCGGTGGCTGTCATTGGCCTTGGCAAGGAGTGCCTGGGCTACAATCCCTACGAGGTTCTGGACGAGCAGAAGGAGGCCATCCGTCGCTCAGTGGCCGATGCCTGTCGGATTCTGGCCGAGCTGGATACAGACCGAATTGAAGTGGAGAATTGTGGTCATGCGGAGTCAGCAGCTGAAGGCGCCGCTTTAGGTATCTGGGTGTACCAGGAGTTGCGTGATCCCAAGAAACGTATGTCTGTGCCATCCATCGATCTTTATACCACCAAGGATGAGATATGCGACATTGAGGGCTGGCGCATTGGACTGCAAAAGGCTGCTGCACAGAACCTGACTCGGCAGCTCCAGGAGATGCCGTCCAATCTATTGACGCCAACAGCATTCGCCCAAAATGTCGTCGAGGTTCTGTGTAAATCAGGTGTGAACGTAGAAGTCAAAGTAGAGGGCTGGGCAGAGAGTCAGTCGATGCATGCCTTCCTAGCAGTGGGCAAAGCTTCCTGTGAACCGCCCATCTTCCTCGAACTGAGCTACTATGGCACTTGTGCCGAAGAACGTCCCATTGTGTTGGTCGGACAAGGAGTGACATTTGACGCCGGAGGCTTGTGCCTTAAGGAACGTCAAGAACTTTATCACATGCGTGGTGACATGACAGGAGCTGCTGTTGTGGTGGCCACCTGTCGTGCCGTGGCGGGGTTGCGTTTGCCAGTGAGTTTACTTAAGCAAAGTCACGTGAATGACATTTAATTTATCGATGCTTAGGTTAACATTCGCGGCCTCATTCCACTTTGTGAAAACGTCATTGGTTGCAACTCGTTCCGCCCTGGCGACATGGTCAAATCGATGAATGGCAAGACCATTGAAGTTCAGTGTACCGACCACGAGGATGTTCTAGTTCTAGCTGATGCATTGCTCTATGGCCAGAACTTCTGCCCCAAGTGCATCATTGACATTGGCACTTGTTCGGGCTACATGCGTCAGGCCTTAGATGAGGCTGCATGTGGTGTCTTCACCAATTCTGAAATTCTGTGGCAACAGATCAAGCATGCCAGCATGCATACTGGAGACCGCGTCTGGCGTTTCCCTCTATGGAACTATTATAGTAAGACAGTGCGTGCTGGTGGACGTAGTGATGTTCAGAATTATGGTATTGGTCGTGGTGGACGTCCCTGTAAAGCCGCTGCTTTCCTGCGGGAGTTTGTGCCTTGCGGTCAGTGGATGCACATTGTAAGTGATCTATATATTTTTTATATATTAGTATTACTTACCACTTTCTTTTATTCATCTAGGATGCATCTAATGTTATGGTAACAGAAGGTAATGAGTACGAGTATTTGAGAAGAGGAATGGCTGGTCGGCCGACGCGCACTTTGATAGAATTTATTGCACAGACTATTTGCAAAGATACTGCTCCAAAGATGGGCAAGTAGGCGTACGTTGGTTAGTGTTTGGAGCGAACAGAATTTAAGTTATCATGTGTTTTCCCATGCAGAGAAGTTATTTTACAACGGTAGACCTGCGACTTTTAAGTTTGTGAGTTTTAATTTGGACAGAGAGATGTTAAAATTCAATGGTTTAATCAGGTTTATAAAATTAAATGTTTTATCAAAAGCATGTGTATAAATACAGACAGTTCTTAGTATATGGAACGTGCATTTTGATACATTTGTCAGTAATTGCTTTACGTATTGCTCATCCGAATATCGATCGTTCAGGTAATAAAATAAAAATTGCAGGATGTGACATAAATTCGAATTTGAGTTCGGCAAATGCTACGCCAACGAAACGGCGTGCGTTAGAACTATGTTAATGTCAATGGGTGGATAGTTTTGCAACAGCTTCACATTCGACGCAAAATCATTTTCTAGTATGGCCTCTCGTTGAATTCTATAATGTATTAAAGCTGTATTTATTATCTATATTGGAATTAGCAGGTCTCTGACTTACAATATCATTGAGCAGCATATTTTTATGAGGAAATCAAAACGATTCTCATCTGAGAATATTGAGTCCCATATACGTAACACATCAGGCAGTGGAAATTCTTGAGAGAGTAATAAATTGATCCATCGGAAGCTGTAGTATTGTGGATGCAGTTCCTGGCTCTTCAGATGATCGTAGATGCTGAGATCTTTTGCTTTTAACATATTTGATAGTCTAGACATCATGCATTTTATGCCACCCTCCGCATCGTCCAGTGTTTTTATGAAAAAGTCTCGTATCTCACTCATCAACGCAGTAAAACAAAAGAAACAATCCGCCTCGGCATGTGCACGATTCGAGAGATCTGGATCCGAGGCCATAACATAATAAATTGGTCCAACTATTTCATTCATGCCTTGTACATAACCCTGGCCAGGGTTCAATTTGGCATATATAAATAATATTCGTTGCACAACCTCCCAGTGAGCTTCTTGACCTTCTTCCATGGCGGCGTAGTTTTCCGCCGAACGTTTTGTAATCAAGTTTATCTGTTTGGGAAAAAAATTGTTAGTCTCTTATTTCTTAACGTTCATCCAACTTACTTGCTGCTAAATTTCGCATTGAGTGCATAATGGAATATGTTTCTTAAGCTTTTAGTCTTATAACAACGAACATCTTTGTTCTATACACTCACCTTAGTCACGCCCAACCCTTTGCGTTCAACATTCGCCGAGCTCAAAACGGAGGGAACAACTCGTTCGTGTAACCTTCGGCCCTGCTCTCCCTTGCTGTGGACAACAATTTCACATGGATACTCTGTGGGCTGCTGAAAGAACGATATGTCTGGGCATAATCGTCTCACATCTTTATCAATTTGCAGTAAAAATTCGTTGTCGTTGAAAAACGTATTCCAAGCGCTTTCCGGCCCCTCGCTGAGCGGATGGTCTTTTAGGCCAACGCCCCTAGATTCATCACTATCATCGCCATCACCTTCACCATTGTGTGTATGACCAGGCGGAAGCACAAGCTCCATAATGAATTGTTTATAAAGCGCACGCTTCTGCGCCAGCGTTGTCGACCAGTTGCTACGTTTGGGACCGAGATACCCTAACAGCATTTTCCAGCTGAGCGCACGAAAACTGAGCACATCGGGGACACCTGTGGATTGAGTGTTAGTAACTGTTATTGTGTTAACTACATCATACGAACCATTAAACGTGTGCTGGCGCAGCTGTTTCAGATCAATTACATCCTGTGTAAAAATATCCTCGAATTCTTTTACGCTGCGGAAAGAGAGAAAGACATTTTTATCGACGCTTTTTATATTGCGTAGTACATCTACATACCGTGCTTTAAATATTGCCATGCTGTTCGGCTCTCCTTACTCTCTCCATACAGATGTAAGTGATTTTTGTCGCTTTTCTTTCAATTGCTTTGTTGTTATTTATAATAAATGATAGCAGGGACGTACAACTGCATGTGCAGTACTCTAATAATGAATGATGGACTTAGCTGTGTGGCAACGCCATTCAGTGGTCACGTGAAGTTGGCCGCACGCAATTTTGAACGCACGTGAAGTTGACTACGCGCCAAATTTGAATTTCATAAATCTACCGTATTTTGGAATAATTCATTCATTGCATTAATTGCACTTGTTACTCTTCGCCAATTCAGCCGAAAAGTATAATTATCATGTTGTTTTGTGCTCATTAGGCGAACGATAGTTTGTTCTTATGTTTTTTTGTTTGCTTGAGCCGTTTATATTACACATACGCGTTGGCGTGAGCAGACGTATGGCCGTATAATAGAAGAGCGAGAGCAATTCTAAATTGTTTATATGGTTTTTGTGGCGCATTCCATTTGTTTACGCTAGTCGTTGGCCAGCAATGACGACCAACAGATCGTCGTCATACGTTCGACCGGCTTTTTGGAAGGTGCCCAGTTACAATGGACATGATATAGTATCTAAACCAACGAGCACATTGCCGATTTCTACTTTACGCCGTCGCGGCAGCAGCAGCGGCCACAAGAAGCGTGTCCACTTTGCCGATGAGCTATATAATGGGGTAAGTGACGACATCAGCCCCTAACGCACCTCCTCACTCTCTGACTATGCTCTGCATTTGGCATATGGCATATGGCTTGTCAATCGTCGCTGCTTTGGCCCCAATACCCTCTCGGTCAGCGCATCAAAAATCAGTTCAATAACATTTTGCACTTGGCGGCTCGTAAATAACTCGGCCACAATTTAATTAATTAGCCACTGATGCAGTTTCTCTTTAATAAAACAACATACAACTTTCGATATTCTCAAACTGCATTTAGATACACATAATTTATAAATTTATGCACGAAGCGTAAAATTGACGCAAATGCTTTTAGCTGCGGCTGCCAAAAATCCAATAATTTTTGGAATTCAATCTTTATGCATTTACTGACAGGCTTTGAACAATCTATGACGTTTGCTAATCACTGACTTGAGTGGACAATTGCGAAATTGATTAGACTTTTGTCTGTCGAAAGAATGAAAGAATTTCAAGAAATTCAAGCTGTAAATAGCGAAAACATTTCAGAATTTGCGGCTAAAATGAAAGAAGACCAATTCAAATAAATAGGTTGCAAAAATAAATGCCTGTCCATATATAATGCATGTATATTCGAATAATACTAAAAACGACGGGAAGCACAAAAATTTCCGTCTTTTCCGTTGTAAGAGAAGTAAAAACGGCAATGCCAAAAACAAAGGCAACCGAATTTTTCGTTTGTATATCTTTTCAACATTATATAGCTAGCAACATATATATTAATGCCCTACCATTTTAACTTGGCCTGCTCAGAGAGCTATGTAATTCGTCGTACTGGAAAGGGCCGCGATCTTCTGTGCATATTGCGCATACGACGCGTTGAATGTTCCATTGACTGATGCCACAAACATTTTGATTTGTTTATTTTGAATGAGCGACTGTTATTGTTGCTATTGCCGCTATTTGAAGCGTGCTAGTAAATAAATTTAATTACAGCCTCTCATCTGCTTGGCTGCGATCTAGACGCTAAGCAACAAAATAATACAAATGTTGAAAGAAACAAAAAAAAAAAAAAGAAACAGCAAAACATATGCCCCAATGTTCGTCATCATCGCTGAGTGATTATCATGTTGTATGCGCCTAGATGAGGCGACATGTGGCGTCGATATTCAGGGTCAGTTTGTGTCTATGCAACCTGGATAGATGAAAGAGCTGAGCAGAGAACGTAGTTGATCTGGCTGGAATTTATGTTGCTGTTGAGTATGAAATTTCTCAATAATATTTCAATTGCCTGCAATAGATGTGGGCGAACTGAAATGCTCTTGCTTGTAGAGCATGATGAAAATTATTGGCATTTGGATTGAGTTCATGTTTCTCAGCTGCTGACTACATGATTGTAGCGCAATGTATTCGTAGTATACCACGATCATTCGCTGCCATCGCTGCAAAAAGGAATACAAATTGTATTTTAAAATTAGTACTTGAGCAGCATTGCGATCGAATAATACGCGAAAAAATCGCGCTGCACGCGCTACCTCCGCCTCGGGCTGAGCACTTTGAGCCAATACAAACAATAAAACAATTTCGCGCATCAAGTGTGAAGAAGGCAATTCGTCTCTAACTATGCTCAATTGAGCTGCTGCTGTGGAAACATCAGTTTTTATTTTCAATTTCAATCAATATCGGAATCTAACATGAGCCCCAAGCTCCATGAGTTTGCCGTGCAGCTCCAGCGCGATGGCCAGGCCACGCCCTGGGGCATACGCTTGGTTGGTGGCAACGATTTGGATACGCCGTTAATCATCACCAGGGTAATGTGAAGAGTGTGGAATGTGCGTTATGTAACTAGAGCAGCAGCAGCTGAAGAACTGAAGAGCTGAAGAACTGGCAATGATGCTCCTCTTGTTTCTCGCTGCGCGCTGTTCTTTGGTCGCCTGTCGCTTTGTGGTTGAATGTCGCCTCAACGGCCCATTCATCACAATTGTTGCAAAGAGTGGGGCGTCAGAGAACTGTCCATTATCGTTGCCAAACTGCGTTGGCCTTTGGGTTCTGCACTACTTAGTGACAAAACAAACCGCAACAACAAATCAAAACAGTAAAAGTACCAAGAGATGGCACTGCACGACTGTCATATACTCTTCAGGGACAGAAAGAGAAGTAGAATCGTGAATCTGTTTGCTTAATGGCAGCAGAGCTCTTTAGCGAAGCAAATGTTAGAATAGAAATAGAGATTAAAGAAGCCTTGCTGCTCTATCTAGCACACCCTTTAACCCTTTTCGCAATTGTAGGGTATTAATAGCAAAACTGGCACGCACTCACACTCGAGCGCTAGGAGAATGTTGCAATGGCAACGTTGCCAAAGATTTGCATATTGCGAGACGCCAGTAAAACTAATTGAGGCGCAGCAGCACATAGAAGAGAACGCATATAAACAATGCAAAGGGTGTGGGGGAATAGAAATGGCTGCCGTCATAATAATGATGTCTGCGCATCTATGTCAAGGGCGTCGAAGGTCTGTTCAAATGCCTTAACAAGCATCTCATGCGCTTAACCTTCGCCCACAGGTGCAAGTGGGCAGCCCATCGTATGGGGAGCTGCTGCGTGGCGATATTATAGCCAAGATAGGCGAGTATGATGCACGCGATCTGAGTCACGCCGATGCTCAGCAGCTGTTCCGCGGAGCTGGCAACGAGATACGTTTGGTGGTGCACAGGTGAGCTGATGACACATCTCTGAGATTGAAGAGCTGTTTAAATTATTGAAAACTCTTTCAGGGACAACACAATTGCCTACACGCAGGGCGTCAATCAGGAAGCTGGTGCAGGCAGCAGCTCGAAATTGCCGCCGGCCAGTTCGGAACAATCGCAGCATCCGCATCGCGGTCCATCGCCTTTCCTACCCGGACCCAGTCATTTTGAACGTGCGCTGCAGCTGCCCGTAGATACTTTGCCACAAACGGTATTTCCGCAGCTCAATGCTTCGGGTGGCTATGTGACACCCGCCAATGTGTTTGCTCCAAAGGCAACGCGCGATCATCAGCAGGATGTTGCCGAGGAGCAAGCGCTCATTGTGAATCAGGTGAGTGGCGGAGCGCCGAGGGCAGGCTACAATTAACACTTCCGCTTCATTCAAAGTTCGATATAAAATTGTTTGCTTTTACTTCATTGTTTACTTTTTCAAAATATCAAACTATTTCCGCTTTACTCACTTGTTTACTTCTTAAAATTAGCAATACTTATTTTACCTCTGCATAATTTGCTAAGCATGTCATATTTGGGAAATGTTTAATTTAATGTGGCGCACAAAGCCATGCAATGAAAAATATTAGTAAAATTCTTGTACATGTTACATGAATATCTTCCATATTTGGCAAGCATTTATATTAAGACTGCGCTTAAAAGTATGCTACGAAAAACTGTGTTGCTCATCGAATCGGACTCCTTGAAGTAGGCAATAGTTTATGTTATGAAATAGATATGAATTTTGTAAAAATCCGTCTGACATCAGAGGATAGACATTTTGTGGTCAAGGTTTGACTGTTTACACAATCTAAATATAGCCAAAATAGATATATATAAGTATTAGCTGCGAAAATATGTACGCTAAACAGGAAAGTCTTGTGACGCAGTCTGCAGGTGAAAAATTGGCAACAAAATAAACAAAAAGGCAACGAACGCCCTTTTTTTTATGTGCAAACTGAAAATAACAGAGGCGCAAATAAACAAAAACATTAATTTGAACATTTTCGCTCAGCTGCAGGCAGGTGAGCAGCGTAATTATACTTAAATTTACATATATACACGTATATCTGTAGTACTTATGTATATGAATCAAACATGTGCCAAGTATATTAGACTATGTGGGAATGTGCATTGCCTGTTGTCGGATGCTACCTTGTGATATTCTTCAGGCAATGCCAATGAAAGTGTTTCGCCCAGCCCACCTCAACGGCGGATGTTGCCATCTGCCAAGGTTGCCATATTGTTTGTCAATGTAAAATAAATTTAAATCAAGGTGCTTGTCTATCTTTTTTATGATTTCTCATCAAAAATATGTTAATGTAAATGTAACATATTCTAAAGAAACACAAAAAATAGCCCGCATTAAAATAGATGTATATTTTTCATAAAAAACTTATCATATATATAAAATTAGATTTTTCTTGAGCTGCCAAGATCAGTTTGTTATTCCTTTTCGAAAAACTTTTTGATCAACCCACTCAATGAATGTTGTTCTGTAAAAATACCTAAATGACCTTCAGTTTTGGATGAAGAATAAATAAACATAATTTCATGTAAATTATGAGTACCTTGAAACTTGAAAGTTCTTTGACGCCTCGTCTAGCCTAATGAAGGTTAATTACACCTCTCCCCATCAGGAGTCCAGTGCCAATTGATTTTTTGACAGCAATTAGTTGCAGCTGAAAATGTCAATGTTGAATCTATAAATATCGAAAATGTATAGAATATTTCAAACAAACTGAAACACATCAATATTCTGCTGCAGTGCAATATTTCTGTGGAATTATTTGAATTTTATGATGAAAACAAATAACCTCGTTTCGAAAAAAGAAATTGCTCCAAAAATCGTCAATTAAATTATATGGATGATATATAATTTTGTTTTGTGAATAGGCAGGACAAACAACTGACAGCACAGCACATATGTATCTAATATGAATAGACACATACATATATATGAATGCCGTTATAGGGTGATATCGGGGCGGGGTTTTTTCTTTCGGCGCGTGGGCGAATGTGAAAAGCGCTCACGGCAGCATCCAAGTCCAAGTTTATATGTAAGTTGTTGTTGTATTTAAATGTTACGCTCGGTGAATAATCTATTTGCACAAAAGCATTTAGCGTAAGAATATGTATCTTTAACAAATTGAGAGAGAGAGTGTGTGAGTGAGAGGATGTGGCAATCTGTGTTGGTGGTGCGGTGGTGTGCGTGGGTTTGAACGGCCTCTGACCGTCAGCACTCGCACTCTGGCTGTTCTATATGACCAAACACACACACATAAACAGAAACACATACACGTAGACAGCTACAATTCATATATAGAGACTCTATATAGATGGATTGGAATTCCGCGCAGTCGAAATAGCAATAATTCGCCAGAATTTGAAAATTTTCAAATCAGTTGCGTTCGGAATATTGAAAAATAAACAACTAGATACAATATCCATCCTAGTGAAGCGATCTCCGCAAAAGTGGTGTACAAGAAGAAGAAGTAGTAAAAGAAGAAGCGTTCTTTAAACGTGCAAGAAAAGCAAGTTTTCCCAATTCAAAATAAAAAAGAAAACAATATAAATACAAAATTATAAAAAAAAAAATAAATCATTTTCATAAAAAGTTTAAATTGTGCTATTTAGCAATTGCTTTTTGACAACGTTACGTAAGAGTTTTCTATAATTTTTCACGTTTTTATTCCATTCCAAATTTTGCTCAAAGGAGTTTAAAGTTTAAATACCCAAAACCTCATATAAACACACACAAATTAAAATGGAGTACGTTCAGTTCAAAAATGGATCTCCCGTCTACTACAAGGAGCAGCCAGACCTCAATGAGTGCATTCAATATCAAGTAAGCATTACGAACTCAAACAGTAAAGAGAAATAGATGCAACTTAGGAAAAATTTCTGCAATACAGTTTTTTTTACAAAATAATTTAACAAATTTTTCAAAATTTATTATTTGGAGACGAAATAACTATTTTTAATTTTTAGAAAAAAATAATACTGAAAATAATTCTTTAAAAATTAACAGGCAGTGTCAAAAATAAAAAATATATATTTGAAAAAATGATAATCGTTTAAGTTCACTTGAAAGACGTCACCTTTACTGTCAAAATAAAAATCTATAATTCAAGTTCAAATACAAATGTCAACGAAAGCAACAGTTGGAAAACTTTTTTCAATTATTTCTAAAGTTTTCCAACAAATGTTCTCATACATATACATATATATGGCATTTGCTCTCTCACGCTCGCAGTCTGCTTCTTCTATGTATACACCCACCATTAAGCTTATTATTTAAACATATTTGTGTGTTGAAAGCAACAAAAACAAATTTAACATTTTTGCTGAAACATATTTTTCATAGCTCTTTCTCGAATGTAATTCAAACCAACTCAATGGATATTTTTAGATGAACAAAAAAGAATAGCAAAACGTTGAGCGAGAATAATAAACAAAATTATTCGAAATGAAATTAATCTAAAAATGACTATATAGCAGACGGCATGGGCGATAATTAGCTTAAAGCCCAAAAGCAAAAAAGCTGAGACTTGACTTTTGGCATTGCCTCAAATAATGTCAAATAAATGCGCAGCGAAAGTGAACAATTGTTGCTAAACATTGTTTGCTAGCATAAAGAGCACATACAAACATATATATTTATATATATATATATATTGCAAAACTAATTTATTTGTAAAAATTAACACTATTTTCTTAAGAGCTGTGTGAGAATTTGTCAACATTTTGTATGGATTATGATACGATGGGTATTCGTGTTTGAATTCATAATTTCAATTAAAAATATTCGAAAGTGACCCTCAAATATATATTTCGAAATATTTTTCTTATTCTCTTGCGCCAGCAACAAATTTTAAATTTAGCATGAACAAAAATTCTAATTTATTTTTGTCTACCTCTCAAAAATTGTTCGATACGTTCTTATTGCCAAGGTGAATGAATAAATTGTTAAATATGCGCAATTAAACAAAAACGGCAGTCAAATGGGCTAAAAGCTAGATTTTACAATGGTTATCTATTATGATGAAGATCATGATTCGTCGTCACTTGGCCAGGCAGGCGGTGTCGCTGAGAATGGACGCAATCAACTGTTTGTCACTCAGTGCTGCATGCACCTCCTCCTCATCCCATTGCAGCACGACTTTGTTGAGACGTGGTTCCTTCTTGCGCATTATACGCAGAATACCTCGCGTCTCCACCAGATCCACAGTGCCAGCAAACTCTGCCTGATCGAGTGCAAGTATGTTTCTCTTGGCACACACTCTTCTATACACCTCATGCAGGCGTCCCATGCTGATGTCTTTGTTGCGCTCATTGCGCAGCATTAGCACGAGAGAGCAGAGCATTAGCTTCTGTTGCAGTGGAAAGGCAGCTTCGATGTCCTCCTCCAGATTCTGTGAAGCGCCATAGACCTTGTTGAGCACCGCAGCCACTTGGCTAACCTGTACGGGCTTGAGAGTGTCTGTAGTAAATGGAATATATTATTTTAGCTGCTTCACAGATCTTTTATAGCCTTCACTTACCTTCAACCTTTTCAGTGTTTCCGTCCAGCTCGAGTGCCTTCATGTTGAACTCCTTTTCACCTGCCCGCTTCTGTTGCTCGGCAATTTCCACAACACGTCGGCCGATGTCTAAGGCGCGTCTCACATCGCCGCTAATAGCGCTCACCTTTGCCGCGAGCAACTGTAGCGTAACAGGTGGAAAGACATCCAAAACTTCCGCCTCGGCTAGACGGGACTTAAATATTTCCACAATCTGTGGTTTGGTATAGGGTGGAAAGTGCATCAGTCTGGGTTTTAGTTCGCAGCGCGCATTCAAACGCATCAGCGCACGATCTGTGAGATCCAAGCTGTTGGCAATGCCAACGAGCATGATACGAGCGCCTGGCAATGCGGGCCACTCGAAGATCGTATACAAAACCTCCTGCCTGGATGTGCATAGCTGATCGATCTCATCGAGCACCAAGAGCAGCATACGTTTAGCAGTGCGCAGATGACGTTGGATGGCTGCCAGATGGTCTCGCTCTGTACGCCCCGCTGGCTTCAGCTGCAGCTCTGTGCACAGCTTCTTATAGACAGCGCCCACGCTGGCAATGCTCGTGCAGTTGATGTAGACACGCTGCAATCGCTGAGCAAACTCTGGCGCTCTCAATAGTAGCGAGAGGCACGCTGTCTTGCCTGTACCTGGTTGGCCGGACACATAGAGACTGCCGGAGGTTTTCGACTCCAAATGTGAAGTGAAAAACTCTCGCAGCTCTTCCAACTGTTGCTCTCTTCCAGGCAGATTGAGAGTCTCGGCGCTGTTGAGCACCCGACGCGCATTTTGATATTTGTTGCGTGGTGGTGAGGGCTTTGCCTCTCTCTCTGCCTCTTTGGTTTCCGTTTCAGTCTTGCTCGGTTGTTCCTTCTCCACCTCTTCGACACGCTCATCTATGCTCAGTCTGTCCAGCAGTCGCGATGGACTGATTAAATGCTGTGGCAGTGGATGCATCTTCCGCTGCTTCGGTGGCGACACATGTGCTGCATCATCCTGCTGCTCTTCCTCACTGCTGCTACTCCCGCTCTCATCCATGAGTTTTGCAGCACGTATATTAGCCTCAATGCTTTTTGCTCTGCTTGTCAAAGCTGCAACTGGAGTTTTTTTCGTCGTTTTCTTGCTGCTGCGTGGCGTCTTTAGCTGCTCTTCTTTGATCTTTGCCGCAGTGGCTGTTTTACGTTTGCTCGCCTTGTCCATTTGATTCAACAGGTTGCTGTTTTCGTTATTTTCTGAAATTACACTAATGATATCATCCTGATCATCGTCGTCGCTATCTTCAATCCGTTTCGTCTGCCTCAAGCGCCAAATTTCTGAGCGTCGTGGCGTTAATGGCAACGGCGACTGAGGCAGCGCTGCCGTCGCACTTGCTGATAGTGCAGACTTGCTAATGCTGCTCAAGCGCGTAGAGCGGCGTACGGCAGCCATTTGTTAAGCTTTGTTAAGTTTTTTGATCTTATTGATCACTTAGTATGCAATTAGAATTTTTTTTATTAAGCTGGGTTTGAGTTTTCAGCAACGTGTGAGAAAGCAAATGTAAGCAAAAGGCGCGAAACGCGACTCAGCTGCGCTTCATGATCAGCTGCGGCTGCCGCAGTCTGGCAGCACTATATAGTACTTAACGGCATTTTACAGCACTTCGTGAAGAGCTGCATTCGATAATTGGCGCATAAATTTGAATTTTGTCGCCATGAATATTAAATTACTTACGCGCTTGTGCGACTGCGTGTGACCGTTGATTTTCAAAAATAAAACAGCAAGCAGAAAAATGAAAATATTGCTGGACGAAGGCGAAAACGCTTACGTAAGCACCTATAAATATTAGTCTAGCCTCGCAACGCTGAGATATTTTTAAAATATATGTACGTGTATAAACTGAGGCGAGCGATCACACTCTCGTACATAAAATGGAATTTTGGTAAATAAAGTTTATACAGAAATCACAAACACACACACACAAGCAAAATACACTGAAATTGTTTAGCTGTCTGTTAAATAAAGCATAGCGAAATTGTTTTCGATACATTTGGATGCTGCCTCAACGGTCTTTGTACATATTATTTTATTATTTATTTTGGTTGCATTACTTTGAAAGGCACTGGCAAATGTTTGCATACTGCTTGGCATAAACAAAGCAATAAATTTAACCACAAATTCCATTTTATTTTCTATGTGTGCTCGCATAGCCATACCGAACAACTCCACTGGTGCTGCCCGGTGCCAAAGTGAAAAAGGATGCGCCCACAACAGAATCATATCTGAGACATTATCCAAATCCAGCTGTGCGCGCCCATCCCGGACACGACTACCATGACAGTATCATGAAGCAACGCGTTGCCGATACCATGTTGCACAAGGTTGTTGGCCAGGATGCCGACTCTGGCAGAGTAAGCAAAGAAAATTCTAATTTTAAGCTATCAAATTCGAATTTGATCAATTATTTTAATTTAGGTTTTCCACAAGCAATTCAACTCGCCAATTGGTCTCTACTCCAGCAACAACATCGAGGACACCATCAGAACAACAGTTCCGTAAGTTTACCACTCAATTGGATACCTCTTTAAAGCTACTCAACTGACAATTTCAAATGCTTAGTTACAAAAGACAAATACACTAACCAACAAATTTTTTGAAATTCTGTTAACCACCAACAAATTAAGATATTTTTTGAAAAAAAAAAGATAAAAATTGAATAAAATACTTTGATTTGCGTAGTTTTTTGTCAACAATTTGTATGCAGTTCTAAAGATGCGCCTTAGTAAGCTTTCAACTAATATTTATAGAGCTATTATTTTTTGATTAGTCGAAAGTCCGTGCCGATTGATACCTAGTTAAGACCTAATCCATTAATTATAAAAACCAAAAAATAAAATAAGAACAAAATTTACTAAATCTACAATAAGACACACGCACATATAAGACCCATGAGACCAGGGAGTCTATAGATGTTGTATGTCTACTACTTGCTCAATGTTTCTCTATACACACACACGTACATATACATATGCTCTCTCTATATATACACCACATACATATATCTTTAAATATATTCTATGTATATTGTTGTAGCTTTGCCACAAGCAATAGCAATCGCTTGAAGGAAAGTCCTTTGCATCGCCCTTTGCCAACAAAACTTGACGGGTAAAAGTAAACATATTTTGAGCACAGCCTGATATATATATAAACACTTATATATACACCTTTATATATATACTTTGTAATGGATTGATTGATTGATTTGCATTTACTTGAAGATCGTAAACATACAGAGGCCACGCATTCGGTCTTCTAGAAACTTGATTTTTAGGCTTAATTGGAAACTTGAATGTTTGCTACGTACACAAATTTTTACAAATATTCCAAAATTTCCTCACACGTACACCGCATTGATGTACTACTGTATCATATATGTTCACAAATTATACTGCCTGCCAAAGAACAATTAACCGAATCGTTGTTGTACACCCAGCCAAAACAAACTGCACCCTGTGTATAGTCCTAATCCTGTATCAAATATACATACATACATAAGTGTCCTATATATTGACCCAAGGACATGACGTGCATGTGCTGTCTACATGTTACATGTATGAGTCTGAGTATTTGATTCCTCTTCCTAACTCAATTAAAAACTCGAATCAAATCTGTATACACGAATTTGACTTTCTTGCAAAAAGAAAACACAAACCTCTCGGAATCAGAGTTTAAAGTTCCTCAATTTTCCCTCCTTGTTGATCTTTGACCGATTATCTTTTAGAATGGCATATGAGGCGCAATTGTGAAAGGTAAAAAAGCAATTAGGACAGCAGCTGTAAATATGATAGTTGATTTACTCTTAATAAGAATTAAATCAATTGTTCTAGTTGGATAAGATGCCTAACAAAACCAATTTCTCTCTATATATATTTAAATAATTATATTTTATACCAACAAAACACAATACTCTAGCCAATATATATTACCAAACTTAGAACTTAGCTGCACGATTAATGTTAGAATTTTCATCGATCTATCTTTCCTGGAACAAAAACGTAAAATCCTGGAGCAACAAAAGCAAAAAGATCAACTTGCCGAGCAACAGCGTCAACAGCGGCAACAACAACTGCAGCAGCTCTATCAACAAAAATAATTATGAACAATATAAATTGTTTTTTGATATTAATGACAAAATTAGCAACAATTTTAACTAGAGCAATGACATACCCCAAACCCAGTCCAAGAGCCGCCCCTAAACGACCCTAAACACTAAATCCCCCAAAAACAAAAGTTCCTAAAAATACGTTTGCTGAATTTATCCAACTCAAAGTGTCAAAGACAACACACAACAAGTTCCTAAATTCCCACTAAGTATTAACAGTAGTACCATACTAACATGAATCCTACAATTAATATACTATATATCTTAATTTTTTTAAATTATTAATTTTCAACTTTTTGTTATGCAGTTGTGTTAAACAATTTACATTTAATATTTAGCTTTAAGAGATTTGTTGAATTTTTTCATTAATTAATAATTCAAGTTGTTTGAGAAAGTGTCGAGTTTGAAGACAACGCCTATTCGATTAGAAAATAACTACAAAAAAAAAAAGAATTAAAAAATATCAAAACAACAAAAATAATTCTAACGTATTTTGTGCACATCCTGTTTTCTCTTTCTATTCTCTCACTACTCTGTCTCACGCTACTCAACCGATGTATAAAAAAAAAAAAACAAACAAAACAAAAACCTCTAAACAAATTCATATATACTATATATGAACTTAACCAAAAATAAAATTGACATAACGTTAAAATATTCTAAAAAACCAATCGCATAACCTTAAATATGTTGACATATAATATTTACCACAATATGGCGCTTTCAACGATCTCAATTTAAAAAAAAAAATCGATAAAAATGAAAACTCGATAAATCGAATCGACGTAACAGTTATAAGAAAACTGTTGTTTACGATCCAAGGAATAGCGAAACCTACAGAGCCATTCAAGAAGAGGGCGGCTACAGCAGCTATGGCCAATCCTCGCCACAGGAAGTAACCATACCTGTGCAGACAAAGGTCTATCAGCCGAATAGATTGGTTCCAGGAAAGGTAAGAGATCGCGTCAGCTGTCAAATCGAAATCAAATCGAAAATGTTCTCAGCTCAAGAAAAATAAAACTTGTATGTGAGATATATATCAGTGTGTTAGACACGATATATATTTATGAATAATACTCGATTGTCTACTTCATTGCGCACTATTTGAATATCTTTCTATATCTATCTTCTATTACCTCTAAATGTATCTCGCCGTCTCACATACCGTCAAAATTTTATTATATAGTAAAGTCACAGCATTTTTTGTTTCTATCTGTTGTCCTCTCTGTGTGTCCTCTGTCCAATGCTATGTACGCGTATGCCTAGCAGAATGTTAAGCGGCGCTCGTATGTTTAATGTGCTGTTAGGCAATGTAATGTTAACTAACCCAAGCCGAATACTAACATTATTATTTTTGATTTTGGATAACTTGTCATGGAATCTGCAAGTCGTACAGCATCATCATTAATCACATCTCTGTGTATATTCTTCCGAGTCACAATGAGCTTTTTATTTTTGGCATAACATAACGGACTAGCTAACAGAAAGCACGCTCATAACATTTAAAGAAAAACGAATCAAACTGGAATCTTTTTCTATATTAAGCAAATATTATGTTTTCTCTACATACCTTATAAATACTTTTACAGAAGCCAGTATCAGCGCCAGTATCCCGGCCGCCGTACAATGTAAGTAGCAGAAGCTCTTATTAACAGCTCTGTTAAATGCTAACGTATGTTACTTACTTAACAGGTGGTAAACACACACGATGAGAACATACGCCAGAGCGGCTCGTTTAATCGTCTGATGTACAGCGTTATTGGTGCCACTGACTACTAGAGCAACAACAGCAACAGTCGACAACAACAGCAACAACAACAACAGCAGCAGCAGCAACAGGCGACAACAACATTAACAACAAACAAACAGCAGTTGCTAGTTAAGCGTTACTTAACCAATTTAGCGGATTTTTATTAAATTCTGTTTAACTTATTTAAAAATAATTTATAAAGAAAAACCAAAGAAAAAATACTACGACAAAAGAAACAACTAACAAAGGGAATATCCTTAATATATATTTATACATATTACGATTCGGTAAAGATTCTTTGGAGCTGATCTAAATATTATTATAAATTAAAAAAAAAAAAACAACAACAAAAACTAAAATGAACTCACTCTTAGCTGAGTTCAATTGTTCTCAAACCTTTTTGTCAGCCTCCCAGCGCAATAGTCAATAAAAACAAAAAGAGAAATGAAATTTAATTTTAGTTAAAGATTTTTATTAAATATATTATTTATGTTCATTACAAGTTGACTTCCTTCGAAATCAACAGCGAGTGGTTCTAGTCTTTACAAATGTATGAAAACGAATAAAGCAAAACAAGCAAGAGTGCTGGAGTCGGCTATGCCTGACTTGCAGATACCCTAAATTCTGATTTTGAGATCTGTTATATATATTGATGGGGGATGAATAGCTTTTTCTTCTAGAGGAATAATTTTTGTAAAACGGTATGCTAGAGTACACATACGCACAATATCGAGAGCATCAACAAATCTTTTTGGTCTCAAATTCAACCACGCCTTCTTCTGCATCATTCATAGATTTTCACATATTTTCCCCCCATATTCAGCCCTTTACCATATAATATATGCATGCAGATTTTTCTTTAAATCAAGAAAACCCATTTATAATTGCATTTAATTAGAGCTAAATGACTTTCAATTCGTCACTTGATTTTCCTGGCTTTCGATGCCGTAATCAGATACTCAAAAAAAAATTTTGCATAACATGACTCGGCAAATCTCTAGATATATATTTAAATAAATCTATTTACCACATTTGAAATCCATCAATCACGCAGGCAATTAAACACATTTTTATTGTAATTATGTATATGCAAACGCAAACGCAAACACACGGACATCACATCAGCTTTTCGACTCTGGTAATTGTTTGTTATACTACTACAATGCATAATGTACTTTCACTTCACGGCTTCGGTAGTCCACGTTTTGGATAAGCCAAATAGCGCTCGCCCCCATTAAACGGTCAACGGCTGACGAAAATCGCACAAGCTCCATGCAAAAAAACAGACTTCGCATAGACTTCAACGACCTTGGCGAACGAAATCCTTCATGTGTGTCATCAAACGAAACTAAATCGAAATCAAAATCAAAATCAAAAAACCCTAAAGCGTAACGCAGTTATTTCTCTGCAATGGATCGCAGCAATAGTTGCTCTTAAGTAATCGCATCAGAGACGCTTACAAATAAACGTGCGTTATTGGATGGGTGGGCGGGCATTCGTTGGTTGGGGCAGGCGGCGGCTTTATTGAGATTTAATGACTGCGTAGAGGCATGTGTGCGATCGCATGACAACAGCTTTCTGATACTTGCATCTGATGTAAAGGTCTTCAAATGCAAAAGATTTGGCAATCACATCAAAAGATCGCTGGCATAGTTGAAGCTATTCAACCGCAACGTGGTCGCAACAGATACAGATACAGATACACTTGCATATAGATACAGATACACACATCTGCATAGACAGCCAGCGAAACGTTTTCGATATCGAGTTTGCTGTGATTTAACAATTTGGGTCAAACTCTATGAACAATAGTCTTTTGCACTTGTCGGATTAAATTAAATAAATTGTGACTGAGGCGGAGCCCTAAACGCATTGAACTCAAGCAATTGACCTACCAAATGGCTTAAGTAGATAATCTAACGACAATTGCAGT
Organism: Drosophila buzzatii; assembly: GCA_035045845.1. Lineage (NCBI taxonomy): Eukaryota > Metazoa > Arthropoda > Insecta > Diptera > Drosophilidae > Drosophila > Drosophila buzzatii. Next base: position 7,292,866 of record JAWNOS010000505.1, read on the forward strand.
CAAAGAGTCATTTAAATGTTAGCTAACAGCGAGGTACAGTTGCTAAGTGCTTGTCAAATTTTAGTGTTGATTAACAGCAGTTAATATGTTAGTAAAGGCAATGTCAATTAACAACCAAGTACAGCCGCTAACAGTTAGAACAGAATGTTAGTTAGCAACTGTGCCCAACAACTGTTAACTTACTTAATGTTAACTAACAGCCCATCAAATACTAGATAACATAGCTATTGACAGCTTTAATTAATAATCAAATGTAAGCTAAAACAAAAATGTTATCTAAAGTAACTTAACAAACAAGTAACCCCAAATGTTAGCTAACAACAGGCTTGCATTAACAGCTTTGGCTAATGTTAACCCAGTTGGAGGATAGCCCGTAATGTTTATGAATGCAAATGAAGCGAACGTAAACTGGAGCAAAAATTTTCACTAAAGCAACAATGACACACAGGTCGAGGCAAGCTCTAAAAATCAGCTGAGCTGATGGGGGGAGAGCGTGAAGGCGGTACGAACTGAGAGACAATACTGTCCATGATATAATGGCAACGGAAGTGACAACTATGCAAGCCAACAGCTGTAGTAAATCAAAAAAGAGGCTACCAACAAAGCGCAGCACCAACGACCGTTAGAGAGCCGGAGAGACAACTAAATGCTGCTCTAGCTTCGACTCTGACTCTGTGGCTTTGGCTTTGGCTCTGGCTCTGGCTCTGGCTTTGGTTCGGCTAACAGAGATCGTGAGACGTATTCGATATAAAAGTGCAATTGGAGTTTGTAGTGAACGCAGATAGTTTTGTGACTTGGAGTGGGACGTGCGCGTTTTGTATCGATCGGCAATAATTAAGTGGAAGTGTAGTTCAGCAACAGCAACAGCAGAAAAGCAAACTCGTATCATAATGCAGCTATTGCTCGTGGTGGCCACGGTCGCGATTTGTGGAGTCGCTCAAGCGCAACAGGGCGTCGATCCCGCCTATTTGCGTCAGTATTACCAGCAGTTGCAGCAGCAACAGCAGCAGCAGCGGCCCTCCGATGGCACGCCCATTTACGAGCAGAACTCCGAGCAGACGCAGCAATATGTGAGTTCTGGCCAGCAGATCAGGCTGAAGGATACGGTTGCCGAGCAGATACGCGCACAGCAGCAGCAACAGCAGCAGCCCCAGGGATATGTGGCGCCAGCGGTCAGAGACTATTTGCAGCCACAGGTGGGCAGAGTGGAAAGGTAACTAAGAGCTGCAGCAACTCAATTGCTTCTGCTTCTTCTACTTTGCAGTATCAGTCACAGCCTCAGCAGAGCGTCTATCGTCAGTCACAGGCAGCGCCTGCTCCAGCCCCGCGTCGCCCCAGCTATCAGGCGCCGTCCGCTCCGCTGCTCGGCAAAGGACAACTCAAGCTGCAGTCGCACCAGCAGCAGCAGCAGCAGCAGGCGGAGGAGGAGGAATACGATGATGTAAGTTGACCATAACGGGTTCGAACTCCGCTTTCGCGCACTTTCGTTTTCGTTTTCGCAACCAACTAAACAATGTTGCCAGCAGGCCAGCCAGTCGTCAGTGCATAATTACAATTGAAGCATGAGAGAGTTTTACCCATAGAGTTCATTAACCAACCAACACAATGCAGCTCTAACTGCAGCCACTTGGCCATAGCCATGACCAAAACTTATCTCCTGGCTAACATTTATTTATGGCCCACTCATGCGGAAGCTGCGGATGCTCGTTAGCCAAATGTATCCCATATACAAATTCGCATTAATCCCCAGCCTAAAGCCAACCTGCTTTGCATATACTATGAGCTATGAGTATGTTGCAAAGTGGAACGCGTTGTCGAAGAAATAGTTGTATGGCTTCTATTCGGTGAAAGCTGTGAAACCAATCGTGGCAGGGAAGTCATCTAGAATACTATAATGTATATATGAAGTGTGTCACAACTGATTTATGATTAGCTAACGGAAAAATGTCTAAACATTCATATATGTCTTGGCAATGCAGAAGGGTGGATAGATAAATGTTGTAGTCGAGGCACAGAATATATAGTATAAAATATAGAAAATATGGAAAATAAAGAGCATAAAATATGCATAAGGAAATAGGAAAATATTGAGCACCTTAAGCTTATATATATCATGTGTAGATTTCGTAGACATGCAATCTATCCATTCATCCACTTCAATCTTCTAAAACTTTGAAGAAGCTGAAAAGTATATACCTAAATAATATAGATTAGAAGGTTGGCTATATAAAATCTTAAAACTCTACTGTCCTCTGACAAGTGCTGCAAAATGCATTCATTTCTAGTTTGCCAAAACTCCAATAATGGTGTCACTCACACACGCATACACTCACTCAGATACACACACATACACACACTCTTAGTACACTCAGCCATAGAGAGCAGAAAAAAAATGTCAAGCTGCATGTCACGCGGCACAGGCGCCGCAGTTACAATCACTTTCAAATGCGACCCATATAAATAGAGCCAAAAAGACCCAAAAGACACCCAAAACACGATCAGTTCCGAGTGGACAGTGCACGCATTAGAACCGGCTTCAAGAAACAAGATTTTTTCTTTTTTGGCCAAATGCCTTTCCAATTTTGCAGCAATGCAGCAATTGCAATAAATTTTGGGTTGGTTTTTTTTGCTTTTTCATTTTTGGGCCACGTCAGGCTAAGAACAATTGCTGCTTGGCGAACACGCCTCTTGGCCACGTTTTGTCTTTGGCTTACCTTAACCCAGTTAGAGCTTTGGTCGCTTCCTCGTCAAATGTGAACGGGGCAATGCAACCTTGTGCATAATTTATGCGCTAGATATCAATCAATATATAGTTATATCTATGGGCAGGCCACGTTGGGCATTACGTGCAAAAAGATTTCTGGGGATTTGAGTGGCCGGTTGCATAAGGCAACATGCGATCGCTGCATGCCCCAGCGATCGGCTGCAGTCGTTCGTGTCATTAAAAATATGCAAGTCGACTTCAAATTACTTTCACTTGTGCGTGTTGAGCAACCCGATCTGGGCTTGAATATTCCAGTCGCTGATACCCACACACATACGCACACACATAGAGACACGCCCATACGCCCACACGCATGCGCAGTCAGCGAGTGTTTTGTAATTTACATAAAACTGGGTCACATTGCGCTACGCATTTGAAATGCTCAATATATATATCACTTTATATAACTCTATATGTATGCATCTCTGTCCACACAGCAAAACTCCTCGTATCAGTTTGGCTTTGATGTGAAAGACGATGAGTTCACCAACTATCAGAATCGCAAAGAAGTGCGTGACGGTTCGGTAATTAAGGGCAGCTACTCGGTGGTCGATTCGGATGGCTTCATACGCACCGTCAAGTACACGGCGGATCCCAAGGAGGGTTTCAAGGCGGAGGTCATACGCGAACCCACAGACATCGTCGTCAAGATTCCAACACCGCCACCACCAACGCAACTGCTACGCGCCGGCGGCCACAAGGCCCAACAGGATTATGGCCAGGCCAAGCAGCAGTATCAGCCACAGCAGCAGCAGCAGCCGCAGTATCATCAGTACCAATAAGGATGCTGCATCCTCTCTTGAAAGTTCCGCAAGTCCATGTAGTTTGTAAAGGCGTTCCATTATCTTTATTCATCCATGCAATACGTATCCAATCTACATACGACTTTCGACCTTAGTTTTTAGTGCTCGATCGAAATTCCTTGCTGTACTCAATATATATTTTATTGATTTTCTGTTCTAGAATATTTAATTAAACATTTTTTATAAAAACAAATTAAAATAAAATTTTTTAAAATTTGTGTTTGATTTTCAAATGGGCAAGGAATAAATTTCAAATTGATGAACTTTTAGATTAATTTGCTTCTCTATTCTCTTAGGGCATTTAACTCATATTTAAGTGAATTAATTTCAAGATCAATTTCATCATGGTTTAGTGCCTGTTGAATACTTTGTAAAATTTTTTAAAGCGTCTAAACTTTTTTTCTGTATCTAAAAATCAGTTTTTTTTAATATTCTACTTTTTAAAATATTTATTTAATTAATTTAATATTTTACTAAACAATTGCAATTCAACCAAATGCATTTTAGAATAGTGCTCAGCTACAATATATTTCATCGACACTTCCAAAATATGCTCGAGCTACTCTACAGAACTTTGCCTAGCCAATCTCTGCTGTATACGGATATACATTCACTCGCACAACAATTCTCAAAGTAAATTATGGCTGCCTCTGCACTCTGGACATATTGTACTGTCTAATAGCTTTGAGCCACATGGTTGGCGTGTAAACAGAATTTAATTACGCATAAATCAATGTGCTAACCCTTAAGGCATTGGGCACATGCATGATCCAAGTCTAGCGACCATATGACAACCCGTTCGGCCAGTTGTTGGGTGCTGACAAAGGCCAGCGTAAATGTGGAAGTTCTCACAGCGAGCGTGCGTGGTCACCGAAGATGCTCGCCAGACAAAGCTTGGGCTGGTCAAACCGGTTGGCTACATGCGCTGGGAACTCTGTGCAACTCACGCCACATCAATCGAGCATTTGCTCTGGCAATAGTGTCCTTTCGCAATGTCCTTGCATAAATTAGTAGCAGCAAGAAAACCGTGTGAGAACCAGGCGAGAGCCAAGGGTTATCACTGTAGATCAAGGCGCTGCTGCTGATGATGACCTTATCGGCCAGAAGAGCCGAACTGTAACCGGTTCTGGACAGTCGCTGACTGACAGGCCCGCATGGCTAGATCATCGAATGGGTTGCCTACCCTACCTGTATGCATGGCTCGAGAATTGATCTTACGCTGAACCCGGGCCATGTAAGTTGGTCAGCTGTGTCAGTGTGTCGGCATGTCAGCATGTCCTATATGCGATACCTATAACAAATAATAACTGGACATTGCTGGCCCAAGGCATTTGTGTCACTTGAACGGCGCCTCAAGCATACTTAAATGCAAATGAGCTGCAACCCTTGAGGTCACCGACTTACAAGACTCAAGACTCAGCCCGCCTGCAGCAGCAGCAACAACCCTCTCCTGCAAGAGAGCTCAACCCATTTGCATATGACCCGCATTCAGCGTCTGATGGACTGTCTGACTGTCTTATCTGCTCTGTTCTGTCCTGTTCTGTTGTAACTAAGTAACTGCAGGACATTTCGGGTCATTGCCTAAGACCAGTTCTTTAGCGTAAGGATAGTTGTTTCTGTTGACCTTTTTCCATGGGCCAGTGCTGGCGACAACAGCAGAAAGTCGTGTAACCGGACTGTCCACTTTTTCTCGTCTAGCTGTGTGGCCCGTGAGAAAATGCTGCAAAGGCTTACGCATGGCACTGACCTATGATACGAATGTTGTGAGGCTGCTTTCTTATGCAAATCTTGTGCAGGACCTTTCGAATTTCACGCCAAATCATTGCCCTTAAATAAATAATACGCCAAAATTATGAAAAGTCACGATTTACTGAGCAGTTGTCAAGACAGAGATAGAAAGAGAGCAAGAGAGAGAGAGAGAGAGAAAATGGAAAAAGTAAGTAAAATATAGTTAAGGCATTTGATTTACAGCTCAGAGTTTGCCCTGCGCCATGTCCCAGCGATGCTCGCCATGAGCACCACGACGATCCGTCCATATGACCTGGAAGCATTCAATTTAAAAGCTGTTGAGGATTTTGCTGGAAATCTTAGTTACCTCGCCCTTGTAACGATTTGTGCCGCGTTGTGACTCGAAGCGTCGCTCGCGCGCTTTCGGATGCTCCAGCACATGTCCATGACTGCGCGCATTGGGTCCATCGAATCTCATGAAGATATCACTAAAGTTGAATAGTTAAAGAGAGTAGAGTAGTTGAGAGAAAAGTATAGGAAATAAGTACAGAAAATATATCAAATATTATAAGTGAGGAGATTAAATGACGAAGGATAGTGTGTGTGAAAGGGAGATAATGAGAGGAGCTCGGATCTCTGCTTACTGAAATTTTGTGCATATCTTGTATGAGTGTTAGTCATTAGAAGAGGTTTCTATGCAAGAGGAGAGTTCACAATTTAAGCGAAGAGTTAGTTTGTAGAGTGCAAGATTCAATTTCACACTTACTGAAAATATTTGGTTTCCTTTGTGGGTTTTTCACTATCCATTCTGGACTCTGCGGCCACAGCATCCGCATCCTGCTTGGCCACAAAGCGACGTGAACGTTGAGCGCCCAGTTGCTGTTGCTGTTGCTGCTGCTGCTGCTGCTGCTGCTGCTGCTGCTGCTGCTGCTGCTGTAGATGTTGCTGCTGCTGCTGCAGAGCTGTGGCTGCTCGAGAGGGCACCACATGCAACACATCGCTGGTGAATAGAACTGGCGGCACATTATACAGCTGATCCTCCAAACGCTGCTGCAGCTGTGCCTGTGGCTGTCGTTGTGGTGCAGGCGCCACAGCCACGCGCTGCTGCACGGGCATATAGTTGCCCTCGTAACGATATTTGGCCAGCTCGGCATGCGGTGTCGAGGAACGTTGCAAGTACTGCACACTCGGCTGTGGATAGAGTGCTGGCAATGCAGCGGCTGGCTGTGGTGCAGGTGGCTGTTGTTGCTGATACTCCAAGGCCAGGGACTGATAGCTGGGCCGATAGTTGAGCAGTTGGAAGTTGGGCATCTGTTGCTGGTAGTGTGCGGCAGGTGGCGCTACATAGCCGCCCACATAGGGCGTGGCGGCATACTCCAAGCGGCGCAGACGAGGCGGCGCATCGTAGTAATGCAGCTGCCTGTGCGGAAAGTAATGTTGCGGCTGAGCCGCAGGCAGCAGCAGCAGCAGTTGCAGCAAGGCTAGCAATGCAATGGGTAAATTCGTGGTTAGCAGCTCCATCTCGTGGCACGTTCGTCAAAATTGTGGCTGGATTTTGACAACAACATTGGCATTTATAGCTGGGACAAGTGACTCGACTGGGCTTTGGGGCTTGGCTACGGTCAGGCCCAATGCCGGAAGTTGAGTCGTTGCCGCCGTTGCTGCCCAGGAGTCAGCGGTGTGTGAAATCGATTCAATGCTGCCCCAGTCCCTCAATATCTAAATTGTGCAATGCTCGAACGATCGACAAACGTTACGTCGCATTATATAAGGTGAACCCAGAGAGACACAGAGAGAGCGCGCCAGATCAGACCCAAAGCTCTGGCAAATAGAGCAGCTGTCCATTAGCCATTATCAAGGTCACAGCAACGGCTGCCTAGGCAAGTTCAAAGCTTAACTATTTAGCATATCAAAAGTTTTTCGCACTTCCTTTGTGACCGTTATAACGGCCATGTCCAGGCAAAGCCCTGCTGATTGGCTGTTCAATCGCCTGTTGCCCTGGCCATAAGGGTTGCTTGTGCTTTGGCTGACCTATGGCACGAAGGGCTGTGCGCAACCCCCTTGTCAGCAACCCCTAAGGTTAAGCCTTCCTCGTTGTGCGCCGAAGGACAGCAGCTCATTCGACTTCTGAAGTTGAAAGCCTAAGCAACAGCACATCGAGCACTCCTTAGAGCCTCCTTGAACGCCGTCTGAAGCAAATACTAAAGACTCTCTCTCACTCTGAACACACGCACTGGAAGAGCCGTAAGTATTGTAGATAGCCATAAGACAATTAATATTTAATTAAAATATATAAGGACACGAGGTCGTTTCAACATTTCAACATTCAAAACTCCAGATTTACCAAAGTTTGTAGAGAATAGAGGAGAACGCGCTACACGATACGATTATAATACAAAGATTGTGGCCTCTATGAGACTGCTGCAACAAGTTTTCAGTGCTTTCGATCGGTTATATCATTATACATATATAAATATCTATATATAGTTTAACGGAACTAATCGGCCATGTTGACGTTGTTCATGCGCATCTTGGCAAAGTCCTCGAATACAATGTTGTCATCGTCGTCCTGATAGTAGCCCTTGACATTGCGATGCTGCTCAATGGACTTCATCTTCTTCATGGCATTCGAGCGCTTCTTCTCAATGGTGCCTGTCGAGAAAAATCAAGAGGATGAGCATGAAATGCAATTGTGGATGGGAATCGGGGCTTACCAGGTGCCGGTTGGAGCAGCTTGAAGGGCACATCCGTTTGCATCTCGCCTCCGAGCGTGCCGCAGTTCAACTTGATGCGCACCGAATACGAGATGACAATACCGCAAGCATCGCCCGTGGATTTGCCTTCCTGGACCATGGTGGAGGAAGCCAAGTTGACATCCTCATCCTTCAAGTGGCCATCCAGAGCAATACCTAAGGAATAATATATATGGAATTATTGAATCTTGCCCAAGCAACTCGTAGTTCGTCTTCCGCTCTCACCATGACGATCCTTGTTGTTGGCTGCCAATGGAATCAGGTAGAAGGTCTTGGTCAGATTGGCGCCAGGCGTAATCGGGCAGCCCTCCTTAGTCTCCAGCTGTGCCACGTGCTTGCTGAACTGAGCGTTCACCATGGTGATCTCAGTGTGCTGCACAATGAAGCACTTGATGCTCTTCACTGACTTCTTCGAGTTGTTAGACACTTGCACCGTGGCCGCCACCTTCTCGCCGTGATAGTAGATCTCACGGTCCAGTGTCACCTCCAGACTGATTTTGCCATTGGAGAAGGTGAAGCCCTTGCTGACCAGTGAGCTTGGCAAGCGCTGGCCACGATTCAGCGGAGCATACTGCAGCTTCTTGATCACCAGGCTGACCATGCTACGCTTGTGCTGGCGATCGTCCTCGGAGTCACCGACAAAGGCGCGAATGGTATACTCCACGCCCAGTGGCTTGCCCATATCGTCGCCCTCCTGCTGCAGCGTGACGGAGCTGGGCGAGTTGGGTGGGAAGTGGAAGGTGAAGGGATGAGCATGGCTGCCCAATTTGCGCACCAGCTTCTCCTGCATGGGCGTCATCTCCATGTTGGGATTGGTCATGGGCACGATTTGCTCACGCGACAGGATCAGCTCCTTGGAGAACTTGACGCCCATGACCTCGTCCTCTTCGCGGCCATAGCGATAGGTGGTGGCCAATTGGCCAAATACTTTACGATTCTTCAAATAGTCCGGCTCCACAACAATAACGCCATCGACGGGATCACAGTAATCCAAATGATCGATGAAGTCACGGCGGCCCAAATAGAAGGTCACCTTGCCGTTGGGAGTTGCCTTCTTAAATACCTTCACGGAAACAACCATCTTGTACTAATTCTATTGGATGCCTACTAAAATAATATTCCTTTTCTCGCGCCCGGAGCTGGAAACGTTCTGCAATTCGTCGTTGGTCGAGGAAAATGCAAAACTGAGCTACGGCCGTACCTGCTTATATACCTTTCTACTGGCCCTGCCCGTGGGGTTTCACTGCGTTCACTAAATGGATTTGGCCGTTATGCATTCGACTTGTGTAAACCGAACAACAACAATGTTCTTTTGCGCAGTTTTCCATGCCATTCCGTTTGGCCAGCCAAATTGGCTAATGTCAAGTAGCGTTTGTGTTCGCATTCGCGACCTCGTGCGAGGTCAGCCAAATGTTTGCTCGCCGTAAGTTTTGCTGGAGGATTAGCTTTCGATTAGCTATTAGCACACAGCCAGAGCTAAGAGGTTCGTGCGTAAAAACCTTTTGCCTAAATTTAAGGCAAGTCTTTGTGGAGGGTTTTCTTCATTTATTTTTTTCATTGAGAAACCCTAAAAGTCAGTGGAGCACTCAGGCAATGTGTTAGAGTAAATCAAATATCAATATATTGATTTTTATTTATTTAAAGTGCAAAGTGGAAATGTAAAGCAAATAAATATGGGAAGAGCGGGAACTCTGCAGTGTGATAGATTATTGTTTAAATAAGTCTCATATTGAATACTCTAAATAAGCTATAAATAAATCAACTAGCAAAAAAAAATTATAATAATAATAATATTAATAAATTAAATATATACATATATTTAAATCTTAATCCATTTCTATCTAGTTTAAAGAATAAGCATGATATAATTATCTATAAATCTTCATTCACATCTCTCTCTCTCTCTCTCTTTCAGTTGAGCAATGCAAACACAGAGCCACACCACAACCGATCGTCATGGCTATAGCCTGCGCTTCTCGCCTTTCGAGGCAAATCACATGCTGCTAGCTACTAGGTAGGTCCTATATACAACCCGCCTCTTAACCCCTAACTAATATATATTCTTCCATAGCCAATTGTATGGTCTTGCTGGTGGCGGTTCGCTCTTTCTGCTTGCCAAAAACTCCACAAAGGACGCTCAGTTGAGCGTCAATGAACAGAATATTACAGAATTGTGTCGGCTGGAGTGGTCGGATGGGTTGTTCGATGTCGCCTGGTGTCCATATGCCGCTGATATAGCAGCCACTGCTTCCGGCGATGGTTCACTGCAGATTTGGTCCGGCTTGGATGTCGAATCGGCGACGACAGAGCAAACACCCAAACAGCCGTTGATCTGCCTGCAAGAGCACAAGAATGAGATCTACAGTCTGGATTGGGGCGAGAAATGGAATTATCACACACTCCTCTCGGCCAGTTGGGATTGTACGCTCAAACTGTGGGATTGCAACAGGCAGAACTCCATCACGACGTTTGTGGGACACAATGATTTGATATATTGTGCAAAGTATTCGCCGCTCATTGCGAATCTCTTTGCTAGCGTAAGTACCGATGGGCATTTAAACTTATGGAATTCTCTTGATTTTGCAGGTAAACCCCTGATGAGCATCGAGGCGCATGCCAGCGAGGCCCTCTCCTGTGACTGGAGTCACTTCGATCGCAATGTGCTGCTCACCGGTGGATCGGATGGTCTGATACGTGGCTGGGACCTGCGCAAGATGCGCACACACATCTTCGAGCTGTATTCGGGAGAATTTGCTGTAAGACGTTTGGCCTGCTCACCGCACTCGGCAACAGTACTCGCATCGGCCAATTATGATTTTACTACGCGGTAAGTTGGAGTAGCAGATCTATGTGTGTATTGGAAGACACTTATTAGAGCTGCTCACTAATATCGCCTTCACTCATGTATAATCTTCTCTTCCGCAGAATTTGGGACTTGTCACTCGGTGTATCCGCACAGGAAATTAATGCTCAGCATACAGAATTTGTTTGCGGCTTGGACTGGAATCCACAGCGTGCTCATGAACTGGCCGATTGTGGTTGGGATTCGGTGGTGAATGTCTATACGCCCAAGTGCCTGGCTTAGAGAGCTGCTACAGATGCTTCAGATGCCTTAATGCTGCTGGCCTTACATCCAACTGGAAACTAGGACTGGAACTGGAAACGGGAAACTGGCACAGGAACCGGTAACTCCAAAAACTGAACGAATGTGATAAATAGCCAAACTAAATGGTGGACAGGACACCTAGACTTGAATAGCTGAGCTATACAAAAAAAAAAAGAGAAAAGCAAAAGAACCTATAAGGAGACGGAAATAAACTGTAAATAGTTGTGATATACCTATATGAAAGATATATGAAGAAAGAGGAGAGCATACATGAAAAGAAAACAAATACCCAGAATTGTACAGGTGCTTGAAATATCAATAAAAAGCTTACCGATTATATATATGTATATGTATATACATAATATATATTTATTTAACTAGCTGCAGGCTATAATTTGATTGTTTTTTTTTCTCTCACTCTCTCGTTTTGGTTTGGGACTTTAGCAAGAACTTAACGGCATTCGCTTAGCTGGCTGGAAGCAGACGTTGCTTCCATATCAGCCGTGGCAAGCCAAACAAACATGCAATAAAGCGCTAATTTGCTGCAACGTTTTATTGCCCGGCTGTCGGACTGTCTTCGGGCCAACAACTGACATTCCCAGAATTGACACAGTCAACGAGCTGCTGTGGCAAAAGGTGTGTCCCACATCGCACCGTCGCACGTCGACAGCTCTGCTGATGGTGTGAAAAGGAGCCTGCAGCCAAAGCCAGAGCCAGAGCCAGAGCCACTGCCACTGCCCATCTTCAATGGCCGTGTCCAATGTGTCTGCCTTTGTTAGCTGAAGATCACATTGCTCATCCTGTCATTAGGCTTGAAGCTTGTGAGCTTTAGCTGCCACCTCAGGCAAATATTTGTTTTGATGCCAATTTGCGCTGATTCCTTTGGACAGGCAGCCCATCAGTCAGAGCCAGGCAACAGCTGCGGTCACTGTAATTATATAAATGTGTATCGAGTCAAGTGAAAATAAATCAGATATTAATGCCTTGTTTGTGTTAATAAAAATCGCTGCGCGAAATTCTTATAATTTGATACTGAGAATATGAGGCGATTTTAAGCAGCAAAATGTTTGCGCTGTTTGTTCTGTTAATAAGCGCTGCTCGCTTTTAAGAGTGTGGTTCATACGCGTGATCTTTGTAATTTTCTTTATAAAAAAAAACTTCAGTAAATTTTTGAACCAAATAAACATTAATTGTTGAAATGCCATAGCATGCAGCTTGTAGATGCCAGCTGCTGCGACTGACAGAGTTGCCAGACCGCTTTTTCTTAAGATACATTGCGCGATTCCTATAGCAATCAGCTTGTGCTGAACAGTAGTTAGTGCTGTGAAACATCGAAATCAAATGCGCGCGACTTTTTAAATTTAGCATAAGCATCAAATACAGATAGTAGTTTATTGGAATATTCTTTTTTATATGAAAATATGTATTATAAATTATACGTACTAACTTAACTTTTAGTTAATACATCGTATCTTTTCTACCCGGTTCCTGACTTAATACTGCCATCATTTTGAGTTACGAACAAATTACTTAAAATGACTCCCACAGCAATTTTGCGCTAATTCCGTGCAACGAACTATAAATTAACACCGAACAAAGTTGCAACGGGCTGTGGCAGCTTACATAGTTGCAGCCTAGACATAACCTTGACTTCTTTTCGCTGCCCATGGCTTAACGCTGCTGCTGTTGTTGTTGTTGTTGTTTGTTTCCATGGGCAGACAGCTCTTGTTATAAATAACAGACGAATGCCAAATTTTTCAACACCCAGCACGCGAGTGACAGCCACACTCTAGCTCTCCCTCTCACGCTGATCCGCTCTCTTTGTCTGTTTTAGCATCAGGTTCTGTTGCTGCACGCGCCTTACCGCGCCTTGCAGCTTCTGCTCCAAATGCAGCCGCAGCCACAGCCGCAGTCTCAGCGACAGCCTCGGCCTCAGCATCAGCATCAGCTTCAGCATCAGCTTTAACAATTTAAATTGCCTCCACGAGCATTTTGATGGCGATCACGCGCCCCTTTGAAATCTTGGTACTCAATCTGCCTTTGCGGCTGCCATCGTGCGGGGCCATAAAGGATCACAGCTTTGGCCAGTTTTTACGACTGCCTGCCTTTGGTATTAATTTTGTTTTAACGTTTTGTTGTAGCTGCTGTTGCTGTTGTTGTTCTTGGTTTGTTGTTTTTGCTTTTTTTTTTTTGAGTTGGCCTGGCTTCACTTTAATCGTCACTTTTGTGCCGACAAGCGACGCGCTAAGATCGTGAGTGTGTGTGAATCATGCCCATTGGACGCTCTGGTGGTCAGCTCAACACGTGTAGCTGCACAGAGGAGTTGCTGCTGTTGCTGCCGTTGCCATTGCCATTGCTGTTGCCCACCCCCCAACGTGCTGCACAGCTGGCGGCTGTCTGAGGCATCACAGAGGACATACCGCAACTGAGGACGCCTAACTAGGATGCCAACGAAATGATCGTTTGGTCACACACAGATTTCACTGAGTGGGCGTGCATTGCTGGCAATCTTGATAAGCAGGCATTTCGTTTGAAAACAAAAAAGAGGGAAAGAAGTTGGAAAAAAAACAAACGCCGGAAATAATTGTCAAGGGCTGTGACGGCTCGTTGAGAGCTACCTGTTTGGCATTTGAACTAATGAAGCGAGAATCTCTATTTATTATTATCCTGGCAATTAAAATGCGTTCGTGTGGAGCTGTCGGATGTAGCTACCGTTAGAGACAGTCCTCAAAAGCGACGACCGAGAGCGAGAGCGAGAGCATAGTGTGAATTTAATCACCTGCCTTTTTGCATAAATGCATGAGCCAACACAGGAAACTGTCAAAAGGTGTTGAATGCTTTAGACGATTATCATGAATGTGACACGAAAGAGACAGAAGAAGAAGAAGAAGACGAGTAGAGAGAGAGAGAGAGAGAGAGACCGTCGCTTTACCTACATACATAAATACATATATACATAAGCGTGATCCTCTAGCCCTAAATTCTCGTCCGTCCATTGTCTTCAGCTCTGCTCTCGCTTATGATATAATTTTGCGTAAGGTCAACGACGAGCTACTTGGTAAGCCATACCTCGAAAATCCCCGTAGACCAAGCCAAACGCAATGTTATGCAATAGCTGCCAGGATCATAAAAATCTGAACACAGGCAGTCAGACAGACAGACTGAGCAACCTCTCACAGAGTAATCTAGGTCCCTTGATCTAGAGTGGCCATAAAAATGGCCACTGCACCAGTTTCTCAGGGTCAAAACCAAATTGCCTAAAGCGCATAAAAAAAATAAATTAAAATAAAATAAAACTTGTAATATATTTGTATTCATTTGTTTTTCAGCTGGACTGGGCCAAACACATTAAGCAAAAATAAATGATTTGATTTATATTTAAAATTAGAAGCGGCCAAAAACAAGTTGTTTTCAACAACAATTTTATTTACATGAGATGAGTAATTCGGCTATATTACTATGGGCAGCATTCAGATTCTTTGAACTGTTGATTGATATTGCGAGGGCGGCTCTCAAAATGTCGAAAAATAGACTCAGACAGCAAAGATTTACAATATTTTTCACATTTTTGATTCGCAGCCACATATTTACAGCCTCGATGTATTATTTGAATTAATTTTGCATTTCAGCTGCTAGCTATATATATACATATGTATATATAGTTCTGATCTATCTTTGGCATTACAAATTCATAATATTTACAATTTATAGATTTGGCTCAACTCACTCCATATTCAACTGCTATATAATTTTGTAGCAGTTTATCTAACTTCGACTCTTACTTGAGCTTACAATGCTTACGATATTCAGCTGCTGCATATCTCTCCTCAACTATTATGCTCTTACGATATTGAGGTTCACTTACTTGTACAGTATATACGATATTCAGTATCAATACACCCTCACAATTTACGATATTCAGCTACAATATACCATCACACAATTTACGATATTCAGCTCTTGGCAATTTATTCAACTCTGCTCATCGGCCTTGACATTGACTCTCATAAGTTTGTAAGCTCTTACTTATCTCTTCAATTATATTCTCTTTAACTACCAAATACTCCTAGCGTATTTACGATATTCGTCTTTAACAATGTCTACAATCTCATTAACTAACCAAGCACTCGCATAATCTTCGATCTACTTTCGATTCAGCTCATTCTCACCTAGATTTTCGCTTGTTATTATATTGACTTTGATTCCGCAATTCAATGGAAATTGTAATTAATTTTGTGTTTGCCGCCCGCTGTGACAAACGCCTAGCATTCAGCTCAATTCCATTGGAATCAATAAAATGTTTGGCTGGTGTCTTTGGTATGCGCATATTTCGCTGGCATTTATGGCCGTACAAATAATTGAGGGTGAAGGACGCATTTGGCTTTGGCGTGCTCCAAGTCGTAACAGCTACGGCAACAACAACCAGAACAAGATCAACAACAGCAACAACACGAACAACTAGAATAACAACAACAACAACAACAAGGTCGTCTCGCAGCCGTTTATAAATAATTCCATGCGATTTTTGCGTCTAAATAATTTGTTGGAAAAATAAAACTGTCCGTCTTGCTTTTATTTTTTGTTTTTGAACTGATGACCAAAATACTTTAGCGGCTCGTCTCATGGCTAAAAATAGTTGGCAACACTCGCACTCGTACTCCCATCGCCCCGCAATCGCCAAATGCCATGCGAGATCCACTCACCTGCTCCAGTCCCCTCCCCATGCTCGATATTATATCGACTGACGTGCGCCCGATGACGCGCTTTGGCCCAACTGATTCTAAACAGGCAAACAGCATGCGGAGAGCGAGCTCCAGAACCAGGTGATGACGATCGTGCATAAGGCAGGGCTGGGCTGGACTGGGCGCGCCAATATCGGGGTGGGGCGGGACAGCTAAGATTGGCAATAAACAGAGGCGCAAATAGCCAGTAAATAATAATGAGAACAATTGCTGGGCCCACAAGATCTGGCACCCAGACAATGCCAAAAAGGCGTCAGCAGACAAACGAACAACAACAGCACCAACAACAACAACTGCAATAGCAAAAGCAAAATTTGTGTTTCAAATATGATCTTTCGTTATGGCTGCCCACATGCATAAATACACACAAATGATGTTCTATAGAACGATAAGAATTGAAAATATTTTTTTGGCAAATAAAATGTTGAACGAAAGCTGAAGACGCTTTCTTTGCATTCAATTTAATGGAATATTAATTGAATATTTTATTGTGGAGCTGGGATATACGTAGATTGGGAGCAAGATCGGAAAATAGTTAGACAGATGCGTAGATATATTAGATATAGAGAGATTGATAGATGATAGATGATAGAAAGATAGATAGATGGATAGATGGATAGATAGACTATTTAGATAGATAGAGAGATAGATAGATAGATGGATAGATATATAGATAGATACATAGATATACAGATTGATTGATTAAATAGATAAATAGGTTGGTGGATAAGCAAATATATTGATGTCGAAATAGAGGTATATATAGAGATTGCTAGAGAGATTGAGAAAGATTGAAATCGATAGATAAGTAGGCAGATATAGATATATAGAAAATAGTAAAGATCGATTATATAGATGGATGCATATGTAAATAGATGAAAGAGCTACATCAATTGCTTCCAGGTGATTGAAAGACTAAAAGAAGACATTTTTAGAGAGCTACGAAGGATGATGATGAATATAGAGATAATTGCAGAGAAGTATACCGACATGCGTACACCTTTATTCATTGTATGGATAGATAGACTAATGCAAAGTCCAACTAGATATTTGTCTTAATAATTGACGGTAGGCATATGCATATATTATAATACAGATAAATTCAATTCTATTCAAAAACAAAAAATAAGATAGACACAGTCAAAGGTCGAGCGTATATATAATATATGATGCGAATATAGATAGATAGATAATTAGATAGCTAAATGAACAGCTAACTACGTCAGGTGTATGCGCTGCTTGGGCAAACATTGTTAACAAACTATAAAGACTCAACAAATTGCTCTGCCATAAGCGCAAAAGTTTTATAAAATACAAATAAAAAGAGGCGAGCGCACAAATATTTTTCACGAAAAACAAATTCTTTGCGGCACGTCAATGACGTCAATGCGACGGGGGCCGTCAACAAAAATTAATACAAAAAAAAAAAGAGAAAATTAAAAAAAAAAGAAAATCTAATGAAAGAAAAAAGAACAGCCGCAGCCGCAGCCGCAGCCACAGCAGAAGCCTGAAAATTCATACGTCCAAGGCGCCTCACTTAGGGCAGACGTGGGCGTGTGTGTGTGTAGGTGTGCTTATGCATGTATTGTATACTCGCACTCCCTCTCACTTTCTCTCCCTCTCTCTCTCTCTCTCTCTCTCTTTGCATGTTTCTCTAGCGATGACGCGTGAACTTGCTTTTGATTTGTTTTACGCATTCGCCGTTCGCAATCTGGGCAACTCAGAAGTTGGCCAAAAATAACAGAGGCGGGCATTTTGTTGTTATTGTTTTTTGGCAAATTTTTTGTGTGGCCAATGTAATTATTATTGTTGGCCCCCCTTTGAGCCAGAACTGTGGGTGGCTAGCTAACTGACTGACTGTGCCCACAAAAAAAAAACAGCAGCTTCTCCGCGCACGCGCTGGCTGCTGCTGCTGCTGCTTCCGCTGATCCTGCCACAAATGAGGCATCATTAGGCAGCTTCTACAGCGGAATCGCTCGCAATCAGCATCCAATTTAGCTAATGCCGCCAATTGCCTGTTTGCCACTTGACCAAAATCTCTCTTTTTCATTCTCCTTTTCCATTTGCTGCTTATATAGCCATAAAGGCGGCTTAAGCCTAAGTGAGTGACCACCTGTTGCCAGTTGTTGTCAGTTGCACACACCAGCATGAGTATATATGAGTATATACTATATAAAGAAATCGCATAAACATAAAGGTAATTGCACAGACATGCCAAAAAATTATCTGTGCCCAATGCCCAATGTTGTAAAAGCCATCGATGCTTGGCATTTATTGTGATCGTCGCTGCAAGGGAAACACAACGCCAGCTCCAGCATCCCATTCGAGCAGTCAAACAGTCGCTGCCAAGGATAGCCACAAAAATTGCAATCACCCACCCAGATGGCCAGAGCGTAAAGCCAATGAGCTACAATTTTTGTAAATTTTTGTAAGGCTGAAAAAATATATTTAATATATTTTATTTAATATATTTAATTTCAAATAATTTTATATAATTTGAAAAATATATATAGTTGAATACAAAATATAATTAATGAAGCTAAATATAAATATAAATATATTATTTAATTTGAAAAAAAAATTTTTTTAATTAAAAAAATAAATAAATACATATTTTTAATTTATTAATTTTTAATTTTTAATTACAAATTACACCAAAGCTATTTTTAAATAAATATTTTTTTTTATTTATTATTTATTTTTTAATTACTAATTACATCAAAGCTTTTTTTCAAATTTAATGATTTTATAAATTTAAATTTAATTTAAATAAATATTATAGAAAAAGAATTCACTATGCAGATTAAATTACTTTTGCTGCTTTTTGCTTACAAATATATTCATGTTAACTAAACAATAAATTTAAAGACAGATTTAAAGTAAAGTCACTATATACCCTTCAGCATATCCTAAATACCCTAACCAGTCACATATGCTCTGCCCGCTCAGCTGTAGCGTGACAATCCCCAAATAAAAGTGATTGTGTAGCCACCAAAAAAATCCGAAAAAATCCGGACAAAATAAAATAAAAGAGAAATATCGTATATATATGTTTTAAAAAAATAAAATATATATATTTACGTATATACTTAAACAAAAAGCAGCGCAAGCACATTTACGAGACTTTTCAGCTGCTGCTGCTGCTGCTGCGCTTATGGGCTGTCTGTTTACATGGGACGCCTCCAAAGTAGCAGCCTCCTGCGACTGTCGTCTGTCCATCGATCCATGCGTCTGTGACATATGCGAAATTCATTGTCGCGTGTTGTGTCCAAAGGCAACGACTTGTTGGCCAACCTTGACTGCGCGCTGCCCGCTCCTTTTTATCTGGCAATACATCTTAGTGTGGCAACGAGAGAAAGAGAGCGGAAGAGTGAGCGCAACAGAGACAGAGACAGGTGCCTTCATACAGCGATCGTGCGTTGATCGAGGCAGCCAGTCAGCCAGCCGGCCAAGTGTGCCTTATCGTGGACATTATGAGGCCGACATTATCTGACTTTGCTGATCGCATTTTAAGCGCTGTTCGCATTGAAAAATTGCCAATTGGCAAGCGAAAAAAAGCAACCAGAGAGAGACAGAGAGAGGGAGAGAAACAAAAGCTTGAGCCTCTTAAACGATCGCTTAACTACTGTTAAGCCGCGCTTCGGGCTGCAACCTGGTATGCGTTAATCCTGTGCGAAGGTTAAACGCCATTTCGTGCATAAGTGCAATTAGTGTAAAGCATTAAATGTATATATATATATATGTACACTATATGTTATATATGTGTATCTGTAGTGATCTGCTCTGCATGTCAACGTCAGCTGAGGCCACGCGTCGCGTCGCCGCGCATCGCATCGTCAGCTTGACGCACGTTTCCGTTCCACGTTCCTACGCTCAAGTTAATGAGTGCGCCTCATGCGCCCATGTGACTGAAAGAATTCATAAAGATCTTCAACCGTCGACGCCTCCGCACGCATTTCATTTGATTCTCTTTTTCGATACACGTTCATGGCATGTGAAGAGAGTATATTAGTTGCTTGCAATGCGGCTAGACATTTGACATACATATTTATGCTTGGGTATTTTTGGGTATACAAGCTCTTGAAATGTTGTCTACTTACTCTTATCTAGCAAAGCCTGATAAAGTATTGGGTAGTTTTTTCTTATGGTTGTTTGTTTTGAGAGATCTGTATGAGTCAACTTTATAGATAGATATTCTAGAGCCACGCCCATTGGAGTCTATCAATGCAGTCTGCATTGATTATATATCATATATATCATAGAGTCGAGTCTTTTGCTAGTGAACCTAACTCTCAATATATTATTTTATATCTGCAATCACTTGGGCAAGGCGAATCACTTGATACAGCTGACAGTTGATAGCTCAAAATAGATACATCAAAAATGATAGGAAGTGACAAATCAATAAAAACTTTGATTTATATTAATTATTTATATTAATTATGAACATATTGAAAATGGAAAATGAGAGTATAATGTGAGATTTACTGGAGTCTTATAATTTACAAATTGCTAAATAAATTTCTGAATAAATTCTACAAATTTAACTGATGCGCTAATTAAATTATGTAAAATCAGATAATTAATAAAATCTCTTATAATAAATTTAGCTACTTTTTTCTAGCTTGAGCGAGTATTTTGCAGTCGCTTGCGCCCGCTTGCAATATTCCTACTCAATGTATGTGAAGGAATCTGTTTGTAGTGCCGTCGTCTCGTATTCATTGAGCAAATTTTAACCAATTCACATGGCACACAATCACACACACACACGCAGCGCACTCGGTTAATCAATGGACAAGCAGCAGAAATTAGCGACTACGACTACGCCAATAATTGACGTCAGTGTTGAGGAGCTTCTGGGAAGAAACACATACATGCACACGCATACACACTCACCAACTATAAGCAAACCCACTCGCTTCTAATTTGTTTTATTTTATTTATTTCCTTTTTTTTTTTTATTTAGCGAGCTAGAAACGTGACCAAATATGGGAAGCGAGCGCAGCGGAAATGGATTTTGTAGTAGAAATTTCGCACATTCGGCGAAAACGTTTACCGGAATGCCTACCAATAAATCTTCCTTTTGGGCCGAGTGGCGTGCTATGTATATATAGCTAGCTAGCCTTAAGCTCAAACTGGTTTCCACTAGCATTTAGCTCTCAGTTTATCTCACTATTTTGTCATATTTAAAATGGCTAATTAGCCTTATGGAGCAGCCCATGAATATGCAATTATTAATTTAGTAATTCAAATGGAAATTTATGCTTTATATTAAATATGAATTTAAGCAGTTCATGTAGATGTTTATGCCTCATATCTAAGTTCTTATAGAAATTTATGAAATATTTCATATGAAGGTATATAAAATATTCCTCTTGTACAGTAAACATTATAATTATTTTTGTATATCGAACAACGTTCATTCATTTCTATTTTGATGAATGAAATAAGCTTGTTTGACTCAGAAAAGGCAAATAAAAATATTTAGCTAAATAGAAAATTATTCTCGATTCTTGTAGAAGCTGAGTCAGCTCCGATTCTAAGATCCTTACAAATAACTTAATATGCTGTGTCCAGCTAATGACCTCCCAGCAGACGTTTACCAAATTTGAATTCCCGTTTGGGTAGGCTCAGCTAAAAAGTAAATTTGAACATCTCACTCAAGTGCCAAATAGACGAATCGGTGTGGAAGCAAACCTGACTTATCAATTCCCGGAGGTGCAATTGCTACTACAAATAAAAAGAGGAAGAGAAAGAGAGTGAGATGGAGAGAGCTGAAACTCTTGTGTGTTTTGGCACACCCACACGACTGCTGACAAAGGGGCGGGCCCACACAGGAACACTTGTCTCGGTTGGTAGCTAATGGATCTACACCTCAGCTCAACTCAACTCAACTCGAGCCGACTCGACACAACGCGACTCGTTTCGAATCGATTTTAGGGCTACTTAAGCCAGATGCCGCTGCTTAAAGACGCTCCCCAGACAATTGCCACATCACGCTTGTTTGCATGCACATTAAAGACGACGACGTCGCTGAAGTCGGCGACAGACAAATCCTTTTTGGCTACTTAGGTTTGCCAGCTACTATGTCTTGAGTAAACATTTGAAGCGGGCAGGGCATTAGGACAAAGCCTTCGACCAAGCGCGTGATCGTGATCGCACAAACAACAGACGATCGAGACGGTAGTCCAGCAGCTGTCCATTTGGGTGGGCTGGTACGTGTAGAAAACTATTTTGATAGCCACCGTATTGCTGCCGTCGGAGAAACTGGCGTCAGTCGCGCGCTGTTTGCTGTTTGCCTGCAACTTAAACAGAAAAGTGATTAACGTCAGCTAAGGGCAGAGAGAGGGCAGAGACAGGGTTATAGAAACTGGAGATTGCAGTCAGAGAGAGATCAGAATTTGAGTCAACGACAGCAAATAGAGCCTGACTCGAGCTAGCTAGTAGAAATGGAGTCAGGAGTACAACTAAAGAGCAAGGAAACGAAGCCAGAAACGAAGTTAGAGCGCAGTGACTAAAGCTAGAGCCGAAGCCTTGAAGAGACTGAACCGAAGAGAACCAGAGAGCCAGAGCCAGAACCGAAGCTGAAAATAGAGCTGGAGGGTAGAGACTGCAGCTAGAGCCGAAGTGTGTGAAGAGACTACTGCTAGAACCAGAGCTAGAGCCGAAGCTAAAGCCAGAACCGAAGCTGAAGGCGAGCTGAAACTAGAGCTAGAGAATAGAGACTAAAGCTAGAGCCGAAGTGCGTGGAGAGACTACTGCTAGAACCGAAGTTAGAACCGAAGCTAGAAGCAGAACCGAAGCTGAAGACGAAACTGAAACTAGAGCTAGAGAGCAAAGACTAAAGCTAGAGCCGAAGTCTGTGAAGAGACTACAGCTAGAACCGAAGTGCAAGACGAAGCTAGAAATTAAAGCTAGAGAGCAGAGACTGCAGCTAGAGCCGAAGTGTGTGGAGAGACTACTGCTAGAACCAGAGCTAGAGCGGAAGCTAGATCCATAACCGAAGCTGAAGACGAAGCTGAAGACGAAGCTGAAACTAGAGCTAGAGAGCAGAGACTGCAGCTAAGGCCGAAGCAGAATCAAGCTATAAACAAGAGCTGGAGTCCAGAGAGAACCTATGCTTGAGAAGAGACTGAAGCCAGAACCGAAGTCAGAAACGAAACCTTAGTCGAAGCCAGAGATGGGGTCGGCTCAGCTTCGGGTTTGGTTTTACTCTCTGGTCTAGCAGCAGAAAATAAATCCAGAGATGAGAGAAGGTCAGAGGATTAGAACAAGAGAGCAGAGGCCTGGGCAAAAAACAAGCTAGAGCTAGAGCCTGACAGAGTCCACAGCGAGCGACGCGAGCCAGTCACAATCCCCGTTCCAATTTCCAGCAGCCCAAGCAATAGCAGCAGCAGCTTGGGAGCAAACAACATAATCAAGCGTACATCCGCTGAGAGTCTTAGGGCTGAGCATCATGACGAAAGACATCTGTATATGTGTATGAATGTTATGCTAATGGAGCGACGAGTTTGTCACCAGAGTCGAGGCGATTCTTGGAAGGCGCAAAAAGCCCAAGTCGTCAGGCATTAGGCATTTGTTGTTGTTGTTGTTGTTGTTGTAGTTGTTGCGAAAGCCAGGGCCACGCTTTCGTAGATAAAGTCACGCAGCGGAAGTTGAAGTCGCGGGCACGCGCTCTGGCATTGGCTCAACGACGACAAACACAAAATACGAGCGAGGAAGAAAAAAAAAAACAAGCAAACCTAAAACAAGCTACTTTGTATCTAACTGGAGAATTATTCAGGCGCAGCTCGACAATAATTTGCAATTCGATGCTCTCTTTGCATTTCTGCGTGTTGGCATTTCATTTGTGGCAGCACCACAGCATTTGCATATGAATGAGCCACCGAGTGCTATGTGTTCTGCACATGCTCCAGCCATCCATCCATCCAACCAGCCGTTCATCCACTGAGCCCCACTCAGCTCCATTGATTTGTGACGAACTGCCAGCGCGCAGACGTCCAGCCGAAGTAGCCGCCGGAGTCGTGATCGTGTCTTTGACCGTCGCCGCAATTAGCATTTGAAGTTGCATTTGCATTTGCATTTGTGCATAAATCAGTTGCCAGTCTCTCCTTGACGAGTTGCCTTCTGTGCCACTATGATGTGCCACTGGCCATAGCCATAGCCAAATCCAATTCTCAATTGGCCCCGCTGGCAATGCCATCGCGTCGTCTGATGCCACCTGCCATTTCGCACACTTTTACTTTTACATCCTGTTAGAAGCACGCAAGAAATGCTAAAATATTTCGTTCTAAATATGGTTTGTAAATATGAATTATTTATCATTTTGCTCGTCTATTACATTATTATATATTAATATATATAAATGAATTCCTCCAAGCTCGTTAGTTTTCGAAGCAAACCTGAAGCAATTTTTGTAAGTCAAAAATGTTCTTTGAGTTGCATTGAAATTGCATTGAATTTGAAAAAAAAAAACTTTCAACATATTTTTCGAGCAAGAAAATTTATATAATTTAAAAATTGCAATATGCAATTATTTAATGAAAATATCTATAATAATTTATAATAATTAATAAATGGCAAAAGTTTGTAAATTAATTGTGCACCAAAATTTTTAGTTTTATATAAATTTTTTGGCTGAACAATATTTACACAAATATCTATAAAATTCACAGAACTTTTACTTTAAGTTTGAAATATTTATAAACATATTTTAATATATATACAAAAATTGCATTATATCATATTCTATCTGCATTATTTTCTAACATTCATATATATTAAAATTCAATAATAATAATAATTACAAAATTAGGTAAAGAGTTTCTCCAAACAAAAATATATAAAATTTAACTAAAAATAAAAGTGTGTTTTTTTTATTTTATTTTATTTATTTATTTCTTTTTTTTATTGCAATATTTTTGTTTTTATTTAATCATAATGCATTTGAGCTCTGTGTTTGATATTGATCCACTGCTTTCTGATATGATATATCTAAACTGATCTACTCTAATTTCTATATAGATCAATTTAAATCAAAATTTAAACTATAAATTGACTTATATTAAAATCTTCAATAAAAACTCTTACCAAAAAGAGAACAAATTAAAAACCCCATAATTTCGCCATCAATAAAACAGTTAAAATATCATCAAGATGAAAGGCAATTCATTTGTTTAATGTTCTTTTGAATTCTTTGTGGTTTTTGTTTCGCTTGAAAAAACTGAATTGTGGCACCTGCTGCTGCTGCTGCTGCTCCGGCTCCTGCTGCTGCTCCTGCTCCTGCTGCTGCTGCTGCTGCTGCTGCAAATCTGTAGCTGATGCTGTTGCATTCTGCATTTGGGCCGACACTTTTACTTTTATATCCTGTTAACAACCCGTAATTTGGCCAATTTAACACTTGTAAACGCGCTTTCGCCGCTCTAATGAGGTACAAAACGCTGACGCCGAAAAAAACTCTGCACAAAATTAACATATAAACGCGGCTCAGGCTGACCCCAAAATTAAATTGCCAGCCGCGGCAACTTATAATCAGCTCTCAAACTTAGGATGCCAAAAGCTCAAAGATTCCGATTACCAACCAAAAAAAAAAAAAACAAAAGGAAGAGCAAGAGCAAGAGTAAGGGATGTCTGTAAGTCCTCATTCATTGTGCAATTACACAAATCTGTTTAAGGCTGCATCTTTCAGAGTTTCTCGATTCCTTCATCTGGTGTTAATTTATGCGTTGGCCATAAAAAATCGCCAGCAATTACCCAACGGAATGCTTCAATTATGGACTGCAAACAGCTGCTACTACGTTGCCTCCTGCTCCTACTGCTGCTGCTGCTCCTGCTGCTTCTTGGTGAAACCCTTTTTAGCACTCGCCGCCGCCTGCCAAGGAAAATCGAACTGCAGCGGGTTTCCTTTGAATTCGCTGCCCAAGCATATCTAATGTGCTGCAACCCAACTACGGATACGCTCAAGGCCAGCCACACAAATTAGGGCCTAATTGTTGAATTTTGAAATTTTGATATTGTTTTTTCTCTTTTGGCATAGAGACTATAATTGGCCTGCCATTAGCTTGGCTTCTAAGTCCAGCGAATTGCCTAAATGTGGTTAAATGTTTGTGTCCAGCCTCGCTTGGCTTGTGGTTAGCGAAAGGCTGCCAGAGCATGGCACGACTCCAAAGAGTTGAGACTGTTAGAAGTTAGTTCCTAAATGGGCACACGCACAAGCCTCTCTTAATTAAGCTGCTCTCTGTGGTTAGCTGCAGGAATGAGCGGAGAGTTTTTGATTCAATGTGGATATGCTTTTGGCTAGCAAATTCTGCACCTACAGTTGAAGAGAGCATTAAGCTTGGATATTCGACCTAAGATGACTCTCAAGAATATAATTTGTAAGACATGTTATTGAATGCTCTGTCTTCTCGTTACAGCAAATACTCAAATTGACATACAAGATCATCCTTTATATTCTCTCTTATGCATTCAGTATAATTGCATATAACTTGATCTATTATATAATCTGATCTATCATCTAAAAGCTTATACCCTTTGCAGTTCGACATTCCTTACTGGAATTTTGATTTACATAATTATTGATAAGAAAATATATGTATCCGAGTTTCACATATCACCTAGCTATTGTATGCTCTATTACCTAAAGGCCTCTCCACTTTCCAGTTATATAAAAGCGGCAATAACCCCGCTTCGGTTACACTGTTGTACTTGAAGTAAGTCGCTCGACTTGGTGCATACGTGCCGCAATGTGCATTAAAAGAATTATTTTTTGTTGTTGTTTCTGTGTCACTTGTTTTTTCATATTTTTTTTTTTCTTGTTGTATAAGTTTTTAGCATGCGATAAGAAGTGGGGCGAACGAGCGTCAGAGTGCATGCACGAGGGCGTCGCGTTTCGGTTACAGCCAAAAACCAAGCGTGCGCATGCAACTGACATTGGGCAGAAGCGTGGCAGAGAGCGAATGACGCGGATTCTTTATACACACACACACACACACACACCTGATACACACACCTGAATCGCTGACTTGTCGCTTGTCATTAGCTCCTGACATGGCAGTGTGTAAGTGTGTGTGTGTGTGTGTGTGTATGTCTCATGTCATTAAAAACAATAATAAATTATTGGACGATTCGACGAACCTTCGGAATCGGAATTGGCATACTCATATCGCTATCGACAAAGTGGAGGCGCGGGAGTGCGAAAGAGATGGCCACATTATCATTTACATATTGTATGCTGTTTGCGTAATCAATGCAAATGCACCGCTACTCGTTTCACGCAACTGCAACTCGATTTGTCCCAACTGATTAATGCGCCCTTTCAACAGCAGGACTTAATAACAGGGAAAATAAAAGACAGAGCGACTGCGGGACAGCGATGCAGTGAGACTTCAGCGATGCAGTGAGAGAACAACTAATAAGAGCGAAACATTCATGTTAATTGGCGACAATTGTACGTTTGCTGGGTTTGATTGTGCCCAGCTGCAGCTCCATGTTTACAGTTGCAGCCCATTTATAAGGAACTGCAGCAGCAGCAAAAAAAAACTGTGATAATTAGGTTTGGTAAAAAAGCAGGAACATAGCCTGGGAATGTAGCTCATTTGCAGTTGCAGTGGCAAAAAAAAAGTGGAGCATAAAAAAAATACTGAATGGTAAATTGAAATTGCAGTTAAAGTGCTGTAAAAATAATCTGGCAACACTGGCTGACACACATATGGGAGCCATACCGATAGTTGCGCAGCTTTTTGTATTTTGTCACTAAATCAAAACTATCTGGCAACATTGCGTGACACACTTTTCAAGCCTTATCGATATCAGCTTATCGATATAGCTTAATTAAGCTTAATGTGAAATGCATATAATGACAGATTAAATACAAATCAATTTCAGCATAACTTTTGCTCGCTACGCACACACATTATCATCAATTAAAAACGATTGAGAAGATGAAACGAGCGATGCCATTGATAAGCAATCTTTTAGTAAATATCATATCGTTTATCAGGTTCTTTACCTGGGCTGACTACCTGGCTGCCAGCCCGGCTGCTTGCATGCCTGACTCTCGGCCTGCAGCGTAGCTGCCTTTGATTAATTGCAATTGTAAGTCTTGGCGAACTGGTTGCTGTTGTTGTTCGTTCTTCTTGGGTTTTGCTGTCGCCAGTTAATGTTGCCAACTTAATCGCATTTGGCCGGGCCCCTTGATAATGTTGTTTACGAGTATGTGCAAAACGATTTGCCGGACACTGGGGAGACGCTTCAGCCGAGCTCAGCTCAGCGCAGCCCCAACTCTCGCCTGTTGCTCTCTCGCACAGACACTCGACAATAATTAATGATGCTGTTATTATTAAAAACTTTTAATTACTTGCCATGTCCTTGAGGTTTTCTTCTTTTGCACAAAAATCCGTCTGCTCTAATGAGAGTCCAAAAATAAAACCAAACCAAAGAAAACTAAACAAAAAAGAGAAGATGAAGAAAAGAAAAAGT
Source organism: Drosophila buzzatii (assembly GCA_035045845.1). Classification (NCBI taxonomy): domain Eukaryota; kingdom Metazoa; phylum Arthropoda; class Insecta; order Diptera; family Drosophilidae; genus Drosophila; species Drosophila buzzatii. The sequence goes on from JAWNOS010000505.1 coordinate 7,321,242, forward strand.
GAGTCGCAAAACTATTTCAAAATGTTTGCACAGTCAGGCCGATTTTTGCGTAAGGTCTCAAGGCCTCACACACACACACACATACAGCCAGAGGCGCACGCACACACACTCGCACAGTTTAAAAAGGACATGCGCAAAATTCTTACGTAAGTGGGCAAAAGTAGATGTTTTATGAGCGGCGGTCATAAAATGTTTGACTTGTTTTTTTTGAAGAATGAGAACACGCTCTCAATGTTCTGATCTCGTTCCAGAATCGTCGCGCGGCGTGACATAATTTTGCCTAATTTACCAAAACATTCCAAGGACCTCGACAGGATCACGCAGCACGTGACAGCGAACCGAAATGAAGCGGAAGAAGAAGCAGCATTCAAACAAACAAAAAAATTGCAGAAATTTTCGCACAAAACAATAAAGAAAAAAATACAAATATTTTGCTGACCTGCGATCAATATTTTTAGCTCGAATTTCGCAAGGTCCTGCGCCATGGCCTGGCCACTGCAACGTTTGCTGGCAACATTTTTGCCAGCTTCGTCCTGATTTCCCAGTTTCTGCTATTTTTTCTGGTCTAATTATTTTTTATGAGTGCAATCCACGTGCAAAAATTGTCGCACACTTCGTTGCGGCGAGCCGCAGCGCTCGCTCTCTGAGCTCCTCATTCACTGACCTAAATATATAGTGAAACAAAAATATGTAGACCGAGATCTTTTTGTTCTGCTCTTAATTTTTTACTTTGTTTTGGCTTTGGCTTTGGCCTGCTGTTCTTTTTTTCTCTCGTTTTTGTCACAGATTTGCATTGTTTATGTCGCATGCGACCTAATTTTTAGCTAATAATTGTTCTACTTCTTGTGGTCAGCTTGGCGCAGGGTTTGTCAGCGAATATTTGCTTGTCTTTATTTTTTGTGGCCAGTCGACATAATGGAAAGTTGCTTTGTGTATCCTTAGGATGCTTCTTTTAATGAATCAATTGCATCTTTTGTGTATTTTTTTTTATTTCTTTGAATATCATCCAAGTTGATATTTAATAATTGAATAATTTTTTTTTAAGCTGAATTGAATTTGTATTAGATGGGCATGAGGTTTTATAAAAATAAATAAATATATAATATTTAAAATAAATATTTAATTTTTAAAATAATAAATATATTTAAATACTTTTTCTCCCAATATTATATTTTATATAAATATAAAAAGAAATGCAACAAAGTTGTATTTATATGCATATCTTATAATAATATCTAAAGATTATAAGAGCTTTTCTCTGCCTAATACTCTTTATGCTTATATGAATGTCAAACTCAATATATACCAGATTTTAAAATGTTTAAATATTTACAAAAATATATCAAAACATTTCGATTTCCTTTATAGTAAAGAAACAGCATTTGTTTTAGCTATAAAATTCATATAACAATTTCAATTGCTTAACTCAGCTCATCTGCAGCTCAGTGCCTCTCAAACTGTGACTCTACTTTTACTCTCTTTGCGCGCTTGGCCCGCTCTTTTGCCTTTTTGCCGAATGCCTAATGAGCCATTCTTAACCTTAGCTAATGACAATTCGTAACAGCCTTGACAAAACCCTTAACGCAATTGAAGTGAAGCCAATTTGGTGTCTAACCCGATCGACCAAAAATGTCAACACTTTCCCTGTCTATAGCAACAGGCAACAGCTCTATAACGCGCTCTCTCTCACACACACACACTCACTCGCCTCTCTCGCTCTTTCTGTGAAGCGTCATAAAATGTGTTCGCGTTGCTACAATTAAAATGTTAAACAGTAAAAATATCATAAAATTCGAAAAACATCGAGTTTTTGGGCAAAAAGAAGCCTGAAGAATTTCCGAGTACAAAAAGCGAGTTGAGAGAAGAAAAAAAATACAGCGCAACAGCGAGAGAGAGAATGGCCCAATGGTTCCGAGAATAAAGGCTACACCCGAACTAGATCGCCCGAACAAAAAAGTGAACAAAGCGCGATCGTTAAAAAAGGAGAGCGCTACGTGCTGAGACTTTGTGCGTGTTTCGTGTCTTGTGTTTTGTGTGTTTTAAAAACCCTTTCGGAATTTGAGTTTTATCTGTAGAAATTGTAACAAAAAATTGGTGCATTTACATAGAAGTGACCTTGGCAACGGGGTATGCGCTGTGCTGAGTAGCTGGCCTGGCCATTTGACATTTCATTTAACTTTTGATTTGGCATGTTGACGACGTGTTTAAGGATTTTTGGGAAAATCGTTGTAGCTAGAGAGCCAGCCATAGCTTTGCCTCGGCAACTTTACAACTTGTTGTCTCTAATTATGGTTGAAATGGGCCGTAATCCTTTAGCTAAACGTGCAACGCCTCGTTTCGTGAGAATTCATGGTTAAATGTGACTAATCCTTTTGCCACGAACAGCAATCCTTGCAGCATCCTTCCTTCAGTCTAACTCAGCCAACCGACCGACCGCCCGCCCGCCCGCTGCTGACCTGCACTCGCTAGCGCTGTGGGCGTATTGTTTATTTTCGAAATCAAAATATTTGCAAACACTGCGAATAACCTGGAAGGAGAAGTGGTAGGCGTCGGCAACGGCAAGACGCATCCTTTCGCTAACCTTGACACACGCTCGCCGATTTTATGGCCGATTTCATTGGCAAAACTTCTTGCCACATGCCACATGCCACACAGCTAACTATGTCTGTGTCCTGCCTCCTTTGGCCGTCTTCGTCCTGGTTAATAATGTGCAATGCGCACGCAGCCTTTGTTCCACTTCTAGTTGACTTTCGTTTTTTTTCAGCCTTTCTCAGCCTTTTTATCCTTTTTTCACATATTTTTTAGCTCGTGTCCTTGCCCGAAGCCTTTCGCTTGCAGCCCTTTGTTGCGGTCGCATTTTTTATGGGTTGCAATCTTTTGTGGCAAATTAGCTGACAGGACATTCAGGACGTCTCGCAGGACCTTCGCTCGTTTTTTAAGCCTTTTTGCTCTGCTCTGCTGTCAACTCTTTTTGCCCAGAGTTCAGGTCGAGTGCCTGTTTTTTTTAGCTAATTCTCAGAAGGAAGTTACTTTTTTACCAGGTTTTTTATGCATCGCATTTTTTGCTGGAACTTTTCTGGAATTCTGTAACTGAACTTCGCGGAATTCGCTTTGATAAGCAGCGCATAAAGTGTTTTCTAATTTAGTTTTTGGTTTTACAAGCAAAGGCTTAAAAAACGCAGCCTTGAGTTTTTTCTATAGTTTTTCTCCTTTTTTTTAAGTCGAAAAGTCAAAAGTAGCCTGTGGATTGGCATAATGCAAAAATCCTCAAGGCTTCGCTGACAGCGTGAAAAAATTGATTTACACAAAAAAATTGTGGCCAAGAGTTAAAGGCTTAGAACCATAAAAAATATGGTTTAGCAAAGGCTAGAAGTTAATTTTTTAACCAAGCAAAATTTCTGGAGAAGAAAAAACTAACGAGAATTGGAGAGGGACAAGCAGAGCTAAGGAAAAGTAGAGAGAGCTGCAAGATGTTTACATTTTTAATTTAATATTTGCATAATGTTTAAAAATAAAAATAAATAATAATAAAATTAAATAAAATTTAATGCAGCACCAGAATTTTTATTATTATAAAATTTTTACATTTAAAATATGTCTAAAATAATTTTCTAAAATATTTTATGAAATCTCATAAAAAGTCTTAGATTTCTGCTGAGCTAGCTTTTTTCTGAACTCATACTTTCACCTCTTATTCTCAAAAATCAACTAATTTATTTTATTTATTTATTTTTATTTATTTTTTTTTTTTAGATGTAAAAAGATCTTACTCTTCCCTTTATGCTCTACAAATGTTCTCTTTAGTTTGTAGCTGATGAATAGTAAGATTTATAGAGTTTTTTCTTACGTAAACAAAACAGTTCAAAATAAAATTTAAATATAAAAAGTATTCTTCACCCTTAAGCATATATCAAAATTATCGTAAGCATAATATTTAAAATAATAAATTATAATATATTTATTACTTTATTCGTTTTAAAGCTTTAGCTAAATATTTACCATAAATTCTCAAATATTATTTATAAAACAGTTTTATTATCTTTACTTAATCACAGCAACCTCTGTACCTTTCCTATATTCTTATAGATCATCTCGCTTCCATTCCCATCTCCATTCTGTTCCATTCCATTGACTATTTAAATCTCGTTCAACTCACACTCTATCGCTTCACCCTTTTCTTGTCACTTTTTCTTTTCTTTAACCGTGTCAAAACTGATTAGTTCCGACAATGTCTTGTATACACAAATATATACACGTACGTACACAGACATATTTTTCAACAATTTCCAGGCGTGTCTCAGACGTATTCATAAATTCAATTTCAATTTTTCAGCAACTGTATCGATTTTCATGCCGTAACACCAACGAGGTTAATTATCGTCGCATTGCCCAATGTGAAGAAGCAGAAAAAAAAAAAACAAAAAAAAAGCAAAAATTAACATTTTTTCTCCTTCTTCGTCTGCTTGTGTTCGTCAGTCAGTCAGTTGGGCAGTCAGGCAGTCGACGGCGATGCGACGACTTCCTTTTGCAACAGACAAAACGAAGATCATAAGCCTCAGTCCCGGTCCATGGAGCTGCAGTTGGCTCATTACGCGGGTCGTGACTTGCCAAAATGAAAAACAAGTCAAATCTGTAAGGGAGAACGCAGCAACAATAAAAAGCTTGAGTTTCTATTTGCAATTTGAAGCGCCACTCGAAATACCCTTTCTCGGGAAGATTTTTGTTAACTTAAAAAAAAAATGAATAAATAGAAATAAAAATATTCCGAATTAAATTTTATTTTAATAAAATTTAAAAGCAAATTAAGAGTTTACTGATATTAGAGACAGAGATTCGATATCTGTTCTGGCATAAAACATACTCAAGAAAACTTCAGATTAATTATTTTAATATTTTTGGAATTTTCGGCACTGTTCAGCTATGTTGTAGCTTCTTCCAGCTTCCATAGTTGTTTCAGTAAATAAGCAAGATGAACTCTTTACAAACTTAATCATATCTTAGATTTTTTCCACTTTCAATATTGCCAACGCTCATAAAAGTTATCCAGCAATTCGAAAGACCCTTTGCTTAGGGTATTTCAGGTTAAGCTGCAGCCGAAGTTATTGCAGCGGACAGCGGATGCTTGGATGCTTGTCAGATGCTGATATCAGTCGAAGGCGGTGGCGGCGTCGGCGTCGGCGGCGGCGGCGGCGGCGACGGCAGCAATGGCGGCAGCAACGGCGTTGGCAGACGCAAAATGTTAATCTCCATAAAATGAAAACAATGCGCCGGCGCGACGACCGATCAGCATCGAGGGCCACAGAGCCAGCTAACCCCCACCAATCCAGCAGCACGCCCCGCTACAGTGGCAATTCGAATACGCGACCAGCGCTTTGGCCATGCTTCGTGAAGCGCGCTTTTTTCGTTGTTGCTTTTTTTTTTTTTTGCGCAATAAGTGTGCCAGCAGCAGCAGCAGCAGCAGCAACCGGTCAGCCCCTCTCACATTATAATTTATGCAGCCGCAGCTCAAGGATCTACCTCGCATCTGCCGCGCCTTCCCGCTCGGCTCACAGTCGGCGTGCGTTTAGGTAATCGTCGGGCATGATCTCCAGCTCCATCTCCATCTCCGACTCCGACTCCGACTCCAACTCTGCTCCTATCGTGACAAGCTGCCCGCTGTGACGATGCGGCATTGGGATGCTGTGTGGCTGCTTGGCTTGGCTGGCTGAGAAGATCTTTGGGGCAACGCCACCCCAGCGTTGAGCAGTGTAAATTACAGCTCTGCCGTTGGCGCAACAAACGCCTGACTGGGCATGTTTGTTGCCACAACTGGTTGCAGTTGCCGCCACTGCCCTCTGGCTCTGCCTCAGCTGCTGCTGCTGCTGCCTGTCGGTTTTCATTCAGTAAGTTCAATAGTGCATGCAATGCTGCGCAATGGCCAACGCGACTCGAGTTCTTCTTCTCTTGTTCTTCTTTTTATACCCTGAACCCATTGAAAATGGGAATTCAGGGTATAATGGTTTTGTGAAAATGTATGTAACAGGCAGAAGGAGACATCGCAGACCCCATAAAGTATATATATTCTTGATCAGCATAAAAAAATAAGTTGAATGAGCCCTGTCCGTCTGTCCGTCCGTCCGTCCGTCCGTCCGTCCGTCCGTCCGTCCGTCCGTATGAACGTCGAGATTTCGGAAACTACAAGAGCTAGAGAGCTGAAATTTCACATGAACACTCATATGTTAGCTACGCAGTACGAGTTTATTTTGTTTTTTCGATAACTCATCCCATTTCCAAATTATCGATAAAAAATCGAAAATTCGTTTCAATTTTTTAGGTTTTTTGAGCATAGCTTCTACACCGTTTTAGCTAAAGACTTCAAATTTGCATATTTAGATAGATATTATGAATACGCAGATTATGTTATTTTCAGATTTTGGATGCCACGCCGCCTTCGCCCCCAATTTGCAAAAAACGCATTTCAAATACTAGAGACTTGAAATTTGGCACATAGATACATTTAGATATTCTTAATCTACTCTGAAAATTTCATCAAGATCATGCATCTAGAAATGGAGTTATAAGCGTTCAAAGTATAGCCCAACCCACCCCCAAGCCACGGCAGCAACTGCGCGGTTAGCAGAGCTCGCGCTCATGCGATCGTAAAGAAGAAGAGTATCACTTTTTTTGCAGGGTTCAGGGGATCTCGTAGTCGAGCCGTCTCGACTAGAGCCTTCTTACTTGTTTGTTATTCCCATTCTCGTTCCCAATGCCCAATTCCTTTTTTTAGCCATTTATGATCGATGCCACAGTCGATTTCGTTGGCCTGGCTTTGGCGATTGTCGCTGCAGCAGCTTCTCCCTTTGCACGCGATTCCCTTGTCGCTCCTTGATGCCCTTTCAGAAATTTGGAGTGCTGCGAAAGGGTCTAACGATTATCTATGTTGCTATATGCAATATATTTATATATTTTTTATACCCTGAGCCCATTGAAAATGGGAAATCAGGGTATAATGGTTTTGTTAAAAGTATGTAACAGGCAGAAGGAGGCGTGGCAGACCCCATAAAGTATATATATTCTTGATCAGGGTGACGAGAAAAGTTGATATAGCCATGTCCGTCTGTCTGTCCGTCCGTCTGTCCATCTGTCCGTCTGTCCGTCTGTCCGTCTGTCCGTATGTTTGAACGCGTCGATTTCCGAAGATACAAAAGCTAGAGAGTTCATTCTTTTTGTGTTAGGTTCGTATATTGCACGCGCAGTACGAGTTTGTTTCAGAAATTCGATAACTTGTATATTTGGAAAGTTATCGATAAACGAATTTATCGGGAACCAGTTTTAAAATTCTAGCTAATTCATCTTTAGAGTTAGAGTCTCCAAGTCTTCTGCATATATATAGATACTAATTTAATACAATTTCGGTTTTTGTTAGATTTTGGATTCCGGTCCCCAATTAGCCCCATCACCCCCAAATGTGTAAAAAATGCATTTCAAATACTAGAGACATACAGTTTGGTTTGGCATATAGATATGAATATCATAATCTTAATCTGAACATATCAATATGATTGTCCATCTAGAAACAGAATTATTAGTCCATAAAGTTTTCTATTCAAAACCCATGTGGCGCAGCAAGCAAGGCAGCGATACAGCAAGACGCATTGCGGGCGCACATACATACATACATACATACATAGGTACATAGGTATGTATGTATGTATGTATATGTATGCAAGCGTAGATCAGCGTGTGGCTGCAATCATACATACATATGTACATATTTGTGCATGTAAAGCTAATTGTAAAAGAGTTATGATTTCTAAAAAAACCTAAAATGTTAAATAGAATATGTAGATCATATGCTGAACTCTCATTACATTCCATTATATATTTAAAAAATTTTAAAACAATTAAAATAACAATGGAAATGCAAGCAACGTTGAGCAATGCAAATCAATTTTCGTATGCGTGTGCACATATGTATGTATGTATGTATGTAACACACAAAAAGTCTTGGGCTGTTTTCTATGTTGCTATGCGTGTATATTCTAAGAATCACAATTGTTTTTGAATTCCGTTAGAATTGTCTTTGAATTGTATTTGTATTTTCAGCCACTGCTTTAGTGTTTCTTTCGTATATGGCGAATTTCATTCGTTTTCGCTACTCTGCCGTTTAAATGAGCTGTGGTGCAGATGGCTAGACAGATGCAACGAATGTTAGGGTGTCGGAGGTTCTAGCCTCGCCTAAGCCCTTCATAATTTATTATTTTTATTTTTATTTTTTTTATTATTTCTTTCTTTTTTATTATTATTTATTCTTTTCTATTTGATTTTCGAAGATACAAGAGCAACTGCGCGGTTAGCAGAGCGCGTACTTATACGTGCGTAAAGAAGAAGAGTATCACTTTTTTGCAGGGTTCAGGGTATCTCGTAGTCGAGCCGTCTCGACTAGAGCCTTCTTACTTGTTTATTATTATATTTTTTATTTTATTATTTATTTTATTTATATTTATATTTTCTGTTCAGATTATGTTTCTTAGTACATAATATACAATATATTGTAAAAGATTGAGAAAATTAAGTAAGAAATTTCATAGAAATTTAAAGAAAATTGTTTTTTTTTATTTTTTAATTTTCACATATTTTTTCAAATATATATTTTCTAAAATTAATTTATACTCTTATTAAAATATAATCTTTTTTTTTTTATAAATGGGCAAACATTTATATATGCATTATTTTTATTTATTATTTTTTATTTAAAATTAAAATAAAATGCTATTTGAATTTGTATTTATTTATTAATTAATTTCAACATATTTTCAAAAATTTATTCTTAAAATAAAAATATTTTTTTTTAGCATATTTTTTAAGTCTTGAGTAATTAAACAACATTCTTACGTATTCATAATTAATTCATACAAAAATATATATTTTTTTACAGATTTTTAAAATCTCCAGTAATTAATAACATAACGTACGTATTTATAATTCAGTTATACTCGCCTTAAAATATAAATATATTTTTAAACAGATTTTCAAGACTCTTAAATACGTATTTATATTATATATACAAACCTTAAAATGTATACAACTAATTTTAAATAAATATAAATAATTAAATATTCTGTTTATAACTCATATTATGTTTGTCATCGAAAGAACTTGCTTGCTTCAAGTCCCGTCCTCTTTAATCTCTCTTTGACTTAGCTACTGCGCGAATGCCTCTTTGCTGATACCCTAACTATATTTAGCTTAACTGTTTTCTTGTTTTCTTCTTCCTCTTCTTCATGTTGTTTTTTTTTGCATCATTTTATATGCTCAACACCTTTAGCTGTCTACGCTTCGACTGCACTCTCAGGGTCTGGGTCTGGGCCTGGGTCTGGAGCTGTGTCTCGAGTCTCGCGTCTCTTCAGTGCAGAGTCTGAGTCAAAGTCTGGTCACGATTTGTGAAGACTCGTAAAACATTTTTAGCACCTCAACGATCTATATACGTACATGAATGCACCACAATTTCATCGCGTTGTTGTTGCTTAAGCTCTTTTTTTTTAATGGCATTTTTGCATTTTTGCTGTGGCTACCAAAACACGACGCCCACTCGAACGCCGTCCTGGCTCTCTGTGTGGGAAAAAGTCTCTGTCGATTGTTGATTCGTGGCGCAAAGCGAACAAAAAAAAAAAAAAACATCCTGTCATTAGGCAAAATATTTATGTAGATTAACGCAACGCAGACGAATCGCCAGCTGCGTATCTAACGGTGCATTTGCTACAAATTTGTTGGACTCCCTCAATTAGGAGACCCAAAAGCGATTAAAAATTTGTATGCGCAGCGCCCTCTGGCGTTCGTTGGCGGCAATGCGAAAGCATGCGAGCCACGCAAATAAAATTCCCGGAAATTGGCAAGGATTTGAAAGACTCGAGTTGTTGTTGTTGCGTGTCGTAAAAACTCTTTGCGAATCGGACAGCAGCAGCAGAGGCAGCGACAGAGGCAGCGGCAGCGGCAGAGACTCTCGACAGCAACAGCAGCAGCAGCTCTGCATCAAGGACATGCGGCACATTAGCGAGCCGCTCATAAAGCCAAAACCCCGATAGACAGCCAAAGCAGTCAGCTAATCCGTGGAAACCCTAAACTCTACCCTATGCCGAAAAACCTCTTTCGGCGCGAGTCTAACGCGTAGGTAAAAGAACTCTTTCCTCCGTTTACTCCTTCGTGCCGGCAGGTAGAGTTAGACAAAGCCAGAGCTATGCAGAGTGTGAGAGAGAAAGCTAGCGAAAGAGAGAGGGTGAGCTGAGGAGTTGACGTTTGCACGCCAATTGATTTGGCATTGAGGCGTAGAGCGTAAATAACCCTAAATAAAACCATAAAATCCTTCTGCATGTTGCGCTTTTGTTTGGGCCCATCAAACCCATCTTCACCTTGAGTGTGCCTAGGCCCGGATCTTTGCCATTTTTTAGATACGTCGATTTTGTGTGTGCGCGTTTTTTTTTTTTAAGCGAACTCGTAAATGCTATTTCGTTTTTTATGCAATTTGTTGTCAACAAAATGTTGGAATTCGCAAAAGAATTGGCGAACTGCGACTTTTTACGTGGAAGTGCGTTCGTTTTTTACGCAACTAGACGCAACGGCTGTAAAGAAAACGATGATTTTTTATGAGCCGAAAGTTGACTTTTTTAGTGGAAATGATGAGGCGAGAGAAAAACAACAGAGAAAGGGAAACAAACTCTAGGAAGGCGAGAGAGAAAGAGCTGAAGCAAAGGCGAACCGAGCTGAGTCTCTCTGACTAGCAGAGCTCATAGGAAACTTCTAGCTTCTCAGGTTCAACGGGTTAAGCAGAGGGGCGTGCGTTGGTCTAACCCTACAGCAGCCGAAGCCTTTACCTCGGTAGTGCCTTAAACCTTTGTCGCTTACCTGTTCGGACGTTCATAATCCTTTTATGGCAAATAAACAAACATCGTCACGCAGGACGGCAGAGATCGAGTGAGAGAATCCTTTGGCCAAAAACCCTTGACTAGGTAAAAAGCAGCTCGCTCAAAGGGTGCAATAAACAGAAGAGTTGTTCCTTGATGAACTGGCTGCGGCTGTGGTGTTGGACGGGTTGTGCGTCCTTTGCACACGCGTTCCTTCCCATTGTTGCACGTTCAGTTTTATGGGTGTGTGGTTTTAGCCCTTTGATGTGCATGATCATCCTGTTAATAGAAACCAGGCAACGGTACCTGTATGCCACTGCCACTGCCACAGCCACAGCCACTGCAATTGCCACTGTGCCACGCACACTTAATCCTTTCGCCAAACCCTTTCGTCCGATGATCAGAGCGTGTCCAAACCGATTTAATTAACGCGGTTTTCGAAACTAAGCTCCGTATCATCGTAGCTTCGCCTAAATCCCAAGTCCTAAACGCCCATTAGCTACTGTTCCAGCCAAGCCGAATATTCCGCACATCCCTGCCAAAGGGTTGGACTGACTTTTCCTGTGAAAGGATTTGCATATTTGACTTGCATGGAAATTTTCTTGAATATTTACCAAACAGCCAGGCAGTTGACTTTATAAGACCTGACTTTTGATGCAAAGTCGAAAAGTCAAGTTATGCTGCGACTATTCAAAACGGCAGACTGATCTGCTATATGAGGGGATCCTGAAAGGATGAGCCCATAGATGTTCATGTTGGTAGATACTGCAAGTTTGAATGTGCAATTACAAAGGAATTTTGGATAGAATTAAGTTTAAAATGTTTCGGCCTAGATAAAAACTCGAGCATTAAGTTCAGTTGCCGGGAAAAACATCTCTTTAAACTCCCAGCATTTTATTAGTCTCCATTTTTTTCAGTTCCTAAGAATTCCTTATGAAAAAAGCCCGGACTTAAATTTTAATAAATATAATTCCCAACTTTCTTGATTTATCTTGTTTTATTTTGCTTATTTCTTAGGCACCCCTAGACCGGCTTTAATAATGATAATTCACAACTCTTGAGTTAGCCGATCATGCCTAAAAATATATTTGTTATTCGTGATCAAATTAACGGAACACTTTGCGTGCCTTTGTATAACTGTATATCGAGCAAACCCCTCACCGGTCACCTCTCACCCCCTCGCCAACCCCATACCCATTCCATTCGCAGCTCACTTTTCCGCATCACGCGATCTGCCTTTGCCCTTATATAGTCGATACCCCACCCCAGAAAAATAACAACAAAATATATACCAAAAATAAAAACAAACCGTTTGTTGTGAGCTTTTTACCTGTAGCTAAAATTAGAACGTCTACCGTTGTTTATTTTCTCGATATTCTTCTTTCTGTTTTTTTGCTGACGCTGCTGCCGCAAATACAAAAAACAAGCAGACACCTAACCCCCACCCCCTCTCTCAATCGCCTTCTCACACAGTATTGAACTCTGTGCGACGTCAGCGGCGCCGTTGGCTGCGGCTACGGCCCGTTGGCCCAAAATGCGTCGTTACGTTAATGAGTAATAAAATACTTGCACAACAAAAACATCAACAGCGGCAATTGGGCAAAGATTTGTGTCTCTGCTGCTGCATTGCCAAAAAATAGCAGAGCGCCATTAAGTGCATGGCAACTAAGAGCAAAGGCAAACAGCAAAAGTATCAACAACAACAACAATGGCGGCGCAAAATAATAGTGCAGTGCATTTAGCGCATTCACGCGCTTTGGCTATTTTTATGGCATTTTAATCGCGAGAAATGTTGTGCAAGTGTATTTAGCATGGCGGGTGGCCATGAAGGCTGCTCATCACTCTCTCTCTCTCTCTATCTCTAAGAGTAGCGCAGCAGATCTAAGCGTACGGTCGCTTACGCGCTCTCTCTCTTGGCCTCTCTCATTCTGTTATTTTTAGTTACATGGGGCTGCTGCTGCTGCGCTGTTGCCAGCAGGGCAGCGTCTGGCGCGTGGGCGTCGCTGCCAGCGTAGCTTTCGTTGCTGTAGCTCGTTGTTGTAACGCCGCCAGTGCCGCTGGCGCTCTGTACCGCTGCTCCCGCTGGGCCGCTATGTTTAAATTTAGACGCAATTAGCAATGCGCACATTTTTGCGTGCGTATCTGTGTCTGTGTGTGATTGAGTGTATCTGTGGACTATAAATTTTTGCCACAGTTTATTTTAGACGCTGCATGCGATCAGGCGCGCCAAACAACTGTATTTGTTTGTGTATGGGTGTATATCTGCGTGTGTGCCCACATCCTACACCTTTAGCTGCCAGTTGCTGTTTTTGGCCAGAAGCAGCGTCAGCAGCAACGGCAGCCACATGATGTAAACGCTGCCCGAGTGCAATTAAATTGGCATGCACAAGTGCCGCCAGCAACGCTGCCAGCAACGACGCCAACCGCGGGCGGCAGCCTTTTGATCGGCTGCCAAATTGTAATTGGAACGCGAAGGTGTTGCTCGACTGGCGGACTCTGGCCGGGGGTCTGCTCGACGTGGCAACCTTCTAAACACCAGCCATAAAACGTATAAAACTCGTGACTTATACTACACGCACGCACACACGCAGAAAATTGACCCACATAGCCAAATGCATAAACAATGCAATAACTGACAACATTTTATAAGAGCTTTGAATACGCATGCAAATGGAAAGCTGCCATTGGACAATTATTCAATGTGCTCTCAGCAACTACTTCCAGTAGAGCTGGAAGCTTTTGCAAGCTCAGCTTGGAAGAATATTATTACACGCTAGAGGCTAAACGCTCCGTTGCTCGCTCTTACTTTCGCTCTCGTTTGCGTATGCGTATGTGTGTGCATGTAGATGTTCTGTTTCTGTTATTATTATTGCTCATTGCTTTTACATTATTTTGCACACTCACACACGTGCATATATTTAAGAGCGAGACGGAGAATGACTATTTGCTTAGAGGCCTGCTGTGATTGAAGCGCCAACCTTCGAGAAAACTGATAAGTCCAAACGTGAAAGTCCGCCCTGCACGTAGGCGCCATAAAATGAATCTAAGCATTGCCCGACGCACGTGTAACGTGCTCATCAGCCTTGCCGATTGATTTAACACAGTCAGATACACACACACATATTCATACGCATGCGCGCTAGTGTAAGTGACCTTCCCTAGCATAATTAAGGCGAATGGAGAGGGTTACAGTTACATAGCCAAACAAAAGAATCTACTACAAATAATTTGGAACATTTACATATGTATTTGTGCGTGCGATTGGTTAGATAGTGGGTGACGCAGGTGTTGCGCTGTCGCCCGCTTCCGCTTGGCGTGCGCACAGCACCAACAGCGTGAGCAACCTTGTGATCTTGTTTACTGTTTAGCGACCCCACTGATCACGACATCATAACACATACACACACAACAACAATTCATTCAATCGCCACACACATCCACATACACACCTGTCCGCACTGGGGTGGCGTCATATCAACATTAAGTCTCTGGGTGAGCTGCTGCCGCTTGCTATTTTCACCTTCTATGGGACGGCAACGACGACGTCGACGCGTCGTCGCGTTGGCCGCATGAATCAGCACGTCGAACGCTCACGTTGTCGCTCTCGCTCTCACTATCGGTTATCTGTATCTAACACTCTCGCGCATATTGTGAATCCCGCTCGCACGCTCACTGGGGGTTTTGATATTTCCAAAAAGGAAGAAATGCCCAACTTGCAGTGCTTTTTTCTTGCTCGCTCAGAGAGGGGGGCGTATGAGTAACTGTGCCCTGCTCTCTTGCAAAGGCCGCGGCTTAGGTAAACTGACGGCAGCAGCAGAAGCAACAACAATAATAACAACAACAATGACTGCGCACACACAGGTAGAGCCAACATCGTTGCTACCTACACATGCGCACACAAATGTATGCAGTCGCACACATGCTGTATGCATGTTTGAGTGTGTGTGTGTGTGTAAATATGCCGCCGACTGGTCGTGTGGCTCGCGCTGCCCGCGCCTCGCTGCGGCGATTTCGATTTAGCCAACGAACCTGTCGATCAATCGTCAGTCGTCTGCTGTAAGCCTAGCGATAAGGTGGTGGTCGCCAGCAAAAACGCACACACGCAAAAGTACATATATACGAGCAATCGCACACACACTCACTCACACTTTGCCGATTCGCCATCGTGACGATCGTCGCTCGCTCGCTTCGTTCGTACTTCGAGATACGTTTAATCGGGCTGCATTCAGAACCAGACAGCCATTCGCTTGCCGTAACTCGTAGCGTGCGGTTGCCTCTCCCTAACAAATCGGAAGAGTACAAATATAAAGAAAAGAAGAAGCACTCTCTAAGCAAAGACTATAACGTATTGTACGTAGTTTCGTCGTTGCGCGAAAGAAAAGTGAAAAGTGATCTTGAAACAGAAAACTGAATATTAAACAAATCAAAGAACTGCATTACAACAAACAAATCAAAGCAGAGCAACAGACTCAAACCAAATCAAGTGCGCAGCAAATTTCTGCATTTGCCGCCAGTGAAAAAACAGAAGAAACAAATAACAAAATCAAACTGTGTCTTAAACTGCATAAACAATATATAGCCGATATCGAGATGGTTACCGGCGTAACAACAAACATGAGCCCCAATTTAGTGGGCGCGGCTGTAGTGCCCACGCAGCTGAAGGAGACGCCCATCAAAAGTGACCGTAGGGTAAGTGTCAAAGAAAAGTACCGTTGCATTGGAAAGACTTGGATTAAAAGTGTGAGCGAGCGAACTAGAGATGCGCGTGCTAAAAAGCTGTCTTTAGCTTTTTTCGGCATATGAAATTAGGTTGAACTATTTTTGCATACGATTAGGGTGATGCGCCAGCTAAAACGAGTGCTGATTCGCTTTAGCTTTTAATTTCGAATGAATATTTATTTATTCAGCTTCGTATTTGGGCATATTTCTTTGGAAATTTATAAATGTTTACACGTTAAGCATTTTTTCGTTGCTTGTGTAAATTTTTAAATCACATACAAGTTAGCTGTTGTCTCCCACTTTGTACACAGAGACACACACGCACTGAGCGTGTGTCCCACACAGAGTTTGCCAATTCTGCTGCCCAAATGCATTTCCTTTTTGGCCACATTTCGTCGTCGTCGTCGGCTCCCACATGCCAACAACTGTAACCATATAGAAAAAAAACAGTTTTTTATCAAGAGTGAAAAAAATAAGCCGTCGGCTCGCCAACACAAAGCGGCGTCTGGCGTTGGCGGCATTTACGTTTGGGCTTCATTCATGGAGACAGACAGCGGACGCTCGAACGGACGGACGGCCAGCTGGCCGGTCCATTCATGAGTGCCACCCAAAATTGGTTGCGGCTGCCCACTTGAGCGGCTTCCATTTGGCGCGTGGTCGCTGCAATTGTCGCTCATCAGCTACTTTTGGCTGTTTAAAAGCTGCTCGCCCTATGACTGTGCTTTTGGCCGTTTTTGGCTTTTGGCCCGCTGACTTCATACAGTGCGGGCGTTGAGCTGAGCCAAATTTGGCCAGCACCAAAAATAATTTCATTCTGTTTGTATTTCTGATTTTTTTTTTTTTTTTCACTCTTGCAAAAAATAAAAACAACTTTTTTTTTCTTTTTCTTTTGCGTCTTCGAATTTCCCACGACGACCTTGTTGTTGTTGTTGTTGCTGTTGCTAGAAATACCTGCGTATTGGTTATTTATTTTTGGCCGCATCGGCTCGTTGCTTATCGTAATTTATAACCGCAAGAAACTATTTTTGGCCAGCACTTGCGAGTGCAACAGATAGATATTTATGTATATAATATATATTGTATATACGTATATTATATATATATAAATAGAGCACGCGCCGTGCTTCTGTGTTTTGGCCCCCAGCCAGAATCGACTCGACTCAATGTTGATGACACTGCTGAGAGTCCCCGTGTCCAATTAAAGCCACACGCAGTTGATTTTATTTTTGTTGTTGTCAAACGCTGCATGAGGTCAAAGAGTGTCCACAAAAAAATAAAAATTGTTTGTCTCGTGCTTCGCAACTCGTGACTAATCTGAATTCTCTCTCTTTCTTTCTTGCAGTCGAACAAGCCGATTATGGAAAAACGTCGTCGTGCACGCATCAACAATTGCCTCAACGAGCTGAAGACTCTAATCCTGGATGCCACCAAAAAAGACGTAAGTATCTCAGAAAGAGACTTTAAAATATCCCCTATATCTCTATAGATCATCTATATATTTTCCATCTAGCCTGCATCACTGCTATCAAAGCCACAACTAATCAAAATCATTTTTGCTCCTCTCTCTTCTTGCAGCCTGCGCGTCATTCCAAACTGGAAAAGGCCGACATATTGGAGAAGACAGTGAAGCATCTGCAGGAGCTGCAGCGCCAACAGGCAGCCATGCAACAGGCCGCCGATCCAAAGATCATTAACAAATTCAAGGCCGGCTTTGCCGACTGTGCGAATGAGGTGAGCCGCTTCCCCGGTCTGGATGCGGCACAGCGTCGTCGTCTGCTGCAGCATCTGAGCAACTGCATCAATGGCGTCAAGAGCGAACTGCACCATCAGCAGCGTCAGCAGGCAGCTGCCCAGGCACAATCGTTGCACGCCCAGGTCGTCTTGCCCTCGCCGCCCAGCTCACCCGAACAGGAGCCCGCAACGGCAACAAACGGCAGCAGCGGCAACAATTTGGTGCCAGCTGCAGCGCCCTATCTCTTTGGCCAGATTCAGCACAATGCTAATGGCTACTTTCTGCCCAATGGCATGCAGGTGATACCCACCAAGCTGCCCAACGGCAGCATTGCCCTGGTGCTGCCCCAGAGCTTGCCACAGCAGCAGCAGCAGCAGTTGCTGCAACAGCAACAGCAGCAGCAGCAACAGCAACAACTAGCTGCAGCAGCTGCTGCCGCTGCCGCCGCCGCCGCCCAACAGCAACAGCTGCAGCAACAGCAGCATCATCATCATCAACTGGTGTCCATGCCACAGCGAACGGCCAGCACTGGCTCAGCCAGCTCTCACTCCTCGGCGGGCTACGAGTCGGCGCCGAGCAGCAGCAGCAGCCACGGTAGCTATGCACCGCCCAGTCCCGCCAACTCGGTCTATGAGCCCATGGATGTGAAGCCCTCCGTCATCCAGCGCGTGCCCAGCTCCAATCTGGTCGAGCAACAGCCCCTGTCGCTGGTCATCAAGAAGCAAATCAAGGTGGAGGAGGAGCAGCCCTGGCGGCCCTGGTAAACAGATGCAAAGAGAACTTGAAGAACTCAAGAAATGAGCCAGGCGCTCGCATTGCAACTGCTCCCAAAACAACAAAATTCAACAAAAAAAGAAAAAAATGCAAACCGCTTTTAAAGACTGATGGGCGTCGCACACACACACGCACACACACACACATATACACATACAAACTCACGCACACATAAACATTTCATCACATTTCGCCAGGATAACGCAAATGTAGCGATCGAAGTGTTGCGAGCTAGCGAAACTCCTAATTAGCTCAACATTTCACTTGGCCATTTCTCTAAAGGAGAAATGCTCAGCGAGATGAAGAGCATTCATACACACACACACACACACACATACACATTGTTATAATTTATTTATTATTATTATATATTATTATTATTATTGTGAATTCATTTCTCAAAATGGTATTTTGCATATCGCCAAACTACCTCAATCCAAGTACTTGGTGTTAAAATTGCCTCATGAATCATGTATTAGAATATTATTTTAAAGTTTCACAAACACACACACACACATACGGATATATATATATATGTCAACAGCAATGAAATCTTCAAAGTCTTCCACACAAACAGTCCAAGTTTGTTTGACAAAAAAAGAAAATAATAAATAAAATAAAACTTAACATAACTCTAATGCATAATAATAATAATAATATAATACCTAATATCTCTCCATTTAAATATAGTCTCACCTCTATACGTATATATACATATATCTATCTATATCTATTGTAAGCTATGTGTATAGCAAACTATTTGTAAGACCACGTGATATAGTGAACATAATGAGAAATCTAAGAGAAAAAGAATTTTTAAAGAAAAAAAAAACCAACAGCAAAAAAAAAAAAAAAAAAAGTTGAGCTAAAAAAAAAACAGCTACTAAAAAAGAATAAAATTTATGAAAAAACTTTACTAAAAAATTAAACACAAAAAGTATTATTATTTCTTTATTGTTGTGGGGCATTGAAAAGGTCTACGGGATATTTCTATAACTGGTGAAAGGCGAAACGAGGCGAATATAAAGTAAATAAAGGGAGGCAGAGAGAGAAAGGGAGGCAGAGCGAGAGAGAGCATGCTTAGTGGTAGAGCTTAATGCTAAAATTTCAAAATATTTTGCTATATAATCCGGGAAAGCATGTGATCTATATACATATGTATTTCCATATAATGTATATGTATATAATAAATAAATATATTTGCTTCACATACAAAATAAATGCGAAATACTTTTGAAACCTGAGGATATGTTTACTGAAGTCTCAAGAATTTTCAAAAAAATATCTCCTCGTCTTCTGCTTCTTCATTTAGCAAACGATTCAGCAGAAAATTGTTATCACAGAGTCATGTGAAGCGAAAGAATTGTGGAATGTAAACCGAGAAACTGTTGGAGGGTATATAAGCGTAGTTCCCCAATCTAACAGAGAGTAAAGTTTGCTTAAGAATCTAATGAACAGATTTACTAATAAGCTAATCTCTGATTGGACTCTGATTGCTTACATATGCAGTTGTCTCTACGATAATACGAAATACATTCTAGATGTTTTCTAAGCTTGTTTCAGCTCATTCTAGATTTTTATTTTCATGACTAAGTCACAGAGTTTCAACATGATATAATATGCAGTGTCATATCTACGTCACGATGCCAAAGCTGCTGATGAGTTTATAATGAATTCTATATTCATTAGATTCTAGATTGGACTATTTATAAATTCTACTTCATGAAAATCAACTTTTTTGCTGCAGTTCTAGAAGCATAAGAAAAAAACCTTACACTAACTATATAATTAGATAGACTACTTCAGATATAATTAAATACACAGATCTGCTCGAATCACTTTTATCAAAGTTGTTCTCATGAGACACATAAACTGTGACGCTGTAAGACAATCAGGGACAGAAACCCCGTAACATTCCATAGTCAAGTACAATGTGCAATAAACTTGGTAACTGGAATTATAGGGGACGTAGCTGGCGAGTGGACTTTCAGTTGTTGAAATACACAATTGTAATCTCTGGCTAATACCCTGCAATAAGACTTGGACGTAAAAGTTTCCGCAAAGTCTGCTGCAACAAAATACCTTCTTGAATAGTGCCAAGTCATGCTGATAATATGAGACGAATTATGTGAGATATATAAATAGAGTAGATGTGTGGAGTGAGTCTATTGAGAAAGGGATTGCTGGGCTAGCAGATACCCTGCTGCTGCATATGAATTGAACAGCATTCAGAACAGAGCTGGACTTGACTCGACTATTGTTGATCAATGGTAAATAATTACTATGACCATACCTAGCTCTGCTTCTTATAAAGTGCTAGGAATTCTTAAAGAGAGCTAACTGCTAGATCAGTATATCATATCATCTATATCATATAGTTAGTTTTATATGCAACTAAACTAATTAAAGCTTGACGATCGGAGCAGATAAGAGAGTTACTGATGATCAATATATATATAATTTCCTGCTGCCTGTTACATACTCTTCAGCAAGCACATAATACCACATTTATCTATTTTCGTCGTGAGCTGGTTTGATAAAAAGGAATTTGGTCTTCTTTCTACATGACTCAAATGCACAGGGAAAATAAACAAGCGCCAAGGTTAAAGCTAAATGCAATGCACACACATGTATACATACATACATACATACATATGTATTCACATACAATTGTTTACAAATTCAGATATTCAGATCGTGCTGAAAAACGCGTCGCCGGGTCTGAGATATGCATTCAGCGTTGAGCGTTGAGCTCATAAAAAATTGGCGCGCGAATCGAGTTGATTAAATTCGATATTTAATTTAGGGAGCTAAGAAGTTCTCTTTGTTTCAAGCACTATGTTAATCTCTTATTTTATTGATATATATTATTTGATTGCAAAACATTTTCTGTTGTCCAGAGCTGCAATGGCTCAAGTTCATGTCATGAATTACTCATGCGAAGAGTTCCTAAAAGTGCGTCAGACTTGATAGCACTTATAAATCATACAGTGCACACTTATCCCCATATATTCATATATGTTCTATAAGTAGTTCAAACAGAAGAGACCTACGCATAATGCGCAGAAACTTGATAAAAATCACACCAAAATCCGCAAAACATGAGACATCAAGTCTAAAGTGTGATTCATTAATTATGTTACATAAACCATTGTTATTAATAATAATGGCAATTCATTGTGATTGATCAGTATAACGGGAATTGGTGTAATTTGCTAATGAGAGACAAGAGAGAGAGAGAGAGAGAGAGAGAGAGAGAGAGAGATAGATAGATAGAGAGAGAGAGGGAGAGCACTCATAAAGTCCCATGTATTGTCAATTCCAATAAGAAAAGTATTAGGAATTGACCAACTTGAGAACAATGTAAGTATATATTGGCCAAATCTTAATTTTCTATAGCATTTAATATAGCTAAAAGTCGAAAGCACAATGTCAAGGAAGATTCTTATCAGGCAGCTAAAAATGCTTTTCTTCAGCCTTAAAGCAATGTATTAGAGCTAAGCCATCGATATGCGCAGAAATGCATGCCAGCCGCAAATCCAATAAGAATGAATGAGTATAAAAACAGAATATAAATACATTTTAAAGCTACTTCTATAACTATTTAAAATGTTGTCACTTTGTTACAATTAACAAAGTTTACAAGTCGTTGCCAATAAGAATGCTCCAATTGGAATAGAATGTCCTCTATGATGAGTAATACTTAAAGCATAATTTCAATTTAGTTTTACTTCGTTAGTGCTGGCATGTGGCTCTTATTATGCTAGACTATGTCTATTATGTTATATGTGTTCTATATATGTATCCATATATCTAAAAACTGATAACAATCAACACCAAATATATGTACATTCGCCTGCCTAACTGCGTCGCATTTTTTCACAAATTCCAATTGGACATTTTGCGCGTGACGAAAAACGTGATATCAGCTCGTTGCATTAATATTAATAAATATATTTTTAAACCTTTTTTTTTGTGAAGTTTCCCAAAATAAAATTACTATATTTAAAAGCTAATATACGGCTATAATATGCGCTGCAGCTGCATTTTTTTTTTGTGGATGCGTTGAAACAGAACGCAAACAAAATATTAAAAAAAAAAAAAACAAACATTAAAAATGAGTTTAAGAAACAGTAAAAAATTTTATAAAAAAAAACTAATTGAAATACAATGCAAAATTCATAAAGATACATATATGTATATATATCATGTATATATGTCAGAGTACCGTTGATATTTGCACTGGTATCACAGCTCTTCCAGTGAAAAAAGTTAAAAAAAAAACAACAAAAAATTAAATAAATAAAAAATAAAAGCTCAGGTTGCTCCAATCGTGTGGCCATTGCTTTTGGCCAAGGGTCTTGCTATCCCACATTCTACACTCCCCACACTCCGCTCACTCCTACACGACCTACCCGACTTGCCTTCAGCGCCCGCTGCTCACGTGCCGCGCACAGGTGATATCTGTGCCCAAAAACAAACTAGGGAACTAACTGAACGGCTACTGCTATCAGCGCACTCTCCAGCGATAGGCTGTGCAAATACATACATATATATCTTCACAGTCTATGGCGCAGTCAAATGCTAGAAAAAGCAAAAACAAAACGAATATAGAAAACTTAAACTGGGTGAACAAATGGCTTAGGTTAGTGCTATAGAATCGAGCTAATCGAATGACCTTGTTAACGCCTCGAGTGCCACTTGAACTGCCCGACAGCAAGTTGAATGTCAAAGTCAGCCACAGCCCCGACTTTAACGCTATGCCAAGCACGTCTATATCTATATCTATATATACTATATATGCATGTATGTATGTGTGCAGGCCTTGGGTGCGGGCAGCTGCTGGCTTTTCGGGTTTGTTAATGTGTTTGAACCTAGTTAATTTTTTGTTTTTCGTTATTT
The DNA here is from genome assembly GCA_035045845.1 of Drosophila buzzatii. NCBI lineage: Eukaryota > Metazoa > Arthropoda > Insecta > Diptera > Drosophilidae > Drosophila > Drosophila buzzatii. The sequence goes on from JAWNOS010000505.1 coordinate 7,344,249, forward strand.
ATTTCGTATCTGGGTTTGTACAGCTTGAAACAGCATTTGACTGGAACCAGTAGAGCCATTTAGCTAGAACCCGTGAACTATTCACGCAATGCCTCTAAACGCAGCTCGGATTTCCTCTTTCATTCATATGCAAAAGCAGGCAACTTCAAGTATGAAAACTTATTTGAAGCACTGTACGAATATGAAATGCTCTGAAGGATATTCAAAGTATTCATATAGGATTCTTCTGATTGCACTTTGAGTTGTACGCATGATGAAGATCTAATGGTAAACATAATTTTCTATGGCTGATATAGAACGGTTCTTTGACTCGCATAATACTTATGATGGGACTTTGAATTATGGATATGGTATAAAATTTTTCCTATTGGATTTTAGTTATTTATAAAATATACATCTTTTGATTGAAAAATTGAAAATTAGTTAGATAATTATTGTGCGATTCGACTCTCACGCATCTCGTATTTCATCTCTAAATTTATAGCACCTTCAGCTAGTGTAGAGCGAAAATCAACAGTAAATGCCTCTAATCAAAAGTCAGAAAACGAGTTCAATAAACCAAAAAGCAAACAAGCCAAGTAATTGTTGTTGTGTTGTTGCTGTTATTATTGTTTATTTACTGGTTGCGGGTGTCAAGAGCAGTCAAACTTGGCTTTTGTTTTTATTTTGGCATCAAAAGTCATTAAACTTGGCTCGCATTTGACATTGCCAGCTGGAAGTGAATAGACAAACGGATCGACGTTGGCATATAGACAAAAATGTACGAATTTGGTCGATTAGCAAACGCAAAATAGACAAAAATATAAATATTGCTTGTTATTCGATAGTTCATTCAACTTGCAGTTGAGTTTTTTTTTTTTTCAAATTGGAAACAAATTTTGTTTCCTTATCAGTATTTTGGTGTGTTTGTTTTCCAAGGAATTGAGTTGGTCCAATCAAGTGAGTACTGCGTCTTGTGTTTCTATGAATGAAAACATTCGAAGCAATTCCAGTGAATGTCATGCGACGCCACGCCCTGCCCTGCACAGCGCCCGACACCGCCTTTCGTTGGGGTCATTTGGCAGAGCAAAACGTGACAAACTGCGTTGCCGGCATTCCAAAACTGAGCAAAGACCCTCAGCTCTCAGAGAGTACCTACATAAATATGTGTGTGTGCGTTGTTTATATGAAGTTTCAATTTCATTTGTGCGCAACTGGAACTAATTTTTTTGGCGGCACCAATTGGCAGAATCAGAAGCAGTGGCAGAACCAGACGACACGCTGACGGGCATCCCTGGTATGCAGACAATGGCGTGAAAATTGCAATTTGCACAACAGTCGTGTGTTTCACTTTAATTTTAACAGCCATGCTTTCAAAATGTTAATTCGTTTAATTTGCGCAGCATTTTACTTACAAATTAGTTAATTGCAGCTCAAATTGGCAAAAATGTGCAGCTAGGACAGTGCAGTGTGACCAGCTGTCAAGCGTTTGCCTAGGCCAAAACTTTTCAAATGCAACTCAAATTTGCGTCTTTTCATATGCACAGGACAGGCTTGTTCTTCCTTCATGCATGGACAGACAGGCTTGTTGCCTGTTAATTTCATCTGCAGAATTTGCAGGGTGACCAGCTCATCGATTTGCCGCAACAATCACAACAATACAACCTGTGCCGCTAATAGTATATTTTTGCCGCCAAATGGTATTGTGGCTCTTGAAAATTGAATTAAGTAATTTAATATATTTTTTGTGTTGTTCTGTAGCAAATATTGTCAATTTGTAGTGTTCAGCGTTATATTTAGCTAATGCGCTTATCAAAGTGCAATTGCAGCAAGTGCGCGAGATAAGAGAAATGTTAGTTTGCCGCACTGCGGCGCATTAAGTGCGCAGCTGATCAATTAGAAAAGAGACTAGAAAATATAGTGTAAAAATAGCTAAATGTAGCTGTTATCAGTGCTAACGATTTGGGCAATTCATCTGCAGAAAACTTTGGCTGGGGTAAGTGGAAAATTTTCCATGATCTACACCAAATCAATTAAGCGCTGTCAATGGATTGTATCAATACGTGTTTGCATGTGTGTATGTACACACATATGTACATGTATACATGCATATATGTATATGTTTGTCTATATAGTTAATTAGCACCCCTGGCTGCAACAGTTGTGCTGGCTCAGCTTAACTCCGGTCACGCCCACTCGGACTTGGCTTGTGCTTTCGGATACAGATACAGCTTCAGCTTCGGGTTCGGATTGGGATTCTCTTACGTAGTCTTCAATGCTGCAAAAACGGTCCATACTTTTGCAAATTGGTTCTGTTTCTGTTATTGTTTGTTATTGTTGACTTGGCACATTTTTGTGCCGTTTGTGATTTATTTGTGTTTGTAGGAACTGTGGGAATATTCCATAGCTGTTTACCCAGCAACTGATTGCTCCCCGTCAGCGCCCTTTGTCGCTATTTCCGAAATGTGTTAATGGATCAAACAGTTGCGATTTTATTTCACTTTGGGGGAGTGCAAATCTGTAAATTATTTTGGCAATCGACCCGTTGTGCCCCAAGCGTCTGCCCGCTTGTTTGTTAGGGCAACATCAACTGCTCGGCTCTAATCAGCGACAGCCGGCCCGTGTCAAGCCGTGCCGTGTGCGAGCGCCATCTCTTGGGCGGCGGGGGAAGCTCGCGCTTAAAGCCAAGCCAAGCCAATTTGGGTTTCCATGAACTGTGCTTTGTTGACTCTGGTTTTTAGAGCGTGCGAAAGGCCGGACCCGATCGCACTTCTTTTTGAACATATACCCAGCACAAGCTGATATCTAAATATATTTGTATAAACTCTTATACATATATAAATATACAATAAATATATAAAAAGTCGCATATGCCATATGACTAGGCTCGCGTTGCGTTAAAACGTGACTGGCTCAAACTTCGCAGTGCCTTTTTATATGTTTTGAATATATATAATTTTCACAATTTGCAGTTAGCGAGGAGTGTATCAAGGCTTTGTCAAAGCGTGTATTATAGAGTACAGTAAAGCCTGCCTAGTGGGGAATATATTATAGTATATATATAACTTTAAAAATTAACTTGTGTATCTCTTTCATTCTCCAATTTTCTTTTCATAATTCATTCATTGTATTGTTCGACGACAGTTCGATTTAGCTGGCCTTACGGTGTTAAGTGTTAATAGACTGTCTCAGCATTTGCAGTGTATTAAATTGTCATTAAGTATTTGATGATATTCCAGCATATTATTTATATATTATATAAAATCGGGCACGTGGTCTTTTTTGCTGCAATCAATTAAAAAATTTGCTTGCTCTTGGCAACAGGTGAGATACGTATGTGATACCCTGTAGCGATATAATAGAGCAGGCAGGCAAGCCGAAGCATGCGTAAACTTATCTATGATTTGTATAATTAAATTCATTATCTAACGAATTGCCTAATCTACAATAGTGATAGCGTCTACAGGGTATCTTTTAGTCTTTATCAGCTAGTTCAACAATTCTTTTCTGCTGTTTGGCAGTTTAATGTGCTCGCAAGCCCCCCTAGATCACCTTGTCATATCCAGTATGAGGGATTGAGTTCGTCATTTGACTTCATTTAAATTATAGCTACGAAAATTCCTATACTCTATAAAGAATTCTGTAAAATTTATGGGATTGACTAGGTCAACAGAGAAGATAGAATAGATTGAAAAATATAGTGACAAAAACTAGAAGAAATAAATAAGAATGAAATGCTATAAATAACAATAGACAATACTTGCAGTAGGGTAGATGCGTGAGATGATAAAAATCTTGATTAACATTAATAAAATATTTAAATAAAATGCTTTATTTGTTTAGTATGTTGTTGACAGAGCTTTTTAGTATTTTTTAGTATTTTTTGTTCAATATAAACAAATTTAATTGAGTTTAATCTGAAGTTTGCTTGTAATAGAGCCATATTATGAGCTGCTCATTACTAAGAGCTCTCAAATACGAAGTCAAATCAAATATTAGGCTATACAAATTAAACAAACAAACAAATGAATTTCATTTGTGCATCAAGAGTATTTAGAGTTTTGTAAATACTTTCGGCATATGCCAAAGTTTAATATTCTCACCTGTTTTGGGGTCAAAAGCATGGGTAAATGTTTTTAAATTTGGGAAAATAATTGGGGAAATACCGAAGCATTAACCTGCGGTCTATACAGGTGAGACTTGGCAGGCAAAACTGCGCATTGGCACAAAGGTGCATAGCGAATATTCGAGTAAATGTGAGCCTGAGTAATTTTCAGAGAATACACTTTGAATGACGCCAGCCGCGTGGCTAATGGCAGCCTGATCGAATCGTAGTGTTTTTGGGCAATCAATCAAATGTCCAATTGCCAATGACAGCAGCCGGAAATGAGCGCATACCACTAACCCACTAGCGATACCCACTAGTCGAGTTCGTTACCAGGTAATATTGCCTGCCAGTCGACACGTAAACACGCTAACGACATCTCTAAATGCTTGATTAACACCAGAAATTAGCGTGTGCCGAAAAATAAAAAAAAATAATAGACAGCCGACTGCTTGTGACGTCACTGGACAAAAGTGTGAGAGAGAGCTTGTGCTTGTGCTTGTGTGTGTGTGTGTGTGTATAAATTTTCATGCAATCTCGTATCGACGACAAGCGAACGAGCCAGCGATCGCACGCGCCGCACCGTTCGAGTTATTGAGTGGAAAATTTTTCTTGCTCCTACAGAAAATACGAGCAATACTAGCTGAGCTAGCCATATGATAATGAACTGCATTATAAATCGATTAGCATTGATTTTATAAATGACGACGCGTCTGCGCCGAAGACCAAATCTAATGAGACGCACATGCTGCTTAGCGAAAAAGACAATCCTCCTCCTACTCCTACTTCTCCTCCTCCTTCTCATCGTCAGCCGAGAGCCATCGGCAACCATCTGTCTGATTCCACTTGCTCAATGCACGAGCAAATCTCTTCTGTTATTTCAAGATAAAGCCAACAGCCAGCAAAGAGAACATTTTAGTCGCTTGGCAACGGATTTAGTTTTATGATCCGTCTTCGTCGTCGATGATGCGGCAACATTTTGCAATGATAGCAAAAAAAAATAGAGCCGAAAAGCATGCGTCAGACAGAGATTTGTTGATTTGGTTGGCTTAAGCTCAATTAGCACACCTTTGTCTGGCTTACCTTCACAGCGCATTTATTGCTGTCTAGGTGTTAGATGCAACAGGTCAGGCCACGTCGATTGCGTCAATGTCTGAGGATTAGGCTTTTAGTCTCTTAGGCCTAGGACGCTAAAGTTTCGAGTACTTTATGCCAAATGTCGTTGCATCAAGCACTTCTACCTGCTTTTCGGCCACAAATAAAAACAAAAACAAACAACACAAAAACAAAAATTTGTATTTGCATTGTTTTTACTTGTGTGTTGAGCTGCCTGATTGATTGGGTGAGCTAAACATGCTAATTAGTCGCAATTTGTATGCGCTGCAATATGTGCGCCTAATCATAAATATCATCGCTAACCTTATTGTACTAACTAACAGCACAGTGCACAGTGTGGCAAGGGCTAATGGAAATTGTTATTGATTGTTAGTGTAAATTTATTAAATTATAGTTTAACGTATTCGTAGGTTGTCTGATAAATGAATGCAAAAGATGCGATATACGATGTATACAATGTTCATTGATTAATTCTTCATATATAGATATATATAATGTATGTATATAATAATATTTATTTAATGTAATTCAGATACAATGTCATAGTGGGATTTTTACATCACCTCTTTAATTAATAATTTATTAAAAATTTATTTAAATGAATATTTATTTATTTATTTAAAATGAATGCTAATATTCTGTAAAGTTTTCATATTTATCTCATGCGATTTTATTCGACTTTTAATCAGATAAAATATTATTATTATTATATATATTTATATATATTTATTAGTATTATATATTACATATATTAACTTGTTTAATATTTAAATATATATTCCCTATAAATGATGCTTGCATAAATTATGCCAACTATTGCCAATGCATTACGATTGAAAAGATGTAAAAATTCATTAGGTTCCAAGTGTTAAAAATAATTTGTGTCTCATTTTTGATTTTTGAACAATTGTTCTATGTGGAGTTGCCTAACAGCTCAATTTCTATACTACATTGGGAATCTACTCTAAAAATATTACAAAATAAAGTTTAAGTAAGTCAAGCATAAAGTTAACTCATTCACATAAATAAGCTATTAATAAATATTTTTCTTTATATTTTAATAAATAATCTAAATATAGTTGTCAGCATGCTGTTTCAATAGCCTATTATACCCTATGCCCTGCAATATATTCAAAAACCATTAAAAAGAGATTTCATTCATTAATTTTTCATATCTCTACAATCAGGGCAAATTTTAAGAAATGAACTACAATTTCCATGGAACACACTCTTCACAGCAAATGAGCAGCCTTAAGAGCTATTAAATAACAAGAACTGAACTCAACATAAACCATGGCAGTATTACACAATCAAAGTGCTGCTTAAATTATTAACTAATCAAATTTAAATAGAGAAGGCAAATGCTTTAAAAACCAAAAACAAATTAAGTATTGATTTCTCTTTAAAAAAAAAACTCTTAAAAACAATCCAAAACAGTTGCAGACTCTTGGCTAAAGAGCAGACTTCAATAACTAGTACAGCATACCCCAATTGCTTTAGTACACAGTGTGCACACACACTCACACACACACACACTCAAGTGTGTGTGTCTGGCCTTGAACGCGGCCGGTTCAAGTTCAGCGGCATCATGCACACAAGCACAATACACTGAAACAAAAACAAAGCTGTTTCGCTTTCAGAGGTAGCTGCAGCCAGCGAACGTCGCACCACCCGCACCACAGCTAAACACAGACGCTGGCAGCGCCAGCCACACAACCACACAGTCACAGCCACAGTCACAGCCACAGTCACAGCCACAGTCAGAGTCAGAGTCAGAGTCACAGCTACAATTCCAGATAGCGTTCAATGTCTGCTCGGTTGTTGTTGCTCTCAAAGTTCCGGCTGAGCTCTTTTTTGTTGCTGCTGTGGCTGGTTCACAATGAGCGCGCCTTGTGGGTTGGTCTGCTGCGTTGCGCATACGCCGCGTGCGCCGTTACATTTACACATACGTCTGGCCGGGGCTGGGGCCGGGTCTAGGGACGGGGCACTTCCAGGGGGGGGGTTCAACTAACCAACAAAACTGATACAAAACAGCGACAACAACAGCACATCCATCAACTGGGTCACTGGACGCGAAACGAAAAATTATATACTATATAAATATATCTGTTTATACATATGCACATATGTAGCTATATACCAGGTATTTGTCAATATAACGACCTTGCGAGACCTTGAAGCGTACGCAGTTAGCAAAACAAATATCGTTAGTTCAGCGGATGCTAAGACTATTATATAAGCATACAGCTTTTTTTTTTTTAAACTTTTTTATATACCGTAAAAGTAAACTAAAATCATGCAAAAGCATATCAATAAATTTGTATAGGGTTTTGGCATATGAAACTGTAAATTGAGGGCTTATCTTTGAGTTTTAGTTGTGATTTGTCAATGTGGGAGAAATTGTTTGTGATGAAACTGAAAATTATAAATATTTTTAAAAATTAAAAGAAATCGTTTGCTAACAGAATTAAGGGCTTTAGCAGCTGCAGCAGTAGAAGGAGGCTGATGAGAATTTAAAATTTGATATTGTATTATTATCAATAATAAAACTGTTCCAGTTCTAGCTTGAATTAAATTGGAATTGAACTTTTAACTTCTGCACTTCTGCAACTGAACTTGATGTAATCAAAATTTCCATTGAGAAAAGATATGTAAGAATATATCAACAGATTTTATAAGTATGAGCTCAGATCATTAAAAAAGCTAAATTTTATACAAAATTGTCAAAAATGACTCGAACTTACATCACTCTTTTTTTTTTTTTTTGTCAAATGAATGAATTGATTCTGAAATGAGCCAATTCGAATGATCGTAATGGAATTATTTTTCTTGCACAGGAATCTCTTCGCTTCGATGACTCAAAGTCTTTTCCAACTAATATATAATCTCTTGACTAACTTTCTCGATTTGGAACTGTTGAAATATTCTCGGCAGTCATAAAAATAGTCGAGCTTACCGAATTTATTCGCATTCCTAACATCGAATGACATTCAAATTTATACTTTCATTTTGATCGTCTTAACAAAAGATATAATAAAACAAAAGTTGCGTGTGCTTATGAATGTCGAATTTTATATACATATTATATAAGAAAAGTGAAGAGATTATGATATTTACTAGTGTGTGATCTCAAATCGGGCTATGCATAGCCTAAACTTTGATGATCTCCAATTACAATATCCCTGCTCAAGCGATCTCTACACTGATGATCGTTTGTTATTCGATCTTAAGTCAGGTTATCCTTAAACAATCTCTAGTCTCTCAGTCTCTGCTCTGATGATGCCTCAAATCAGACTTGTTAGATTAATCTAGGCGATCTCTAGTCACTTGATCGCTGATCAGCTGATGTCTTGTTAGACGCTCTAACTTGTTTATGAAATCTGGTCAAACAAGCAGAGGAATACTTTCATATCATATAAATATGGACAGATGGACAGCTAGCTAGATTAATTGGCAGCCTTTGCTTAGTTCTTTCTCCTCCAAAACAAAATAGTTTCTCAGGCTGTCTTTTATTTGGTTTTCTTGGGGATCTCCGTGCTAACTTGTTTTGCTAGCCAAATTCCTCTTTATCTATAAATTTTGTATATTTTTCTACCAATTTTTTTGTCGGACAGTCGCAATTTTGTTTGATTTGGCGTTAGGGCTACTGTTTAATTCTCTGGCCCCGGCCAAAATGCAAACAAACAAGAGATTCCAGTTATTTTCAACTGATTTACGGGGTATTTTTTTCTGTGCGTCAGCCACTCGCTGCCACTCTCCACCGCCTCTGAGCCGCCGCCTCCCGTGCGGCTCCACAAGTGTTTGTCGAATTCGTTTCGCCAGAAAAAATGCCAACGAGCTAACAGAAATGACAAACAGTGGTTCAATCTATTCAACATTCACGCAAACATATTTGTTTATTTATTTATGTATTTTATGTGTGTGCGTATATATTTATTTAAATCTCAGTTTTATTGTTTTGTGAGTTATCACGCCAACCTTTTTTATTCCTTTTTCGCGCCACAGCGAAATTCCATGCAAGGTGACTTTTTTCTTTATATATCAACAGCTTTCTGGGTGCAAATTTGTAATGCAAATTTGTTGTTTTTTGTGTCTCGGCGCTTTACTATGGCCATTCGATTTTGATGATCAAAATAGTGACTTTGCGTATGCATATATAGCTTATTTAAATGTGTGTATATATGTATGTACACTTATATATGTATATCTGACAACAATATAGCTTATTTCAGCACATAAAAATAAAAGATATTAATTAACAATAACGAAAACTTGACTGGGGCACGCTTTGGTGTTATTTCATAAAGAAAACAAGTCAGAACGTTGCAGTCAGACAACACCGACTGCATAATTCTCTTCAGCTGTAGAGCATTAAAAAGCAAAAGCTTGCTTCAAAACTGTGAAAGATATAGCTTTCTTGATAGCTATCTTAAGTCAATCTTTTGTGTAGTGGAAAAGTCTTGTTGAAGCTAGCTTGCTAGCTATCAGAAATTCCTCAATAATCTGTAGTTCTATCTCAACGAGAATCCCACACAATCGTAACGATAAATCTTCTTGTAAACTAAAAAAAAACAGTTGCAACTTAAAAGTAACAAAAACTAGCAATACTTTTTGAACAAACCTCTTATACATTATCTTTCCTATTCTATTGCTTCAATTTCTCTGAAGAAAGAGGCATGAACAAGTTTTCATGATAGATTTGTTAAGTGCCAAAACTCCAGTCCCAATCTTCAATAGCTGTAACAAAACCTATATTCTCATCTTGAACTTCTTAAACGAGCATAAAAATAAATTTTTGAAAAAAGTAACGGAAAAAAAGTTGAGAAAGAGAAGCAATAGCAACAACGACATCAATCTTGTTCAATCTCTTTGTTATTTGTTATATTTTTGGCACTGTTTATTTATATAGCAAACGTCGCCATAGTCATTGTCTCCGGCTCAAAAGCCAAAAATAATATTTATGCAGCAGCAACAGCAAATCTAGAGCCCTGCGGCCAGCCTCGTCAGCCGTGCCTCTCTCTGCACAGAGCTGCTGCACAGTGACGCAAACGATCGCTCAAGATTCCAGACTCAGCAGAGCCGATTGGTCGTGATCATGGCTGCTTAGCTGGCTCACAATGGAAGTTTTAGCTTGATCTAATTTCGTTAGATCCATGGAAAAGTACAAAAATAAAAGTTTCCAAGTTTCCAGACCTTTGGGCGACATTCGCCGTCATTAGTTCCCTTTCGGATCTCGCATAGCGTTAAATACATTTAGATCTCTTAACACCTGATAAGATTTCATTATGATATCTAGCTACGCACATACATAGCTGTCCATTCATATCGGGGCATTTGTATGCCTATATTTAACCTAGCTCAACTTATTCCTTGGAAATTGCAATTTATTTTTGGCTTTTGCTGCTATATTTAGCTCGCTTGGTAATATCATAAGCGCTTCAATGACATTTAAAGTCATCTGCTAATGCTCATTATGCAGGCCTAATTGCACTGATCGATCACTAATTTTTCGATATCATAACCTACGTAATGAAGTGATAAGTTCTTTGTTAACGTCAGCAAGTCTGAAGGAAATGCCATTCACCAATATGATATCATATATAAAAATTGATTCAGTTTTGATTGGGCTAGAGCAGTAAAACTGTAAACTCTAACGGGACTTTTTAGATACAGTTTTTATGTTCGTAGTAAAAAATAGATAGTGGAAATGTTTAAATAAATTCATAAAAATATTTAAATATTTAAAACTAAATTTAAACAAATATATATAAAATATGAATAAAAAAATAAAAAAAATAAAAAATATGAATTTTTATTATATTTTTAAAAAATAAAGTTAATTTTTACATATGAGAATAATAATTTAATTAAAAACTAAACAAACAACTAGAAGATATTAAAAGTATTTCAAACTAAAAGAAATTCAATAAAAATTATGAACTTTGCAGGGTATCTTCTAGTCGATTGCTTTGATATCTGCATAATCAAAAGACTAAATGCTTTTATTGTGTAAATGAGATTGCGTCAATCAGCAATTGATTCTTGTTCTAAGAAATATTTAGCTGGCATTAATTTTTAAATACAAACACCTCATTTATAGTGTATCCATGCTACGATCAAGCGAGTTGTAACGGAAATTCCTTTGAGAAACACATCAGCGCAGCAGTCTCGTGCAGTATTACAATTACAATTTACTTGGAATCAAATTATGGAATGCATAACGATATCCATGCCTACGAGTGTAAACAACATTATATATATGACATGCGAATGCATCAGGAAATGAGTCGAGCCCCTAAGAAATTTCACAACATGCCACACAATCGGTCAGCAGATCTTATCGAAGCACTAAGCAGGCAACTCTCCATTACTATGCATACATATATAGTAATTTATATATATGTATATGTATGTACAGATCGTATGCATGCATCGTATGATGTCCAGAAGTTCCGGCACGCCGGCTGACGTCAAAATAAAAACATTCTAATCGAAAATTGCGCTGACCCATATAGAGATATTTGCTACACTTACCAGCCCTGGCTAAGGGCCAAGGCGGGGTAACAGCAGCAGTAGCGGCAGCAGCTGCTGCTAGGCTGACTAAAAAAGCTAAGCTGATAACAGAAAACTCATGCCCGATGATAACCAAAAAAACACGTACTCCTACAGCTCAGCAGTGAGTGTTTGTGTTGGGCTAACCAAAGAGCGCAGAGCGAAGAGCGAAGAGTGAAGAGCGAAGAGTGAAGAGCGTAGAACGCAGGCAAAGTCAAAGGCGTCTACGTGCGCTGCATTATTTCACCATGCCAACCAAGTCTTTGCACATGTATAAATATGTATATATGCATATATATATATATTTATGTATATATATATATATATATATATGTACATATATAGTTTTGATAAGACGCCCGCTTGTTATGACTGATTGTCTGGCAAAGTCTGAGGCTGCTTATCAACCCCATAGACGACGTCGTCATCGATGTTGAAGCAACAGCGAATGGCTCGTGTATCAGGTGCCAAAGTACATTGGCGACGTCATTTATAGCGTGAAACGTTGACGCAATCAAAGAAATTTCAATAGGCTACAATTTTTCATATTAACGAAATTAGCTAAAATTCCAGGGATATCTAAATAGATGAGACGCATGACTCATGCGATCATCCATTTCATTAGAAATCTGCGTTTCATTTTGTTTGTGAATGTCGCTTCAGGATTTTATAGTAATCACAAACAATCGCTGAGTCACGCACTGGCTCTTGTCACAGGGAAATCTGTCTTAAATAGTTCATGTTGAACTTTAAACAGATTCACTTTTAATTGTTGCCTGTCTGTCAGCAATGGACCTATGCACTTTACAGTGAATCATGCAACAAGTTGATCCAATACAATGTGCAAATAACAAATACAAACGACTTAAGTGACAGGAACTCTCTAGAAAGAGAGAGAGAGAGGGAGTTGGAGAGGGCGGCACAGAGACATCGATTTACATCTATGAATATGTCTGGCTAACAGATTAGCGCGACTCGCATTTAGTCTATAATTTATTCAAGAAAACAAAATAAATTTTGTATATAAAAAAGACAGAAAGAAACAAATTTATTTTTGTCAAAATGTGGCGCCATTTGTCAATGGAATTCTAACTCAAATTAATTCGAAACTTTAGCTTTTAAGGCTTTCGTCTGGCTTAACTTGCAAAAAGTTAAACAGCAACAGCAAAGCTTTGAAACCACCACATTAAGTGCGCTAGACGCTGACTGGAAATCCCACAATGAAAAGAAAGCCAAACACAGCAACAACAAGAAGCAAGCGAGCAAATATAGCTAAAATTTGTTGTTTGTTGTATTCAAGCTAGACGGCAGACGCGTCTCGCGCGTGTGCAAAAAACAATAACAACGAAGAGTTAAAAGTTGAAGATTATAAAACGAGAAAGACTTAGTCTAGACACGCTAAACGAACTGTGGATGCTCTGAAGGTCGCTGCTTAAGAGAGTTAGCATGTCTATCATGATCGAGGAGAGAAATTCGAGCTAAAAATCAAATACCTTTTCAATGTCAATTTTAAATTAATTTTAACAGTCATTTATCTATGAAATTTTTGTTAATTATTTTTAATTAATTTAAATTAAATTTGGCAGATTAATATAAGATTTTGATACACATTCATAAAGCGTTAAGGGCATATTTGTTTAGAGCGATCTCTTGTGTCTTGTGAATGAATATAGAATATGAATGAATATAGACAGTCTTTAGCGCCCAACTAGAACTGAAAGAAGACTTGAGTCTTCGAGTTGAATTCGAAAGTCATTCGCTACAAATGAATCAGCTCTTGGAGAGATACTCTAGATCTATAATTTATATATTTAACGCTCTTGGAACTTTTAACCAAAGCTATCATAAATATCTAAGCAAATTCACGCTGCTAGCTAAATACAACTTGCTTTCGTAATCTAATTCAGTTTGATAATATACTCGAGACTTGAGACTTTGGACATTGTATGTAGAGAGCCTGGTTAGACTCATAAATTAATAATGAAAAAAAGTTGCTTTTTATTCAGACTAGCATTACATTTCAGCGTGATTCACAATAGAGATATATAAATAAACGCCGACTGACACAAAACTGACGAACCTAAGCCCAATCGTATGACTGGGGTCTAGAGCCATAATGAGACGCGCAGGTCTACTCAAACTGTAATATATACTATATGTATACTAAATGGATTTGGATATGTCACCTTTTTATGCCCGGCACACTTTACGATCAATATACAATACCCTGCATAGAGTATGGCATGGAAAGAAAAAAGAAAAGAAAATAAAGTCAACTGAGAGCACACGATGAATCGAAAAAAAAAAAAAACCAGTTAGTGTCAGCGGCGCGACGGCGACGGCGACGGCGGCGGCAACAGCGGGCGGTGGCAGAGCACTTTAAGCCACACACGCGCCATTGGGAGCAATTGGCAGCGCGTGAGCCGCTGGCAGCGCAGTCGGCGCTTTAGTCGTCGGCGCTTTTGTCATAGATTGTCATTGTCCACGCGACTGCAGCAGCAGCTGAATTCACACGGCTCATTGTGGTTTATTATATTCCGCGGAATTCGCGGCGACATTCCCAGCAAGTTCCACATATATTGTACACATATATAGCTATATATAGTTGGCGTTAGCTATAGATACAGTTGTACTTGACTGGATGGCAAATGTGTATTCTATTAGACATTATGCAAATGCTGAATGTAAATGCGAGTCACTAAACTAACAGAGCTACCGTTTTAGTTCTTTGTTTTCGAATGTTCTCAAATATATGAGAGTTCATTTTAAACTGCGAGAAATTCGTATAAATTTCTGCTCTTATAAAAATTTGTCATTAGATCTCTGCAAGGTCTTTCAAATTGAAGTGGAACAGCAGAGATTGCTGGCTAAGTTATAGCTCGCTGCTCTTTTAGGCAATTGAGTAAAGTGGATCCGGGTTGGAATTGGAATTTGAGTTTGAGCATCGCATGAGACCTGTTCTATTTGGAGCTAGATTGCGATTAGTATTATGGAAGCTAAGTGAATTATCTCTTTGGGTTTTTACTACAGCTTGACTTTAGTTTAATGCCAGATTTTTATTTTGCAATTATTTTTCATAATTTAAACGTTAAATATTGTTTATAGTTAGAGTCAGCTGTATTTAAAGCAGTTGACAGCCAAGTTATAAAAATATTTAAGTATGAAAAATAAAATTGTAGCCAATCTCTAATTAGTGTGGGATAACTTCAAAATATTGCAGTAAAGAAGTTAAAGATAAGGTTATCTGCTCAAGCAACTATCTATCTGAAATTTATTTGCTGCAGCTTTCATCGGCTTTCATATGGAAGATTCTCGAATTAGTATGGGTTTACATACAGCTATGCAAATGCTTTCTATGTGGCCAATCCCTACTGTATTTGAGGGCTTCAATTATATATATTTGCTCCATTCTCTCTTCTAATAAGTTCCTCTATAGTCAATCTCTACTGTAGCTCATGCATATACTGCACAACTGTCACGTTGGTCTCCAATTTGACGCTAACGTTCTGTCAATTAGTGCTGCATGTGGTTCGCGTGGGTGTCTGATTGATGTTGGAGTCAAAGCTACCGCCAATCGACCTTCCCGCCGTCCGTCCCTACGGCAACAGGTGTCCGCCTTGCTATTTGCACACGCTCTGATTAGGTTTTCCCCCTGTGCGCTAGCAAAAGGCAGGTCTCTGATAAAATGGCTCATAAATCAAACTAAATACAATATATTTACTTTGGATATATAGAGACACACATGTGGCCGTGTGTCTATGTGTTTGTGTGTGTTCTATTTTTTGTTTATGTACCCCAATGTTTCAAAGCTTAAGATTTAAGTTTCAAATACGCTACAATAAAAATAAATGCAAAAAAAAAAAAAGCAAATTCGCTGAAGACTCAAATCGTGGCACGTTTTGGTCATTACGATTCATTACCCATCCCAAGTCATTGGCCAGTTTTTATTGCTGTGAGTGTGTTGGAGATGTTGACGTTGTTGTCCACTCACACACACACACCAACACACCAACACACACATACAAAACGCAGCACGTTCTTGCGCAAACAACGCAACAACTGTGCAAAAAAAAAGTAAACAAAAGCAATTTTTTTTCCAAAATATCAACTGTTTAATTTTTCACTTTAAAAAAATTGTTTTTTATTTTGCTTGCATAACCCACATACTTTTTTAAAACTCATACCTCTTAATTGTTTTAATGTGCAGATTCAGTTTACTTTCTTACATAAGCATAAGACTGCGTCACGCTGTTCTAAATATGTTTCATTTACTCTTTCTTTTTTTTTTAAGTAAAGAATTTATTGAACCCGTCATGGGACTTGAAATACGAAGCGACATTTTCAGCTGGGGATAACCGTATAATGACGAATTTGAAAGCACTTACCTTGCCTTGAGGGGCCTGTCTAAGAAGCTGATTAAAAATTGGCCACAAAATTCTATTGAATTAATGTCAAATGAAATATTTTGAGAATCTTGTATAGAAAAAGAGCAGGAAATACTGAGTTGTCTTAGTCTATGATTTTTTGTAAATATTACCATTATTATTATTATTATTATTAGTTTTATAATTATTGTTAATAATTGCATTATTAGCGTTGGTATTGGTATGAAACTGAGCATTATGGTATTATTGACATTAGCATTGCATGATATTAGTATTGGCATTAATATTATCATTAGTATTGGCATTAGTATTAGTGTTATTATTATTATTGGTATTAATATTAGTTTTAGTATTAGCATTGCCATTGGGATTAATACTAGCATTATTATTAGCATACTCACTAGCATTAGTATTACTTTTAGTGTTATTCGTATTCATATTTGTCGCGTCTCCATCTATATTCCCATTTGCATCGTCGGATGCGGCCAGAGTCGATTCAAAAGCCGTATTTATAATCCTTTTACTCATGACGCTGGAGCTCTGTGCATTCCGTGCATGTGTGTTCATTCTCGGTATTTTTCTCTCTAGAACTTTCTTTAGGTCTGGCAGCCTCACTCATTGCCGTTTTCCAACACTACGAACACGGAGCACACTCAGCAATTAGGGTAACCCTAACTACCACCCACAGCATGTAACTATCGATATTGTCAATCGATGCCTGAATTTACATAATTCTCCGACATATTAATATTGTTATTAGTATTGCTATTAGAATTAGTGATACTAATAGTATTAGTATTTTTGTCTTATTATTATTATTATTGCTATCAAAATCATTAGTATTATTATGACTATTCCAATTATAAGTATTATTATTATTAATATTATTCGTATCATTAATTTGTATTAATGCGATTAGTATCTGTATTAGAATTACCATTTAAAGCGATCAATTTGCCAATTAAACGCTAATGAATAATATTTTCCAACTTGTTTTCAATATAATTGAGATTGTTTTTTTATTAGCTGACTCATGCTCATGTATTATATTTTGTAGTTTCTAGTAGTTTCGCTTTCGCCCGACGTAGGGTATATTTGCAAAGCTTTAGCTTGGGATCAATAACGGTTTTACACACGCAACAGTTTTTGAGGGAAATTGCAGACTGTCAACTTATGCGCAATGGGAGTCAAAGTCAATGCAACGCTTACATAACTCACACTTCTACACACACACACACACACATATACACACTCTCACGAGTGTGAAACACTATTCGAAATTACGTAAATGGAGGCGCGAAAGACGATGAACAGCAGTGGAAAAAAAACAAGAAAAAAAGAAGAAAATTGAGCAGGAAAAAGAAATTGCACAACAACTGACACGCGCTCAGAATTGATTGGAAATTAGTTGTAAATAAAAACTTTTAAATTATTTATAAAAGACCAGCAATTGCAGATTGTCCAATTAAAATTGTGTTTATTCGCTTGCTACACACACACACACATACGTATGCATGATGTGCTGTGTGAGGCAGAGCAAAAGTCAATAGCAAAACGACTGCGACTGCGACTGCGGCTGTGGCTGCGGCTGCGGTGGGGGCGGCGACTGCGAAGTCGTTCACAGATTGATCGGCACGTGCCGCGGTCAGCGTCAGCGCCAAAATGGGTAGCCAATAGTAAACAGCAAGCAAAACAACAACAACAACAACAACAACAACAATGTGACTTATTTGCAAAACAGGGCGACGTGCAGTTGATCGCGAAAACGCAACGTCTCCGTCGCTGTGCTTTGCTTTGCCTCGATCGATCGATGGATTTGTGTGGCTCCATTGGCTTGTGCTTGGATTCCGGCTGGCCCCCGGGGGTTAATGGAGCATAATGGCGTGCTTAATTAGAATGTACGAATGTAGCCACAAAGCGAGCGCCGTTCATCAACAACAACAACAATACACAAGTGTAGAAGAAATTCAAATAACAACAAAAAAAAAAAAAAAGAAAAATTAAAAAAATTATCAGCGTTCAGTGGCAGTGCGCCTATATATTTAAAAACAGCTCGCATACCAAGAAATTTTGATGGTAAACTAAAGTGAGAATCATGTGAACATGTGATGGCAGTGTACAACATAACTAGGTAACTTTCTATATATAGAAAAGTTTGTTTTTTTTATGGTTGATTGAGTGAGGGAGTAAGTGATCGATGAAATCTATCGAAGTAATCGGTCGATTGAACGAGTGAATGAATGAATGAGTGAATGACAAATTGAGTGATTGAGTAAGATGTTGAATGATTGAAGAACTGGGTGACTGATTGCAGGACTCAATGACTGACGCACTAAAGAACTGATGCCTGAATGCCTGACTGGACTGACTGACTGACTGATAAATTGATGAACTGATTGTCTGAACATGGGACTTGCTGATGGACGGCTGGACGAATACACTGACTGACTGAGTGAGTGAATGACAGACTGATTGACGGACTAGCTGAATAAAGGACTGATTGAGTGAGTTTTGGACAGACTGTGCGATTACTGGATTGAAGAACCGATTGTTTCACTGATGAACTGATGATTTGATGGATTGACTGAATGAATGAATGAATGAGAGAGACTGTGTGTTATACTAACTGTATGATTGACTGACTAACTAATAGCTCAAGAACAGCTGCATCGCTATAGTCAACTAATGAGTCGAATCCATTAGCAACACAGCAAAATCTAGAAATGCATTGTCTATAATGCAATGATGCACGATTTTCTATTAATTTGTTACAAGTTGTTGTCGTATATCCCATTAATGAAACTGGTTCATTTAGGGTTTTACATTCGATTAGAATGAAATGGTTTCCAACGCATAAAGCTAAATTACCTCATTCAGCATAATCTAATCGTGTATTAGGTGATTATGAAATATTTCTAGTATTTGTGTACTTGAACATAAACTCTAACAGCATGTCGATAGTTCATAATCGTTTTTAATTTCCTATTTTGATAAATATCTTTACGAAAACATACTGTAAATTAGTTGGGGGTGCGCAGCGTTAAGAGAGTGCTAAAAATATTCAATATTATAATCAGCTTGGATTTAGCTGATGTAGAGATAACTCTATCATTCTCTCTTATAGGTGGTTCAATTAAAGTCTACTTCTCATTCGGCATTCTTTTAATTCTCTTTGTTTTCTATTATAAACTCTCACATGTTTTGTTGTCTAGTGTATCGAAAGTGTAAATATGTTTTTCATTGCTGAGGCATTCGCTATGGCATTGGGTGAGCCATGCAAAAAGTACATCCTATAGGCAGTTGATGGGTCTGTGGCCCCAAACACGGGCCCATTCCCGTGCCCGTGTCCCGTGTCTAAAGTGTCGAACGTTGGAGCTTTGCTGACGCACGAGATGATTATCAAACGGGGCGACAGAGGCGCGCCTGCAATCAGCGGGCAACACGAGGAGCTCTAGTGGCAATTGAGCATGTTGCTCGTGCTGCCAGCTCGTGCCGATTGTGACGGTCAGTCCGGCAGTCCGGCAGTACGTCAATCAGTCAATGAGTCAATCAGTCAGCTAGTGATTTGAGATTCGTTCAAGCAATCATTATTAACAGCTTCAGCGATTCGATTGCCCGCCTCTGTATGTATTCGTGTGTGTGCATGTGCCGGGCCAGACGCGGCTTATTTTAGCCAAAGGTCAAGCGCAGCATCGATAGAAACCCATCAAAATCCAAAAATACAACTCACATTCACAGCACACCATAAATCAAAGCGTCTGCGCATTTTGATGACTTTTTTTTTTGTTTTTGTATACGAATTGACAGCAGAGTATATTGGCTTTGTGCAATGTCTAGATTGCTGTACGATCGATCTGTCTGCTATATGAATGTGAAACGTGAGCAAAGGCTTGAAGTTGGAAATGTATATATTAAAGACTGAAGAGTGAAGAGTAAAGATATAAGATCAAGACTAAAGGCTGAAGACTAAAGACGGAAGATTGAAGACTTAAAACTAAAAGCCTAAACTTAATACTTAAGGCGAAAGCCTTAATCCTAAAGATTAATAAAAGTTGAAAGATTAAAGATTGAAGATTAAAGTTAACAAAGCATATGAATACTTTAAGTTTTAATCTAGAAAGAGATTTTAGCAGTTCACTTTTTACTGGAACTGTGGACAGCTTGAAATAGCTAGGTCTTCAAAGCGAAGAGCTCTAGACCTAAAAATATTATAAATACTCCATATCTTAGGAGCTGGAATGCCAGAATGATAGATACTCTTGGCTGATAGACCTATCAAATATATGATTTGCCGTTAAGTTCTAAACGAAACGGATAAATTGATCAAAATCTGATATATATACATATTTTCTTATATATCCATTTTTCTTTAACTACATTTGATTTAGTCTTAACGAGTATTTCACAGTCAGTTGCGCCTAACTTCAGTTTGCCTAATGGCTTTTTTCTTGTATAATTATTTATTGGTGTATTTTTTATGAGTCGCTGTTTAAATGTCGTCGCCGCCGTCGGTACCCCCAGGGTCTGAAACGGAACTGCGGCTGCATTCACTTGCTACAGCTGGAAAAGCATTTCCGTTTAGGAGGAATAACAATTCGCATGAATCCATTGCTGTCTTGAGACTTGAGATCAGTGCGCTAACTGGTTACGGACAGCTGTTTGTTCTATATTTATCTGACTAAGCACCGCGCGGCAAGTGTAGAGTAACCCAGTCGTATTCTCGGAATAATAATAAACTTATCTCAGCCTTATGGCAATGGGCAGTGGAAAGCACTCGAGCCTCAAGCCTCGCGCTCTGTCACCACAACTTCCTATGTGGCGAGATGTCCGACCGCCAGTCGCAAGGGTCGACTTCCCTATTTACCCATTAGCTACTTATCAGCGCCTGGTATTGGTATTCTATGCGGAAGCATAGAGCTTGAGCAAAGTACAGTGAAGCGGACTTTAAAATTTCTATTGCATTTAAATTGGATTAGGTTTGCCCTCTGGAAAATTCTAAACAATTTTTTTTGTTTAACATTTCCATAGTAGATTTTTGTTTTATATTATTAAGAATGCATATTTCATAGAGTTTTCAGGCAGTTTTGGCACACTGTGCAGCACCTTACAATAGCGGAACCGTCTAGCAAGGTTATGGGTCTGACATTTTGGCACTGGGCCAGTCTGAACCCCAAAGCGCTTATGCCATGTGCTCTATTAAGGTCAACATGTCAATTTCATTGCGATAAGGCTTTAAAGTGTTTAAGTGTGTGTGTTTTTTTTTATTATTTATTATTTTGTTTGCAGCTCTGGAAATTCGTAGTTGGTCATTATTGGGTGCTATTAAGCATACCCACTGTGTACGACACACGGATCTTTATGGGCTGCGCCCGGTCAGTGATCAGACTGAGTAGTTTGTTTACCTAGACGCCGGGCTGTTTCAGATGTGATTAGATTAAGTCGCATTTTACTATTATGATTGATGGTTTATTTTTAGCTAATTTGGATTATTAATATTTTATATAGCGGCTAATCAACACAATTGTGGGCCTCTGGCAGTTTCCCGCTCTTATATATACAATTATACATTTATTTTATTGCCATACACACATCTAATTGAACTTTGGGCTTTAGCGGGCCAACTTGATACTTTCGGGGGGTTTTATCATCTAGCTGAATGGTATACTAGCTGCTTGGCTACTGATTGATAGCAAATCAATGATAACAGTTACTACGCTGTGTCTTGGTGAAGGTCTAGTTAAGGTCTAAATGTTGGTTCATTTATCTTTTGTGTGAAAGTGACAAAGACAGGAAAAGATAAGTCGAATTCAGAATCAATCATTTCGAGTAAGATTCTAGGGAAAGTTAAGAGATTTGTGTTAGTAAACAACTTGTTTTTCCCTCATTAATGACTAGCAGAAATTAGCAATTGCAATGATAATGACAATAACAATGTCAATATGAAAAACATGAGAATGACTGAGATCAGCACAATAATAATAATAAGAAAAAAATTATAATAATACAAAAAATAATAATAATAAAAAAAGAATAATATTAATAATAATAATAATAATAATAATAAAAATATAAAAAAAAAAAAAAAAAAAAAAAAAAATAATAATTATAAAAATAATAATAATAATAATAATAATAATAAAAATAATAATAATAAAAAAGAATAATAATAATAATAATAATAAAAAAATTAATAATAATAAAAGTTATAATGTCAATGATAAATGACAATGCTAATGCTAATGCAAATATAGAAACAATAAACATATCAATGACAATGATAATGAATATTATATTGACAATTATTATACTTATTGTTCAGCCATTGATGCCAATGGTAAATGTTAATATTTTGAGGTATTCTCAATTTGCTACATCTTGAGATCATTTGCATTTGTTCTCGCTTGCTGGCTCGTTAGAGTTGAGTGCTAAGCCAACAGTTGATGCCATCGCTTGGTTATCTATCACATTCATAGCCGAGCCCACTCGACCATAGCCCAAAGTCAATAACACTTGCGAAAATTGAGCAAGTGCGCACGATAAGCACGAGCGCCACAGCAACAACAACAGCAACAACAACGAAATAGAAACAACAACAAAAGAACCCTAAAAGTAGTTAAATGTGAATGCGTGAGCGTCAACTCCTTCTTTCAGTTGAAATTTACTTAGTAGCCCCACCTGTTGCCTACTCCACCTTCCACATCCCGCAAAAAAGTGCCACCCTAATCATAAGATTCAAAACTCGTGCTTGTGATTATATATGGCGACAGCAGAACGTAACGCTTATCAGCTCAGACCTGGGGGCGGGGGTGTTGATTATTGCTGTTGTATTTTTGTATTTTTTTTTTTTTGTGTAGTTTTATCTAGCTGGGGCATGACATTTTGCGTGTGCCATGACGAATGCGCGCTGCGACGGCTACAGTGGCTGCTATTCATACACACACACACACACACACACACACCCGCACACAGAACATGCGTTGTTGAAAAAATTTTCCATGAATTTGTTGTATATTTTTCGCCGCCTGTTGTTTGCAACATGTACAGTGAGTGAGTGCACAGTGTACATTCAACAACAGCGTTCGCTTTGCCTGTTTTTGCTTTTATCAATAATTATTTTGTTGTGCTCGCTGCGAGTCGAGTGTCGTTGTTGTTGTTGTTGTTGGTTTTTTGCGCTTATCAGCCGAGTGGGTGGATGGGTTGTGAGGAGGTGGACGGGCGACAATCGGCTGGTCGTGTGACACAGACACAATCACGTAGGCCGCCGGAACGATCGTGTGCGTGTGTGTGTTGGGGGGCAAAGCTTGCGCCGTGCTCCATCTATAATTAGCTTAAGGCGCGAGGCAAACAAAAGTCTCAACAGCAACAACAACAATAACAATCAAAGCGATTGTAACAATTACAGCGACAGCAACAAAGGCAAGGCTATCATCGAGCGATCGTATGTCGTCTGTCGTCTATCGGCTGTTGCCAAGTCATATATTAACCATACCCTACCTAACTGTTTTCATATACCCTGCAGCAGCAGCTGCAGTCTCGGCCAGAAGTCGTCATAAACTAACTATAGCAATTGCCTTGTGCGCTAATTGATTGACGTAGCCAACTATTGCGCCTCACTATCACCGAGTATCTATCGCAACTTATCGATGTTGAGGTTGAATGATATTCTTCAGGTGCATTAAATAGACCAAATATATCAAATTATGTATATCGTTGGCCATTTTGCTGGCAGCCATGCTTAAAGGCAGGCCAGACAAAAATCAATGTGAAATTTAATGCAATTTTAATACAGCGGCCATTATTCAACTTGCAAAATAATTAAACTTGCTGCAGCAGCTGCAACAGCTGTGGGGTGTTAACTTGCTTAACGTGCAGCAAGTTGCTGGCAATTATGAGTTGCAGAGCGAGCTTTGTACACTGCAAGCCAGGATGCAGGGCCAGGGCCTCGCTTTGATTCGCCATGAATGCAAATTGCAGCAACCTACAGCAGCAGCAACCAGCGACGGCAGCCAGCGACGGCAACCAGCGACAGCAACAATCCAGGCAGCCTTTTGTAATTGAACAATTTGCTGCGCTGGACCAGGCAGCTGCTCATGCCAGAACAACGACAATAACTGAAGCTGCTGCTGCGGCAGCATCAGCAATGGCGTCTTTAAACACCGTGTCGCCAAAGCGTAAGTTTACTGTAGCTAAATGTATAAGCTGCATATTTAATATTCGCATATTTGTGCAGAAATTAGCTACAATTAGGGGTAGTCTCACTTGATCAGCAAAGCTTTGCTTACATATATATTTTTATATATATTTTTTACATATTTTTTTACATATTTTTTTTTTTAAATTCTAATACTAAATGTATTCATTTCTTTAATTAAAATATTAATTTTTTATTTCCAAATTTATTCTATATTTTCTATATATTCTATAGTTGCTCTAATTGGAAAAGCTTCACTTTTCATACATATTTTTGAGCATTTCAATTGGCATTTTCCAACGTACGAAAAATGAGTGAGAAAAAAATAAAATAAAACTAAGAAATATATATATTGTATGGGCATCAAAGCCGGATCCTCATTCTGATATTATAACAATTGCGTTCAGTTGGCCTAACGAGGATTGCATACAAATGTGATTTGAGCTGCAGTGCGATAACAATTTCATTTTATTTGATGAATAAACAATGTTGATATACAAGTTTTATGGCTGAAAATGTTTTGAAAAATATTTAAATATTTTTTATAATTATTGTAGCGCACATTAATATTAATATAAATGATATAATATAATATAATATTGATATAAATCATGATGATATATATATTTTTATTTTTATATTTATATTACACTCTCATTTTTAAATGATTTTCCATTTTCAAATGGCTCAGGGTATAAAAATGAGAACTTCTAAATTTATTTACATATTTTTACAAATATTTTTTATTTGTTAAAATATTTTTTCATTATAAACTTGTTATTGAAGCTCAAAGCTCTAGAATATGTATACATATTATATACCTATATTTTTTCCTTTGTTTGAAAACTAGAAAACAGTATAGAACTGCTATCTATATATTTATAATACTGTATATAATATTCTATTATATTCTATATATATTTATAATATTCTATATAATATATATATAAATATAAAATTAATTTTTTATTTTAAGCAAACACTCATATGATTCTTAGAAAATCTTGGAGTTTTCTATAGTAACTTGTTATTTAAAATTTTAGCATTAGTTTTAAAGTGTTATATATAAGTAATGAAAACATAACGTTTCACACAAAAGGTCATGCTTATCCTTAGAATAACTTATGTATATTTTATATATTATATTTTATATTTATATATTTATATTTTACATTGTTTAATATTTTTCAATAATAAATATTTTTATATTTGCCTCGAAACCCTTTTAAAATCCTTTGGTAACTTTCTGATTTAGCAAACATACAACTCTGCTTTGGTATCACTGTGCATCCACTTTCAGTTCCAGTGTCTGGGCTTGTTGTTTATTTAGGCCCAACCGGCTTCTTCCAGCAGCAGCAGCAGCAGCGGCAGCCGCACACGACGCTGACATCGACAACAACAACAACGACAAAGCAGGGCAAACAAAGGCGTTGGCCATAACAACTCAATACAAGGCAGTGGCCAGGCAAGATGTGCGCGATTGGGATCGTTGTCAGACACAGGCCAACCCAACAGCCAGAGACGGAGATGGAGACTGGCACTGGCTGCTGTGGCAGTTGCAGTTGCAGTTGCACTTGCAGCGACTGTCTCTGGCTGTGTCTGTATGCTGACTTACAGTGGCCATTTATGCAAATGGCCTTGATTTCCACGTAACTCTCAACGGCTGGCCATTAGGGCAGGTGTGAACTACTTTCCAACTACTGTCTCGACTGTTTGCACAGCAGAGTTCACTAATTAGCTGCAATATCTAATGCAAAGGCGCGCCAGTCAGGCGTATGAGTAATATCTCACCTAGTCCTAAAGCAAATATTGACATATATACATATATATGTGCATCTATATATAGGGTTACGATTTGTGCCCAGGCGTTTCCAGCCGATGTCAGCGTCAACGACTCCTAAACAAGTGCGCTGCTCCGCTGTTTTGCAATAAGGCAAACAAGCAAGTGACTAGCAAATATTGACAAGATCGTGTGTGTGATAAAGACATGGCAGACGACAGGCAGCAGCTGAAACGTGTGCATAGATGTACATGTGTATGTCATTGCATTGTGTGCGTGTCCGTATGTATTTATATCAAATTAATAAAGCATCTGCCTCACCTGGCGGTCTGGGCTACGCCTTCTTCTCTGCGCCCTACGCTATGCTGCTTGCTATTGACGTAAATGCTTTGCGCTTCTTTTACACAGGCGTATTTCAAATGACGCGTGCTCCGCCACCACCATTGCCGCCGCCTGTTGCTATACCTCTTTCTCTGATAAAAGTGTTTAACATTCATTAAGATTAATAAAAGCAGCGGCACGAAACGAGTTTCAAATATAATATTTTTCTTTTTCTTTTCGGTTTCCCTGTTCCTTCCCTGCCAAATATTTACACACAAATACGCGCGCTCTCTTCAAATTTATTATATTATATGATAAATATATATACATATATTTTTAAAAATGCACGCGACATACCCCATAAAGCACAAAATTGTTGCTGTTGTCTACATTGTTTCGCCCCAACTGGTTCTCGTCTCGATTTTAATATGCGCCAGACAGATTGCTGCGTGTTATTTATTTCGTTGCGAAAATCAATTTTATGGAGTTTATTTTCGGGCATTGAATACTTGCGAGTATTTAGCATTAGTTGACAAACTTCGAACGGGAAGTCTAGACGTGTTTTCTAGAATGTCACAGTATTTAGGCTTCAATTGAAATTCTTATCTATTGATCTCATGAGGCAACAATATATGAAATTTATAATCAGATCGACTTTTGTTTTGTTATTTATGTAGAAAAGTTTTCGCTGCCACAGCAAAACAAATTCAGTTTACAATTCTTATCAACTTCCTGACCCGAAATCTGATACTCCAATTCCAATGAACTCGAGTTCGCTGCGTTTATATCTACTGAGAGTATTTGATATAGGCAAATTTGGACTGCAAATTCTAAACAAATTCGGCATAGTTTAACAATAATTTCCTGCCTTGAGCTGTTTTTGTTTTGAAAGTGAATTGAACTTTTTAGAGTAGGAACTGATTGCAAGAGATTCTCGTTTACCTAATGTCTTGAGTTGGGATTTTAGTTGTTGTTTTGAACCAGGCATACAGTTCGATTTCATTTCATCCCATTTCCCTTTCGTGAGATCATATTTTGATTATATATATTTATATCTTTCATTCATATACCTTATATATTCCCTCATATCTCTACATTTCTAATTGTTGCTAGTTCTAAATTGAATTAAATCAATTAAATTAAATCTCGACATTCCTTGAATACTTTAATCACAATTATCATTTTGTTCCAAAATGTAGGCCAGTAACACCAAGTGAAATGACGCAGGTAAAAACAACAACAACAACAACAGCAACAACAGTTGCTCAGCAAATACAAGTATTTTGAGGCGCCAATGAATATTCATAAACACTCATCAAGTTTTTCATTTTGTTTAAGCCAAATTTAAAAATCAAATCACATATATCTATACACATATATATATATATGCATATGTATATGTCTTCATATAAATGTATATGAATTGAATTTATGCCTCATTTTGAAGCGACAAATCGACGCCCTTCGCTCTGCGTTTAGCGACTTATAAATATTGTACGGTATTTATCATAAATATGTAAATAAATCTAGTAAAAGCAGCCCAAACAGGCTCTAACCAACTGCAAGATACGCGCTCAGCGAATGCGTGGAATCATAGCCGATCCTCGCTCTAATCAGCCACGCCCCCATGGACGACGCACCTAAGGCAATGTTACTACAGTAGCAAAAGAGCTTAGACGAGAGTCTATATATAATCCATACTCAAGTCTTTAGCTTCACTCAAACAAATATACTCAGATTTTTGCTATACTAGCAATTTGTGTAATATAAGCTATACATTAATATTTATACGGGTATTAACATAGTAGTATAATAAATATATAGTATCTAGAACTACGTTTGATCACCTGGCTAAACGGGCTGCCAGACAGGCGACTTTAAATCTCGAGACTTTTTTTTTTGCTTTTGCGAATTCCGTTTCAATTGTTTTGGATGAACCATTTTGGTTTGACGTCAATGGCATTATAAAAACAAATATAAGCAGACTATATAATAGATAAACTGGTTGGTTCTGTTCCACACACACAATCCTAGTTCAAGTTCCAGACCTAAGCGAAGGCCTGCTGATCGGTAGCCAATGTAGAATGAGAATCGTGACATTGTTTACAGCACGAACTGTTGCATCTACTACAACTATTTACTCGCAAGGGGGGCCATCGGTCCATGTGACTAGATGCGACTATACATATATAAATATATATATTTATATATATACAGTGTATCGCACTTGTTTGCTTGATTTGATTGCTCTGGCGACGCGATTTCTGTCAGCGTTTCGTTTGGGTAAATTTCCATAGCGTCAAAAATTTTATTTGTTTGTTTGTTGGTTCGTTTGCAGGCACTGTATATATGTATATGGCTGTGTATATACGTGCAGCCGCACTTGATCTGCTAGAGACTGTGTGTGAGATAGACCCATCTGTGCTACAACGAAGCTTAGTTACTCTCGAGATTTAAGACGGCATTGTGGAAATAAGTAAGCAGGAGCTGAAAGCTGTATTCAAATTTTGAGTAGCTGTGATTACTGTTATATTAAATTGAAATTTAGTCAGTTTTTATTATGATTATTATTATTTATATCGGTTTCTTAAATTTGATTTACATTTATTTATTGATTTTTTTTCATTTTCCTAACCAATTGGAGTTTTCTGTAAGTGTTTCATATTATTTTACTTATTTTTCTTTAAAAATAAATAGTTGCTTTAATATTTGTATTTATCCTGAAGCTAAGTTCTTGATTTTCAATTAACAATAACAACAACTAAAGGGTTGTTTAAGGCTTCAAAAATCTTTAATTCTATTTTCTCTTAAATATATTAAGCCAAAGTTAATTTTGTCGAGATAAATTTAATTTTCTAGCTTAAAGCTAAATTCTGTGTTTACAGCTTTGATAATATATTTACAAATCTTCTCGTTAAGATCATTATATATTTTTCTTTCATTCAATTCCTTTTTTCCATAGAACATTTATTTTCATTTCTGCATGCTCAATATATATACATATATATTTTAATCATATTTTTAAATGAATTTTCTATATATATTTTCTTAAATTATAATTTTGTTTAATTGAATTTCTTCGAACTCTTCTGTGCTCTGCTCTCTGCCTAAGTTGCTACACAAGTTGCTTATAGATTTACCAACTCATATAGCATTTAATTGTCACATGTTCAACTCTTTCATGATTTTCTACTATATATACTATTTATTCAAAGTAGCCTTCACAAGAGCTTGGCTGTACTGCTGCTCGATTAGAGTAGAATTGGACCTTGTTATCAGAGCGTACGCCCGATCGCAAGTCCCAAAGCGAACGCGCTGCCTGATTGGTGGCTATAAAAAGCAAATTGTGATATTGCGCTAGTTGCTCGCTTATCGCTAGCTCAACCTCAACTGATGTTAGTATATGAGTGCGTATGTGTGTGTGAGTGTGTGTGTGTGTGTGTGGGTGTCTGCGTGTGCTCATAGGAATTATGTTATTGTCACGCGACCTTCGTCTGCGTTCGCTTCACGTGCTGCCATTTGCCACACGATCTGCGCGTGATCCACAAAGTCGGCCGAGCTCCACTAAAAATGTGCATTGTGGTTGGCTTGGCTGGTTGAGTGTTTGATAAAGGCAATTTGTGAATGCTGATTATAAAAATAATATTTTTTTTATTTATTTTTTTTTTTTTATTATTTGTCGCTTTGTACTTTAATGATCGCCCAGCAACACATATAAATTAAATTTTTGTTGATAGTGCGTGTTTGGGTTCTGGCTGAGTTGAAAATCTTCCATTGTAGAATTAGAAAACGTGATAAATCCATGGCTATTGAAAATAGTGCGAGATCTTTCGGAAAGCTTCCAAAAACGTTACCGCGTTCGTGGAAAATTTCTGGAAACATTGTTGGCCTTTTGATGCTGTTCCATTAACACATCCCGCCTCAGCTCTGTCTCTCACGCTCTGTGTCAGCGAACAGACGGGCCCCATAAACTGTTCGCACAAATTCTAATTTGTGTCATCGTAAATAGCGTTGGGTTATCAATTAAGCTAATGATTTATGTGCCGTAAATCGAAAACAATAACAGCAAAGTGGGCAACCCGGTATAGAGGGTACAACGATCCGCAACGAGTAGCTTGTTATGACAAGCCGTTAATAGCTTTTCCATTACAGAAAAGGCACAGCCCAGCCCCACCTGTGGCTCTTCCCCCTCTCTCTCTCGCTCTGTGGCTGTGCTCTGCATCTTGGGCCTTCAATTAATGCTGGAAGGTAAGCAGTTACCGTTGCCTGTCTGCCTGCCCAGCTTCGGTATCCTTTAAGGTTTCTTTTTAATTAAATTTTACATGTTCGGCCTTTTTAATTGAAATGTGTTAAAATTACTTTGAAAGTGTGAAGTCGCAGTCCGCAACCGCAATCCATGCTTGGCTCTCTCCCTTTCGCACCTGCCAACGCCCGCTGTCTTGAACGTTGGCTTTTGCAATTTACGTTGTCAATTTTCACGCCCCAAAACATCAACGGCTCCAAAGCTAACTTCAAGTCAGACGGCTCCTCTATATGGAGGTTTGCTCCCTCTCTCTCTCACTCTCTATCTCTCTCTCTTTATCACTCTTTCTGTTTGTTGTTTCTCCCTATTTGGCAACTGCGGCGCTTGCCTGCAAAGTAAAAGTTTTGCTTAATTATTATTGCATTTAGCTGTAATGAATATTTTGTGGCTTATATACATAGTCAATCGACATCTGATTAATGGGCATTTACCATTTATAAGATTGGCTATTGCTTACAAAATTCAAGAAAATTTCAATTTATTCTATCACCTTTGAGCTTTTAAATATTCCTTAAATCTGTACAAACAAATTTACTTCTTCATGGGTATTTCCTTTGTTAATCAAAGAGTCAAACGCAATCGGCTAGGTCTATAGATAGCTAAACCCTAGCCAAGTCTATAATACCTGCCTTTGTTTGCTTCTATGCAAATTTGTCTTTTACTATGCTTGATTTCAATAGACGATGCCCTGAATTTACTGGGTTTTTTTAAAGATTTTTTTTTTCTTCTTTTCAGCAAATTTTCGGAGTCACCCAAAAAGTAAAGTATTCTTCGACTAAGTTTACTCTAGCTTAAAATAAGTGAAATATGCTGAAAAATTTGTTAAAAATTATTCTTTACTTCAATAACTTAGTGATAATATTGAACAAAATAATAAATTATTTAATTTATTATTAAATTCAAATCGAATTATGAACTTTAGTACCTTAAATCATTGCCAGCTTGTTGGAAACTTCTCATTAGTAATTATTATTATTATTGCTTGTTATTAGCTCTAGCTTAACTTATCAGTTATGTGGCTATATATCATTTCAACGAAAATAATGCATGTTTATCTACTGCAACTGCTGCATATTTCTTTAATGATTCACAATTGATGCCGCACAGTTCCATTCATAGTTTCACTCTATATATATATATATACAAATAATACTGTGTAAATTCCATGCCAAAATGTTTGTTATTGCAACAAAGCGGACATCCCACACGTATACAAATATACACACAAGTCGGCAGTTGGTGGGAGAGGGGTACAGAGGAGGATGAGCTACTAAATGTGATCATAAACAAATGAAAAATTCCAGGCAGCAAAAATTCCAAATTACACAAAATGCTGCCAATTGAAATTTGAGGGAAAATTACAAAAATATTTGCCTTTTGACGCACAGCAAAAAGTAAATTAAAACTAGAAGAACAAGAGAAACAATAACTGTAAATAAGTATAGGGTTTAGGGTAGGGGTAGGGGCAGGGGCAGGGGCAGGTGGAACAAGGTCACAAATATCATATACTGATAAAGAGCAGCTGAAAGGCGAGCCCTAAAGAACAATAGGAACTGAATTGAAATTGAAATTGAAAATGAATATGAAACCATTGGCTTTAATAGATAAATCGGTATCTCTGACAAATTCTATTGATAAACTTGACCTAGTTAAACGACTTGGCAACAAGCGACCTTGGGGCTTCAAAATGAATATATATTGCAGAACGAATGAAAGCGTGCTCGGTGGGGGTGCGTGACTAGCAGATACTCTGATCGAGAGATAGTGTTAAGCATGCTAGATCGACTAGCAGAAGCGGTGAAATGTATGGAAAGAAACAGTACGAGGAAGAGCATGAGCTGTAGTCTATGTTGTACTAGGTGAATTCTGTTCCTAAAGAGAGATAAATTGATAAATGTACAAACGGAATTACAGAGAGGGATAGAAAGCTGAAATGAATGGGCGAAACGAAATTAAAGTGGAACAGATGGATCAAGAAAGAGGATAGAATCGACCAGAGAGGAAAAGAGGGAGTAGAGAGCGTGAGAGAGGGAAAAGATAGGTGTGTGAGATAGAGAGGGAGAGGAAGTGATAGAGTGTGTGTGAGTGGAAGCGTTAGAGTGAATGAGAGAGGGGGAGGGAGAGGAAGTGAGAGAATGATAGAAAGGTAGTGAGGATAGACGGACGGACCCAAGAAGTGTGTGTGAGAGAGAGAGAGAGAGGGAGAGAGAGAGATAGATACAGAGAGTGTGAGAGAGACAGAGATAGATAGATAGATAGATAGATAGATAGATAGATAGATAGATAGAGAGATAGAGAGAGAGAGAGTGAGTGAGAGTCTACATTAGAATTTCCCATACTGATAAAGTATATACATACCAAATAGCATCGATCTTGATACGGTATTTCTAGTAAACGATCTTACTTCCACTACTCTCTCCTATCTAACTCTCTTCCAGCCGTTTCTATATTTTCTTACTTAGTATTTGCACTCT
The DNA here is from genome assembly GCA_035045845.1 of Drosophila buzzatii. NCBI lineage: Eukaryota > Metazoa > Arthropoda > Insecta > Diptera > Drosophilidae > Drosophila > Drosophila buzzatii. The sequence continues at coordinate 7,377,455 of JAWNOS010000505.1, forward strand.
ATATTAAATATCCCTGGACACTACAAGTCTACAATTTGACTTGCGTTTTAAATATTAAACGTAAAACTAAAACCAGGATCAGCGATCGCGTTTCGGTTGCGTGACTCTGGCACGTTTGCTGCCTGCTCGTGGGGACCCCAACGCTGGTGGGCCAGCCGAGACTCAGTGTGAGCTTTCGCTTTGAACTGCTGCTCATTTCCATATTTGGACCATTCTGTTGGCGACCTCGTGTGCGGCGACCGCCAACAGACGAGCAGCCACAGTCGCAGTCAGAGCCAGGCCCAGATTCAGATCCAGTTGAGCTTGGCCAGTCAGCCACCCAGCACTTGTTCCCCATTTCATGTGCCGCGCTTGGCAGTTGCAGCTTGCAGCTTGCAGCTTCCCATTGCCGCGGCGCACTCAATTACTATAATTTGCCTGCGAGGAGAGTCTTGAGAGTCTGTCGAGTCGCTGTAGACTGGGCCATGTTTGAGGCGCTGGCTTGCAGCTACTGATTGAATTTCAAATTGCTCAATTTTTCGGCCGCACAGATTTGCCGGCCATCTTCCAGCGTTCCCAAAAAGCGAAATTATGTTATTCCAGCGATAAACTGTTTGTTCCTGCGGCAGCCAGCGACCACCATGCCTGTCCAGCATCCAGCATGCAGCATTCACATATCTCTCTCTCTCTCTCTCTCACTCGCCTTGCATTGGGTAATTAAACAGGGCCCCAAAAAATGTTGCTCTTATCTGGCAAAAAGCTGCCAGCTCTAGATACTCTTTAAGACTGAGCATATCTACGTTTAGTTAGCGTTGAGTTGACAAATAGAGATTCGAATCAAGAGTTGATTAATATAACAGTTTGGCAGTTTAATCTACTATAACAGTTTATGATTATGGCAGCATATAACAAATGAGTATTAGTATCTGTTATATTCCCGTATAACAGTTAAGTATTATAGTATTTTATTACAGTCTAGCTTTGTATTACAGTCTAGTACAAGATACACAAATTCTAAAGTCCAGTATAACAGTTTTAGTATAACAGATTGAAAGTATAGTCTATTACAACAGCTTGGTTTTATAGTACAGTATACCAGTACAATATTATTGTATAGTATAACAATTTAGTATTATACCAGTTAAGTACAGCTTTCCAAAATTAGTAATGCATGAGAGTTATAATATATAACAGTTTAGTTTTCACGTCCAGTATAGACAGTTAAGTACATTAGCAGAGTATCGCATTTGTGCCTAAAGATATCAGAAGCTAATCCTTAACATTTTCCCTGATTTTTGGGCGCCGGATGTTATTAATTAATGCATGAAGCGAAATCTGGCAACCGGCGTCTGGCAATCGGCGCTTGGCGACTGGCTGGTTTGGGATATATATCTGAGAGTCTGGCGTTATATGGAATTTATTTGTTAGAGGCAGCGACTAATCAGCTAACAAGCCGCTCACGCCGCAGACGGCGGCGATCGAAGCGAAGCGAAAGGAGTCTGTGGGGCGGAGTACCAAACACACACAGTCGCAGAGTAAAAGACTTTATAAAGTTGTTGTTCCGCATGCGCCTCGAAATTTGTTTCTCTCTCTCTCTATCTCTCTCTTTTTTGTGTTTTTGGCGGCGGTTTTGCTTTGACGCGGTTTTTTTCTCATTCATTTGCATACATTGGCATTTGGCTGTGTGCACATGGCGCACAGACGCGGATGCGGAGTCAAAGCTACTCCCATTACTTGGACACACGCTCCAGACGCAATCCCCAAGTTGTCGGCCTGCCAGCAGTAGGCGGGGGGCAGGAGGCAACCTTTTGAAGCTCGTAAATGCCAACCGCAAGTGCATTTGTAGCGTTTTTCGCATATTGTAGCTAATTTTTTTCTGTTTGTCGGTTTCCCCACACACAAACAGCAAATCTGTTTTTTTTTTTCGAAAAATTTGTAATTTTTTTTCGCTCTTAACTGCATTTATGCGAAATATTTTCAATAGTGTGGGAATGAGAGTTGGTTGGAATTCGGATTGGTTGACTGCGCTGACTGCAGTCAGTCGAGCGGCAGTTAGGCAACTTTGTTAGCATGTATATATATACGGATATATGAATATATATGTATATCTGTATATGATTCATTCATGCATTCTGTGTGGCGCAGGTTTAAGGGAGATAAGTGAACTTGCTGAACTGCTGTTACTAGCAGCAGATGCTGCATAGCTGTTAGTAACAGTATTCTCAGTATGAAAAGTTATCTAGCTGTGGCTAAGACTATAGGAAGAATACTAAAATAGAGTCAAGTATTGAGAAAAAACGGTCAACTTTTTAGCATGTAAAGACTTATTAACAGAAGCTTAACAGCTGTTATCTATATTGCTTCCAAGTCAATATCTAGCTAACTAACTGAGCTCAGATCATAATGTTTACTCAATAACTCTTTTGTCATCAATCAACTATAAGACTGTGAAAGATCTGCCAATTAGCCGAAAATATGCATAAATGTAGGAAATAATTTCCAAGAGCTCTGGCGTGCTTCTAATAACAGCTGTCGAATACGTATAATAATATGCTTCTATAAATAGTCAAATCTATATTTAGCTTTAAAAGCAATTCTGCTGAAGATCAACAAATAAATATTTAGCTAACTAAACAGAAGCAAATTAATGCAGACAGAAAGAGAAAATTGAGTGTTTGCTTAACAGCTATGGCGTGCTCTTAATAACAGCTGTCTTAGTACATTATATAGAGAAATAAATTATGGACTTTATTTAAGCTAAATAGCAACTAAAAAACAAACGAAAATACATCAACTTGCATTGGAAACTTAAAAGGAGAGTGCGTGCTGCAAAGCTGTTAATAACAGTAGTCTGTTAAGCTTAATGGATAATGAACATTAAATATTAATACAAAATAGGCTTTGCTCAAGACCATTTGCTACGTGAAAGCAATGAAAAAAAAAGCTAATAAAATTCAATTGATGCATTAGAGGTAAAAAAGGGAAGTGATTTCTTAACAGCTGTTATTAACAGCTGTCTTTTAAGTCTAACAGCTAATTTACATGCATAGAAAAATGTCACTTCCCAATTCACTCAAGATCAACTGCCCAAAAAATTATGCGGCTCTTAGCCTTGCAGCGTTTTGGCGGGTTTTTAGCGGGTTTTTTTGGTTTTTCGGAATCACAAATTTGGTTAGCGACGCAACGCGTCGCGTCTTTCATGCTTGACTGCCAGCTGGCTTGTGCGTTAAATTGTGGTAAACAAACGTGCTCAGATATTTTGTTGGCCACATAGACAGCTAGTATATACTATATATGCTTTAATATAAATATGTGTCCGAACAGTCACTCTGTCAATTGAATAAACTTGAATTAGTCAGCGCCTAAAAATTCCGCTCAATGTTGATCGTGTGGATTTGATAAGTCGCGCTGCATGTGATAATTAGCGAAGCGTGGCACGGCACGCTCTGTAAACAAGGCTGAGCTATACATGGGTAATTGTTATCGAGTCATATCTCGATATAACTCTTATGTATCCATATGGAAAGGGAGAGCGTGCATTCGTTGGGGGGAGCAGAGTTCATCTGACTCAACTGCTGATGGCAATTGACCTTAGCATACTTTTTGGGGCTATGCAAAGTGATTACAAATTCCAATTGGAATTTAGCTAGTGCATATTGAAGTAAATTTTTACAAAATAAATATTATTAAATTGAGTTAAGTTAGGCAATTTAAGAGCTTGCCCATATTCGCTCTCTTAGCTCGCGATTAGCTAAGACTTCATGCAGCTTAGGCCTGCCAGGTCATACAGATCGTAATGGCTGTTTGGCTCTATGCCAACAGACTTTGGCTCTCTCACCTTTAGACATATCATTAGGTAGCATCGTCTGCTGCTGCCGCTTGCCTTATGCAATGGCTCGAACCCTGGGCTGAACCTCGTCTAAAAAAAAAGAGAGAAGAAGATATGAATGAGAGAAGCTAACTACATACAACGTGCTGCTATTAACGCTCCACTGACAGCAGCAAAAACACGCAGCACATAGACATACGTGTACATGTATTTGTATAGGTATGAAAACCTTAAAGCCGAAACATATACAAATCAGCCGAATGAAACATCGACAGAGAGCCAAAGAAGCAGCCAACGAGCGTAGAACGAAATGCGAATCAGCGATGCGATTTGATGGATATTAAAATGACCGTAAAAAGGAATTAAGGTCTGTCAGACTTGGCGTTCAGTTGCAATTGAGTGAATATGCTACATGCGCAGAAGAAGAGGAAGAAGAAGAAGCAGAAGCAAACGACGACGACGAAGCAGCAAAGAAAGAAAGATTTTTACATATTAAGAGAACAAATATGCCACATAAAAAGCCAAAAAATGAGCCTCGACTCACGTCTCAATGTCGGCAAAGTTGCAAAGGGCCAAAGAGACGACACAAATCACACGCAAAGCCAGTGACAAGACGAGCCATAGCAAATGGCAGCAGTGGCACGAGCATGAGGGGCAGCAGAGGCGCAGGGGCAGGGTCAGGGGCCCATGCGGCACAGACCTAAACCGCAGAACTTAATTAGTGTCATGTTGTACGCTGAGCGAGACAAACGGAAATCGGCGCAACAAACTGCAGGACGCCAAATGTCCGACGCTGATGACGAGTGCCACACATCATTTTGGGCAAGTGTCAGTGGCGAAAGAGAAGCCAGGGTTGGATAGCCATGAAAAACTGAAGAATAAATATATATATTAAATCATAATATACACTAACTTGTGCAGAGTTCATAAAGTTGGCTAAGCAAGCGCCATTGGAATTGGAATATTGAATACGAAACTAGTTTAGAGATGGACTCTTAATGGGTTCTATGATTAGTTAAGGGCCATAAGCTATATATATAATAGGGAAAAGAATTCCCTATGCAAGATAAATATTGATTTAAGTTACTCTAAAAATATTTATTATATTTGTAAATACTTTAAATGTACGTGAACTTGATTATTTGGTTTCGTATCAAATATATACCAGCTATATAATCCGAACATAGATTTTTACTCTCTCTTTCTCTCTTTATTGGTTCTATATCCAATTCCTTTGCTCTTTCTCTCTCTCTCTCTCTTTTATGAAGTTTATCGCTATACTCGCTATATATTCATTTATCTTAATTCTCTCCATCTTTCTCTCTCTCTCTCTCTCGCACTCGCTCTCTCATACACTTTAATACTTTTTGCCTGTTAATATCCCCTCTCTCTCTCTCTCTCTCTTTCAAATCTTTATCCATGTCCCTCTTTCTTTCTCTCTCCCTAAAGGCATTCCATGATTTACAAAGGGTATTCCATAGTCAGCAATCAGTAGTTAAATTCTCTGGCTTGATAACATTGCATAGCAGCAGCAGCAGCTGAAGACGTTTGTGCCACGTAGCGAGAGACAGAGAGAGTGATTGCGATTGCAGCCAATTTGACTGATGAGCGAGCGACCCACACAACAGCGCCGCAGGCTGTCAGTCGCTCGTAGATGTGTGCCACAGATAGCCATTATTTGCTTGGCCAGCGAGCAACGTGTGAAGTCCATCAATCGTGTTGTCTGTGGCTTTGGCTGCGGCTGTGTCTGGCATGCGACTCGACTACCTGTCTCCGTTCCCTGCCTTGGCCGCCTGGTCGCAGGCAATGCCAAAAGCCGTGTTTACCTGGGTGGGCATGAGTTTCGTTTTCATTTTTATGTTTGCTGTCGTTGCGGCTGCTGCTGCGGCAGCGACTTCTGCTACGGCTGCCCTTCATACGGAACTCACACGTTGTCGCGGGCGCATTAATCATGGACACTGGACGTGGCTTTCAAAATGTAAACAAAAAACCGTATCCCCAATTAGCCGAAGCTCGACTAGAAGCCAGCCGCAACAGGACTCACCATAACGCTCTCACTGTGTGTGGTCGCTGCAAATTGTTTTTGGCACTGCCAGCTGAAGTTTTTAAAGTTTTTAAAATAATTTCCTTTAAGTTTATCTCTCTCTCACACGCTCGATACTTGTAATTGGGTAATTGTTCTCTTAGGCTAGCAGTTAGACTGAGTAGAACTTTTGCTTAAAAAGTACTTTCTTTGTACATATGTATGTGAGTTTGCTACCTGAATTGCATTGCTCGCGTACGCTCTATCTCTCTCGTACACACATGTACGCATGCACACCGTTAATCGTTTAGCAGCCAGTCAAATCAGAGATCTCTCACATTATCGCTCTCACTCTGTCGTCTTTAGGTTTTTGTAGTTGTGCTATGCGCGCTCAATTTGCTAATTTCTATTCTCTCTCACACAGACTCACACAGTCAGCCCTATCAGGATTCTCTCATTCTAGCTCCTGCCCTGTTATGCGCGTGGTCGCTGCAAATTATTATTTTTTTTTTTTTTTGTGTGTTTAGTTTTGTTTTTGTGATGGCAACAGAATTTTCGAGGTTTTTGGTTCGCTTTGCTGTAAAATTTGCTGAGGCAAAACGTTCGTCTCAATGGTTTGGCATTTGCTTTTGGTTGCGCCTCGCTTGTCGCCTCCTTTATGGCAAGCTGGCCACGCGTGCGCTGCTATTGAAGCCACTGCTCGCCAACCCCCACCAAGCAACCCTATTTGCTGACTATTACACACACACACACACATACATAGATACAATTGCATACACATGACTAATTTTCCAATTGGAAAATCATGTGCTTTACATATGATAAAAGGCTGTTGCGCGTGTCGCTCGGCCAACCATGTGCATGTGTGTGTGTGTGTGTGTGTATGTGAATATATTCACGAAAAACGCAATTATATCGGTCGGTTGCATTTCGATACATTTGGTTGCCTTACGCCGCACACGACTGACCGCGCATGTTTTCGGCTGGTAGAGCAACGATCCAAGCCAAGCCTCAAATTATAGAAAATCAAAAGTGTGACCGACACACACACATAGACACACACACACACACACATTTATATACAAATGTACTTGCACGCCGGCGCTTTGGACATACGAATTACCCCTTTGCGTCGAGCCAACCCGTCCCTTTCCCTCTTTCACTCACTCTCTCTCTCTCTCACTCGCTCGCTCGCTCGTCGATTAATTTGCCAAAGTCAAAAGCCTTTTGATAGTCAGTAGCGTGCCGCAACGTTGGACCTCTAACATAACCATATCGTACCCGTTTAGGCTACTCTCCCGCTCCCCCGCCTCCGCCCCTGTCCCACCCGCTTCGACTGCCTGTGAAGCGTGTTTAAGTAATTTTGTTGCGCATTTGCATGTAGATGACGGAGGCCGCACTTGTTTATGGCCCACACGTTAACAGAGAGATCATCGTTTTTAGCTTAAGGTGGTTCCAACTAAAGGCCAGCGATTATGTAGTAGAGAGTGGGAAAGAGATAGAGCGAGAGAGAGGGAGAGTGAGGGATACGGAGAGAGAGAGTCCTAATCAACAATTTTATTAGCATTGATTTTGTTGTAATTGAGATTCCATTGAATTAAAATCTTACTTATGTCTTGGAATTAAATTTGAATTGGATTTCATTGCTGCTTCTGATTCAGCATTATTAGATCGTGTTCGATCTGCTCTTGCTGTGGCTCTCAATCATCGTGCTGCTCTTCGCATTTGCTCTTAGTCTAGCTGCTGCATCTACTAGCTCTGCAGTTTCTTCTTCTTCTTCAGCTTTTGCTCTTAGTCCCACTATTACTCTCTTTGCAGTTTCTGCTCTTATTTGTACTTGTTCTCCTGCTTCTAATGGCTTTGCAGCTTCTGTTTTAGTTTTCACTTTCATGTAGCATAGTTTCTAATTGGAATAGTCATAATTCTCTTTGGCTTTCTTGCCTTTGCTCTTTGCTCTTGCTTCAGTTCTTATTCCTGCTTATTTTTCCAGCTCCAGTTGCTCTCTTCATTACTTTTACTCTCTATGTCTATTTTGCTTTTGCCTCTGCATCTGCTTCTAGCAATTGCATCAACTCTGACTGCTGCTTCTGTTCTCTATTTCATCTTCAGCTTCAACTCGAACTACAACTCGTATTTCCCAAATAACAGTTAGCTTTAAGCAGCCAGTATTCTATTCATTCATTTCTCTCTTAGCATTGCTTATCCAACTAGCACTCATTCCAATTGGACTCGCAGGGAAATTCTTTCAATTGCCAAAATCTCATAGTCTGCAGCTGAACCAAAATGTAACCTTGAAATAACTTTATATCTTTTGCTACTGGCTACTGTAGAGCGCGCCAAGGTCTGATTGTGGAGCACAAATTATTGTATTTAAATATAATTTTGCATATAAAAATTAAAGGTAATGAAACAGCGCGAGATGTGCTATTGACATGAAGAGCAGTGGACACAAGCACAATGCCTGCGCTGCATTCCCAGCCTCAAATGCAAACAAAAACTCAAGACGTTGGGCTGCTCCATGGGCGCTGAGCACGCACTGAGCTACTGCTTTAGCCCAAAACCCATAATTAGGAACTGGAGCTGAGACGATCCTGCGGTTCACTGCTGGGTCGGTTCGGTGTCATGTGAAACGTTTATGGGCAACAAAGGCTTCCACTCTTTTTTTGGCCAGCTGCCGCTGGCATTATAATTAATCAAGAAATTGTATGCACAAAAATCAAAAATGTTGGCTTAAAGCGAACGCGCCCGATGAGAAAGTCCCGTGGAGGCTGCCAATCTTCTGCCGGACAACATCGGCCATCAGTCCATCTCAGCTGCCAACAGGCGCTATAATTTTTGGCATTACATGAAAATTCAGCCGAAAAAGAGGAGCAGAAGCTGAAGCAGAGGAAGCGATGCTGCATTTAATTAGATGCCGCGCGTCAACAAGGTGCTAAATGCACTGCCATTATACACACACACACACACACGCACACACACACACACAGAGAGAGACAGAAAGTATCTGCGCTTCACACTTGGGCCGCGTGGGTCGAGCCCCAAAAAAAAAAATGGAAAGGAAAGCTAACAGGAGGCGGCTGTTGTGGCAGCTGTCGCTGCTGCTGCTGCTGCTGCCTTCAGTTGCAGCGACGAAGCGGGTTTGGTACCTTGTCGCACGGCCGTGGGGCATGCGTTGCTCTCGTTGTTCGATGCTTGCCTCCTGCCTTGTTGCTCAATTTGCCGCTGCTGATGTTGCACTGCTGATTATGCAGAGGTGATAATTGCAGTGTCCGGCGCGTCAAGATTTATTTTGGTGAGCTTTAACGATGTGTTAAAATAAATTGCATATGTGCTGCAACACACAGCATTGTTCACTGCAGCCCTGCCAGCCACACCCCCTGCAAGCAGCTCGTTGACCAGCTCAAAACCCACAAAGCGTCGCACTCTGTGTACATAAAAACAAAGCAACAGAAACAACAACAGAAAATACTCTTAACGGGCGCCCGCTTCAAGCAAGCTTCAAGCTCGACGTAATTGCGGTCAGCGCCTTATTAAAGCGAGAGGGGAAGCTCTGCATGCATGCATGTATAGGTACATATATGTAAGTGTGTGAATACGCATACATGCTTGTAGATACATATATACATACATATACATATGTGCACACATTCCTATGCATCATATCAGCTCCACATAGGAATGTTTGTTATTTCATTTAAGTTTTGTAATGATAAGATTATTAAAATAATCGTTTGGGTTTCACTTATACTGGAAATTTAGTGTTAATTTCGATTAGGGCTCAATTTGATAACACAATTTTTATTTATATTTATGTTTATTTATGTTTGTTTATAAGAATTACTCAACACTTACAAATTACCTCTTAAAAATTACCCCTTAAAAATACCCTTAAAAATTACCTCCATATCAGTCTTCTTTCATAATTCCCTAATATCCACACCTTTATCTAGCTCTGGTACATTTACATGCAAGCATACATACATACATCGCTACACGCATTCACAAGTATACATATGTATATTTGCATGCTTTTTAGAATAAGAGCAATTTATTGGCCAGTCAATTTCAGTTAACTAAGATTTAGTCCACTAACGGTCTACTACGCTCGTAATTCAATCGCCCAACATAGCTTAAACTCGACTTGTCTGCTCTTCCAATGAATTTGTTGGCAGCAATCGTGGTTCTCTTTATTTTTTCAATTTTTAGGTAATCGGAGCTGGGCATATCGTATTTTTTTTTAGCAAAAGGGGGGAAATTAAGAGAAGAGAGCAAAGAACGTCGCCTGTTGCATTTGTCTGCCTAATCAGCTGTGCATAATTAACAACAGCTACTGTGTACGCGACGACCAGCCGACCAGTCGACCAGTCGACCAGTCGAGCAGTCGACCAGCCGAACAGTTGAGCAGTCGGTTCTTCCGCTTGGCTAAAGCGTGTCTGAAACATATGGGTCTGTCTGCAGCTGTAAAAAGTACCTTATGCTTTATGCTCTCTTTAGTTTGTTCTGCTTGTCTTTTGTGTATGTGTGTAGCACGTGCTCCAGTGCACATGACACCGAATCACAGCAGCCACATGTTGCAGCCAAAGAGCAAAAGTGAAGGCGGCGGCAACAATGCCAGGAAGTGTCGAAATTGTAGCATATTGGAAGTAGCGGAGGCGGCTGTAAGAGAGGCAACCAGTGGGAGGAAGCTGATGCTAACTCTTAAAGAATATAGCTGTAAAAGCTAGAAAATATAATGAAAAGAGTTAAATTTCCCTTGGCAGTGCAGCAGCAATAGAAATTATGGCCAAATAATGTAATAGAGAAAGGGAAATGAAGAGAGTTAAATTTCCCCTATTTTACTACAGCTAGTATTGCAATGCATTGATGCTACACATAATGAGAGGGGATTTATTGAATGTATTTCCACTTAGCAAAGTCATGCAATCTAAGAGTGCGACAGGGACATATACATATTTCCCTTTAACGAAGTCAACTCTCAAGGGAAATCTATACTTTTTTGGGCAAATAAAACAATTTAGACCCGTTTAGTGATCAGTCAGCCAGTGAGCAGTCATAGCGCTTGTGTCCTCGCTGAATCCTCGCGCTTTTCCTCGAAATTCGTGGCCTCTTCGATCCATCAAGTCGAGCTGCCACCAACGTTGCCCACGAACATCAGCGATGGATGGCAGCTGGCAGCCAACACGAGACTTGGGCCTGGCCTGTTGTTAAGCATCCGCCCCGGATCTTTGTTCGGCAAATCTTAAAAGCTAACAATTCTTAGAATTTCTCTTAGCCTAGAAATTCTATCTAGTCAGCGAAGATGAGCGCCGAACGACGAGTTCATTGATTTTTTTTTTTTTTTGTTGACGGCTGTTTGATCTTTGGCCGGTCAATTGATCGATGGATCAGGCAGCTTATCGACAGCTGCTGCCGCTGCTGCTGCTACGTTCGCAAAAGGTTTCAAATCGCTAAAAAGGTTTGAAAGCTTGCGCATGCGCCAAACATTTGGCCAATATGTTTCTGGGCCAGTTGGCTATAACTTTTGCTGGAATTGAATTAATAGCTCATTTTCAGATGAATGGGAATTAGGAGATTGAATTTGGGTTTGCTAGTAAAATAATAAGAAGAAAAAATAATAATAATAATAGAAGAGTAGACTTACTTTAGTAGTAGAAAAGTAGTCGAGTAGTGGGGCGAAATAGTAGAGCAATAAAAAAGCGGAATTGTATGATAAGAATAATACAGAAATATCTATATATATATATAATACTATATATATAAGTTAATTTAGGTAGCTGTAAGCCACTCATTTCAGTTCAGCTTGCCTTTTGCTTCGACATAAATCAGTTCAAAATCAATGTCTAATTTGTATTGCATACTTTTAGGCATTGCAGAAATGTTGTATGACAACAAGCAGTGCAGCAAGCAGATTGCAAGCAGTTTAATTGTCTGCCGCATCAGACAAATTTGCTTTAAACAAATGCGCATAAATTTAAACAATTTACTAGACTTTGTGCTGCAAATCAAATTTATAATAAAAAAAAAACAAAAGTATATAAATATACAAACAGCCCCAACATTATCTTCCCGTCAAGTTGTAAACTATAAAAACATTTTATTTCGCACGACAAAAGCTTATTGTAAAAAATTCATTAAACGCCTAAATGTGGATTTGCAAGTTAAACAGGAACAAGCCAGGATCGAAACGATTTAACAAATTGTGGGCTTTGAGTCTTGAGACTTTCAGTAGAAAAATTACATATTATAAATATCAATATCAATTAAATATTTGATGATATTTCAGTGATCTCATAGCTATTCAGTCAGCTAATATTCCTAGAGCATGCGATCTATCCAATCTGTTAGATCACTTAACTGTTTTTCCTTGGCTGAGCTCTCGAAGAACTGCACATTTTGCGAAATGTGCGCAAATTCGAAATCACGTCCCATTTTGCCTAGTGTAATGGGTTTGTTTACTTCATCGTCGCCCACGGACTGCAGCTTGCGACTCCTCGTGTCACGCACTGTGTTGCTGTGGATATCAAGAATTGAGCATTAGATGAGTACAAGAGAAAGTCGTATTAACTTACAGTTCCTTCTCCAGCAAGCTCTTGACAACCTGCGAGCTCTTGGCCGCCGTCAGATCCTGCTTATTGCACAATATCAGCACAGAACACGGCTGCGTGGCGGCGTCTGTTAGAATTGTGTACAAGGTGCTGTAAAAGAATTTGATTAGGAGAAAGTGTACAAAGATTATGCACTCTTGCTGCACTTACTCCGCCACGTCACGAATGTCCTTTTGCACGGTCACCGAGTCCACCACGAATATAATTCCCTTTGCATTGCGCTTGTAGAGCTCAAAGCATTTGTCTCTCACGCGATAATGTCCGGGAATGTCCACAAGTCGTCCAGCAACATGTCCCGAGCGGTATTCGCCGACATTCTCTTTGATGGACGTGAATGTTTCGGGAAATTTGTTGTGCACCAGCTGCATGAATATGGCGCTCTTACCAGCCTCGCTCAGACCGGTTAGCAGAAAATCACGTCGGCCAGCCGAGCGTCGTCGTAAAATAACAAAAAGTGCTGAAATTGATTTTAGGAGCACGATCAGATTTTATTGTTGTTTATCGACGTGGCGTGCTCTCGCCCTCTCTTACCAACTGCTATGAATCCAAGTATAAGTGCCGCCAATATAGGCGTCACGTCGATATTATCCAACTTGATTTCCTTTTTTTGGCGCACATTTTCATTTAGTTTATCCATTTCGTAGCTGAGTTTGGAAAATATTCACAATTTTCCACAGCTCAACTAAACTCAAATAACTTTCAACTAGGGATGACAAACAAAATCGATAGACACTAACTCGATTAGGTTTTTAAACCAGGGACGGCAAATTGTTTACTAACTTTAGAAAAGACATATGTTTAGTTTGTATATTTATTATTTATACGTTTTAAGCATGCAAAGGAAAATTTTGAGGCCTTTCGGGTTTTGCTAAACCTTTTCCCCAATTGATAATTTTGTCCTCTTATAAATGAGTAACAATCTCGATAAGTCGATAGTTGTCAAAAGCGCGTGCTTTTAAATTATATTTTCATATAATAAGGAAGTATTTGTTTTTTAAGTGAAAAATATATGTAGAGCATTTATGCAATACTTGTTAGCTATGTAAACTATATCGAGCACTTTTTACAACTAATTCTTATTGTAATAAAATATAAAATTACAATTCAATTTGCGACACGTAAACTTTTGACTAGGCCATACAACAGGCTAAATGTGAAATTACATGAAAAGGCCCAGATGGGCACTGAGATTGCATTGTAAATGCCAGTGGGAAAGCTTAGCAGGCCGCCCAGCGGCGCCAGACTAAGGCTATCCTCGAAGATCAGCACAGGCGAGTATCGATGGCGGGTACACACGATGATGACGATGAGCGTGAAGATAATCTTCGTGGCATAGTAGGCCACCGTATCGATAGTGGAACGCTTAAGTGTCTCCATCTTCTTGGATGTCAATATTTTGTTCTCAGCTTCGGCGACTTTACGCTCGGCGCGCATTATCTTTATTTTCTTTGCATATTCGCCGGAATGCTCTGCATTTTGTACTTGGCTAAGCTCCTCGCGAGCAGCGTCCAGCTGTGATTGAAGCTCTGGCCTAACATTGGCTCCTTTCCAAAAACGGGATATTTTAATCTGCGGAGAAAATGTGTTTTTAGACTGAGGCAGCTCGATAATGCATTCAATGCGTCCCACTTACGTAGTTGCGTATCAAGTCTGGAAGGATTGTGTTGATCAGGCACATCAGCGCTATAAGTAGAAACAATTCCATATTGAGTTTGTGTTAGTTTTATGAAAATAATACAATATTTGAAGTTCTCGTGTGATGGAAAAAAAAACTAAATGCAGCGAGCAGCTGATAGATGCGTGTGATTTTTGTGCTCTTTGGTGAATTAGGGCAACCCTGTCATTACCAGGGATGGCTGCTACGCAACAGCTGTATGCCGGCATAACAAAAGCCTACCTTGTGGAATATTCCTGAACAATTTGTTTTAGTGTGACAATTGAAATGACCAAACATCACAATGGAAGATAGCAACGAAGAAGTAAGTGTGTATAGCTTGTAAAATCGTTTCAATTAATTTGCTTGCTTTACAGATTGAACCCTGCCGCAGCATCGGCCCGCATGAGCTGGAGGCTGTAAAGAGCCAGGCCATAATCAAGCTTTCGCCAGTGCAAGTGCCTGCACATTTTAAACGACTCGAGTGCAATACAAATCTTAATTTACCGCCTCTCAACTGGCTGACCACCTCACACAGCAGCCATGGACTGCATCAGGCGCTGTATCAGAGCGGCGGCTTTGCCAGCTTTCGTCTGGGCCAAATGTTTCCTGACTGTGTGGGCGAGGTCGATGTTGTCTCGGACGCCGAGAATATCAAACAGCTACTGAAACTGCCATACAGCGCCAAGAGCGCCATTAGCATGGTTGTGCATAAGGTCGGCAATACGCTGTTGCTCGACGAGTTCGATATCCAGAAGTATTTGTTACGCAAGTCGGACGACGACTGGAAATGGTTGCGCAGCTTTATACTCGAGCACATTCTGGCCTACGGCGATGAGCAGCACAATTTCTGCCTGAAGGAGCGCTCTCGCGAGGCGTTACAGTCAAAGAACTTGCTCTCCAAGTTTCTATATCATAGTCTGAAGCCGACCAGCGAGACTGAATGCGAAGCCAATGAACCAACATTGCTGACCAGCAGGCGATCAAGTCTGCCCATTATTGGACCTGTGCTGCCGGAGCCCAAGATTGAGGAGAATGTGCCTGATCCGAAGTCGAGTCATGCCTTCAATCGCAATGTTGTCTGGACTTTCGAGGACATTCGCATGCTCATCGGCACAGATATGCCCATCTTTGGTGGCCCGAACAGACCTTGTATTAGCCTGCGACTACGTGATGCTGCGCAGCCCATAAATGTCCTAACCGGCATCGACTACTGGCTGGACAATCTGATGTGCAATGTGCCCGAGGTGGTGATGTGCTACCATCTGGACGGCATTGTGCAGAAATACGAGATTATCAAGACTGAGGACCTGCCCTATCTGGAGAACTCACAGTTCTCGCCCCAGGTGGTGCGCAATGTGGCCCAGAACATTTTGGCATTCCTGAAGGCGAATGCGACCAAGGCGGGACACACCTATTGGCTGTTCAAGGGTCGCAACGATGATGTGGTCAAGCTCTACGATCTGACCACACTGTATCAGAATCAGAACAAAGCAGCAGAGGAAACAGAGCATCCACAGCAGCCAAAAGAGCAGGAAATGAATCCATTCACTGTGCCTGTGGGCATGCTGCTCTACTCTGTGGCACGCAACATGAAGAACACGCTGGAGCATATAACACCCAAGACAGCGGGCAATATACGCGCCTTGCTCGACAACTGCATCAAGCTGCTGCCCAAGGAGCAGTATCCCCAGATTGTCAGCTCCTCCCACTATATACTGTCCGATTTGCATGTGCCCGCTGGCATAGATCCGAAGGCGCCCAAGTTCAATGAATCGCCATCGCTGTTCAGTGACGACGATGAGGATGAAGATGAGGAGGAGGGGGAGGACGAGGAGGATGATAATTACAATGATGACCCGTCCCTTGACTTGGGACGCAATAAGTACTATCAGAGCGCTGCAGAAAGCGGTGGCAAAGCGAATGTTGCAGTGCGTCACATCTGTGATGCATTGCGAGACTTCAAATCGCATTCCAAGCAACCGAAGCCGGCGCCGCTAATAGCCAGCACCGTCGATCGCTGTAACATATCGCTGCAGCACATCAGTGCGGGCCTCTCCTGTCTGCAGTACTTCAATGGCAATCAGGAGGAGAAGCTGAAGGAGTCGGAAATGCACGCCAAGCAGGAGGAGAAGCAGCGCATACTGCACGAGGAGCAGAATCCCAACATGGCTAAGCCTTTCAGTGCTATACCACTGCCCTATGGAAAGCTGCGCATTGCTCAGCCGCCTGCCCAGGCGCAGGCGCAGCAGTCCAAGAAACGTTCCATCAAGACAAAGACCAAACACAGCAAATCTAAGGAGCTCTCGAGCAGCAACAACAACAAGCCTGCAGCCGTGACCACCCAGAAGCTCAGTGCCAAGTTCAATAGTCAGAATTTTGGCTCATGGAATGTGCATCTCAAGCTGCTGCTGCTGGAGAAGGCCTGCCTGACCTATGCCACGCTCGCGGAGCACTACTACGAGGCCCAGGTCTATGGCAGCACGCTTCGCGCCATTGAGCTGGCTTGCCGCTGCCAGCAGGTGCTCAACAAGTATATGGCCAACGTGGTCAGCCAGCAGAGTTGTCTGCTGGGTCGTGCCGGAGATTGCTTCTTTCAAATCTCGAAGCACTGGAGCGCCATCGAGCAGTATGCGCAGCAATACGAGCAGTTGGATGAGCATTCGAGCCTGATTAACGTGGAGCTGACACAGGAGCTGGAGGATACGGAGCTGCTCACGCTGGCGCCCATAAAGAATGTGGAGCAAATAATGCTGCACAGCTGCAAATGCTACGAAGATGCACTGGAGCATGCGCAGACTGACGAGAGCAACGAGCTGCTGCGTCGCTTGGGCAATGTGCGCAACGAACTGGGTCTCAAGTACATGTATTCCGCTCAGGGTATGTCTTGAAGCTCTCTCACTCTCTCTCTTTTGTATTACTCTTAACTTATCTTTTGCCTTGCAGAGGAGTACAGTCAATTAAAGAGAAAGAAAGAAGCAGCCGGAGGTGACTCATCGGAGCAATCGAAAGCTGAACTGGATAATGCAGATGAAACTCTAGCCTCAAAAGCAGAGCCACTGTATGTTAAACTGACAATCAATTCATATGACTGCCTACGTCGTGGCATCGCCGCCTTTTCAGCGGTGAAGGACAATGTGAATCTGGCATTCCTCTACTGCAACATGGGCAGATTCATGCGTCTGCGTGCGCATTTGACCATGCCAAATGAGAGGTAGGAATAGGAATTCATATTTCTATTACTCTATCCATTAATCTCACAAAATCTGTAGCACCATTGGACTGGACGCACAGAAAACATTTTATAATGAAGCCTTTGAGTACTATGAGAAGGCTAAGGATTGCCTGGATACCAGGAAAGCCAACCCCGAGCTGTGGGATTTAGTGCAGTGGGAACTGTCGACGGCCACGTTTACGTTGGCCAAGCAGCTGCAGGACTACAGCGCCGCCGACAAGAGCAGCCTGGCCGAGGCGTCCAAGGAGGTGCTGGACCTGCTGCAGAAGTCGCTCAAGCTGTGCGATGTGGAACATGCAGGCGCACGCCAAGTGCTCTACAGCTTCCGCTCCGGTCTGATACACAAACGGTAAGAGCTTGACTCGACTAAGAAATAGATCTTATAACTGATAAATATATATTGCAGCATTGCCTCCTTCCACTATGCGCAGCTTCGTAGCTATGGCGCTTTGGATACATCTCAGCTGCCCAAAGCGGCGCTGCAGCTATGCAAATACCATTATGAGAAGGCAACGCAGATTTTGGAAAGCTTGAAGGAGGTGCGCGATCTGTTGGTGGTGCAGCTGGAGCGTATATCATTAAATGAGTTCCTATCGGATGGTGCGTATCTGAGAGAGATTAATAAATAACGATGTCTATATATTTGAATTTATTTTTTTTTTTTGCTATTACAGTTTCTACTCATGCAGCACAGAAGGTGAAGCACATGCAAGCGGCTTTAGAAATTTGTTTTCAATGTCAACTCATATTCGGGCACGTCATCGATAGCAACAACAGTGTGAACGTCGACGATGATGACGAATTCAAAGCTCATTTGACGCTCTACGAGAGCCGTTTGCAGAATGCTTTGAAAACGCTCATCAAACTGCTGTTAACTACCGGCAAGGATCCAAAACAGCTGTCGGCCTTGTACAAGCGCATGTATATGGAAACCTTGACTGGGAAACATGGCATAGGCGCACAGCAATTGCCAGAAGCGTCTGTCGCACGCTCACACCATTTGCACACGCTGCTTACCCGGCTGAAAACCATGTGCGGCGCTCAGCTGAGCAGCAACTAGTCGACCAGCTAGCTAGCTAGCTGGCCAGTACGTGTCGTCTACGAGTTTATAAAAACAGTTCAAATTTTGTATATATATATATATGAATCGGCATCGACATCGACATCGGCATCGACATCGACCTGCCTTGTTTATTGATATGTGCTGTTATATATTCGCCTCAATTACACTTGAAGCTCTGCGAAAACTGCAAAAACTTAGCCCCGCCTCTGGCAGCGACAATCGCTCTCGAATTGCTCGGCATCGGCAACGCTCCCAATGTGCTTCCGATAGACGACCACAGCGAAGAGCAGAGCCAACTGCAAGATCTGTAAAGGGATCTCACACACATTAACAACATCAATCAACTCATCTCAACTCAAATCGAAATCTACTCACCTTAAAGCACACACTACGAAGCATTTTGTATGTGTGTGTGTGAGTTTCTGTGCTCGTTATGAACTAGTTTTCTGTGTGGGCTGACGGGCGCGCTGCTCTTATAAAGTCGCGTGGCCGCCAGCCAGACGTGTCGCTCATCAAGATTAGGCGGCAGCTCCACACTGTGGTGAGCGGCAATCTTGGCCAGCTTCTGTTAAATATGTTGTTGAACAAGCCGAGCTAGATCGAGAGCTCAAATGGGAAAAATACTTAATGAAAATGTCTATTTAAATAATTGATTTTACCTATATGTGAATATATATTTTTACGCATTTTTATCAACTGCAAATGTTGTTATGAAACGAAGTTAGTTGCAATGAAATTTGTATTAAATTTGTATTTAAATGTTGAGCGAATAATAAAGAACTGAACGAAAAGACTGTACGAAATAATATTTGGCTCGACCTTCTCATGCTAACCAATGTGCCCTGTGCGAATGGGTGTACCGGATGCCAAGTATTATTACTTTATTTGAGTTATTCAAAGTGCTTGGCATTGCAATTTTAAATTTATTTATTATTTTATTGTAATTTTATCGTAACTTTTTTTGCTTTTGTATATAAATTGTACCAACGCAGCAGAAAGCTGCAGTCAATGCCTTGGCTGTTAAACTGTGTCAAGCGCGCTGGCCACAGTGGTGCAAGCGATGACGAATCGTGGATCAAAACGACGCCCACAACGGAGCGCAGCAGCGACACACACACGGCTGGGCGGGCACGCACGAGTCAGCTAACCTAAGCTGGCTTGCGTAATGAGTGGCCGTTGGGGAGCACTCTTCAGTAGACGATGGCGTAAGCACAGACGCCTGATATCTGGACCCGCGCCGAATTGAGGGTCAAGTTTGGTCGACCGCCGCTTCCCCCTCGACCCCGTTGAGCTGGGGCAGCGGGCAGTGCAATATTGTTAGCATGCACGTCGAATCGAGCGACGTCTTCAGATTGCGGCTGGAACACAAAGAACTCGGCTACATGGAACAGACGATCGTCTAGAGCCCAACTTGCATCATATTCGTCACGTAAGCGAGACTCGCTTGGCATTGCCTGGATTTTTAGTATATAAGCAAAACGGGTCGCTCCAGTTAGACATTAGTTAGCAGCCCAACTAAACCCAAAGCCCACTAAGCCAACAAAATGATGAAGTTCATGGTAAGTGTTCGCGCATCCTGCCCACCCATACATCTCAGCCATCCATCTATCCTGGCCATTGGCTCATCTTCCAACTCTTCGCTTTTTGCAGTGCATTTTCGTCTGCGCCTTCGCCGCTGTCTCAGCCAACGCGTACAATCGCGGCTATGGCAGCGCACCCGTCGGCGGCTATGCCTACCAGGTGCAGCCCGCTCTGACCGTGAAGGCCATCGTCCCGGCTGGTGGCTACAGCGGCGGCTATGGTGGTGGTTATGGCGGCGGCTATGGCAAGAGCATTGAGGTTCCAGTCTCTGCCCACTACACCTCCAGCCGCAACTATGGCTATGGTGCCGCACCCGTCGATCGTCAGGCCATCTCGCTAGCCAAGCTTGGTCTGGCCGCCCCCAAGGCCGGAGCTCCTCTGGTCTGGAAGGAGCCACAGCGTCTGGTGGAGCGCTCTTATGGTCCCCGCCAGAGCTACAGACAAGAGTCCAGCTACGGCTACGGCGAGGAGGCGCAGGGTGCTAATGCTGCCGCCGCCGCTAGCTCCGTGGCTGGCCAGAACAATGGCTACAAGAACTCCGGCTACAAGAGCTCCGGCTACTAAATGAGCTCTACTACAGTGAACTACAAAAGCTGCCAAAGCTTGCGACTTATAGGCGAATAAGAAGAAACTAGGAAGTAATAAATGCAACAAAACTTGAAAACCTTAAAAAACACATGAATATTTATTATTATTTTTAACTGGGTTCGGGGGTTGATAAAAACTGCCAAGTTTTTGCAAAGCTTTTAGCTTTTTTCTAGCTATATATGCAATTGTTTGGCTGGGAAAATATATAGTAGAGACATTAAAGAAAATTATAGTAAAGACATTTACTATAGAACTTTGCCAAAGATATTAAAATACATTTTATATTTATTTGTATTTAAAACATATTATATTATTATTATATTATATTTATATATTTTAATATGTTTTTGAAAATTCCAGAAAATTCTTTTCTACAGAAAAGTTGACTGTAAAAACGGACTATAATCCAATTTCTGTAGTCCTTAACTTTGCACAGCTTAAAGCTTGGTCTAGCTCTATATGCTAGCTCTATATGCTAGCTCTATATTATATTTTAAGCAGAGGAATGCATATGGGAAATAAAAATAACAAACTAAAAAGTTTCATATTTTTAAAGTGGGGCTACGAAATGCGCGCGCCTTTGCCAAGGTGTTTTCATTGAGAGCTCACGAAGCGCTGGCACATGTGTTCGAGTCGAATAGGGGCAAAAGGGGCGGGGCCAGGCATTATCAGAAGTCGGAAACAATGAAACATCGCGTAACCGAACGATTTTATAATTTGTTGTAGACACTACAACGAAATGCGAGTAAATACTAAAAGCGAGTACATAAAGTTGTCGTATGTACACCAGACAATTATGAAATATCACAGCAATAGAAATTTATTAAATATGAATATATATATATAAGCAATATTTATGTAGATATGTGTGTCTGGGTTGTCACGTAACTATATCCAGTCTAATTTTTGCATATAAAAGCGAACGCTTGTGCCAAGCAAATCATAGTTTGATTGATTTCTACAACTAGCAAAGCCAAATAACTCAACATGAAGTTCCTGGTAAGTGATCCTTGACCAGCAATCCCCAGGCAAACACTTGACTAATCCTTGGCCAATTGCATTACAGATTGCTTTCGCTCTGTGCGCTCTGGCCGTCTGCATCAATGCCAATCCCTATGGCGGCATTGGCTATAGCGATCATAGCCAAGTTGCCTACGTTCAGGATATTGGCTATGGCGGCGGTTATGGTGGTCGTGGCGGTCGTGATGGAATTTACGGCGGCCGTGGTGGCTACAGCCAGCCCCTGATCTCGCGCTCATCGAACCCCTCGGCTGCTGCCGCCGCTTCTGCGGCCTCCGCTGGCATCCGCCCTGGCAACTACCGCCAGGCTGCTGTCATCGGCTACGATCTGGACTCCAGCTATCATGGCAACAGCTACGGACGTGGCGGCTATGGACGTGGTGGCTATGGACGTGGCTACTAAATCACCAGTTTTGTTCAAATGGAACAGCCATAAAGAAAATGCACCAGCTGTGAGCGAATAAAAGAAAAAAAATCCGCTGAAAGCCGTGGAGAATGTTGAACAAAAACAAATATGAAATTCTTTTAATTGGCTTGAAATTCTTGTGGTTGCTTGAAAAACAGACAAAAGTGTGACATACTTTTCAGCGTCGGGCTTAAATATATAGCTGGAATTAGGCATGATGGGTGCTAATTGTTCCATGGCAATATTTTCAAGTTCAAGTTCAATGAAAAAATAGGTGAAGAAATTAGTTTCGAGCTTAGCTTTTGCATATGCTTAGCCAACTGCATGGGCTCTTAGGGTTAACAGCTGAATGAAACCAGTTTACAGTTCAAGCAATTAGGAAATTACTAAATAATATTTCTTTAGCTTAACGTTTCAGCTGGCAATGATCAATTAAAGATTGGTTAAGGCATTGCTTATGCATATAGCTAAAATAGCTTATGGCTAAAACAGCGTATGGCTAAATAGCCTTAAGATCCTATGCCTTAGGGCAGTAGGGAAGGAAAAGAATAAAATATTCTTTATATGTGTTTATGGCTATAATAGCATATTATAAGTTCTGTTGAATATGGTCTACAGCTCTAGTGTCTGAAGATCCTGCGAGGAATTAGGATATGTTGGAAGTCTTCAATCTATTTGTAGAACTTTGACTTAAAGGACTTATATAAGCTCTTTATATAGAGCAATTGAGCACTCTTTAAGCTTTGTACTTCAACTGCATCTATTTAAAGACCTTGAAAAACTAATCCACGACAAAGTCCTGCAATTAACTCTTATATAAGATAGCAAACATCTAGCAGAAGCTCAAGTCAAGTCAAGATATTTTAGCATATTTCACTAGAAAATATAAATATAAAATATTAAGCTATTTTACAGGCAATCTTTAAATAGTAAACAACTTTTACAAGAGAGAGAGAGAGAGAGAGAGAGAGTAAGCGAGAGAGAGAGAGAGAGAGAGAGGCCTAGCAACAGCTGCTGTTGCTGCCGCTGTTGCTGCTGCTTATCCGGCTGCATGCTCACACGAAGCAATGGCTATGGATTTTGAGCCACCCTAAAGAGTGAGCAGCATCCACCCCACATTGTGGGCGGCTGCAGCATTCAAATGTCGTTGTTATCAGCTGCAGCAGCAGCTTTAAGTGTGAAGCTGCTTGAGTGACGATATCGAGCTACGATTTGAACAACAACAGCAGCAACTGCAGCAGCCGCCGCTTGCTGGCCTGAGCCGCCCTCAACGTTGCTGAGATGAAGACGACGCCGTTGAACCTGAGCTGAGCTGAGCTAAACAGAGCGGAGCTGAGCTGGGGCTAGCTGCAGCCAGCAGCCAGCTCGGCGTGATAAATTCGCAGTGAGATCACGTTTCGAGTGCTTCAATTCTTTTGCTTATATAAAGAAGTGTGCTTGGCATTTGGTTTGTTAATTGTGCCAACTGTTTCGAGCAGCGAGCGCCCCCCAAATACAACACGAAAGTACAGCCATGAACAAGTTCGCCGTAAGTACCATGACGAAGCTTACTTCCCGTTCCCGTTCCCATTCCCATTACCGATTCTACCCATTTGCATCGATCTCTAACCGAACTTCATCTTCTTCTCACAGACCCTTGCCGTATTCATCTGCGCCTACTTGGCCATCGGCAGCTGCAGCTACGACGGCCCCAACTATGGTGGCTCCCACTACGGAGGACTCCGCAAGATCTCCAGCCACTCGCACCGCTCGGATGGTGGTGCTGCTGCTGCATCCAGCGCCGCTGCTGCCGGTGGCAATGACCGTCCCGTTGAAATCATTGCCGGTCCCCGTTATGGCGGCAGCGAGCAACTGCGCCCCATCCTGATCGACTCCGGCTACGGTCATGGCGGACACAGCAACTACGGACATGGTCACGGACACGGAAACATTGCACGCATTGGCGGTCTGGGCGGACACGGTCTGGGCGGTTGGGGTGGTCTGAGCGGTCTGGGCGGTTTGGGCGGCTATGGCGGTCGCCGCGGCTACCAGCCACGCTACTCCGTCGAGCCCGCTGGCGCCACTCTGCTGTACCCCGGCCGCAACAACTACCGCCGCATCGTCTCGCCCGTCGAGTACTCGAAGGTTGTGCTGCCCGTGCGCGCCGCTCCCCCAGTTGCCAAGCTGTTCCTGCCCGAGAACAACTACGGCAGCTACAACGAGGGACTCAAGTACTAAGAGCTTGATCCTCCGTTACCAGAACTCTTCCCCCAACAATCGTGCAAGTCTTCTCAAAGCTGGATGAGTTCGTTGTGCCAACAGCGCTAAATAAAATTGTGACAAACAGAAAAGCAAAAAGTCTCTTTACTGATAATACGGTCATACTCAAGAGTGTGGCCTTGAGTGGGTTGTCTGTGTGTACCTGCGTGTGTGTGTGTGACTGTCTGATAAGTGGTTCCGGTCGCCGTCAGTGGCTGAGCAATGTTTGGCAGCTGCAGCTGGCTGTTTTTGACTTGAGCTCTGCTTTGATTGCAGCGAAAACGTCAACCGGGAATGCCGTGCGTGCTTAATGCCTATGCCAACCAAGTGAAGCCAATCGTTGCTTTAGAAAAATAAGAAAACTAAAAATTGTTTGCTCTTTATTTGCTTTTTTTGGGAGGCTGCCTAATCAATAGGTTTTCAGCGTGAGATGTTTATTATGGAATTGAGTAGTTGAGTTGAGTAAATATGTTTATTTAGACTCTCATTACTCAGTACTCTACTGCACTATAATCTGCTATTCAGTACTCTCTCAGTACTCAGTACTCTACTACACTATAAGCTGCTGTTGAATTATAATGTTTTATACTATGCTACACCTACTATACTGTTATACTATATATTGTAATATTGTACTATACTATATCACAATATTATATACTAAACTCTTATGAGTTAGATATATATGTATATAACACATTCTGCTGTACTATATGTAGTATAGTTGTTATACTGTTATACTGTCTACACTGTCATACTCTCTTACCATAATTAAAGTTAGAGTACAGCATATATACTCTAACTTGAACTCAAATGAAATTAATTGATACTCTTCAACAAAGCAAAGAGAGTATATTCGCTATATATATGTCTCAGTTATGTTGCTCTTTCTATGTCAAAGGTTTATAAAATCTATAAAATACTAAAATTCTACCTGAATTTCATACATTAAATTTAGCTTACCTTAACTCTCAATCAAATATTTCTCTTCTTTCGTTAAGAGTCAATTCTAATTAGCTTCTAAGCTGCATATCTTTAGGTACGTGTGACATCTTGAACTGCATAGCACAAACTCCATAAACTATGTCACTTGCTGTCATATGAGTACCTACTGTACATTGATTAAAACAAGCTTTAAGCTCTCATATTTCATGGCACCTCAAGTTGAGCACAAGAAGCAATTAACTGTGTGGATCATACACACACCTTGCCTGGTTTAGCTGTCTCCCTCTCTCTCTCACTCTATCTGTCCCTCTCGCTACATTCCTCTCTGTTCCCTTACTCTCTTGCTAAGCGTCTTTCTTTTTCGCTCTCTCACTCCCTCTTCTGCGCTCTTCGCACTCCATCCTCCCTCCCTCTCTATCACCTCTCTATCCCACCCTCTCACTCACTCCGCTCACTTATCAGCTAAACTACTTTGCTCATGCAATTAGATTAAACGCAACCCGAGCTAGACTCATGGACATGGCTCGGCTGACATCAGAGTCTTGCGCATACCAAGAGCAGACTATCAATGCGCCATTAGAGCTGCTGCCTACGTATGCGGCCACATGACACAGAGGTGATGAATGCATCCACAGAGCCACAATATGATGCTGCGGCAACAACTCATGTTGGGGTTCATTGAGCAGCAATGAGAGATGCTGCTGCTGCAGCAGGTAGCCAAGTCAAAGACTTGATACCGCACACGCGAAAAGCGGGCCGAGCGTGCCAAGCAGAGGGGTGCAACCAATTAGATATCAATGGGAGCTACTTGCTCTTGCTTGGCTTGTCGTCATTGTCATTGTCATTGTCATTGTCGTAGTCGTAGTCGTGGTCGTAGTCGTAGTCGTGGTCGTGGCTGAGTTCAATTTACTTTTGGCGCGCAATTTCAAGCGTAAGCTGACACCGACTGCCCGAAACTGTAACCCGAAGACTGCATCCATCTCTATCTCTCCCTCTCTCGCTCTGGCTCTGTCGCGAGGCAGGGAGGTGGGGCCTCGCCAGCTTATCTGTGGCACACGGCAGTGGGATTTTGGTGCAGCGATGCAGCAGCAACTCTGTGGGCCAGCTAGCCGGCCCCCCTAAAGTTTCGTCATGAGTCTTTGGTCTGACTGGGCTTTTGGTCACGTAAAGCGCACACACAAATCGCTGGCCAACACAAATAACATGGCTATAAAAGCAATTTGGCCATGCGCAATTGTTAATTAGTTTGGAATACAGTCGCTTCCTCGCACCATCGAATCAACCAAAATGTCCGCCAGCTCAATGCGTTTGCTCTGCCTGATGGCCTGCTGCATCACCTTCTGCTTGGCCCACCGACCCAATCTGGCCTACCGCAGCAATGACTACAACCAAGGCAGCTATGCCGACTACGTGAAGCCCTACGATACCGCCGAGGCTCAGGCAGCTGCTCTGACCAATGCCGCTGGCGCCGCCGCCGCCTCAGCCAAATTGGACAGCACTGACTGGTATGCGCTGAACCGTTATGGCTGGGAGCAGGGCAAGCCTCTGCTGGCCAAGCCCTACGGCCCATTGGACAAGCTCTATGCCGCCGCCCTGCCCCCACGCTCCTTCGTTGCCGAAATCGATCCAGGTTAGTTACTGCGACTCAAACCCCCAACTATCCGAGCTGCTTGCTAAAGATCTCTCTCTTCTCCTCTCTCACTTTACAGTCTTCAAGAAGAGCCACTACGGCGGTCTCTATGGCGACAAGACTGTCATCCTCAACACTGGCTCCAAGCTGGCAGTCTCTGCTGCCTAATTCGTTAGGATACTCAACTTGTGCCCAGCCAGTCGAAAGTCTTAATAAATAGTGATTAGTTAAAACCTAAAACAGTTTCAATGTGTTCTATGATGGGAAAGGGGCGCTTATACTTTGTCAGATTTACTCTGATATCATTTTATACACAGAATTCGCAGTTATCGCAGCTTTTAGTTTCTCTGCTCGCAGCATGAGCCAGCTCAATTTGTGCATGAGATAATACGAGCAGAGATAATGCAATGTTATAAAAACATATTCGATTATCAACTGAATGTTAAATGAATGAAATTGAAATTAAGTAATGCAAATATTTTGTTTTCTTAGCTCTAAACACAATTCAAGTCAGAGTTCTGTGCATTATGATAATATGCTGCTCAGCTCTAGCCATTAGTTGAGTTGCGCAATACTATATACTATATATTTATATATATTCATAAGTAGAGACATATTCATAGAATTTCAACTGCTTTTACATGCAGAGGGCATATCACCTTTTTTCTATTCCAAAATTTCAAAATGCTTACAATACACTTATGTATTCTTGTAGATATTTCGTGGATTGTAAATGAAAAGCTTAAAAGTTCAGCTTGAGCGGGCTTAGAATATATTGCAACTATAGTTTATACTGTAAACATTTTAGAAATACTTGTATAAATATAGAATACATGCAGTATCTCAAAGTAAACTCATCTTGAAGCATGTAATAAGTATTTGCAATAGCAATAACTTATCAGATACCATATATCTATCTATATAACTCTTCTATAAAGTTTTCCCAATTAGCAACATTTGTTAAGATACTTTTAATACCTTGTTTCTGATTGGAAACAAAGCTTCTTCTTCACCCTGCACTTAACTTAATTTTAACTTTCAGCAATTCCCTATTCATTCCCTAGCTTACCCCAATTAGTACAAAACTCATCTAGAATTAATTTAATTTTTTTTTTTAGTTATTATTATACAAGTATAATTCAGTTTTTATTGCAAAATACAAAGTAAAAATGTGAAAATTGCTCAGTTTTTGTTTCTTAATCGTTTTTGTTTTAATCATTGAAAATGAATTCGTTACGAGCACACAGATATTTACCTACTAAACATAAAATGAACTAAAAACAAGTAGAAGCGGTTGTAACTCGGTTAACTCGTTTTCATAGTATTTTCAATTTATTTATGTTTTTATTAAAATTTCATATATTCTTAAGGGGTCGATCATTGAATTGTTGTTGTTTTAGGTCAGCCAAGCTCTATAAGCAAGCACACTCTCTTTCTCTCTCTCTCTCTCTCTCTCTCTCTCTTTCTCTAACGCTGCAAAACCGCTGTAGTTTTCCTTTTGTAATTTTATTGGTTTTTTTTAGGTTTTAGGTTCATTATTTTAATTAAATTACATGAACTTCAAAATATTATTATTATTATAAAATAGATAGGAGATGTGTAGTGTTATGTATTTATAATGTATAACCTATACGAACTCTCGCAAGCTCTGAAAAAAATTTAAATCATAAAAGTTTCTCTCAAGCAAATATTCAATTCAATCTCAAGATCTTCTTTTTCTTCTTCTGCATACTGAAAGCTGTTCTTGTTGCCTTTTTCATAAATTATAAAATGTTTCTGCTGGGGCTGTGTTCATGTGTGTATTTCTGTGTGTGTGTGTGTGTGTGGGTGTATGTGTATTAGTGTGTGAGTGTAGTGTGTGTGTGTGTGTGTGGATCAGTGAGATTGATCTATTCGGTGATCGTTCTTGTTGTCTCCTGAATGTACACCTGAGAGCCGGGCACAGTGGAGGTGGTGACGAATGTGCGGTGCTTGGCGCGGATCAGATTCAA
Source organism: Drosophila buzzatii (assembly GCA_035045845.1). NCBI lineage: Eukaryota > Metazoa > Arthropoda > Insecta > Diptera > Drosophilidae > Drosophila > Drosophila buzzatii. The sequence continues at coordinate 7,406,242 of JAWNOS010000505.1, forward strand.
ATTGGATTCGGCAACATCGGCACGATCCTCGGCAGCCTCCAGTTCACGCTGGAAGCGACGGACACGGGTGGTTGTCTGCTGGGAGACGCCCTCCTGCTCGCACAGCTGGCGTCTGTAGATGTTGATCTTGGCAGTGGTCTTGTCCAGCGCATCCTGCAGCAAGATGATGTTCTTCTGGTCCTCCTCGCACTGTACCATCACCTCCTTGACGGTGCGCTCCTTCTTGCGCAAGATCTTGATGGTCTCGGCGTGGCGGCGCTTCTCCTCCTCCAGCTCCAGCTCCAGATCGCGAATGCGTGCCTCCAGTTTGCTGATGATGCGCTTGCTACCAGCAACGGCGTTCAGCTCCACTTCCTCCAGGCGAATGGACAAGTTCTGTGTGGAAGATAATGGTGTATAATGCGAGAATCTTTCAGAGAAATTATCTCTCGGCCTACCTTGACTTCGACTTCCAAAGACTTCTTGATGGTCTCCAGCTTGACGATGCGCTCCTGCTCCTCATGCACCTGCTCGACGACATGCTTCAGCTCGACCTGGACCTTCTGGTAGCGCTCGTCGCTGATGCGCAGCTCCTTGGACACCTCCTCGTAGTCGGAAGCGACAACGCTCAATTCCTGCTCCAGCTTCGACTTGAGAGACACCAAGTTCACGTTGACAGTGGTCAGCTCGTTGATGCGTGTGGTGGCCTCCTCGTATTGGAGCTCCACGGTACGCTTGGCACGATTGGCGCTATCCAGATGCGAGCGCACCTCCTCCAGCTCACCATTGAGGCCGGCCAGACGACGCTGGGCAACGCCATACTGATCGAGTGTGGCCTGCAGCTGGCGCTGAACATCTTCGTAGTGGGCCTGGAGTTCGGTCAGCTGCAGCGACTGCTTCTTGATCACCTTCTGCAGATCGATGTTCGTCTTGTTGGCCACATCCAGCGACATCTCCAGCTCGGTGATCTGGATCTGCAGCTTCTTCTTGATGCGTGTCACCTCGGTCTTCAACCGGGTCTCGGCCTCAACGACGCGAGCATTCAGCTGCTCGATCTCAATGCTCGTCTGCTTGCTAAGGGAATCATATAGAACAGCAATTGCTCAATAGAGTTACGAATCAATTCGAATAGAGTTTATTCATTCATTTAGTTGGTCTCTGCTTGCAAGTTGCCCCCATAACTGTTTAACTTCAAGCTGTCACCTCGAAGTCGCTTTCGTTCGCTTGCTTCAGTCTGCGCTTTATTTTTGGCCCCAATGCTCTGACCCACAAAATTTGCATTTTTCTCAGCACTCAGCATTCAGCTGGCTGGGCCGATGTTTTGTGGCATTGTCAAAAATCGCATTGTTCGGCGAAAAATGTTAAAATTTATTTATACGCTTGATAAAGACATCGAACTTGTCACAAATAGCGCGTTTACATGCCAAGCATTGCTGCCTGAGTGCCCCATCGTGGGGCACACTGAATCTGCCACTCGCATCATGCGTCTAATTTTAGGCGTAGGTGAATTCTACTTTGGTTCATACTAACATACATACATATACACATATATATTTATATTTGCATACATCTATTTAAAATCGGCTTGCAAATGCTACTGCTATGCTCTTGAGTGCTGCCAACTAATTGTAATCAAACTGTTGATTCATCTAGCAAGGTTTTGTATGGGGATCTTAGGGCTCTATAGCTGGCTCCAAGCACTACTTGAGCACGTGTATCTTGCGCTCATTTCAATTTATTTTATTACTTGGGCTTCTCGAATTCTTTAAAATCTTTATAGCTGCTTAATGAAAAACTTGGATTGTTTTGATTTTCAGCTATGATCTCAAAGATTTTTATTTATAAAATTCTAGTTTTTGTAATTAATTGTTGTTCAGTCAAATATTAGCATTAGCTGCAGTTGAAGCTATTATATATCTATATTTTATATACTTTCATTTCTATCTAATACTAGCTGCTGCTCAGTCTAAGAAAAAGACTTAAAGAACTCTGTTAAGAGCTTAAAGTAGCTCACAGTCAATTCTAGCTTTTACTTTCGCACTTGAGCTTCCCCTTCAATAAGTTCTTTGGATTAAGTACAAGTTCAAGAGATATATATTTTGTAAGTCATAAATAAATCATCTTTCTAATATAATATTCATAAGTCGCTATATTTTAATACTTAGAAGTCTTTATATAGTTCAACTCATTTGACAAGTTTTATCAGCATTTCAGTTTTCAGCAATATATGATTTATATGATTATTTATATTATTATATATTTATTTATTATTTTTATATTATTATATATTATATATTTATTATTTATATTTATATTATATATTACTATATTTTTTTCTATATTATTATATAACGAATAAAATGAATATCTCTTCATAGATGTGTGATACTTGGCTCTAAATATGACACTAAACTAGCTCTATGTACATCTTTGCTTAGCTCTTCATTCAAAACTTCATATTTAGCTTTTTAGCCAGCTGCTATGCAAGTTCTACTTATATATATTCTAGTTCTAATCAAATCTATTCATTCTTCTTAGTAAAACACCTTTAATGTATCTGTTCATAGTTCTAAAATCAAATTTGTATTTTCTTTAAACCTAATTTAACTTTGCAGTTTCATATGCTCTCTCCTCCTCCTTCTCCTCCCACGCCCTACCTGTGCTACGCATCAATGGTTCATCATCTTTATTTTGCAGTCTTTATATTTTGTCTGCTCTGTTTTCTCGCAGTGTAGTAGCCCATTTCTTAGTTACTTAATCTATGTGTGCTCATTGTTGTCGCTTTGCCAAGGTATTTAGCTTGAGTTTCGCTTGCGAACGTAAGTATTTTTTCATTTTAATTTTAATTCTTTTTCGTTTCTTCTCTTTTTTTTTTTCTTTGCCTCGTTTTGCAATGTTTATTGTCTACGCAGAAATATGTGATGAATTTTTTTTTCTTTTCATTTATTTTTTTTTGTTATTTTTTCTGGCTTTCTGCTGTCATGCACATCAATTTTCAGTGCGAGAAAAACAAAATAAAATGTTCGTTCGTGAAGGACACGTCAAACAATGGCCAAACACTTTGCCAAACGCAGCCAACAGAAATACCTTTCAGGTATTTCACTTTGTGTGCGGGTGGGCCTAGTTTAATGGATTTCACATTAAGTGAATTATAAAGTGCAACAAATGTATTGAAATTATGTATCTTATTTTTGCTGAATATTATGCTAATGCCAAGACAATTCTAAATTGTGTGTGGAAATCCAATTGAAATTGCCAGCAGTTGGCAAATGTCTAAACTGATGGAATCTAAATGAAATATGGACTGCATATGTCAACTGTCTAATTGGAATCCAATTGGAAAGCATTGGCTGCCAATAGTGCTGCCTAGCTGTACATTTTTGGAATCACAGAATTAGTTTAATTTAGCTGTCAATATATTATAAAAAATGCTGCTCAATTGGAAGATAATTGGAAATGTTTGCATTCTGATTCAGCTGTTTTTAAGCTGTTGTAATTGGAAGCTCCGAAAGTTGAATTCTTCTTTAGTCTCAACAGCTGTTTAAAATTTGAAATTTAATAAGATTTGTATATAAAATGAAGTTTTAGATTTATATATAAACAATGCTTTGGCAAAACATATTCCTCAATATTTACTCTTTCATAAAATGAAATGAATTGGAATACCCATTTACCCATTGGATTGTGACAATTATGATGGTCAGCTGCAAATGGCATTAGCCAAAATAGTCGGCGTTGCACTGCAATTAGCAATTAGCCAAGACGAAAAATTTGTAGCAGAAAATAATTTCGGCACGAGCAAGAAACAATGAATACAATGCCAGTGTTGATCATCGGCAAACGCAGAAAACATAAGACACATAATTCAAGCCAAAAAGCCAAGGGAATCAAGCGAAAAGAAGCGTCTAGAAACGAAAATAAATCTTTTTGCAAAAACCAGACAACATTGTCCCAAGATAGGGAAAGAGAGAGAGATAGAGGGAGATATATGGCTATAGACACATAAGATTTGTGTGGGCATAAGACAAAAAAATAAATTAAAGACGAAAATTGAGCTAAACGTTCAAAAAGAAGAAAAAAATAGAAGAGGAAGAGGAAAATATTCGCATTTATTCAGAAATTTGTCTGGGGCAAAAACTCAATTGAAATTCACCCGAGATTCGTTCGTAGCAAACTTATTAATGATGCGAGATTTATGAGATGCTGAGATGCAGGATTTGTGCGCGTAGTTGGACTAGAGACTAAATTAGGTCGTGTGTTATTTGGGGATTTTTAGGGGCTCGAGGCTTGGGGCTTGGGACTTGGGTTCTTTAGTGCTTCCAATAGACATAGGAATAGTCCTTGAGCTTGGGATGTGTGCGCATCACTTTGCGACAGATCCAACACTTATCCTCTATACCACACCTGCTATCCGCATAGAATTCGACGGTGCGCTGATTGAGGGTCGACAGCTGACGCTTGACATTGTGCAGCGAGGAGGAGACGCGATGATCGAGCTTGTCGACCAGGCGCTCATCCATTAGCTCCATGTGCACGGCATGGGCACGCAACGAACCGCCACTGGTCCCATCGAAGGGGGACGTGGAACGGGCACGAGACGCGGCACGACTTGAACGAACGAGAGTTTGAGATATAAAGTTCTCCTCTTCCTGTTTGGCAGACTTTATATTGCGCTCCGATTCGGAGAGCAGCGCCTGGGCAATGGCACTGGCGGACTTGCCGCGTATCGAACGCTTGAAATCGTCGGACATTCTATCGTATTCGTTATCTAGCTCGATTTTACGTATGCGCTGCAATATCTTTAACGTATCGCGCTTGATTATATCCTCGAGCTCTTCCTGACGGCGACGACGACGCTGGCGCGATCTCTCAACGACTGTGTCCGGTTCAATGTGCTTTGACAAACGCGTTGCGTCGACGAGCTTCTGCACACTGAACGGCGTTCGTTTCTGCGCCCGAAAGCTAAGCAGAATTTCATCAGCCCTCGCCGCGCAGGTGCGCGATAGGCGCACGATCTCATCGGCATTATACTGCCTGACGGCATTGGAGGAGCGATATTGCTTGAGGCCCCGTTCGCTCACCCACGGCAGATGCGGCTGCTGCACTTGCAGGCCTTTCGCCTTTGCATCCAAGTAGTCCAACATGGGCTGATAGAAATTCATCGTATAGCCATAATTATCATCGTAAGTGGTTCCATGACGCAAGCGCGATGGACGCTGCTTCAGGGCGAGTGACATTTTGGCTTATAACAAAGGGAGGAAGTTTGGAGAATGGAGAGTGGAGTATGGATTATGAGTGTAGATGCGTTTGCTTTGCTACTTAGTCTATGAATATCTCTAATAAAAGACAGTAAAGGAATATGGCCAGTCGCTTTGCCGCTTTGTCGCTGCCGCTGCTGCCGCTGCTGCTGCGCTGCTGCTTTTGGCTTCCTCAGTTTTGGCAACAGTTGCTGCTGCTGCTGTTGCTGTTGCTGCTGCCTCGCAAATATATTTTCAAATTTGTCGAAATCTATAAAAAGATTGCAATTTCTTGTTCAGCTGTTGTTGTGGCAAAAAGGTATCAACATAATGACGACAATGTACGTGCAAAACATCATCATCATGAGCATGAGCATCGCTGGCGTTGGCAGTCAGTGTTTAGTGCTTGCCTCTGGCTATGATTGATCCATTTTGGCAACCAGCGCATAGCCTATGACAAAGTGTCACACACTTTTTACGCAATAGCTGAATACACATATATAATATTTCGAATGATCAATCGGAGATCGAGACCAGCACAGCACTTGCCCAAGCTCAACAATGGCTACGCAGAGTCAGACTCACCTACCTAGCTGGCACTCGACCAGTCCTAAGACTGGCTAGCTTTACTTCCAACAGCTCGCACTAAGCACTTCAGATTATGTAATCACAACAACTGCGCAATTTTCTGTTGAGAATTTGTTTGATTTTTATGATTAAAGCAAGCGAGGTCTTTGACTACCTCATATGGTTAGGGTATTCTCTACCAACTTCGACTTCAAGCGGCTGGGCAGGAGAGTTAAGGATCTTGCAACGGTCTGTGACGAAAAGGAATGCCGTTGCTTTGGGCGCGACTATTGAATTCGTACTGACTGGCTAAATGGGTCAATTTGATATCAATTGTTGGCAACGGCTAGCCGACGATTGCAAATCAATCGATTGACACATTGCACATTGAATCGAAGAAATACTTCCGATTTGGCAGAGCTAGCCGCAAGGTTTGTGCCAGCGGCGTCGTTCACAGAGGCAACTTCCCCAGGGGGGCGAGACAATTGAACCCAATGAATGTTTAGTGCTTAGCACACTTACCGAATGGCCTCAATCTCTTCGTCCTTCTCGGACAGACGACGCTCGGCATCGTGACGGTATTGATTGAAGTCAGCAGCCAGACGCTGTCCGCGTTGCTCCTCAGCCTTGCGACCCTATAGAGTCGATGAAGAGTAAGATGATCAGTTAGAAGACACTTATGAAATTGAAGGTCCTATGCTACTTACAGCCTCGGCTTCCTTGTAGGCAGAGGTCAGCTCATCACGCTCGTTCTCCAAGCGACGCAGCTCCAGTTCGAGTTCATGCAGGCGACGGTTCAGCTCATTAATGACGCTCTTGGCCTCATGCAGATCATCTAAGAGGGAACGAATATAAAAGTTCAAGTAGCCAAACACTTCAAGTAGTTTTGCTTTGCTTTCACTTACCGCCCAGCTTCTTGTTCTCGCGACCCAGCTGACCGTTGGCATCCTTGACCTTGTCCAGCTCATGGATGGTGCGCTGCAGATCGGCGTGCTTGTTCTTCAGATCGCGCTGGCTGGTCTCGTACAAGACGATGGTCTCATCCAGACGGCTCTTCAGTTCGACATTGTGCTTCTCGAGGGTGTTGACGGCCTTCTGCAGTTCGCGGCAGCTGTTGTTGGACTTCTCCAGATCGATGATGAGCACCTCCACTTCGCTGGCAAGGCGGGTCTTGGTCTTCTCCAGATTGTTGACCTTGACGATGAGGGTTTCGATATGCTCCTCCAGTTCGGTGATGCGCACTTGGTACTTGCGACGAATCTCCTCAACCTCTTCGGCACGGGCTGCCACTTCGGCATTCCATTTGTTTTGCCACGAAGTGGCATCGGCATTGGCCTTGACCAACTGACGTTCCAAGTCAATGCGCGCCTCGGACTCTTCCTCGAGTTGAGAACGAGTTGAATCCAAATCGATCTCAACCTGATGCAGCGAAGATTCGAGCATTGAGCGACGACGGTCTTCGTCTTCCAGGCGGCGGCGTGCATCTTCCAGCTGGGAGATGACTTGGCTCTTGGAAAACGAGACTGTGTCCAATTGAACTTTGAGATCTTGGACGTCCTTGATCAGCTCAATGTTTTCCTGCGAGAGGCGAGATTTGTGCGAAGTGATATCGATGACGGTGCGATTCAGCTCCTCGATCTTCACATTCAGCTCAGTAATGGAGACTTCCAATTTCTGGATATGTTTCTCCGATACGATTTTCTCCTTGTTGTAGGATTCGATTTGGGAGAGCAGCTCGTAGACTTCGGCCTGGAATTTGGCCTTGTCCTTTTCGGCTCTGTAAGCATTCGATCAAATTTTGTTTGTTTTCGTATTCAATACAAGCTCAGTTCGCTCAAAACTCTCAATACTTAGGCATGGTTCTGTGAGATCGGCATTGGTGATTGACCAAGCTGTGATTTCTTTATATGTTTTTATATATATTTTATTAAAGCCAAGCTGAAAATGTATTGCTAGGAGCAAGCTAAGTAGAGATCGGTGTAATCCAAGCTCACGGAAAGAACGTGAAGCTTTTGCCTATCGATCGTTGAAAGCGATCTGTGGCCGTTTTGGCGTTTGCTGTTGGCAGGCGAAAGCACAGGCTGGAGCCGAAGCTTTTGCTAGCAACATGTACAGAAAGCTTTTCGATCGACATGCAAAAGCTCTGAAAAGGTTTAAGGTTAAGTGCATGTGCCTGGAAGCAAGCTATTTTAATTTCAATAAAAGAATTCCATTTTTATAGCAGTTGAAGAAATTCCAAACATTTTTCACTTTTCGCTTGTCGGGCCATTCGTTTAAGTAATTAGATTAACAGATAGAAAATAAAATATATATTGATATATATATATATTGAACTAGCTACAAGTTGCAAAAGCGAAAAACGTATCGAATTTCCATAAAATTCAATTGGACGAAAAGAGACAGCAACAACAACAATCATCACATTTTGAATATGATTCAATCAAAGACATATTTGGATCGGGCGTTGGTGCAAATGAGAGAGCAATAACAACAACAACAGCAACAGCAACAAAGAGACAAGAGCACTGCGGCTCTCTTCTACTTAACGCTCAAGAATGTAGATGAAAATTAAAAATTTGTTTTTTTTTTCTGCTAAAAATAAATGCCGAAATATGCGCTACTCTTCTAAGTTGTTGTTGTTGTTGCTGTTGCTGTGGAATAACATATGGTTGCGTGCGTGCGGAAAACGTTGAAAACTTTTCTTAGATTTCTCTATTTATCTTTTTCAAAAGACAAAAAAGCTTCCTTTAAGCTTCGCGGCGAGCGAGCGAGAAAACTGCTTTGTCTGTGGGCAAAAACTGCGCAAACTCGGGCGCACCTCAACGAGAAGATGAAGAAGAAGCAGTAGCAAAAGAAATTCTACATTTTTGTATATACCTGAGCACAACGAACTACTGTTTGGCTAAGCCCAAAAGGGCTAACTGGCTTAGCCTTAGATGCGATTAAGAATCAATTGACATTACGCATACGCCGCGTGCGCCGCGTTGGCTTTGATCGTGCGACAGCCTTGAATTTGATTTGATTTTGAAATACGAAAATTCCTTTGCAATTTATTTTTGGATATTTGATTTGGAAATATGAGTAGCAAAAGCAAACAGTCTCTCAGTGTGTGTGTGTATTTGAGTATATGTGTATATATGTTTTTGCTTTTGCTTATTTTACGTTCGTCTGAGCAATTTGTGTCAATAGAACTTGCAAGCAATGCAAGTTGAAACATTTTCCGTAGCGGCTTTGCAGCTTTTCTGCTTGTCATGGCATTTTGATGAATTGTTTATGATCTGATTTCAGTTTGGTGTCAGCGGGGCAAGCAAGGTTGCTGTTGCTGTTGTTGTTGTTGTTGGCATTTAACATATTACTATATTGTGAGCGACATTGAAGAGTCAGCGCCAGCTGATGGCACTTCATCAAACACAGCATCGAAACGATAAACAATCAAACATGAATATATGTACTATATGCAATGTTTATGTATGGCCAAAACAAGCTCAAAGCATGAAGAGAATGAGGTCGTCGATGATGCAGTGTGTGCATTTGCCTACCTAGCCTTATTTTTCGTTAGGATTTCGACTTGTTCCTGGAAATCCGTAATAATTTCGTTGTGCTTTTTCTTCAAAAGCGTGGCGGTCTCCTCCGATTCAAGATGAACATCCTCAAGCAGCTTGCGCAGCTTCAGCAGCTCAGCGTCGCGCTTGCGATTGGCTTCAAACTGAAATGGATAAGTGTCGTCTAGAGTACGATTATAATATTGAATAGATTCTCAACTCACTTGATGTTCAGCACCACCCTCAGCTTCCTCGAGACGCTCGGACATCTGTATGACCTGAACGCTGAGGTCGGCTTTCTCGCGCTCGATCTGCAATTGGGCAAGAATTTATCGATATATTAATCTATATTTATATAATTTATGACTTATTGTGTAATTGATTTGCACATAATTTATAGACACACTTTTCATAATTCTCTCTCTCTCTCTGCATTTCTTTTTCATAATTTTTCATTTTTTTGCATCTATTTCTGATGGCAATTGCAGCCATCCCACACGCTATGCATAGACCATGATGCATTGCAGCTAATTCAAACGGCCCATAAAATATATAAATCAAATTAATCAGTCAAAAATAATTATGCGCATGTAACACCCAAAATAACAATGGCAAAATGCCAACAGATCGCCATAGGTAAGCAACTACCTATAACTGAGTGCAGCTCTACATATATAGATATGGCTATATATCTTTTGCATATATGTGCATACCTATATTGCATTTCCAAAGAGAACTGCATTAAGGAATTTTTATTAGACGCTTTTCAGTCGAACTCTAAATATATTTCCAAAACGAAAGAAACAAAAAAAAAAAAAAGTTCCTTTGCGCTGACCCAATTTAAGATCTGCAAATTCGCGAATAGTTTTCATCTGCTTCTTCTTCTTGGTAATTAAAGAGAATTTTATATATTTTCAGTGTTTTTCTCGGGCAAAACGAAATTGGGTGCTGTCGGCTGCAATTTTGTGGATGAGCGCATTTTTTTTCTGGCGAAAAAACTTTTGAAAGAATTTCTTTTCACGCTTCAGCTGAGACTCAAATAGAATTTCCAGGTGCTTCCAGCTAAGGTGAAAACTTTAGTTATATAGTTTTCTTTTGCTCTAAACAAAGTGTGCATAATGTTGTTGATTGATTTATTTTATTTATAATAACAAAAAGGCTGGCCAAAGGCCACGTAAGTACAAACGTAAATCCATTTGCGCCATATGTATCTTGTAGATACTTTAGCCGCATAGATACATTTGTGCATGTGTGTGTGGCAGACTCTGTCTGTGCTGTGAAAACTTTTAATGTGCAAGAAAATTATTTAATTTTCCCACACATTTAAAGGCAACACACACACACACACACACATGCATGTGAAGGCAGCCCACATAGTAGAAAAATGTTCAGCTGTGCCAGCGAATTTTCTTTTGGTTTTGCTGATGAGTAGGATGATCATCATCATCGTGATCATAATGAGCATTGCTGCTCATGATTATCATGTTTTTGTGGCTACTTTATTTTCTATTCTTTTTGCTGTTGTTGTAGCTCATATTTTTGTTGTTTTGCTTCAAGTTAATCATTGCTTGTGTATTGAATGTCGTGCGCTAATTTTAGCCATTTTGTTCCATATTGTCAGTGTGTGAGTGAGAGTATGTGTTGAAGTGTGTGTGCTAGTGTGTGTGTGAGTTTGCTGATCCATAAAGCAAAAGTAATTAAAATTATTTCCACAAAATATATACATTTATATATGTAAGAGATAGAGAGACAGTGAGAGAGAGAGGGAGGGGAAGAGATATTTACAAATACTTTTGCCCTGGCCATGCCCATATCTCTGCCCCTCTGGCTTCGCCTGTGCCTATGCCTCGGCCAGGCCAGGCCGGGCCGCATTTTCTAAATTTGTAAAGACCCAAACAGGAACAGACTAGGTGACCAACAACAACAACAACAACAACATGAGCGCGTCGCCTGCAACTGAATGAAGTGCGCGCGGCAAATGCAAAAATGCAGTGTTAGAAAAATGCAAAAAAAAGAAAAATTAAAAACGAAAAGCGAAAAGCATTTGCTTTTGCTTCTGCTGCTGCTTTTGCTTTTGCCTTTCTGCCTTTGCAAAGACAGCGAAAATCAAATAAAAACCATTTATCAAATGTTATAGAGCCAAGCAGCGATTGAAGTTCAATGCACATCATTATCATTCGGTTCGACGCACAAAACTCTCGAAGGGTAATTTATTCTTAGCCGCTCTCTAAGTGCAACAATTTGTGATTTTATTCTATTGTTTTTGCCCGCTTTTCTATTTGACTTTTGTTTTCTCGTCGTTTTCGTTGTCTCTGCTGCTTTGCTTTTCCACATATTTTGCTGCTGTTTTTAGGGTGACATTTGCAGAGCGACAAAAGTGAAATTTCATTAGCATGGCGCTTGCACGACGCAGCCAGGAATTTCCAACTTGCCGCCTTCCAAAGCAGGTGTTGCTGTTGCTGTTGTTGTTGTTGCTTTTATAATTGAAAATAGCTAGGGTATTAAATCTTAAGTTATGCCCAGCTTAAGCTAGCTTAACTCTATAAACACTTACCCTTTGGCGCAGCTCACGTTCAACTTCAAGATCATCTTGGAGCAAACGGATCTTATCCTGCAAGAAAATTCATATTTTGTATTTCAGTTGAAACTTCAATTTCCATTAAAATTTTCATCAATTTTCTTTAAATATTTGCACACAATTTTGCTGAGTTTTTCGCACAAAATTTAAGTATATGTATACGTATTTTTTTATCGCATTTTTCAATGTGTATCTCGTAGGTGCTTGTTACATAATTTTCACCGACGCATATATACATGTGTATATATATATAGAGGTATGTATATCTAGATATTTTTGCTCGCACGAATTTTATTTTTCCACGGCACAGGCACACACAGATACAGATACATACACATGCATACTCAGCTACACATTTGTACATATCTTAGATAGATTTTTCAGTCACAACTTTTCGAGATACTTTTGCGAGTTTCGTTGCACACAGTCTCTGTTTTCTTGTAGTATTTGATTTTTCGTTTGCAGTTGCCTTCCTGGATCCTTACCTCCAAGCGAGAAAGCGAGCTCATGTCGGTAATGTATTCGATGTTCACATCGGCCGCACCGGGTCCGGTGGATGTGGCCCGGTAGGAGTATTTCGAGGAGCGTACAGCTTGCGATGACGACATTTTATGTCAGATTTTCCAAAATTTGCAAATCGAGATATTATTTAAGGTGCGTAACGCGTTATTTTCTATGATTTCAATTTGGATTGCTTCAAATGAAAATCTCTACAGCACCGCACGCAGTTGTGTAGTTGTCACCGAGTCACCGAATGAATTCGTAATTAACGTCGGAGTAAGGCTGGTGATCTACTGAACAAGAGATCCCGTTGTCGTTCGAATAAAGAGTATTTCGTTTATTTGGTCGCGGGTCGCTAGTGAATTCGTCTATTTCAACGAATCCGAACGGCTTGGCGTCGGCGCTCGGCGCTCGGCTCTACGATTTTCTAATTTTCCTCTCGTTTCGTTTCGTTTCGTTTCTTTTTCATTTTCTTTTGCTTGTGGCTGCTGAGTGTGCTTTTCGACTTTTTGCTCGACGCGCTTATTTTCGGCAGTTGATTCCTTTGAGTGAATGTCTTTTCGTCGAGTGAGTTTTTCTTCTCCGATATGTGCGTGTTAATTGCTCAGTTGTGTGGAAAATTCTTTGATTTTGAATTTTCTTTTCTACGTTTTTTTCTTGTTTGTTTTTTTGGCTGCTTGCCGGCGAGTGTGAACGTATTTTCACGTCAGTTGGCGGAGCAACCAAAATAAACTCCAATCTTGTTTTTGTTTTCTTATTTTGCGCTTACCTGTAATTAGCCGATGTCACACACACACACACACACGCACACCTTTCTCTCTGTGCATGTGTGCGTGCGTGTGCTTGTGCTTTGCGGCTTTCATTTTATGTATCTGCCTTTCCAATTGTGTGCTTCCTACATGATAGAAATATCGAACAAATTCTTTTATTTTATTTTTATACATATATTTTTTACGAAATTCATTTTGAAGTCTATATATATTTGCTAGTTTTAGCTTAAAGGTGAAATACTAAATTATATATATAATAATTATTTTAGACAAACAAATATGTTTATATACAGATACTTAAATATACTTTTCTAATAAGGTAGAATATTTTGCTGCTGAAATATACAAAGTAAATATATTTTTGAAACTCATTTAACACAAGTTTTATAAAATATAATTTAATTATTATAATTTTTGCCAATGTAAATGGCAAGTTAAATAAATTACTTTTTATTCATGTAATTTTATTTTAAATATTTTTATGTAGACATATATTGATTTTTATATAGACAAATTACCTTTTATTCATTTTATTTTATTTTAAATATTTTTATTAGACAATACAATAAATATAAAGCAAAAATAGTAATTGGAAAATATATAATAATTACAAAAATATATATTTTTTGTAAACTTTAATTTATCTATTTATTTACAATTTTGTTTATATTATACAAATTTGTTCATTTATATTTTTCTAACATTAAATTGCATATTTTTTATTATTATTTACTTTTTGTTTTTTATTAATTTTTGTTTTAAATTTATTTTTATTTTTATTTTTTTTTATATCTCTTTTTTCATATATTTACCTAATAAAAATTTATTTGATTTTCTATTAGGCTACAAAATGTTTATATAATTATTCTTTTTATTTACAATTGTTTTCCATTAGTCTAATTTGCATGCATATTTAATGTTTATTAATGTTTTTCATTTATTCTAGATTTAATATACTATTAATAAATTTCGTAATATTTTCTTTTGGTTATAATTTTAAATTTTTCATTCGCAAAATTTCTATTTATTGCAAGGTCTGCTAAAAAACATTTGGCTGCAGATACATTATTTTTTCGCATAAATAATAGATAGAAAAAAAGAGAAGAGTTTGAGTGACTAAACAATGCTCGTTCGCAGTCGGTAGGAATGTTACTCGACAAATGTATAACATACGATATGCGTTATACGATATAGTGCATACTAGCTATAATATGCGATATACGGCTTACGATACACGATGTAATGTACGATATAATATACGATATATGTTACATGACGACTACTACTGCATACGATGTACGATATAGGAGAGGAGAGCAGCTCAGTTGCCCTTCGGGTCGATCTCTTTTCATATTGTAAACTCGACTTGTACGTGACTACTACTACATACGATGTAGGATATACGATATGGGAGAGGAGAGCAGCTCTGTTGCCCGGAACGTCGTAATTTACGATATAATATACGATGTAAGATATACGATATATGATACATTACGACTACTACTGCAAACGATATACGAAATAGGAGAGGAGAGCAGCTCTGTTGCCCTTCGGGTCGATCTCTTTTCATGTTGTAAACTCGACTTGTGCGCGTCTCAGACAAATTCAAGCAATACGCTCTGTGAGCGGGCATCGGGCATGCTGGCATGCTCACATTGAGTGAATCCTTGGCCATGCTATGCGATCTGTTTGGTCTGGCTCATTAGCTGCTTTTATTGGCCAATATTGTCGAGCAGACAACTGGCTGTCATTTTTACAATTGTTATTTAATGGGCGGCCAACAAGCTATATGTAGATAAAAAGAGATTTATCTATATGTGAATATATAAAACTGTGCATTTATCTATATCTGTTTGCAGTGTCATATTTGTTGGCTCGCTTTTTCCAAAAGCAGCTTTTCTTTGAGTTCAATTTTGAAATTGACTCAATGTTTGAGCAGACTCTCACACCTGTGCAAAGTGTGCTACACGCACACACAGACAACTTTGCTTAAGAATGATTTTTCGCTTATTTTTAGCATTTGAATTTAGCGTTATTTTCAAATATATGCTTTTTTTCTCCCGCTTTTCGCTTTGGCTCATAATCATCTACATATTCCACACACAATTCACCTGAGTGTAGGTAGATACACAGCAGCAGAGGCCATATAGACACCACTACACTCACACATATACCTACATACATACATATACATATATATGTATTTAGGTACGTGTGTGTGTGCACAGAGTTGGCTGGCCATTTCGTATCTTCTAGATACTTAGTGCTGGCCATAATTTTATTTATTTTATGCATGTGTATATACTTTTCTGGGCTCTCGAATAATATTTAACATTTTCGTGCGCTTGCCACATTTTGGAATGTGTAATAATTTAAAAATAACATGGCGAATATGTAGCAAAGCACTAGAAAAAAAAATTAAATAAATAAATAAGTCAGCTAAATATAGCTGAATGCTTTATCAGAAAAGAAGAAATCGAGGTGAGAAATGTTTGTGCATTTAAAGTAAATTTGCAGGTAAATACAATAAGTTTTGATAGCGCACACCTGTCTTCGAGTATCCGGCTCATTGCTCAGCATTTTACAGATGCGCTGAGGTCAGTGCTGAGCAGGAGAGACGATGCAGCAGCAGCAGGAGTCGGGAGCAGCAGCAGCAGTTGGAGGGGGGTTGCTGTCTCTTCACTCACTCGCTTGCTTGATCTTCTTTGTGTTTCATGTTTCGTGCGCTACGACAAAATTGGGTCAAAATTGTTATGATCACACACACACACACGCACACACACACGCACGCTTGCTATGCAGTTATATATAGCCAACAGCTTCTATGAGGTGTTTTCCTGCTTTATAAAGTGTGTGTGCCCATTTGACGAATGCTGCCTCGTCTTTTATTTTCTATTTATTTAGTCGACTTTCGACTTTTTGCATGGCTCACTTGGAGTCTCACTCACTGCAGCTGCCGCACCAAGATCACACTTGGGGCATGCCCCAGCCGTGTGCGCTAAGTGCCAGCTAACCAGCTAAGCTCAAGTGGGGGTGCTCCACTCGAGATTCCAACAGACGCCATAAATAAACACTTCCTAATGCATATGCGAAGACAAACAAATAAACAATTCACATTTTTTCCCAGCGCACCTTAATGCATTTGCGAACAATTTGCTTGGCTTTTCTCCTGCAGCGTTGACAACTTCAAATCAAAATTCTAGATGATTCACGCGAATACAGATCTATGTATATATATACACTTGTCTTTATATTCGTATTTTTCTACACATTGTGACGTGTGCCCTGTCAAGGCAACAGCCTCTGACTCACTTGCCTGTAGTCGTGTCTATATGGTTCAGATACTATATAGCTTAGTGGCTTGGTATAAATATCTAATGTCTAATGTGGGTGTCGCTGCTGCAATCTTTGCCAAAAGCACATGAAAATGTAATAAACAAATTTATAGTGTTAATTGCAAATTTGCAAATTTTACAGGCGTTGCATGTATGAAACATAGAAACTCGCTGTTTATATGATTAAATTTTAAATATTAATATTATGCAATTTTTCTACATGAATTTTTATTTAAGGTAGACTTGAAGTTCTATAGAATATATTATTTATATTGATTATTATATATAAATAAAAAATAAATATAAATAATACATTTATATTCATTTCATTTTTCAAAAGAGCAAAATTTTAGTTTTTTATGATTTCATCGTCTTTTGTTCTAACCAGACTACACAAGAACTTATGCATAATTATTTTCAAATTTTATATATGTATTTATGTACAAAATTCAATTGAAACAACTTGAGCTCATGCAGACAGACGAATGAACAGCAGAAGAACGAACATTGCTCAAAATCATTTGAATCTTTGCACCTCATGAACGTGTATAAAAATTGCCTAACTTGTGTAAACATTATATTTTATTATCTGGCTATGGATCTGCGTGTGTTTCTATTCTAAATAAATATTTTTTATATGAAAGTCTATATTTCTATATATTTCTATATTTAATATCTTTCGGATCGATGTTGTCGCGCTGCACACATGTTGGATTATAAATTATAATTTTATGCAATTCGAATTTTCTTTGGCGCTGCAGCGTTTCGGACAGCCTGATTAATCATCAAAACATATTTGCGATTGTCAGCGATAAATGCAATGGGAATTTAATTAATGTCAGCGCATTGCATTTTTCCTCTGTCGATTTGAATCAAACTGCAATGAAATTTGCTGAAAGTTTTTGATTTTATTTTGCTGTTTGTTTGTGTTTTTGAATGGACATTAGCTTTTGCGTCATTGGATTCTTAAATAGACTATGGCACATATATTTGGATTTGCATTGCTATAGAATAAGCAGGATATACATGTATCGTAGATGTCTGAGGCTGTCTGTCTATAAATAGCCAAATTAAATGAATATTTTGTTTATTCATGCTATAAAAAGCTATTCTAAAAATAACTTTTAGAATTGTTTGCTTAATATTGCTTATCTTGATATCACATATTTATTTAGTGTATTTTAAATTCGTTGAAACATTGAAATTTCAAATAAAAGTCTTTTTCACGCTCCACAAATGTAGCTTTCTTGCTTTAGTGAAGACACAAACCACGATTGTTTTGATGGTTCTACTCACAGCTAAGACAACAGCCCAGTGCATCCAACGACACATAGATGGCGCTATATGTGCAACTCGATATAGTTTATTTCCAATTTAATCAGACAATATTTAACAATCATGACATTCTCTTGTAATTTACATGTTCTTCTCATAATTTTCATGAAACATGCATAACAATTGTTTATATTTTACTTATATTAACTAAAGAAAAACTCAATCAGATTGGTCAAACGTCGCATGCTCACATAGTTGACCAGCACCACGTACGCGTAGCAGGTGTAAATGTAGGCCCACCATTGAAAGTGCAGCGGATCCTTCGCCCAGCGACCACCACCAGCCATCAGGCCACCCCATCCGTTGGCCTGCAGCACATGAGCATGATGCCGCTCGGTGAGCAGGCGGCGAAACACGGCGCCGCTCAGGTAGACAACGCTCAGCAGGAGAATGAGGCGACGCAGGTGAATCAGCAGCAGCACCATCGCACCAACTGTTCGCAGGCACATTTGTAAATATATATAGAGATATATAGTAAGGGCTGTCAGTGTTCAATTTACTTAGATTTTGCTCATTCTTTATCTGGCACGCACTTTTCCACACTTGAGTTTTTCGCAATTTCCTCGCCCAGTTGCGTGTGAATCTCGCAATTGTATTTATAATTTTCACGTTCGTTTCAGTTCTTCTTTTGCCGTTGCCTATTTTGTTTTCGTCGCAATTTTCTGATTTCGCAGCTGGCAATGCTTGGGAAAACTTTTATTCAATACATTTTTATGGCTAAATTTAAATCGCAAAAAGTTTGTCAAGCTTTTGGCGGCATATTTGAGGTGAAAAAAAATCGAATTTAAATAAATCATAATAGTGCATAGAACTTTGCCCAATAAATCTGATCTAAAACTCTTTTTTTTCCTGCTCGACATAAATTTCAAATGCGAATCGAATCCACTTGAGGCAGGGCCGTAAGAAAGAACAAAACTTGAAACGCTTCAAATGCCTTTCAGCAGTAATCAAAATAGAATAGAGAATAGCATAAACTAGACACGACTATGTTGCGTATACTTAATGCGTATGCGCAATATTTGAGGCGAGGCACTTCAGCTCCAGCGCGCGGCTAACCTTGAACGAATCCAAACAAATTAGACGTCGTCCATTGCAACACAGTGCGTGAGGCTGGTTAAGAACAATATTTAAATTAAATATTGGCACACAGCAGCAGCAGCAGAGGCAGCCGCCAAATGCCATGAAAATGTTGCAACGCCTCACCAAAAAAAAAAGCTGTAAAATCTAAATGAAATGTTTGTAGTCCACAAAGCAGAAGATCAAGCAGACTATGTAAATAAAGCAACGCGAAGCAGAGAATATGGTATTAACTGCATTTCTCGATTTTCATTTATTATTTTTAGCAGTGACACGGATAAATGGAACAATCGACACGCGGCGTTTTATCGGCTAAAAGCCAAAGAGATTTACTCGACGCGCCTCACAATGTGGCACCATCACGGACTGTGGCAAGACAAAGGCGCAGACAACAAACAGCTAGAAGACGTTGCTCTGCCTATTGCTGGAATGCAGTTTAAATACAGTTGGACAATTGATGGCTATGGATTCTTATTAATTCTGTAGGTTAATCTTAGGTTCTCATTTATTTATTTATTTTTATAGATTTCTATATATTTTGATATTTTCACATATTTATTTATTTTCTATATAATATTAATTTCAATTATTTATTGTAGCGGAGGCCCGATGATAAATACATCAGGCTTAAAGCTGTGTCTTCTTAGTCGTATATTTTAAATTGTCGAAAGACAAGAATATAGGCAGCATATCCTAATCGCCGATTGCGAACCAGTAGGAGAACTGCAGTGGGAGTTATGCTATTAACAGTATTATGCACTATTTCGACAGCTATGCTATTAACAGCATTATGCACTGTTAATAGCATAGCATGTCGACGTGAGGGAGCAGCAGTTCCTGTTAATGTAATCTGACATTAACAAATTTAATTATAATTTGCATATATTTATTTATTTTTAAACTTGGTTCATACTATTATTATTTTCATATATTTATTAATTTTTAAAATGGCTTCAACAGCTTTTGTTATTTTTATTGTCTGATGTCAAAGCTTTTATGGAAAACAGTTTTAACATCTTGCTTGATTGTTAAGTCAAAATCTTGTTAGATTTCAGCCAGTTGAACTCCATTGAATGATTGATATGAATATATGAAAGTTATGCTTTTTCCAACTCATGCAGATTATAATTAGCTCTCAGGCATTTAAAATATTATAAACCACATAATATATCCTTGATTGTCTACAAATATAATTAAACAAAAATTACGCCTTAATCTAAACTCAATTTCCAAATTGCAAACTGCAAATTTATAGTCTATAAAAATTTCCCCATATTTCTCACCTGTTCTAGCTGCACTTTTCTCAAGTTGCCAACAAATTTGTTTGTCGGCAACAACTTCGAGTGTCATTTGGCTGCTGCATTCTGCAGCATTACTAAAAATGTTACGACATAATATACAACTTGAGGCAGCGATTTGATGGTGTTTTATGGGCAGGCAAACAAATTGCTGCAATGCCTCACTCGATGCATTCACGCAGTCACACAGTCACGCCCCTCCGCCTCCCGCTTCCCCTCCCCCTCATGGCTCACACCCGCTCCGCTATTAGTTTTATTAACTTGTGCGTTGGGTCGCTTGATTGCATAATCTGTTTGCTGTTTGGCTAAGGCCAGGCATAAATTACAAATTCAAAATCGTAGAAATGATTGAAAGGCCTGCGCGCCTTGCTCATCCCCTCGCCCCTTGCCCAGCCCGTAGATCCCAGTGGCCAACACAGCTCCCGTTTCTCTCCAGCTTTTCCTCAGTTTTCCCCAGTTGCATCGCGTTTGCCCACTGGCTGCTCCCGCTGATTGCCGGGTCTGACTTTTATGGCTGTCGGTGTATTTTTTATGGCCTGCCCAAAATTCATTTCTCGTTTTGAGGCAAACGATTTTTTTCTCGATTCACTTATATACTCGTTTGAGCGGTGAAAAGAGGGTATATTGGATTTGTTGTATTATTTGTTGTCAAATGAAATTCGGTAGATATATTTGTTTGTATAAATGTATATTGAAGTCATGGGATTTTTTTTTTTTGGCTATGATTATGGAGGGCGAGGCAAATTGGGAATTATTCTATATTATATCAATATTGTAATATATCAAATATATAAAAAATATATTTGCATGTAGTAATGCTTAAAAGATTACAAGATGAAGTGGCATTCATTTGTGGGCGTGGCAGATCATAGAATTAATTGCCAAAGTCTGAAAAGCTGAAAAAAAAGCTGAAAGCTAAAATCAGTCTATGCTGCAGTTGAATGAATATAGAACTACATATAGAGCTATAGATAGTTAATGCCTGTTGAGACATGCCTGTCCATTACTAATAAAATAAAAACTAATAATTTATTATTAATTTTAGCCACTTCTCTACCCTAAGCGCGCATTGTGCAGTCAGGCATGCCAGCTTGCCGCGTTCTTACTTGTTTGCTCTTTGTTTTTTTTTCCTTCTCAATTTTGTTCGATTTGTTTGCATTTATTTCTGGGGCTGCGTTGGCGTTGCATTTGCTGTTGTTGTTGTTGTTGTTGGCGTCTCTCACGCACTGTTAAAAAATATTTGTGGAAAGCATGCAAAATGCACGCTCTTTTTTTTTTTGAATTTTTTGTATTTTGATTTTTCTGTTGAATGCAGCGCTGAAAGCTATTTGTATCTGTCGGTCAGATTAGGTTAAGTTTCCGCGGCCCCGGCGTCAGCATCCATTGCAACCACTGCATGTCTTTCATCAGAGTGTCGAACCACTTTGCCCCGCCCACAAGCGCTGCCCCCTTTACTTGACTGGGCTACCCCTTGCCACTTGCTCGGGCTATTAGCTATTGATGGGCGCACTTGGCTTTCGCCTCAGCTTTTCATCTCATCTTTCGACTTTTCAGGCAATTTGGCGTCTTTGTCGCGGCGTCTTCTGATTAATGTACATATGTGCAGGTCGGCAGCTCTTTTGGCACATTTTTAGGTATTTAGTATTCACTGAAATATATAGAAATAACCAAATCGACTAGAGCTGTTCGCCATGTGCAGGCCAAAAGGCAATCTTTTGTTTCTGATATACCGAATAACTAAATTTTTGAATGGACGTCATCTCAGCTAGCCGCATGCTTCCGGTGCCCCATTCAATATACCTCTCTCACTCACTCTATCTCTCGCTCTCACTCTCACTCTATACATATTTCTTCTGGCCGGCAAAAGTGGCACACAGTTCGTTATTTTTAAATGAAGAACCAAATATCAGTGCAGAGCGATGCGATTCTATATGCATGAATGTCTGTCTGTCTGTCTGTCTGTCCGTATGTACTTGTTGCTCATATCATATGCACGTATATATATATATGCACAGCAAATATGTGTAATAAATTAATGACACTTGCTCTAGGAGGGCGGCCAAGCGAGCTGCAGTAGCCGATCTACGCTCCTATGCAGCTGAGTTGTTGATGGAGGCAAGAGTTTATAATAGCAATCGTAGAGGAGCAGAGCTGAGCGTAGCACTGAGAGCTGATGCATGTATGCGTGGCAGCTATGTGAGTTTGTAATTAACTCTTGTATTTGCATACTCAGCGAGCTTGCAGCTATATGTAGCTATATTCATTCGAGTTTGGAATTGGGCTTTGATAAAGGCTTAAATGTGATTTACTGCCAAGGGAATTCATTTAGGAAACTATCGCTCGCTTTTGATATTGAAATTTGAACTATTTAATAATGTTCAATGTGGCTTTATAAATTCTGTTTATAGTTACAATTGCAAACTGAATTATTGCTTGGATATGGCAAAGCCTGTTGACCATATGAGGAGCGTTTATCAGAACTGCAAGTTCATTAACAAAGAAGTTTTTGGGTTGAATAACGTTTCTAACTAAGCTTTAACAATTCTATTTAAATTTAAATTAAATATCATTTAAATCAAATATCTAAGCCTGATTCTATTCGATTTGTAAAAGCTTTTATTAGCTGCTAGCATAAGAAATGAAAAATTCTAATTCCGTTTGAATGCTAACATTGATTGTATTGATAGATCATATAATTATATTTATACATATATATATTTTTGCATAGCTTTGTTAGATGAGTTTCAAAGCTCTTTCACTATAGATCTAGCAAGTAAGTTGAATAAAAAAAGTCAATGGTTTTAAGTATGTTACGAGCTCAGCTTAAATGCTTAAACTATGAAGTCATGTAAGAAAAAACATCCTTTGGCTCTAGCAATTACTCTTTTTCCTTATAGCTCTCAAATTTTGGCTTATAGTTTAAAAAATTCTTCCAGAGTAACATATATCTAAGGAATATTTAACAGCATATTACTGTCTTCGATTCTCGCTGTCTATATAAATATATATATTTATATAAATATATAATATGATATATATATATATTTATATGTATTTATATATATATTTCTCATTCACTCACGCCCAGTCATCGCTTACTCACAATTCCATATATAAACGAAATCATTTATAGAATCAAATTTATTAAAATCAAATTTATTATTAAATATTCAAATTATGATTGTAGACTATTTTTATACACATTTCGTTGCTAATTAAAATTGAAAATTAATGCAAAATTTGTGTTTTCAGTTCAGAAATCGTTTGCAACTAAATAAACTCTAGCAGATGTCGAAATTGCTAAAAGACGAAAGACGAACCTCATTACGTACGAATTTTTTGCCAGATCTACGCGTGGCTCTACAACAACAGAAATTTGTATTTATTTGTTTCATTATTGCAATTTACAAACGCAACTAAGAGAGAGAGAGAGAGAGAGAGAGAGAGGCAGGCAGGCAGGCTGACTGCCTGGCTGGCTGGCTGTTGAGCGCGAGAGGGCAATGGGCGATCTCTCGTATGCCAGAATACACACACGCACAACTCAAATACAAAAGAAGAAAATACGAAAAAAAAACACACACATACACACACACAGACATTTTTGTTGTCGGGGTAAAAATCTCAGCGCAAGATTTTCCACAACAGTTTTCCTTTGACAACGCGCCGAGTCGCACACGAATTCAACGCAAACGCGCGACAATTTCTGTGCTACGTTTTCTTTTTTTGTTTGCTAAATTTAAAAATAATCAAGAAAACCAACAACAACAAAAAAAAGTAAATTTTAAAGTATATAAAAAAAAGGAAATCGAAGCGACTCCGCAGCACAGAATATATATCAGCGCATAAATAAAACGAGCCCGTGACGTGTTGCATTTCGCCTGCGCCGCTGCCTCAGCCACTGCCTCCCGCTCTGCGGCTGCCACTGCCACTGCCTCAGCCTCAGCCTCTGCCTCTCCTAGGGCATGGCTGGCACTGGCTCTCCTTTATCTGCCAACGATGCTGCGTGCCGGCGGATTATGTAAAGTGTACTACGTCTGTCACAGTGCCTGCAAAAATGCAGTCGACGCAGCGTTTAGCTCGCAGTAAATTGATCGAGTTTTTATTTTGCAACTCTGGCAATTGAATTGCCAGCGCGCTAATTGTCAACGCCAGTTAATTGCGTGCGACTGTGTGTGTGTGTGTGTGTGTGTGTATATAAATATATATAGATGGATAGATATATCTATGCAAATATCTATCTGTGTTAAATGTCATGAATCGTTGAATAAACAAAGCAAACAAGCAAACGAAACGTTAAAAAAAGAATTGAAAAGCAAAAGCAATTGCTGCCAGAAGCCGATGCCAAAATAGCGTAATCAGCATGTCATCCTATCGCAGTTATGTAAGTCCATTTCAAACTCTCTATCTGTATCTTTAGCTCAAGTATCTGTATCTGTAGCTGCAGCTGTATCTATTGTTTGTTTCTAATTGTTGCTGCAGCTCATGTATTTAGTATCTAGTTATTGCGTCGCACACCCACACACACAGGCATAGCTACACCCACATATGCTTTATAACATATTACGTATACGTAGCGCCAAACACTCGTCCAATTGTATGTACAACAAAATTGAGTTTTTCCTTTGGGCAACTTTTGTTTTCGCCAACTTTTGTTGTTGCTTTGAGTCGAGGCGTGTTAATGGCCCAGTTCCATGATAAACAATTCCCCCCATAGTTCGCACAACTTTTTGCATAGTTGTTTCTCGCTTTTATTTTGGTAATTGATATTTTTGCTGTTTCTGTTCTCTTTTCGTTTATTCAATGAATTTTGAAATTTCAACGGAAATTGCTTGGGCAAATTATTTGAAAATGTTTCGGCGAATCGACAACATGAATTGTAATTGTATATCATTTAGAGACATTTGAATGATTTATGAATTGTTTGGGCTTATAGAGTGAGCGCTGCAAGCTTTACACAAATATTGTTTATCAAATGTTAAGTTGAAAGGCAATTTTAGTTGTGGCAGGCAATGGCTTATATTTATTGATATACAGTAGCATCCGTTTATAATGACACTCAAGGGAAGGTCGCTATACCCGGAGGACGTTATAAGCATATAAGTTTGCTTCCAATACTTTTCTTCCACATAGCCGTATGAAGGCTCTAAGCGGTTTCGTTTTAAGCAGTTTCTACTGTATTTGGTATGTTTACTAAGGTCAATAAATAATTTATAATTTTTAGCTTTCAGCTAGGAAAACCCCATAATATAATATTTCATAATATTTCAATGCAATATTCTATTGGATTAAGAAGTTTGTTATGTTATCTCAGCAAATGGTTAAATTAATAGCCAAATATGGAGAGTTGCTAGAGAGTTGCTAGAGAGTTACAAAAGAGTTACAAGAGAGTTACCAGAGAATTACTAGAGAGTTACTAGAAGGATACCAGAGAGTTACATGAGAGTTACTAGAGGTTACTACGGAGTTACTAAAAAGTAAGTAGAGAGTTACTAAAGAGTTACTAGAGAGTAACTAGAGAGTTACTAGAAGGATACCAGAGAATTACAAGAGAGTTACATGAGAGTTACTGAAGAGTTACTAAAATGTAAGTAGAGAGTTACTAATGAGTTACCAGAGAGTTACAAGAGAGTTACAAAAGAGTAAGTAGAAAGTTCCTAAAGCGTTACAAGAGCGTTACATGAGAGTTACTGAAGAAATATTAAGGAGTAAGTAGATAGTTATTAAAGAGTTGTTGGGAAGTAGCTTGAGAGTTACTAGAGAGTTACTAAAGAGTTACTAGAGAGTTACATGAGAGTTACTGAAGAATTATTAAGGAGTAAGTAAAGAGTTACTAGAGACTTGTTAAAACGTAACTTGAGCTTTACTAGATAGTTACTAGACAGCATGGCATATTCAGCAAGTTGTATTGAATATGCCACGCTCTCCCCTTCTATTCCCCGCTATATTATACAGTTTTTTTCACACCTTCAATTCCATTTAAAGCAGCATCCT
This sequence comes from Drosophila buzzatii, assembly GCA_035045845.1. Lineage (NCBI taxonomy): Eukaryota > Metazoa > Arthropoda > Insecta > Diptera > Drosophilidae > Drosophila > Drosophila buzzatii. The sequence continues at coordinate 7,432,452 of JAWNOS010000505.1, forward strand.
ATTATCGCATCAGCAGCATTGAGATCTACATCTGTATCTGTAGTCCTAAATGGCTTTGTTCACGAGTTTATGTGACCTTTTGACGCTGGCTAAGCTCTTGAGCCATAAATCAATTAAAGATTGCGCCCGACAACTGCTTCGATTGATGGGGCAGCGACAAGTTTTCGGAGTCGGAGTTTGCTCAAATACTGGAGGCTGTTTATTTTTAGACAGTTTCGTTTCGAAAAATGCTCGAAAAAGGGAAAAAAATTAGTTTTTTATTATTGTCGTGTCGTTTGTTGTGTGTTAAGAGTCTTCCTCAACTGTCCTGCTGCCGCGCTTCGCCCCTTTTTATGGCCCGAAGGAAGCGGCTGTAAATGTTTACGCGTGCCCCATAAAGCGGAAAGTGGATTGCGGCAAGTGGGTGGCGCATTGGCCAGCTAATTAATAAACCAAAGTGTGAATACTACTAAGTACTATATATATATCGGATTTACTATATCCAACTGCTGCGCCAGCCAAGCATGTGTATGGGAGGCGGCCGGGCGACAGTTAACAATCGTTTGTCAAAGCTATTTGAAAGTCGGATTTCAGTACACACAATGCCCAGACGACGACGACCCCGTTGCAAGGTGAAACCGCTGATAGCGCTGCACGAGGATGCAGCCGGCGATAGCGAGGCGAGCCAGGAGGAGCCGGTCGAGAGCAAGAGCGATGATGTGGATGTGCCCGCAGAGACCACGCACGAGCTGCCGGCCAGCGTGGTGGCCAACGATTGGGAGTATCGTCTCTTTCCGGAGCTGCACAATCAGCTGCCGCCATTGCCCACATTCACGGATATCTTTGGCCAGCACTCGGATCTCATGTATCAGCAGAATGGGCCAGCGCCGCTGCCTGAGGCCGAGCAGGGGCAGCCGCAGCAGCAGGAGGCGCAGCAGCCCGCTGCAGCGCAGCTAAACGGAACGACTTGCACTTTGCTGCCCGACATCTTTGGCATTGGCGGCCTGGTGGCCAATTTGCGCGCCTCGCGCAGCAGCAATGCCAATGCCATACAGCTGGTCACCGGCGAGGATCTGACCACATATGGCTTGGATCTGGCCAGCCAGGGTGACATCTATGTGCACTTCAATGGGCCATTCACACAGCAGCCGGCTGGCCGCAGCTCGGCCAATTGCGCCTTGGAGCTGGGCATGCGTGGCATGCGCGATGCCATGGACAAGTATCCATCGCGGCCACCCATCTGGGAGCCCTTTGTGCCAGAGACACGCAACTTGGGCCTGATCATGCCGCTCAACAGCTCCCAAGCTCCCAAGCTAACAGCGACAAAGTTGTCGCAGTCGTCGTCACATGAGAAATCTGCCTAGTTTCGATATCATTGATTTGGCAAACATTCAAATTGCTGTTCGCTTGTATTGGTTTCTTGTCAACAGCAGCAACAACAGCAACAACAACAGCAACAATAGCAACAGCAACAATAGCAACAGCAACAACAATCAGTAAACTTAGCTCACTTATATACTGGCCTATACATATGTCTATATATACATATGTATATGTATATGTATATATATATTTCAACTTTGTGTGTGTGTATATCGATATGTACATATGTATATAGCTAACGATATATATGCCTGCCTGGACGCAATGCAACGCTGACGAAAACCGAAAACAATCCAAAGAACTGAGTGCAATAGAAGAATTTTAATTTTAATCAACTAAATATATATGTATGTGTGTATATATGTGTATGCATGTGTATATGTATGTAATTGCTTTTGGCTACTTTTTGCTATATATATATATATGTATATATATATGCATTTTATACGCTCCCAAAACGAACCTTTTACACTCTTCCTCCCTTTTTCTACTACCATCTCCCTTTTGGCGATCCTTGTTCCGCTTCTTCGTACTCTTCATACTCTCAACTTTCCTTGAAATTCATCTATGTCAAATACTTTTTCAACAAAATAAAATCTAAACAGATGAGAATTGTTGCTGATTTATATTCCATTGCCGGTTGTTGAACGATTAGAGATTAGAGCGGTTCACGCATGCATATCTTGTATCAGGGACCGTAACAGTTATAATTTTTAAAATAAAAATTAAGAAATAATTATTATTTTTTGAGTTATTGAAAACAAATTATTTTTAATTATTAAAGTTGATTTTTATGTTAAAAATTAAAAAGATAATTAAATATACACACACAAATACATATTTACATACATATTATATATCATCTGAAAGATATTAATGCGTAGATTATATATATAGGTCTGTATATAAACTAGCTCCATTGCATCAAATCATTTAACAATTTGATTTTTATTTCAATTTTTAAAATAAAAATCAAGTCGAGTTATGATTTGATTTTTATATAAAAATTAATATGTAATAATTATTTTGAGTTTTTATCACAAAAATCAATTTTAATAATTACAAAATTTTTATTAAAAATTTCAAATAAAAGTTTATCATTTTTTTTAATTCGCCGTAAGAAAATACCCTATGTCTTTTTATCCCGCTCTTCCTGGTTATTTTGTTGTACCTGATTTTTTTTTTACCCATAACTCTTATTTGCGGTCCCTGTCTTGTATATATCATATATAGTATAATAATTTTTATATTATTATTATTTTTTTTAATATTTTATTATTTATATTTCTGTTCAGTACAAATTAATGAAGTGCTTGAAGGGATTTAATTAATATTTTTTTATATTTTATTATTTTTATTTCTGTTCAGTACAAATTAATGAAGTATTTGAAGGGATTTAATTAATAATTATTATAAGTTATTATTAGTTTTAGTTCTATTATGATTTCTTAATTCATTCTCAAATATCTCTTGTTTAGCTTGTGCTTTTTATTAGGAAATATTTAAGTATTTATTTATTTTTAAGTTCTTTTCCTTTGTTATATGGAATATCTTACATCAATTTTTTTGGGGAATGCTGACAAAACTAGTCAAGAAAAAGTTATATATATGTCGTTTTGGTATGACATTATGAGGTAGTGTTAGTTATTATATTGTGCTTGCCAGTTGCTGTAGTATTTAAGAGAAACTGACAACTAGCGCTAATCGAATGAGTTGGCATTTTAGTGACAATTAAAGGATGTGCCATTAGAAAAGAGACAAGCATAGGTCTTGCTGAACGTGGTCTAGTATATCGCAGAGTGAGAGCGAGCGGGCTATGAGAGAGTTGCTATGATATTGATGAACGAGAATATGCAACCAAGAGGCAGTTTGACAGCAGAGCTGAAAATGCCACTTAATCAGAGTTGGTTGAGGAAGAAAGACGTTTGGTGATAGAAGTGGGCGACTCTGAGTACATGTTATTAGACAAACTTATAATGGAAGGCCAGAACAATAATTTTAACGCTACGACATATATATTAGATTATTTTTAAAGTTGGGATTTAATCTCCTCAAAACCGTATTCTCTGTCTCCTTCGGCAGAGATGTTAACTTGACATTGAACTCATACTTACCTGGCGTAGAGGCGGTTCCTCCAGAGTGAGGCTTGGTCATTGCACTTTCGGCTAAGTTGAACTCTGCGATTATTCCTAATGTGAATAGCTCGTGCGTGATTTTCTGTCTCTTTGCTAAGCCAACTTCTGCAGCCTTGTCTATTTCGCATTTTCCACTTTCCAGGGATGCATCTCTCTCTCTCTATCTCTGTCTCTGTTCTCGTTCAGAATTCCTCAACAACAAATGGATTTATTTCTCATTTTTATACTATATTTACAGGGTATTTCTTAGTCCAACTCGCCTGCTCAAACACTTGCTTTATTGCTCGTCCGCAATTGCGTTTATTCAACTTCTTATAGCACTTAGTAGAATTTCTATCCGAGCAGATTGCGTATATATAGCTGAGATGAATGCTCTGTGCATTTCTATCAGATATATATAAATTTTTGACACCAAAACTAAAAATATTTTGAGAAACAGAAGAGAAAATAAATCATCTGTCTGCGGCGATGGCACGCGAATGCTTTTTTTTTGCTTCTGCTTCTGCTTTTGCTGCTGCCTTCAAGTAATTTGATTTCGTTGGCCGCATTTGCTGCCACATTTTGTTGCATTTCGCTAAATGCACATTTGTAACATTTGCTCGATCTCTTCGACTTTATGGGCATTAGCAACTGACAGATAGGGCCGACGTTTTATATCCTGCCTGGGCAACGCCTAATTGAGTTCGCATAATAACGCTGTCAAGAGCGAGAGAGGGAGATGGTGAGTGGGAGAGTCTGGCAGAGACAACACTCTACTATTTGTGGCATGCCACATGGCAATAATCAGCTGCCTCTTCAGTCGCCGCTCTTTGCCGCTTCCTGCTCACGCATTTCTTGGTTTACTTTGCACATTGTTGCGCTATTTGCATTTGGCATTCCATTTCGCTAACAACAAAAACAATTAAATGCCTCACTAAGCCCCCTTCTCGCCACGCCTCCTGCCAGCGCCCTAAGCACCCACCTCATGCTGGGCGGGCGGCACTTGGGCGCTGCAGAAATATGCATTTTTTATGGCACATGTCATTCGAGTGGGCAACGAAGGCGCCAGCCCAGAGCTCGAAGGGGCGAGCTAACAGAGGGGCAGAGCCTAGCGCCAGGCAGAGCGGGAGTCATAGCAGAGGGACAACGGAAGCACAGCAGAGCGAGGGAGAGTGGGTAGGGTGGCTGTGGCAGCAGGGGTATTCCATAATCATTGAGACTGGAATTTCATGCACGATTCAGATTCGAGCATTCGTTATGATGGCATTCAGGTAAATCGTTGATTTTTATAGCCACTTGAACAGCGACTTCATTTGCCCTCAGATTTTCAATTTGGAATTTGTTCATTCGAGCATTTTCCCTCGACATTCCTCGACATTTAATAGCTCAGGCATATCTAGAACCTAAGTACTATTAATATTAATTGGGGACTCGCTTGCCAAATTTCTATAAAAAGCTGACATGGATTTCGCAATATGAATTCGCTGTCTGGCAGAGCTCAAGAGATATGCCAAGAGACAACGAGAGAGGCAGAGCGAGAGAGAGAGAGAGAGATGTTGGTTTAGAGATGGCTTTTCTTTCTAATGCACGCAGATGTTGAAATTTCGATAAATGAATCTGTTTACACGTCGACATTAATTGAAGAAAAGCAAAATTAAAATAGAAATAAATGCGTGCAGCAGCGCCATTTAATTGAAATTGAAATTGAAAAGAAAATTGTAAGGAAAATGCGAGCGAGTTCAAAGCGAGCCAAATGCCATGTGGGGTACGCTCAGCCCTATCGAGGGGGCGTTCATGGCTGCTCCTCTGCCTCCATCGATGGCCTCTTCTCCATCACAGTTCGCAGCAGATAATGAAATGAGCTTGCGAATAATTGTTGAACGCATCTCAAGTTCTCAGAGATCACAGCGATTGCCTTCAATTCGGAAAATCTGAGTGCGCCAATCAATCAACTTGAATTGCGAATCGATTCACTGGCAGTCAAGTGCTCTAAGTAAATAATATAGGGGATATGTATATAGATATATCAATTTCATTCATTCACTTAAGTGAGAATTCTGTGAACTAAGAAGGGAAAATATATTTGATGCAGAGATAGAAAGTCTATAGATCTATGATATCATTCTAATCACAAAAGTAGTTGATCTTTTTGTTTCAATCATTTATCTGTCTCTCTCTCTCTCTTTCTTCTTCTCTGTCTTTATTATCTAATATAATATGTTATATCTTCCCTTATCTCTATGTTAATCAAACTTTCTCTTTTCCATCTCTCTCTCTCTCTCTCTCTCTCTATCTCTATTATCTATATAATATTTTATCTTCCCTTGTCTCTATGTTAATCAGCCTTTCTCGCTTTCAGCTTGTTTCTCTCTCTCTCCTTTTCTACTTCTCTCTCTCTCTTTCTCTCTCTCTCTCTCTCGCTTTCCATCTCGCTCTCTCTCTCTCTCTCTCTCTCTGGCTCTCTCTCTATTATCTACTATAATATATTATATCTTGCCTTATCCCTATGTTAATCAAACTTTCTCTCTTTCAGCTTCTTACTCTCTCTCTCCTTTTCTACTTCTCTCTCTCTCTTTTTTTCTCTCTCCCTCTCTCTCGCTCTCTCTATCTTTATTATCTAATATAATATATTATATCATTCCTTATCTCTATTTTAATCAAACTTTCTCTTTTCCATCTCTCTCTCTCTCTCTCACTTCTTTTCTACCTCACTCTCTGTCTCTCTTTTTCTGCCTCTACCTCCCTCTCATTTTCTGCATCTCTAGCTCTCTTTCAATCTCACTCCATCTATCTCTATTTATACATCCCCTTCTTCATCCTTCTCCTTTTGACTATCTGTCTCTGTCTCTCTCTTTCTTAGTATAGATATATCTCACTATATATGTATTTATTTATATATATTTGACTTTCAACCCAATCTTTCGCTCTGCATTTTACAGGCGCCCTGGAAATCGAACCTGGGCAGCTCCTCGTACAAGCCGACCAGCTCAGCAGTAAGTTGTAAACCATTTCTATACGCTCTCCAGCCCAACTGATTCTCTTTTGCTTTTTGCAGTACACTCTCGGATCGGATTTGGGCAGTGGTGCCACGTCTCGCTACACTTCGCTGGCCACGCCCAGCTCCTACAGACCGTCGTTCTCTGGCGGCACATATCGCATCAAGCGTGATCCTCGTGCTCCGACGCCAGTCACCAGCTACGTGAGTCGCTATGCCAAGACAGAGCCCAGCAAGCCAGATGTGGCCAGCAGCGATCGCAGCAGCCCCATCAAGCGTTATACGGGCGCCAGCACAAAGCTCGGCAAGTATGGACGTTCGCGTGATCCCAGTCCCGTGGCATTGGAGCACACGAATCGTGCGACATCCAAATCGCGAGATCCCAGTCCTCAGCTAGGCGCAGCTGGCTATCGAAGCAGCGTCTCGAGGAATGGCTACAATAGTCGCTATGCGCCGAGTGGAACGAGACTCAATGGAGCCAGCAGCACGCTGGACAAGTCCATCTCCTACTTGACCACAAGTGACTTCCATGCGAGGACCGCCAGTCGCAAGGCGAGCAGGGAGAAGGAAGTGGAGGAGCAGCAGCCAAAGGCAGAAGAAGCCAAAGAAACAGCAGATGAGCTGAACGGTAAGGAGAAGCAGCAGCAGCAGGAGCAGCAGGAGTCGGAGAAGCAAGAGCCAGAGGAGACATTCGTCTCTGTGGTGGTGGTTACGCGAGCCACCTCACCCACTCCACCTGGCAGCACCACCGTGCAGCGCACGCGTCGCATAGACATAGCCAAGACCATTGAGAAGACCATTCAGCGATCCACCAAGCAGCGCCAAATGCTGGAGAAGGAGATTCAATCGGATCGACTGGATGACTCCACGCGCTATCTGCGCTACAGCGCCGGCGGCAGCAGCTCCATTAGCTCCAACTACAGCACGCATAGGGATCGCATTAGCAGCCTGCGCTACAGCGCCAGCCCCCAAGCCAGCAGCTCGCCCAAGTCCAGTTCGCCCAGCGTGGAGAGCAAGAGCAACGGGGCCGTGAGTCTGGCCAGCAGCAAATCCTCCAGCAAGTCCAAGCTATCGCCGCCCAAAGCAGTTCGCCTGAATTCGCGTCAATCCTCCGTGGAGAATCTGGTGAACAAGCCGCCCGCAGTGCCCGCCAAAGCGGACTCGCCCACCAAGAGCTGCAACGGCAGCAACAGCTCCAGCAGCTCCTTGGCCAAATGGCCCTGGCCCAACAAGGACTTTCGCAAGAGCTCGCTGAACGTGGGTCCCACGGACAGACCGAGGCAGTCCCGGACGCCCAGCAGTGGAGGCGAGTCAGAGGAGCCAGTCGTGGAGCGCTCACCCAGCGTAGGCTCAGACTGTGGTGCAGCCAAGCCTGCCACGCAGCTGACCAATGGAAAGACAGCGGGACGACAGCTCAAGGCGCATAAATCGTGCAACGGCAGCAAGGAGAGCAGTGAGAGCAGCAATGGGAGCAAGGAGAGCAGCCAATGCAATGGCAGCAGTAAGAGCAACAAAAGCAAAGAGAGCAAGGGCAGCAGTGAGTGCAAGGAGAGCAGCAAATGCAACGGGAGCAGCGGCAGCAAGGAGAGCAGCGTCAGCTGTTCGGCTACCTCTGCCTGCTCCTCGTCGGACAGCGAACAGCGCGCGAAGGCAACGAAGAAGCAAAGCAAGAAAAAGTCGCTAGCGAATGGCGGCCAAAACAAAGTCAAAGAAAAGGCAAAGCCAATGCAGAGAGAGGGACAGTCGTCGAAAGAGAGCGAGAGCGAGAGCATAGAATTAGCATTGGGCAACCAAAATAGCAACAAGTCGTCGCTTGACTCACCCACGCGGGGTGTGGCGGGGGCGGAGGCGGAGGCGGCGGTAGATCGGTCGCAGTCGCGTCTACAGAAGCTGTCGAAGGTATCGAATTTTTTGGCCACTCGTCAGCAAGACGCAAATAGTGAGCCGATCTTCCTCGAAAGCTCCGAGAGCGCTGGCAGCGAGGCGGAATCCCAGCCAGCTTTGGCCAGTCTCTTGCTAGACACGCAAACGAACGAACCAGCGACCACAACGACGTCTGCAGCGACGACGACGACGACGACGACGCCAAAGTCGACAACGACAACGAATCCGACGACAAGTCCCAATCAAACGACTACGCGACTGGAGAGCCTGACCAGCGAAGCGCAGCAGGAGGATACGGAGGAGCCCAGTTGGTGGCAGGACACGAGCTTACAGATCAATACGGCATCCGCCTTGGACAACAACAATCGCAGCGAAATGCCCTACAGGCTGAGGCACATCGATTCAGAGGAGGATCAGGCCTGGTGGCTGAGAGCCGATGAGGATGATACGCTGGCGGAGACAACGCTGAATGCGCTGGATGATGAGCAGGACGCGAGTGTGGCGACCATGTCGCAGGAAGAATCTGGCTATAAATGGAGCAGCAGCAAGGAGGAGCACGAGGAGAGAGTGGAGGAGCTTGAAGAGGAGCAGGAGGAGCAGGTGAAGCGCATGCCACGTAGTCGCATCTCGCCCGAGCGGGATGCCTGGTGGCTAGACGAGGAACAGCAGCCGCAACAGCAGCAGCAGCAGCAGCTGTCGGAGGAGTCCCAGTCGAATGGCTACCACGCTGATTGCAACAATGTGGAGGTGACCTTGAAGCTGCCCAGCAGCAGCAACAGCAGCAAGTCAAGCCAATCCGCCGGCAAGTCTCCCTCCTGGTGGCAAGCGGGACCGGCCAAGAAGCTCTTCAACGTGCAGCGCGTGGAGTCTGGCGAGCGCGCTTGGTGGCAGGAGCAGGAGCAGGTGGAGCCACAGCCACAGCCACAGCCACAGCCGCAGCCGCCACCAGTGAAACTGCCTACGCCGCCGCCGACGCCACCGCCGCGCATCATTAAACCCTGGGATTCAGGTGAACGAGCTTGGTGGCTGCAGGAGGATGAGGAGGTGCAGCCAGAGCAGCCAAACCAAAAACTGGCAACAACAAATGGCGACCAGGTCGATGCCCAAGTGCTCAATCAGCCCTGTGAGGTGATGAGCACTTCCTTCGATTTCGCCTATTCGGTGCGTCCGAATCCTCTAGGTCAGTGCGCCAGTCCGCTGCCGCCAGAGCAGAGCGAGCAGATCGAGCAGCGAAAGCTTTGCGCATCGCCCTACGATAACATTCCAATGTCAAAAGTTCAAATGGCAGCGCCGCCGCTGCAGCTGCCGTCGGCGTCGCAGTTGCAGTCGCCACCCACACCGCCGCCGCGCTACTCTTATACTCCGCCCGCGTGCCGTGTGGGCGATAAGCTTTTCATTTCGCGTCATCAAAACATTGACGAGCTTTTGGGTGGCGCATGCCGGCCGCTCAGTCCGCTCTTCTACAGTGGCGGCGGCGCTGCCGAGAGCGAGGCGACAGCGCTGCCGCTGGCGAGCAAAAATATGTTTCTGCTGGAAGAGATAACGCCGGATCAAGTGCGCATTCACGACAGCACCGCACAGTTGCCGGTTATACAGCGCATGCAGCGGTGAGTACGAAGAGCACGAAGAGAGCGCGAGAGCGTTTGCTTTTGTTTGTTGTGTGGTGAATTTCGTTCAACATGTGGTTGATTGCGCTCTCTCTCTCTCTCTCTCATTTGATCTTGTAGCGATGTGGAGTGGCTAGGAAACGGCAGCAGCAGCAGCAACTTTTACGAGCAGCAGAAGCAGCAACCGCAGCAGCGCAGGGTAAGTGGCACATCTATCTCCCTCTCTTTCCCTCTCTCTCTCAGTTTCTTTTACACACCCTCGACATATTGCAACAATTTTGATTTTGGCAACCTGCCCGGCTCGTTACGTTATCGACTGCGCGTCGCCAGAGACGCCCACGCGTGTGTTTATTTACCAAAGCAATACACTAACAAGCGAAGCGAGTCTCTTGGCTATGCCAAGGAATTTGTGACAAGGGGAAATCTTGTTAGATCTAGAATCTGTTTTTAATTTGTGACTAATGTCAAGTAGTGTGTATATTCTAAATTTATTTTTAAATCAAATTACTTAAATATGACGAAGAACCTAACTGTAAGCGTATGCCAGGTACGCCAGGTAAGCTCTGCCATACCATTTACGGATGTGTTACACAGCTTAAACAATCTGCGATCTGTGTGTGATATGCCAAAGGGCACACCCAATTCCTTATCTCTCCTGTGTATCTTCGGCGAGCTGCCAACTCTCAAGTGTGGCCCTCGCTCGCCCTCTGAGTCACAAAGCGCAGCCAGCACACGAAATGCGGAAGAGCAAAAAATATTATCTTAATTACATGCAGGCAGGCAGTCAGGCAGCAGCTCGAACTTGAAGTCGAACTGGAAGTCGAAGTCGAAGTCGAATTCGGTAACAGAAGAATTCTTGCTTCTGCTCCAATTACGAACTCTTTTTTTCGGCGAAATGGGTCAGAAGGCAATTAGCATGTAATCACAGAGCGCAGCGAGCGGCGAGCTGAGCTTTAACTGTAAAGCCGACAAAGGTTAGCGCCGGCAGCCAAGCGGCGTCGGCTGCGTCGGCGACTTCATTAACTTTGCCTTGGCACGAAACAAAAGAAAAAGAAAAAGAAAAAAAATCACTCATAATGATTGCAAATATTTATTTTGTTTACGCTCTTGCGCAATTGTCTTGACCATAAAAAAAAGAATGCATAAAAATTGAAAGTGCATTCAACTCGCAGAATCATCGCCTCTCCACTGATCGAGTCAGTGAAATCATTTCGGCTATAAAAATAGATAGCTGGCATTGATGCGTGAAAACAAATACCCAAATTACATTATAAGAGACATTTTGTTTCAGCTCGCACAGCTGCCATGTGCAAAAGCTAAACAACAGAAACAATAAAAGTTCGTGTGTGTAAATACGCAATTGTCTCTTTCAATGACATCAACGGCAGTAGTTGTCTATCTCGCTCACTCTAGCGGATGACTCAGATGGCCTGAACTTCTTTTGGTGCTGTGGCTGTGGCTGTGACTGTGGCTCAAGGCTATTTATTTATTTCCCCACACGCAAGAGCAAAAAGACTTACTTGTACAATTGCATATCTCCTCATTTACGACAAATATTTCCCATTTGGGTAAACAACTGTTTAAAAATTTGTCCGATAAGACGTCAACGGAATTTCCCAAGAGTATATTTCGGAAGACACTAAATTCTGACAAATATACATTAAAGCTGCATCCATGTTCCTCTCTTACCTCACTCTCTTCTAAAATCACTACAGCTAATTCCAAACAAATATTTAATTAAGGCTTTAAAAGATTGCGTTGAACATATCTACATACAAGTATACTTATCTTTACTGTAATTTTATTGCATATCATATTCACCTAAACATTTCCCTGCACTCTCTTCTAAAATCACATCACTAATTCCCAGCCATAAGCATGCAAGCAGCCACCCCTGTAATGTAAAACTCAATTGCCAATTCAAACACTTCACACACACACACTCACACACGCGCACTCACAATTTAAAGAGCAAAATGTCCAACTAATGATAGGCTAACGCTCAATCAACGATAAAACTAAATTGTGGCACACGCGCCTCCAAAGCTCCGAGGCGTAGCTATTTATAGCACAGCTGCCAGAGCGAGTACGAGTACGAGTGCGAGTGCGAGTGCGAGTGCGGGTTCGCCTATCAGCTGCAGTCTCAATGCACGTTCAATTAAAAAATAGCAGCAACAACAACAATAGCTGCAGCAAGAACAAGAATAGTGTCTTGCAGAAGGTGCAGCGAACGCAAACTCACCTGGCCACAAAACACGCATTGCTGAGAGACACGCAGACTGCGAAACTCACCACGGCTTTCCAACCTGCCTCAAGCAGCCTAACGTCACGTTAGCGCTGGCGTCGCTTACCACCTTTGGCTAGAGCCACCTTACGCATTACGTTACGTTACGTTTGTTCACTCCTCTTGCACATCTGTCGCTGCGACGTCTTCTTCTTTGTTGCCGTGGTGTATTATTGCCATGACGATTTTGGCGCTTCGTGAGTCCCACAAGCCGCACGACAATATTTGTGGCTTTCAGTCGCTAGCCGAACACGCTTATGTGTGGACGTATGTTTCGGAGAGAGCCGAAGTCGTGTATAACAGTCTAACGGATATTCCAGCTGCCGCTCAGCTGCGCGCGTCGAGCTCTCGTCTGTGTTTTGTTCGTCTTGAAGCGTGTGTGTTTGTGTGTATATATTTATTGTTGTTGCTACCATTGGCAACAGCGTTTATTAAGTATTTAAACTGCATTAGTGGCTAAGCAAATTGGTAATTATTTGCGTGAAGAAAAAAAAGCAACAAAATACAACGAAATATACAAATATTTATTTCGTCAAATGGCGTTAAATAGACAACATTAGCAGCCAAATAGTTTAATTGCAATTTATTTTCATTATTGATTTTTTGCGTGTCACTGTGTCAGTGTCAATGGACAACGAGTTAAATGAAGTGCTTCAAATCTTCAAGTCTTCATGGAGCGCGATGTGGGGGCGCCTCTTCAAGTTTCAGTGTCAGAGCTTCGCTGCATGAAAAGCAAAAACAACGAAATAATGGGAAATACTAACCGAAGCGAAGAGGCAATGCAACAACAAACAGCTGTCATCGATTTGGTTGTTTTGTCTGCACTTCCTCTTTGACAACTGCTTCGCCTTGTTATCATATGCAGCGCTCCTGCAAGCTCAGTTTATGTGTCTCTCTCTCCCTCTCTCTGTGTTCGTCTTGCTTGCTCCTTAGGTATGGGCTCGTTCTTTCGTAGGAGACATAGAGCAAATGTTGGCACTAAAAATTGAAATAAAAAGCTAAACGAAAATCCCAAAACCGGAATTGTGCAAATAAATCTCGATATAAGACTTGGACTTGGATGGGCCACTCTGTCTGCGTTTCCTGCGGCTTCGTTTCGTGTTGTGACTGGAAGATGACGAAGAAGAAGAAGAAGGAAAAGCAGCAGCAGCAGCATTGGCTCTGAGCCTCCGTATACAAGGAAGCAAATCTTACGTTGATTTGGCATATTACGAGCACAGAAATATTATTTATTTTCACCCATTAACGAAATTGCCGTTTGCCTAAGGGGAATAGTCCGATCGAGTACTCGCCGTCCCCTTGCCCACTATTAGCATCTCCCTCTCTCACTCTCACTCTGTGGCCAATTTGTTAGGCGACGCGAAAGTTTTGTATCTGCAACAGCTCTTAAATGGGCCGAGCAGAGCTGGGAACTGCAGTAAAAGCGACGCCTCGTAACCCACAAAAATATAGATGAATTGCCTGCAAATTACCGATGTACCTAAACAAGAGCAAACACTGTTCCAAATTCCGCTCGTCTTTCAATTAGACATAATTGCATTATCAGGCACATGACCAACTGAGCTTCACAGGGAACTTCCGCTCTGTTCCCCCTATTCTCTCCGCCCGCTGCTCTCTTAAGCCAAATCTTCTGCCAGCTGCACACACGAGCTCCAGCATTTACTTTAATATGCAAATAATGCTGTGGAATTTATAATGGCAAGCAAAATAAAACAACAAACAGAATTTGCTGAAGAGAGTCGACGGCAAAAAAATAAAAACGGTGTGAAGCAAGGGGCGAGGGCACAAGGGCATAAACCCCATTTCAGCGCTAAGTACGTACATAGTGAGTGCCACTAAAAAGAAGTGCTTCTATTTAGTTATAAAGAGCGAGGGACAAAGACAGAAACAGAGACGGTGACAGAGAGCGAGAGACACAGAGAGCAATAAGTTAACAGTCCGTTAAGTCAGTATGCGTGCAAAGTAAAACTTGAAGTGCAACAAAAACTAATTTCATGGCATTTGAGACAAGTGAAATCTCTCTCTCATAATTTGTGTCGTTTTTTCTTTTATGCGACAATAAAATGTGCGAAAAATTATTGAGTGGGAGGAAGACGAAGTAGAGAAAGAAATATAAAAGAAAGATTTTAATTTCCTCTATTAATTTATGTATTTTGCCAAGTTTTTGCAACTTTTCGCATGCGCATACTTCTGGCAGGCACTGCACCCAAAACGTAGTTACAATTTTAATTATCTGTCAGCGTAATCTGTGCCCAGGCGTTCGCCGCTACGCCGACTGCGCTGCTGACGTGCCAACGGCGAAACACTTCAGCTTTAGCTTCAACTGCAAAGGCAAACGTAAACTCTTCTTATTTTACTTTTTTTGTTTTTCTTTTCTTTTGCTTTGCTGGGCTTCTGCAGCGCTAATCCAATTTTTTAATTGGAAGGTGAAAGAAGGACAGAGAGCAGTACGGTGAGAGCGATAGATAGAGAGAGGAGTGGAATGAACGAGGAATGGTGAACTAAGTAACAGTGAAGAGCACTTGGCTTACACTAACTGTGGCAAGCAGAGTGCGAGTGGGAGCGGGAGAGAGAGCGTGCAAAGCAACTAGAATTCGCAACGTGCATTATTATTGCGCTCTACTGTATTTGAAGCACTTTTTCTCTGCTCTTCATTCGTTTTTTTGTTCGTTTGTTTGGTTAGTTTTGAACGTTATCTGCGCTGCGCTGCGCTTATCTTTCAACTGAGTTTCTTACTTAGGCTACAGTTGTTGCTGCTGATTGTTGTTGTTGTTGTTGTTGTTGTATACACAAAGTCAAGGTGAGACGCGTTCTAATCTCGTAACTCCGGTTCTCGAACTTCATGTCAAATTAACTTGAATGACGAACTTTATGGCTCGCAGAGTTTTTTTTTTTAAATTTGTAAGCTGCTTTTTGAGCCCTTGCCGATTGTGCGTGGGAAATCGTTTGTGGCTTACATAAGTCATAATCTATGCGAAATAGCCAAACTTCATTTGTTTCTCTATTTTGTGGCTCATTAGCTAACAATGAAGGCGCTTGCAAAAGCGCATTAGCGTGTAATTTGCTTTTTGCATTTCTTTCCTCACATATTATATATAGACATTAAATATCTCATATACATTTATATGCAGTATGTGTGCTAATAATGAAAGTGTTAGTGCTAAAGTATATATGCCACGCCCATTCGCAATAGTTGCGGCCTTTCGTTCACAGCTTGAACACTCTGCTAAATGGTATTGAGGTCAGTTGTTGCTCGTTGCACGCCATCCAAAGCACCTACATAAGTCATATCAGCGGCAATATCTTTCCATGTGGTATATCGCCACAGTGAAAATGGAAATAAAACTAAATAACCTATTAGCACGAAGGTTTTTCTACTGTTTATTGATTTTCTCAGCACTGCACGCAATTTTCTTTCTGTTGCCTCTTTTACTTTCGTTTGGCATAGATCGCTCCAAGAAATTCTCTAATTCGTTAGCATTGAAAAAGAAAATAGCTTAAGTATTTTCCACTTCTAGTTTGCTTATATAAATATACATACATTCTATGTATTTAACGATTATTCATATGCTTCTCTATCGCTATTATTCATAGTTTTTTTTTGAGCTCATTTGCGTACCTTTTGCTTCTTCTTGTTCCAAATGTGGGTCAAGTGCCCGCTGGGCGGCGGCGACTACTTAGAATATTTGTGTCTTGTAATTTGTCAATGTTAAGAATCGTTCTTGATTCTCTCCCTCTCTCTTTAGCCCAAAGCCAAAATTCTAGTTTCGAAAATGATATTACATATCGGAAATTTGAAAAGATCTATACAAAATTCCTTTATAAAGATGTTTGTACTAATTAGATATAATGATGTGTGTGACATATATAGATAAATGTAAGAGTTGTACTACTTAGATATAAATAATATAAAATATATTTATTCTAATACATTTACCATGCACAGATTCCAATTTAAATGTCTTTTAGTAACTCGTGCTTCTATTTTATGATTATCTTATTAGGTTATTGCCCATAAATGGCATCCATCAAATGTGTTAGGATCTTGTTTTGGCCTTTCTAAAATATTTATGGCAGCTGCTTGGAATTCTAGTCTCTTTAATGCTGTTAATTATAATTCATCAAGACTTCTTAACACCCAGCTAGACATTTGATGAGCTCTCTCTGCCTTTCTGTCTCTTAGCCCGTCTTAGCTTTGGCTAATGAAGTGATAACTCGACATTTGCCGGCTTTCATGGCTTATCAGTAAACTTCAACAAATTTTCAGTGATTTTTATCGCCTGTAAAAATGCCTTTTTCAATAGTTGTAATAAAAGTTGATTATGTTACGTTGTTGAATACTGTGGAAAAGGCCAACATAAAACGCAAAGCAGTTTGATTGTGCGCTCAATAAAAATGTTTATGGCAAGAAAAGTGACCGTAAAAACAATTAAGTCAAACGAAGTTGTTCGTTCGATAGATATCGAAAACTTGGGCACACAGACAAGCCTTACTCATCCGCCTTAAAGCTGGCAACAAGACTGGAATTGGTTTCGGCCAATCAGCGAAGCTATTTCAAAACGATTTTGCGGTTTTTCTTCGCTTTACGCAAAACAATAAAAATTATTATCGCTTTACAATTGCATTGAGTATCATCGAGTATCGAAACTCGAGTATCGAGTATTATGCGAATATAATGGAGCATTGCGTTTATTGATCCGCATTGCGAAATTGCTGCGACCTTGAGACCGAGCAAAATAAAGCTGGAAGAGATATACGAATATATAATAAAAGAAATTTGTATAAGCATGCAAATTGATATGTCGTGAGGTTGAATAGGGTCGAGCTCAATCAGAGATCTTTAGCTCCTTTGTGTTGGATGTCAAGAAGATGAGCCTATTGTCAGGGATAGTGAGAGATCCCTGAGTAAAGCGAGCCAAATCAATAATATTTTCGTTTATATATTATATAAACTTTCAATTCTTTTTAAAATATTTTCTAAATTTGAATCTTTCCCTTTTGATAATCAAATATGACTTCTTAAAAGTTTCAGCTAGATCTAATCTAATCTAATGCAAAGCTAATCTAAAAATCTCTGCTTTGGAAGAGCTTTAACTTTAATCTATTTATAGAATCATGTGTAAGGCTGCTCTGTTCGACCTCACTTTATCAATCATTTAGTGAACTGCCTATAAGAACTGTTATCAACAAATATTTCCTTTAGATTGGAAACACGATTATTCATCAAACATTATCGTCAATTATGATCATGATTCAGCAAACAGCATAAACCATAATTATCAGTGGGTCAGTTCGGACAAACACTTTCATACATGAGCCTACATTTAAACAGTTATTATCTACCGTTATATACTGAATATGAGAAGCACTCCCAGTCTTTGTGCGCTGCTTGAGTATATAACATATCAATCAGAAGGCCATCAATCTCCTGCTCCTATATAATTTTAGACTCTCCTCGCCGCAATCAACTTCATTTGAATACGCGCACAAAGTTCGTATGCGTTTCGAATTTGTAAGCGATAAAATTGCATTTCAAATCAATCAACCTCAACTTGACCTTGCCAGCGTAGCTGGGCCATAAATTTGTGAACGGGCTCTAATCAAGTGGCAGCTGTCAGGTTGCCAAGTTGCTGCAACACCAACAGCAACGGCAGCAGCAGCAGCTACTACGACTTGCAACGCGCACAAATTGCAACACATTTTTCGCACTCCTCCAAGAAAAATGATAAACGTTCGAGAAATACCCAAATGCCATGGCGATTTATCAAACGCTTTGCAACACTTGTGAACGCTTGGGCATGAAATCTGCATAAAATTAACGCCGCGTCACATTAGGCGCCTGACCATTGACCACGGCCCATTGACGGCGGGACGGGTTAACTGGCAGCGCATCGTATCTGCTCTGGCTCCACCAGTCTCTAGTCGAGTCGAAGATCGTGTCTTTGGTCCAGCTCTTTGGTCCGTCTCTTAATATTTATCATAAAATTCAATAAATATATATTGTGTGTGTGTGTGTGTGCGTTTGTATTATGAGTCGTCAGCATTTGATTTATGTCCGAAAATGCAACGCTGCTGTTTGATAAGAGATTATGCGGGGGAGTGATAGACTAGTAGATGCCCTGTAGAGCAGATTTGATTTACTTGCAAAGTTACATTGCAGTTATGCTTAAAATGTCTTAACTCAACATCGATATTTATCGATTTTATGAAATTTAATAATAATAATAAAAATATTATTTATTTGTCGGAAGTATGAAATGAAAAACTCGTTGAGTAGATTCTTTAGCCTTCAGAGACTATATGGAGTGGCTTACAATAAAATTCAATAATCGATATTTATCGATTTTAGATTAAAACTGAGCTACTGATTAGATAAACTTTTTAAAACTGCTAAAAAAAATGTACCAAATTTATGTTTTTGACTTATAAAAGAAATCAATTTTGGTACTGGAATCAAAATAAATAATCGATATATAACGATTATATATCAACAAAAATATTATTAAAAATTAGACAATTAGTCGGAAAATGAGTATACCCTCTCCATACTCTACGATATTGCTGAGTATTTAAACAAATTTCCAAGCTTTTCATTTCTTGTCTTCTGCTCACTGAAGATGCAATCGAAATGGAAAGACCAACCAACATTCAAGCTGGCAACAACCCGCAATCAACAATCAACAATAAACATGTGCAATTTATCATGGCTTAAAGTGAAAACACGCTCGAAGAAGCAGCAGCAGTAGAGCTGAGACGCATTAGGCTTATAAATGCTATAGAAACTGATGCTGGTCGTGGCATTAGCTGGCTCATTAGGTCAGCAAATTATAAAGAAATTCCGAAATTTGACTTTCAGTTGCAGCTGCAATCGAACATTTGAGATATTCCTCATAAATTTCCTCACTTTTTATGCTTCATTCTCTTCGCTCTTCGGCGCACACTGCGTATGATTAATGCGCTGTGATTTCGTCACTGAAAACTATCTAAAAAGAGAACAAAACAAAATAGCTATTTGCTAAAAATAACACTATGGGAGGGGGCAGGGGACATTCCAATTTAGAAATGTGAAAACTGTCACACATAAAAATTGAAAATTTCGAAAGGGGAGAGGCGGGAAAGGGAAATCGAAATGTAGGTCATTTACCCAAAAGTTTTTCAAGCACTGCCAAAAACAAAACAAAGCGAGAAAAAAAAGTGAAATAAATGTGAAACCGATTTTTGCTTTGCCTTTATTATTACGTTGATTAGCAGGCCTTAAAGATTGTTGTTGTTGTTGTCATTTATTGTTGTTGCCTTTTTCGATTGCACAAGCGTTTGCATCGTGGCCAAGTTTCTTTGCCCAGTGCAATCAAAATATTAGTCACGCACTCACACACACACAAGCGAAAGCAACAACACACACACACACACACATTTGCTCCACTAATTTGTTGTGTGTTTGTGATATTTTGTAAGAATTCATGTCGCCTGCATTAAAAATAACCACAAAATGTCCAAGCAGATGAGTTGCAACCGAGAGCAGGCAGATCGAAGAGATCGACAGAAACTGAGCTAAATGGCGCGCTGTTTTAGTTACATATATCTATAATAAATCTATAGATATATCTATAAATTTACAGATTTACTAACGCCTGGCCAGGCAGCTCTATCAAATTGACCACATAATTAACAGGTGGAAGAAGATTCTATATGGCTTATGGCCATCAAAATTGTCAGCTAAAAATATTTTGTCACATTTTTGTTTGTTTCATTGCTTTTCCCTGAAGTGCTCGTAAATATATTTTTAGTGCATTTATACACTTGAATGTTGCATTTGAGGTGCCATCGTGTGGGCCATAAACAAAGATATATACATATACGCATAAAGATAAGCCTCAGATTGAATTTGCTGAGCTTAAATGCAGATATTGTATACTTTTACTATATCTTTATATCTGGTATACAAAATCTGCGAAATTTTACGATTTGGCTACCTGCATTAAAGCTTGTTTCTTTAGCCGGATTTGGCCTTTTGAATTGAATTGTTTTTAAGCATTCGAATTGGCTTTATTCATTGCTTGAAGCTAGCTCTAAGAGTTGAACTAGTTCTTCCAATTGTGTTCACTTCAATTGGTTTGTGATTACTTTCGATTCATGCCTAGTTAGATTCAGAAAATAATTTTATTTTATCAATGAACCAGTTCAAGATGTGAGTTTCGTTTGCTTTATGAGTTTGCTTTGTTTGCTAGTAGCTAAATAAAAATATTAATCGTAACTTAAGCCGTACTGGTTCTATTCCATGAGCTGTTTCATGTATCGTTCCAGACTTTGCCTAATAATTGACTTTTGGCTTGAACTAAAAAACAAAAATCAATTTACATTTTCATTTTATATATATTTGAAGCATATTATTATATATTTTATTTATTTATTGTTACTAAGAATTAATTCTAAATGACAATTTTCTATTGAGCCAGAGCGACAGAGGCCTTCAGGCAGATCTCATATACTGAAGCATATTTTTTCTTGACTGTTCTGACTGGTTCCATTAGAAGTGTCTTCTTTTTCTTTTTTCTTATACATACCCTAACCTTTTTCTAGCATAGAAACTGGAATCTTTTTTCCACTTTTAATCTAGACTCCAATTGTTTAGGCACACATTTTGAACTGTTATAATCTCTGCTGGCTAATGAATTATTTACTCCATCTCACATTTGGCGTCTTCTAGCCTAATTTTGTTTTATTTTTCTTTCTTTTATTTTTCCTGGACTTTTCTATGCGTGAAACACTTTCATCTTTAAGCTGCATAATTTATACAATTTTGTTTTCTATTTTTTTGAGTGCCACATGCTCCACAAAGCCATTGTGATGCTTAAGTGCTACCGTTTTATGCATATTGTGAGTGCAGCTTCGCCCTCTGTTTCTCTCTCGCTCTCACTCCTTTGTTACACTTCCTACATCTGCGCAGCATTAGCATATTTCTATATATTTATGTTTATCTTCATATATATATATCGAGTGTTCTGCTCTTGTTGACCCCAATCCCACAGCCTTTGCAATTAACACTTTGACAATAGCTTTAACATTAGCTTTAAGCCTAGGAAGTGACATTTCAACACGTCGCACTCATCGTTTCCGTTTGACAATTTGCTGTAATTAACTGTGAGCCGTTCTAACTGCTTTGCTTAGCCAACCTTCTTCTTCTTGACTCCATTGCACGCATACCAAATCAGTTAGCTCTTCTCGCTCTCTCCCTCTCTCTTTCTCCCTCTCTCTCTGTCTGTCTGTCTCTGCGTCTACATCTGTCTCACTTTATAATAAATCAAATGTCCAAGTCAAGCTGGGCACACGCACATTATGCATTGGCATGCCAAGGCATGAGGCGGAATATGGGTCTTAGGGATCTATCTATCTATATAGCGCGCTGCAACTGTGCTCTGTGGCAGCAACAACGTGACACAATTTTCTAGCACTCCGTGCCACAGAAACTCGTTTCGAGCCCTATTAGACGAGCCGTTGCTGTTGCTGTTGTTGCTGTTGTTGTTGTTATCCACTTTTATTGGCAGCTGAAATTATTTTTAAATGCAGCCGCTTAACAATTTTATGTGCTGCATTCGTTCAATCGTCATTCAGTCAGTCAGTCAAGAGGTCAAACAACTTTTTGTGGTCACAAATTGTTAACCCAACTCCCCCACCCCAGCGCTCCATCTGTCCCACTCTCCCTCTCTCTCTCTCAGTCTGTCCCTTTTCTTAGACTTCTCTAATTATTTGGTCATTTGCTTTGTTTGTTTGTTTGCACCTTTGGTAAGGTAAAAATGCATATGCTTAACTTGGAGCTGTCTCTCTCTCACTATCTCTCTCTCTCTCTTGCTGCCCCTTCCAGCTGCTGCTGCTGCTGCTGCTGTCGCAAGCATGACAAATTGTCTTGGAATGTGCCTCGTTTTCAACTGGCTCTCCAGTTATTGTTATATTTCCTTGCCCTCTCTCTCGATCATTATTGCCCTCTCTTTCTATATATATATTCTGTTCTGCTACCTCTCCACATTCTTCTTCTTTTCAAGTTCATATCTTGCTCAAAAAATATTTGCTAGTCGCTCAAGCGCAACTCGCCTTTTTCTAAATGTGATTTTTTACTGTTTTCTGCGAATATTTTAAGCCTATTTTTGGCTTTAGTTTTTGTTGTTGCTGTTGTTTTTTATGTCTTTATTTGCGAAATCGATAAGTATCGAAAATTGTTTGTTTTATTTGTATGTTATTTATGTCTATATCTGAACTCTTGTCCATTTGTGTAGACATTTGATTGCCGATAAGACAAGCCCCGTACAAGAATTCTAATGAAATTTAACTCGAAATCAAATTGAACTTGAAAATCAAACAAGAGACAGTAGAGACGCGACTCACGTGTTTAATGTGTTGGGTATTATATAATAGAGACTGCGTGCTGAGCTACTAGAAATTCTTTAGATATGTCTCAGAGTGTTATCAAATGGCTTATCAAAGACGAGCTAAATCTTATATTTAACTAGAATTGTTGGAATTATGCTTAAATGGGAAATTCTGGCAAAACTCTAAAATATTTGTTAATGCTATTTGCATGCCTAGATTAGAGTGGCACAGAATTAGGGAAGTCTTTATTAGAGTGTCCCAGAATTGAATTGAGAGTTTTGAGTTCCTCTGCAGATGCGTTTGCTTCTTTATTAGAGTGTACCAAAACTTGTCTATGCTGTTTAGGCTTAATTGTATTGAGTGGCTTATATTAGAGTGACCCAAAATCTACATAAATTCAGTCATTTTTCATGTTATATGCACAAAATTAGCTTTAAATTATTTATTATATATTTTATACAATTTATTTTGTGAATTTCATTAGGAAGACATGAAATTTATTTTTTACAAATATTTCTCAGATAGGAAACAAAGCAAAGCCATTTGCTGATAAAAACTTCCTGTTGTCATTTCCTATCAGAAAATAGCAACGAAAATACAGAGAGAGAGAGACATGTAACAATGTGAATGTTATGTTTATTATTATCAAATCAACATCTATTGTATGTGGATGAATTGTGGGCGTGGTCACACACAGTAGCTGTCAATTAGTTTGGCTTGTTGTAAACTTATTAGCCAGAAGCAAAAAGTGAACAAAATTTACATAATTGATGGCACACAATCAGGAGCTGCCTGAAGAAGAGGAAGCAGCACCAGCAGCACCAGCAGCAACAGAAGAAGAAGAGTAAGCAGCCAGCCAGGTAGCCAGGTAGCCAGCCAGTCAGACAGCTGTAATATTGCAACATGCAACACAAGAAGAAGAAGAAGAAGCAGAAAAAAAAGTGAAAGTTCATTTGGCCAAGTCAAGGCGAACAGACAAAGAGGAGACCAAAGAGCCGTAGCCAAAATGTTTCCTTGAGCCAGCGGGCGGGTTTCATTAACTGACAAGTACCGTTAACTTTTTGGTTGTGGGTGCCACCAGCATCAGTTGGCCAGTCCGCTAGTCCGTGCAACATTTGCATAAATTATTTACCATTTAATATGGCCAACAGAAATTGTCGTCATTTGTAACTAAATATGCGACATTCAACTGCTGCAACAGCAAAAGAAGCAGCAACAACAACAACAGCAACTTACAACAACTATTAAAATTTATTTAATTTCATTAAATTTTTGCACGTTGCCCATGAGGAAGTTGGCCGAATATTCAAAAAGCGTTTGCTACTTGACTCTTTTTTGTTTCGCTTTTGGCCACGTTACAAAGCCCTACAAATTGGCCCAGGCAAGTTCCGCTGCCCAAATGCGTGCCGCCTTCGCCCTCTCTCATTCACTCTCCCTCTCCCTCTCTCTCTGTCTCTCACTCACTCACTCTCTCGTTGCCGCTGTGAAAGTAAAACTTCCTCCATTGAAAACGTATTTTCAATTTCATTTGGCAAAAATGCCGAAGCCAAGAAAAATGCTGAAATACAAATCGAGCTCTGCTTCTGACTTTCGTATGATGAGAACAAGTTGTTGTTGCTTTTACCTTCCTTCAAACCACTTTTGACACACCTGCCCACAGCCGGCAGAAACCTGGCAGCAGCAAAAAATAAAGAAGTGTTTTAAAAAGTTATTTAGCAAGAATGTGAAGAACGAGAAATGAATACCCTATAAAAAAGGATTTCTTTGCAGTTGTTTTTGTTGATTTTTTACTGCTTTACGATTATATACGTAAAACTTTTCTAGCTGGCAGAAAACTTGTCTAACAAATCTTCTATAAGATATTTTCTTACTTTGAGTTTTTCTGCTACTTATAGTTAAAGCTATCGATTGAGTTTCATATTCCACAATAGTTAAGTCTATAGAACTATATTAAATTCTCCTCTCTTAGAAGTTTTGATTTTTCTAGTATAGCAATAGAAGGCAAAGCAGTTAGATAACTAAAAGAGATATATAAATATATAAAATATATATATGAGTGCTTTAATCTCGCTAATTGACTTAAATTATTCATAATTTGTATACTCTGAACCCATTGATAGTGGGAAATCAGTTTATATTGGTTTTGTTCTCTTAGAGAACTTCTCTCCTAACTTAAGTTCCTCAACTCAAAACTAGTCAAGAAGTTGTTATATTTCAAGGCACTAGCTCTTCCTTAGTTACATAAACAATCTACCCCGTGGCTGGCGTGTAAAAAGGTTAAATACCGCAACGGCAGCTGCCTCTTTTGGCCGCTTGCCCTGCCTTCAGTTTAGCTTTAAACTTGGCTTTTTTTGCGCGCACTTCCTTTACCTTTTCTCTCTCTCTCTTTTCCTTTTTCTTGCCAGTTTTCTCTTTTTTTTTTTTTGTTTCGTTTTCTTCTGCTTTGAGAACCCTCGACACTTAATGACGCGCTTATGTTTTTTTTTTTGTTTTTAATTTTTTTAGTTGTATTTTTTTAATCGCATTTCTCAAGAATTTCTCAGCTTCAACAGCTGTTTACGTTTGTTTAACTCTTTATTTCATTTTGTTCTATCTCAACTTATCGCCTTCCCTGTCTCTCTCCCTCTCTCGTTCTCTCTCATTCGCCCTCTTTGTTGCGTAGAGTACTTTATTAGCTTTTTATGGCTTTCGTTTTAATTTGTGTTTCGCATTCGCTTCGCAATGAATTATTGCAATTAAGCGCAGTTTGTAGCTTCTCTCTCTCTCTCTCTCTCTCTCTCTCTCTCTGTCTCTTTTATTTTGTGGCTTTTTAAATGCCGCCTTTAAGTTTTTGTTACTTTTTTTCGAGCCAACAAGTGGCAAGAGTTAGTAGCAAATATTTATGAAATTATACGTTGGCATACACAAATTACAAAGCATTTGGCTTTAATAAACGGGCCAAAAACTACTCGAACTGGCAATAGAAGCCATAAAAATGATTTAACGTTTTCTGTATAGAATTCCAATTTGGAATTTGATTTATTGTTTGTGAATATTTGTGGTACTTAACCAGATAGCCAACAAGTTAATTGTGGCTAAGCTTTAATTAGCTTCCATTTCAGCTCTGACAATGACTCATGCACAATGTTTTGATGGCATGCAAAGTACTTTTGATTGTTGAGTTCAGGAAATAAAAGACACTGAAGTAGCTTCAAATAAAGATATTAAAGTACGAAGTAGCAATAAGCAAGTGCAAGCATTGTGAAAGCTCATTAAATTAGCTTAAAAGATCACTGAAGCAATAGTTTTAGAGTTTTAATTTGTAAGTTAGTTTTCTTAATATAAACATGCATTTTAATAGGCAACTTTATGAAAGAGAGCTGCCGGATGTGAGAGCTCAGCTACGTAGTTCAAAGTTTCTTGAGATTTTCCGCTGAGTAGCTTAAATCTATTCAGTATGAAATATCCTTATATGCTAAAGCTGTTCAGGCTTATAAATTTGTAGTATGAAATATCTTCATATGCTAAAGCTTTTCTTTCAGGCTGATAAAGCACATGAAAGCAGTAAAGCAATCTATACTATAAATACTTAATATTAAAGCTAAGGGGTTTCAGAAATCATACTCTAATATAAATATGAATTAAATATATAAAATAAATATTATTAAATATTTTTAGTAATTTAATCTGTGCTTTTCAACTTTAAATCAAATAATTTTAGTACTTGTTTTCCTTCCACTAATTCAATTTTAACTTCCTAGTTCTGTGTATTCAGTATGTTTCCTGCATCTCTTTCAATAAATTCTCTTAGAGAGTGCTAGTCATTTGTCTGGCTGTAAGCCTTTGGGCCAAGTTGTGTTGCCCAACCATTTTTAGAGCCGCCACGAGTTCAATGTCAGTTAGACAAGTGCTTGGTGTCTTTGGGGGCAGTTGGAGCAGAGCTCATTAGAGTCACGTTATAAGCAATTATGCGGCACAAAGAAGCCAGCAAGACAGGCAGCCAGGCAGCCAGGCTTGGTCATAAACCACAGACGAGCCAGCAACACCAATTCAAAGCCAGACTACATAACAAAAGACCAGCAACAATAACAACAACAACAACGAGAGCAAGAGCAAGAGCGACTAGTACATTTGCATAAACAACTTACGCACATTCCGACAGCCATTTAGCGGTACATGAAGAGCGCTGACTTTTGTCTGCTGCTTCTGCTTCTGCTCTTTTCTCTTTGTCATGTTTTTGGTATTTTTGTTTCTTTCTTTCTTTTTGATTTGCTTTTGATTTTGATTGGAAGCCAATGCGCTATGCATGCTGAATGTATAAGAGAAGTTGTTGTAGTTGGAGTGGGAGAGGTAAAGTGTGGAGTGAGGAATAGGGAGGGAGAGGGGGGGGTTTGTTTGGCAAACAGCAACAGGCGAGGCTGTTAACTGACATTGAATTGAAAGTTACACAACCGTTAGCCGTTGCTGAAGAAGGAGGAGGAGGAGAGCAAAGCGAACCAGAAATCAAGGCAAATATTTACAGAGAGCGATCCGGTTCGCATAGCAATTATATATGCCACATGTGTATATTACGATTAGTTGTTGTCTGTGTGAAGTGGGCGTGGTTGGAGCCAGCAATTTGCAGCGTTTAGCATAAGATTGCGCAATGTGCGTGTGTGTGTGTGTGTGTGTGAGTGAGAGCGACAATTATGCAATGGATTTATAAATTCCATTTTGGTCTGCACAGACATAAAAATCAAAATTAAAATAAATTGCAAGCAAACAAATCAAAATGTGAATGTTCATTCCAGCAACAGCGATAGATAGCAACAGAGAAATAAATAATAATTATAATAATTAAAACTAAAACAACTCAGTGAAAATGTGAATAAATGTGAATATCTAAAGTCAAATCAGCAACGCATCGAAATTGCCTAAAGAGAGCGCGCAGAAAGTACCGAGAGTCGATAAATCTCAGTGAACATTTTCGTGCCGCAAAATGATTGTGAAAATGGAACCCGACGAACTAATCACCCTTCGTGTGCAGTATCTGCTCGACAGCGATCCGCTGTCGGCAACCACCGCCTTCCCGATTCCGGTGCGTGCCCCGACGTACGCCTTCGCCACCACCATGCCTCTCTCCACGCAGCTGGCCACCATCTTGAGGCTGCTCAATGCACCGCAAAGCGTAAGGATCACAGCAACAACAAAACAAAACAATAAACCAAATTTCCCATTATTCCAGCAAATATCCCATTACATACACACTTAGTAAGCGCGCAAACAAAGCCAAGGGAAAAAAAGTACTCTGCTTGATTTATCTTATCTGCATCTTCCACGTTTCTCTTTTGTTTTGAGTTAGCTTAAACGCTATTTGACTTTACTTATTTTTTTTTTCGACTTCGACTTCGAGGGAACAATACTT
Organism: Drosophila buzzatii; assembly: GCA_035045845.1. Lineage (NCBI taxonomy): Eukaryota > Metazoa > Arthropoda > Insecta > Diptera > Drosophilidae > Drosophila > Drosophila buzzatii. The sequence continues at coordinate 7,460,446 of JAWNOS010000505.1, forward strand.
TGTTTTTTGTTTAATAGCTACTTATGAGACACATGCTTATCTACAGATATACATATATATAAAGCTTATAGAGATTAAATTTTTTGCATAGTTTCTGTATTTTTTCTTTTCTTATTTGTGGCGTAGTAGAAGCTCTGTTATATACATTTTCAAGACTAGTTCGGGCTTATCGCTTATATCGACTACTGCTCTCTCTATAACAGAATATGATTTGCACAAAATATGTTAGCAATGATTAATGAAAGAAATATATATAATTAAAATTCTTTGTTGTATAGAAATCTCATAAAAATCTTTAATTATAATAGATAAACATGTTTACATATATAATATTAATGTATCAATATAGATATTTATATATATTGATTACGCGTAGAAACTTTTCATACTCAGTGTTGCTTTGACTTGCCTTTGTTTCACTAATTTTTGCAAATTTTGTTTCCCAGACTGCACAATTTACATAGCTTGTCTGAGCTCATTTATTGACTATATTAAATATACATTTTAATTAATGTATGTATATGTATTATGTGAGCTTGAATTTTTTGCATAAAATACAAGTTCAAAGTCATAAGTTTCGCATGAAAGTCAAAGATCAAAGAAGTCAAATATAAATAGCTAAAATAGCTAAATAGAAAATGGCAACGAATTTTGAAGGTCAGAAGCAAACGCTTGATGGAAAAACCAAAATGAATAAGTAAAAAAAACAGCTGAACTATTTACTAAACAATAATTGATAAGTATAAACATTGTCTGACACATGGCAGATGAACAAATATGAAAAATGAGATAGATGAGATGGATGAGATGGAGCAGCGTACGTAGTCAGAATTCCCGGAAAAGTTTGCCGAATCTAAAGTCAATGCTCGAACGTGACTAAGTTTAACAAATTAGCTTAAATTAATAATAGATTATGATTTCATTTATAATTCTTCTGGCTAGATTACAGGGTATAGCAAGTTGGCTAGCCTAAGAGTCTAGTACAGTGATCGACATGCTGCAGTTCTAACTGCCACTTATTATATTTTATTGTTGTTAATATTTAACAAATGATGCAGCTGAAGTCGAACAGTCAGCCTAAGCTCTGGCCAAGACTGAACTTCACGTCAGCGTCAGAGACAATGGCCAATGGACAGGCTTGGCTCTGAAGATGGGGCCAATGCAGCCGGCATTGTGGGCCTGCGGCTAACTTATTGCTATCGCACAATCTGTTGCAACTAATAGGAAGTTGGGGCACAAAGCAAAGCAAAGCAACAGAAGAAAAAAATACCCACCGAAGAGGGATAAAAAACCACTTGCAGCACTTTTCATTGGCATTGTGAAAGCCTTGGTCAGCAATTATCTAAGTCGAGGCATTGTTCGTACCGCCGATCTTTGACTTTGACTAATTTGCAAAAGGCAGCAGCAAGCAGCATGCAGCATGCAGCGTGCCACATGCAACCCCATTGCCTGTCATCTGTCATCTGGAGCGCTGTGGCAAGGATACGTAAATCTTGACAAGCGGCAGCAATAAATTCTAATGAGCAAATCGCAAAAGGAAATGCAACGTTCTCGTTCTCTTTTTTTTCTCTAGATACCCTGTATCTATTGGTAGCGTGCGAGACGGGTATATGTAAATATGCAGATAAATAACTGACAACAAGTTCTTTAGCTTCGTGTGCCACTGACTGCAGGATACTTGCTAGTCGTGCAGTTTCTAGAGCTGCAGCACTCTGAGTTATCTTGGCTTTGCAGTTCGCTGTTCGCTCTTGGCTCAGGATGTTGTCGTAGGCAGATTTATGTGGCAGGCGCGGCAGCTGTGAATGCCATTTGTCCAATTAGTCAGCGACTCGAACTCGAACACCAAAGCAGCGAGACAGGGCTACGAGGCAGAGGCAGTGGCAGAGCCACAGGCAGCGCCAGCGGCAGCGGCAGAGGGAGTGAGACATGCATGTAGAGGGAGACTTTGCTTGCAACTTGTTAAATTTAGCGCATTACAATGGGTTCATAAATTTTCGCCTCTCGATTGCTGATTTCTAATCTTTTGGATGATGTCATGTCCGATTCTCAATTCCACAAACTACGTCTAAAAATACAAACAAAAATAAATAAATATATACATAAAAACAAAATAATATAAATAATCAGTTTTCGTTGCGGTCAATCGACGCAGCGGTTTTTCTTGTTTTGATTTTATTTCATTTTCGTATTTGTTCTCTTTCTCTCTCTCACTTTTTGCCAATTGTTTTTGTTGTGTTGCTTATTTTTGCAACTCACCTCAGTTTTTTACTAGATAAGCTTATAAAGTGTGTGCGCCAATCAGTTTTAAATACATTTTTACAAATATATTTATACAAAATCAAATCAAATTGAACGAAACAAATAAATTAAAGTTGAAATGAAACGATTTGTCTACGGCTCAGTAAACAGCAACAAAAGGCAAAGTCGGTCCTAGTCTAGAATAAATATATATACAAATATATCTGTATATAGACATGTTGTATCTGAGCATTGCGTCATTTACCTATATCATTTGCACGTCTCCAAAATCAATATTAATTTAATGTATGTTGCCGGCAATTGTGAAATCAAAGTTTCATATATCTAGATATATATGTGCATGTATTTATTTAGTACATATATTAAGCATACGCACTGCTGGCTGACGCATCATTTTCTATTTGCTTAAGTCATTTGCATAGATTGGCGAAACTTTTAAAGTTTTTTTCTTCTTCTGCTTTTTGTTGAGGAAGGTTTCCAACCTCAATTAGCATGCCACACTTTGTGGTCAGTCGTGGGGTCAATTAACCCTTGGGCAGCGGGGCCATTGATTGGAAAGCAAAAGTGTGAGCCATTCATCAAGATCACGTTTCCCAGAGGCGAACACAAAGAATTTGCATTTAAAAAAAATGGCAACAACAACAAAACAAAAATTGATTTGCCAAATGAACTCTCAAGTCAATTCATTTTATAGTTTTCATTAACGTATATGGTTAACTAATATGAAATAAAGCTCAGCTCGTAAAGCTATGCTTTCTTTTAGCATGCAAATTAATTTGGCTTTGGTATTTAATTTTTTTTTATAATAATAGCCAAATAATAATAACCAAGTAAATAAAAAATTATACAAAAATAATATAAAACATTTAATAAAAATAAAAATTTAATTTTGATAAAAAATGAATTAAAATATATTAAATATTTGTTTAAAAAATATATAAAATAATAAATAAAAATGAATAAAATATTTATTTTATTATTATAAATATTTTATAAATTAAATATTAAAATATATTAAATATTTGTTTAAAAAATATATAAAATAATAAATACAAATTAATAAAATATTTATTTTCATATTATAAATATTTTATAAACTTTTATGTATTATTTTATATATATTTTAAATAAATATTTAATTTAAATTAATATATTTTATTTAATATTATAAATATTTTATAAATTTATATTTATTAATTTATATATATTTTAAACAAATATTTAATTTATTTAAATTCATTTTTTATGAAATTTAAATATTGTAAATTTTTAAATATTATTTTTGAATATTTTTTTATTTATTTGGTTTCAATTATATTCAAACTAAAATTTTATAATACATATATTTATTATTTCTCTTATAAAAAATAATTTTTATATATATAAATTTTTTTCTTTTTTATTTATATTTTAATTATTATATTTTATCAGTAAATTTATGTTTAAATTAATTTGTAATTAGTTTTCACTCACTTTTACTACAACTATTTATTTGTGCCTCTATTTTATTACCAAGCCAAATAAATATTATTTCCTATTTGTTTAAGCATAGTAAATTATTAATTTTTAGGCTCATATTTTCTACACAGCAAAAAGAAAACAAAAAAATTATTATGCTCGTTTGCCTTAACTGTGTCAATAGCCGAATTTTATGTGTTTGCCACTCGCTCGAATGGCCAACAAAAAATTAAAAAAAATATATAAAAATATCAAAGACCAATGCGAAATTCAATTTGATTAAAAATCTTGTCATGCTTCACTCAAAAATCAACAGCGGCGCAGCAAAAACAAAACAAAAGCAGAAACTATAAAAATTTGCATAGAGCTGTGAATGAATATTCGCATGTAAAAAAAGATGAATAAATAAATATAAAGAAAAATTGATAAAAATAAATATTACAAACGAGTCGATATAGTTTTTTGGCGTTACCTGCGGCTATTTACGATTTCTTTTGTAGGCAAACACTTGGCTCGCTTTTGATTGCCGGCCAACGCTTACATAAAAGTCGATAGGAAATAGTTTGTCACACATAATTTCAATAAATATCGCGCATTAGCAATTCCAAAAAGAGAATTACTGATGTTCCATATTATTTCAGTTGATTCAGCTGCTTTAGCCTCCGTCACTGTCGTCACTCAGTCTAAAAAATAGCATTTCTCTCATTGAATACATGCGAAATGTGATATGTGAAGCATGCCGAGCGATAACCCGAGACGCATATGACGAAGCTCTCTGCCAGACGACTTGGTTCCACTTCTCAAACGTTTCGCTTCCTGTCATTTCAAATCATTTTGTTTACCTGCACTGAGAGAGCGAAGCGTGTGACTAAACTATGCGAATTATTATTATAATTATTAGTCAGCTGCAGTTGCACTCTCTATATAAGCTAAAGCTTACTAATGTTAAGCAGATTGTAATTTGTTTCTAGATGCTTAAGATTTATACTGAGCTATGCATTGAACAGTGTTGCTCATAGCCGACAGCTGATTTAGCTGTTTTTTGGTATATTTGTATATTATAAATATATGTATATATGAAATGCATATAACTTCTACTATACAACTTCTCTTCCATACTTTGGCTAAGCACATATTCGACTCGCTTAAGCTGTTGCCATATTACGTCTGCCCAGTTCTGTAGTATTCCTTTTATGCTGCTGCCTGCATGAGTTGAGGAAAAAAAAAGAAACAACTAAAATAGAAATATTTTCTATTCTTTTCGGGGCTCGCCCTAGACACAAAGAGTCAATGGCCATTCATTGGCTGGCAGCTTTTAATTTGCCAAATGGCCTCTGGGTGCAGCGTCAAAAGTTATGAAAGACAAGAACCTTGGGGCACGCGATGTAGCTGTGGCTCTCCTTGTTGCTGTTGTTGTTGCCATAGTTGGGGGTGTGTCTGGCCAGACTTGGGAGCAGCAGCTCTAGCTCCTCGCTGCAGCGTTAATTCCCTTTTGGTATGGGCGTGGCCACAAAATGGGGCGTATGTGTAATCTTAACCCGGATGAGCGCTGGCCAAATGATTTCTTAAGCTGCTGCTGTCGGCTGCATTTTCTCATATTGCTTCGTTCATTTTCACACATTAAGCAAGCGCCGACACACATAATTCCATGTTGTCCGGTAATTGTTCTGTAAATGCACAAATAATTACTTTCAATGCGCCAATAAAAAACGTAAACAGTGAAGACAAACAGATAGCGATTGGTGTGTGGAACGCAGCAGGAGCTGAACCCAACTAAGTCGGAGCTGAGCTCAAGATTTGATCAATCAAGCGCTTGGCCATGGCAATCAGCGGCTTGAAAACTGAAAGCAGCCCGGTGAAAAGTAGGTGACCAGCAATCGAAGCAGACGACAACATCATCAGCAGCATCATCATCATCATCAACAGCAGCTTCTTTGTGGCAATCATGTCTGCTTCAGCTTTCAGTGCAACCGTCACTCACAAAAATGTTCTATGCCCCGCTGTGGCATCTGCATCTTTCTCTTTTGTTGCCTCAGCCCCAAAGTCCGGGCCATAAACAACTTTTACTGCGTAGCTCGGTAGTCTTACTTACTTTTGCTTTAATTATAATTGCCTGAACTCTGTTTTTCTTTTTCTTCTTCTTTATTTTTCATCTCTCTTTCACAATCCACATTTCTTCTGCTTGCAGATTGATGACGCAGCTATTCAGGTGTACAAGGATGGCGACTTTGGCGCTTATCTGGATCTGGAATCATCGCTGGCTGAGCAGAGCGAGGAAATTGAGGGTCTACAAGCCAGGTAAGCAGACGCCCACAGCTTCTAATCTAACACACCTGAGCGCGCACCCACACACCTTTAATTGGTCAAAAGCTGCCTTTGATTAATGCTCTAAAGGCGCTTTTCACTTTTTTCTCTTCGCTTGCTTCAGTGTGCGGGGCACGCGCTTACCTTGAACCCATTTAAGCGGGAAAGCTCTGGCACAGACTGTGGCTCAGGCTCAGGCTCTGGCTCTGGGTTTCTGGGGCAGCTGCTCGTGGGTGGCATGGCACTTGTGAGCCTTTCACCACACACACACACACACACACACACACAGAGCTATGCTTGCACACCTAGGCGGCCGCCTTTTCCCATTCGCTAATAAAGATATTGGCGGCTGGCGGTTGGCGGCTGTCAGGCGCTGGCCATAAAAAATGTCGCTATCTGTGGCACAGGAAACAGCGCGTCGGCTGACTACCTGGCTAACTGCTTTGCCTGACTACCGGGCCAAATGCCTGGCAGTTGCACAGTTGCAGCAACTGCTCACGCTGCCAGACATCAGACATCAGGCATTTGCATTTGCCATCGTCAGCATCTCGCGTACGTGCAACTTGTTGCGATTTTATTCGTATTTCTCTCATTTGCAATGCAGCAACAAAAGGCTTAAATGCATAAACGTAGGCAGTCATATTTCGGCTCACACACACAGACATACATAGTCGTGCATATGGCTCATAATTCCCATAGCTGAGATCGAGCCTGATTCTGGTCTAGCCGTCAGTTTGGTATGCATTGCATGATCTTTAGTGGCATGCAGCCAACTGCAGTGGGCAGCAGAGACACGCTCTTAACTGATTATAAACCATTCGCAGACATCAAGCTGTTTTTTTATGTTTATTATGTCATAGACAGGAATTAGAATGAGTGCAGCGAGCCATGAGAGTGAATATGAATAGAAAATGGAAGTCTTTAGTAGAACGTTATGTGAAAGGAAATGGAAATAAGATGACTTCTAATAGGATTTAAAGAAAGCGTTCTCGCTAACGGCTTGAGCAAGAATCTGATAGAAATTGAAACGGGAAATATAAGTGTAGAAATGGAATGGATGAATGGAATGGAGGGAGAGAGAGAGAGAGAGAGAGGGAAAGGAAATATCGATGGTACTTAGAATAATAGCTATGCTACACTTAATCGAATTACTTACGAGGCAATTGATGTTGTGAAAGGTTTCGTTTGAGCAGAACAGAAATATTTATGTAATACAGAAATAGATGTACATATAGCAAAATACATTTACAAATGCTCACATATTCGCCTATGCCACAACTATGTAGAGTATCTCGTTTCTTTTTATTTTGGTTTTGAACATCGAGTGGAACGTGATGTCAGCTTTGCGATCAGCGATCTAAAGTAACTGACGAACGCGTCAGGCCATGGGCCAAGCTCGGTAGCTGGGAGCCAGCTACACTTTGGCCATGATGCCAAGTCAGGCAGAGCTCAAATAATGGGATTAATATAAGCAAGGCGTGCACAGAGAACCTGTCGTTAGATGAGAGGGGCAGAGGGGAAGTAGAGGTAGGAGAGGTAGAGGGCAGTTACTTGATGGTTGTCGTGTGTCTATTTCTGACTTTCACTGGCTGCCTGGCCAGATCCTTGAGCATTATAAAATTATAATGTGTATGTCGCCGGAGCAGTTAGCGTTCTGGCACGCCAGTTGATGGCGCCAATGAGAGTGTGTGTTCTAGGTGGAAGAAGAGGGGGAGCAGAAGGAGGAGTCGATGGTGGATCTGGTTGGGTCTGGCCACTAATCATGCTTATCGTATTAGTCATGGAAGCGCGTTCGCATGCAAATCATTCGCTTCACTACGCATCAAAATTCCGCAGCAAGCACGGGGCCCGCATGGGTCGATGGCTGGTTGTTGGCTTGTCAATCTGCAACAGAGTCCACAGTCAAAGACACTCGAGTAACAATCAGATACACACACACAGAGTTATGCCACACCTGTCTCTGTGTGTGTGTGCATTCTGAGTCGAGCTGGTGAGCTGAGTCTAAAGACCAAGACTCGAGTCTCGAGTCTCGTGTCGAGTCGAGACCACATTTCATTATGAATTCTTGGCTCGACTTATTGGCGGCTACGTTCGTTCCTCAGATGCTTCATAGTCCATTTTCAATTATCTGCGTCGTTTGTTATTACTTTTATTATGGCCAACAACTGGGCAGCAAACAGCGGGTAATCAATGTTCTTAACTGGTCAATGAACCAGCGCACGGTGCTAGCCCATTGTGTTTTACTTTTAGTTTTCTCTTATTTTTTTGCCATTGTCTTTGTGCCTTTGCATGCCATTGCTAATGAAATTACATACAAAATTAATATCAATTTATTCCACTACCTCTATCTAACTCTCTCTCTCTCTCTCTCTGTCTGTCTCTTGCAGTCGCAAAAATTCTTTGGTTATTCGCACACAGCTGAGCGTGCGCGTTCATGCCATTATAGGTAAGTTGGCTAGCTGAAAATTGTGTTGCGTATACGCCTCATTGAGTCGGGCTCTTGCAGAGAAACTTCTATCATCGGAGGGCAGCGATCTGCGACGTGCACTGTTCTCACTCAAGCAGGTGTTCCAGGAGGATAAGGATCTGGTGCATGCCTTTGTCGCTCTGGGCGGTCTCAATTGCCTCGTGCGAGTTGGCAATTGCGCCGATCAAAACTATCAAAACTATATACTGCGTGCCCTAGGCCAGGTAAGCCAAAAACGATATTCGATGTGGAATCAGTGATCAGTTATTAGAGATCGCCAATAACTGTTTGGAGATCACCGATCACTGATCAGTGTTGAGCGATCAGCGATCAGCGATCACTGTTCAGTGTTTGGCTCTCAGAGATTCCCGATCACCGATCACCGATCACTGTTCATTGCTCACTGCTCACCATTCAAAGCTAATCATTGTCTTCTCATTGCGACAGGTCATGCTCTATGTGGATGGCATGAATGGCGTTATGAAGCATCAGCCCACCATGGAGTGGCTCTACTCATTGATCGCCTCCAATTACCGTTCGGTGGTCAAGACGGCGCTCAAGCTGTTGCTCGTGTTTGTGGAATATGCCGAGACCAATTGCTATGTATTAGTGAGCGCCATTCATGCAGTGGACGCTACTCAAGGCACTTTGCCCTGGGCCAATATAATGAGGTAAGTGATCACTGATCGTAGCTCGTTTCAATTGCGAGCACTCACACTTGATGTTCTTGCTCTTCACAGACTGCTTAAGGACTATGATAATGCGGATGCAGAGCTAGTGATCTATGCTACTTCGTTGATCAATAAGACACTGGCCGGTCTGACAGATCAGGATAGTTTCTATGATGAGAGTGATCTGCTGGAGCAGCAGGGCATGGAAACAGTTATACAGCGCTATATGTCCAAGCCGGGCACAGATCTGGATCTGCTGGATCAACTGCAGCTGTACGAGGCGGTGTTGAAGTAGGCATCGAGCTTTGATCCATTATATAGAGTATATAGCTAACTGATTGTTAAACTTGATTCACAGATTCGAGGATGGTGAATCGGATGGCCAGCGCTTGCCACAGAACTCAATGCGCAAGACTCAACGCTATCGTCCAGGTGCCAGCACCACGGAGCGACGCAAGTCGCGTCGTCATAGCACGGACAATAGTCCGGCACCGTTGACCAAGGTGCTGCCCACTCAGGTGCTGCGCATGACACCCACGCAGGCCACGCTCGATGAGGACGATAGCTCCGGGTCGACAAATTCTACAGAGTTTAGCAGCGGCATATTCCAGGAGAAGAAACGTTAGCTTGGATAAACTATAAATATTATCTAAAATATAATTAATTAAGATTCAATTGCAGCACGCGATGGCGCTGGGGTTACGCCTGGTCTGCGGCGTCGACGTGAGCGCGCCGAGCGCCACAAGAGCTTCCTCAAGGAGCAGGAGGAGGCAGCGGCCAATGGCATCTTTGCAGCACGTGAGCTGCGTGAAAGCTATGGTAAGTACATCTGGGTTAACTCGAGAATGCGAATCGCTTACCGCTAGGGCTGCTTTACAAGAAAATAGAAACCGAAACTAACTATGATTCTCTCTCCATGCTAATCGCTGTGTCTATCTGTGTCTGTCTCATTGTCACCCGCTAACCAAATATGTCACCCACAATTGTCATATGCCAAGGCCAAATTGTAACCGCCATTCCTGCAACCATACAAAGCGGCGACAGTCCGCCACAATCGCTGCAATCTGAGCTGCCTGAGCAACAGTCGCCCACGCTCTGCAACAACAACAACAACAGCATTAGCAACCACAACAACAACAATAGCAACAATAGCAACAACAATAGCAGTAACCATCACACCCACAACAACCACATTGACACGCCCAACAACAGCTTGCTGCTGAGTCCCACGAAGCAGCTGCTGAGTGGCAGCCAGAGCATCTCGATCATCAACAACAGCTTCGACAAGGCCAACAACAATACGAACAACCAGAATGAGTTCCTTACCAAAAAGAATCTCTTTCGGGAGCGCAACGCAACTGTGATCAACGGCATCATGAAGAACATACAGCAGACGGACAGTGCCTACAAAAAGTATGAGAACGATGCCAATCGATTGAACAACTATTACACACAGCTCAATCAATCGCCCAAGCATCTGGCCCCGCATCATCCAGTCCAGGAGAAGTCACTGAATGCCAATGGCTTCGAGTTTGTGCCCGACAGCTCAACGCCTCTAAAGGCGGATGCTTTGCCTGCGCCCGAACCGCTGAGTCCCATACACAAACCAGCGGCAGTGGCGCCACCACCGCCGCCGCCTCCACCACCACCTCCGCCACCTGGCTGGTGGCATGCACCCATAGCCACCAATGCAAATGCAAATGCAGCTAGAACCCTAACCAGTACTAACCAAGAGCCTCCAACAGCTATGGAAGCAACAGGTAGGTGCAGCTTCTATTCTAACAAAAAAATTGTAGCATACTTTTCAGAGCCGCAAAATCAACTACATAGCACATTCTACAAAAAAGCGTAGCATACTTTCAAGCGCTGCAAATAAATCGAATAATAAATTTGCTTCTGTTGCATGCCAAAGGGCAGCTGCTTGAACAAAGTTTGATTTGATTTTCTAATTTTGTTCTATTTTAATCTGAATCATACACAGATCTGGAAGATAAGCAAATGTTGCTGCAGCTGAAACGTGATCATACCGTCAAAGACTTGACGCAAAAACTATGCAATCTGCCCACAAGTCCCACACAGGAGCCAGGCAATCGCGCCATTGTGGGCGATATGTCTGGCCTGATATCGAAAGCCAAAGAGGGGCTTGCCAAAAGCAAGAGCAAAGGTGAAATTTCACGGTGAGCAACACTTAATCAATAATATATATATGTCGATATATATCTTATCAGCTGCGGACTATCACAAAAACTTGCATAATCTTTTAGTTTAAAGGCCAAGTCGAAATTTCGACTGGCTGATATCATAGAAATGCCTATCGAAATCTAGAAAGTTGAGAGCTCTTGAGCAGCTGGTTTGGTTTCGTTTCCTTTATCAATTTATCATTTATTTAAGTCAAATCAGTATGTTGAAAAGATTTAAGCGTATTTGGGTGCATATTTCTCATAGGTGGCAATGTAGGCAGCCTTGGCGGCATCCTGGGACATGCCCTTGTTCTTGGTCCATGCATTCCACTTGGCCTTGGCCTTCACATCCAGTGCACCGGGCTCAGCCGTGTTGTTGTCGCCGACTGTGGCCTGCTTGTAGAGACCATAGAATTCCAGGAACTCGTCATTGGTGGGGCTCTTGGTGAATGCCTTGGCTTTCTCGGCGGCGGTGTTGAACTGTCGAGTACAATAGTATGATGAGTGAGAGTTCCCTTTTACAATCAGAATCAGAATCATATGTCAACTGCTCTATACTCACATCCATTATGTCTTATGCTTTGCCTGCTAATGAGTGCCAACTGTGACACTCTCGAGTCTATTTATACTAAACCCGGTCAGCTGATAGCGATTTATGGCATTAGAAGCCGTTTTTAGATATCGACTTGTGATAAGCGACACTTTCCACAGTCGGCACAGTTAGTGATAGTGTGCGCCACATAAAACTTTAATTGCTAATTATTAAATTGGACACATCAAAGGTCTTCTAATTGGTCAGCCTTGGTGGGCTGACTAAGTAGTCAGAGAGCCAACAATAGATCGTTGCTTGGGCCAATTCTTATTGATTTTCTTTTATTGTCATTATTGTAATTAACAGCGTATTAAGTGAGCTTATGTATAGATGGGGGCGTACTTCTCATAGAGAGCAATGTAGGCTGCCTTGGCGGCATCTGTGGACATGCCCTTGCGGCTCAGCCAGGCATCGTATTTGGCGGCGCCCTCGGCATCGGCGGGCCTCTCGATGTTCACATCGCCGGAGTGGACCTGCTTGTAGAGTCCATAGAACTCCAGATAGACCTCTGGTGGTGGCTTGCTGCTGAAGGCCTTGGACTTTTCGCAAATCGTCTCGAACTGCAAATGGCAATAAAAGTTCCTAGATTAGCCGATTGATTCTATCTTTGGGGAGCTCATTGCACAACTTACATCCATATTGCTCGGGATTTAATGATAGACTATGATTTCTGGTGCTCGAATGGCGCCTTTTATAGCCAGCCCGGGCAATATAAGTAAATCTTATCAATTCTAAAGGCCAATAAGTGTGGCAGCACAATAAAAACATCGCAGAGGCTTTTCGATTCTTTCATTTATGACTTTTATTTCCTATGCATGTTCTTGCAGGTTATAACAATTTTAGCAGAAATATTATGCCATATCTATGGGGATCTTCCAAGAAAGTTTTTTGTATGTTGCTTCTCTTTCGCTTTACTTTTTACTTTGTCGCTTTGGGTTTCGGTTATCTTGCTACCAGGCCAAACTTTTGATAAGACTAATTTTATGGTAGATTCACTGCAATCGTCGGATCGTAAAAGCGCTGAAGAGTACAGCTCAGTTGACCGGCAGTGCAATAATTATGATACTTTTTATTATCTGTGATCCCCTGACAGCTCATCGAGCGTCGACCAGGAACTGAAGAAGTCTGAGCCGAAGAAATCGGAGAACGAGCTGCACTGGGAGGAGCTGGTGCGCAATATGACGCGACCTCTGAACCTATGTGATCTGGACTTTACCGATCTGCATTCGGATGATGAGAAGGATGTGCTAGCACCACGTGGCCTCGGCGCTGGCATACCACCACCACCGCCGCCACTGGGCGGAGGCATGGTGGCGCCACCGCCCATGATGCCGCCCTGCTTGATGCCGCCGCCCATGTTTAGCTATGCGGGCTACGGAGCGGGCAGCCTGACGAACAGTGTGAATAGCTCGCTGAATGGCTCGATCAATGGCGAACTGGCCAATGGCAACAATACCATCAAGAAGAACAAGAAGACGGTGAGTGGAGACACTACAAGTGAGCATACCTACGACTCAACTCATGACCCTCTCCTTCAGGTCAAGCTCTTCTGGAAGGAAGTGCGCGAGGACATGATTCCGCAGGTGATAGGCAAAACGATCTGGGATGAGCTGCCCGATGCGAATGTGGACACACAGAAGCTGGAGCACTTGTTTGAGTCGCGCGCCAAAGACTTGATGACCAAGGTGCGTATTACAAATACAATTTATTTAAAATATTTAATTGCCCTTGGCAAGTGCCAACGATAAAAAAATGCCATTTAATAAGTCTCTTAGCTCTTATTTTAGTCTAAAATGTTGCATAACCCAAAAACAATACTTTTTGCGAATGATATTTGTATTCTTTTCCCCTTTTTATCTCTGGACATGTTTACAATAATATTAATTCTATATGTCAACGGTCTCTGTTATGCGGATATATCTACAAAAAAAACATTAATGTTGTGCTAAAACCGAATATATATGTCAAATCAAATTTCTCAATATCAATCAATATATATATATGTATCTATATATATCAAAATAAATGTTCTCTAGGAGGTGAGTGCAAATAATATGTTTAATACACTTTTACTCGCTCTCTCTTTGTCTATCTTTGTCTATCTCTCTCACTCTCTGTCTTACTCTCTCACTGTTTCTGAGTCGGTTTATGTTTAGTCTTTCTATGTCTTACATACGTTGGTGTTGGTTGATTACACACACACAGACACACGCACACACACGCACACACACACACACTTATACACTCACAGTAAAAGGAGTCGGAGCTAAAGTAGCTCCGTAGTTGCTAACAGTTATAGTTAGATACACATTATATATACGTCCTGTCCACCCCGTTCTACCCCACCCAAAACAACATAAACAAAATTCCCACACACACACTGTCTCTCTCTCTCTCTCACTCCCTCGCTCTCTGTTCGCTTAACTAACTGTATTTCGCACTTGCAGAAGCAACAGGAGCTAAACAAGAGCAAAGAGATCATCGTGCTGGACCACAAGCGCTCCAATGCCATCAACATTGCAATGACCAAGCTGCCGCCGCCGCGCGCCATCAAGGCGGCCATATTGAAGATGGATGCCACTGTGGTCACGCGCGAGGGCATTGATAAGCTGCTGAACATGCTGCCCACGGACGAGGAGCGTGGCAAGATCCAAGAGGCACAGCTGTCCAATCCAGAGCTGCCCTTGGGCAGCGCCGAGCAGTTTCTGCTCACGCTGGCCAGCATCACGGAGCTGGGAGCGCGCCTAAAGCTCTGGGCTTTCCGCCTGGACTTTGACAACTGCGAGGTAAGGCAAGGAATCAATCAATACGAGTCTCAGTCTCAACGAATTCTCATTCCACAGAAAGAGATTGCCGAGCCGCTGATGGATCTCAAGCAAGGCATTGAGATACTGCGTCAGAATCGCACCTTTCGCAGCATTCTCTCCACGCTGCTGTCGGTGGGCATCTTTCTGAATGGCGCTCCGGTGAAGGGCTTTCAGATTGAGTATCTGGCCAAGGTGCCGGAGGTTAAGGACACCGTGCACAAGCATTCGCTGCTGCATCATCTCTGCCACATGGTCATGGAGTCCAACAGCGATACAACCGATTTGTATTCCGAAATTGGACCCATCACGCGTGCCTCCAAAGCCGACTTTGCCGACCTCGCACACAATCTCACCCAGCTGGAGTCTGAGTGCAAGGCATCATGGGATCGCCTCAAGCTCATAGCCAAACACGACTGTGCGCCGCCCCTGAAGCAGAAGCTCGTCGATTTCCTAGCGGACTGTGCCGAGCGCATCATTAGCCTACAGACCGTGCATCGGCGCGTAATGAATCGCTATCGCAAGTTTCTGCTCTGGCTGGGCATGCCGCAGCACAGCGTGGCCGAGTCGCGGCCCAACGAATTCTGTCGCACGCTCTCCGAGTTCGCGCTGGAGTATCGCACGACGCGCGAACGAGTGCAGCAGCAGCTCGAGAAGAAGGCCAACCATCGGGAGCGCAACAAGACGCGCGGCAAGCTGATCATTGACATGGTCAAGTTCAAGACCAAAGAGGATGTGGCTGATGCCGAACTGAAGTATGTCTAAAGTGTGTTAGTAACTGCGATAAATTTCTCAATTTCCTTTTCTGCTCGCTCCAACAGGCAACTGCTTGGCACTCCGAGCCCCGATCAAGCCGATGGCACGCTCACCTGGCGACGTCGTCGTGCCGAGCAGCTGCGCTCGCCCATCGCACGGCAGAGCGAGGAGCAGTTCACCGATGGAGATGATGAAATACTCGAGTCGCTGGTCAAGACAGCGACCAAGGCCTCCGGCACACGAACAACGCCGCGTGAACGCAAACGCACCCGCCATGCGGATCGCAAGTCCTGTAAGTTGCACAAATGAATTGGAGAGAGTTTATTGATCGCTTCAGATCAATTTTAATCAAGCTGTTGGTTTATCTTTTGGTATACACCATGCACAGCGCGCTATGTTTAGGCACACACCCAAACACACACACCTCTGCACACTCGAGGCTACAACAACAGCAACAACAATTCCAAGAAAACAAATATGAAAATGTATAAGAAAAACTAAAAAAAAAAGCAGATTTATCCCGTACTCAAATTTGATTTTGACTTTCCCCCACGATCCCCTCAAAACTCAAAGCTTTGGCATTTATTTACTTATATATTTTTTAGTTTTCTGCTAGCTTTACATATCGGTTTGCCTATATTCGGTTTTTACTTTTATAATTTGATGTTTTCTTACCATTAACGCACCCAACAACAAACAATAAAACCAATCAAACAATCGCATACTGAAGTGAAGCGCAGCCGCACGCGCGAGGGATTCACAGTTGAAAGAGCAGCGTCGCCCTAGAGCCAACTGTTGCGCAACGGTTGCGCAACAAACCCCAAACAGTTTTAGGTCTTTACCTTTCTTTTTTTGGTTAGTGTTCAATTGTAATGCAGCCATTGTGTGTATTTACAATAATTTATTTAATTTTATTTTTTATTTTTGTTTAAGTTTTTAATTTGTTGAGTTTTGTTTTTTGTCTGGAGCAACATTTGCTGGCATCTTTTACATACATTTTTTCCCTAGTATTTCAATTGAAATTCCCAAAGAGATGTTGCCAAATGACTCTTGCCAAACTTTTGTTTATGCGCCTGGCTTAAATCCCAGCATTTACTTAGCATGCGCCTAACTCCGATTGCATGCGAGAGAAGTCTCCAGAGTTGTTTTATTTATTTTTATTTTTATGAAATTTGATATTAATTTTGTATTTGTATTTTTGCAGTGCGTCGCACGCTGAAGAACGGTCTCACCGAGGAGGAGAAACAGCACGTGGCTGCTTTGATACAAACCTATTAGAGCTAAGTTCGAATCAGGCTAAACTGCTTAAACCCAGCTCCAACTCCAAGTCAATCCAAACCGGACATCGTACACCCAGTGACGTCACAAGTCGGGCTATGCACAGACTGAAATTGGCGATCTCACGTGCAGCAAATCAACAGAATATCTCACTCATGCTCTCCCACTCCCCCTCTCCCGCCCTTCCCAAAAACGACGCAGTCCAGCGAAAAGTTCTCTTAATTATTTTTCCTGTTACTCGATCTGATTTGATTTTGTTTGTTTTTACTTCGTCTAAGTATTACAATTGAAAATGCAAATACTTTTTTATTGTAACAGCAACTGTATTAATAGCCAAACAAATTTTATAGATATATATTAAAGTAATATATATTTAGAATTGCAAATTCAACTTTAGTTAACCCAAGATTTTAATTTGTACCGATCTGCGAGCTTACGAAATTAACTTAAACTTTAATGTTAGCCTTAGCCTTAGACTTAAAACTACGAAAATAAATAAAACACATACACAATATTTATTACAAGAAAAGTAAAAGCTGAAATCTCATTTAGAAGCCATTCGTGCAGGGTTGCTGCACGTAGTCGAGGCAGAAGCCGCGATTGTCGATGTCGTTGGGCGCCTCGACGCCATCGGTGTGGAAATACAAGCGAAAGGGACGTACGCTGGCTGCAAGCAAAAAAAAAAAAATAGTTTCAATAAACTTGTTCAGTTGGAGTCTCGGGTGTTACCCACATTGCACTGTCTTGGCCAACATGCCCGCCTCGGCGCTGAAGGTGCCGCCACAGACACGATCCTCGCAGCCTGGCAGCGGGGGTATGCGATCCGCTGAGCGTATGCAGCCGATGAGCAGCCAATCGCTAATGCAGCCACTGGTAGGCGATGCACTACCCCCACCCACCAGAGTGGGCACCGGATTGTTCGAGTTGCCTGATATGGTGAAGGCACGCGAGCGATTGTTCTCCAGATCGGGGCAGGCATTATACTGAATGCCACAGAAGTTGCGCTCGTTGCGTATGCAGATGCTGTAATCCTGATTGGAGAGCTGTCGCCCGGCCACAGTATTGTAGTTGAAGCTGCGCACACGCCCACTGATGGCTGTGAAGTACTGCAGGCAGCCCTGATCCGCACGGCTGATGCTGCCGCAGTGGATCTGGGTGACGCGCACGCGCCACAGACGCGGAAAACTGGCGCTGGTTATGATGGACAGCACAATGGGATTACTCTGCCCCAGACCCGCATCTACGTACACTGAGAGCACAGAGTTCATTAACCAACTCTTGTTCTATTCTCCCTGAAACACTCACTGTGATCGCCTGTTGAGCTGCCGCAGATGGTGGGCGTGGGACTGCCGCCAGATATCAAGAGCTGATCCTGATTGCACAGATGATTGGCTGGCTCGGGCGGTGCAATGGAAAACATGTCCAGATCCAAGCGCAGCTGGCATATATCCGGATGCATCTTCTGCACAGTCACCTGACAGCTGCCGGTGCCATCATAAACATCCGGATGATTGGGATTCACAAAGTAGGTGGAATTCTCGCGTATGACGCCGCCACAAGTCTGCAGAACTGCAAGATAGAAGGCAATAGCTATAAGTGCAGCCAGGTTTGACTGATGATGAGAGATAAATATGTGAACTGGCGGGAATTTTAGCTATATTGCATCATGTTGGCTTTCTTCTAACGAAAAATCTCAATAATAAATAGTTTTTGGCCTATGTGTTCACACAATAGATGCAGCTAAATCTTCATTATTCTTGCTTTTCAATCACTTCATTCAACGAACAAGTATACTAAGTCATAAGAAAATAAGTTATTGATGAAAAGTAAGAGATATCTAGCTGTAAAATCCTGCCTTTAAAAATTGTTTAGCAGCTGATGGGGTGAATGCACAAAATTTATGTAAAATTTTACAAAAATATATCATGATTAAAAATTTCACTGTCACCATTATTAATATTTATTTAAGATAAAAAAGTTTCTAATTCATCAGAGAACCAAATGATAAAAAATAGTTAGAAATGTCTCGCATTAAAAAAAATATATATATAGAATTTTTTTATTTTAATAATTTATAAAAAAGTGCAAATTTAAATAATTTGTTAAAATTGCCATTTTTTTTAAATTTTAATTTTCCAAATCTTATAATTTTTTTTTTTTTTTTCATTTCTAAAATTGTTCTTTAGTTTTTCCTAGATTTTTAAATATTAGTATACAAAATTTTATTACTGCAAATTTTCTAAATTTTGTTCTAAATTTCTCAAATTTTTCTTTAGTTTTTTTTTTTTAGATTTTTTTTTTTTCAATATTGCAAATTTCACAAATTTTAAATAAATTGCTACATTTTTCTTTAGCTTATTTTTTAATAGCTATTTTGACTATTTGGTATGGCTTGTCACTATAGAGTTGGCCGGTAGATAACACATATATAACTGGGTAAATTCTATGACTTACATACGCAGCAGACGCCGTAGCCGCCGCCGCAGGGTCCAGCTGGTATGCCATTGCGCAGCAGGCAATCCTTGTTGGCCATGCAGTTGCCCAGCTCGCCGGACGGCGCTGCGCAGCTGCTCATGCCGTAGGGCATCACCGTGAATATAGGCAAAACTGAAATTTTTTTTATATTTTTTAATTCAACTTAAAGAGAAATTCACTCATGCCACACGCACATTTCGATTCGCGTAGGCGCGAGGAGGGCGTCAGCCACTTGTTGCCGAAGAACAAATCGCGCCAGGTATTCGTATGCGTTTTCTCGGGCACTTTGCCTGCAGCCAGGACGAAAAGGCTGCAGGAGATGACGTATACGCAGCGTAGCCGCAGCAGCTGCGAGTAGACCATGTTTGCTGTAAATCCGGGAGTTGCGCACGCGTTGCGCTTTGTCACTGTTGTGGCAGGCAGCCGCGCCGAGGCGACAATTTATCTAACTTGCCATGGAAATAGGTTTAATGACCGCAATTTGTGAACGAGAAATAGAAAAACTTACAAATTTAGTTGTTTATTAATTACAATAACAAAACGTGGCAACAGCAGCAGCAGCAGCAGCGGCAGCAACAAACAACAATTAGTTGCGCCACAATCAGCCAGCAATGCAGTCAATGGCATGGGTGGGTGGTGCACACACAAACAAAGATATATATATACACACAAATATACATATATAAATATATGATTTATTCACGTTTCGTCAACCTTTTTGTGTATGCTTCCTGTTGCGAATTTGTTTTTCCACACCTTCGCATCGATTATATGTTGGGCAAGGCCTGCCGGGCGCAACAAAAAACTCGAGCATGAAAGTGCCAAAGGCAATTTAGCAGTTGCGACATAAAAGAAAACTCAGCCACATAATAGAATAATAGTAAAAGTTATGACAACACACGACGCAACTCAGCATTTTGTCTAATTTGATTAAAGCTGCAGCTGAAATTGGGTCAATGTTAGCCTAATTTAATATATTTATTTATTTTCAACAATTTCGTTAGCCGCAAACCACGAACGAGTTTATTGGCCGAAAAAAAAGTGGAGGGAAAAATAAAACAGTTGACAACAGTTGATAAGAGTTTTATTTATAGCGGTCTTTAGCAAAAATTCATATTCAGGGTCGTCTCACTTTTCACGAGAATTGTTTTGAATGGTCTGAGCAGAGAATTACATGAGCTGCTCGCCCTTGACTGTGTTATATAAAGCGCTTAGACTAATTCGAGCTGAGTGAATATTATATATTTATAAACCATTTACAGAAGTACTTTTCACATTATACCAGCTTAATGCATGACTTGAATATGGGCATTGAATAATTGGGTAATTGCAGAACATTTTATTATTGAAACACAAAACTCTGCCTGGTATTATATGAGATGGGAATCAATTTTGAAGTATTTATATTTTATTTAAATAAAATATTAATTTCATTATTTTTATATTAACTTTTTTATAAATTTAAATTTTGTTGAATTATGTGTATTTTATTTTTATATATTTTTTAAATTAAATTAAATTAAAATGTAAATTTCCCAATTTATTTTATTTACTATTTTCATTTTAAATTTTGTTAAATTATATGTTTTGTATTTTTATATATTTTTTAAAATTTTATTTAAATAAAATATTAATTTCACAATTTTTTATTAACAGTTTTAATTTTAAATTTTGTTGAATTTTGTGTATTTTATTTTAATATATTTTTTAAATTAAATTAAATTAAAATATAAATTTCCCAATTTTTGTTTATTAACTATTTTTATTTAATATTTTGTTAAATTATATGTATTATATTTTTATTTTAATGTAATATAAATGAAACCATTTTTTCTTAATAACTATTTTAATTATTTTGTACGTATTGTATTTTTATTTTGTATTTATTTTTTATTTTATATATTTATTTATTTTATATTTATATATATATATATATATTTTTTTTTTTATTTATATTTATTATTATTTTTTTTTTTTAAATTTATCTAACAGTCAGAGGCGATTGCTGTCTATAGAGTCTATATTAATGCATTATTAATTTGATTAGATTCATTTTTGAGAATCAAGAAAAAAATGTATTCGAGCTTTGTCTTTGTAAACCTTTGCCCATCCCACTGTCTGCATATCTGGCCTTCTTTCTGGCTGTCTATCTGCCTATCTGTCTGTCTGTATGAAGATGTTCTGCTCAAAGTCTTTACCTCTATATCACACGCAAAATTTAGAAAATATTTTCCACTTTAATGAAATCTATATTAAAGTTTTAATATTATTCATATCTCAGAGCTACAAATAAATGTTGCTATTAAGTTTTAAGATCTCAGAGAAACAGAGAACAGAAACAGAATATATTTGTGATATAGAATTCCCATCTTCTACAAATACAAACATTGTAGCGAGCCAATATACTCTTTTCAATTCTCATAGAGCATACCTTGTTTTAAACACTCCTTTATAATTGTAAGGTGATTTCATCAAATTTATTATATATCGATTTCAATTGAAACACATTAGGATATGGGCAAAAACTAATTAATAATAGATGTATGCAAGCTCTTTGTGCTTAGGGCGCTTCCTTATCACACTCGTATTTGAGATTCGGCAGATTGCAGGGCTTCACACAGAACTTGCCGGAATCGATGGAGCAGACGGTGCCCTCTGGACAGGGATTGACCTGGGGACTCAGCTGGGTGCCCGAGCACATCTGGAAGGTGGTGCGACTGGTGCAGACGAATAGCTGGCTGCCATCGCACTCTTTGCAGTTGGTATCCTGATTGCCACAAACGGGCTCCACTCCGTCGCCTTCCATTGATTCCCAGCAGGGCTCCATCAGGTCGGTGCAGATCTTGCCGTCGCCACAGCGTAGTAGGCCACCACCTTCAATGGGCTTATGATCGATGCACACTCTGTAATGAGTGGCGTTATAGCAGGCCACGTTGCTTTCCATGCAACCACCGCAACTGGCAGCAGTCGCCGTGGACAGCAGACAGCTGAGGAGAGCCACGAGAAGGATCTGTGGCAGAGACATTAAGGCAGTTGATGAATGAAATTCTTCTTCCTTTTGCAGCTCACTTACCGAATATCTCGACTGCATTGTTAATACCTGGCGTTGAGCTGACTAATGAGACCTTCCAGCATACGCAGCGCATTTATATCACTCAAAACTCTGCAACTCTCCCTGATAATGCTGTGTGGCGAAAACAAGAAGCTGGCAGAGATAATTTCCTAGTTTTATGCTGGGCTTAGCATGTTTACAGGAGATTGCAGCCGCACAGTAGCTAGCATATTTATGGATGCTCTAGCATTGAGAGATAAAGCAAAATGATGGCTGCCGGGGCCCCCGTCTCTGCTGCTATCATAAAGATAATGCTCCAGGCAGCTCTGCAACATTTCAGCATTTAAAAGGCATGACAACGGCATTCAGCTAGCTCAATTACAAAACTGAAGATGTCGCAGCCTCTACGCGTCGGGCTCTTGGCTCTGCTGGCCATTTTGCTGGCACCCGCAGCACTCGTGGATGCCACCTGTGGCTATTGCTACGACTCGCACACCTGCATCAGCAACACCTCCTTCTTGGTGTGCATCGATAGTAAGTTGAAGCAGGCTCAGCCAAGCGGCTGTTCTGAGTTGATCTCTAACGACATAATGCGGCGCCGTCCACAGAAATACCCATGCCAACGTTGAATTTCACCTGCCCGGATGATCATCCAATTTGCACACAATACAGCGGCGACATATGTATGGCCAAGGGCGTGACGCCGGCCTGTGGCGATACCTCGAAGTGTGACCAGTGCAGCGCTGGCCAAAAGTATGCCTGCACCTCCCTCACCAGCTTTGGCAGTTGCGATGCCGGCGAGCTGATGCCCGAGCGAAGCAACTGCCCCAAGGATATGTTCTGCAGCGTCAAAGGCGCAGCAGATGGAACTCCCTGTGTTGCCGCATGCGAACCGGATGTGGAAGATAGTTGCGATCGCGTAGAGAATGATCAGGCGATAACAACAACACCTGCTCCAAGCACTACTACTTCTGCTGGCTCAACTCCTGCTGGCACAACTCCTTCTGTTACTACTCCCGGCAGTACTCCCATTTCAAGCCCAACCACACCTGTGAGCAGTACTCCCATTTCAAGCCCAACCACACCTGTGAGCACCACACCCAGCACCACAACTGAGCCGCCCTTCAATCCGAATGCCTTCTGCCAAGGTCTTCAAAGAGTTGGCAACTCTGCCATACCAAACGATACGGCTTGCACCAGGTAATGTCACGAGTTCGATCTATCTTTGGTTAAGTATCTATATAGGAAATTCAATTCAATTACAGCTTCATCTACTGCTTCTTCCGGGGCAATGTGTGGAACGGAACCATACGCAACTGCAATGCAAATAGGCCGTATTTCCATGCAGTCTCCGGCTGTGTTGAGACACGACCAAGCGGCGTAGGTTGTCGGTAATAAAATTTCTATAGTAAATAAATAAATATCTATATATGAATATCGATTTATAACAATATTTACGTAACTCTAAATAAATATATATATAAATAAGATCAAGTTTTTGCTTTTATATAAAGGGGATCAATAAAAAAAAAATAAATAAAATAAAATAAAAATTTGAATAGAAATTTAATCGATTCCAGGGCAACTGCTTGTCGACTACTCCATGGGCAATGCCAGCACATATGCTATCAACTGTCAGCAGTCTAGGGTATATGCTAATCGTTCCTTACTTCTAGCCCATACCTAAGCCTTTGATCATATAGCTCATTCATTACTTTAAATTATTTTCCTCTAATTTGCTCGGTTTACTTTAAGCGCAGCTTTTCTTAGCTAACTCTGAAGCCTCAAGTCAATGGCCCGGCTGCTGCTCAGCTGTATCAGTATGCTGTTGAGTGCTATTCAGCTCATTATCACAGTGCTAGGTTTTTTTTTCTCATCTTTTGGCTCTTATGCTGCGATCATAAAACAGCGCCAGGCAATCAAGTGGAAAGCCAAAGCAAATAAAACAATTAGCATGCCCAAAATGATATAGATGAGTATATAAACAATGAAAATTTCACTAAGACAACGTTTATAACGCAACTGGCTAGCGATTAATGTGCTTTAGTAGAGGCGAAACCTTGACAGTGAACAGAAGTCATTGACGGAATGCGAGGCGACGCAATGGCCAAGGATCTATCAAATGTGCTGCAAATTGCCTTCGTGGTAAGCCAGATCTCATATATACTATATATACCTATATTATATCAAATAAATGCATTTTCTTTGCAAGCTTGTCTTGGCCTGCCTGGTGGGTCATGTGCTGACGGATTGCAATGTTTGCCAGACGAATCAGGCTGCCTGCATTAACTCCACCTCCTTCTATCTGTGTTTCGGTGGTATTTATGAAACTCTCCGAGAGCTCTTTTCGTTTTTGATCAAGTCATGTCTTACCATTTAGATGGCACGCCGCACACGGATCACATTTATAGCTGCCTGGATGGCGCCGTTTGCACCGCCCGCACCGCCATCTGTGTGCAGAAGAATGCGCTGTGGCCGCCCAGTTGTGGCGATACCAGCAAGTGTGGACAGTGTAGTGCGCATCGCAATCACAAGTTTGCTTGCCAGAGCCGACGAACGTTTCAGATGTGCTACGGAGCGGCACGTCCGACGGGAGAGCTGGGTATCTGTCCGCCAGGCTATGCGTGCGATGCCAGCAGCGATGTGGTCTGTACGCCCGAGCGAGCAGGACAAACGTTTACCTGTGACCTCAACGATGAGCTGGTAAACACTAGCACAGCTAGGCCGACATCAACTAGTACCACCTCAAGTTCCACATCTAGTCCCACATCAAGTCCCACATCAAGTCCCACTACGCCCATCTCCATGACGGCGCAGCAGCTCTGTGAGCTGAAGGCTTACACAGGACTCTACGAGACCAGCCCTCGTGATATCTACTGCAAACGGTGCGTATTATTTGACAACTAAATGCTAAATGCTCTCGAGCTTATCTTACCTTATCTTTACAGTTATATCAGCTGCTACTACAACAAGGCAGGCCAAATAAGAGCCGTGGAATATGAGTGCTCAGCGAACTCCTATTTCGATGCGCCAACCCAACGCTGTGTTTACGTAGCGCCAGCTAATTGTACAGCTAGAGTTTAAGATTATATATTGTATAAATAATAATAATAATAATCATAATAATAGTTATTGTTGGATTAGGTAGTCATGAACTGCGGCTCTAGTTCACAGGTCTGGCCTGGTCTAACTACAAATTTTGGCCACTATTTTTGACTCAACCCTGTCAAAGCTTCAATTTAGATAGGCCAATTTAAAGGGCAGCCTCAACGTTTGCTTGCCTTATCAGCAGGTCATAAAGAAGCCAACTCAACTAGAACTTGCGCTCAGTTTCTTAAACATGTATTTGTTCTCTCAACTAGATTACGCTTTTAAGAGCTGCAGCAATGCAATTTGCATTGCAGTGGCAATTCGAGATGCGACGTCTGCTCTTCACAGTCTTCCTTGGGATTTTGCTATGCAATCGTGGCTGTCGAGCTGCTTGCTATGCTTGCGCCTCGCACAGCAATGTGGCCTGCATCTCGGGTAGACAGTTTCAGTTCTGTGCAAATAATCAGACCATTGGACCCGTCAACTCCTGTCCCGAGGGCAGCTATTGCACTAACAGCCAGCCAACGATTTGTGACAAGAATCCAGCACTTAGAGCCTGTGACGGCTGCGGCGTGTGCAATGAACAAGGCACCTTTGCCTGCACTGGGCCACGCACCTTTGCCCTGTGCCTGGGCAGCAGTCAACCCTCGAGCATTACGTCCAGCTGCACTGGCGATCTGGTGTGCAACATACGTCTGCCGGAGATATGTGGCAATGCAGCGGTGACAAGTGCCACCTGCGCTGAGCAGCCGGCAACCACAGAGCCAATCACCACAGATAGCACCACAACAGAGAGCACCACCCTGACCCCAGATGCCTTTTGTCGTGCTGCCTTCAAGGGCATTCCCATCTTGGCCATTCCCAATGACACCGACTGCACCAGGTAACATAAAACTCTCCATAAATGTATAATCATATATTAAAAGTAATTTCTCTCTACTTTAGCTACATCTACTGTCGTTTCTATTTAAATACATTGGTGGGCCGCATTATTGATTGTCCACTTGAGAAACCCTACTTTAATGGCTGGACTAGGTGCTGTGGCACTGTAAAAGCCACTCGTCCAGGCTGTCTTCAGGAATAAATATTGGTTTAACATTAAAAACTTGTTTATGCCCTCTCACTAGTTCCACGAATTTGGTTTCTGTTAAGATTAGATAAAATCCTAAACCTAAAAGTCATAAAAATCTCTGGTTTAGTTGTTTCTAGAATCTATTTAAACACAAATTATTATATCTTTTATTATGTTTATAAATAAGCAGTAATATAAATCTAGATCTCTTTTTTTAAAGACCTGTTGCTTTTTAGAGAGCTTTATTCATGCAAAACAAAACATACGCATCAAGTGCTGCTGCCATAGACAAATTAAAGCAAAGTAAAAAATTCATTGCATACTCTCAGGCAGTACATTTTATTGCCAACTCTTGCTGCAAGCCCAATACCGAAAACGATTATTTATGAACGCTAACATTTTAAGCATATTTTTCATTATAGTTCTCCAGACACATTAACTCAACCAAGCATAGGTAATATCATGTTATATAATTTAATAATTGGGTATACATGTATATATATTCCGCTTTAGGCAAGTGAATGTTAATAAAAAATTTCATTGCATACTTTCAGGCGGCGACTGTTTTTGTAGATGGCAGATTTGTAGTCAGTTAGACACTGTTAACTATTTTTACTAATTTGTTAACATACAGTATCAACTGTGTTATAATATAATAATGATAATAGCAAAAATCATCGCAATTATTATTTAATATTTTTATTTCACTCCAAATCTATACCGTTTAGACTTAAGCTAACTATGCGACTCGTACATGTGGCTGGCAGCGCTGTGACGCACAGTTTAGTTGCACTGTTGTAGTAGGTGCGGCCAGGACAGGTATACATGTTGCCCCGCCAACTGTTGCCTTGCCTGTAACAATAGATGTACTGACGGCAAGTGCTGCTGGCAATGGTGCCAACGGGAAAATAGTCCTCGGACTGCATCTTGGCACAATAGGCATTCGGATTGCTGGTGGTTGGAGCCACAGTCGTGGTTGAGGGGGTGAAGGTAGGCGTATAGCAGTTTGGTGGCATTGTGGTGACGCACAGCCGCATGGTTGGGCTGTAGTATGTGCGGCCGGGACAGGTGTATCTTTGGCCTCGCCAAACACCGCCCAACATGTAACAATTGATGTACTGCCGACAAGTTGTCTCCGCATAATCGCCCACAGGATAGCTGCCCTTAGCTCGCACAGCCGAGCAGTAGGCGTTGGGATTGTCTGGCGAGGGCGTGGTTGGTGTGGTTGGGGTTGTTGCTGCTGCTGTCGTCGTCGTCGTCGTTGTTGTTGTTGTTGGATCATCTGCATATGAGCAAGTGGGCATGACCTGCGACTCCAGTCCACAGATCTGCGTGTCGTTTATGTTGCAGACATAGCCAGGCGAACAGCTGCCGACAGAGTTTTGAGGCGTGGTCGTGCCCAGGCAGAGCGCAAAGCTGCTTGTCGAGGTGCAGGCAAAGGTCATGTTGGCATCGCACTTGTTGCAGTCCTGGCAATCGGCTATGGTGGTGCTGCTGCTATCCGGCTCGCAGAGCACACCACTCGCACCACTCACGCACGAATAGCCGACGGGACAGCTGGTGGGTATGCGAGTAGGCAATCCATTTGCATCGCAGGCTTGGAATTGGGTAGACGAATAGCAAGCCATGTTGTTGACGGCATTGCACACGTTACAGGTCGCCCTGGCTACGGCGAACAGGCAGAGCAGCTGCAGCAGGCAGCCAAGTAGCTTCAACTCAGTTGTAGACATTTTTCACAATGTTTCATTCTTGGACTCCAGTTGCTTAAATACTTAATTTCGGCAACTAATTTAAGCTTAACCTTGTCAAAGCATCAATTTAGATAAGCCAGAGGCAGCATCAACGTTTGTTTGTCTTATCATCGGGTCATAAAGAAAGCAACTCAAAATCTTTGCTCACAATTCCAAACAATTGCTGCGGTACTCTTAAGGCCATTCTTCTGAGCTGTCTGCAAGGAAAAATGCTTTGTTGCATTGACAAATGTCATTAAACCTTTTCTCGAACAAACTAATTCTTTAATCAAATAAATACTTTTATATGCTCACCAACTAGTTCCATGAATTTGACTACTGTTTAGATTAGATAAGATCATGATGATGGTCATTAAGTTTTTAACACATAGTCTAAAAAAATTATAATATTCTCTCCTTGACTTAAGTTTAGTATTTTTATTTAAATACAAATTGAAAATATTTATTTTAATTCTGTTGACCAATTTAAAGCTTAATTACAGCTCTACACACACTTCATTCATGTTCTGTTTCATATTATATTAAGTATACGCAATCATTGCTGCAGCCATGGGCAAATGGATCCCAAGTAAAAATTCATTGCATACTTTTAGGCAGTTGCTTTTTTAACAGCTCTTTGGCAGCATATATTTTAATATAAATCTGTTCATATTAATTGAAAAATAAGTATACATTTCTTTTTAGACTCTGTTACCAAAATGGGAAAAAGAGTTTATTGGTTTTTTTTATTTTAATATCGTTCAGTTCAATTTGTTGCAGTTTATCAGCTAGATTCCTGAGAGTAACTAGCTCTAGCTCTTAACTAGTGAGTAGACCTTACGTCTATGCAAATTTTATACACATTTTCTTCTAATCAGCAATATTACAAGCTGATCAAATTACTTTGCGATCCAAACTATGCTGTTTCCCTAACTAGCCAACTTCATCAATCAGTCGTCTTCAGTCCATCTTCGAGTTTGTAAACTTACTAAAGCCAAGTTTAGTTCAAAATCAAAATCTACTCAAATTTAATTTCTAATTAAAATATATATAAATTGTAAGCTCAGCACTCAATATGCAAGCTGTTGCAGTGCCTGAGATTGCGTTTGCCTTGACTGTGAACGAGTGGGGCCATGGCCAATGATCAAATGCGACAAGCCACGCTTGCTTTTGCTCTCAGCCAACCACATTTCATTCATATAACGGAACCGTGCGTAAGCGTGCGTAACTCGTTTCGGTCGCATTGCAAAATGTCAACGGGGCTTGGCAGCTGGTCGCTTGACCAAGCAACTGCTTAACTAGGTTTACCCACGAAATGGCAAACTTAAAATACCCTAGCTTGCAAAGGTATATAACATAACAGTGTGCTGTTACTCGTTACTCGCGCTGTTAATTAACAGTTCTGTTTATTGCTCTGTTATTCTAGTGGACATTTGAAAGGAATAAATTATATTTGGATATTATATTTTAAATTATGCATTTAAATTATTATTTTGAAGCCTCATCTTCGAGCTAATATGCCCGCATTCAAGAACTTACCTGAAAACATTGCAGGCACATATGTTAGCCATATAAATACCGAGACATAAGTCAATTCTATTGGCCAGCTGCTAGCCCAGAAACAAGTTCGTTGCCTAAAAGTTTTTTGTTTTTTCTTTTTTTTATAGATGAGTTTTCGACTGCGAAATGCCAAGTTGAACTTGACACAATTGTGACGCTGCTTGCCACAGCGGGTTACGGATTATTGCTGCAATTGTTGTTGCTGTTGCTCTTGCTGTTGTTTTTGTAGTTAGTTGAACTAATTGCGGGCAGTGCAAGTGCCAAAGTGACAGAGCTTAAGTCATTACATTATGTCATTGGTCATTAGCTATAGCTATGGCCCATTAATCATGCAATCAGTCCAAGCCAAAGTTTCTCACAGTACCTCGCTTTTGCATGCTAGCACAATCAAAATTGAAAGTGAAGCTGAAATTATAGCGTAGAACTGCAGCTCAGCACGCCATCAATTTGGGCCAACGCCTCGAGAACGTGAATGAAACGTTAAGATCCGTTTTTTAATATTTTTTTTATTTTGAGGTGTGGGCCTTGGTAGTGTCTATTGTTTGATTAAAGAATTTATTAACAACAATAAAAACTAAAGCAAAAACAATTTGAATTAGTCAGAGCCAGAGCAAGAACTCAACTTCCTCATGCTACTTAAAAACTCATTAACAATAAACACATTAATTTTTTACACACTCTCTCTTAGGTTTTTATGTTCTGTTCGTTACTATAAAATGATTCAATTAAGGCATAAAGTATTTGGCTTTTAATAAATCTAGATCCTATATATGCTATGCCACTCACTCGACTTTTACTACCCCAAAGTGTTGCTGGGCATATTATATATTTATTTTATTTTTTTATTAAATTTTTCAGTTTTTGTTTTTTTAATTACAAATTTGTTGTCCAAGTCTTTTGTCTGAGTCTGTTTGTTTGTCCGCCAACCAGTTCATGGCAAGCACATAATGCAATCGCTACGTCACAGCGACTCCAGCGGCAACGGCTGCTAGCATGCATTGTTATTCATTCACCCACTAACCCACAATTGCATTGAATAAGCGCACTCGCTCTCTTGGGCTTGCATTGCCTAGTTTCCCATTTCCATTCACTCAAGCTCTGAGGCTGCAGCCACACCCAAAACTGATCGAGTTTACCAGAAGCCAAATGCAAGAGAGAAAATTCAAATTGACTCGATTGTTGATTGTTTGTTTTTACGCTCCTGCCAGCGGGCGCTGGGGAGGCCGATGTGTTACGTGAGGCAGTTTGATTGCCTTAGAGATATTTGTGGAGAGTCTATTGAACTTAGGCAGACACATAAATATTAATGTATTTTAATGTATTTTTCTATATCATCTCTATGATAGAGTCGACAGAAGTTCTTTTCTCGTTCATTTTCTCTAAGAGAACAGAAGCAGAGAGTCAGCTGATATATAAATATATAGAAATATATTTGATAATCAATGCTCACTTGCTGTGAATCCCTTTTAGTAGCATGGCATCCCTAGTGTTGCTTCAAGTTTCCGTCGGCTGACATATAGTTGGCTAGATAGTCAAATAGTAGGTGTCATATCATTGACGTTGCCTGCGAGACAAGCTGAAGCGTTGGGTTAGCTGGGCAATTGCCCAGGGCGGACATGGCAACATCTCCTTGTTTTGATTGCTTGGCAAATTGAATGCCTGACTGCTGTTGGTGCAGGATGGTGTTGACGCACACCCACACACACACACAACGAGAGGCAGCATAACTTCAAGTGGTGTCAAAGTACAAGCAGAGAGCCCTCAATCTGTGATTATGGCAGCAGCCGCAGCCACACGTCAGTTGTGTAAGCGATTGCCAACAATTGTTGCTGTGGTTAACGAAACGAGAACGTCAACAGTGTTGCACTAGTGCTGTGGTGCAGTGGTGCAGTGGTGCAGTGGTGCAGCGGTGCACTGGTGTCACAGATCATAAGAAGCGGCATGCCGCAGAAGCCAGCAATTGAGACACATTGCTTGCCATAGCAAATATATAAGATTTGCCTGATCAGATACATTTTCACTTTCATTTTCACAAGCAGAACAATGAGCAGAAACAATTACGTATAAATGAATTAGATACGGATACACAGACACACCCATAAGACGTTTTATTGCTGACCCATGAAACACCTTTAAAACGATTAGGCATTATCTTGTCGGCGCTTTGGTCAATCTCTGTGGCATTTCAATTCGTCTAAATCGTTTCACTTCTATTCGTAACCGCAGTTCAAGGTTGCAGCGCAACAAAAACAAAATCAATTTCAAATTTTCAGCGAGCCAATTGATATAATGCGAAGAGCAATTGTTAAATTGAAAAAAATCTAGCGCCCCAATAAATTGTTAATTATAATTTATACATAATTACTCTAATTTATTGCTCGGCTGCTTTGACTACCTGAGCGATCTGATACAATTGCTCAAAGCCATAAAACTATTTCTTATTCGCTGAGAGAACGAGTCACAGGCAAAGATCTGATTTGTTTTCTGTGCACTCGGCATCAACTTGAAGTCTGCCGGAGCTTCTGTGGCTAAGCTTGTGGAGCAGATGACGCGCCAGCCCAGGTAGGCGAATCGTCCGGCTGCCATGCAATCACTCAAGAGCAGTCAACAATTGTTAGAGTGAAGCACACGCAACTGGAAATATGCCCAAGCTTGAGCTGTTTACAAGCAACACCCAATCCAAGCTCTGAGTTGGAGGGACTTGATTTGCCTTTTGAGGTAGGTCTTTTCCACGAATCCGGCTGCAGCTCGTTCGCTTATTCTCAGCATCTAACTTAATGCACTTCGTAGACCGGATCTAATGCGAAGCGAGACGCAAGCAATTACTGCACGGCCTGCATGAAAAGGAAACGAACAATATGGCAAAACTCTAATGCCACCAATGGGAGCAACGGCAACGAGAATAAACTAGTTGTTTGCGTAAAATTTGTAATTGTCATTGTTGGCTTGCTTGCTGTCTGCCCGTCTAGTCTAGCCGTCACAGCACACACTGCTGGACACTGGCCAGGCACAGTGGTTGTAAAACTGCTTTTCTAGTGCATGTATTGGTAATGCAAGCTATTCATATCTGTTATGCAATAGAAAAAGTATCTACTTTTTTTTTTTGGTAACTATTTTACAAGCTGGCTAGCAAAATCCAAAAATAAAGCTAGGCTTGAATGTTGAAATAGAGTCGCTTAGAATAGAGGAGATTTTTAAGTTAATTTGTGCAGTTGATAATGGAAAAGAAGCAGCAGTTTTATTATATTATATATATATTTTTATATTAAATTTTTTATTAAATAAAATTTTATTCTGTAGAACAGAATTTTATTTTGAACCAAAGAAAAAGTATTATTATTTTTTTTACATTATTTTTATTTATTTATTTTTTTTTTAATTTTAATTTTTTTACAGATATAATTTTCATCAAATTATATTCTGTATAAAAGATGGCAATTAGTTTTTTTTTTTATTTTTATTTTTTTGCAGAATTCTTGTTAAGTAAAATGTTAATCTGTAGGACAAAATGAAAGACAAATTTTGTTTTTAAATATGTTAAATTTTATTATATATCTGCAATTTTTTATTTATTGTATGCAGTTGGTAATGATTAAGAGATTTATTTATTTTTAACATATCTACAATTTTATTTTAAGTAAAAAGATATTCTCTAGAAGAAGAGAAATATTTATTTTATTATTTACTTTTTTTATAATTTTTTTTAATAATAAATTGATTCTATTTATTTATTTATTTGATTTTTGTCAGATTTTATTCTTTAGAGCTGAAGAAAAATAATTTTTCTTTCTTTTTCATATTTGTCAAATTTTATTTAGAGTAAGATTTAATTCTATAACACTCGTGGGATTAAGCAGAAATAAGTATTCTTAGAGCTGAATGCAATGGCTTAAATATTTATTATCCTAACACAGCTAAGCCATCAATCACATTCATCTCTATTAGAACGTATTTCGACTTAAACTCAGTTGAGTTGAGTTGATAACAATCACAATGTTCTTAGATGTATGACAAATTGATTCTAAGAACTAGAAACAACTTCTAAATAAAGTTCGACTTGAGCATAATCAAGATCTGTTCTAGTATGTTATATATTAAAGTACCCTCAATGACTCATAAATATAAAATAAAATATATAAAAAAAAGCTTAACTTTTAGGCAAATTTTTTCTACAATAACTCAAAAATGTACATTAATGTGCAATGCAGAGCAGCAGCAGCAGCAGCAATAGTTACAGCTTCAGCTACAGCAGCAACAGCAACAACAACAGCAGCAACAGCTACAGTGGCAATGCATACGCCACATACTTGACGTGAACCACTGACTGAAATTCACTCTCGTTTTTACAAAAAGCATAACAAAAAAATTGCTAGACAGGCAAACGTCGGCGTTGACGTCGCTATAGTCGTTATTGTTGTTGCTGTTATAACTTCTTGAGCTTCACTTGCAAATGGCAATTGTTGCTGCTGCTGCCGCCGTCTCTGCCGCTGCTGTTGACCGCTCGCTCGCTCGTTAAGTTAACTCGTTCGGTTCGGCGCTAATCGTGTGGCTTTTGGCTTGATCGTTCGGGCGTTGTCTCGTTTTATAAAAGCGGCGTTCGTCTTGGTTCTAGTCATCAGTTGAATCCAGCTCAACGTCCCGCACACACACGCAACCAACAACAACTCCAATAAAATCCTGAAAATGGCTTTCATCAAAGTGAGTGTGAATGAGTGCGAGTACAGTGCCAGCCTGCAATATTGTGCCCAGTGTATTTTATTATAATAATATTGTGCTCTGTTTATGTGACAGTCCCTGATCTGCTTGGCTGTCGTGAGCGCTGCCTCCGCCGGTGTCCTGCATGGCGGTCATGCTCTCTATGCCGCCGGTCCTGCCCTGGCCTACGCTTCTCACGGACACCCCGATGAGGGTCTGGACTATCATGTAAGTGACTTACAGCTATGATTGCTGTGTGAGTGAGATTAGGTGTCATGCTCTTGTCTCTTTCCTCTCTTCATTCATCACTCGCCAGGCCTACCCCAAGTATCACTACAACTACGGCGTCGCTGACTCGCATACCGGAGATGTGAAGTCGCAGCATGAGGTGCGTGACGGTGATGTTGTCAAGGGCTCGTACTCTCTGGTGGAGCCTGATGGCTCGGTGCGCACCGTGGAGTACACCGCCGACGATCACAATGGCTTCAACGCAGTCGTTCACAAAACTGCACCCACTGTCCATGCTGCTCCACTGGTTGCCCACGCTCCAGCCATCGCTCACCATGTCTCTGCCGCTCCGGCTGTGGCCTATGGTGGCTCTCTGGCTGCTGCTGTGCCCGCTTACGGCTATGCTGCCCACAATGCGCGTGCGCATCTCGGCCACTACTAAGGAATCTGCTTGCTAAAAGAATTGACCACCCCCACCTCCCTCACGCGCCCCATTTGTCACGCCTACTCTTTCATATTTATTAAACACACGTGAACACCAGCTAGCCCATGCGCCTTGCCTGCTCCATACTCAAGTTACTTTGTAAATGGCTACGAGAAAGGATACGGAACCATCAGCTAGCATCCCTCTTGCTCGCGCATGCGCCGTCTCTGTCTCACGCACACACCCATAGCAACTCACATACGAACGATGATCATGAAGTCGATGATAATGATGATGAACAGAAGAACTCCACAAGGAATATCCATACACAAATATAAATTGGGAATTTATATTTTGTAACATGTCTCATAATTTCTGCCCTATACTTAAGTTTTCATTGAAACTGCGATAAAATGCTATAAATATTAAATGTACTGAATTACAACAAAATCCAAACCAACTGCAACTTTTACTATATCAACAGATATATATTTATATATTTCAATATATATATGCATCATTTCTTTATATATCCAGCCCAGTTCACATATAAGTGATCTTGAGTCACTTTTTAGGTGAACGTAGATATTTTTAATTTGTTTAGAATATTAAAAGATATTTAAATCATGTCATTCAAATATGATATCTTAGGAGTATTAAAGATTATTCAAATAAATTATTAGGTGTAGAGAGCAGTAACTTCTTACGAGAAACCAATAACAATATGTTTGCGTACATCCATCGCAAGAATCGAACAGATTAATATAGTCAAGCTATCAACTCAAGCTATCTTCTAATACCTTAATCAAGAATAGTGCTTGCTGCACTGAGATATTATATTATATTACATTATTCATTAATATAATATGAAGCGGCCTGAAGTTTCAAGCCAATGTATAGCCAACTTTTAGGCTAAAGTGTGGATCTTATATTTTTAAATATTTATCTTCCACATTTATACGTAGCTTATACTGAATGAAAATAAATTAAATTTCCATTGCATACTTTCAGGCGGCAACTATTATTGCCCGCTGAAATCAAACGATTATTGCTTAGCCGATTATTGCTCAGCAATTAATGTTAATGTTCACTATGCAATCAACATGTCAAATGAATTTAAATTCTAGTACACGTAACTGCAAACTACGTTAATTACATACTAAGTATATGTCATAAGAGCTCTCACTTTACGCTAGCAAATTTCCAGTAAAAATTGCATTGCCTACTTTCGGGCGGCGATTTTAATTACCAGCTCTTGCTGTTTTACAATTTGAATAACTAATTTTTTGCTGCTAAGCAATAAAAAGCTGCAGATATGTAAAGAAAAACATTGGTAATGCCTTTATGATTGTGCTAACGTATTCCATATATGGAGATAAGATAAAAATGAGATCTTAAATGCTCTGACATTGCCTTGCACCGCTGCAGTTGTGCTCGAAGATGTTGCGCGTGTTGCTGCTGTTGCTGGCTTTGGGTGTCCTGGATTGCCAGGCCGATTGCAATGTGTGCTCCGCATCCTCCAATGCGGCCTGCGTGTCGCAGACGCAGTTCATGTTCTGCCAAAATAATTTACCCGTTCAGCCAGTGAATAGCTGCCCGTCGGGTTCGTTCTGCACTGCCCAGTCTGCAATTTGCCAGAGCGACATCTCGATGACGTCGTGCGATGGCTGCGGCGTTTGCAACGAGGCAATGAGCTTTGCCTGCTTG
This sequence comes from Drosophila buzzatii, assembly GCA_035045845.1. Classification (NCBI taxonomy): domain Eukaryota; kingdom Metazoa; phylum Arthropoda; class Insecta; order Diptera; family Drosophilidae; genus Drosophila; species Drosophila buzzatii. The sequence goes on from JAWNOS010000505.1 coordinate 7,497,248, forward strand.
GGCGTTCGCACGTTTGCCCTGTGCCTTGGCACGCAGCAGCCATCACAAATCACTGGCAGCTGTGCCCCCTACTATGTGTGCAACCGGAACAATCCCAACATTTGCGGCACTGCATCGACTGGCTCCCAGGCTACCTGTCCCCTGATCGATGATGAGCTGTCAACCACACTGGTTCCGGGCGCAAATGTCGATGCGAATACGTATTGCAGATATATCCAACAGGCTGGCCGCTTTCCCTATGGCAACACGCTCGAAACCACCTGCAAACAGTGCGTATGATGAATCAACTCTGATATATCTAATTATCGACAATTTTCCATTTTAGATACATCTATTGTTTCATGAATAGCACCATTTGGTATGGCGCCCTCTACAGCTGCCCGGGCTCAACCTATTTCCAGCCCAGTGCGCACCTGTGCAACACCACAATTCCATCTACCTGCAGCTCAGCAGTTACTACCTTGCAACTTGCAAATTTGCGATTGCCCTAGGCGACGACAGCCAATTGAATTGATGGAGTATTCCAATTAACTTTGTTGTGCATTAGCAGATAAAATGAATTGAATTTTTGAAAAATATATTATTATACTTAAATAATAACCTATTCTGGTGCAGCTAATGAGTTCTTTAGCCCACGTTATTAATAGGTATTATTCATAATTCTTAGCCTTGGCTAAAGTGTTTCCATAACGCTTAAGAGATATTTACACGCCTCGATTTGCTTGACATTATAAATCACTGCGAAAAAAATGTCTAGTAGGCAAAAAGCAAACGCCTACAGTCAGATTAACACATTGTCTGACAGACATACATATATATCCCTCTCTCTATCTCTATCTCACTCTATATATACACTATGTATCCTATAAATACACGCATTAGGCGTTGTTGTCCACAGGCCGAGGCCTAAAATTAAATTCAACGCGAATTTATTTATTTAATTTTTGTATTTTTTCAACTTTTTTGTGTGTGCGGCAACCGCAAACAACTGCCACATGGGGCATGCCACGCCCAGTCAATTGAAATGCGCATTGTGCACGTGTAGCTAGAGCCGAACTATGCTGATGCGTGTTTGGCTGCGGGCTATTGGGTTTCGCATTCGAGGCGTGTGAAATCGAAACCAACGAAATTGAAAACACTCAATGAAAAGTTTTGCGGCTCAGCCTTGGATTGAATTGCATTTCCCTAGCCAGGCCCGCGACCAAGCTTCTGTGGCCACGTAACTGACCCACATCAACTGCAACAGCAAGTAAGAGAGAGAGAGAGAGAGAGAGAGCGAGCAAGACTGCAGGCTAAATCGCTCTCTCTCGCGCTCTGTTGCCAAACAATTTTTATGGCATGTGGCAAAAAAGTTTTGCCTGAGCCACAAAAAAAAAAAAGAAAAGAAAAAAGATTGAGAGCACATTTCATAATTGTGCACGAGCAGCTGGTTGTTGGGGCAGGGCTAAAAGTTTCCAGGGCCAGGCCAGACCAGGCCAGGCCAGACCAGGCCAGGCCAGAGCAGGCCAAGGTGCAGCGCGGCAAACGCGGCGTATGCGTCATAAATGCCATAACTGGCAGACGCTTGTCGCCTGGCAGGAGCCCTGCCAAAATTCTAAAGGAATACAATTTTTGTGGGAAATTCCATTCGCGTGCTTAGCACTATGCACGAACATTGAAAACTGCGAGTGAAATAGCGAAAGTTTCAATTGCGTTCGATCGAGTTGAACTCTTTAAGAACTTATGTATATATGTATATGAATATGCATAGCTGTATGCGAGAGTAGTAGAGAGTAATGTTCTGTTCTCTATTAGTTAACGAGGAATTGAGTTGCATCAGTTGCACTGCATACTAAATCAAAGAGAGTAAAGAGATGATGTAGTATGTAGGCTAAATTATGCCTAGCTCTCATTTATGTTTCTTCCATTCCATGTTTTATATGTTTATGTCTCCTTCCTTCTGTGTCTTCGTTTCTTTGGTTCTATTTCCATCTTCCTGTATCTAACTTCCATTCAGTCATAGTCTAGTCCTATTTCATTTTTCTTTTCTCCTTTTCTCTCTCTCCCTCTCTCTCTCTCTCCCTGTATATCTGTTTCTTTCACTATATTTTAGTGTTTAGCCTTAACCTTCACTCTCTCCTTCTATCTCTTTCTCTTTGCTTCAGTATCTGTGTCAGCAGACTCTGTTTTACTCACTCAGCCTGCTTATTTGTGAATTCGACATTCCCTCTCTCTCTGTCTCTCTCTCTATCTCTGTCCTTCTCTCTCTCTCATTCTCCCTTGATCTCTCACTCTCTCTCTGTCACTGGTCGATTTATATATATATATCTCTCTCTCTCTGTTTCGATCTACCTTTATCTACATTCCATTGATTCCATTCCATTCCATTCTCTATCTCTCTCTATATATATGTATATCTGTTTCTTTCACTCTCATTCTGTGTGTCATATTCCTTTTGCCACACATTCTCTCCCTCTCTAGGTCTCTATTAATCCCTCTTTCACTTTATGAAATATTTATTTATATATTTTTATTCAAGTCCAACATTGCCATCAAATGCAATTCAGAGTGCAGCACTTGCACTGCATCAGCACGGCCACTTGAGCGATTCGTGCATGGCTTAATATCAGTTAAAGTGCCCAAGTTAGTTTTGGCCAACTTTATGGGCTTCTGGCAGCCATAGATAACTGTGCCCTCGGAACATCCACCCACCCACTCGACTGCACTCAGCGCTGATGAATTCATTAATTATATTTTTTTTTTCTAATAGACTCCGTCAGTTGCTCAGACACGAATGTCCTTCATCGTTAGAGCTGTGCTGTCTGAACTAATTAAATGACAAGCATAGAGTCCTACTCCAGCTGGCTGCCAAATTCGATTAATGCCCGGCGTAATCTTAAAGTTATACAAAATATATATACACATATATAAGAGTCAGCTATTTCTATAAATTTGCGAGCTGTTGGCTTCAAGTTGTTGCTCTGATGCTTTGTTCAGAGCTTTTCATTGTTATTCTTATTTCTGTTATCATTAGCTTATGCAACATACACATGTGTGTGTGTGTGTGTGTGTGTTGAGACTATTAAATGCAGGCTACGCTCTGGCTCAGTATGTAAGCCACGACGAGAACAACTACAGACAACAAACAAGAACGTTAGATCCAAGGCTGCCTCTGGGCTATCAACTGTCATATTCTCAGCTCGTCCTGGCTTAAAGCAATCTCTTTCTCTCTTCCTGCCTCCCTCCCTCTCTCTCTCTCTCACTATCTTTATGCTATTTGTTTGTAGATTCAGGGCAAAAAGCATGCAAAGAGAGAGAGAGGGAAAGAGAGAGTCTTTAAATAGTTGCAGACAACCCGCTGTTTTGCATATGAACATTTCTGGGGCCAGCTGGTGGTGCGGGTGGTGCGACTATTTCCCCTTCGCTAGGCACAGCGTTTAATTAAAGTTCTATTTTCATTTGTTGTTTTGGCTTTGGGTAACAGAGAATAGAATGCGAGAGAGTGGCGCCTGCCTGGGCGGCCCATCGCTGCCAGCCGGAGCCACCGACAGCGGCCCCGCCCACCGCTTTGACCACCTGCCGGGCAGCGCTGCCCCGCTGCAACTGTCGTTGGCGGCCGCAATTAATTTACTTCGCTTCGTTTTATTCATTGCGCCAACTTTATAAACAATCTCCAAATGGCCAAAAGCCTTCTGGCCTGCTGCTGCTGCTGTTATTTTGTTTATGCATCAATTGGGTTAATCACTTGAGCAGTGCATTAGATGGGAGTTTGGCTCTGTTTACTTATGCTTCCTCTCGCCTCTAGCCATAATTATAGAGATCGATAGTTTATATTATGAGCATGGAAAGTTGTATTTTAGTGCAGATTAAAATTCATGCTTTTGGCAGCTTGAATCGAATTTATGCTGTTTCTGAATTGAAATATTGAAAATATTCGAAATATTGGAATTTATGCCGGAAGAGAAGTTTTTTTTTAGAAAATGATTTAATTCATAGCACCTGGCTCATTGTTGTTGTAATATGCATATCATTATTATATGTTACTATAAATATAGCTAGATGTATAAGTAATTAGTAGAAGTAGAAGTAGAAGTAGAAGTAGAAGTAGAAGTAGAAGTAGAAGTAGAAGTAGAAGTAGAAGTAGAAGTAGAAGTAGAAGTAGAAGTAGAAGTAGAAGTAGAAGTAGAAGTAGAAGTAGAAGTAGAAGTAGAAGTAGAAGTAGAAGTAGAAGTAGAAGTAGAAGTAGAAGTAGAAGTAGAAGTAGAAGTAGAAGTAGAAGTAGAAGTAGAAGTAGAAGTAGAAGTAGAAGTAGAAGTAGAAGTAGAAGTAGAAGTAGAAGTAGAAGTAGAAGTAGAAGTAGAAGTAGAAGTAGAAGTAGAAGTAGAAGTAGAAGTAGAAGTAGAAGTAGAAGTAGAAGTAGAAGTAGAAGTAGAAGTAGAAGTAGAAGTAGAAGTAGAAGTAGAAGTAGAAGTAGAAGTAGAAGTAGAAGTAGAAGTAGAAGTAGAAGTAGAAGTAGAAGTAGAAGTAGAAGTAGAAGTAGAAGTAGAAGTAGAAGTAGAAGTAGAAGTAGAAGTAGAAGTAGAAGTAGAAGTAGAAGTAGAAGTAGAAGTAGAAGTAGAAGTAGAAGTAGAAGTAGAAGTAGAAGTAGAAGTAGAAGTAGAAGTAGAAGTAGAAGTAGAAGTAGAAGTAGAAGTAGAAGTAGAAGTAGAAGTAGAAGTAGAAGTAGAAGTAGAAGTAGAAGTAGAAGTAGAAGTAGAAGTAGAAGTAGAAGTAGAAGTAGAAGTAGAAGTATCAGCATGAGTATCAGCATAAGTATTTGTATATGAAATTTTAAATAAGAATTAGTATTTATTTAGCAACTTATACAGGCATTAATACAAGTCGCAAAATGAGTAGAGCACCTGCTCTCTCTCTCTCGGCTCTGTTCGTTTTAGATTTCGGCTGAGGGCTTTGCATGTCGTGTGCGTCGCTCTATTTCTGAAGGTTGATTAGGGAGCGCTACGATTGACGCTCGCACAAGTGAGTAGAAAAATCACATGAGTCTATGCAACTTCACTCACACTCGTGTATGCTACCCCCGCTAACATACCTATACATACGCAAAAGACGTTATGCTACGCAATGCTCTCAATGCTTCTAACCGATCGGCAAAGATCGTGGAAGACCCGACGTAATCGCTCGCTCTCGTTGTTCCTAAAACTAATTGACAATCTTCGACAAACACTCAACTGAAATTTGCGAGCACTGAGTATAAGCTCTAGAGTAGATGTACTCCTAGTGGAGTGGCATAGCTATTAATAGCACTGCGAATGCGTCAAGTTCTCTGCATGCAATACGTCAGCATTCTCGCCCGATATCTCATTATGCAAATGCAACTGCTGCCCCTTGGCTCTATTTAACACGTGATGTGTGTAAACAGTCTGAACTTTTAATTATAAAGGTGTCAAAATTAGAACACGGTTTAATAGCCGCCCATGACGTGGCGGGGTGAGGCAAGGCGAGGCCCAATACCAGCAATCCAGCCATAACAATGGCCACCATTAGGAGGCTTCAGGTCAAGTACATGAGCATGTCAAAAAGTTTTGACATAGCTCTCCCTCTCCCTCTCACTGTGTGATGGGGTCAGCCCCAGTCAGAAAGCCAAACACTCACTATTATTATTCTATAGTGCGGCATTGTTGTGGCATGTGAACTCACCGAGTTCTCCGCCCACAAGAATGCAACGGCAGAGAATGCCAGGCATGTGTCGGCCCACCTGTGCTGCCTGCTGCACCAGGTGCAAGAAAGGAAGGAAGGAAAGCTATGTGTGTGCGGGGAAAGGCGGGGGGACAGGATGAAGTCAACAGGAAATGCGCATAATGAAGCGCTGTGCAAAATGTGCCAGCATGCAGGGCAGAAATAGACTGCATGACTGACTGAATGACAGAATGAGTGACTGACTGAGTGCTTGACTTATTGATGTGCAGACTGATAAACTGATATGCAGAGCTTGGATGTCGCTCACAGTGCGGCAAGCTGCTTCCTGTCAACAGCTCGTCGCAAACTCTAATGATTGCGGCTATTGTTAAAAAATTAAAGAGCTTGCCACAAATTGCGGCAGCAAAGTGATTATGAATGCGATAAAAATAAAATCAATTGGAAATACCCACGCCATAACTAACGATTGTTCACACTCTCTCTCTCTCTCTCTCACACGCAAACTCTCACTCACTCCCTCCCTGTGCGGGTCAATGAGCTTTAAAAACCTTGTCAATTTCCGAATCGACTTTAATTGCTCATAATAATAATTGTTGAGCGGCGTGCGATAAGCTGCTGCCAATCGGCTTAACGCATAATACAAATGCTTAACTTTAAAATTTAAATGGGCCAACGATAAATGTGGCTTTAATTCAATTTGCATTTTGCATATTCCAGGCAGAGCTAAAGCAGGTGAAAGCGTGTGTTGCTGTTGCTATTGAGGTGCAAATGGAAATTATTGTTTGTTAGATGAGTAATTATTGATATTGATACTTCAAGATGGGCGTGGCCTCAGCTTGGGCTGGTTTTTACTTACCAATTAGCAATCGAAGTTACTTATGCATGCAAAGAAGCTTCAGTTGCTAATTGAAACTATCTTAATTATATACATTATATATGCATTACCTATTCATACTGTCAATTCCGGTTAGTCGTCAAATGTCTTTCATTACACCATCAATCATTACTGCCTTTCTGATGATGTATGCTCTTAGATACACTTATATTACTCATGCTTAGATGTGTCTACAATATCTAATATATATCTACTATGTTCGCTCATTTACTCAGTTGCTTACAAAATAAAATACAAAAATCTCTGCTTGGTGCATTATAATATTTTTGATAGTTTTATTTTGACATCTCTGTATGTCAACATTAGGCGCTAATGCATTAGACTGTGGCAGGAGCACGTAAAATTATGAAATGAATGCTTTATAGTTTTTAGCTGCTCTATGATAAGTGAACAATAATACTTTTTATATTATAAATATATCTATCTGCTTTATAATAGAATTTTAATATCAACAATTCATTAGACTGCAGAATGCATGCATAAACTAAACTCTACTTTCTCTAAAGCAATTTTTAAATATCTAAAAATAAGTAAATTATATTAGGATCTAAAATATATATACTCCATCAACAAAATAAGTCTTCTTATACAACAATATTCAGTGTAGCATCGATCACCAATGCATTACTCTGTCATATTAGAGCACATTAGAGACTAGCTGACTTACTAAAAGTAACTAAAATAAAATAAAAAAAAATTACTAAAATAATTAACTACATAAATATATGTACTACACTTATTAATAAATCACTTGTGCTAAAATACTCTTACAGTTCAATCATACATCATCATCAATCACTCTGCATTCCATTCACATAGTCACCACACATCTACCTCCTCTTGAGCTCTACTTTAACACCTAATGATTATTTGTATATAGAATTTAATAAATAATAACTTGTCAAGGCATGCTAATTTATTATTCCTTAATGCACTAATGCATTACTCAGTCGACGGACTTGTCTTTGTAGCATCAATGGCAACTCTCTGCGCGCTCTTGGCTTAGCTTGACTAACGTAATAAATGAACTCTCTGTTAGGCTGGCGAATAAATCTATATGAATGAGCGGCAATGCTAGCTAGCATGTCTAGACATGCAGCTATGTCTCGATTCCTGCTCGAGTGTTGTCTAAACAATAATTGATGGATGCATCTCAGCCCTGATCAATGCAGCAACTGATGCGCTTTAAGTGGCCATAAAGTGTCAAAGTCAAAGCTCAATCAGCGATGCGCATAAATAAGAGAAGAGTTTATGGAATGCGGAAAAACAGCTGACAACTCGTTCTCGCTCATGATCTCTCTCTCTCTATCTCTCTCTCTCTCTCTATCTCACTCTCCCTCTCTCCCTCACTCTATAAATCATTGAACTCTAGCGCAACCCGACTGACTAGCGAGAGTCGTTTCCATTGATTGACATGCGTAAATTTGTTAGCCAAACATTTTGACAAGCGCTTATCGAAATTGTCTTATCAATTAGGTTGACCAAAAAAAAAAGTATATATGCATATATCTGTATATTCATGTGTGTGTGTGGGCTGATCCTGCTTATATGAATTCTATTAGCGTGCGAGTTTTCTGTTTGATAAATCATGCCATGCTGCCATGCCACACCATGTGGGCAGCGTCCAGTGCTCGACGCAATAATTTTGCAATTTTATTGCACAACTATCAAGTGGTTGGGCTGCCACGCCCCCTGCCCCAGAGTCTGGGCAAATAAAGCCATTAAGTGCAGCACCGACTGAGCTGTGAGAGTGGGCTACTTTCGCTGCTCACATGCGGCATGTGGCATGTGGCAAACTGTCTGTGGCACTTACTTTCAATAAGCAAACAGCTAGAGTGCAACAACTGCAACTGCAACTGCAACTGCAACTGTTTGCCTAGTAGGTCACTCAGTCAGCCGTTGTCAGGCCATTTCACTTGTTATATACAGATATCTATATATATCTTTATACATCTGCCACAATGCAAATGCGCTCAAATTGCCGCTAATTGCAATTTGCACGGCAATTTGCAATGCAATAAAAACATTTGCAATATACGACTGTAAACACTCTTCCTTTGCGCACTGACTTCAGCTGTAACAAAAATCAAACATGTAAAAACTTTACAGTTGGCCATATACGTCTGGGCCATACTTATTTATTGAGATTCTGTATATTTAGAGCAGCTTAGCTATAGCTCTCAAACTGTAGAAGAGATGAATCCATATGAATGAATCGATCTGTATTCAAGATCAATAAAAATCCAACTGCTATCCTTAGATTTTATAATTAATAAATCTGAGTTATTAAAAAAGTCATGCAGAGTCTATATTCAGGCATATATTCTACACTTCAAAGAGTTGCAAACGCAATATACTCTTCTTTCGCCACATGAGCGAGCATGACGAATTGTAGTCAAATACCTTTGGGCTATAATCTTGAATCGAATGTGATTATAATCGCAATTCATTAAACGACAGTTTGACGCCGACGGTTGCTGGCGCCACAATTTATAAACAAATTAGAAAAAATAAAAACAAAATAAATAAATAAATAAAAAATGGCTAGAAAATCAAATGCTGTGATAGATCATAAGACATTAGCATAGTAATAAATATCAAATACATATCATTTCTATAACCCCTTCATCATATCGATAGCTCAGTAGCATTCTCTTCTATCGTTTAGCCACTTTATACTAGATCCATTCTTACTCTTTTCACAGTGTTTACTGTAGCGTTAACATTTGTTTACCCACTCACACATAGCGTTTACTCAATTGAATTGCACGCTTGCATTTTGATTAATGTTTTATTTTTTGCATAACGTGACGCAATTAAACACAATTTACAACAAGACTCATCTGTAAGCTCATAAATTAATCAACTCAGAGATCGCATAGACTACACTGCACTACAAGGTGTTGTGTGATGTTAGAATGAGTTACATTTAGCTATATTTTGGTGGGTAAAATTACACTATACTACAAGGTACAGAACTAGATCATACTGCATATAGCTACACTATACTACATGGAACTAGATGGGTAAAATTACACTATACTACATGGTACTTTATGAAACTGCAGGGAACTACATCTAATTGCAAAGAGTAACACTATGCTACATGGAACTAGATCACACTGCAAAGAGCTACACTATGCTACATGGAACTAGATCACACGGCATGAAATAGTATATCACAACACTACACTACATGACCTGGAACTAGATCACACGGCATGAAATAGTATATCACAACACTACACTACATGACCTGGAACCAGATCTCACGATATAACACTGCACTACAATATACTACACTGCACTACACTACACTACAATATACTACACTGCACTACACTACACTACAATATACTACACTACACTACACTACACTACACTACACTACACTACACTACACTGCACTACACTACACTACACTACACTACACTACACTACACTACACTACACTACACTACACTACACTACACTACACTGCACTATACTACACTACACTACACTACACTACACTACACTACACTACACTACATTACACTATACTACACTACACTACACTACACTACACTACACTACACTACACTACACTACGCTACGCTATACTACACTTCACTACACTACACTACACTACACTATACTACACTACACTACAATACACTACACTACACTACACTACACTACACTACACTACACTAAATCTCTCTTACTACATCTCTCCAACTACACTAAGCCTCATTGCATTAAACTACAGTGCGTTACACTGTACTACAAATCATAAAGTTAAAATACACTACACTAAGCTGTACTTAGCTACACCATACTACAAATCACGAAATTTCAAGACACTACACTTAACTGTGCTTCATTACACTATACTACAAATCAAGAACTTTCAATACACTATACTAAGCTCTTTTTAAGTACACTGTACTGCAAAACTTGAAGATTGAATACATCTCACTAAACTACTCTAACCTATGCCACACTACACTATACTACACCATGTCTGTAAAGTAAACCACATATTAAACATTCATTACACTGTCCTACATGGCAATACCTTGAACTCTATTCTCAACTACACTACACTGCACTAAATGGCACAACATCAGACTATATTGCATAAAACTACACTAAACTGCATAGAACTTCACTGCGCTGCAGCTGACAGCAGAGGACAACATTGCTTCACACAGGATTACACTTCGCTATCGTCAACTACGCAGCACTACACTTGACTACGAAACAAAAAGCACAACAACACTAAGCCACTCGGCAAAGTTAAAGCCAAAAAAAAAAGAGAGAATTTATCACTCAAAAAGTTCAACTAGGAAGTTGACGTCAGTCGTTTGGCTTTTCGGGCATCCTTGTTTGCCACATGACGCAATTGGATTGCGGCGCCTGTCGCAGCTTCAAGGTTTGTTGTCTGCCAATTGGGTGACCATTTGTCGGCACTTGTGCACGACCTTGGCAGCTGCAGCTATCGATTGCCGGAACGTATACGTAATAAAAGGCGCAATGCACGTGCGAGAGCTGCGACATTTAATATGAAAGAGATGATTTAAATGTAAGCTAGATAGACATTGGAATGGAACAGCTGCTGCTGCTGCTGCTGCTGCTGTGTTGTGGTGCGCTTAATCAATATGAAATTGCAATCAGCGCCGCATGCCTCATGTGTGGCATGCAGCTAAGCTGCAACCGTTGCGCCTCCTCGGGGCAATTTCGTGGTCATTTAGCTGGAGTCCGTTTGCAAATGCGAGCTGCGGTTGCCAATGATTATGTTGTTTTGGCCTTTGATGCAAGGATGCCGCCATTGTTTCGGTTAATTAAAATTTGTGGTGCAGCACTCTCTCTCTCCCACTATCTGTTACTGTCTCTCTCACGCTGTCTGGTGGATTATGCCTTCTTCGCAGCTTTGTGTAATATTAAATATGCAGAGCTTCGAGCGGTTCACTTGAAGCTCAATCGAAAGCCAAAGACAAACGGCCAAGAAGCTATCTGCATTCCAGTGCCAAAAACCAGTTTAGCATCAGCGCGCTCTCTCTCTCTCGCTCTCACACATACATTCTCTTTCTTTCGTTGGTCTGCTCTGTTCTGGCAGGCAAATGCAGGCGCTGTGATGATTCATGCCCAGCTCCCCAGACGAAGCAGCGTCCGTTGCGTTCAGTTGCTTTCTTTGTTTCGCGTTTGCTTTTTGTGGCTTTTGCTTTAATTTCTGCTTCTTTCATTCAACAGCATGTCGCGCATTTTTTGCCGCTGTTTCCCACGCCATAAATGTGCATTACAAGCACACACACAGAAAGAGAGAGACAGAGAGAGAGACAGGGGAGAGTTCCTTTTGCATCTCTTTCGTCTGCTTCACATTTGATTATTATGCGCATTCCTTGTTCGACTGCTGCCACGCGGCGTATGCGTAATCAGGCAACTGCAGTCATCAGCTATAGTTGGCCTAACAAGTTTTCACACACACACACACACACACACGAATGCACACATGCACACTCTCGTTCATTTTATGACAAACTTTAAGTTTATTCTGCTCAAAGTCAGTTTCTTGCAGCTTCTTCAACTGCAGCTGGCAGCTAAAACTCAAAATGTTGTTAAGCTCCAACTGCTGCTCAGCTCCTCCTGCATTTCCCTAACTCCCAGAATGGTCCTACATAATCCTCTGCTGCTGCTGCTGCTGCCATTGGTGGCAACTACTATTAAACTTGTTTCCGTTGTTTTTCTATACGTTCCTTTTTTTTGTGCGCAGTAATTTTCATAGAATTTATGACCGTCTTTTTTTCGCAGGGATCACAAAGTTTTCGCTACAAACTTCTAGCATCAAGTTTATGGCGACTTTTGACAGCTTCGACAGACGAAACTGCTGCCAGTTCTAGCTTTACACTCTTCGATATGGATTGGCTGCAATATTTATGCATTTAAAGCGACCTCAAATAAATAAATAAATAACATTTTGCTGAAGCATTCAAAGATTAAATATTTTTGAAACACCACAAAGAAGTGTAAATAATATTTGAATGTATATGATGGGTTTTATTTATGTTGTTTCTGGAGCATGTTCAGATTTAAGAATAGATGGGCTGCTTGCGATAAAGCATTTATAATAAATCGCGCTGAACAATTCTGGATCAAGCAAGTCGCATATCAAATACGCTTCAAGAAGAACTTGAAATACAAACATTTACAGTTTTATCTTAAAAATTAATAAAAATAATAATGAATATAATAAAAAATAAACGTGAATCCTTAAAAAAAAATATTATATATATATATTATTAAAAAAAACTTAAATATAAAAAAAATATTTAAAAATATATCAATTTAAAAATATTTTATTTTATTATATTATTTAAAATAAAAAAAAAAATAATAATAATATAAAAAAAAAATCTTTTAAATATATCAATTTAAAAATATTTATTTATTATATTATTTAAAAGAAAGATATAATTATATACAAATTTTAAAAATATATTAATTTATTAAAATTTACAAAAAAAAAATAGAGAAATAATTTTTATTCAAAATATATTACTTAAAAAATGTATATTATTATAATACTTGAAAGAAAAATAAAATAAAATAAAATATATTAAAATATAAAATTATTAAAAAAAAAATAAAAGTTAGCTTATTCTAAATTATGTAATATATAATTATAAAATATTTCCACAAATGAATTCATGAAAAATATATCTATTTAATAAACGTTAATTTTCTTTTAAGTTTTTTTATTTTTATAAATATTTGTTTTTATTGAAAATTTCATTAAAAATACACAAATTTGATCAAACAAATTAGTTTTTTTTATCTTAAAAAAAAACAAATGTATTGTAGATTTCATTAACATAAATAGCTGTAAAAATGCCAGCTGCAACTTTTCTACATTTATAAAATTTCATTTCATGCAATTTCTATTTATTTAACCCATAAGCTTGAACAATCATTGTACCCATTACTCTTACTCTATGCAATAGTGTATAAATAAACTGCGCACAATGCGAAATTTCAGCATAAATAAAACAATGGATCACAATATGCTGTCTGTGTCTGTGTGTGGTGGAGCTCGGAGCGCAGAGCGCAGAGCTCAAGCGATCTACCTACAAAATGCTTTGGGCTTTCACAACGCACGCCTGGAAAGTGAAGTGCATTAAGCACACACACACACACTGTATGTGATATACACTGTACAACATAAACATTGTGAGGCCTTTTGGCACGACAACTTTCACGCGCTGCGCTACCAAACTTGAACTCGAACTCGAACTCGAAGACAATGTTATCATAGGCCCACATTTGTGTGGCATGTCGAAAAGGGGCAGCAACAACAAACAACAAACAACAAACAAAAACAACAAGATGCCGCAAAAATATTTAGGCACACAACATGGCGAAATAAAAGCAAAAATAAACGAAGAATCGAATGCTCGATGTGCTCGATGTACCAAATTCCATGCCGCGGCAAAAGAAGAAGCCGCCACCGTAGCCGTCGCAGTCGCTGTCGCCGTCGACGTCGCAAGAGCAGAGATACAGATACAGATCCGCAAGATTCGCAAGATCCACGAGATCTGTGAAGAGCGTTTCACGAATTCGCAAAATTGGCCACCACAGCAGCAACAACAACAGAAGCCAAAGACTGAGGCCAAATCGAGCAAAAGAAAAGGACACATATTGAATTTCAGTAAAGGCTGACCTTTTGGGGCAGCGGAACTGAGAACTGTGTGGTGCGAGTTTAGTTATTAAAATGAATGCGCAACTTGCTGCAGTTATGCGACTGACTTAATTACAGGTAAAACTGAGCTGGCCTCACCTTGCCCAAGACGAGCTGAGCCCAGCCTAGCCTAGCCTAGCCTTTGAGAACGAGTCGCGGAACCATGTAAATTGTTGGGCTGCGGCCGCCTGTCGTTTATTTATAGAAAATAATGAATTGAACAGGTGAGATCCTGCAAATGATAAGCATAGAGAAAATTCCAGCATGCAATACACACACACAATGACAGAGAGGGAGGAGTGAGAGATAGAGAGAGAGAGAGAGTTGACTTAAAGTCCAACTGCAGTTTGCCATTGCAAAATTCAGCGAACGAGCGCAGCAAAAAAGCAATCCAATTTACTGATTTATTTCTTATTTTACTTTGACTATGCAACGGCAACAACAACAACATCAACAAAAGCTGCTGCTGCTGCAACCACAACGGAGGCAGCTACCGAGTCCCTGCCCCAGCCCTAGCAACAGCAACAGCAACAGCAACAGCATCAGCTACGGTTTGAGCATCTCCTCTGATGTAGTTAGTGGGCTTTGCTTTGATCTTGATTCTTGATGCTGGGACGCCTGACAATGATGACGAGGCAAACAGCATCGAGCCACAGCCGATACAAAAGGTATGCCAAAACCAAAAAAGTAAAAAAAAAACACAAACGAAGAGAAAAACCTAACAAAATAATGCAGGTGTTGAAAACGAAGCTTGAATGCTCTATAGATGCTCAGTGAGCAGATTTAAGTGAGAATGAAAACAGCAAATGCGTCTGGCATTAAATCTAGAAAGGAAACGTTAATGATAAAGCTAAGAGTTGGTATTGGAGAAATCAGTAGATAGATATTTCATTTATTTGATTTATTTTCTTTTTAAAACCCTCTCGAAACAAAAAAAAAAATAAATAAATAAAATAAAAAAAAAAAATAAAATAAAACATATTTATGAAAAAGTTTATTTAAATATAGTTTTTTTAGTATTTTTTTTCATACATTAAATTTTTTTTTTTATATATTAAAATATTTGTGAAAATTTCCCTAAGAGTATGTATTTATTATAAAATTATTATAATAAAATTTATTATAAAATATAAATTTATTTATTATCATATTTTTTTGTTTGTTTATTTAATATTTTTACTTAATAATTAAGTCTACATAATACATTTATTATTTACAAATAATAATATAAAAAATTTTTGACTCATTTTTTCATACATTTCTTCTTATTTTATTCTCACATCACTTTCGACAAATTTACAGTCAATTTTCAGCTACATAATTTAGCAAGTCTATTTTTGTTGTTTCGTTAGAGCATCAAATAGTTGCACTATAAAAAAAAAATAAATAAAAAAAAAAAAACAAAATAAATAAAAATTTGTTGCATTGGCCAGCGACAGATTTTTTTTTTTTTTTTTTTTTAATTCGTGTAGGCAAAAGCTGCTGCTGCAGATGCAGATGCCACGACATTATTTTTGCCACTTGGCCTGGGAGCTGAACCTAGCGGCCACGACAGCAGCGGCAGTGGCAGCAGCAACCGGCAAACTGGCAACCGGCATGGGGCATGCGGCATGGGGCAAGCGGCCAACGGCGACAACTTGGTTCGCATCTTTGTCGCTCATGCTTTATTTAGGGTTTCATGTATAAATATTTTTATTTATTGTGCAACACATTCGCACACGTTGCTGCAACGTCTTGGCGAGCTGCAGGATGTGCAGCACGACAACAACAACAACAACAGCAACAACAATAATGATGATGATGTGTAAACTCGCGGTTGGACGCTTAATTTCTGCCTTGGCCAAGGCCTGGATTGCAGTCGATTGTTGGCCAGCGGATCGAGCGAATCGATATGTGCATACACACACATGTACATATACAGATACATATATTTATATAGTTGTATATTTAGTTGAGCCTGCAGCAAGTTCTGTTGCCAAGCGGCAAAACGCGCTTAGTCATTCGAGTGCTGCAATCAAAAGTGGTGCAAAAATTATGAGCTGATCGTTAAGGAACTGACTTATCTAGACTTGAGCATTGTGGCATAAACTCTGAAATTAAGTATATCTTTAATTATAGCAGCCATATACATACGTGGTAGATCTAGTCACATCTAGGTCTCACATTGAACTGGGGAGTGGGGTAAAAATCGATTTCATTCATGCGCATTTCTGTTGAAATCTGTCAATGACACGTTGTCATGTTGCCCCTTAGCCAGCGCAGCCATGCCACATGCCACATGCCCCATGCCCCCATGATAGATGTGAGTGGTGGCAGAGGAGTGCCATAACAAGCGACACACAGTCGCTAGGTCTATGACGCCAGTGGCAGGTGAGGCGCATGGCGGGGAGGACTTCGGCTTTGCTTGGCTTGTGCGGCGCTCACTCATCACGGCCATTGACAAGTAGCTGTCAGAGGCAAAACGTAAAGAAAAGAAAATGAAAGAAGCGGCAGCAGCGAGACGATGTACCACTTTTGATATGCCCTTGGCCATGCAGCGTTCCATGGCTGGGCGAGCAGGCCGTGCCGGGCTGGGCAGGTGGGCCCAGGCAGGCCGTTGGCACAATGTGCCAAATCAAGCGTAAAGATCCAATATCCTGCAATGAAATAGAATTACAATTACACGTTGTAGCAGTTGCTTTGTAATTGCCATTCACACACACACACACACATGCGCATGTGTTTCTCTCAGTTTTGCCCCGGCTTTGGCTTTGATTGTTACAATGACTTATATGAGCGTTGCTTGAAGGCGTGCCCCAAACAACTTCATAATTTTTGCGAAATTCATAAACCTATTGCTGAATACATTTACCGAATTTCAATACTCTATGTAATTTTGTAAAAAGTTTATGCTCCTATAAAGTCAATTGGAAACTTGTGCTATTTAATATGATTTAATCTAATGTTTTATATGGGCAGAAGGCGTTGTCAAAATAGCTAAATAATTTATTCGAAATTCGTACATACCCTAACAAGGCTCTATGCCAAATTTCAAGGCTCTACATAATTTTCAAAAAAAGTTGATGCTCAAGAAAAAAACTTAAATTTATATCAAAGTATTTATTCTAAAACTTTTTCTTACATAATTTTCCAGCTCAATAACAGTTCAAAATTTTTAACAAATAGAAAACTGCTTCAGTAAACACATATGCCAAATTTCAATACTCTATCTTATTGGTAGAAAAGTTTAAAGGCAAATAAACAAAAGGCCAAGCTCTTTGCGCCTCTCCCTCCTCGCCTCTCTAACATTGATTGCTACAACGTTGCTGCAGTCGCTATCGCTGTCTGCTTGTCTGTTTGACTGATTTTTCAGTTTTCGCTGGAAAATCGAGACGCCCTCAAAGTGTGGCAGAAGGAATGCGAAGGCATAGCCAACACAGCCACTGCCTCGGTCGCGACTGCAAGTGCCGCCCAGGTCTTTAAAAATGTAAGAGCTCAGCGCTGGCATTCAAATGCATATACCCCTCTTTCTCTCCCTCTCTCTCTCTCTCTGTGTGTATTGCTCGATGACTTCACACATTCCAGCGGGCAAACAAGAACTTCCTTGAGACCAAACAATGTCTTGAGCCAGAGCTCCAGCAGCCCCAACAGCTTGAAAAAGAACTTGCAAAACGTCGAACCAGTTTTTGGTGAATGAAAAATCGACAAAACGAACAAAAAAATAGGAAAAAAGAAAAAGCAAAAGAGAAGAAAACGTTGCCCGGTTCTAGGGTATGGGCAAAACTAAAATACTTATAATAAAAAGAAATTAAAATAAAATTCAAAAATGTGCAAAACGAGCGAGAAACGAGTAATGCTGCATGCCACAAACGTTGCAGAGGCAGAGGCAGACTCGGTAGTCCAAGTCAGAGTCAGAGTCAGGGCCAGGGTCTGCTCAAGAATCTCGCACGCTCGCTCTCGCTCTCTCACGCGCGCTCGCTCTCTCTCTCTCCAATCTTAGGCCTGGAACCTGTTGAACCAGTCGGCGGCTCACAAACACAGAAAATGCCACCAACGTGTTTTTTTTTCGGCTGCAGTCCCGCAGGATAAAAGCAGCCACTCGGTTCCGCTCTCGGCTCCCTATCTCTCGCACTCTCTCTCTCTCTCTCTCTCCCTCTCTCTGTCTCTCTCTCCCTCTACGTTCAATTCAAGTGTAAAACGCTGGAATGCGTTCGACATTGGCCATATTTGCTGCACTAAATCAAGCGTTTAAACGAAATTTGAGTTGCTCCCCTATCTCGAACCCCCCTTCCCCACACCTGTAGAGCATAAGAAGAAGAGCAAACAACAACAACAACAAACTTGTGTTTGCCTAACTTTTGGTTTGGCCTCTCAGAGATCAACATTCTTTTTTTTCGCCAGCCAACATAATTTATAGATGCCGTTTGCCTAAATTCGTTTAATTTTAGCTCTACACACGCACGCACACACACACACACGCGCACGCACATGTTTACCTTTACCTGTTGTACCTTTTTGCTTTTGTGTGTGGGTTGAACCTGAAATTTCAAAACTGTTCACTCAAAGGGTTTTCAGGCGGAATCAGTGTTGTCCTTTAAGGCAGCGCAGCAAAAACAAAAGCTAGAAAAAAAGTAATTGGAAAACGGCTAAATCTAAGAACTAATAAAAAGCTAAATATAAAAATAGATTATTTTATAAATAATTTTGTATTGAATTATTATTTTAAAATTATTATTTGGAAAAAGTACATATAAATATAAATAAAACTAAATTTTGGAAATATTTAATAAGTAAAAAAATATTGTATATTGTAAAAATATAATTGAAAAAATTAAAATATTTGAATAAATAAAAAAAATATATAAAATCCAATATATGCACAATTAAAATATATTTGATATCAGAAAACGCAAAGGCAACTATATATAATTTTAGAAAAGCTTTTAACAAGCTATATGCATTTATCCACAAAAAAGTTAGCGTAAAAAGGCTGAAAAGCGCAACACTAATTCAGACTTTAGCTCTTTCTTTCTCAGCCGCTCTCTCTCTCTCTATCTCTCTCTCTCTCTTTCTCGCTCTGCCTCTGCTCTCTTCCTGATCATTCGTACATTATAATTTATAACTTTATCTAAACGATGTGCTGGTGTTTAATTTTCGACTTCACCTTTTCAATCTCGTTTTTTTTTTTTTTTTTTTTGTGGTTTTGAATCGTGAAACGTTTTCTGTTTCCGCTTTGCATGACTCATGCCAGGATTATTTGAATATATATATATTGGTATATAGCGCCCCTTTGAGTTGAAAATATCTAAATTTCTTAGCGCACCATTCGCACTGCCTAACAAGGCCAATGAAGGCGTTTGCCTAACAGCTGGAGATAAATTTTTGACCACCATGAAGTTTTCTTTGTTTTCGGATTTCTTGTTAATGAAGAAATAGATCGGGATCGAAAAGTGCTGACTAACAGGCCAAAATGGTAAGGCCTGAGTGAAAGTCTTGCCAAAAAGAAGAAAAAAAAAAACAACAACAACAAATCTTGCATTGTTGTTCCTGAACAATAGAAGAATCTCTTAGTAAGCGCGTGCTGTGCGCACTAAGGGCAATAGTTCAGGCATTTAAGAGCAATTGACGAATGACAGGCTCTTAAAAAAACACTGATTGAACAGTTAGTCCAGGCTTAAGCTGAGCTAAGGGCAACAGCTTACGCTCACTCTGAAGAGAAATTATCGAGTATTTAAGCAGGCTTTGACTAAGGATTAATTTAAGAGCAATAACAAAAAGCAACACGCTTCAGAGGTGTCAAATCGAACTACACCTGCTTAGGCCTTTTATAGAGATAACAGCCGAAAGAGCTCATCGTTGAATCTATAAATATTTTTTATATTCGAATTCAATCAAATGTCAATTTAGATTGATTTTCGATTTGAGTGCATGCAAATTTATTGCGGCATCGATGAAAGCAAATATTTTAGCTACATACATATGTATGTGTATACGAAACAAAAAAAAGTATCATAGATTGATTTGGTAGCCGATCAAAGCTCAATTTGCCTGCTTTATGTCTATGCTAATCAGCTACTTAAAAGTGTCATGCAAATCAACTAAAAGATTCGTAAAATTTAATTACCTAGAAGCAGTTTCTTAACCCAAGAAAATATTAAATAAATGTGTCAAGCATTGGAGATATTTATTTCATTTATCAGATTTTTTTTATTTAACTCTTATAATATTCATATCTCTAATTATTATTCAAATGCCATTTCATTAGCTTTCAATTGCTGCCGCTCTCTTGAACCACTGTTCGGCTAACAGTTTCGTGTCGTTTACATTAGCAGCACGAGCTCTCGCGCTCTTTCTGCTAAGAGCGCATTACAGTGCCATTTCGAGTTTAACAGTCAGTAGCGAGGCAACAAATAATTTTGAATTTTTGTCGCAAGCATCCACAAAAGCTAAAGCAATAGCAACAACTACTTTATTTACTCACGACTCTACAGAAATATTATTTGTTAAATATTTGCCAATGATAAATATGTAATTATTAATTAAGCAAATATTTAATATATAAGCAGCCAGATCAGGGGTAAATATATGGATCAGATGCTGCTGCTGCCCGCCAAATGGAAAGAGAGCCAAGCGCTAAAGAGAGCCCACTTACCGTAAGAGAGCGCTCGCATGCGTGTGAGTGAGCTGCTTATGTGTGCGTGCCTTAAATTGTATCCGTGCCTTGTGAAAGAAACAGTTAGTTGTGAACGAAACGTCGCCGTGTGTAAACGTGTCGCCGCGCAACAGCGTCCATTGTAACGAAAGCCCAAATCGAATTCACGTCTTAACGTATTTGAAATACTTGGCCAAGTGCCGTCAAACGCGAGTGGAATTGAAACGTTCAAATCGCTGAAAGCAACAAATGCAAAGAAATTGAAATAGATGCAAATTAAATTCAGCCACGAGCGGTTGCAATTCAAAACAAAAATTTATACAAAAAGGAAAGAGCAAATAAATAATAATCGAATTCTGTAGCCAAGTTGTGCATTATCTTTAACTTTAAACTGTTGCTATTCATGATAAGCGGAATCTATGTTTAATTGTGTATGTAGATTGCTTTAATTACGATTATGTCATGAAGCATTTGTAAGCGCAATTCAAACAACAACGAAATCTTTAACAACACGCAAAAATCTTGGCAAAGTTAAAGGCAACAGCAAAGAGAGGAAGAGAAGAGAAAAGTGTGTGACGTGCGTGTATTTTAGTTTAAAACAAAACGCTACAACGACAACAACAACAATAAAATTCGCAACTGTTATTACAACAACAACGCAGAGGTAACGGCAGACAGCCCTCTCTGCGTGCGCTTTGTTTGTGTGCGTGTTTTGTTTCGGCCTAACCGGCAAGTGCAAAGCAATAACAACAACAACAACGAAAAGAAAAAAAGTGCCGCTCTCTTGCGCTCTGCCGCTCTGTCGTTCTGTCGCTCTTCGTCGTCGCTCTTCGTTGTGTGTGTGAGTGTATTGGTGTTCGCACAGCTGTTTGGTGCAACATGCAGCAGAGCTGCCTAAAATCGTAGACACACACGCTCACCCAAGCAAACACACATACACACACACGCACACTCATTCACACACGCACACACACACGCACAGGTGTCACGCGCAGGTGTCCAGTTTGCATTTTATCGCCTAATACCGTAAAGAATTTATCAACCACAAACATGTCCGGCAATCCTTTCAATCAGCCGCTGCAGCTCAGCCTCTGCCTCTGCCTCTGTCTCGGCCTGTGCCTCAGCCTGGCAGTGGCCAAGCATTTGGCCGTCGGCGTCGACGCTGACGGCGACAACTCGCTTGTGCATCGCCAGCATCAGCAACACCAGCATCAACCCCATCAGCATCAACATAGCGCTGCAACGCATCATCGGCGTCGCCTGCAGCGGGACTCGCGCGCCAAGGATTTAGCGCAGCAGCAGTGCGAATCAGTCAAGAGTTACTTCGAATCGATCGACATCAGGTCGAGTGGAGTTTTTAATGAAAAAGGTAGGTGCAGCCAGCCGGCCAGTCATTCATTTGTTTGATATGCAACTAAATCGAACTTGACTGAGATATACTCTCATTGAAACATGTTAAGGATATGTTAAAAATGTTATTTGATTTGTAAATTTAATTATATTCTATATCGACCTTGCCTTGAGTTGACTTTAAATTATAGATAGCGATACATTGATAATAAATAAATCAGAAAAAGCAGATATTTATTTGACTATATAAACAAATGTCATGTTTTTAATAAATATATTAATCAGGAAACTATTGAAATTCAGTTTCACTTAAATATGGAAACATTTTAATCTTAGCTTAATGAACTAGAGTTAACATTTCAAACCAATCTGAATGCTGAAAAATGTGGTTGAATGAATCTAAAGCAAATCAAGAAACAAGCAGATATATGAGATACAAATTATTTAATCTATTTAAAAATGAAATCATCTACATTATTATCTAAATCCGGAAATTAACTTATTCTTTACGAACAACATATATTCAAATATTCCCTGATAAATTGACTCATATCTACAAATATGCAAATGTTAATTATGGCAAATTCTGTCAGTTAAAATAGCATAACATTAATGTTATGCTTAACGAAGATGTTATTAACAGAACTGAAACGAAAGCTGCTGAAAAGTAAGCCAAAAACAGAATAATCGCAGTACTAGAGCAAAAGTTGAATATAATTTATACATTAAAATATATAATTGACATTGTTCTATATATATTCATGAATCTATTTAGGTATTAAACAGTCATAAGCTCTACATTTAGTGCAAACAATGCCAGCAGACTTGAAGCTAATTACAATATTATTCAGCATTATTATATATACTTTATATATATACAGGCATTGACTCGTCTCATCTTTAATCAGCCATCTAATATACCCTGTAATTGTACAGCCCATCAGAATCAGTCTGCCTGTCTGTTTAAGTCTCGTAAATCACTTGCAGTCAAAGTTTAGCTACTACTTAACGTAGCTTGGCCTCTCTCGCTTGCACTTCTCTTTATCAACTCCCCCATCTCGCTGCCTCAGTCTCCTTGTCTAGCTGACTTAATGAAGGCGCATCTGTAACTATATGCAAATTCATTGAGCTGACTTCGACTCTCGAGTGGGCAGCTCCGACTGTCTAGCTGCCCGTCCGTCAGTCCGTTCGTCTGTCACTCGAGCAGTCGGCCGAAGGCAAAAGAAAACTATGAGCAAGTGCCTTGCGTCCGCAATTAGAAGCGTATTGAGCAATGCCTCGAAAACTTTTGCCCGGCCTGGATGTGATGGGTCGGTCGGTCGTCTTGCCACTGCCTCTGCCTCTGCCTCACTCTCTCTCTCTCTCTGTCTTTCCCTTGGGCAGCCCACGCTGCAGCTTCATTTATAATATTTCGCATCTGTATCTATAGTTTTAGGTGCTGTAGCTGTGGCTGTATCTCGTATCTTGATGTGTCGGCAGCGTCGTCATTTATTATTCTGGTTTTCTGGGCATATCAAGTGGCACGCATCTAACTGTGTGAAGGCTGTGGCGCATGAAAAATCATATTGTATACACAAATCAGCATCCATGAGATACTCGAAAATCGCGTTGGCATATTTTGTTTATGCATATTTCACACATGAATCTGGCTCGGCGCTAAGCCAAACAAAAAGATAACAAGCAAGTGACACGAAGCGGAGAGAGAGAGAGAGACGAGAAACAACGAAAATATAATTTGTATCTCGAGCATAATGTATCTATGTATCAATATGTATCTCCAGCATAATGTATCTATAGCTTCATGGCACAAATGGGGCTGCGGAATGCGAACTAAAGCAGCTCACGCAGTGCGGCGCGTAATTGAGTGAAAAATAATTATTATTGATTAACCGACCTTGACTTGGTATTTACACGTTTACGCACAATTACAAAGCATAGATACTCGGCTACTTTTACATGTGTTTGTATACGAGTGCGTGTGTGTGTGTGCGTGGCATGATGTTGCAGTTCTTTGTGCTGCGCTGCGCAGCGCTGTTACCTGCTTGGCGAACAGTTTTTCTCACACGCAGGTAGTTAACAAATAAACACAAGTAAAAATACCAAAGAAAAAAGTATCTCTAAGATACAGCGCCCGCATTGCCGTGCACCGCCGTCTATCGACTCTAGAATGACTTTTCCAACAGATTTATCCACATGAGCGCCTGCTCAATGGAGCTCACTTCACAGACTTTGACTTTGTTTTTAGTTGTTATTAGCGTTTTGGCATTTCACGAATCTTCATTTTGTAACATAAGTAGCAAAGCAGCTAAATATGTGTGTATCTCTGCAGTATCGATGAAATGTATCTGCTTTTCGTTGTATCTTTATACCCGAGGAGAGGATAGGACATATGTAGTTATGCTGTGTATATTATCGAATGAGCTGAGTTCAATTTCAATATATATAGTCTATAAATAGCATATAGATATCTGAGGAGAGTATGTTTGTATCTATGTATCTGAAGATATATTCAGATGTATCTGAATAAATACTTCTGACTAGGAAAAACCTGTGTCTGCTTAGTGTCTTGCATCTATACGAAGGAGCATTCTCTAAAGGATCCATATATGTTGCTATAATATCTTTGTATCTGAGCAGAGAGTATGCAGAGTATCTACAGTATCTACAGTATCTATAACAAAGCCTCCATCACGTATAGAGTATCTACATCTGTATCCAAGTAGTCTGCAAGTGTGCAAATCAAAAGCAAAGCCTCTGGTCTATCGATGTATTTATGTATCTCAGCTGTATCTGTATCTGTATCTATTCCTGTGGTCGTTGCTCTTAATGACTCGCTTAAGTGTATGCCGAACTTCATTTGGTTCTTTAGCTCTAGCAATGAATTTGACTCGGACTCTGACGCTAACGCTGTCTCTGTCTGTGTCGCTGTCTCCTGCTCTGTCTCTGTCTGTCGCCTATTTACTGTTTACATAGTTCAACTTCTGCCACGCCCTGCGCCTCTTATTCATGCCCCGTCGTCCTCAAGCGGTTTGTGTGTGTTACTTTTACGTTTATGTGCTGTTTGTGATGCTAATCTGATGTCTGTGTCATGCATACGATAAATGTTGTTGGATTTGTGTTGCTTTTTATTTTGTTACTGTTTCTTCAGGTATTTACGAGTGCGCACACAATATGTATCTGTAGCCATGTTTATGTATCTGCTGTATCTGTGTATCTGCGTCGTCTGTTTGGTATGTAAACGTGGCCACGCACTTGGGCGCAATACACATAAAATTCAATTTCATTTTAATTGCGCGCACTATGCGACTGCTAATTGAGCTGTAGCAGCATAGTATAAACATAACCAGAGCGAAAGATACGCATGTACATGAATGTGCTGGAAATAGCTTTAGCTGCTGCTGCTCAGCTCTTCTGGGTTTTGGCCGGTTCGTAAACACGGCCCATTAACATTAACACGTTACATGCTCGAAACAATGCTTCAACGCAAACAGGAAGTCCTATCTAATCATATCTCCAGCTGTAGGGCGATGAGCATGTTACTAAATATTTAAGCAACTCGAAATTAGAGCAAACTATAAGCAAGTTACCTCCTTCTCTCTCCCACTCTCTCTCTCTGTTTGTTTGTGTAGATAATAGAAAAGTGCAAATAGAAGCCAAAAACGTGAGCAGCTCTCGAGCTATGCTACGGGCCAAGGGCCTTGTTTGTCTGCCAGATAAACCCAAAAAAAAAGTAATATAAAATAATCCACACTAAATCCAAACATCAAATCTGATAAAAGATACTTAATAAAGTTCTTTGTGCTTGTCATAACTTTTACAAGCCTCTAGATTAGAAAGCACACAAATTGCAGCAATTTATTTGACTTCTCTTCCAACTATTTCCAGCGACTTTATATACATTTCATATAGATGATTTAAGACATCCGCTTAGTTTTTTTTTTTGTTTCTATTTTTAATGCTAATTAGTTTGCCAAAATTTCGCGCTCAACTCTAATTATGGCTTAACTGCTGCATTAATCTTAAAAGCAAATACATCAAAGCCAAAACCTACAAAAAATATAAGTAATCTGTCCAAAATAAAATTCACAAAAATTGTATTCCACAATATTTTGCGTGCATGTGCAGGTCATTAAAATCGAACAAAGCAAAATATTTAAATATTTGCGAATGTTTTGCGAATACTCTTTCATGTAGTAAAGGAAGTATACAAGTTTGTAGATATATAAAATAGCTAATACAATGGTCAAATATATGATATATAATCGTGTAGATTTATAGTCTGTTAGGATTTAAGCTATGCATGGCTTGGTAATTGACTTTAGTTAAACAATGAAATAATATGAAATATGTTATTTTATTTTTATTTTTATATATATATATATATTTTTTTTTTTATTTATTTATTTATTATTATAATTTTTTTTTTTGCAAACTTTGTCGCGCATTATGCAGTTGGTAAGGCTCAGTTGTAATTTTATTTATCAGCAACAATATTTGCTCAGGTTTAACAAAGACATATTATGATTTGCTTGTGTATAGAAATATGTTTTGATTGTTCGATTTATAGAAACTAATATAAATATTAAACGAGCTTTATTCATAATATATATTTAATTTTATATTGCGAAATTGCTTTAGCTACGCGCAGCTTCGCTTTTACGAGCTGTCACACTTGATAAGCCATCTCTGGCTCTAAACTCGTTTTGCTTCGCTTGCCTCAAAGATCAGCTTGAGCCTAATCCATTAATTAAGTTGAACATTAAGCCCAATTGAATTGCTGTCTCTATATATGGCTTGCTCCCTCATGCTCTCTCTCTCTCTCTTACTCACTCACTCTTTTGTTAAAGGTTATCAATTAAGCTCACAGCCAAAGCAGTTTTTAATTGATCGATAGCCAAAAATATAAAGTTTTAATCAAGTGCATTTAAAGAGGGACTAAAATGAATTGAAGTTTTCTCTCTCTCTCTCTCTCCCTCTCTCTCTCTCCCTCTCATTTAGGCTTTTTGATTGATTATCTTGAACGTTGCATTTATACTATATCGAAGTTAAACACATTTTGTTCAGCTCTTTCGCTTATGTCAGAGTCCAAAAGTTCGTTTGGCCAGTCTCTAATTTTTATGCTTTTATTTATATAGTTGTGTGTTAATTAGTTTCAATTAAAATTAACGATGTCTGCGCCTGTGCGTCCATCGATTTCACACGCACTTAAAAAGAGAAGCAGCAACAGCAACATTGAGGAAATCTTAGCCGTGTCTGTTTTTTGCTTTTTGCTTTCTGTTTTATTTTATTTCTTTAATTTGTTGTCTGCTCCTCTTATTTTACACTTTTGACCTCAATACGAAGGCGAAATCCGAAGTTCTGGCTGGATGATGTCATCTCGACATGATTGAAGATTGAAGATGGCTGATTGACATCGCACGATTGCTTTAACTAAGCTAAATTATTTTGGTATTTAAATTCATTCACAATTTGCAGACACTCGACACTCACTCAATGCTCGTCGCTCATCGCTCGACTGCTACATTCATTCATTAAGACACTTTATTCATCTCGTTGCGAATTCGAAGAATTCGAGCAACGACAATTGTGGGCAAGAACAGAAATTTGTATCTTTAGCTTAGCTTTTATTCATTCATACCTGTGGGTTAGAGGCAAGGGTAAGCCCTTCTTGCGCGAACCTGATACAAATCTCGTGTTTGGCAATTAAAAAGCAGAGCTACAAGTGTGTCCAAAAGGAAGTTGTCAACGGGCTGTTTGTTGTACCTGGCCAGGTGGCAGATAGAGCGCACAGATAAGGCGCCTGGCTGCATTGATAAGCACAACAGACAGTCGGCCAGATAGATAGATAGAGTCGAAGTCATAAAGCGCAGTAAACACAAGTTATAGATAGGGCTACGACTACGCTTGCTTGTGCGTATACGTAATTAAATATTTAGTACTCACATGCATGCACAGATATATACACTTATATATATATATGTATGGGAGATGCTCAGGTACACAGAGCATATAAAACGTGTGAATTGTGCAGAGGCAGCGGCAGCAATAGCTAACTGACAGGTAGTAGATACATTTGTATCTCACGCTTGTACCTGCAACGTCTGCCGAGACTCTGCTCAGTGTCTGTGTTTGCTTGTAGCTATTTTTAAGCATTTCACAAGTAAATTTATCAAACAAACAAATGCTGGAACTTGCAGACAGCAATTGAGTTGCTTGCAAGTGTAGCAGAAGATGAAGAAGACTCTGTCTACCTCACTCTGCTCCCTCTCTCCTCTCTCTCTCTCTTCCTACTCTCTGTTTGATACAATTTTCCAGTCATTTTAGCCGATTCGGCTTGGTCAATGTCTCTTGCTTATGCAATGCCACACCCCTTGCGCCTACTCTTACAGCGATGATGCAGCTCCAGTTGTGTGTGTTACCTACACGGTTTGGCTTCATTGTTTGCTCATCGTCTTTTGTGCCGCGTAATCGTCGTTTTCCAATGAACTCGGGCATGTGGAGTGGGCATGAGAGTTATACAAGCGTCAACGGATTCTTTCATTCTTGTTTTCGGGTTCTTCACTGCTTTTGATTCATGCTCATGAAAAGGTTAATGCCTACTGAAGTGTGCGTGTGTGTGTGTGTCGGCACCTAGAGTCAAGCATTTCCGCTTCAACTCTATCTGTATTAGTTGCGCTTCGCTGTAGATTACAGCACGCATTATTAGAATTATACTTATAGCTGCATTCTCACCTGTCACATCACACACATTCGAATTCAAATGAGTTTGCCTGAAGGTGCCTTTGACGCTCAGTCAGTTCATCGGTCGAGTTTGCTTTATCTTTATCTAATTACTTTCTAGCACCTCGTACTATGTTGTGTTTGCCCCAAGTGCTTTCGCATATTTGCTTTCACTTTTGCCATTTACAGATAGAGTTTCCATTTATGCTTATCAGCTGGAGTGTGTACCACTTACCTGGGCGTTTGTAGGTGTGTTTGCTCTGCGCTTGTCGTATTGCATAAATCAATTATTTTATGCCACCTAGAGGCATATAAATCAACGTACGACAATGAGAATAACACAAAACGTCAAACATTGAATGGGTCAGCACAAAAGAGCGACATGAAAAGGCAAAAAGACGGCAAGGCGAGCAAATTGTATTTGGCTATATAAATGGCCAGCCAAAGCCAGTGTTAATATGGCGTTGCTGGCGTCTTGTTACCACAACAGCAACAACAACAACAGCTACAATAATATAAACAACAACAATCAGTAATATTTGAATGATTTCGTTCGTTCTTCAAATGAAATCATTTTTTGCTTTTTTTGAACAACATGAAACTCAAGCAGATTTCTTTTTTTGCACAGCTCAGTCATATCTGTGTGTGTGTGTGTGTGTTGTTTGCTTGTCTAACTTAATGCCAAGGCATCCACCTAGCAAATGCCACACACGCACCACACACACACGCACCACACACACGCACCACACACGCACCCCACTTGCAGCTCTAGGCACCTCAATTTTCAGCAGCTCCACCCTTAAAGCATATAAACTCGACTTTATATATATACACTTATATATATATTTATATATCTTTTTTTTTTCCTTATTTTTTGTGTTTTTTTGTTGTTGTATATTTAGACGGTTTATTGACTTTGGTTTCTTTTTCGCACACTAAGCGCAAATCTAAACATTAAATGAAGTAAATGTAAACAACACAGAAAAAAAACTGTTAAAAATACTTTTGTGCGTCGTCTTTGAGATATACACACAGTAAACTGATTTTTTAACACGAGCATGTCGAACAAGAAGAGGAAGATGAAAAGTAGCAAAAAAGATATGTTGTATAACTCTGAGCAGAATGTGCTAAGAAATGCAAATTTTATACAACAGCTGCCTGCGTAGTGCATATAACAGTGTATAACAAATTTAATATAACAGTTTTATAGATAAATGGCAAATACATATTGAAAATGTTAAGATAACTTCGTAACAGTATATTAGCTAACTAATAAATATAAAAATATAAATGTTTTTTATTGCCACAAACGAAATAGATTTTAGGCAAGTTCAGATAAAGTATACCAACAACAGTGCATAATAATTATATAATTATAGTACAACAAATTCAAATGTCACTCAAACAGAAGATAGATTACAGCGTTTTCTCCTGCCAGTTTGCCAAGCACTAATTTCTTTATTCTATTTGCTCTATCTTTTGCAGGTGCGTATTTAGAGCGTTTGCGTGTGTGAGTGTGTTTGCCTTATCGCTGGAGCAAACAGACAACAAGGCATAATTATCAATGCCGAAAGACTATCGGATCGGCTCAGTGGTTAGTTAACGCCCAGCCAGACAGCCTGGCGTTGCGGCTCAGCTGACAGCGATATGCATATTCATATATATATCGTATAATATATTGTTCAAGTAATGTGTGTCTCGGTGTGTGTGTGGGAGCGACCTTTACAAGAGACCATCAATCATTTAACAACAATTGCGAGGCGCTCAACGCCAACACCAACTAAAAAGCAAATACAATAAAAAGCTACCCCCACGCTAGAGAAGAAATAAAAACAAAACAAAACATGCAAAGGCGCGGGAGCGTCAGATATATTACCAAATATGAATATAAATGCTTTTAAACAAGAAAATATACAGCCGAGCATATAATCATGGCGCGTGGTGTGGGGAGGATGAAATACCCTAACTCAGGCCGAGTTAGATCGCAGATAAGATACAAGCTGACACAAGGAAATATGCCTGAAGTGAGAAACGTATTAGGAAAAGCTTAGCTGTGTTTCAGATAGCATCATTCAGCTTCCATATGTCAACTGGCATATTAGTATAACAGTGTATAACAGATAGTCAAGTGGATAATGCGCTGTAGATGAGCAATGCTTAGATACACTATAATTACTGCTAATGCCATGTAAACATGGTAATTGTATTGTATGACAGTTTATAACAGTTGGGCAAATGAGTAATACTCTTTATAGTGGCATAAAAATAGCTTCTTTAACATTGTATAACAGCGTATAACAGTTAGTCTATCGTTGAATAGTTAAGCCAGAATAGACGGGGACGTATAATTGTACTGTATGACAGTTTATAACAGTTGGGCAAATGAGTAATTCTCTTTATAGTGGCATAAAAATAGCTTCTTCAGCATTGTATAACAGCGTATAGCAGTTAGTCCATCGATGAGTTACGCCAGAACAGACACAGACGCATGATAAAGTAAACATTTTGATCAGTTGCATATTATATAACAGCTGACAACATAATATAACAGTTTAAAGCAGATGCTAACTATTGTTTTATAACAGTTACTAAACTGAGTTATACATGTGACATGCGCATATTATTAGCTTGAAACTAGACTGGTCATAGACACTTTAATGGCCTAGCCATAAAACAGCTGTATAACACAGTGTATAACAGTGTATAACAGACACTCTTTAGTGTAATACTCTCTATAAGGGCATAAGAAGAAAACAAATAAAAGCACAGGGGCCACTTGATGTTTTGGCGCCCTCAAAGCATCGTTCGAAGCTAACGCAAAACAGTAGGAAAAATTTTAATATTATTGTCAAAGTGGTTGGGGGCGTGGCAGTCTGTTGTGCGTGTGTGTTGAAGTCGACGGCGACAGCCATTCACTTTTCATTATTAATATTTTGTATGCTTAAATTATGCTAATCCGTTGAAATATGATTATGCCAAATGACAACAGCTTGAAAAATGAAAACTTCGTGGGCGTTTGGGGCGTGGCGTGCGCGTTTGCAGGTGCGCCCCGCAGGTAGCCATGCATAATTTGATTACCGTTCGCAGCTAATTTCGTGCTATAATTAAATGCCACCAAAATTGTGGCAATCCCTTAACCCACTGTCGCCCATGCCCCAATCCCTACTTTCCATCTCGCTGGCAAGTTTTTCAATTAAAGGCAAAGGCAAAGCAAATACGCGACCTTCAAAGCCAAAAAGCAATTGGGCAAATGGCAAATGGAATTGCAGTTGCAAAAAGTAATTTAATTAGCTAACTCTTAACCCAAATACGTATCACAGCAGCAGCCGGAGCAGCCGGAGCAGCAGGAGCAGTGGCAACAGCTGCTGTAGTCTCTATAATATTTTCACTTTAATGAAAATAATTTCCGCGCTAGAACGAAAGGGTTACCAGGCGACGCTCGTCCTGTCTGTCCTTGTCGCGTGTTTGCATTTTGCGCAAGTTTTTCTTTCATTTCATTTTTTTGTTCCTTTTCTTTTTATGTTTTTATTGGCGGTGCCAGTCGCCAAAGTTTTGAGGCGCCAAACAAAAGCGAAACTAGTCAGCGAATGCAGAAGACGTTTGGCTAAAAGCTATGCAAATTGCTTGGCCAAGTGTTGACTTCCACCACGAAATGAATTATTTAAAGCACTCGCAGTGCCATTGTGGTAGTTAGGGGTAGTCCAGCAAAGCAAATAAAATGTTGCTAGCTTCTATCGTTCTATTTTCAGTCAAAACTTACAATTTAAGCGACAGTCAGTATTTTTAAATGTTTGATTTTATTGGAAACATTTCGTACAAAATTAATTTCTGGACATGTTTCGTCAATTGTTCGACTACTCTAAATTATATGCTGAGCGCCTGTTAGTCAGCAGCAAGCCGGGCCTGGGCTACTATGGCCGTCGATCGGCGATGATTGCAGCACGAACTGGCTATGTTCGCAGACATTTAGCCTTGCTCTCATGCCAGAGCCGTTTGGAAACACTCTCGAATCTAAGCTCGCCCCGACGCCAGCCCACGCACAGTCAGATGCCTGGGCGGCGACAGACGGCCAGCCGGCGGCTGCAGCGTGAAAGGCGACTCCTGGCAATTGGCTCAGTTCAAGCGCAGAGTCACTTTAATCGCTCCGACCAACCACTTGAGCTCTCGGAAGCTCAATTGCCGCACAGTGTGGCCAGCCAGCCGGGTGAGCCTTGGGCAGCTGAAGTGCCGCAGAGTGTGGCCAGCCAGCCCGAGGAGCAGTTGCAAACAGAAATGCTGCAGCTTGGGGCCACACAGCCATTGGCATCAAAGTCAGGCACATGCAACAAAAAGCCAGGTGGCGCTGGTGGTGCCGGTGCTAGTGCCAGTGGTGGCGGTGGCGGTGGTGCTGCTGCAAGTAAATCTGGCGGTGGCGGCGGCGGTGGCGGTGCCGGTAGCGGTGAACGTCTCATAACTTTGATGCCCGGCGATGGCATTGGCCCAGAGATTGCGGCAGCTGTGATCGAGGTGCTGAAGGCAGCCGGAGCACCCTTGAAATTCGAGGCAGTCGATGTGACGCCCATTTTTGATAAGGACGGCAAACAATCGATACCACAAGAAGTGATTGACAGCATGCAGCGCACCAAGCTGGGCCTCAAGGGACCGCTGATGACGCCCGTGGGCAAAGGCTTCCGATCGCTGAATCTAATCCTGCGCGTGCTCTTCAACCTCTATGCAAATGTGCGGCCTTGCCGTTCCCTGGATGGCGTCGAAACTGTCTATGGCAAGGTGGATGTGATAACCATACGCGAGAACACCGAGGGCGAGTACTCGGGCATTGAGCATCAGCTGGTCAATGGCGTGGTGCAGAGCATCAAGCTGATAACGCGACCCGCCTCGATGCGTGTGGCCGACTACTGCTTCAAGTATGCCCTGGCCATGAAGCGCAAGAAGATCACCGCGGTCCACAAGCGCTCCAGCATGCGCATGTCGGACGGACTGTTCATCCATTGTGTGCGCGAGGTGTACGAGAAGTACAAGGATCAGCTCGACAAGCAAGGCATCAAGTACGAGGAGGCGGCCATCAGTAAAGTGTGCCTGAAGATTGTCGATGATCCGACACAGTTCGATGTGCTCGTCATGCCCAATCTGTATGGCGATATCATGTCGGATACCTGCGCCGGCCTGATCGGTGGCCTCGGTCTGACGCCCTCTGGCAATATTGGGCTGAATGGCGCCATCTTTGAGGCTGTCCATGGCACAGCACCCACCATTGCTGGCAAGGATCTGGCCAATCCGACAGCCCTGCTGCTCTCCGCCGTCATGATGCTGCGATACATTGACATGGGCGCCTATGCGGACAAGATCGAGAGCGCGGTCATCAAGACGATCAAAGAGGACAATGTGCGCACGATTGATCTGGGCGGCAAGGCCAAATGCTCCGAGTATACCAAGGCGCTCATCAAGAACATCAAGTAGACTCGTTGAGCTGACAATGCCAGTATGAAGAGTGACATCAATCTGAAGACGGGGCATTTGTATGTCTGTATTTTATATGTCAACTATTTTGCTACAGGTTGTAATTGAAACGTTCCTAAATTTCACACACGCCAACGATTTAGCTCGGAAATATAATCACGAACTGAGTTAGAGTTTCGCAATCGCGACTATTTGATTATAAGCAGCTTGGCAATGAAATTGATGTTTAAATAAAATGGAAATTACGCTCAACTGACATTTTTATTTCAATAATATCGAAAGTTCATCAGCAGCCTTATCCGACCGCAGCCGATGGCAAACGGGCAAACATCACAGAAAACACCGACCGACACTCGAAAGCCAAAGAGCGAGTGAGGAGAGACTGCAACTGAGCTGGCAGTGGGCAGCAGGGGTTTCAGGTGCCCCTAATCCAGACCCAGTTTAGCCAGAAGGCCAGCCAGCCAACCAGCCAGCCAGTCTAACCAGTGCCAAAGTCAAAGTCAGCGCCAGAGTCAGTCAGTCTCTGCGGGCCCGAAAGCGAGAGCCAAACGCAAGTCATCAACCGCACTGGGCTGGCTGCCCTTTCCCTTCCTTTCCTTTCCTTTCCTTTCCCAACAGCCAACATTCAACATCAACTTCAATCCCTGCCCCTATCCATGGCATGGCCCCTATGCGCAGCTCCCTTTGCTCTAGGGGCCGGCTTACGTTGCATTTTTACATGCATGCTTGGACCATTTCCACTTCAAAACTGGCTGCGTTTAAAAGCACCGACCAAAAACTCTAAACAAACCCAGCTACTAGCCAACAGCGAAACAGCCAGAGAGTGGAAGAGGGAGACGGAGATGGAGCCGTTCCTTTTGCACTGGGTGCAACCGAGCGGAGCAGGAAGAAAATGCCACAGAGCCAACTAAAAAGCCATATAAAAAATTAAAAAGAAAAGGAGAGAGAGGGCAAGGCAGAGGGAACTGGGGAGTGTGCATGTGAGAGAGTGAGAATATTATTTTGTGTGTGTGGGAGATTCTTTGTGTGCATTTCAAAGAATTTTTATAAACAAGAAGCAGCAGCAGCAGCAGCAGCTCGGAGCAGAGAACCAAAGAGCCAAAAGAAAACTTCGTTCTGTGTGCATATATGTATGTATATATGTATGTATGTATGTATGTATGTGAAACAAAAGTCAAGAATTTTTTACGTATTTTTTTTTATCATACTTTTTTTTCTCCTCTTTGGAACCGGTTTATTGGGTTGCATTGCAGCAGCGGAGCTAAGAAAAGAAGTCAGCTCGATTCTAAGAGCAACCAGGTTGAAACTGACTGAAGCAGCTGCTGGGTCAGGGCGGCAGTTCGTTGAGGGGTGGGCGTGGCATGCTGTTTCTGACTCGGCCTAGTTGTCGCTGCAGTCTTCATTCATAAATCTATATTCGCATAGCTCAAGCCTCAAGTGGAACAGCCCAACCAATTGCGACTCATTTGAATTGGCCAACACGCAAAGGCCATAGCGCCAGACATTGAATGGTCGCTGATGTCTGTTCCACAGAAATGTTGCTGAAGGGCCTATAGACAAAAGGCGGCACCATAATTGTCATGCCATGCCATGGGCCATGGCCCGAGGGCCGCTCATTAGAATGCTAATTTGTAAATGCAATCGGCTGACGTGCAGAGCGCCAAGCTGTGAACATTTGTGCCTCGTTTAATTGTTTCAAAGTAATTTACTTTTTTAATGCGGATTTCACAGAATTTTCAAAAACAAAAAAAAAAAAATCTAAAAAAATACGCGGAATTTAACGAACGTATTTCCTCGTAAAAAAAAAAAACCAATATTTTTAACAATCTATAATTAAATATTTATGCATTATTTAAGAGTTCAGCTATTTATAAATAGTAATTAGTTATTAACAAGAAAAAGTGCCCAATGATTAAAGACGATAATTAAAATTGCCAAATGAGCAATTGCCCAACCTCTGCTCAGTAGCTGCTAGCTGCCTTGAGTACTTTGCTCGTTAACCAACTTGAGCTCTGCAACAAGAAAGGAGATTTTTAGAGTCGTAAACAACTGAAAGATAAGAGAGAAGTTATAAGAGTTGTTTAGAGAAAGAGAGAGAGAGAGAGAGAGAGAGAGAGAGAGAGAGAGAGAGAGAGAGAGAGAGAGAGCGAGAGAGAGAGAGAGAGAGTTAAAGCACGATTAACACAAGAATATATTTATAAATCGAAGCATAATTATCTGTTAATCAATTTGTGGATTTTAAATAATTTTTAAATAATTTACATATAAATTTAATATTAAATATATTTTAATATTAAATTATATATTTGGCTTTGAATAATAAATAAAAAAATATATATATATTTATTTATTTATTTATTTAAAAAAATATTGACATAACGAGAGTCAAAATAGCCTAAAAAAATATTTATTAAATAACAATTTGAAATTTTTGGAAATTTTCAAATAAAATTTATAGATTATATGAAACACATTCCGATACTTATGTACCTTTAGCTTTTAAATTTTTTTAAGATATAAAGGGATAGACATGCGCATTGCTATATTATTATTATAAGTTGATAAGTTCATCTATCAAAAATCCCTCGAAATCGATTCAACTTCAGCTAAGCTCTAAGAGCTGCAAGACGAACGACGATGTTGCACAAAAACCAATATAGCCTCATTTGAAGCTGGCTAAAACGTAACGTGTATTGGCAGCATGCAGAACTACATATTTCACTCTTCATTTGCAATTTTACGAGTGCTTGACAGCACGTTTTAAATCGCTTTTAACTGATTTGCCGGCTCAAACTCGAGCACACAAATTTGCTGGCTTGAACTGTTTGCCCTGGCCAGGTCTCCTTCTCCTTCTCACTCTCCCTCTCTCGCTCTCTTTGCTTGACAAGGGTTACAGCACACTCTTCTTCGCTCTTTTAACAAAGATTTACGACCGCCGTCAATAGTGCTTTGCATGACATGACCCCTCGACTGCACACTCTAGCTGGGCCCAGCTCTCCAATTGAATTGGCGCCATGAAAAAATAGCGACAAACAAAAAGCATTTTCGAATTTAAATCTATTTGTCACTTGCCAAAGTTTTGTGTGCTACCTTTTTGCTAGCCAAGTTGCAACTTTTTTCAGCTGTTTTTTTTCCTATTTCCTACACGCACAAAGTTCAACATAAGCCGCACCGGTAGCCAGTGCCACAATGAGCCGGAACATACAGATTTCTATGCCTATCCAGCAAATGGAGTTGGGCTGAGCGGCTCAAGTGACAGTTACAAATTTGCTGAAATAAATGTGTGCACGGGCTGGGTTGGTTGTGGGGTTGGGGGAAAAACCCCCAAAAGGAAAACAAAAAGCAAATTCAAATGAATTGTGAGTGGTTGGCGAGTGCTGTGTGTGTGTCCAGCTACTTATTAGATCTGTCCAGGACTTGTTGTCGCCGTTCTTAAAGCTTTAAGCAAAAGGCCATCAGTAGCTCAACACCAGAGGAGGACAACAGCGACTCGTGGAGCGAGCAAATGATTTGCATTTATTTATTTGTGTGTTTCTTCTAGCGTGCCTGGGAATGCCTTTCGCTCCACTGTCTCACTCTAACCCTCCCTCTGCCTCTCGCTCGCCCTTGCTCTGCCAGAGCTTAAGTAGCTCTCTGCTTTGCTGCTTGTCTCTCTCTTTGGGTACGCTTCGCTTCATTTTGTTTTGTTTTGTTTTGTGCTTTGACATCGCTTTGGTCTGCTGATAAAAATAATCCCATTTATTGTTTAATGCTTAATAAATAAAGCAATTTTTATTTATTTGCAGCGTTTTGTTTCTGCTGCTTCTTCCAGCTCTTTGTGGCTTGTTTTCTTTTCTCTTCTTTCTTGTTTCTTGTTTCTATTTTCTATTTATTGTTCTTGTTGCTCTAAGTAAAATGCCATCAATTGTTTATTGTTTTGATAATGCGTTTTGTTCTAGCATTTTATTGTTTGTACTCGAGCTCTGCTGCTGTTGTACGCTGCGTATGCGTGATATATATTTTGTTGCATATGCAAAATTCATGTATATATTTTGTTGACTTGCTATTTATTTGCAGTTGACCCAGTGATTGTGTTTGATTAATTGTTCGATTTAAATAATGTAGAGCATAAATTGAAATATCAATCAAACATTTTATGCAAAAAAAAAAGAAGCGAATGAAAAACATCAATTAATAAATAATAATTGACAAACTGTTGGAGTGGCGCTGCCATTGCCTCTGCCACTGGTAATTGTCACTGCACACGCATATATATAGTCGAATATATATAGTCAACACTCGCATGCTGTGCTCTTAGTGCTTAATGCATTCGCAGCTCGCACGTGGACTTCACTGTATTCAATTAACGCCGGAAATGCGGCAGCAGAGCAAAGGAAAGAGTCACTGATAAGGATGCAGCTGCTCCGGCTGCTCCGGCTGCTTTGGTTGTCATAAAATGCGCGCACACAGAAAGTAATGAATGTTAAGCATCTCGTGTTGGTTTAATTAATGCAATTAAACGGCAAGCGAAGATAATTGAAATTGCCCATAAAACAGAATGCGACACATGTGCGGCAAGATCTTGGGGTGCCGCAATTTGTCTGTCCTCCCAACCAGTAGGTGGCACATAAAGCAGCAAGGATACTCATATAACAAATGTCCATAGATTGATACTACTTTACGTGCTGCTCGAAAATCAATTACTTAAGTTGTGAAAAGTTTTCTTACTATTATTGTAAATACCCGCAAGTCGAAGGCTTAAATAAAGTTGTAAACACTTTGGGCCAACATACGAGCTGGCAACAAACACATGAGCCACACGAGTGCTTGTAAGCCAGTTTGAAGTACATATCTAAGCAATTTCTTGGTCAGCTATCAGCTTTCGTGGCTGCTTGCTGCAGTGGGTGTGGCTGAGACACTAATTGCAGCTGCTTACCTGGGCCAGAGAGGCTGTG
Source organism: Drosophila buzzatii (assembly GCA_035045845.1). NCBI lineage: Eukaryota > Metazoa > Arthropoda > Insecta > Diptera > Drosophilidae > Drosophila > Drosophila buzzatii. Next base: position 7,536,628 of record JAWNOS010000505.1, read on the forward strand.
GGAGGGGTACACTTCCGGTAATTAAGAGTCGAGCGACGACTCCGCAACGTGACACCAACACCGAGGCCAAAAGCTGGAGAACTAGAACAAGAGCAAGACCACGACAAGGCACAAAGGCAGAACCTGACGCAGTCACTTGTTGATTTAATGTCCTGCAGTTGCAGTAGAGAGTGAGAGAGAGGGAGAGAGAGCGAGAGAGAGAGACAATTACTATATTGAGGCAGTGCACAAATCCCACTTAGTGTTTTATTCTTTTTTTTTTCTGCTTTTCAATTAAAACTTGTAAATTTGGAATGAGCACCGAAAAGTTGGGCAAACAGCAGCAGCAGCAGCAGAATTTATGTGGCAGCGCCTTCGGGGCCCGACTGCCGCTCGAATTCATAAACATTGCATAAAATTTTAACTAGTCGACAACGGCTAGAACTCCACCTGGGCCGGGACTTCAACAATGGCCACGCGGCTGGCCGCCAATGGCCAATGAACCTTTTGCATATGGCCGGGCCAAGCTAAGGTCAACATGTGCCCAATGCTCTACGCCATGTTGACTCCATTGAAATGTATTATGCATTGAGGCAGGCAAGGGAGCTCAGCCGAGACAGGCAGTCAGTCAGGCCGACAGGCAGCATGGCCAAGTGCAAGCGCATTATGCAAAAGTTTTGCCTTAGCTTTACAATTTTTCTGCTATATAATAGAGAGTGAGAGAGTCATGTGTGGAGGCACTTGAGTGCGAAGTGCTTAACTGGGTCGAGCAGCAGAAGGCTCCAGTTCCGCTGGCAGCCGTGTGAAATGCAATCAACTTTTTGTTTGCTGCACAATTGGGCGCAAACGGTGAGCGGATGAGCAGGTGAATGTGATAGACAAAGGGAACAATGAATAACGTCGAAATAAAGAGCAAGATAAATAAAAGTCAAGAAAACTTCATCAGTACGGCCAATGAGCGCAAGTTTAAAGCTCCGATTGAATTGCATGAAAAGGGCCAGAGATTTGCAGAGTTTGCTGAATTTTCTGGATTTGCAGCATTTTCAACAGATTGTCGAGTTCTGCTCTGTCAAATATTACTTTGGCAGCACTTCAGCTCGGCCCATCAGAGGACAATGCCACGTGGCATCATTTCTGTCAGACGCACGACCAATAAATTATTTATCAAACAAAGAGCATGCTCAATGGCAACAATGACACTTTGAGCGGCAGCAGGAGCAGGAGTCGAGCGAATGTTGCCACAACCCTTGGCCTACAGTCGGCCCACTTCAGCCCAGACTTCCGGCTCTCGTTGTTGCCCAGCTCACTCAGCAAATGGCAACAACAACGTGAATAAACAACAATAATAAACCATATAAATAAATGATAAGCCTCGCACATGTACAATGACATCCCGTGAAAAGGTATATGTAGATGTGGATGGCAGATGTGAATGGTAAATCTACTCTGTATGTATGCGTGTGTGTGTGTATGAGATTTTGCTGCTGGAGCTGGGGCAATTGACGTAGGTGTGCTGTCGCCCTAATGAAAATGTCAAACTGACTGCAGCAGTTAAACTATCCGTCTGACCATTACCAACACTCATCATCAAGCATCATCATTGACTTTTTTTCTGTTTTCCTCTTTGCTGCTGATGTGACTGGCAAAACGTGAGCTTTTCATAATATGATTGCTGTTTGTATATATAGGCGTATATATGCTTGTCTGCTTAACATATTGATAACTGTGAATCGAAGTAATTTTCCAAATTAAACCAAATTCGATTTCTGATTTTGATTGCTGATTAAAGTGTTTGATTTATATGGAAATTTCTGACCACTGACTCACAGCAGATATATATAATAACTGTAAAGTAAATTAACTTGTTCATTAAACTGCAACAATGTGCAGCATCCAAACTTGAACAACTGTTGTGCCTCACTTTGAGATGCAATTTAAAGTTGGCTTCTTTCAGAACTCTTCCAGTTTTGACTACCTAGCATAATTGCTGCTAAAATTAGAAAATATCGTCTTTCATAGAATTAACAATATTTCAAAATTCTTCTTCTGCTCACTTTTCGTATTTTAATTTTAGCTGCTGCCTGATTAGTTTGCAATTTATTTGCTGGCTCAATTAAGTACGCATACAAAAATAGAAGCTGCCATCTGCCTCGCTCTTATTGCGGTTCTCTCTCCCATCTCTCTCTCTCATCCCACTCTCTCTCTCTCTCTCACTCTTGCCTATCTCTGCCACATTAAGCTGGCAACAACATAATGTACTCGCATTGAGCACGGCAAGCGCTGGCCGCTTCCGCTTCCGCTTGGCTATCTTTGGGCAAATCCCTGCACTAAATAACTGTCAGACAGGCAGTCGCCATCTGCCTAAGCTGCTAAAATCCAGCCGCCAAAAATTTCTGTCTCATCCAAAAACAAAAACAACAAGAAGAACAACGAAACTTTGTCAATTTCGTAGCGAAACTTGCGACGCTTATTAAAGCAGTCGACAACTTGCAAAAGTTTTTGCATTTTGCAAAAATCTGCTGCTCTCACTCTTACTATCTCTCTCGCTCTCTCTCTCTCTCTCTCTCTAGCCAAACGTAAACTTTCTGACTGTTTTGGCTGTATTTTACATAACTCTGCAAGCAATAAAAATTAATTTGCTGCCCATTTGGAAGTGCTTAATTTGTAAACGAGACCATTGGGGTCTTCGCATGGTAAACCCCCAACGACAAAATTGTTGGAGTTGGCTGGGGCTGGCGGGCGGGCAATTGGCAGAGGCAGGGGTTGAATTGTTGACTTTAGCATGTTGTACAAACTGTGCCCGATTGCCTTGTTTCACTTACTTACTTTGAGGAGTTATGTTGGCTAAATGTACTTGAAGGGATGAAGAGTGAGAAGCTACAAAGAAGTTAACTCAGTGTGCTGGAAGTGTGAAACTTGGCAGATGATGTAGATGATGTACAAGATAAGAAATCTATATAAAGATAGGACTGAAAGGATAATGTGCAAAAGTCTTATAGGAGAGAAGCAGCAAATAAGAATAAGTTTTTTATTTTTAGCTGGAATCTTTGTATATTAAGAATGTTAATATATAAAATCATTAATTAATATACTATATTTATATTTAATATATTTTTCTTGGCAAACATTTAAATATCTAGATTGCTTTTAAAAATTCCTCATTTAAGTATCTAGCTTATCTTAGCTTAGCAGCTTCTCTCTGTTCAGATTTATTGAACATTTCGGTTTATCCTTGGCATTCAATAATTTCTTGTGCCTTGTGTAAGAGCATTCAGCTTTCGTTTTATGCCTTTTGGCTGCTGTCTCGCTGTTGTTTCACAGATTTTTATCGCTCTACAACAACAACAACAAGCTCAATAACATGGACGACATTTATATGGCCAAAAACGCAAATGGCGTTGAATGTTTGCAATAAAACAAAAATTTCACAATGCTGCTCGCTTGTTCTTGCTGTTAGTTGTTGGCTGTCATGCCTGACCCCGAGTGCTATGTGTGTATTTGGGGCTGCCCCTTAGTGGATTACATGTTTGTTTGCCAGCGCAAATTTATGGTTTGTTTTTGTTTTAAGTGAGAGAATTAGAATTGGAATTAGAATTGACCAACAGGCGGTTTCTCAAGTAGTTACTTCCTATATTGCATACACTATATATATAGTCTGATTAATAATTGGCGAAATAACTGAAAAAAGCCAGAGCTTGACTTTGAACTCTGCATTAGGGTAGCTGGCTGAAAGAGAGAGAGAGAGAGAGAGAGAGCACGATTGAAGCATCCGCTGATGCTGTGGGCGTACTCAGACACACAGGGCGACAGATAAACCCGGCCCCCAGTCGTGGGCAGCGCTTGACAAATGTCAAGCAAAACGCGTCGACTGTACAGCACTGGAATCAGCAAACGACCTCGACAGCCAGTCAGGCAGGCAGCCAGCCAAGGGTGAATCTGAATCCGTATCTGTGGCTGTGGCTGGGGCTGGGGCTGCAGCCGTGGGAGGGTGCTCTGCTCCGTTGTCTGTTCAGTGCAGTGGGTGGGCGGGCATTACGTAAATCTTGACGCAGTGAAATGTCTCTCTGCATTTAATGCATACAAATTGCTCTGATTTAAAAAATACCAAACAAAAATGCTGCACAAATTTGCTAAGGCAGCAGCTTGGCCTCAATTAAAGGGGAAGCATACGCTGCGCATAATCATAAAATGCATATTATGCGTTCAAAGTGCGCTACTCAATATGGAAGCGGAGGCCAGAAGAGCTGGAAGAGCCAGCAGCTGCAGCAGGCACTTGCAAGTGCGAGAATCTGAAGAGATTCTCTGCACTTCACACACACACACAGAGATACACAGCGAGACATACTCAGTTCACAGGAATAGCAAAAGCTTTTTGCGTAATTAAGGCAAACATCAAGCTCTTGAAGCAGCTTTCAAAAGCTCACTAATACTTAGACAGACAGAGCAACCTAGAGACAGACAGATAGCATTTTGACTACTTGAAAATATAATTGGATGCTGCAAATGCTTTTTTGGCTATTAATTAACAGACTCGCCTGGCTGTCATCAATGCCAGACGTGCAACGTGCAACGTGCAGCATGCAGCCAAAAAGCGGCCATCAGCGCTTGGTGTAGACGAGTAAAAATTTACACATATTTCGTTTTATTTTCTGCTGCTGCTGCGGGTGTGGGGCAACCACTTGCCAGAGCCGACGCGTTATTTGTCTTTCAACACGACGCAGCGCATCCGCATCCGCATCAGATCCCGCAGCCTGTCAGCATCATATTTTATTCAAGCCGCGAGCAGCAGGCGCCCTTCCACTTGGCCAAAGCAGCAGCTTGAGCTGTAGACTTTGCAATCTTAACTCTTGGCCAATTTGTGTATTTTTGCATTGCAAATAATTTAGTTCGCGCCCAGCTGTTGAGCTGGTCTTAACCAAAGGCGTTGAATGGGTGCAACGTTTGCAGTCAATAAACTTTCTTAAAATAGACGCCGGCGTGTGTTGAACTATGACACGCAGGCAAACAAACAAATTAACTCAGCGCACCCGTTGCACCATCAAAAACTATTCAATGTTAAAACAATAACACGCATGCACACAAGCACACATGCAGACATGCTGACACATGCACATTCGTCTGCACAACAGAGGCACAACTTTTTCCTCTAAACAAATCCATTTAAATCAGTCGCAACGGCAGCGCCTGTCAGTCAGAGCATCAGAGCATGAAAGAGTTTTATTGTAGTTGAGAGAGCACGACTCGCTGATACCCTGAACTGCATATGCCCAGCTCCAATATGCGCATTCATATAACTTCTGTTCTCTTCTTGATGAGAGAGCAGAATCAATCACAAGCAGAGAAAGTTTTTAGTATATGAAGCAAAAGTTGTTCAATTTAATAGTTCTGCTAAATATGATTTATGTTTTATGAAGTGTAAAATCAATATACCCATTCTCAAATAAGTACAGAGTATCAGAACAAGCAGCAGCATCTAGGAAAACCTATGAAAACTTATTGTAAAGAGCCGCCTCCTGCTTCACAGTTGAACTGCGCTTGTTGCCACATAATTAAATCTCAATTCAAACAAAATGCTAAACATTTCAAACTATTTTATGGATCCATAGTCTGAATGTGTGAATGGCTATAGTATTTTAATAAAAGAGAAGAACTTTTCGACTTCTTGTTTACTTTCATTTTATTTAACTCAGTCTATTTCTCTCTCGTTGCAGGTAAGCGCACAGTTTGACATGGATTTGGCACAGTTGTTGAGGCATTGATGGACTGTTGCCTAGTTGGCTTGCCAGGCACGCAGCGTGTAATAAGTGCAAGTGCTGCTAAATATGGCTCTTGTTGGCCCAATGCCCCAACTGCAGCAGCAACAAAACTAGAATCACAGCAATTGCAAACGATGTCTTCGAGCGACAATAGACAGACAGAGCGACAGACGAACAGCTAAAGAGAGAGAGTGAGAGGGAGAGAGCTGGAGATGGCAGGCAACTAGCAGGAGTTAGTCTGACAGTGAATGGAGAGCAACAATTGTTGCAGACACATTGACGACAGCGACAACGACAACGACAGCGACAGCAGCAGCTGCTGGGGAGTGGGTTGGGGGGCGGAATGGAGGCTACAATGCGGACAATGCCTAGTTTGTTAGCTGTGCTGCCACTGCCAGATGCGACTGCTGCAGCACCGACTGCACGCACATTTCTCTGACTCTGTGCAACATTGAAAATTGATAATGAGCCGCAGCAGTTGCAGCAGCAGCAGCAGCAGCAGCATCAGTCGAAGTTGCCTTCAGCCATCGCGCCTTATTGGGCAGACCACAGTATGAATGAAATGCTAGCTATGAATGGAAGCAGCTGGAATGATTGAATGACTGATTGACTAAAAGAGCAGCCAAGCTCTGAGCTCTGGGCTCTGAGCACAATGTGTTTGGCAAGCAATCAAGCGAACGATAAGATAAGCGAAAAGCCTCTGCTCTCAGTCTGCTCAGCCAGAAAACCGAAACGAAAACTTCTTCCTACCTCCCACTGCCTGACCCTGTTCTGTGACTGAGGGAACTTTTAATTATGATTGACATGCGGTCGACGTTGACGCCGGCAACGGCAACAACAACGGCTGCTGCCACCCACAACAACTGGCATCGATTTCAACACGACTTAATTTCTGAAGAGGGTTGCTGATTGCCGCTGCTGCGTAGAGCTCATCAGTCAAGCGGCTCGACACGAGACAATTGCAACACAAACTCTGTTGCCCCTAACCAAGTCGAGTCGAGCCAAGGGCTGATCTGTTTAAGGGTTGCAACAGCAATTGTGACAGCCTTGCCGAAAGCAGCGACAAAAATATTAAATTATATTCGCATTAACTGCAAACACGCAACATGACAAAGTCACTTCTGTTTCTTGCCTGTGTTTTGCGTGCTGCACAAATCCGACACGCAACAGCAGCAGCAGCAGACAAAAACCGAGTAGTACAATAGCAACAACTGTGATACATAAGCCGACAGTATCGAGGGGTTAAAATATGTTTATCTCAGTTATTGATTTTCCATGTAACCAATAGAAAAACCTGCACTGGACACCCTGTACTCCAGTACGCTTAGCTTGAATTGTGCGCAAGGGGAGCTCAGTTCTTAAAGCTAATCTGAAATGTGAATAGCATCTAAAGTGTCTTAGAATTGTTATATAACTGGAGAGGAAAAGTGAGAAGTGAGAAAAATACCCTGTATGTGATTGGTAGAAGCCATTGTGCTGTTGGGACTGTGCACTTTATAGTCTAATTATTATAATTGTTATAGATAAAGCATCGATGATTGAATAGATTAATAGTCAAATGATTGCGAAGTCTAAGAGACAATTGGAGTTTCCTATGGTCACCCTTAGCTGAACACCCTGTTCTTGGGCTGAATTTGCAATCTAGCCGATTCGACACAAGTAAAGGATATATTTAACTGAAGTAGACTTGGTATAGCGAGCACTCACAACACTTCTCAGAGCTATGCACACTCTACATATATTTATTACAGTAGACACCCTGTATTTAAGCTATACACATTTGGCATTGATGCTTACTAAAGCTGATCAGCAACATGTAAAGTCTGTCTGCACTTTGCTAACAAATTTATATACATTCCATATATATACAAGTCGAGAAATACAAATTAAAAGTAAATTGATTTCCATTTACGAATTTGCTTGAACAATGAAATCAATGAAGGCAAAAAAAATAAAATCCGATACAAATTTGCATTTTTTAAAGTTAAATTCTGCTTGTCGCTATCTCTTTAAATTGTTTGTTATTTGGCAAAAGTTTTTCAGCTGTTAAATGCGTTATTAATCAAATACGCGCATCTTTTGCGAAATACAAAAAATGAGAAGAGGAAGAAAAAGTTTGCTCAACTTTTCGCTTACATAATATGAACGCAACCCTTTAGATTCTGGCCAATTCTCCAAGCGGCTTATTTGAATATTAGCGCTTATATAAGCATATAAATATATGTATATGGAGAGCCGAGCACAACGGGGAGACTTTCAGTTCGCAGCATGCGTAGCAGCTCCTTTGGTAAACAACATACACTGAGAGAAAACTATCAGCGAGTAGCAGTGCATGCATGCCCAATTAAACTGACTCATCGGGCCGAAACTTCCATATCATTTAAGCTGCTAAATGCCCGACGCATTCATCTTAATTAGCAAAGGGCTACCTGGGGCAGGTGTGGGAGAGAGAGCGAGGAGAGGGGAGGGTAAGCGTTGCCCAGACAGTCGAAAAGTTTTATGTGGCAATGCATGCATATACCCTAAAAAAAAAAAAGGATTCGTGTCGAGACTTGGGAACAGGATACACACAACAATGACGACGGCACTATGAATGATTGCCGCGGTGCGCTTTGTTCATGTACATTTGAAATTTCCACAGCTACCGGTGGTGCGAAGGGGTCCAGACACTGCGGAAGTGAGGCAGAAGCGGAAGCGCTCATACGCCGCGTTGGCCGCCGGCGTCGATGGCAGCTGAAAATTGAATAAGCGCAAGTTTTCGCGTGCCAAAAGTTGTTGTTGTTGTTGTTGCCGTTGTTGTTGTTGTCGCTGGCATTTGCCTGTGGCCCTGTGCTGTGTGTGGGCGGCGCGCAGACCTTATTCATTACCCAAGCCCGCCGCCACACGAAAATGACTTGAGCCGGCAGCGACTGCTGAGACTTGGCGACTTTGTAGATACTTGGCGGGCGATAAAAAGGTCGGCAGTAAAAACAGCAACAACAACAACAAGAGTAATAATATTGTCGAGGAAGGCTGCACAACTCAATAAGCCAAGTTAACAGTCTATTGAGTCGGTTTGCCTGCGTTCAGGCCCCCTTCTCTCTCTCTCTATCTCTCTCTCTCACTCTTCATCTGTCCTTGCTGAACTGACAGTTACCTAATGGCAAACATACACAGATAAAGCATTAAGTTTTTGGCCCAAGAACTGGAGAAATGCCATGGAAATCGATCGATAATTCGTGCTAAAAGATAAATTACCGTTATGCGGCGACTTTGGCAACATTTTTTTCTTTTTTGCTCATGCACGTTCGACTAGCTAGATGAAGAGGTATATAGGTTTTGAGTGAGCTTTGGCTGTAAAATATGTAAAACTAAAATAAATATCTTTCTTAGCTAAAATCAGTTTTAGTCTTAGTCTTCTTCCTCCCAATATACTCCCGGATTAGAGCTCTAAATTATGCAGTCTAGATTCAAATTCTTGAGCTTTACTCCACACTGAGCGCGTATTTTGCCGCCAGTGCCAGCCGTTCTGACTTGTTTTTGGTTGTAGACCTCATTTTTTCTTCTCTTTTTTTTCGGCTGATAATATCATTGGCCGCGGTTCGGCTAATAGCTGCGCTGATTCCATTAATTTGCCAAATGACAGCCAAGCAGGAAGCAGGCCACTGGAACCAGACGAAGTGGATCCGAGTGGCAATGGCGTGCGCTATAGAGTGCCGCCTGCTCCTGCTCAGCTGCTGCCTACAGCTCGCGCCATTTTGACACTAATTAATTAAGTTTTATTCTCTTTAGCTGGCCATTTCTATTGTTTTGCTTTTCTTAGCAACTTATCGCAAGCAAATCAAGCTTAGCCATTTATATAAAGAAAATTGAATACTTGCAAAGTGAGAGCGATAGACTGAGAGAGCGAGAGAGCAGGCCTTGAGTAAAATAAATCTGTGCTTAGTTTTCATCAGCTGCAACTGCTCAGTTTTGTGCTGTGCTCATTTATGCTTTATGGTAACTATATATAATAGATTTGTGGCCAGATGTCACGCACACACACAGATACGCCTTGTAAAATATATCAAGTTGTGGCAAGCAAAAGTTCCCTACGGCATCAAAAGGGCCCCATGCAACAACTCAACAGCCCATCACATAAACTTGAATGAGCGACAGGCAGGCAGGCAGCCTGAAAGACAGGCGGACGGACAGATGGGCGGACGGACAGACAGCAAACGTATGCAAAGCAGTCGAGGCATTGCACAAATAATCATCGCATAAAATATATCGATTACAAGTGTCACCACAACAAAAACCAAAAAACGAGAACGCATCATAAATAAATATTAATTAAAGCACTGAAAGCCCCAGCATAAATCTCAACAACAACATTTTGATTTTTCCGTTATTTATGAGAAGCATATTTTTCTTGTTGTTTATTCTTTTTTTTTGGGATATTCTTTGTGTCTCTGATTTATTAAACAAATATTTGGCACATACAATAATTGACGAAAATATTTTGCCAGCCTGGCAGAAATCAAAATAAAATCAACTTATGCGAGACATAATTGTAAAAAAAAAAGTAATAGAAGAACTAAAGGCAGAGGCTGAGCGAGTGTAGCCCAAGTGGAATTACTCTTAAGAATATGAGGAATGTGTGTGAAAATAGTTTTCTTCTCATCAATAAATATGCTCTTTATTGACTATGATATGAGCTGTTTGCTATGAGCTCCATAGAGGCTCTCTTTACTATTTCAAGCTAAAACTCTGATTATAGCTAGACGTTAGACACACACTATCTCTCTCTCTCGCTTCTTTCCTTCTAAAAAATGATGGTGTACCTCTCTAAATCATACATAAATGCCAAGCTCTATATACATATTTGATTTCGAGCGTTTCAAAAGGCACAAACTAAAAACAAGTCACGCGTTTATCATTTCGAACGCTTAATTTATGCGCGTCTACAAAATTTTGGCAGCTACACTTTACACCAGGAAAAAAACAGCAAAAAGAAGCAAACAAAAATTGAGGAATACAAAAAAAAAAACCCAAAGTAAAACGAAAATGAAAATGTTTAGAAAAACGGGCAGGGTAAAGTGTTCAAATCGAGCGAACCGGCGCTTTTTATGTATTTTGACGCGTCGCTAAATTTAGCAGGCAAATATTTTGCGCCCCAAGCGGCAGCAGCGCCGACAATTTGATGCGCAGCTTATGCAATGCATCCGGGAATCATATAGACACAGACATATCTACACAAACTAACCAACACGTATATATGTATATAATCTCTGTGTAGTTATATGTTTATGTGGTGCAGAGCTATTTAATTGCCCTCGCCGCGTGCAGCAAGTGTCAAAGACCCCGTGACCGAGTGTACCAGAGAGCCAGAGCCTCGAGACCACATCGAGGAACTGCGACAAATGTCGCCAGATGACTATACGCCCGCCCGCCTCATCGTTGTCGTCCAATCGTATAAAAAGCGCAACTGTCAACTTGGCAACTCGCCGCAAAACAAAAAAAAAGCCGCCGAAAAACCGAACAAAAAATTTATCACGCTCTGCCTCATTGCGTCAACAGTCATTCAATGCCTGCGCTTATATGTGATAGGGTATATCAATCACAAGAGTTGAAGCTCAACGAAAATATGATATTCGAAAGATGATAAATGAGTTGCTTATGCTAAGGCATATACTAAATTAGAATGGCCCGAGATACCTTTTGTAGAAGGGCATATCAAATTTGTAGAGCTGGAAGATATTTTTTTTTGGGCTGCGAGAAAGGAAATTGTGCTAGGCTTGCTAAAGGTTTCATATGTGTTATATATTAAATAGATTTCTTGTTGCTATGCCAAAGATCACTTAGAGATATTTCCAGCTGAGCTTCAGCTAGACTCTCTTTCTAGCAAGCTAATACACTTCATACACACACATAGGGTATGCCTGACCGCAGGGCACAAAAACCCAACATAAAACATTTTCATTAAATGCAGAAAAAAAAGAGAGGAAAAATAATAGAAATAATATAAAAGCAGCCAAAAGCTAAAAGCCACAATAACTAAAAGCAAAAAATAAAAAGAAAACAAAGAAAAAAGTTAGAAAACTGCGAGGCCTTCGAGCTGTTTGCCAAATTAGCGGAACGCAAACTTATGGCACACACTGTCGTCGAACTGGCTGCCAACTGTGGCGATGAGTCAGTTGCACTCGCCCAGCAAATGCAGTTTTCAGTTTTCAGTTTGCAGTTTTCAGTTTGCAGTTTGCAGTTTGCAGTTGCAATTGCCCTCGCATCTGCCATCTCATCTGCGCATTTGGCTGTCCGAATCGTTTGAGAAATCTATTTTAGTTTTCGTCTTTTTTTATGATTTTGCATTTAAATTTGATTGTAAATAGAAAATGTGCTCAGTGGGCTTTGTTTAGTTCACAGTCAAGTGATCAGCTGCAAAATGGAAAATGAAGCTGGAAATTGTTGAACAAATCACGCAATGCACAAAGAGTCAGAGTCGAGGAAATAAATAAAATAGCTAAAAAAAAAGGCAAACAAACAAATCAATTGTTGTAAATGAATTATATAAGCTTTGTCTAGCTACAGTGGAGCTGAGATAAAATTGCTAAAAAAAATGAAAAGAAATACAAGCTAAGACCAAAGACCTAAAACAGCTAAAAATTGCAAAATTTATAACAATTTGATGTTTATTCGTGGCGCATTTCGCTTCACTGGAAATTGATTAGATAAGAAAAAGCTATACATCAAATACAATACATAAGTGCAATACGATAATCAGATTGACAACATAGCCGTGCTCCACTGTAATCGCATTTGAGACTTTGTTGCTGCTGGCAAATGGCAAAGCCAAAACCGTTTAGCTATGCACTCGCGGCAGACAATGCGACGACAGCAGCAGCGACGCCAACTGTGTCAGCAGCGGCAGCAGCAGCAACATTGGCAGACAAAGCCAGTTTATTGCCATTATAGTGTGCGACAAGGCTAAACAACTGGCAAAGAGTCGTGCGCCCCCCCCAACTACTGCTCCTTGGGGGCTGCTGCAACTACAGCCTCCTGCTGCTGCCGCTGCTGCTGCTGCTGCTGCTGCTGTGGCAGTGACATCATCCCCAAGACAGGCAATTAAAACTAATGTATTTGCCAGATTTGTTGGATGCAATTTTCCAAACATATTGCCAACTCATTGCCCACATTGCCTCAACGTTTCAAATGACCCAAAAATGACTTAACATTTGTGTCAGCTACTAGACTCCCCCCTTCCCTCTGCTGCTGCTGCTGCTGCTGTCGTTTGTCTGTTGATTGATGCAATTTTATGACATTCGCGTGGGCGCTGACTGAAATGTGTTTGTAATTGTTTTTAAATAGCCCAAACTGCAACGACTGAACTTGCCCAATAGCAGTCCAAAGCTCATTTATTAATGACGTTTGCCAGCACTAAACAAACTTTCGCTTCATTTATGCATATTTCAATAGCATGCAGCTAACTAAACTGAACCGAACTCGGCTCATTTAGCTAACTGGCGGCGGCTTTAACACTTTGTTGTTGTGACAGAGCCTGTCATTTTGCATTTAACTCAAAATGTTGTAAAATGTATACCATTATCACTTTATTATAATTATTCTTCAGTTTTGCCATTCCACTTTTGCCAGTCTTTGGCTGCTTTTTGTTTTCTTGTTTTGTTTTTGTTTGTCTCTTTTGCCTTATCAGCGGTTTTTTTTCTTTCGTGTTACCCGAGAAACATTTGCTGAAATGTCATAAATTTACTAATTTATTGTTAATGTTCTTTTAAGTTAATTACGCAAAAACAAAAAGGGAAAAGCCTCTCAAGGCGCGCATACAAATTGCGGTTGAACTTTTTTACATTGCTAAAACAGCATGTTTATTTTCTATATATATTTATATATATTTATGTATTTACTTGAGTGTATATAAGAAAAGGCAACTCTATGCTCAGCTCAAGAGCAAAGCTCTCAAACTTAATTGACTTTGCCTTATGAATGCTATTTGCATATTTATTTTTGGAAATCAAATCACATAAAAATATTTTTAAAATTTGTTAAATGTTTGTTTAACATTTGTAAAAAAAAAATACATTTGCGTTTTATTTTTATAACAAATTTAAAAATATTTCTTATTTTTTTTCCACAACTCACTCAAGATTTTCTCCATAATTATTTTATTCTTTTTTCTGCTCTTTCCACTTTGATTAAGTTAATTATAGCCTGATGCTTGGCATGCAGCCCAGCAGGCAATTTATTAACGGCAATTAGTTGATTTATGTTAATTTAATTAAATGGCTTTTGACCCAACATTATGCATGGGTCGCATTTAATCGAAAGTCTTTATATGAATTGTAAATAATGAAAAATGTATGAAACTTGATATGCGACACATGACACAAGGCAATTGCTGCTGTCAAGCTGCCTGCTGACAATTTCGTGACAATTTATTGGACATATCAATGACAACAACAAAAAAAAGACCAAAAATGCAATTGCCGCAATTGCAATATTTGGGATTTTTTTTTTATTTTGTATAGATTTTTGCGGCACTTTACAATCGCTGCAAATCCAAAGCCAAATCCGAATCACCGCAGCTCGTGTTGTTGTTTTTTGGCTAATTCTAAAACTGACAACGACAATTTCTGTTTTTGTCTGCCACTAACCGAAAATGGTCAGCAGCCAAAGTTGTCAATTGCTTCAATGCAAACTATTAATTAAACAACAGAATTTCGCTTGAATTTCCATAGAATTTAGATAGATATTTAGCATGCTGATAGATCTACTCTAACAGCAGGCCATAAGCCATTAGCCAGCTCAAGTCTAAGTGCTGACCAAGTTATGTGCTTGTCATCCTTAGCCAGACGATAACAATAACAGTTAGCAGAGCGAAGACGCAGGTACTATGACAGCTAATCAGCAACGAGTCGAACAACTTCATTTGCGAGATGGTTCTTCATTTGGCTCATATTACACGCACCGTGGCGGCATATGGCTCCAGCCCTCTGCCCAGGGGCTGTGAGGCGCCCGTGTCGAACTCATGCACAATTAGTCACTTGCAAGTCAATTAAGTTCCCAGCGCCTAACCACAACAGACGCCGGGAGAGCCCACTAGCCCGCTGGCCCGCTGGCCCGATCCTAGCGCAGACAGGCACGTATTGGGTGGGATGGGTTCGAGTCTACCTGTGGCCGGGTCTCGGAATGTGACTGAGGACACGACCACGACTGCGGCCTGGGACTGCGTCACGTTGTTGTAATGCTCTGGCGCTTATTTGCAGTAAAAAGCAATGACAACGGCGGCGACAACGACTGCGACGCGACAAAATTATACAGACAGAGAAAAGGAGAAAGAGAGAGAGCGAGAGAGCTAGTGAGTGGGAAAAGACAACGCACATGGACAGAGGCTCAAGCGAAGGTGCTGGCTAGGGGAAAAGTAAAACAAAACCATATTATTAACGCCTCATTAAACTTTTAACGATTTTAAATTACAGACTGCAAACGAGACCAGCCTAATGAATACAAATTAGCCGCACAAGAGCTGTTGACTCTGACTTGGCAAAAAGATACGAAACATGCATTAGACATAAAAACAATTGTAGCTCTAACTATATGTCTCGCGTGTGTGTGTGTGTGTGACAAGCGAGGCCTAAGGCAACATTACGTGTTGTTTGACAGCAGCAACAAGCTGGCAATAGGCATAGATACAAATGTATAGGTCCTACGGCAATAATAAAAGTCGTCTAGCAAAATATATAAAGCTTGAAATGTGCATAGATACAAGATATATAGTTAGTGCATGCACAGATACAAATGTATCTACATTTACTTATTTAAAAACTTATTTTCATGTATTACAGATACAATTGTATCTACATTTGACTACAAATGTGAGACTGAGTACAAATGTATTTGCATTTGACTACGGATTGTATCTGTGTATTTGCATATCTTCTTATAAATACAAATGTATCTGTAGGTCATGCGACAATTGAATATCTTTGAATATCTTCATATAGATACAAATGTATCTGCATGAGAATGAGATATGTAATTGTAGCTACATTTAATAGAAATTGTATTTTTACATATGCAAGCAATTGTATCTGTCTCCATGTATAGATACTTTTGTATCTGCAGCTGTGTAACAATTCCAACTGCCTCTATGCTTAGCTACAATTCGTCTATCTACAATTGTGAGACCTACGACAATAGTCGGCCAGGCCTATCAAAGTAAACAACGCACGCAAGACTCGTAGATACAATTATATCTGTGTGTGAATAACTTCTATTGAATGTTGTCTGTGTGAGCGTGTGATAAGTGCGGCCTGCGACAATAATACGTGTGGGTCTGGCATTCCATGTCCGACTGTCTGCAAATGACTTTTCAATGTAGCAACATTTGACACGCGTTATAGCTAATTGTCATTAATTGTTCGAAGAGAGCTAAAATTGCCGCTCGCACCTTCCCTCTAAATGCCGGGCCATGTGATTATTAATCAGGCATTGGACATTTGACAGCTGACAGTTATTTCGTTCGCTTGTTTAATTGTAAACACTTGTTAAATGCAAATTAGAATAGATGAAAATAAATATAATATATACGTACATATATTTGCAGAGATATATACACACGATTCGCACGACAGACAGGTCAGGGCCTCAACTCGACTCGAACGACATTTTAACTATATCACGACTTGGCTCCAAATTTGTATTGCCAAACCAACTAATGCATATTCAAAGTGTTTCAGTCATTCGTTAGGCCTAGCCACGTTTTAGCATATATTTTGTTGCTTATTTATATATATTTACAAAGAGTCGAATATATATACTGTCATTAAAGTTGCGTTCGCATGGCAAATTAAATGTATATAATTAACAAATTAACTGCTTCCGTTCATGCCAGCATACATATATATGTTTTGTTTTTAGCAGAGAAAAAGAGAAAGAAATTAACAAGAATTTGGACAACAAAATGCTGAAACGAGTCGTAAATTAAAAATTTCTTTTCAACTATGATGTATCTGTTAATTGTTGCGAAACGCAGACGCGAAACGCAGACACACAGCTACGACTATTTAAAATTCTTATATATATTTATGATTTTTGAAAGACATAAAAACGCGCTTTGCTCATAAATCATACACCAGACGAACATAACAAAAATGTGCTAAAAACTAATTTAGTTCTTTGTTGGCCACAGAAACAAACACAGCAAACATATGCATTAAAAGTTCATTAAAAATTATGAAATTAGATTTCCGCGTGAGCTCAGCATAACTTAATTATAAACATATCAGGCAGCAGAAATAATCATTTACCTTATTTATTTTGTATGAATTAAAATTCTATATAGTTAAAAACTCATTTATAAACTATATTCGCTCCAAATAATTTTTACAAAAATAATTTAATGGAATCGCAACTATTTTTATTATATTTTTGGGCATCTTTTCAGTTCAGCTGTTGTTGTTGTTGTTCTGTGCTTTTCGCCTCGATTTATTATCAAAGCAAAGCCGACAAAGCACAAAAGATACAGATACAGAGCACTCACTGCCTCTCTCTCTCTCTCTCTCTCTCTCTCTCTCTCTCTCTCTCTCTCTCTCTCTCTCTCTCTCTCTCTCTCTGTCTTTCCCTCAGTCTGGTTCTGTCTGTCCTCTGTTTGTCTGCCGCTGCACATCCTACGCGGTCTTCCACTTTGTTAGTTTTTGGCATTTTGGCAAGCAACCAGAAAATACAACAACAACTGTGACAACAACAACAACTCGTGTTGTACGTAACATAAACTTTGTGCCGGCTTCTGGCTGTTTGAATATAAATTCTTTGTAGAATTTATTTAAGGTCTGCCTGCACTTGTAGAAATTATTTGCGAATGCACAAAACAAAGCCAAGCAAAGGGCAAATCGAAACAAAATCACAATAGAAAATGGTCACAGCAGTAGAAAACAAAAATGTATGCAGAGACCTAAAAAAAATAAAAATACAAAACGAAAATGAACTGTGACGAGCTTAAGCTCCAGCAGCAGCGCGGGAACGAGCTGAGATTTGTTCGTGTAGCCACTTTGGAAACTGGTAAACGGTCAAGCACTGTGTGGGCGCGTGTGAGAGTTGCTATTAAATAGCCAAATACCAAAAACAAATAATTTAGTCACACTGAAAGAGGCCAGAACAGGTTGGCCGCGCCGAGCGATGAAACGTTTGTCGCGTTTGTCTCGAGCCATTTGGTTATTTCAAATATATGTATATCGAAAATAGATTTCATTTTTATTGAAATTATGACATTCATCTTAATTTGCGCCAACACATAACTTATTCAATTTTATCTCTTATTTGCAGGTGTGTATCTATCTCTAGCTGCGAACAGGTTTCCAGCGCAGGCAAACAAATGGATATCCAGGCGAACTATTATTGAGACGATTAAGAAGAT
Organism: Drosophila buzzatii; assembly: GCA_035045845.1. NCBI lineage: Eukaryota > Metazoa > Arthropoda > Insecta > Diptera > Drosophilidae > Drosophila > Drosophila buzzatii. The sequence continues at coordinate 7,554,748 of JAWNOS010000505.1, forward strand.
GCCAAAATGAAGCTTGAAGACGATTAAGCCAAAATATCCATTAGTAGTAAAAGCAAGAGCTCATTTCGTCAATTACAGGGTATACTAGAGACGCAATTTAAAGAACTAGTTTTCTTTTAAGTTTTATTTTACGAAATTCCATTGCAATCATCTGCTCTTTGGCTGGCCGTGGCACAGTCCATTGCAGCTGACACATGGATTTCGTTCGTGCTGCTTCTTGAAACTCAATTAAAATGCAAGTGTATCAAGGCCTCTGCCTCTGCCTCATTTGTGGCTGAAGAGTCTCAGATCTATGTATCTGCATATCTATCTATTCATATCATATCCAGGCAGCTCCACGCGCATGGACATGTGTGCGCCCGATGTTGGCGCTGTCATTAATCTTTCGACAGGCGCTGCCTGCTGCTCCTCTGTGAAAATTGTTTAGCTGCGCATTTTCAATGGCAAGGCTTTGTTTTTGTTTTTGTTGCCGTCTAATGATCGCGTGCAGTTTTTCTCTCATAATGGGGCCAGGCGTCGTCATATATCATAATTGTGCCAAACTATGTGAGCAGATACAAACGAGCAGCCGTCTGTCTATCTGTGACTCGTTTATGGCTTGGACTTGGACTTGAAGCCGGCTTTGGGCCAGATGCAGATTTAAGCCGCTTGATTAATGTGTTCAATGTGCGCACTTGTCAGTTGTTATAAATGTACTCGGTTCTCTCTCGGCTCTCGGTTAATCACAGCAGCTAAACGGAGGAAGTTCACAATGAACCGTGAACTGTGAGCTGCCATAAATTGATGATGCCTTAGATAGCTTTGTTTAATTAAATACAGAAATCCAGCTGAAGCTAAGCTGGCATTCCACATGTAATTGCATGCCACCCACTGTGCTGTGACAGCCTGACGAATGCGACAATTGAATTTTAACATATTCATAAGCGAATCACAGAGAGAGAGCGAGAGGGAGAATGAGTATATGAAACTATAACAGAAGTGTTGAGATCGCACTAATTACATGTCAAGCGACCCACACACAGGCGCACAGCCAACACCTTGGCGCATAAATTTACAGCCAAACGACGCATGTCGCCCGCCGCGCCCCAAGCTGAATGTTGCATGTGGCACTTTGTATATACATATAAAGATCTTTTTTTTGCAGCTGAAAAGTGTCAAATGTGAAATTTATGCTCGCTCAGACAGACTGTCAGACAGACAGACAGAGACAGCTAGGCAGTCAGACGCATTTGCAGTCACAATCACAGCGCACGCGCAGCCGCCACGCCCCGCCCTGCCCCGCACAGAGCTCTCCTTGGCCGCATAGGAAATTAGCGCACGCTGTCACACACACACACACACGCAGAGCAAACACAAACAAAAAAGATTTAAATAAAAGCCAAAACAAGTTGTTAACTTTATTAGCGTTCACTTTGAGCTTTGTGCGCAGCGACTGAAATGCGATTTGCATAAAACGCGACTCGCAATTAGTTGGCATGCAAATCGCATATGGACAGATGGGCCTATGTGCCCAGCCGGGCCTCCGGTCTTCGGGTCATAACTCAAAAGCCTCAGCCATGTGTTTAAACAGACAAAATGTAACTACGAATTCGCTACGTGCTCGTCTTGACTAAAAAAAAAAAAAACAGGAAAAAAAAAATTCCCTTGCAAATCGTTTCTTGTTAATGGCTGTATTTAGATGCGGCTTGGGCGGGGAGCTGAGTGTATTCGCTTTCCGTTGAAATACAAGCATGCTTGATTACCTTACTCTCCTCGTCTTTTTTTTTTTTTTGCTTTGCATTTAAGTAATTGCTTGAAGATCTTGGAGCTGTGCGCAGTTCTTTTGAAATTTTAGATTCTTTGACAAGATTTTGTCTAATTTAAATTCCTTTTTTGTTCAAGTTTTCATATAGCTGTGCTGGAGACAGCTTAGTGAGCTCTAGCTTTGACTAGATCCTGGGAAAGTTTTATTGCCTGAGCTAGAGTTGTCTTGCTGGTCGAAGAAGTACTTTAAGTACTTTCCATGCAAGTTCTTTAGATATATTAACTTCGTATCACTTCCAGTTCCCTGCTTTGCTTCTACTTTCTTATAAATAGCATTTGCCAAACCTTAACAACTTTGCAGCACTTGCTATTCCCCCTTTTGCTTCTGCTTTGATTTCCAACAAGAGATCATTAACTCTATATGCATATTACTCATTTGTCTCAGCTTTAGAGCTGCAATTTCAGTTGCAAATGCCTGCATTGCGTGCCACGCAGACTCATTCACACACATGCATAAACAATTTGTATGTATTGTTGCCTGCTGTTCGTGTTGTTTATTAAATGTTGCTTGCTTGTTAAACGACAAGCATTGTCGCTGTCGTTGCTGCTGCTGCTGCTGCTGCTGGGCAATATGAAGAGAATTCTTGTCATTCAAATGAGCATACAACAATGCACGCACACGCACGCGCACGCACTCGCCGCCCATGGGAACAGCAGCAACAATATATTCATTGCTTGTTGCTGTCAATTTTTATAGATATTTCATGAATGCTGCGTGTGTCTATGCTCTATATATATGCTCACACTCACACTCACAGTCACACTCATATTCCTATTCATATGCTCGCCTGTCACACTCAGTTCAAGGCTACTTTGATTGATGGCCTTGTCCGTGTGAGTCACTCAGTTGCTTTGCTAGTTTCTCTGGACTAGTCAGCTACTTAATGCTTGCCTTTTTTCTATCCGCCTCATTAGTGCAATTGAACAGTTTTTAGCTGAGCATTAAACCAAGTGGGAGAGGAAGGGGGAGAGAAAGGAAGAGAGCTCGATAGGTAAGGGGGAAAAAAAAAGTGCTGAAGCCGTTTGCTCATTTCCTGTGTGGCACTGCGTGGGAATCGTTGCCCTGAGCAGCTGAAGTACACGCTTTAGTTTAATACATTTTTAATTGCCAACAATGAAGCGAAAGAATTGTTTGTTTGTGTTACGTGCAACCTGCAATTGGCAGCTTCAACTTTCACTCGTCGTACTTCGATTCAGTGGAAATCAGTTCCCCCAAGAGAATTCTCTGCAATTACAAGCGGCGAGCGTTAATAAAAAGCCAACGCATAAATTACGGCACCCAAATTGCTGGAGTCACTCGATATAAAGAAAAACATAAACAAAATCAAGCGCACCAAAAAACAACAGAAAATCTACTTTATAAGGAAGTCGAGAGTGCGGCACGTTCGAAAATGCGAATGCGAGTGCTTAATTGAAAACAACGCACAAAAAGCGTCTCGTCTGCGACCTACTTGGCGTATACGTAATTACCGATTTATGTGAACGTCACTCGATATGCGTTTACAGCGCAACAACAATTGCAGCTTAACTAACTTGGCACGAATGCATAATTCATACCAGCTATAGCTGAAGCTGTAGCAGGAGTTGGAGTTGGAGTTGGAGCGGGAGTTGGAGTTGGAGCTGTTGCCATAGCCAGCGGCGACACTTGCCACGTTGCCACAGGAATCGCCAGTCGCTGGCAATAAGCTGCTCCAGTCCGAAATTGGACTTAACATAAACGTAGAATTCCAGCTGTAATATTTAGTGACTATAAATTGGCCAAGTTTAGGTAGAATCGGGGCAAGTGAAGTCTGGCTGTTAGGGAAATCATTTCTAGCTTGAAAAGGCTAGAACAACAGAGTTGAATTGTTTGATATATTTTAAGAAGAAATTAAGAGATTATTATTATTAGTTTGTAGGCAAATAAGATTCACATGGAGTGAAGCATCAAAGCTCACTAGATCAAGAAGTTGACAATTTATAAATTTTTTATAATTTTTGCAAACAAATTTGATAAGTTGCAAATATGCAACAAAGCTATATAAAGGGCTAACCAAGACTGTCATCAAATTAGATCCCAATCAAGCTTACATATATGTGCTTTTTTATGGAATCGTATCAATATGAAACTAAAAACTATATAAACATATCTTGTCAAAGCAAAGATCCACTTAAGCTGCTATAAGCTTAAGCCTGCAAACTACATTTAATCAATTTAGCATCCCTTAAGCATAGCTGCCTGCATTAGAACCACTAACCATAAATGAAAAGTTAAAGTATGAGCTATTGGCAATAAAAATTCGCATCGATCCGCACTTGCAGCTAATTCAATTGCAGCTGCAATTGCGCCTGCGCATCGTCTGCTTGCCACACACACACACACACACACACCTAAATATGTCTGGAGGCTAACTGGAATCAATAAGCGCGCACACGCTACAAATTGTGGCAGGCCCACGGCTGTTGCGGCTTCGATTTCGCAACGAACGTATCTAATGAGGCGCAAAAGTGGGCGTGACAGCCGCCTGTTTGCGGCGGCACAGATGTCAGCAGCTTTGCTTACAACATTTTCCACTTACATGCATGCATGCAGCACTCGCCACTTTTTGTTAGTTTTGTGTTTCTGCTTCTTCTGCCTTTTTTTAGGCGGCAAAGTGGGCCGAAAACCCGCTCCTGGCTACAGCGAACGATAAAGCCATTAAATTGAAACGGAAAAAAAAGTTATAAAAAATAATTTGGCTGTATTTTTTTGTTAATTGAGCAAGTCCAATGAAATTACATTTTTAGCCTTTTCCAGCTTGCAGGTTACAAGGAAATTACATTAAATGCGCCACAGTCCATTGCAAATGTAGCTGAGCATTTTAAGAGAATGCTCCACAATTGTTTGTCATCGGCCATAGAAAAACATTTCTGCGTAATTATTTATTTATGCAAATAAAAATGATCTGCTGAGACTCAACTAATTCCCATGAATGAATGCCTAAGCATTCTGAGTATGTCAGCCACAAGTCTCAGCTAATTGCTTCCGAGAAAAGTGTGAGTGGGAGGGGAGAGAGCGGAGGAGAGGCGCAGCGAGCTAAAAATACAAAATCTCTGCACACATAGCTAGGCAAATACCTTGCGAGATATGAACGATTATTCACCAGCATATTCTCAGCGCTGATGCAAAGAAATGCTTCAGCTATAAACTCTTGAGCAGAAAGAGAGAAAGAGTAAAAATAAAAATAAGAATTAGAGTTTGGATTTGAATTAGAGCTACTGTTAGGAAAGCTGAGCACGCATTTGAAAATTGTGAAATCATCACGAAAAACGGCTGCAGAAATTCGAGCAGGCCGAGAGCGAATTACGTGCGCCGCATGGCCAACCAGGCAAAGACAAAGAGCCAAAAGCAACCACAATGAATGAACGAGCGAATGGCTGAGTGAATGAATGAATGGCTGGGTTGACTGAGTAAGCTGGTGAGTGATGCAATGAGTAACTACCTAGGCGAAAGACAACAGGCGCTGCCAAAAACAAAAGCCAACTGCAAAGCTAAAGGAAAATCAAGGCAAAGGCGGAAAATCTGTGCATTGTTTGCTCTCGCGCTTGCCACTGCCAGTTGCCAGTTGCCAGTTGCCACCCCTCCCCGTTCCTCCTCCTGCCCCTGCTTCAATTCAACATTCAACATTCTGTCGGCATCTTTTGTTTGCCATTCTGTTTGCTTTTGCGGCTTTAACGTAAACACTCAATATTTATTCCTTTGTATTTGCACCGCCGTCCCGCTGCCCCGCCGTCCCGTCTTGGCCACACCTCGGCGCAGTCGCAGCCACAGCCACAGCGTGAATCCTTTTGCATTAACTTTGATTTTTTATGGCCAGAGCCATTTTACGCTTTGCCTTCGTCTTCGACCACACGATTTTCGTGGGCGTAATTGAAAGCCGCCCCCCACACACACACACACACATACTACAGCAGCACACCCACACACACCCACCGTGGTGCATAACAAATTTGTAAGCCAACTATTTAGTGGCCAAATCAAAGGCAGAGCTTCGTTGCGATAAATCGCAGTCGGTCCATGCGGCGTATGCGCAATTGCTGCAAAAGCAAAAGCAGCCGCCGGCGCTAAGCCTCCCTCGCTCCCAGTTGCGAGTGGGTGGGTGGGTGCACTTGTCCGCTAACCCGCTGCCCACACGCCCAACTCTCCCACTCTTCCACACTCTCTCTGATTGCTGTATTGGCAGTAATAAAAATGTCGAAACGAAGGCTTGCGGCCATTTGCCGAATACTTTGCAATTGTTAAGCTTCATGCGATTTCAATGGCTTTATCTGTCTATGTGTGTGTGTAGTGTGTGTGTGTGTGTGTAGTGTGTGTAGTGTGTGTATTGTAAGCGAAGCAGTGGCCAGCGTTAGGCAAATATTGAAGCATTGAACACGTTTCAGCTAAATTGAATTTTTATTGCCACCTACTGCAGTCTTTGTGGGATTCGTGGGATTCGCAGATGAATTGAGCTACTGCTAATATACTAATGGACCTTTACTAAGTCTACTAGTATAATTAAAAGATTTAATTTCTATGTACAAAACTCATGCATACCTAATACGATTTTTATGTGGCAATTTCATGAGCTTAAATAGCTCTTTGAACTTGGCAACAAATTTGTGTGTGTGTGGGAACTCAACATTATAATATACTTCAAAGTACTATAAATAGCTATCAATATTTGTTTATTAATTCTTTATAGTATATGCCTTAAATTCATTGAAAATTAAATTTTGAATATCTTCGAACTTTCTCTCGAGTTTGCTTTGTATATTTAATAGAATTGTGGACTGATTGGAAACTCGACAATGATTTAGATCTTCGCAGCGCTTTCCCTAGTCAGCCTCAACAGGCAATATCACTCTTTTCTCTTCTATTACTCATATAACAAATTTAATATTTTTATTAAAATTGAAATATACACATTTTTGGGCAACTCTAAAGCTTGGCACATTCAAGCTTAATTTTATATAGCATACCTTTTGCAGCTTCCCTTCTAGTTTTGCTCCTTTTCATTTGCACTTTTCAACACAATTCTGTGCATGTTACGTGCCTGAGCTGAAAATTGTCATTGTTGGCTGTGAAAAGGTTTTTGGGCATCCTTTATTGACAACTCTGTCCATTTTACATTTTCCATTTGCTACGACTTTTACACGCCCTCAGCCCACGATCCTGAGCCTGCCTCTGTGGCAGCTGCATTCAAAAGGTTGAGAAAATTCATTTGCATGCACGGCGCTTGTTTGAGTTTATCGATTGAGCTCTTAGACGAGAGACGATGGACGATAGTCGAGAGAGTGAGTGAGAATGAAATCTTTGCAGCAGTCAACAAGTGCTGTGTGAGTTAGAGTGAGTGTCACTGTGATTTCATAGCTCTCACAGAGCAGAGAGAGAGAGAGAGAGAGAGAGAGAGAGAGAGAGAGTTGCGTGATGTGAGTGTTCTATGCCATTTATATACGAATTAACTAGTTATTTGCATGTTGTTTATCTAATCGTTGCTTGGTTTAGCCAAGCTCATCGCTGCTTCTAGCTGACACCTACAAAACGAAGCTCACACGCTCCATATCGCAGCTAGCAGAGTAGTTGGCTTTATTTAATAAACATTTACGAGCCCATGTTAGCATATGCAATGAACAAGAGCGAGAGAGAGAGAGCGAGTGAGAGAGAGCGACAGGGAGAGCGGGAGACAGACGAAGGGATTTGTTGTCATGCAATGCGCAAACACAAAACTAATTGAATTTTTCGTAGCTCTTGCTCTGTCCTTAATGCTCCCACTCTCCATCTCTCTCTCTCTCTCACTCTCTTTGCCTGTCCAGCCTTTGGCATTTTGTGCAAGTCAGCAATAGGAAAAGCCAGCCATTGTCTGCCTTGGCCTGGCCAAAGGTACGTGCCACATTTTTGGCTGTTCACAGCATTGTTTTGTGGGTGCGGCTCTTATTTCGCCTTTGTTTTGGTGCTCCCAAAAACAGAACATAATCAGCATATAATTAAAAGCAACTAACATGCAACAAATTACACGCAAAGTAGCTTGTAGTCTAGCAACCTCAAGGTTGCTCGTGATAGTGCTTCGATTGGGCATCCTTCTGGGCGTGCCACGATTGACCCAAAAATCCATTTAGCCAAAAAACAGCTAAAGCAGCAACAGCAACACCAACAAATACCGACAGCTACACTCTTTTTTGTTCCGAATGTCGTTTTGTATTATTTATGCTGAGACAGCAACTGGCACCATTTGTATGGCCCGCAGTGTGCGTCTGCTGCCATGCAATTATGCTCTCGAGCACATCAAGTCTTTCGAGTGCTCAAGCCCCAGACGCAGACGCATTTTCATTGTACAAAAATGTGCCCCAATTAACTCGAGCTGGCCATTGTATTCAATTTAATTATAGTCAGATATATATAAATATATATTTATTTTTTTCTAGCAATTATTTTGACGGCTTTGAAATAGTTTTTTTGGCACCAATTTAATGCAAGCATTGCAGTAATTGTAGCTAGTTTTTTTAGCGTACTCGTTTTTTTCCTCTTGTAAGTACGTAATACGATGCCAATAGCGTTCATTGGCTTAGTTTGGGATTCCATTCAGCAGAGAGTCAGCAAGACGCAAGCCTTAAGAATTGTGCTTCGGCTGCGTAATTGTAGAACACAGTTCCAATGTGCTCAGATAATGGCAGCCGACTTGGCCCACTTTTGCGTTCGTTATCAGCAGCCGAAATGAAAGTAATTAAAATACTCATAATTTATTAAACAACATGAACATAAATTAGTGAATTTGAATGCTTAATAGCAGGAAATTGGTAATAGTTTGTGTAAGAAGAGCAACATGTTGCTGTTGGAGTCTGAGGGAGCAATATATGCATGTTGCTGTCGTCTGGAACAAGATGAAAAGTTTATGGAGATAATGAAATAGAAACATGTCAACTTAGTTGAAAGCTTGGTTGCAGTTGATGCAAGAAATATTGTCTAAAGGCAGTAGCAATAACAGCATGTTGCTGGTGTGACAAACGACAGCAATATCTGCATATTGCTAACACTTTAAACATATTAAAACTTGCCAAAATAAATTATAGTAAAACAAGCCAATATACATTATTAAATGCCTAATAACAGATTCACAAATTCTTGCCCGAAGCAGCAGCAACAACAACATGTTGCTGGTTGCATAATCATAAACAGTAATATTTGTTCGTCTTTACTAAATCTGTTAAAGTCTTTATAGCAACAATAAAAATAAAGTTTAGCACACTTCATTGAATACTTAACAAACGTTTGCTGCACAAACTTTTTCCAGGAGCAGCAGCAACAGCAGCATGTTGCTGTTGTGTAGTTTACCAGCAACATACACGCATAATGCATTAATGTCATTTATAACAAACTTAAGACTTAACGCATGGCAACACTTCAAAATAATCAATAGATAGCAACATGTTGCTGCTGTATTTAGTATTGCAGCAACAATAACTAAATATTGCTGTCGTTCGATCTGTCTAAAATTTTTATGAAAACAAGTATAAAAAGTTATTAGCCTCTTGAGTAGCTTAATTGTAATTTGAACCACAAATATTTGCCAGCAATAGCAACATGTTGCTGCTGTGTTACCCACGAGCAACATATGCTCATTGCTGCCATGCGAAACAGCTCAAAACTTGAAAGTACAAACTATTCTTTAGTTTCGATTTCGTCACAGACAGTGTGTAGCGCTGGCTGTCATTTCGCATTGCTCTTGCTGATAATTAAGCAGCTTATTGCCGGCAGCTACTGGCGATATTTTGCTCACATTAGGCATACATCTGTAAGAGATAGAGAGAGAGAGAGGGAGAGAGGGAGAGTGGGGCAGACATAGTCGACTGTGAATGCGAGGTAATTATATTGCGCATTCACTGGGATAAACCTGAACCCCATTGTCCCTCCGATATGCTCCCCTTTTATTGTTGCTGCTGCTGTTGTTTTTCTGATGTTGTTTTGCTGCATATTTTGCCATTGGCATAATCTCATAAAAATGCTTTTGCTCTGCGGCGTCGATTTATGCGGGATCTGTGCGCTGCTGCTGGTTTTGCCCGTTGCTGTCGCTCGTTGCCATCGCTCGTTGATGCGTTAATTTGCATGCAACATGCACTATGATTACCCGCAGCAATTTGCAGCCGCAGCAACAAGAGCAGCTGTTGCTCTCGTCACGGGACAACAGCTGTCCAGCCTCTATTCGCCTACTGGGCGCACAGAATTTGTAGCTAAACTCTGGCCATGTATTTGATGTGGCGCAGGGCGAAGCAGGAGTTGGGCGACAGAGAGAGAGAGGCAGCAGAGCATTCATCTGGCTATTGGTTTATTTGTTTGCCTCTTTGTTTGCCTGCTTGCTGTTTGTATAACCGTTTGCACATCTGCAATGTTGCCAATGACTGGCCAAATGGCCAGTTGGACATGCATATCGTTTGCTGTGCGCCCAGTTGTATAATTTGCAATTGTTTGTTGTTATTATTGCTCGGCTTCTACTTCTTTTTTTCTACTCTTGCTCATCAGCAGCAGCAGCAGTTGCTGTTGTTGCTACAGTTTTTAATTATTAAAATGCTGCTGCTGCTGCTGCGGCTGCTTTGCACGTTGTCAGCAATTTCCGCATTTGTTTGTTGTTGTTGCTTGTGCTCGGCTTGAGTTATTCTTATATTGCAGCAGGAGCAGAAAAAATACAAGATTTACCATTGCTGCTGCTGCTGCTGCTGTTGTTGTTGACTTATTGCTTTGTTTATTTTTGATTTGTTGAACATTTGTTTAACATTTGCCACAGTCTTTGCTTTTGCCAGCTAAATGCAATTTGTTGTTGCTGCTGCTTTTAATATTATTATTATTGCTGCTGCTGCTGCTGCTGTTTTGTCTTTCACATCAGCTGGGCAGCTGGCTGTGTGACTCATTTGAATCACAGAGATGTACTTTTATTTATAGATTTGCAGTTTTATGTTATTTGCGCTTGCATGCTGGACTGCCACTTGAGCGTGAGTCGCCAGCCTCAAGTCGGGCATTGCATGTGCCTTAAGAGTCTTTGCACTCGAATCAATTAGCCGCCAGTCAGCTGCTACAGATCTTTCAGAGTGCGCATTCTTTTTTGGCACACATTCATGGAATGCTTTTGCAGCCGGACATCATAAACTAGCTGCAGTTGTGTGGCTGCCTCAGATCTGTGGCATTTGCATTTGCATTTGCTTTCTCGCCAAATTTCTTTCGCTCGCAGATCTCGCCTAGATATGTCCAACAGGGGCATATTTGCATATAGATAGGCTTTGCTTATGCGGCATCATAAATCTTAATAATTAATATAGACCAGGCTGCAAGCGCACACAGCTAAACAGCAGCCAGCCCACATATTGCAAAATATTTCCAATTACATTTTTAATATGCTCTTCGAGGCAGACAATTTTTGCGAGTTGCTATTTCGTTTATCTTATTTTTTGGTGTGGCGTCTGCCTGGCGCCGGCCTAGGCCAGCCAATTTGTGCGAAAGTGTGGCAGGCTGTTGTCCAAAACGAGGCATGCAACTTGGCAGCATGTTCGTAACTTTGGGGCTGAACTCTTGCCATGGCAGTCGCATAATCGCAGTTGACATTTTCATTGCAAAATTAGCACAAAGTGCATGCGTGGCACACACACACACACAAGGAGAGGGAGGGAGGGAGGTGGGGAGATGCAGTATCTTGTAGTTACATATATGGAGCTTACATTGCAATGGGCGAATGCAAATAAATGGCAAGGAGATTGTCGCTGTTGCAGCAACCGCAATAAATTTAACATGCAAACGCAGACGTGGCGCCAAAATCTGCCAGCTTCGATGTCAGCGTCGCGTCGCGTCGCGTTGCATGTTGCAAGCTGCATCTCTGTGTGCGTGTGTGTGTGTGTGCGTGTTTGCCACGCGGTATTTGCCACACAAATTGAAAACTTATGCGCGCATTAACAATTTATCAGCTGAATTGCTGGGATTCTCGCCTCGTCGTGTGGCAACTGCAATGCAAATATGCAAAAAAGAAGAAGACACACACACACATATATATATATGGATATATAAATGAACGTGCATAGTAAATAAATAAAAAGTTCACTAGAGAGAAAACAAATAATTGCAAATAAAACAAATAAATATATGCAATGCAAATGCGTAAACGAATACGAATTTCGAGTGCGTCTCAGCTTCCTGAACGCTCGCATAAATATGTAAAATCTCTATAAAATATACGAAAACAAAATCGTAACAACGAAAATTCCCCTAGATAGACAGCGAAGTCCAGATATCAACTCGAATCGAAAATAGAAATTTCAGCTATCAAAGCAGTCAAAGCTGATAGAGAATTTTTGAAAAAAAAAAAAAAAAAACAATTTGTGATAACAAAAGCAAGAACTAAGCCAAGCAAGATTGTCAGCTACTTAGATTGGCAAGCTAGCAAAATTGAGTTAAATTTTGTATATTTAGATCTAAATTGAAATTTTCTACAAATTTCTTCATCATTTTAATAAACATACAAAGAAATTTGTAGAAAATTTCAATTTAGATCTAACTATGCTTGAGTTGAGTTGGATTGCTGTAAGTTGATGAAGTAGAAGTTAACTTGAATGTATAGAGACATCAATGTATATGAAATGTAATGAATAAAACAACAAAAATAGTTTATTTAATTGCTAAAGCTAAGCTTTGTAGTTTGGCTACTTGAAGCAAAGAAAACCTATTCAGAGGATCCAAAAGAAAATCAGACTTTTTTATATGTGCTTGGAAAAATTATTATATTTAATATAATAAAATTAAATTTAATATTATAAAAATTATTAAAATTTATAGAGACTTTTTCTATAATAAATAATTCATTTTTTTATATAACAAAAATTATTTTATTTAAATTGAAGCTGTCATTGAAGAGATATAATTTTTTAAGCTCTTAAAGAAAGAAAATAAGAAATAAATAAATAAGAAATAGTTGCTCGACTTTAGATTTAGATTTTATTATACAAACTCAATTAAATTAAATGTATTTAGATAATTATGAATATCAAGTTATATTAATAATAATTTATTATAACTATTTGTATATAAACAAACTCACAGCCATAGGAAAACTGAACTCATCCTTAAATTTCATGCTATAATTTCAAGCTTAGCTCACACATTTCAAGAGACAATCGAAATAATGCCTAAAAGCGATTCGTTTTCTCCATGTGCAGCTATCATGTGATAAGACTATAGTAAACCGATCTCACAGCACATATGCACTCAATCAGTCCGATCGGCGTCATATCAATTTGTCTACATTAATACAGCTCATATATCTTTATAGCTCATATCATATATCTGCGTTGCTTATCTATGTGTGTCTCAAACATGCCAGCCACTCCAAAAATAAAGAAAAAAGCAAAGAAAAAACATTATTACAAGTATTGCAAAAACCATTTCCATGCTAGTCATTATGTTTAACTGGACTAGAACCGAGTTCAATGAACTGGCTTTGGTTTTTGTTTGGCTTTAGAGTTGCGGCCGTTCTGCCAGCGCAGATGACGATCTATGTATGTGCCACAAACGTGTCATAATAATAACCGAACTCAACGAACCATAAAACGCGCTGGCAGTTCAAGCATATCGATGGTCGATCTACAGCGCACCCTTGCCCCCTCCCACCCAATGCGACCTGTGCTCCATGCCCACTTCTTGGTCGTAATCGGACTTGTGTGTGTGAGTTCTTTCTCTGCCTCTTCTATTTCTACTACGACGCGCCGTCTACATTTCTTTTTGCCGCATTTTGTTGACTTAAACGTTATCGCTGCACAAATTGTTGGTGTTTGACAAGTAGTCAACAATTTTCTTTATTTTTTGATAACAATTATTGAACGCCCCTTGACACGCAGTCGAATCGCGTTTCTTTTTATTTTTTATTTATTTTTTATTTGTGTGCAGCGCATTCTTCCTCAGAATGTGGAGTAGTCGTTGTTCATTACAAGTTTCATTCAAAATTTATGACCCTAGCCAATAGTTGACTTCTTGGCCCCCGCGCTGGGCGATCTCACAGAATGCAGTCAGTGTGTGTGTGTGTTTATATGAATTGATTTTCTATCATGGCCATAAATTTCTGTAGAAAAAACACTTATCACGAAAACATTTATGATACACTTCTTATGGGCAGTGAAGGAAATATGCCCACCTCGCTCGCTCGCCCTCTCTGCACATGCTACACATTTATTTGATGTATAGTTCACACATTTCTATATAAATATATATTCAGTGCAGTCAGAAGTTAGCTGAAGCTTGCACTTTTCACTTAGTCAGCATTTTCTTTAATTAGAACTAAAAGTTGTGCCCTGCGCTTCGCTGCGCCTCGTTGGCAGCTCCAATTTCCAATGTCTGACAAATTCATGAATTTCAACAAGATTTACAGCAAATTTTGCAAATTGAAAACGCATATAACATGTGTGAGTGTGTGTGGAGTGCAGAGCGACAGAGAGAGAGAGAGAGGGAGAGAGAGGGGAAGTGGTGCAGTGCCAAATTATGTCAAGGTATGTTAAGCCATGCCACGCCCCTCCTCCCTACCTCTTCTGAGTCGAGCATTTTGCAGGCTAAGCGTTTTCTTGGCTCACAGCCAAGTCTGATAATGCCAGCGAAAATCGGTATAGGCTGTAGACAGCAGCACAATGCCACTGCACCACTGCACCACCACCAGCAGCAGCAGCAGCAGCTACAACAGTTTCTCTTCCGCCTTGCCTGCAGACAATTACAGTAAACAAATTCGCACACGTTGGCTAGCTTTTGCCTGCTGCTGCGGTGACAGGCTGCAAAACAAGAGACGAAAATAGACAGCAGCAGCAGCAGCAGCAGCAACAGCAGCAGCAGCAGCAGCAGCAGCAACAATAGCAGCAGCAGTTATAACTGTAAGAAAAAAAAGTGCATAAAAGCTTTCGTGTGTGTGTGTGTGTGTGTGGTGGGGGGTTGCTGGCACGCCCACATGCCTTGCGGTCATGGCCATGCCCAGGCAAGGCAGCTCGCATATATTTTTGGCAGAGGCACAGTTTTTGGCCATGCATGAGATTTGCATTTTTTATGCCACGCCCCAACAGTGCCTCAAATACACATGGCCCTAGCATACTTTTCTGGGCCATGCAACTGTGTGTGTGTGTGTGTGTGTGTGTTTGTCTGACAATTCAATTGAATTTGTGCTGCTGGCTCTTGAGGAAGCTGGCTTAAGTTACAGGCAGCCGCCGTGGCTAGACGAACTGACGCCCGGACCTGATGTGGCGGCAGTTGGCGCTGTGCCCACGTGGTCCGAGTCCTTGCCACACGCTGCTTGATTTATGAGCAGCAGCCATTCAGGCAACGCAGCTTCAACACAGCTTTTCGCATTGAATCGTAATGCATTTGCCAACATCAAATGCATCGCTTTATGAATCAGCCTTTGTGTCAGTCCCTCTCCTTCTCTCTGCGTCTCTGTTTGGCCTTGTTTTCTATTTACTTGCAACACTTGTGTCATTTTCAATTTTCCATTTCATTTTGCTTGTTGAATTCGCATTGCCTGACATGGAAAATATGTGTCACGGCGACGCGCTGTCGGCCGTGTTTCTCCAGTTGTGGCACATGCAACAAAACACGCACACACACACACATGCACACAGTAGCTGCTTAAATTTAGCTGCTGATGTATGATCCGCGTCTGTTTACAGCTTTGTCAAACTCATTTCGCTTTATTTTGCTTTTATTTCATTCACCAACAACATCTGGCTCGACTTATACTATATGCTAATATGCCAAATGTAGGTGCAGCGTCGAACACATAAACATCATGTAAAAGCCATTAATTTAAATTATAAACTATAAAAGACAAAATAGGCAAGCAAACACACAGATAGAAGGAGAGCGAGAGCGAGAGAGAGAGAGAGAGAGAGGGCAGCAAAGCTGTGTGCCTATGCCTTATATGTCGATTGCTCAAATCGGTTGTCGCTGCTGCTGCTGTTGTTGTTGTTGTTGCTGCTGCTGCTGTTGTCATTGTCATTGCAGTTGTCATGAAATGCGTGTCATCACGCCCACACCAACTAGCACCCACTGCTGCCCCTCTCTCCCTCACTCTGCAGCTTCCCTTGACAGCCTCTTAGCGAGTCGGCTGCACTTTGCTATCCACCCCCGGCTCAATTGTCACATATGTGCCTCGGCGGCTGCCGCTATTAACACATGCATGCACACACTTATATGCAGCCAGTGAGACATGCATGCATGCACACACACATGTGCATTGGCTTTAGATTTATGTGCATTATTATTGTCAAGCTACAAATGAGGCAATTAGCTAAGGATGATCCAAACTAGTAGCTGTCGCACAACCTGTTGACATATTTTTTATTTCAAATGCGCCTAAAATGGGGAATATGATTAAATATGCATTGGGAGCATGGCAATATGGAATGTCAATTAAATGTAGAAAGTGTGAAAAATGTGAAATGAATTTTGTTATTATAGAGCTATGACAAAAAAAAATTATATAAGGCATACAAAACTTTATTTATAGATAAATCAAAAATTTTCTAAATTTGTCATAAAAAAAAATATAAAAAAATATTTTAAAAATTATATATGTATATATACATATATCTAACAACAAGTAAAAGACAAAATTTAAGATAAAAAATTTTAAAAATATTTTTTTTAAATGTATTTACAATTTAAAAAAGAAATTAAACAAATTAAATAAAATATACAAAAAATATTTTTATTTTTAATTATTTTTTATTATTTTATTTATTAATTAATATTATTTATTATTATTATCAATTAATATTAATTAATTTTATTAATTATTATTTATTTATTTATTGAATATACATTTTACATAAATAAATACTAAAATAATAATAATAAATAAAATTAAAAAAATATATATAAAAGTAATAATAAAAAATATATAGATATTTTTAGATCTTCAAAGCAGCTAATTAATTTTTCATATTTTATTGATTTTTTATATTTTTTATTTTATATAAATATGATATACTATATAATATTATATAGTATAATAAATGAGTAAACATTTAATTTATAAATCCGTCTGTAAGCACAGAAATTGTTCAACTGGTTTAAGCTCTGCTACGAGTAGGGTATAGTCGCATGGCAATTTGATACTTTTAGTCAATGTCAGAGCCAGATCCGGAAGATTCTTAATATCGATAACGATCTGCAGCTTATATGTTATGTATTGCTGATTAGCAATGCATGACCTCGAGCCTGATAACTGAATGAAAACTGAATTCATAACAATAAGAGCATTGTCTTTGGCCTACGTTAAATTGTCAATTATGAGCAATTTCAGAGTTATAAACGCGCCCCGTTTTCGATAAAAAGCATTAAAAATAGTTTGAGCGAAACGAAAGAATGTAGAAAAAGAAATATATAAAAAGTCTAGATATTAAGACGAATTTGGCGCCAATCAGCGACCACACAAAGGCCTCTGAGCCATAAACAATTAAGCGAAACACACGCCCACGCGAAAAATGATAATTTGAAGATGATTGAAACAGGCGCAGATGGCGAACGGGTTAACGCTGAGTGTGCTGAGTGATTATTTTTTGCAGTGTATAGCTTGTAGTTTTGGGTTCATGTATGAACAAAATGTAATTCTAATTATGGTTCTTCCCTTATTTTTGCACTATTTGCAGGCGCCACTTGCGGCGGCAGCTGCTGCAGCAACGCCACGGAACTGGAGCTGCGCCACAAGGCAGCTGGCAAATTCGAGCAGTTGCTGCATCATCATACGAGCAGCCTGCGCGGCATACTGGAGATCACGGCCGACCAATTTGAAAGTGAGTGCACAGATATACATATATATGAATCTATGAATCTATGAATTGCATTCGAAATGAGTGCAGCAAATGGCAAGGCGAAAAACCGGGCAAATGGCAAACGCTTTTATGCAAATCAGTCAGACGCGGCAGTCGAGACAGTCGCGGCAGTCGAGCCAGTCCAGCATCGAGTCGGTCGAGTCAGGCACAGAAAAGTTTCAAGTAACAGATAAAACACACAGACAGACACATATATAATGTCTATATATTTTCGTGAGCAATAAATTATTTATAATATGCAAATGCAAAAGCGTGGGCAGCTCCAAAATAAAAATGATGATGATAACTTTTGAGTTTAACAAAAATTAAACTTGAAATGCGAAATTGATTTGTAATTTGCATTTGTATGCAGATCAAAGCGACTCACGGCTATATACCTGTTCACAGATACATATATACATTATTATATATATATGTGTGTATGTATGTGTGGCAAGAGCGTATCCATAACAAAGTCTTTGGCTGTTCCATATCCGCCGCGCACTGTTTGGAATGCAACAAAGTGTCTGCATCTAATTAAAAAGGCATTAAATATTGATGTTGTTTGTGTTGCGGTTGTTGTTGCTGCTGCTATTGTTGTTGCTGCTGTTGTTGTTACTGCTCTTTGGGGTTTTTGGACAATTTGCAAACTTTGTTTGGGTCACGTTTTAGGACAACAGCAGCGACAGCAGGAGGAGAACTTTTCAATGCCTGCAAATTGTTGTCGTACATGTTGTAAATCTCGCTTTAAAGGCGTGCCTGCCTCATCTATATATATTTGTACATATATATATATAAAATATGTATAAATGTTTATATATATTGTGCAGTTCTTGGAAATGGGCGCGCATTTGAAATTAAAAAGTTTTGTTTGCTCTGGCTGCACCCGACTTTTGCTTGACAAATATATATCTTTATATAAACGCATATATATATATATGAATTTATCCATTGTTTGCAGTTGATGCTTAGCGCAATTCAAATTTAAATAAATTATTTTTGGCTCTTAAAAGTCGTGCAAATAGTGATAAAAGGGCGTATTGGTTTGTTGCCGGCTTTGTCTTGAAATTTGTTTTATTTGCTGTCTGTCTGATAAAGCAATATATGATAGCATTTGCTACATGAATCGATGTGTTTTGAGGCTTTGATGAGACTACTTGTATTGTATTTCTTTTGAATCCCAATTGCGAATATGAGCTGCTGCAAAAAAGGTTGCACTGCTAGACAAGCAGCTGATTCGGCACAGGCCCAATTTATTAACTGTTGGCTTTGTGAAAATCTTATGCACACTAAATGTGCTGGACTTACTGGGCGTGACTACGATAAGATTATGACCACTGCTAAAATTGGTAGTGGTGGCTTACGTTGGTCTTGTCCGACATGTTTGGAAAAACAAATTAATTTTTCAAAGATGTATAATGCTGTGAGGGTTCAATTTTTTAAATTGAATAAAATTTCTAAGCAGTTATCCAGTGACCTGGTAGCTGCTGAAGATTTATTAGTCAATTTTAAGTTTGATGACCCTCAATCTGAAGCTGAGTATCCTTCTTTGTTAGTACCTCCTCCTGTACTAACATTGTCTCCCAACTCGATTGCTCCTCCCTCACCTTGTGTTTCTGTTCTGTCTTCATCCCCTCGCTCGATTTGTGTTCCCCCGCCTGCTACTGCCTTAGCAGTTGATGGTGTTACTGAATCTCTTGTCCCTGTTCAAAAATTGGATCCTCCTCCAAGTGTTGTGCATACAGAGAATGGTAATACGGTAACCAATTCGAATATTACTGCTCCCACTTTATGCGTTGTAGCTCCTCGAAAGCAAGTTTTTTTATCTAGGCTTTCGGCGGATACAACATGTGAAGCAATATCTTCATACATTTGCTCTAAGACCTCTGTGAGTGTTTCTGTTTCCATATCGAAGTTTAATTTCTCGACTCCTCGTGAAATTTCTTCGTTTAAGTTAAATGTACCGGTTGAATATTTCACAACTATATGTGATCCCAAATTTTGGCCTCCACATATAGTTGTGCATGAATTCAAACCGAAGAATAGTAATAGATCAACTCCTGTAGCGTTGAATATACCTTCGGTGCAATCTTCATCAAAAACTGCACCAAAAAACTAAGAAATGAATTAGTCTTTTCTCAATTGTCCCTAATCTACCAAAATGTTCGGGGTTTGAACTCTAAGCTTAAAAGCATATTCCTTAATAGTTTCAGTTCTTCATTGATCTCATTGCGTTAACAGAAACGTGGTTAAGTCATAGTATTCATAATAGTGAAATTCTGTCAAGTAATTACACTATTTAAGACTTGATCGCTAAACCGTAGAGGAGGTGGAGTTTTAATCGCTGTTAAGTCCGGTATTCTCTCGGAATTGTTTACATTTTCCTCCCTTCATGATGTGGAGATTATAGGTGTTAAATTAACTCTCCCATCGTGCTCATTATTTATTACATGTTCATATATTCCTCCTTCTTCTGATTTACAAGTTTATGAGCATCACATAACTAGTATTAAAGAAATTTATGGACATACCAATGACAATGACTTGTTTCTTGTGTTGGGTGATTTTAATATTCCCAATACTTCTTGGTCTTTACCTTGTAATGTAAACTACCTTATTCCGACACTTGATCACTATTTTTTTGATGAATTGTTCAACCTTTCTTTGCTTCAAATGAACTCTATTTCTAATTATCAGAATCGCTCGCTTGATCTTGTGTTCACAAATAATGATTCCATCATTAATGTATCGAGATCAGCCCCTTTTTGTTTACCAGAGGATATTTATCATCCCACTTTAGAGGTTTCTTTATCTGTTAGGAATCCATTACCTGTATCAGAAGCACCTTCAAATCGTAGACGTTGCTTTCGCAAATGCAATTTTGTCTTGCTAAACGAATTGATTAGTTCAGTTGACTGGTCAAGTTTATATGAGTCGGTTGATGTTAATCTAGCAACATCGCTTTTTTACTCAACTCTTGATTCTATTATAGATGTATGTGTTCCCCTCAGTAGTAATTCGCCTGTTCGGAATAAGCCGCCCTGGTTTTCTAAGATGCTTTCTAATTTAAGAAATATTAAATCAAAATATTTTAAAATTTTTAAAAAGTCTGGTTCGGCTGTTGATTGGGCTAAATATTCTATAGCCAAGTCTAACTTTAATATCTTAAATTCTCGCTGTTATGAGAATTATCTTATACGTGTCAAACGCCAGTTTTCTCGGGATCCGAAACAATTTTACACTTTTGTAAATTCTAAGCGTAAATCTTCCGGTTTGGCAACCTCATTTTTCTTTGGTTTAGAAAAATCTTGTGATGATCAAGAGTCTTCTGATCTTTTTGCAAAATTTTTCCAATCAACTTATTCTTCCGTTGATTCAATTAATTACTCAAACACATATTCCTTTTCTGAATCTTATCAGTTAATATTCCTAAGATTTCAGCAGATTGCTTGGTTGCAGCCATTAGGACACGAAATCATCGTTTTCTGGTGTGATAATATTCCAAGTTGTGTGATTAAAGAGTGTAGTGCTGTGTACATATTAAAATTGTTTAATTTGTCTTTGGAGACCTCGGTTTTCCCTTTAAGTTGGAAAGAGTCGTTTATCATTCCGTTATATAAAAAAGGCGGAAGATCTGACATTTCCAATTATAGAGGTATTGCTAAATTATCTGTATTCCGAAGTTATTTGAAAAAATAATAACCTATCCTTACAACATTTTTGTAAATCGATTATTCACCCATCGCAACATGGGTTTTTTCAAAATCGATCTACGCTACGAATCTATTAGAATTTTCTTCCCTAGTAAACGACAGTTTTTCGAATAGAATGCAAACTGATGTTATTTATACTGACTTCAGTAAAGCATTTGATTCAGTTCACCATCACTTGTTAATTTTAAAGCTGGATCGCTTAGGATTTTCCCCTAAACTTTTATCGTGGATTTCATCCTACTTAAAGGATAGAACGAGAGAGTTTTGCTGAGATATCAATTTCTAAACTAATCTCTGTTACGTCGGGGGTTCCTCAGGGTAGTCATTTAGGACCTTTGCTCTTTTCTCTTTTTATAAATGACCGCCAAGTTGTATTTTATTCAACTATATTATTATGCACGCGATGTAAAATTTGCCTCTCATATATGTTACTTGAGCATGACACCTCAAGATGACTTAATGCGTTTAATGCTGGTGTGAGGTTATATTGACTTAATTATCTAAGTGTATGTCTATGCTTCAGCGATCCTCGATATATTTAATATTTTAAAACGCATTTTTACTGTCAAAGATCTTGGCGTTCTTTTTGATACTAAACTTAATTTCAATTTGCATATTTCCGCCATCACAAATGAAGCTAAATGTGTGCTTGGCTTTATTAAAGATGGTTAAGGAATTTAAAGATCCTTTTATTACGAAGCAGTTATTTATTTCACTTGTTCGCCCTATCTTAGAATATTGTTCAGTTATTTGGTCTCGAGTATAAACTGTTCAGGATCGCATTGAATCGGTCCAGAAACAGTTTCTACTCTTTGCTTTAAGGGATTTTGGGACAACATTTGCGTTTACCTTCCTATTATAGTAGGCTTTATTTTGCCTGCATCATGGTTAATCGTAGGATTTTAGGTTTACTTCCTATAACTTATTGGTAACTACTCGCCCAGCTTGTTAATGCGGCTCCATTTTTCTGTTCCTTGCCGAATTACCAGGAACTATGCCCCTTACAATTACCACAGTGCACCACGATTATTCATTACTTTGCTTTTCTGTCTTATGTGTTAATTATAATAATATTATCACGTATTTTCCTCAGAGCTCTTTTCCTTAATAAATCTGCTTCAGTATCTTATGTAGTTATGAAATGCCCGAGTTGAGTTTGGATGTTACTTTAATATTCTATTCCTATCTTTATTTTCTTTCTTCATCTCTAATTTGTATTTTTATTAATTTTCCTTTTTCTCACTAATATTTTTTTTATTTTAAAATTATTATAATTGTTAGGTTAATATCATGCCAGAGAACCTATAATTTAATTTAAGTTTTCAATAACACATTCTATTTTTCTTAGTTTCAATAGTATCACTGACATTTTTGGCTGTGAATTGGGGCATAGCTGGCCGGTCTGGCAAATAAAACACTCATCGGGTTGGTGATACTATTGTTATTTTAACGTTTTGTACTTCTGGTTAGGCTTTATGTTTATATAATTTTAATTTTAATTTTCTTTAGTTTGACTCACGAATTGTCAACATATTACAAATAAAAAAAAAAAAAAAAAAAAAAATATGTCTAATATAATATACTATATATTGTAATATACTATATATAGTGGGGAAATGTCCAATTGGAATTGTGTGGAATGAGCTTGAGCAATCTATGCTGATCTCAGCTGAGTGAACTAAAGCTGAGCTATGCTGAATCGGGAGCCGATTGTCAGAGAGCAGAGCAAAGCCACACTTCTTCTTCTCTTCAAAATTGCCTTGATTTCCCACAGCTTGTAAATGAAGGAGAGAGCAAAAGTCTGGTCATAAATTCATCAATGCTCTCCCACAATACACTCGAAGCGAAGCATGCTCGTGCTTGAACGCTTGGTATAGCTAGCTTTTGGCTGAAACTCTCTATAGATCAAGAGAAAATGCATATAAAAAAATAAAAATATATATACTAATAATGACTATATCTTGATGACGCTTAAGGCAGAGTCAACAGCATTAAGAGAAAGTTAAAATCTTGCTCAGGCTTAAGGCAGTGCTAACAAAGTCTTGCAGCTGAATCAATATGTAACTTTTCTGCATCTATATAACTTGTTATATTTTTAAGCAAAAATTTATTTGCTGTTTATTGCATTAATGACCATCAGGCAGTCAGTCTTACTTAGCCTTTGTCTGTTTGATTTGATTGAAATGCCTTTCATTAAGGCAACCTGCATGCGCTGACTTATATTACATATAAATTGTATTACACATACAAACACACATATTTATGCATATAATATGTGCATCCCAGCCCTTAAAGCGCTGCTGCTCTTCAGTTCATTCTGTACATATTTAAAATGCATAATGCATTGGCTGCCCTTGCCCGATGTCACATTAGAGCGCTGCGAGTCTCCCACGTTCAATGCAAATAAATTAATATGCAGTCAGCGTGTTCATTTAGCATGGCAATCAAATTACATTTCAAATTACAATTTATTTAATATTCTTTTAAATGTGCAGTGGAAATTAAATCAAAATACAACTGATGCGACTGTGCGAAACAATTTATTTTTAATATTATTCATTTCAAAGCTGTTGGCAAATTATGCCAGAGAGAGCTCTCTGTCTGATATGATATATGATTTATGCTTGTCGAGCAATTAGTTTGAGCCTTTGAGCCTTTTTTCTTAGTTTTTTTTACCAATTTACCAAGTCGTAAAATTTGTTGCTGCTGCTGCTGCTTTTATGTCTTCACACACTGCTCATAAAAATTGATTTACTTCGTGCCAGTTGGTGCGACCGTGCGTATGCGTAATATTTGAGCGCCCAGCACTTGGCGAATGCCGCACAACTATAAAGTTTTATGCATATTTCCATACAAGTTGCTGTTGTTTTAGTTTTGCTTCCTTGGTTTATTGTCGCCTTGCAGCGCTTACGCATTTAATATATATTTTATTGCTGCAGACTTGAGCAGCAGCAACAATTGCAGCTTGCAGCTTTTCCTGTCGTTTTTCCTGTTACTTTTTCCTCTCGCCCTGTATCACTTCAGTTGCGTCTTTCCGTTTCCTCTCGCATTGCTGCCTGCATTTTGTTTTGCTTTGTTTTGTCTCGTTGCTTACATTGTTGCCGCTGCTCGTACTCGTGCTCGTTCTGCTCTGTGCGTGTGCATGTTTCGCATTATTTTTAAGCAAGTATTTGCGTGTGTAAACACGTTTCGCAGCTTACGAATTATGCCACGCCTTCGTCAGCCTCCCGCTCCCCGCTTTAAGAGCCAACGCCCCAAAGTCTGCGGGCGCAAGATGTCTCCATTGCATTTCGCACGTCGCACTTTTTCCATCTTCAGCTTAGTCTTGCCACAGCCTCCTCTCGTTAGCTGCGCCTCCTGCTCAGTCTTCGGAGCCCCTCTCTCTCTGGCCTTCTGCTGTCTTCTCCTGCCTGCTCCTATTGCCTTCCGCTCCACTTGCCTACCTCCCCTATCAGTTCGCTTGCCCCCATCAGTGCCTGCGTGCGCCTGCATAAAACTTCCAAATGCTGACTTACTGATCAGCCCGCTTGGCTGCCAGCCTGCCTGCCACAGACAAAAACTTTTGGCACTTTGTGGCAGCAAAAAAAGAAAAAGAAAACAAAAAAATCGTTTTTCTTTTTATAAATTCTCGTATTTTTACAATGCAGCAACAACAACAGCTAGAGCTAGAGCTAGAGCTGTGCGTGCACTTTCATAAGTCGCAACTTTCGTGGCACATTCCACTTGGCACTCGCCTCACTCTAGCTGTTTGGCTGCCACAGCAAAATGGTTTTTTGGCCGTCAACGTTTGTTAACTGCTTTTGTTAGCCCTGTCGCAAAGCTGTTAGCCAAAGCCCAAGCTTGACTCCAAATGTGTTATCATTATTTTTTACTGTGGCACGAACTTCAACTAAACACTTAAGCCTGACCAAAACTGACTTATGATATTGAAAGCAAAAAAAGAAAAAGAAATTCCCCTGCACAACTCGTTTACCATTAAAAAAAACTCTCTTTAATTCGTCCATAAATTAGACTTCAAGTGCCGACCTTGACAGTGCAGCTATATTTGCTGTATGAATCTCGATTCGCTTTAGTCATTAAAACAAAAACCAGCTTATAATCATTTATTTATTGATTGAAACAAAGCAACATATTAATGGAGTCATTTGCGGTTAGTCAAGCGGCAGCCAGAAATACGCATATGTAGTTATATAAATATATATATTTTTATATTATATATATATTCAATTAAAAACAAATGCGCAACAGGTTTCATTAATTACCAAAGCCAGCTGCGGCGCCATTTTGTCTGCCCTGCCTACAGTCGGGCTGTCGCTCTGTCTCCCAGCCTCTCGCAGTCTCTTAAATAATATTAATAATCATTATAATTAGTTGCTAACCAATGCAGAACGCTTCAAGCGCTCACTTTTAATTGGCGGCACAAGCTCAAGAGCTGCGAACAGGTAAAAGTCTAGCCGAAGCCGAAGTCGAAATACACTAGAGTCGTTTGCTGAGCGTAACATTCATATATGAAAGAGAGTATTATAGAGCTGCAATCAGTGTCATTTAAAGCACTTTCGAATGCTTTATTTTATCAGAATTAATATGTGCTCATACTGTTCCACTGAAATGTTCCAAAGTTCATGATTTATGCAAGAGAATTTATTTTTTAAGTAGCGTAAAGAAAATGCCTTGACAAAAGCTTAGCCAAACACAGAGACAGAGCTACACAGCATCAGAGTCTGCCCTGTCAAACACTGAAAGATCTAAGGGCAAGACTTCCTTTCTCACTCACTCACTCTCTCTCTCTCACTCTCTCTGTCTCTCACAATTCACGACAAAATTATGAAAAGCAAAGAGAGCTTAGAAGCACGGCACAGCCAGCTGGAAGCAGCTAACGGTAGACAATTAATGCGTATGCTCTGAAGCACCTCAATATGACAGATATACAAGTCCATATACAGTTATACATACATATATCTATCTATGTAAAGCCAAGTCGCGAGCCAAGAGCCCAGAGTCAAGGAGACGTCGCTCGGCAAAAGTCATCCAATTATTTTGACATTGTGCAAGGCTCCAAGCTCCAAGCTCCAAGCCATGGCAGCCAACACGTAGCCCACAGCTGTTGAAGTGGCTTGAGTCAAGTTGTTGCTGTTGTTGCTGCTGCCATCGGGAATGGGGGCGTGGCAAGGCATCGGCACGCCTGCCCCACAGATAGCTAGTTACAAGCGAAGCACTTAAGCGCGCTGTGCACCATGCGCACAGTGTGTCGCATATCGATGCGCACGGGGCACGGAATGAGACAGCAGATGCCAGCAATTATCATAGAGCAGATAGCAGCAGAGCATCGAGCAGAGTTTGCTATAATTATGTCTGCTCCACCTTAAAGTCACCCAATCAAAGGCAAAGTAAGAGAAACATAGAAAACACCTGGACTTGCGGCAAGAGCCAGGGCCCACTGTGCCCAGGCGCTGACACTGGAGACTTGCAGCAAGTCTAGCATAAAGCAATAGTAGCTAGAAGAAGAAGGGCAAAGAGAGGGAGAGAGAGAGAGATAGAGAGAGGGCGAAACACATGCATATAAAATGCAAATAAAAAAGCAGATACTAAAATTGTAATATCCGCACAGGAACGCAGTGAGCGCTGGCAGCCGGGCGGCGAATATAAAATATACAAAAAAAAAGAAGCTAAAAACTACACAAAAAAAAGAGCGAAACCTTTTGGCCTATCCCTGCACACACACACACACATACGTATGTATGTGTGTATTTGCCCTGGCGTGGGAAACAACAAAGAATTGTGAAACGCGGTCGCCTCTGCCGACAGTTGGCGTTCTTTTTGGGGCTGGGCCCCGAGCTATGATGGAACCGGTCCGAGCTGGAGTTGGACCTGAACCTGGACCAGGGCCTGGGCACTGTCTGCTTGCCTGCTTGCCCACCATGCTCACCCGTGCTTAATCCCGCTTCAACGCCAGCTCCGCTAGCTAATGAAGCAATGAAGCCTAGCGCTGATATTTGTTCTATGCATGCGAGAAGCACTTGAATGGACCACCGGCTGACTGACTCACGCTCCCTCTCTCTCTGCCTCGCTCCTCTCTCTATTTGAGTGAGCTAACATTGGCTACACTTGGCTGGAGCTCTGTCTAATTCAATCAGCATGTCCGCTTTAGACATTAGAGTTGTCAAAGCTTGATGTGTGACTGTGAAAAACCTTAGACTAATGAAATTTTCATGTTACATTGGCCAAAAGCATTTGCCAAGACCCACACAATAATCAGGTGCCCTATTAATGCTCCTAAAATACAGAGAGTGAGTGGGGGAGCGGGAGTGGGAGTGGGAGAGTGGCAGTGGGAGGTGTGTGAGCGGAAGAGACCCAAATTGCAATTAGTTGTGCACAGCACATGAAACAACAAACTGTATGTGTATGTGTGTGTGTGTGTGTGTATATGTGTGTGTGAGCTGTGTTGTAGTTTTGAATATACCCTCAGGCAGAGATATATCATTTACATATATATATACATATTATATATTCTATATATATGTATATGCATGAATAACAGCCTTTGGCTCACTCTGCTGCGTGTGGGCTGTATCTGTATGTGTCTGTCTCTCTCTCTCTCTCTCTCACTCTCTGTGTGAGAACCTCAACTTAATTGCTCGCATTAGGCCAACAAAGCAGCTGCAATAATATTAAGTATACGCAGCGTTTACTCAGCCAAAGTCTCGTAGTCAGAGTGACAGCAAATGGCTTACAAACATGTTGCTAAGCATTTAATGGCAATTTTAATAGAAGAAAATTAACATTTCAATTAGCACTTTCATATTTTCTCTCACTGTGAGTCAAATAATTAAGATTGTTGTTAAATCTATAGCAAATGCTTCTTGGCAGTTCATTAGTTTCATTGCATATAAAACTTTGGCATTAATCAGAATTTTTTTCGTTTATTTAACTATTGAGAATAAATTGTAGCGCATAAAGTTTCAAATCTTGTTTCGACTTGAGCGCATTATTTTAATTAATTTCACAATAATGAAATGCAAATTTGTGAGCAAATTGTTATTGTTAACATGGATGTATTAAAGTGAAGAAGGCGTGGTCCATGTAAACCTTTTGAATATGCAGCAACAGCTGAGACGCTCTAGTCCTGTGACGGCTGTCTGCTGCGCCTGTTGGCAAATTTATACAATTAGAGATTAGTGAACAGGTGGAAAAGACAGACAGATAGACAGACAGATAGAGAGACAGACGGAAGGACAGACTACCTCAGATTTATATTCATATTCAGAATACTTATACTGTTTGTTCATATATTTCACATGTAGACCTTCATTCATGAGACTATTTCTGTTTTTTTTTTTTTTTTATGTAATTTATTTTTCTTTTTCTATAACTTTACAACTTTTGTAAAATTCTTTAAAAAAATTATGCATAATTAGAATTTTTTCATAATACATTCTGTCATATCTCAATTTAGTAGAACAATATATTAATTAATATATCCTAGCTATATAGTTTTTTTTTTTTTTATAAATATTATAATATTATTATATACTGTATTATATTATATATCATTATATATATAAATTAAAGGAGTATTTTTTTTTTTTTTTTTTTTGCTTTAGCAATCACGAATTTTCAAGTTTACCTAGCTATATCATTTGCTCTAAATATTTATGAGGAAATAGAGTTTTTATTTAACTTTAGGATAATGCAAATAAAAAGTCTAATATATAATTTTAATAAGATACAAACAGCAGCTGCAAGCCATGAGATTTCGCACTTTGAAACACTTGAAAACACTTTTACTTTCCGCCCTAAACTAAACTATTTAAAGCTGCTAAAAACAAATTGAGCTTGCAACTGACGACTTGACTAATGCGTCACATCTGCACAACTAATAGCTGCATGTTAACATGCGCAAGTATACATACATACATACATATACACATATATACTCACTCACACATCTATCTGGCTTCTGTGCAATCTAGCGAACAATTTCGCCGCTCAATTAGCAATTAATGTGCGAATAGCTGCGGCCATCAACGCGTTTGCTTGCTGCTGTGTGTTAATTATTAAATGCAGAGAGTGAGAAGGAGGGAGAGTGAGAGTGAGAGAGAGGGAGAGAGAGGGATACTGGGCGATTGGCCACAATTCAAAGTGGATTAGCGGAAAGGATAATGGACGGAGGTCTATGGCATTTCCTACTGCTAAGTGCATTCTCTCTGTGTCTGTTGGCATACGAATTGCAGGCACTGTTCATAATTAATTGATCAATAACAATGTTATTGTTCTATGGCAATTGATTAGTCCGCTCATATCCTGCACAATTATCGATGGCAATTGACAAATGATTAGCTGGCCAAATACGCATCTCGTTGCCGTTGCTGCTGTCATGACAGCTGTTGGCAATGTTTATTTGCAGCGTAACCAACAAAATCGCATGAAAGCTAATTAAAAAGGGGTAAACTCTGACGCATCAAAGGCCATTAGCCGATAAAGAGCCAGAGCCAGTTGGACGTCCAGACAGAGCGACAGAAACACAGTCAGACGTAGCCAAGCCCAAAAAATGAACCCAAGGCTGAGAACGGAAATGCTTTGCACAGCAACAACAGCGAGAGGAAGAGCCACAGCAAGAGCAAGAGCAAGAGCAATTCGCGTGTTGCGATGAGTATTAAAAAAAAAAAAAAAAAAAAAAAAAGCAATGCTTAGGCTGAGCATGCGCGACTGGGCAGTGCCCTGCACAGCGGTGCTATTTATGTGAATAGCTGACGTTAATGTGCGTTCAGAGTGTAATGAAGGCATGATAATGTGTGTGTGTGAGAGAGAGAGAGAGAGAGAGAGAGAGAGAGAGAGAGACATATTAAATATTCTGTTGCCAGCTTTGAGAGTTTTTGTCTCTAGATTCTGCTTAGGCATATATAATTCATATGACATATGTGTTCTGCCACGCCCACGCCTGCTCGCCATGCAACAGTCGCTCACTCAGTAACACATATGCCCCGTTTTAAGCAATGTTTGTAGGGTATCATACAAAACTCAAACAACAGGCTGAAATGTATTTCGCTTTTGTGGTTTCTGCTGTCATTGTTGCTGTTGCTGTCGCTGTTACTGTTGTTGTTGTTGTTGCTGTTGTTATTGTTGCTGTTGTTTTGCCAATTAACAAAAAGATTGACACTTTTATTTAAAAAGCAAGTCGTTGGCCATAGAAAACAACAGATTGCAATTTAGAATTTGCCACGCTTTGGCAGCAGCTGGAGGAAGCGAAGCTAACAACGGCAATCGGCAATCGGCAAATGAAATGAAATGAGGGACAGGCAGAGGTTAAATTCTATAAAAGATTCAAGTATATATATATTTCATTGTTTAAGCTGCGATAATAACGTGCCACCAGCTCGAGTTGCAAGTGTGTCTCTATCTCGCTCTCCCTCTCTGCCTCTGTCAGGTGTATCGCTTGGCAATCAATAATCTAATGCCTCACAATATCCACTCAGACAGCGCGCGCTGACACTTTGACAGATTATTTTGAGCAATGCTGTGATTAGCATACGATTCGAGGCATTCGAGAGCCTGTCACAGATAGAGACAGATAGAGATAGAGTGAGAGAGAGAGGGAGAAATAAATACAACAATTTGATTGTTGATTGGCTCAACGATTCGATACGTTTGATTGATCGGAAAATTGAGCATGCGACTGACGATAAATGAAACAAAATAAGTTCAAATTAAGCATTTGTCAAGCCAGCTCAAATGTAGACAGATTACAGAAAGACCAAGTGAGAAAGAAATCTCTGCAATGAGAGCTCATTAGTCAGGCAAATTAATTGGGCAAAGGTTTGCAAGCTAAGCTGATTTCCATTAAGAACAAAAGCATGTCATAAACTCGACTCTTATTTATTGATTTGGCAAAATACAATACAAATAATGGAGTATCTGTGCGCTCCAGCTGTGCGCACAAATTTGATTTAATTAACTAAAAGCATCAAGAAACAATAGAAGAAACAACCTGAAGCAGCAACGAAACTTTGGCCAAAATGGTAAGAAATCCCAGGCAGACTATTAAGTCAGCATTGCCAAAGCCCAGCAGAGAGAGGGAGAGCGAGTGGGAGGGAGGGAGTGGGTGGTGGCTGGACTTATAGCTAGGCAGCACTACAATAAAAGAGTGATTAAATTTTACTGCCATGTCGAACAAACATATAATAATAATAAAAACACTTCTCTTGTGTACTTTTGCAGATCACGTCACGCAGCTGGCACTGCAGTCGGAGAACAAGACATTGAATATTTTCTCACAGGTTTACAGGCGCATGGTGCCGCTGTCTCGCATGCTCATAGAGCAGCTCTACGTGGAAATCATCAAGTATGTTGTGTCGTCGTTGTCTCGAAGTGAACCATTTACTCAACTTTCTCTTCCCCATTGCTCTATAGCCGTTTGAAGTACAAGGCGAACTTCAGCAACAATAATGGCCAGGGCAATAGCATTTCGAATGGCCAGAGCAGCCTGGAGACTGCACTGCACAAGTTCTTTGTGAATCTGTTTCCCGTTGCCTATCACCAGGCGGTGCATCTGACCAAGGACAATTATGGCGAGCTGCACGATGACTATACCAACTGTCTGAAGCACAACTATGATGACTTGCAGCCCTTTGGCCAGATACCCAAGGAAATTGAGACCAATCTGGCGCAGAGCTTTCACATGTCCAACATCTTTATGAGCGCATTGCTCCAGAGCATCCAGGTGCTCAGCGAAACGGATAAACTCTATGGCAAGCACCTCACCGAGACCTGCAAGCTGCATCTGCTCAAGATGCACTATTGCCCCAATTGCAATGGGCACCCAGAGAAGGGCAGGCCCAAGGTCTGCTACAGCTACTGCATGAATGTGATGCGGTAAGTGTGGGAGCATCATAGCTCAATCTGCGCTGCTTGCTCATTGCCTTCATTTTTATGTGCTTTACAGCGGCTGCTCGGCTCAGTACTCGGGCTTGCTGGATGGGCCCTGGGCCAGTGTGGTGGAGGGCCTGGACAATCTGGTCGTTGGCCACATACGTTCCGAAAGCGGCATTATGAATAGCATCAAGCAGCTGGACACCAAACTATCGGAGGCCATCATGAGAGCCATGGAAAATGGACCAGAGCTGGAGAAGAAGGTGAGTCCAATTGGCTGGGGAAGAACTGGTCTGAAGACCTTTGTAATGAGCAAGGAAATTACTTAGCTTTGTCTATACATAGTTTAACTTCTGTTCGAATCTGAAATTAAGAGAGTTTATAAGCTTATTTAGTACTATTATAAAGTGCATGCTGCATACCTTTTTGCCCTATCTCATTCACTTGCATATCTGATGCAGGATATTTTATATGCTTTTCAAAAATCAACTTGAATGCAATGCAGCTGCGAAATTATCTCATGTCAAGTTTCAATTAAATGCCAGCCAGAACTTTAAATGCATTCGAATATTATATTTAAGCTATAATTATAATATTGAACATGTGAAGAGGTCGCATTACGAAAAGTATTTCCTCTTTGATATGACAAGAGCGTGCGTGCTGCACAAGGACGTTAATTGCGGCTTAATTTATGAACATTTTAAATGAATTTTATGAGCGGCCTTCGGGCGGATGCAACCAGTTTTTGGAGTGGCGACTGGAGAGTTGCGAGTTCGAAACGGATTTAAAACGTTCAATTAGATGACATTTATTCAGCGGGTCGGCAAGTTGCAATTGACATGCAACGGCACGAGCTGCAGTTGCAGTTGCAGAGCTGCGCCAATGGCAGTCGCATGAGGCTAGGCGATTAGCGTGGGGCGCAGGAAATGCAGCTGTGCATGCGAACGATGCTAAACCCATGCGCTACCCTTCTCTCTTTACAGGTGAAGAAGACTTGTGGCACGCCCAATTTGCTGCCCCCGCTGACCGCTGCCGAGTCGCAGCCGGTGCCGCAACATGTGAGCATCAAATGGGCAGTGCCACCCGATGGCATTGTGCACTTCCTGTCAACCATACAGAAGTCCAAGGACTTCTTCACCAACATCGTCTTCAGGTAAGTGAAAGAAAACACAACTATTTTCATGCCACACACACGCGCGCGCGCTCCAGCGAGATAATTATTGAAATATATTTAGAGTGTGTTGTGTGTGGATAACTGTACGCTGCATCTGGGTTTCCATACGTTAAAATCTGCCAACGGCTGCTTCAAAGAGTTGGCGAAGAGTGTCCGATTCACTTGTCATCGGCAAACCTATTGCTAAAATCGCGCAACATCTTGAGAACGTCCTTGAGCAGGCACACGTAGAGCGGCGTGAAGATCGCTATAAAGAATATAATATTGGCCCAAATACAATTCTTTACAAGAGGACGACAAGCGGTCTAAAGAGCGAGGGAGACAGAAAGTGCATAGAGATAGAGAGTTACTTAATATAGAAGGACTTATCCAGACTTACTCCACGTGCAACGACCAAAGGACGCACCAGGCAAAAGTTATGCGCAATATTGTGCACATACGTAACAAGTTCCTTGAACATTTTCAGGCTCTGGGTTTTAAGATATTTTATGGGTTTTCTTTTATTGGAACTTATTCGAAATTTTTTGTTTTAAATAAATGTTGTGCTAAGTTTGACGTGCCAAATGTGATTAAGGGCAATAGACTGAACTTCATTTCTCTCGAGTTGTGAAGGCAAAGCTAACTGAGTTTTCTTTGCAGCTTCTGTGGCGAGGACTACACACAGCGCGACGATCATCTCTGCTGGACCGGAGATCGTGTTGGTGACTACACACAGCTGCTGATAATGCCCGGCGAGGACAGGCAGCGCTACAATCCGGAGGTGCCCTGGGAGAATCAATCGCAGCTGAGCACACTCAACGAGCTGGTGGACCAACTGCTCAAGATACGCAAAAGCATTGGCGTGACGGTAAGTGTGGAGTAGATGGGGCTGTAAGACGATCATTTATTATTATTATTTTGACAGGCGCCCGTTAGCAACAATCATGACATTCAGAATGACATGGGCCGCGAGGGCTCCGGCGGCGGTGGTGGCGGCGTGGGCGGCGCTGGCGTGGGCGATCCCATCAGCGACGATGAGGAGGAGTACAGCAGCATGCACGGCTCGGGCGATGGCTCCGGTGATGGTAGGTTTTCAACTTGCATATTGCATTTCTTATTGGCTATACTGAAAATCGATTTTCCCTTCAGGTCCCATCTCGCACACCGATGATCCGTTGGGCAGCACGCCCAACACCTTCGATGGCGAGTCGCGCGACAACTCAAAGGGCGCGTCGAGCGCGCTGACGGCCACTGCGACAAGCCTGCTTCTCACACTAGTCACACTCTATAGTAGTTGTAGTTAAAGCAGCACCCAAATCCCAAAAAGAATACAATGAAGAATATATATAAATAAATATATATAAATATATACGAAGGCAACGGCAGCAAGAGCAGCAGCAGCGCAATTAAAAATTTAATTATTATTATTAATATTATTATTTTCATTATTATTATTATTATCATTATTATTATTTGTGTAATGCCTAAGTTGTTACAATTAATTTATTAGTGTCTAAGCTAATTCGATTTTGCAAATTCAAAATCCAATTGGAGTTGCGTTACGTTACTCTGTTTGGCGTTGCCACCCCTCCTTCATTTTTTTGTTTCTTCTAGCTTTTCCCAACGCCTGAGCACTTAGCACCTCAACGCTGAATCCAATTAGACTTTTGTGCCATATAAATAAATGTGTTGCGAGTTTTGCACAAAAATACAACAATACAAAACAGCAAATAAATATATATTCAAGCAAAAACAAAATAGGCTCAACTTTGAAACAAACATGTTCTTGACAACTCATATGAATATATAAATATAAATATATATATAAATACATGCATAAATAGCCGTACAGTACGTAAATTATAAAAGCTCAATGTTCAAAGCGAATTGTTCCTTTTTTGGTGTAATTGATAGAAACAAAACAAATGAATACAAAGTAGTTGCTGTTTAAAGACAGACCGAGCTAGAGAGAGATCGCAAGCAATACGTAAAAAAAAAACCAAGAATTTAAATATTAAAATGTGTTAAATAGCAAACAAAATATTACAACCCGAATAATTGTTATTCAACATTTTTGTGAGAGCTCAAAGAATATGAGAAATGCATATAAATGGAATTTAGTTGAGTAAAACGCACATTTTGGGAAAATAACTAGAAGACTTACAGCTTTATACGCATGAAACGATGAAAATCTATTAAATATGGTATATAACTATAAATATATATCTATAGATATATATGAATATCGTATATGTAGAATTATTTAAATTAATTATATAAATAATTGAACAATTTGAAAGGAATGTCATCAAATGCACACACATTAAAATACCAGCTAAATATATAAATTAATTGGAATATTGATCTGAAGATGAGAACTGAGCAATTGCAATTGAGAATCAGCTTCTGATCAGCTTTGAAGAAAAAAATATTTAAAACTCACAATCTAATATATTTTTTGTGTTGCAATGAAAATTATACATAAATATTGCAAGGGCAAAAAAAAAAATATATATATATAAACAATTAATTAAAGATATATATATAAATATATATATACAAACATATGCATATGTAGTATATTAGCGTGTAAAGTGTAAAAAGAAAATGATTTATGAGAACTTGAAATTTAGTTAGTAGCCAATTAACAAGAGGATAATAATACAACAAATTGATCTACTTACTATAAAAAAAAAAACGCAAAAATCATACATATATATGTATGCATATATGCATACTAATTACTAAAGACCATCTAGAAGGAACAGCTGCGGTCAGTTGAATATATATGTCTGTGTATGTTATAACTATGTATAATTATTATTTTTATTATTTAACTATTGCATGTGATTAATAATATTTAAGTTAAACGTAAACAAAACATATACTGTAACTTATGTATACCACAACAACACACTCACACACAATGTGCGAAACAAAAAAGAAAAGAAAACCAATATTTAAGCAAATCATCTTTGTAAATCAATTGCAAAATGTGCACAAAAAATTCAATGTACCACTTTTTAGACGCCTAAAAACCAATAAATAATTATGTAACAAAAATGAGTCCAAACGTTTATTGAGCGCATGCTTAACGTAGTTATGCAGTTTCAGAATTGGGTAAATTTTTGTATTATTCAACTAAGCAAGCAATAAACGCACATTTCAAATTCAAAATAAACGCGCCAAACCTTTAACGGCGTTGCCACCAAGTTTGGGTTTCCTGCTAAGGCAGCTAAAGGCGCTGCAAACTCGCTACGATAGTTTCTATCGATATATTATTGTAGATCACGGTTTGAAAACAAAACATACAAAAAAGTAGTAAATGAATTGATACAAATTATGAATTTTGGTAGACTGTTATGTAATTTCGTTGTCGAGTATTAAAAATATATCATATACAAAGGCATTTTGGATTCGAGAGTCAGAAAAGTAAAAATAATCCAGCTTGGAGAATATGTTCAAGTCTCTGAGCTATGCTGTCTACGAAGTGTGGAAGCACGCGTAGAACGGCGTGAGGATCGCTATGAAGAATAGCAGATTAGCAAAGAAACAGTTCTTTACAAGAGGGCGACAGGCGGTCTAAAAACACGAAAAATAAATAAAGTTATCTAATAATGGTTATATTATAGCTTTTCTTAGACTTACTCCTCGCGCAACAGGCACAGGACGAGCCAGGCAAGTCTTATGTGCTATGCTATGCAGATACGTAACCAACTCAGTGAACATCTTCAGGCTCGGGGTTTTAAAATATTTGTTTCGCTAAAAGCTTTATTACAAATTCAAATTTTGTTGATGTGAATAAATGTATTAAGTTTGAGCTGCCAAATAGAATTACAGATAGCTCATATTCGTATTTTTTAAATGTTAATACGAATCCAAAGTTAACTGAGTTTTCATTTCATTTCTACAATATTCTTATATTCTGGCAACCCTGTTGGCATTGCCGCAGCTGGCACTAGTTCACAATTGAAAGCTATCGATAGTATCGCAAAAAAGGCGCGAATTCAGCATTACGCGCTGGCTGGCAAGAGCGAAACGCCGTTTTGTTGTATTTTGATAGCATTTTGAAGCAAACGGCAGCGGAGTAAAGATTTAACATTCAATAAATATTAAGATATACTGATAGAGTACAAATGGCGCGCCGTGACTATGCACAAGATAGAGGTAAGAAAGAGAATTTAAAGGTGAATTTAAATATTAATTTACACTAAATTTCATTCAAAGAATCTATCAAAACATTTTTGTCCGAGTTCTGTAAATGTGACGACGATGGCAAAAAAGAATTTGTCTACGGCTCACAGCTAGTGAAGCTCGCACATCGCGAGCAAGTGCTAATTACCATTGATCTGGACGATCTGGCGGAGTTCAATGAGAGCCTCGCCGAGGCCGTGGTTGAGAATTGTCGACGCTATGCATCCATCTTCAGCGATGTCATTGCCGAGCTGCTGCCCAGCTATAAGCAGCAGGAGGTGCACGCCAAGGATGCACTAGACGTCTACATTGAGCATCGCTTGATGATGGATGCGCGCACACGGAATCCCATGGAACAAAGGGATGAACGCAATGCATTTCCCCCAGAGCTGATGAAGAGATTGTGAGTAGAGGGGAGAGAGGGAGTGGGATTTGCTCTTAAGGCATGCTAAATAACTTGCTTGACTTCACAGTGAGGTCGGCTTCAAGCCTCTCTCCACGGAGAAGGCGCACTCCATCCGTGAGGTGAAGGCCCAACATATTGGCAAATTTGTCACAGTTCGCGGCATTGTGACGCGCTGCACCGAGGTGAAGCCCATGATGGTGGTGGCCACCTACACATGCGATCGTTGCGGCGCTGAGACCTATCAGCCCGTCAACTCGCTTTCCTTCATACCTGTGCAAGAGTGCCCCTCCGATGACTGTCGCGTGAACAAGGCGGGCGGCCGACTCTATCTGCAGACGCGTGGCTCGAAATTCGTCAAGTTCCAAGAGCTCAAAATGCAGGAGCACAGTGATCAGGTGCCCGTCGGTCATATTCCGCGCAGCATGACGGTGCTCTGCCGCGGCGAGGTCACACGCATGGCCCAGCCTGGAGATCATGTTCTGATCTCTGGCGTATTCTTACCTATGGTACGCACCGGGTTTGCCCAGATGATACAGGGTTTGCTCTCGGAGACGTTCCTGCAGGCGCACGTGAGTCAAATGGTTAACTCTTAAGCGCTCCCTTACCTTGACTATGATATTCTCTTAGCGCATCATCTGCATCAACAAGAACGACGACATTACGGACAAAGATTGTGAGCTGACGCCCGCCGAGCTGGAGGAGTTGGCTCAGGATGATTTCTATGAGCGCCTGGCCACCAGTCTGGCACCAGAGATCTACGGTCACTTGGATGTGAAGAAGGCGCTGCTGCTGCTGCTCGTGGGCGGCGTTGACAAACGTCCAGATGGCATGAAGATACGCGGCAACATCAACATCTGCCTGATGGGAGACCCTGGTGTGGCCAAATCCCAGCTGCTCGGCTACATTAGCCGCCTGGCCATACGCTCGCAGTACACCACAGGTC
This sequence comes from Drosophila buzzatii, assembly GCA_035045845.1. Classification (NCBI taxonomy): domain Eukaryota; kingdom Metazoa; phylum Arthropoda; class Insecta; order Diptera; family Drosophilidae; genus Drosophila; species Drosophila buzzatii. The sequence continues at coordinate 7,593,642 of JAWNOS010000505.1, forward strand.
GCGGCTCCTCCGGCGTGGGTCTGACGGCTGCGGTCATGAAGGATCCGCTCACTGGCGAGATGACGCTCGAAGGCGGCGCCTTGGTCTTGGCCGACCAGGGCGTCTGTTGCATCGATGAGTTCGACAAGATGGCCGATACGGATCGTACGGCTATACACGAGGTGATGGAGCAGCAGACCATTTCCATTGCCAAGGCGGGCATCATGACCACGTTGAATGCGCGAGTCTCCATCCTGGCAGCCGCCAATCCCGCCTTCGGTCGCTACAATCCCCGTCGCACAGTGGAGCAGAATATACAGTTGCCCGCTGCACTGCTGTCGCGTTTCGATCTGCTGTGGCTCATCCAGGACAAGCCCGACAGAGACAACGATCTGCGTCTGGCCAAGCACATTACGTATGTGCACAGTCACAGCCGGCAGCCGCCCTCCAGAGTGAAGTCTCTGGACATGCATCTGATGCGCCGCTATATTAATCTGTGCAAGCGCAAGCATCCCACCATTCCCGACGAGCTCACCGATTACATTGTGGGCGCCTATGTGGAGCTGCGTCGCGAGGCACGCAACCAGAAGGACATGACCTTCACATCCGCTCGCAATCTGCTCGGCATTTTGCGTCTGTCCACGGCTCTGGCGCGCCTGCGTCTCTCTGATCGCGTGGAGAAGGACGATGTGGCCGAAGCGCTGCGTTTGCTAGAAATGTCCAAGGATTCGCTTAACCAGATACACGAGCACCAAAAGGGACAGTGAGTATTGCCGAAGGCGTCTTATTTAAAATGATTCTTAACATTTTCCCTGCAACTCTTACAGCGTGCCAAATACTTCGGATCGCATCTTTGCCATCGTCCGCGAGCTGGCCGGCTCCGGCAAGGCTGTGAAGATCGCTGACATCATGGATCGCTGCACGACAAAGGGCTTCAAACCGGACCAGGTGGACAAGTGCATCGACGACTACGAGGAGCTCAACGTCTGGCAAGTCAACATGGGCCGCACCAAAATCACATTCATGTAAAGCCATCGGACGTCGAGGCTTCGTTTTATCTATTTCTACCTAATTGTTAAGCACAACTCAAAGACATTTCATCAATCTCATTTGTCATTTATGATTAATTAATAAATTCGCATTTCTCTCTAATTTGTCATGCATAAATTGACTTTTATTCGTAAACTTTTGAAGCACATCTAAACACAGATAGAGACAATCATATATATAAATATTTAGATTTGTGAAAAACTAACGAAAAACAAATCAAAAATAGAATTCGCGCAGAGCCCAGCTTTGTTGCCTTTTAAATTCGTAGTTCAATCCTCTCCGGTTGCTCACAGAAATTGAGATTTGCTCGTTTCAATTATACAGACATCGATAAGTATATAGATTATAATATATGTCGTTTAACAAAGAAGCGCTACTTGGTTATAGTTGCTCAGGTGCTCAGGTGCTCAGGTGCTCGGATGCTCTCTCGCTCTCGCTCGCGCTCTCTACATGCTCTTGTTGAAGCTGAGCGCAGCTCGAAGCTTGTTGCGTATGCGCGGCGAGTTCCAACGATTGCCCGCCGAGCTGAGGCCCACGGAGCGCAGCTCATTGGGCGAGATGCCCTCGTCCACATCGTCAGCCTCCGTTTTGATCTCCATCTTCTGCACAATGAGACGCACCAGCTGATGCTGCTGCTCCAGCATGCGACTGATGTCGCGCAGCTTGCGACGTTGGCGCTCCAGCTCGGCATTGATGATGTCGTCATTGTTATCAAAGCCAATCACATCCATGGCAGCTGAGCGGGGAGAGAGAGAGAGGAAGATTTAGAGTTAAAGTTAGAGTTAGAGTGTGTTGAAGTTAGGTGAGCTACTCACAATCCTCGGTGAAGGGATTCGAGAACCATTTGCGCAATATGAAGTCGAGAAAGCCAATTTTGCATTTGGTATCATTTGGATATTCAATGAGCTCCATTTTGTCCACGCGCTGCAGCCACACATGGGGCAACTTGCGCTCCAGCTCAGTATGCAGCACCACCTGCATGGCCAGGCGCTTGAGCTGAGCATTGCGACGCACTGACTCAATGTCGCCAACGGCCAAACCGATGAGCAAGTTCATCAGCAAGATGGGCATCAGAATCATAAAGACACCTTGAGGTAGAAAGAGATGAGTACAATAAAGTATAGAGAGAGGGAGAGCGAGAGTTGATCTTACTCAGTATCAAGAAGGAGGTCATGGGCACCTTGAGCTGATCGCGATAGTAGGTATTGACATAGGTGCCCACAAAGTCCAGCTCGCCCAGCATCATGGAGAAGGTGCGCAGCAGTGACATGGGTATGTTGGAGAAGGACAAGTGATTCGGCTGCGGATCGATGATCTGTAAGAGAGTGAAACCCAGCTAGAAGACAAAGATCTAATCATAGCTAGTACGTCAAACGCTCACCTTCGACAGCAGAATGTAGAAGGCCAGGCCAAAGGCAATGATCAGTATGGAGAAGACCAGCAGCACCTTGATCAGCGTCTGCAGTATCTCCAGGAACATGACCACATAGATGCCAACCTGATCGAAGCGCTGCAGGAAGAGCAGCAAGCGAAACCAGGACAAGAAGACGGCTATCGATGCGGCTGAATAGTGAATCGTATTGATGGCGCCGTCGGGCCGAAAGGCTGGCGTTATCATAACCAAAGCTGATATGTAGAGCACCCAGGAGATGAGATTGACTGTCTCCACCAGATAGTGCAGACGCTGCTGATAGATCTGTATCAATTCGCGCATCGAGTTGAGCAAAATGTAGACGACGATCACAATGGCACAGAAGAGAATGGCTGTGGTGCGATTGATGTTCTCTACGCACGAGTCCAAGCGGATTTGCGCAGCCAGCGCTGGGCTATGCGACAGGTTCTTAGTGAGTACCTCCCACCTGGCAAAGATAACGCATTTATATGCCTATGTGATCACAGATTCGAGATGTGAGATCGAAGCACTTACCCCAAGTTGCAATACTGACTGAGTGCTTTGTTGTCTCCGGGTCGCAGCTCAATGTTGTTCATCATCAGCGACGAGTAAATTGTGACAAAGACCAAAAAGATGGAGTAGACCAGCAAATTGGCTAGATGAAAGTATTTCCCATAAGAATTCCATTTCATTTGTAAATATTTCTGACTCAGCGGATGTGCTAGTAGCTCGACGCGTCCATGTGTGACCATGGTCTAGGCAGGCAGTAAGAAGAGGAAGTGAGACGGAAGGGGAAAAGATAAATAGATAGAGAGAGAGAGAGAGAGAGAGAGGAGAGAGAGAGGGAAGGAGAGAGAGAGAGGTGTATAAAGAGATGAGAAAGAAGGAATAAGAAAGGGAGGGAGAGATTGAAAGAGAAAATGAAGATGATGGGAGAGAGAGATATGGTGAGTGAAAAGAAGAAATAGAACAAGAAAGAGATATAGAAATATCATTGAATAGAAACAGAAAGAGAGAGAGAGAGAGAGAGAGAGAGAGAGAGAGAGAGAGATAGAGAGAGAGTGACAGAAGAAAGAAATAGAGATTGAGAATTGGGAAATAGGAATGAGTAAAATAAAGCCAGGGATAGTGGCAGATTGAGAAAAGAAAGAGGGAGAGAAAAACAAAAAAGGAGAGAGGAAGGGAAAGAAAAATTGAGAAAGAAAGAGAAAGAAGAACAGAGAGAGCAAATCAGAAAGAAAGGGGAAGAGAATAAAAGATTTAAGTATAGAATAAAGTTGAGGAACAAAAATAGAGAAAGAGCGAGAGAGAGAGAGAGTGAGAGGGAGTCATCTTAGTGAATAGTTTTATTAGTTTAAGGCACACCAAATAAATAGTAGTACAACAACAACAACAATAAGTCTAATCACAACATAGTTACGTTTAGCAAGTGCATTTGCTTGGGACGATTTTACAGTTGCCGTTTGCTATTTTACTATTATAATATTTTTTTAAGGGGAAAATGAGTTTTCCACATAGGTAAGTAGGTGTCAAACTTAGGCTTAGACTCACATTCACAACGGCCAATGGCGCCGGTCGCCATTTAGGATCATTGAGTTCTTTACGCTTTTCTTCAACTTGCTCGGGTGTTTTTTGGAATGGCGCAAATGAATATTTGATCTAAATGTATTTGGTTTCTTTTTTATATTATGAATTAAAAATCAAAAACAGTCTCAATGTGTGATGCGGTGCGTGCTAGCTGACTAATGAATCGGATATGACGGATATGCAGCGGACCCCGAACTACTAGCAAAGATCGTCAGGCAGGAGGAACAAGGAGCAAGGAACAAAAAACAAAGTTGGAAACAAACAGGAAAAAAGACACTCAAGTGGCATGCAACTGGCTGGGCAGCTGATTTCTGCTTACATTCAAGGCCGGCAATGGAATGGGATTTGATGTCATGATCGGCTCTCCGGTTTTCTCATCGATCTTGGCAAACATATAGGGACATTGCAAGAATGCGAATGAGTACTTAATCTATATAGATATCATGGTGATTCAAAGAGAAGAATTTAGAATTTATCAGCCGCTGGTCAACTGGCATTTAGTTCATGAGTTAGATGAGATGAGCGTCTTAGATGTTAAGTGTGCCCCGCATGCCGGACGACGATCAACTTACGTAAAAGCTCTTCGAGTCCTTCTTACAATTCGCCTTCGTAATGCACTTGTCCTGCACCGCCTCGAAGACCTTCGGCATGGAGGCAATCAGTGCTAGGGTCACGCAGGGATGCTTGTCGGAGCGCAGCGCCATCACCTCGTTCGCCCGCTCCTCGTGGGTGACCATGGCCAGAGCTGCCTCCGGATATTTGTAGTAGATGGCATAGTCAATCGCACTCATGTCCAGCACATTGTAGACCAGCTTGCAGCCCATGGACATTAGCACGGAGATCGCATGAGGCTTGTTCTCCATCGTGGCCAGATGTAGAGCAGTGTTCTACCGGAGAGAGAGAGAGAGAGAGAGAGGGAGAGATGAGGCTAAATTCTAGTTTTCACTCTCTGTCCCACTCACCCCATCTTTGTCCAGCTGATCGAGCAGATGCGAGTGCACCGAGTGCAGCAGCTCTATGGTCTCAGTGTAGCCCGACATGGCGGCCAGCTGCAGTGGATTACGGCCGGAGTGATCGCGATGCAGCAGAGCGCCACGATTGAGCAGCAGCTGCACCACGCGCGTATGCCCCTGCTGCGAGGCAATGTGCAATGGAGTCATGCCCGCGCCATCGCTCTCATTGATGATGAACGAGCCCTTCTCCGAGTCGAGCAGCTGTCGCACCGTATTGTAGCGCCCGTAGCGTGCGGCAAAGTGCAGCGGACTCTCGTTGTTGTTGTTCTTCAGATTGATGCAGGCGCCCAGCCGTATGAGATTCTCCAGCGAGCGTATATGCCCATCCCGGCTGGCGTAGTGCAGCGGCGAGCAGCCCATGTTGTCCTTCTCATTGAGCAGCAGCTGCAGCTGTGCCTGAGTCTGGCAATTAGCCACCTGCTCGGCAAAGTCCGTCAGCCGGCCGCCATTCATGATGACAAAGTGCAGGACATTCCGCGCTGCCGCATCCTTCACATCAATGCTGGCGCCCAAGCGTATTAGCAGATGCACTGTGCCATAGCAACAAATGCAATTAAATTTCATTTAAATTAAAACTTTTGAAACCCAGCGCTAGGCGCCGCCCACCTGTTTTCCAGCCACTGCGCGAGGCGGCCAGCAGCAGCGGCGACCGATGCTCCTTGTCCAGCGCATTGATCTCGGCGCCCTCGTTGACCAGATAGGAGACAATGTCCGGATGATCGAACATGGAAGCGCAGTGCAGCGGCGTCATCTTCTGTACATCCGTGCAGCTGAGGCAAATGCGCTTCTCCAGTGGCTGCATCTCGAACATGAGTTTCACTATTTCAATGGCGCCCTGTGATTGATGAAGAAGCCAACAAAGTTGAGACCATGAAGGGACAAGAGAAAGTTTACAAACTTGTGTAAGTCTGAAGTGCTCGACTGCCAGTTGCCCTAGCCTTTGTCATGGGACTTGCTACAGATAAGTAAACTTCCATAACAATGCTTGAATAGCAATTGTATTCTCCCTAGTCGTAAATACATTTACTGTAAATAAGGCAAGCGGGCAGCTTCCATAATAGCATAAAGTTGCCTTGCTTAACTCAATCTAAATCAATATTTCCAACAAATATTCACTTAATAGAAAATTAAAAAAAAAAATAATAATAATAATAAAAAAATTTAATTAAAGAAACATAAAATTAAATACACAAAATAAAAAATTATAAAGTCAAAAAATAATATATTAAAAAAATAAATTTCAAAAAATTAAAATAAAAATGAAAATGTAAACATAAATAATAAAAAAAAAATATACTAATTTAAAAATAAAAACGCTAAAAATAAACGTTAACGTTAATTATTTTTAAAATTATATTTTAAAAAAATCAAATAATAAAAAAAAAATTTAAGGGTTAAACAAATAATTATAAAACTAAAAAATAAATAAATACAAAAAAAAGGTTAAAAAAATGCATAATGAAAATTGTTATAAAAATAATTTATATATATATATATGCACTATTTAAAATAAAATAGTTTAAAAAAATGCATATATAAAAAGTTAATTAAAATAAAAAAATAATAATATAAAAAAAATACAAATTAAAAAGGCTAAAAAAATATATATCATTTAAATTTGTATTTATTTTTTTATTTACATTTTAATACTCACAAAATAATCATAATAATAATAACAATATTATTATTATAAACAATAAAGGCCTCTTATTTAAATAACAAAATTGAAAGTAATCACATCATAATATTATTATTATTATTATTATAAAAAATAAAATATAATAAATATATTAAGGCTTCTGAAAGGGCTAATCGAATGTGAAGATTGCATTGCGAAGGCAATCATTGTTGAAACTGATTAAACTAAGTTCATTGGCTTCATCATCAGCTACAGAAATATATCCATCACCTATGCTCAAATCACATTTCATTTCAATTGCCTCGGAATATATTGTCGAGTTATTACATTTCGAGACCTTAAATATGCTATGATTCAAATCACGAATGTAAATAAACAAATCCGTAGAAGTCCGCGCGCTTGATGAGCCTTTTATTCGCCGAATCTTTGGATTATTTATAGAATATGCGCTGAGAGCATATCTCTGTCTGGGCCCCGGACACACCTCTTTGTGTTGTCACGTGTCTTTGTTTTGGTATTTGGCAAACGCACCGCTCGATGCTCAGTGGTTTTTGGCCGCAAAGTCACGTTCGTCTTAGCGGTATTTGCATAAGAATTTGTCAAATTAAAGTCAGCTGAAATATTTCTCAAAACCGAAGAGAAATGTATCCTCAACTGGCAACTGGCAACTGGCAGTGGCAACAGCGAACTGCTAAGTCGAGTGCCATTTACTAGGAACTGAGTGCTTGGCTATCGAGTGCGTGCCAAATGGACATTCACTTAACCAGCTGTGACACGGCGAAATATGAGCATCGTCTGGCTAAGCTGGCTGGATGTCCTTGACAACCATCGACAGAGAGAGAGAGAGGGAGAGAGAGAGAGAACCACCTGCAGGCTAACCCAAGAAACTCACCTGGGCGCAAGCTAAGTGCACGGGTGTTGAGAGATCGTGTTGCTGTGTGGATATCTTGGCGCCAGATTTCAGGCACAACTCCACGGCTTTGATGTCACCTCCGTGCACGGCTGAGTGCAGCGGCACATTGCCCTCGGAATCGTAGAAGGATATCATTTCCTCGCGAGTGCAGCCGCGTTGTTCGCCCCACTGAAATGGTCAAGGATGGATAAAGCTTCAATTTGAATATGTTTATGCGAGTGTTCAAAGAAGAGACAGGTTGATGCGAAGCCAAAACTAAATCGGTCAAAAAAATAGCCAGAATAAAGAAAAACTTCTGATTGGAAAATGCTGGTCGAAATAAGAAAATCATTAAAAGCGTTTCACTTCTGGAAAATTCTAATTTAAAATTTTGGTATTCTAGTCTGTCTATAAAAACAGGAAAAAAGTCGTTGACCGACTTTTTGCTTGACCGAAAATTTGATATTTTGCAGCATGGAACCCGCTGCCGCTGCATTTGTCTTTTATTTATTTTTGCATTATTAAATCAGTTGAAAAAGTCGCAACATCCGTGAGCTGCTCGAATTTGATACTTTTATAATTGACTTCTTTACGGGGCAGCTGCGTGTACGCCGTTTCAAAGACGGACATTAAAATGAAGAGTCCAATGCAAAAGGTTAACTTGGCATGGCTGCAACACGAATTAAGTAAAGTGGATAAGCGCTTGGGGACACTGATTGGTGAAGCACTCACGAAAACTTTGTCAACAACTACAAGGCGAAGCAAGAGGTCTCTCTATGTGTGTGTGTGTCTGTGTGTGTGTGTGCTAGTACTTGCCTGAAAGAAGACCTCCATGGTCTTGGAGCTGGCGTTCTTAGCCGCCTCGTGTATGGGATAGTAACCATTGTTGCAAGGTCTACGGGGGCATGCATCAAATTCAGTTATCTGTAAGATACGACATACACAAATGCATTACATAACATACGTTTCTAGTCTACCACTCAAAACAAAAGACAGTGCGTGAACTTAATGCAGCTACAAAATTATATAGCATACTTTTGTGCGCAGCCAATTTGATGAATGTACAAACCTGTTTTGTATTATTTTTTTTTATGATAAATGATTGAGTATTTGTTGTGATTGATTAATGTTCGATAAGAAGGCGTAACTGAGCAGATAATACAACAATAATATAAATATATATTTATATATGGATATATAGGATTATATACAAAGGCTTTGGCGACTCACTCCACCTACCAGGATACGAGCGCATTCCTCATGATCGTAGATGGCGGCCAGGTGCAGGGCGGTGCGGCCGTGCTCGCCGCCTTGCTGGATGTTGATGACATTGCGATATTGACCCATAACACGCAGGCACTTGACCTTGTTCAGCTCCGTGGCCAAGTGGACCGGCGCCTGCTTCTTGTCGTTCAATATGCCCGTATCAACTGGACTGTAAACACAGGTTACAAAGCATCAATCATAAAGAAAACTGCAGTCTGCAGCTGGACTGTTGCCACTTACATCGAGAGCAAATAGTCCAGGGCATCGTAGGCATCGCACTCGACGGCAACATGCATCGGCGTATTGCCGGCATTGTCCTTGGCATTGAAGTCTGAGCAGGGCAACGGCGAGGGGGGAAGGTAGATTTATTACTATAGCAATCGTCGGGCTGCACCCTGCACCCGCACTTACCTCCACTCTGATCGCGGATGTAGCGCAAGATGTTGACACGATTCCTGGCCGCGGCCTGGTGTGCGGCCGTCCGTCCCTTGCCATCCTGGAGAGCGATGCGCGTGTTATCAGCCATAAACAGACGCTTAAAATCATCCAAGTTGCCCGACTCAGCGGCCTGCAGAAAGACAGAAGGATTTGTGTCAGCTTAAAACTCAATTTGAAGTGGAATTAAAGCTGAAAGCGTCGCCTCGGACTCGGCCTTTGCTGCACTTGGTCACAGCACTCGAGTCTAATCAAAATTCCATTGTAAATTGAACAAGGCACACGCACAATATTCATTTATGTGTTGCCCCTTGCAACGCAGACAATGTCAATAGAGTTCTTACTCATCAGAAGCGAACTCTTCTTCACCTCTCAATTCAATTCTTACATTCTCTTTTGCTTGCTCTATGGTTCTTTGTGCAGCAGCTGTTGCAGGATGCTTCTGGATGCATTCGCTACTTCATTTACATCGAGTCTATTTGGCTAACACTTAAGCTTCCTGGCCATGGCCAACTCAATCTAATTACTATTTGATTAACAACTTCTAAACGAGTTTGGGGATTTGTGCTCAAAGTCTTTGCTCTACCTCGTCGTTTACCTGCAACATTTCGTTGACTTGAATTTTGGGCGCCGAGGACATCCGTAGGATGCGCGCCCATTTGTTGGGCAAACTCAGTGGCGGCATCTCCGACAGCTCTGAGCCGGAGGCACAGCCGCTAATCAAATAACGCAATGGACTGATGACCACATCGCGTTTCGGTATATCCTTGTCGTTCATTTTGCTGCTCTCTGTTCGCTCAATTTCATTGTTTATTTTCTTTATTAGTGTATTTCTTTTCAATTTCAAAATTCTCGCTAAAAACTGGCCAACGGTCTTCGCTTTAACTTGGGTCTCTTTTTCTCTTTTTGTTTTTAAGCAAATATTGTTTCCAAATATATTTAGTAAAATGTTAAACAATGCAGCTCAAGCTCGGTATATAGATGATATACAGGTATAGTTAAGCACTTGTTTAAGAATTTAATAAAATATAGATATATATATTTTATATAATATTTTGGCTATTTATACATTTATATAAATATAATAGATATTATAATATATTTAATATATTCATTTAAAAAAAAAAAGAAGAAATTTCAAGTTTTTCAGTCACATCTTGAATCGTTTGTTGTTGCTTTGCTTTTGGGTTGGTTTCTGTATTAATATAGAAATATTTTAGGTTTTTTTTTTTTTTTTAATATTTTGTTCACTTTTCAGTTCACATTTTGCCTGCTTTGGGTAGATTTACTTTCAAGCTTATCAAAACTTTATTTCAAAGGATTCTCTGATGTCACTGAACTGGCATTACGCGCACAACAAGTCCTGGCTGACTGAAATCTCGGCATACGCATCCTTCGCTTTTATAGCCGCGCTTTGCCGAAGGCAAGGATTTGAGCGAAGCACGATGCGTGGTGAATTTCCTTTAATTTTACAGTCAATTTTCATTTTCATGTTCACTTGCCATTGCCATTGTTGTTGTTGCTGTTGCTGCGAGTAACTTGTTGCGCTGTGTAGCTCTTGCGTGTCTTGTTGGCGTTTCTGTTATGCATAGCTCTTGGCACTTGCTTATCTTTGAGCTCCATTGTTATCTGGCTTTATGTAATAACAAATCGTGTTTGTCACACACATTGAACTCTGACACTGCTGAGCGACGTAGTGTCGCTCCATAAATAAACTGCTGACATGCCTGTAAAACGGTTCGAACCCGGAAATAGGTCTTGAACCCAAGCAGTTGCTTGGCAAAGCAACAATTGATTTGTTATCAAACCGAATTGGCATAAACACAGATTAGTCTGGAAGGAGACGGATGCGCACAGCTAAGAGTCTAGACTAGTTAGCGTAAGGGCAAGGCTGAACAGCGATTAGACGAGCTGTGATACAATGAAGAGACAGCAATAAGTAGCTTATGCCCAAACGTTTTGTCTCTCTTTTTTATTTTTATTATATTTTACTCTTTTCATATTTTTTCCTGCTCCATAAACATGTGCGATGCTTCTAGATTCAATAACGGAGAGCACGCAACTTCTTATGGATCATGCCTGGCTTTGCTCGGCTGCTCTAAATTTCTCTGTCTCTTCTCTCTCTCTCTCTCTCTCTCTCTCTCTCTCTTCCTCTCTCTCTCTCTCTGAGATCTTCTAAAAACATTGCTTCATATTCATTTCTTTTTATTTAGACTTCATTGATCAGCTTCTCCCAGAAGTGTCTAGAATTGAATAGATCTAGCTAGTTCTAGCTATTTTTTGGCTAGACATGAACTGCAGCAACTATACTACTCTCTCATTCTATTACTCTTCGCTTATCAAATTTCTTATTTGTAGTTTTTTTTTTTTCATTCATTCATTTTCATTCTACTTCTCTCACTCCCATTTGGATCTAGCCAATTCTAGCTATACTAGATCCGTCTCCTCTACCTTTTCTCTTACTTTCCTTGCTCGCTCAATTTGTTGCTCTCTTGATTTCTGTCTATAACTACCATTAGCGTGATTATCGCGGAATCTTCTAGAACTGCCTAGTTCTAGCTAGTTTTAGCTATTATTGGCTAGACAATCAATAATCATTTTTCATAACACATCTCCCGGGAATCGGTTTATCACTCTAGCAAATTGCCAACCACTCGATTAGTCAGACTCACCCTCAATATCCTGAATGGGCTGTCACGCAACAGGCAGACCTGCTCCGCTGGCTGCTCGGGTGGCAGTATGGCCTCCAGTGGGGACTCTGCATCATCTCCTGCCATATCCACGCGCTTGGGACCTGCACTGCGCTCGATTATCATCGAGAATATCCAGTACTGCGAAATTAACCGACTCTAAAACTCGAAACTTTTCTAGAATTTTCGTTATTATTCACTCACCTTGCTGTTGCGATTGTTGTTTCCGCCCCCACCGCCTCCGTCACCGCCGCCTCCTCCTCCTCCTGCTCCGACGCCGCTGCTATTGGCGCGCAGCTTGGGCAACAATTTGGGCTGCGCCTCCATCAGATCAGGCGGCGAAAGATGTGCGCATTGGGCATTGTAATGACCATTCCAAAGCTTGGGCATATCGAGTGGATCGTATGGCTCTTGCTGATCTCTGCCAGCAGCTGTTGTTGCGATGGTAAAGGGCCGCAAATCTCGACTGTCAACGATAAATTGGCACTCGTCAATGCTGCGTATTTCACAATAATCCCTGTCACAATTATCAGCCACAATCAATCGGCTAATTAGTTATTGATTGGCCTGCCCCAAACCAAAACATTTGACAAACGTCTGTAATTCGTTTCTCCCTAAATATAGATAACCCAATCAATCGTCACACGATATTCAGATTCTGTTATGGTTGTTTGCTCTAGGAGATAAGCGTGCAAGGCCTGGCAGTTGGCAACTGTACTGGAATATTTAGCTGGAAAATGGCTGACAAGGGGTATTAGCAGCTACTCGAAATGTAGGCGTGGCACTTAGTACTTGAAATGAGAATTTGCAACTAGATATAGTCATCATTAAGTCTGACCAACTCCGAGTCGCCTGCCCCATTTTAAGCACTCCCTAATCTACTATTTAAGCCTCTCTAAGTCGCATACTCCTTTCTAAAGCACTCTCCACTCATTTAACATAATGTTCATAATTGGCGCGATGTCAACGCCCGCTTGTCACACATTTTTTATTGGGCCGCTCTCTGGGGATACCGAAACCACATTAGTTGACACTGGCTAATTAAAGAGTCGCTTATTTTTGGCAGACACTGTTAGTGCGGCTTTCATTTGCATTTCACAATGGCCACGCCCCTCACCTGACCTCCGGCTGCATGTTAATGAGGCGCAGAGAACCAGCTGCTTCGAGTGCTCAATTCCAACTAAATGACAAATCTGGCATCTGATATTTGGCTGCATCCAGGGCTCGTTAATTAAATTATAGCGATAAAGATCGGCTGTCTATATCCGGCTCTGAATCAGTTTTTGCATTGTGCATTTACCTAATGAAAATATTGAAAGCGGAATTGGTTCTCTGCCTCTGCCTCTGCCTTATTGTGATTGTTCGTTCAGTCGTCTAATCGAAAGGTAAATTGAGTTTGGGGTTGATGAGTTGACAAAATGTCCAAAAAGTTTGATTAGTATGAGTGCCTGAGGCAAATAAAGGGTAACATATGTGCCTTTCTTTTTTCTCTTTTTTTTCTCTTTTTTTTTGCGTGAATTTGATTAATTAAATCGGTCAATATTGCAATATCAAATGACATATGGAGAGCTTTTCTTTGAGACGTTTTTTTTTTTGCTGAATAAATCTCACTTAATTTAATGAATTTAGTTTAGTTCTCTAGCGTATGACTAAAAGAGCTGACTTGATATATTTATCAATTTCTAGTTTTTTTTTTTTAATAATAATTATTATTTTTATAGCATTATTCTGTATGAATACTATATTAGGAATTATTATTATTATATTAAGAATTATTAATAATTTTTTATGCACACTTTGCCCTTACACTTACGCAATATATTTTAAAAATATTTAATACTATACAATATTTATATAAATATTTTTAAAATAAAATATTTAATACAGTATAATATTTACATAAATATTTTTAAAATATTTAAATATGCATTTGAGCAACTGTATTCATTTATATATATATTTTATTTAATTTTTTAGTTTGTATAGCAAAGTATTTAATTCAAAACTTACCTGATCTCCAATGAGAAACGTTCCAAGCTTAGTTTCTGAGGCGTAGCCTTAAAAGCAATCATATAAATTCGTAATTGCTTTTAAATATGGCGCGCACAATTTACATTTTCAATTGGCCTTTAATGAAAATATTTGTAATTTTATTTAATATTTAAAAATATTTTTATTTATTTTAAAATTTAAATATTTAAAATATGTGTAATTTTATTTAATTAATTTTAATACTTAATTTAAATTTAAAAATAAAAGAAAATCTCAAAACGTTTTATTACAATAAAAATTATTTAATTACTTATATTTATTTATTTAATTGAACTGCCGGCAGCGTAAACAATTTATTATATTTTAAACAATTCATTAATTTATATTTTTTTAAACAAACAAACCAAAATAATTACACTCTTTAATAGAAGCAGTATTTTAAAATTAAATTTAAAAATAAAAAATAAAAAAAAAATCAGTTAAATATATTTTCAGAAAAGCTTTAACATTTATTAATAACTTTCAAAGGTTTTTTAATCATCTCATTATTGTTCATCCTTTTCGCATTCTCTACATCACGCCACGCACTGTGCCATATGTTTGAGCTCTATTAAACGTTTTGGCAAATAACTTAAAGGCAAACACTATTTTGGGTTTAAATTTTGCTTGGGGAACTTTCAGTTATTGATGGACAGGTGGGTGGCACGGTTTCATTTATTTATTACTATTTTTTGGTATTTTTGCTACTTTACTTGACTTTCTTTGAGCACAACACTTTAATTAAGAAACTCAATTAACTGTGAAGCCCAACTGTGTGAGTAGTTTGTGCTGCTGCTTTATTGGCACTTGACTTGTGCGTACCGACAGCCTCGCCAGCTGAACTTCAACTGAGAGCTAGAGCAAGCGAGCTGCGAATGTAGTTCCTGCTAGCCCATTTAGTGCGTCCCTAGCCTTTAACTAGGGCCTCTAGCCAAGTCTGATAAGCGTCAGTCAGCCTTTCGTCAATTTGTCACACAGCTCAGCTCAAGCACATACGAACCTCATACGACAGCTGGGCATTTGCTCGACGTTTGCTTTTGTAATTAAACTGTTTGCGAAATGCTCGCACATGTATATGTAAATTATACAAGTATATATATGTATGAATATATATAGCTTTGTCTGTCTCCGTGTCACTCTCGCATGTGGTGAAATACTGCGAGCAAAGGAATTTTACATTAGTTTTGCATTTGTTGCTCTTTTTTGTTATCAATGGGCTAACAATGTTTATATTGGCAAGGGTAAGGCATTGCGTATGATAGATTGAACGAGATCTTTAATCTGTGTGACGTTAAGCACATGCACATACATATATCTATATATACATATGGAGATGTGCGCCTAGAGCTGGTCATTTTTGAAATGAATAAACTCCCTGGAGTCAGACTGAAAATTTAATTTCAGAAATTGTGCTACTTAGATGATTGTGTTTGATTGATATAATGATATATGATAGAGCCATATATCTATATACTATTTATCTCAGCTCACTAAAGTAATCAATTACTGGAAAGCAAAATATTGCTAACAATTTTGTATATTTTTATTTTATTTTTTGTACATATTCTTTTTATTTATTATTTAATTTTTTGTTGATTTTTTGGTAATAGTTTTTGCTAACATTTTATATATTTTTAATTATAATTAAATTATTATTTTTTAAAATTAAAATTATTTGCTAAACCTTTGCCTATAACTTGCTGAAAATATGTTTCAGTCAGCAACTGATTTCAGTGCACGTTGCCAACTCCTGAAACGAGTTCTCTATGAAGCAGAGAAACCCCAGGCATGCTCACGTTGCCATCCCCAATGGAAACCTGCAAAGTCTGTCCGGCATATGTACAACGTATATAAGCATCTAGATAGAAATTGTATACTACGTATCTGGGCAGCCTTATCGCTGGCCAGTCGAACGCCTTTTCAGCACATACTTATTCCAGCAATTGCTAATTGCATTTAATTAATCAGAAAGCCACGGGTTGCAGGCAACGCATTCGACATTTAATAACACTTAAAAAGTCAATGAAACAAAAGGGGAAAATTTAGTTAATTATGAACGTTGCAAATTGAAAATTAGAAAAATCATTTAAATGGTATTTTCATAAGTTGAGTGGGTAGATTGTAGAAGAACAACACCAAGCCCAGCACAATGCACAAGAATAAGATACCAAAGTAAACATATTTGCGTATGACGGGCCACAGAATGAGATGTGCGGACTTGAAGGGATGCGTCAAAGGATTAAACGAAGTCTTTGGCCGACTGTAAGTGGAAAAGTGGAATAAATGTGTTCGAAATGAGTTCGAAGACCTACTGTGGTGGCTCCAGTGCCATGGGGGGCTGATGACCTAGGCCAGCGGGTGCATTGGATGCCTCTGGCTCTGTTAAAACCTCCACTTCAAGCTGGGCTTTGCCCTAGAATAAAAAAAAAAAAGATTACAGAGAGTAGAAGAGTGAGAGACGATGAATTCAGATATGAGAAATATCAGGGAAAAATCAGATCATAATGCAAAGATATCATACATCAATGATCAAAGAGTTCAAGTAGGTCAAAGACATAAGAAGCCGTGGTTATATAGATTATAGTTACGCACTGTTATCGTCCTAGGCTCGACCACGGTATGATGTGAAGTGTTTTGATTATCGACTAGAGGAAACCAGCCCTCAGCATTTCTTCTATTGAAGAGATTGATTCGCGGATGGAAATAGGGAAAGGGCTTACAACGTCGCTCGGACCTATAGGGCACTGGAAGATCCGATAAATTTAGCTCCAGGGCACCTAAAAACTCATCTTTACTGAGAACGTCCTTATCCCAGACCTGAAAATAGATTATTGGTGGCTTCTTGATTTCGATTTCCTCGCCTTGCAGCCCGCCCTTGCGCCTGATGACCATCTGCGAAGCAGTTTTAATGAGTTGCTTCATTATTTATGCTCCTAATATTATTTTACAGCTGCCAATTAGGCGAGGCTAGAGCACCTACCATGTCCTCGTTGGGCGAGTATTTCATTTGGAATATCATCCGCCAATTAAATGCAGCCTCGCCAGCAAATGAACGGTAATGTATATCCGTCGACTGGTACTTGCCCGCATCCTGGCACCAGCTGCCAAAAGAGCACAAAATGCAAAATGCGCTTAATTGAATATCGTTTACACCATGAGCACCCTTCGCCCCCCCAGCCCTTGCCATTCCCCCGCCTCCTGCTCTTACCCAATCACGTAAATATCGCTCATTAATTTGCCAAAAATATTTTTATCTCCAAACTGAATATCGCGCAAATTTTTGACCACAACACGCACCTCATAGTCATAGGGCGCCACGGGCGTAATGTCCATGGGCGTTGGCAGAAACATGCTCGCCTCATACAGCTCTAACCACATTTGGATTTTGCCCTGCAAGGGGCAGAAGCAAAGGGAAATGGAATGGTTTTGCTATATGTAAGTAGATATACCCTGTAGTTACCTGCAGGATGCCTGGACTATCATCGTTATACAGGGAGCGCGTTTCGACATGCTCCGGCACCAGCTTGTAGCCAAAGGATGGCAGCTTATCCATATTATTGAGGGCAGTCAAGCTCAGTCGCTCCTTCAGCTCCTCCGCTAAGGGAAAGGGAATTAGCTTAAGATTTCATATGTTAGCTTCAGTACCCACACTTTGAAATGATGGTCTCATCTCCTAAGAGCATGCCGTCGACCTCGATGACATTGCCATAGTAATAGGGAGGCTGAATGCCTCGCTGCTGGCAGAGGTCGGCAAGCAGCTGAGAGGGCAGCTGTGGATCTCTCCACTGGTTGTACCCGAAGCGTGAGTACTCCCGTGGAATGCCCACTGTGGCGCGATGCTGGCTGTGCCAACGGTCCTCCAGATCGATCTGAGTGTAGCCAATAATTTCGTCTTTATGATTGTCATGATCGAAGAGTGCCACCTCGAGTATGTGATCGGCGGGCAGCGTGGTGCTCAGCTCGAAGAAGCGTCCGAAAATCGGATTACTTTGATTGGGCACATAGTGTGCCCGATCCGAGACCATCTTGCCGCCCAGTGTGAGGCGCACATACGTATCCGAGTCGGACAGCCTATCCCTAGGCCTTACCTGCATACCCTGTACTATGTAAATCCTGACCAGCAGTTTGACTACGTCGGTCAGTGATTTGATGAGGCTCTGCTCTCGCGGACTCAGAGTAGCAGGCAGGGGATGCAACATATCCCCGCCGCCAACTGCATCCTCAGCCGTCGCTCTTTCGCAGGGCGTCAGCTTGATCTGCAGCTTCAGTGTGGCATAGACATCCTCCTTAGGGGGTCCGTGCTTCTTGAACTTGACGCCATGCACCAAGGGCACGGCCACAGCCCAGTCTTGAAAAAAACTGAATTGAGGCTGCTTCTCGAGCTCCTCACCGTAGATGACCAGCTTGTGCTTGCACTTGTGCAACCCATCGTCGCCTCTGATGCACATGGAATTGTAGAACTTGGTCCACCACGTGAACCGATTATCCGCCACTTCAGTTAGATCTCTGCAATCCTCTATTCTCAGCGCAGTCTTGTTGGCATAGGGAGCGGAACGTAGGCCCAAAATGATCTTCAGACGATTCCAGAAGACATGCTTCCCCTGCATTGCAATATTTCGGTCGTCCTCCTCCGTCTCCTCTTCCTGATTTACAACAATTACTGAATTGGCAATGGAACTTTCAGCAGAGTTTCGCTTGCATTTGTTCATCCCATCCTTTTGCAGATAGTTTGGCGAGGCGGGTATCAAAGCAGCGCCCAAGGTAGTCTCATTGGAGAAGCTGCTGACCAAGACATCTGTGGCTACTATAGCTGGCCAGTATTCCTGTTGATCGGGCAGACTCTGCAAAGTTAACAACTGGCTATCAGAGAGTACTTCTAAATTTGAGATTACTTACCACCACGCCGGAGGCATAGGCCACCAGGAAGTTGATGCTGTTCCTCACCCGCGAAGTTGAGAGTCCACTAGTTAAAACCAGATCCGCCATGAGGACCTTGGCTCGTCGCTTGCCCGCCGTGCACATGCCCATTTTGGAATAGTTGCGCAGTCCAACAAAAATAACCTCGAGCCTAGTTCGTTTGGTATTAAAGGCTTTGCTCTATTTAAGCAAGTTACGTAGGGTACTTACACGTAGTTTAGCATATTGGGTCGTATGGTCGCAGGTATGCCTGTCGTCAGCTGCGGTTCTTGGTCCTCGTAGATCTTTGTATCACCTACAAGCTGCTTCAATTCCACCGACATTAACACTTCAGCCTGGATCAGTCCATTCTTGGCGACGGAAACCCACTTAAGCGGAGGTGGAGTGACATTGCGTAACTTTTGCAGCTTCTGCAGAGTGCTGCGACCCCAATACTTGCTTTCGTCGCCGCGGCTGCTCTCCTCGTTTTGATCTGCTGTGATGACGCTTGACATGATCTGTCCACTGCCCACCGTATCCTGTTGACAATTGTAGAGCTCCAAGGTGAGCATCGGCGGATTCTGCAGATACCAGCCGATGCCTCCCGGCAGAGACAACCCATTGACGGTGATCACCGCATCCCAAATGGGCGAGCAGATGCTCCTGACTGTCTGCGTCTCAGCTACCTGTGAGCCAAATATGACGCGCACATGTCCACCGCACTCGACTTTATTATCGCCGCCGGGTCGCACCTTCGCCTGATGCACGTAGATGTGACAGCGGAAGAACGTCTGCCCCACATTCGGCAACCAAGTGTAGGGCGAGGGCGAGGACCACTCGCCCGCAATGCTAGGCAAAAACTCCTGCCGTTCGCTCTCGAGCACTATTGAAATACAGCCTAGGACGAGGCCCGCATTGCAGCCACAATTGGAGCAGATGTGAGTACAGCTGCTGCTCTTGAAGAGGAAACTCTTCATCTTCCAACAGTGATTGCTCGCTTGGTTGACTTCTCTCTTCTGCAGGTTCAGAAAGTGTTTGGCATTTAAGTGGCAGACCCCAATCTGTTTGCCACCCGCGCTCAGGCTGAGCAGCAACTCCGGCCAATCGTCCTGCACGTGCATCAAATTAGACAGCGAATTGATTTCGCCAATCATACGATGCAGTTCGTTCACTATATCCATCATGATGGAATCCAAATTCGGGGAGCTGGACCTCAGTCTCTGTCGCAACGAACGCAACTCTTTGGGCAGCTTTCTGAAGTACGTCATTACGCATTGCTGTCTATTCAAATCCCAGGTGGTGCTCTCCTCTCCCATATTGTAGTCGAAGCGGTGCAAGTCGACGCTTTCCTCGACTTTGTAAACAATGCTGTTGATAATGTACCTCAGGCATTTGGTCTGATGCTGTACGCGATTGGGAAACTTGAGCTGAAAGATCTTAAAGGTGGCCAGCTCGGAGCGCTTAAAGAGACGAGATTAGAGGGTTTGGCTAGCATTTATTAGATAGACCTTACCATAAAGTTAGATATATCAATCATAAAGAAATCGACTTCAAATTTGATGCGATTATCGGGCAGATGGATACGGAATAGACAAGAGTGAAAAGGCGGTTCCTGGCGAAAGGATTTCGTGTGCATGTGCGAGCGAGATTTTCCCGATGGCGTCTTCAGAGAGACCTCCAGTTCATTCGAGACAAACTCTGCCAACTGAACTGCAAACTTGAACTGATGCGAGCTACTGGGTATATGATCTCCCAGAACGGGTAGGAATTCCACAACGAATGACTGATCAGACCAATTTTCAGGAGGAGTGACCGATTCGGTAATCAAAACATGCGTGGGATGAGCTTCCAATAGAGTTTCAGAACGCAACTCCATCAAAACGCGACCCACATAGTTCGAAGGGTTGATTGGATCATACAGATGAAGATAGGTGGGTCCAAAGGAAGGCATATCTGCAGAAATATATGAGAGGATTATTTTTTTTTTTTAAATAAATTGTTGGTCTAGTAAATGCCGTGCTTACCTTCAAAGGCAATTTCATCGAAAGACATGTCGTATTGCGCTACGCATTTCCATTGCATATGATCCTGCATCATGAACAAGATGAGAAATCGTTGGGCCAGAGAGGGATAGACCCAAGCAAAGGTGATCTCCTGATTCCAGACGGGTGTGTTTGTAGCCTTCTCCACTTTTGTTTTGCCCTTGAAAGGATGGAATCTGTACGTTAAAAAGACGAAATCTCAAGTCAATGCATTAATGCAGATACTTTGAAGCCAGCAAACGATACTTGAATCATGTAGTTGCTCCGCCTCATGAAGAAGCCGCGATAGAAGGCGATGAAGTAACGAATATTACAAAGGGTATCTGAGCCGACATCCTCTAATAGGTTGCTATAGGAATTTAATTAGCATGTAATTTAGATACTTGACTCCCTCACCTCTTGATATCGTCAAAGTCATGATGCGTTGGCCATTTGACCAGCTGCTCAGGGTCGTCTGTAGTCTGGGTCGTCTTCACAGCGGCGTGCTGCGATACGATGGCCAAGTCGATTTGCAGATACCCACACGATTCGCGCTCGCCCGCCTTGGAGTGGTGGGGATGCTCCCCCGGGGGTAACTCGAGTCGACCCCAGCGCTTGAAGTAGCAGTGATTCGGCTGGTTCCACACGCTATGCAAATCAATCATCAACTCACCCATGTTTGCATTCTTCTTGTATATCGAATACTTTTTCAGCTCGAAGAGCACAGTGTGCCGCAACAGCTCCGCGAGCGCACAGTGAAACTCAAATACAAAATACTGAAAGAGGTATTATTTAATTTTAAATTAATTAATTTACAGCTTACCTCATTGAAGAATGGATTTTCGGAGTTCGTTTGAGTTTTTGTATTCTTCGTCATTTTATCTAAGGATATTTTCACGTAAAGCTCTCCGTTGGGCACACCTGTATCTGCTGCCTTGTGCACTGTAATGCATATAAGAAAATCTTGTACAGCACCTGCGAAGCAATCTTCCACGTGATTCATTATTCGTAACTTATTCAATAATTTTCTTATTTATTTATTTATTTTAGTTTTATTTTGATTAACTGCTCTCGAGTTGAGTTGTTTAACAAAAGCTCTTTACATATTCAAAAGAGAAATTGTAACTGCCATAGCCAATGTCTGGCAACGCTCTTGTCTAATAAATTCACCATAAGCAATACTTAAAAGCTCTCTGACCAGCGCTGTCAATTCACCTCGAAAGCTCGTCGTTGCAAGCGCTGAACGCGCTTATTGTTGTTCGCTGCTTAGAAGCTTTCAGCTGGCCCAACCTGCTATTTTTATGCATGTGGCCGAGCAGACGGCCAGTGGCACAGCCAGAGAGGGTTTTGTTGTGTTATAGTAATAAGAAGTTAATGGTTTGTTATATCGGAAGAACGAGCTAATATACTTCAATATAAGTTGTCTTGAGATACATATGCATAGCTTTGGTTGTACTCAACTGCCATTATAACATTCACTTCTTCACAATTCTTTCTGTACAACCCCTTTTGTAATTTGTTTATCTACGCCTCTGCGCCTCTGCCTGTAGCTCTTTGAGCTTATGCTTTTGAGCTCCAGCTCTCCAGCTCTGATGTTGGGCACTTCAATTTCAGTTCGCGTGCACGAGCCAAACAGTTGACATAGCGTCGCGCTCTGAGATTCGTATTGAGGCTATATTGAAAGCGAGCATCGTAGTTTGCAGCCGTCGGTCGTAGTTGTTGTCGTGGTCGGAATTGTTGTTATTGCTGTCATCGGAGCTGTCGTGGACTCTGCGTCTCTGCGTGAGTGTGTGTGTGTGTGTGTCTGTTTGAGTGTTTGTGTGCATGCCTGCCTGGAATCGCTCAAGCGGGAGTTGGCTGTTACATTGCTCTCAGCCTCCAGCATACGCTTCGTTCAAGCTTTCGGTGCGTCTCTTCTGGGTGCCTACGCGCCTCCAACTCTTCGTGTGTGATTGTGTGTGTGTGTGCTGCTGCTGATTTTGTGTATAATTTTTTGCGCGCGCTCAATCAAAACAGAGATCCCAGCTAGAAACATCCATAACAAAACTGAACTAAAACCATCAATGAAAATTCATTTTTAATCTCAATAAATATTTCAAAGAATCATTGCAACACAAATTCTTATATCCAATCGAAGAACTAAAGCAAAAAACTTAACGTTAAATTGTTGGCTAAGGTTAACAGAAAACAGAATACAATATTTCAGCTGTCTACACAATGCATGAGAATATACATACATTATGTATATGCATACACAATATGAAATACAAAATCGAATGCTCTAAATTTCCCACAATCATTGCAGCAAACACATCACATCAACAGGACCTTCAACGCTTCACGCATCCTCGTTTTTAATATTCCATAAGCTCGCTAGCAAACGCGTGCTAAGAACTTTTCAGGTAAGCTTGACTTTTAGTTCCCAATACATACATATATTAATGTATACGTGTGCGTGTGTGTGTGAGCATGCATAAATCAAAAGAGCAGAGCAAGAAGCATCAGAGAGTTTGCTTCTGTGCTCAGCAGCTGACACCCAGCTACCAAGCTACCCAGCCACCCACTTGAATCTCCCACATCCAGAGCAGCCACCCCAATGCCCAACCCAAGGCTCAGTGGTGGATACGCACACGCTTTTGCGTCGTTGCCTTTTAGCTTAGCTCTTCTCCGATTGCTGAATGCTGCTGCTGCCTCCCTCCCACTCTCGCCTATGCTGTCTGTATGTGTGTGCCCAACTCCTTCTCCTTTGACATCTTTCTCTCTCCCTCTCCCGCTCCCTTTATTTACCGTTGCAACTTGTGCCACTTTTCAATTGTCATTTACGCGTCATTTCTTTGCGGTCTTTACAATATATTATCTCTTCTTCTGCTCTTTGCTTTTGACTTTTTTTTGTTATTTTTTTGGGTGCAGTGAAAGGCTCACAAATACTTCCGTAGCCCATTTGCAGTTGTTGTTGTTGCTTTTGCTTTTTTTGTACTTCTTGCTTGCAATTTCTTATCGTTCTTTTGCGCATTTGTAGCCATTCGCTTTTTGATCTTGAAACTCGTGCTATGTTTCGCTCTCTCTCTCTCGCTCTCGCTCTCACTCTCCCTGACCCTCTGCTACATGCGATTTACCAGCTGCTCTGCTGCTGCTGCTGCCGAACGAGTTTATCAAACAGGAAAAATCATTAAAGCAATTCAAATTGTTTATTGAAAAGCAACAGAAAGCAGGGGGCACCAGGGAGAAAAAAGCGAGAATCGACAGATTCGTTTTTTTGTGTTTGTTATTATCTCTGTTTTGTGCTGAATTTTGCAAGATTTGTGGACTCGCTCTTTTGCTCCATTTGCAATTAGCTAGTTAAACGGTTCTAAATACAAATCGCATGCAAATTTGAATGGAAGTCAAAATACCCTGTATAGTGAAAGTCATGCTAAGATGTAAAATAAATATTATTTTTGGTATATTATTATAGGCTCTTTAAATAATTATGTAAAATAAATATTTATTGTCCATTATTTAAGCTCTCCTGGCTCTGAAACTGTATTTACAGCGCATCTCTTAGTCACTCGGTTAATCAGCGCTATCAAGTGCTGATTAAGCTATGCAATCGAAAGACAAAGGCCTTTAAAATCAGATTGTAATTGATTATACAATCGAAACGTGGCTTAAAAGCAGTTGCTTGATTAACGGCGAAGAACAAAGCTGGCGTACAGCAAACCAAATAAATAATTAACAGATAACACAGCTGTGCAATAGAAATATATATCCACGTATAAATAAATAATTGCCATGTGAGTGGCACAGTCTATATATAGAGTATTGCAAATCAAATAGACAAATGTGTGGCAAAGTTTTCGTTGGAAATTCAGTTACCAAATATCCGCATAAAGGCTGATGCAAGCCGCAAGAAGAACACATCAAGCATGAAGTCAGGGCTCAGGCTAAAACGTGCAACATAATTCAATTAGTATAGCGAGTGAGCGAGTGCGAGAGAGACGCAGATAGGGCGAATCGCATAAAAGCAGCCGCAGCAAAGCGAAAGGAAGTCGCATTGGTCGCCACCAGAGGGCGCCACCTGCCGAGGGGCGGCACTTGAATTCGTCGTCAAAAAGTAGCCAAAAAAAAGTCAAAGAGAGAGAAAAAAATATTTTAGAGCCAATTTGGCGACACTTTGCACTGTTGACCCACTTAAAAGAGACTTTTCAAAGTTTATTTTCTTTTAACGTAATTTGATAAACTTCTTCAATACGAACGCTTCGCAGAGTTTCAAAATTTGATATGAAATATGCATGCAGACAATGGCCGTTCGGCGCTAATAAAACTGACATGAAATATGCCACAGCACCAACTCAAGGTGATCAACTTGGAGGTATCTGTAAAAGCGTATCTGTATCTGCTCGAACACATTTCGTATCTGCAGTCGGGCGGGCAGCGCCTGGGTTACGGTCACGATGCGTGTTGCGCATTGCATATTTTATGGTAATTCGAACTTGTTGCCCTAACTCTTTGCAACTTTCACACCCAGGCAGAGGCCCGGGCCCTGGCCTGGGCCAGCTAAGCTTAACACGCCACGCCCCTGGGCAATCGCCGCCGCCCAATGCCATTTCTCACAGTCAGCTAAAATTACAAAGTTTGCTTCAATTACAGCAGCCACAGTCGCAGCCAAGTTCACTGACTGACCGGCCAGAGTAATTAAAAAGCAAGCCTCTGTCTGCAGGAAGACCTACACACACACATAGAGAAAGGCGAGCATGCGTGTGTGTGCTGGACGTTCTCACCAGCTCTTACCTAACTTCCCTTTCTTAATTGTGCACAAATCATGGGTCTACATTTCATTGTAACTACTGCGCTTCCATTAGATCTCTTTTGCCATAGATATTTCTATTTCCTTACAGCCAACCCACTCTTCGTCTATTTAGCGGAAATCGAATACGTTGCACTTAACTGCTGCAATTCTTTCTCTCTAGCTGTAGCTACGACCCCCAGGGCTTAAGCCAATCGCCTAATCACTCTAACAGTCCCCATCTCTCTTTCACTCTCTTTCTCTCTCTCTCTCTGTCATTGCCTTTGTGGCTTTGGAGCTGCCACAGCGTCACATGCGATTAGATTAGCCTCAGTTTGTCATTGTTGCTGCAATGCCAAATCCCTAAATGAGCAGTCTCTAAACGTTTCACTCGACAGCCCATTGTCTTAAAGCACAAACTTAATTCAATTAAGTGTTGTGAAAGTGTTTAACTAGCTAAACTTCAATTTATGAGAATCGCATGGAAAGTCCACTTTTTCAACTAGACCAAGAATGTGTAGCTATATTAATGTATGTATTATTGTCAGTATTTAGCATAGATTCCTATAGAATATAAATACATGCATACATTTCTATATACATGCATATCTATTCACATATGTATGCATGATGTATACGTGCATTACTTTCATTTGAAAAGGTAATTTAAATGCTTAACTTCACACATACATTAGTTAAAATTCCAACATACATGCAGGCATGTATACATGCAGACATGTATGTATACATGTATGTATACATGCATTGATGCTAGCATACATGCTTACATGCATATATGTACATGCTTATATACATAAATACATACTCAAATGCATCCATGCATACATTATTTACATTATTTACATCTCATAAATTAGCCATAACAATTTAGCTTTCTTGCTGCTGGGCTGTGAGAGAGAGAGAGAGCGGCTCTCTCTATATAACCGAACGAAATCTATATTCTAGGCATAGCTAAAATCAAATTCAATTTCTTTTTATAGAGTAAGAAATTGAAATTTCAATTCAGCCTGCGCAGAGGGAAATTAATTGTTTAAATGGCTTAGGCTCTGGCTAAAATAGATTATAATCGAAAACAACTTAAGGCGCAGAGTGCCCTGTGGGGGCAACTTACAAGCCAAGAAATTTTCTTTTCGGCTGCTATTTCGTGAGGTAACTGCAGAGCAGATCACAGGTGGGTAACAGGTGCTGCCATCGTTTAGTGGCCTCTTTAATGCGCGCTGTCAAACGCTTGATTAATGAATCAAACTCTTTGCTTTGATTACTATAACAACTAAAGGCCTCCAAAAGCAGGAAATGGCATAAAAATATAAAAATATTTACTTTCGCATGGAAAAAAGTAAAAATAAAATCGAAATAAAAGCAACACAAAGAAATGGCTTAAAAAAATGACGATTGCGCAATTGAGTGTGCGTAACTGCAGCGTTTGTTGCGGCAACTGGCGACAGCAATTAACTGCGATGCTCAATCAGTTCAACAAGATTCGGAAAATATGTCTCAATTTGTTGGCTTAAAGTTCCCTAAAAAAATTATAAACTGCAATTGAAATCAATTTCTCGCTGGACTTAAATATGGGCATAGATAACAAAGTATTTTCATTTCACCTTTTTTTTCCTTTTTTGTTGTCTTCTTTTGCTTGTTGTTTCTGTAAATAAAAACACAAAAAAGTGAAAGTCCGCATGGGCGACTGCTGCAACAGTGCATATTAATTTGGCTTTTAGTTTTTAATCATAGCCGAAAGACAGTGAGCCGCTGGCCTAAAGCCCAAAAATAACAAATTGAAATTAAAAACTGGCCACCCTAAGCCCTATTTTCAGTTGTTGCTACTGCTGCTAGCCGTTGCGCATGTGTGGCTCAGTTAGCGCAAGTTTTTCCATCGTCAAGCCGCATATTTGCAAGCTGATGTAATATGGGCGCACTACAGTGCCTGCAAAAAGTTGTTGCACTCGCAGGCACACACAGCAAGTGCATTCAACTTTAACTTAGAAACTTTATTTGTGCATTAAAAGAACTTTATAGTTGTCTATTAGCTTATCTATATAGATCTAAAATTTCACAAAAAAAAAAAGCAGGAAGTTTTAGCCAAGTTTTACAGCCTGAAAATCTCCCACATAAATTTGCAGCACAAACTTTTGATGTGTGTGTGTCTATGTGTGTGTGTGTGTGCCTTGCCAACGCCCGGCAATGTTTCATGCTGGTTGCAACAGCAGCAACTGGCTTTTGATTTGTTGCGTCGCACAGTGGAGCATTTGCACACATTTCGCTGATGCAATTTCATTTTCTAAATCAAATATAGATTTTCTTCCAAAAGGCTCCACTGTGCAGCTGCAGCACTTACGTTGCATTTACCAGCGCTTGTTTAACAATATTGCAAAATTTTCGGGGTGCCAAAATTAATTGGCCAACGACATCGAATGCGGCTAACACTGCCAACACACATTGACACATTACGCAGAGCTGAAAAGGCCAGAAGGAAGTCAGCCAAAGGTTTTCCATACGTGAAAGTTGCCCAGCCGCAAGATAAATAAATTGAAAGCGCATTGAACTACGTCCCAAAAAAAAACAGAGTCTAAAAGAAAGTTAAGTAATAATAAGCGAATATTATCCCAAACGGCAGCCCCCTGGCAGAGGCCTAACCAATTGCCTGGCTGTCGCAGTGTGTATCTGACAGATACACAGGCGAGCGCAAAGTATCTGACAGATACACACGAACTGCAGTTCAGTTGGGCGCAAATTAAATGCGAGAGTTTTTATAGAAATTAATGTGTGAATATTTCACTCTTGGAGACCCGCAGCTGCGCTCATTGTTGTTGTTGTTGTTGTTGTTGTCGCTGCTTTTCCTGTTATTGTTGTTGTTGCTGCATGACTCAAAATGTAAATGATCTAAAATGATGTACGTGTGGGCACCTTTACGCGTAGATGCCAGAGGCTCTATGTGGCTGAAATAATAAAAAACAGCCTCTTCAATCACTTCACGTGTGGAATCGGCAGTGGGAGCGGTGCGAGGGTCAACTGTAACTTTAATGGAAATTTATTTGCATCTGTTATGAATTGTGGTGACAGAGGGCGTTGTTAGTCGCAGTTGCTGCCGTTGCAGTTGCTGTTGCTGTTGCTACATTGCCTCATTAGAAATGCTGCACAGTTGCATTGCTCTCTTTTTGGTGTGTGTATGTGTGTGTGGCTCACACGGCGTATGCGTAATTTACTCAACTCAATTGCTGCACGCTCATCTGACTTAACAAAGCTTTGTTTAAGCTTAATGGAGATTTATTTGTAGAGTATCTATGATGTCTCGGGAACTATTTAGAGAGCATTTGACAGGAATGATATATTTGCACAACTAAAAAAGTGTTCATAGGACATCTGCTAGCAAGAGTCTTTAGATAAGGAGCAGGGTATTCAGTCCGCACTTGTTATCTCATAGTATGCAAAGAGATTTTCATAAGGTATCTCTGTATGCGACAGTCTCTCTAACTTCCTAGGGTATCTTTCAGGTCAGAGAGGTATTTCATAGGATATATGTATTAATATAAATACCTGTTCATAATGTTTCTGACAGCAAACCTCTTCATACATCTCCTAATCTCCTATTAACTAAAGAACTTTTCATGGGGTAACACATGCAACACTCTCTCTCCCTCTCTCTCCCTCTCTCTCTCTCTCGCTTACGTTCTCACTTGGCACTCAACCAAATTGTTCATTCACCTTCATTATGTGTTGCACAGACAATGTGTAAGAGGCTCATTTTTATTGATGAAAAGTGAAAAATGTGACACGAAAATAAAAAATGTAAAGTACGATGCGACTGACATAAGCATTCGTCTCTGCTGCCTCTGCTTCCATATATATATATAGTTTTTTTTTTTTGTTTATCGTAAGTGAAATAAATGTATGGAAGTATGTCAACAATGTTTAGAGCTCATGACAGGCGGCATAACTCGTTCAGCAACAACAACAGCAACCAGAAATATTAACTAGAGCAATGCGCAATGGGCAATGCGCAATGAACAATCAAAGCCCCCCGAAAAAAACTTGTTTAATTCTGAAAGTTTCACTTTTCAAGCAAATGAAAATTTCAAATAAATAAAATGTAGCTAGAAACAGATGGAGCTCGACTGAATTAATGTATTTCATTATTTTTATAACTTTATGAATTTTTAAATTATTGACAGCGCCAAAAAATTTGATATTTGCTTTGCAATTTAACCCAAAATTGGGTCATTGTCTGTGACGTTGACATGCGACTTTTATTTCTTGACCAATTTAATGCTCCACCCGTACACCCCACGCCCAAAATCATGGTAAAATTTTGATGAGCCAGCAGCTCTATAAATATTTTGTTACCAGCCACGAAAAGTCAATCTAGTGATGAACTAGAAGATACTCTTTAAATTGATTAACTTCAACTCTCTTTCTCTTCTTTTTCGCCTACTTCTACTTCTACTTCTACTTCTACTTCTACTTCTACTTCTACTTCTACTTCTACTTCTACTTCTACTTCTACTTCTACTTCTACTTCTACTTCTACTTCTACTTCTACTTCTACTTCTACTTCTACTTCTACTTCTACTTCTACTTGTACTTCTACTTCTACTTCTACTTCTACTTCTACTTCTCATTAGAAATGTACATTTACTTTTACTTCAGCTTATGAGTATAATATCTCATATATTATGGGCTGCAAACAGGTTTTAAGCTAAGCCAGTTCGTGCCCTGAATTCTAATTAATTTCTTTATTATTATTTGAATCATGAGCTAAACCAGCTGTTTAAAGAAAAACAAAAAGCTCTAGGCTTACGCTTAGTATCCACAGTGATGCGAGAGACCTTCCCTAACTATAACAACAACTTGAATACATATATATTGCACTTCAAATATATCAACATTAAACTAATATTTTCTATATTCTCACTCTTCTATATTCTACATTCTCTTCTATGACCCGAATACCCTTTCTTCATTCATAAACCCTAACTAGATTACAATTAATTTATTCATCACAATAGTCGCACTACAATAGTCTGGAATACCCCTACTGAAAATGCTTTGTACCAAAAACATTAAAACTAGTTACCCGAAAAAATCTCGCACTGCGTTGCTAAATAGCTCGATTTGTGTCTCTCTTGGACAGACTGACTGGCTGCCTACATGGCTTGGCTGGCAACCCGCCCGTTCAGTTCAGCTCAGTTCAGTTCAGTTCAGCTTCTGTCTGTCCATGCGACGAGAGATGACAGACTGTGTTTGGTCTCGTAAACATGGGGCTGGGGCGTTGTCTGCGCATTTGGGCACATGCCACGGTCCAGAGCACAGACTGTTGGGAGTTGCTGTTCGAGTTGGAGACTGTCGAGTGTCAGGTGTTAAAATTTGCCCGGCTTCACGTTTGTTTTCATATTTTTTGTTCGTCTTCTAACGTGTGGATTTACGTGTGACAAACGAATGGCAAACAGAGCAAACCTTTTGCGAGCTTCTCTCGACCATTGACCCAAAAAGCAAAGACAAACAGTCGCAAAGCGCCTTGGGCAGACCTTAGATGCAAACTCGTGCTGGAGCACCTTCAATTATGTCAATTAACTTGGTGCCTAACCAAGTGTTATATAAGCGAGCAGACAACTAACAATGCCAACAACAACAAACGACCAACTAACAACAATTTGTCAACTGCACAAGTTGAATGACTTTTGGTGGAAAAGAAAAGAGGCAAACATTAAACAAAATTACATTTGATTTAAACAATTGCTTTAAGCAGCCAGCATTAAAATTTGTCAAATTCACATTTAGTTAACTGCGTTTCAGTGCCATCCTTTTTGGGGTGTCACCAAATTTAAAGCTAAAATATTTTTGCAATTTTATGCAGCTAAAAATATGCTTTTATGCACAGCGGCTAATGAGCAGCAGCAGCGTAAATGAAATTTATGATGCTGCTCGCCACATGAGCTGAAAGGGTAATATTGGCTTTGCACAGTTCTCGATTTGCAATGCATTTCTGAATGACTAAAAATGGAATTTGTTTATAGATTAACGATAAATCGCATATATACGACTCTTGCTTCTGGAGATAATTCTGCTCCTCTCTTTCCTCTCTTTTATTGCTGTCGTTTACCTTTAGTTTACTCCATTTTTGCACAGCTTACTTTGCCTTTTGCTTTTGCATTAATTAAGCAAGATATATTTATACATAAATTGATTATGCGGCCCGTGCGGCAACAAAACCCACAAAAAAATAAATAAATAAACAAATACGTGCAGCCCTCGAAGTTGCCTGTTTTAAATGACTTTAATACCAGTTGGTTGAGTTTTGGGCTACGGAATACGAGTTCGAGCCAAATGCCGCATTTTTAATTGGGGGAATTCTTGCAACAGCCGCTGTGGGGCCGCAGCGAGGCTGGCAATCAATTTTTAGCTATTCAACTTTGGCATATTAAAACAAACATCTTAAAGTCTACACAAGCACGGAGTTATGTGTGTGTGTTTTAGTCAATTTTATGCCTGGCTCAATATGATAAAAAGCACAAATTGGATTTTGTCAAAGATATTTTTGCAGCAAATTTTGATTCAAAGATAAGCAAAAAGTGCCTTGCATGAAATTTATGAAAATTAATTCCATTTATGCTGCCATCCAGATAAGTTTTATTTTCATGCAAAAGTTTTTGCATACATTGTGAAGAAGTTTATCCAACATTGACTGAAATGAATGCATGGCAAATTGAAAGCATGATTGTTATAAAATCTTCAGAAAAGTTTAGCTGCTGGTTTTTGGGCTGATAATTATCATAAAATGAATGAATCAGTGTCAATTAGACAATCAATCAGTTTTAAGCCACTCAGTCATAGTGAGTCTTTCATTTAGTCAAGCTGTGTTAGTATTGGCAAGTCACCCAATCAGTCATTTAATTTCATTAAGACAGTCACTTAATAAGCATTCATTCGGCCCATCATTCAGTAATGCCATCAATTATTCAAGGTCAATCTTTTCTATTGTCATTTAGACGGTCTTTCAGTCAGTCAATCAGTCAACGTAAACACAAATTTGTTTTCAAGTAACTGTGAGTTGGGTATTCCAACAGTTTACTTTAACTAGTCTTTGAATCAGTCAATTCCTGAATCAGTCAGTCTGTAAGTCATTTAAACAGTCAAACACTCATTCAAGCAGTCATTCAGTCTGATTCAGTCTACCATTCAATCAGTTTATCAATCGAGTGCCCCATATACTCATTCATACATTCATTCATAAACAGCTCTCCTCTGCATATACTAGATAATTATATATATTTGGATGTTCCACAAGTTCGCTGCATAAAGCAAAACTTTTAATTAGCTCTACCAAGTTCTTTCCACTCTTTTTATTTGCTCCGCTCACAGAGAGGCAAACATATGCATAGAGACAGCTCTGGGTCGTTTTTGTTCTTTTATAAAGCACTCACAGTTCCCACATGCCTGCAATTGCCAACTAAATGAAGTAGTTGAGTATGATATATGTTAATTAGGAGTGAGTGAAGTGGAGTGGAGTGGGGATTATCTCAAGCCAAGTGCATTTAACGGTGCAGATTTTGTGGCAATTACAACGTGTGTGGGAACGGAAGAAGAAAGAGAGGAGAGGGAGATAGAGGGAGGAGTCATGCAGGTATCATCAGTAGACCCTGCTGACCCAATTAAGTCTCATTATCAAGTAAATCATTTAATTGCCAGGCACAAGCCACCCAAAGAGCAGCCCAAAAGCAGAGCAAAAGAAATACATATACTTAGACATACATACATATAAATATATCTTTCTCACGCTGCTGATGAGCAGCAGCAGCAGCAGCAGTAAATGGAAAAGCTGAAATAGAAGCTGCAAGCACTTTTGGTTTCATGAGCATGAGAGTTTGTTTTTATTTTCTTTGGTCTTTTGCTATTCTATGCTCTAAGCCGAACGAATTGAAGTTTCGTTCCAAAATAGAAAGCATTGTCAATAAATACAATTTCTAAATTCTTGGCAAGCAGACGCTGCGACGTGACAAGTACGACTGAGCCCGTCTCTCTCTGCTCTTTCAATGAGAACGAAACGAGTCCACAAAGAGTCCAAAGAAATCATTTATTTTCGGACTTGAAAACTTGTACCCATGCACACTGAGCGAGCGCACAGTAGTAAAAGAAGTTTCAACATGTTGCAAAACGAAGAAGTAGCTGCGGAAAAAACCTTTTAACTTTTGCCTTTTAATTAATACAACTAACGACTTTCTTTAACCCATTTCGAGGCGCAACAACAAATGAATTACCTGCACAAGTCTCTCAGCCTCAGCCTTAGCTCTCAATCTCCATCGCATCTCATCGCATCGCATCATTGTAATAGAAATTTTAATCACACTTCAGCGCAAGGCCTGCACCACCTGCACCACCACTCGCTCTCCTGCACCACCAAATGCCCAAAATCTGCATTGTACGACAACTTTCTATGGCAAATAGCAAGCTGAAAAAAACATTACAAATACCAAATACAACTACAAACAAATAATAAAAAAAATATTAAATTACATGCAAGCATTTAATTGCGCACATCATAAACAAATGCTTAACAATAGCTCCCCCAGTTTTTGCCAACAAATTTGCAATTCATTTCAATGCTCGCTCAAGCATGTGTGAAGCGAGCATATTGGCTTTCTTGTTAAATCCGGGTTGAGTGGTTGTCTGCCTTGTGTGAGGAATTTCGCATTGATATAGTCGAGTATGGAGTTTATATGATATGATATAGGACAACTGAAAGAATATCAAGTAGGAATTTAAGATACATTTAAAGACATGAAAATATCTAGTATAATAAGGATACCCTTTCAAATGGCAGCAAATAAAGAAGCTAGAAGTTAGTCCAACTAGTTAGTCTAGTTATTCTAGAAGAAGTCTAAGAGCTTGGACCTATTTTTAACCATACCTCCATAATTTAACTGATCTATAATATTGATATAGCAAAATCATGTACTTAATTTTCAAATTCTGAGCGAGTATTTATGCAGTGAGTAAGCTTGCAACTGCAAGAAATTTCACTGTGCACAGACGCAGCGAAATCGAATTGTATTCCAGTTATCTGTGAATTATATATATATGGCTTGCAAGCAGATTGTAGCCACAGTTATCTAACTAACAACGCTGGAAATATGTGCACAAAATGTGACTTAATTAGAGTGCAGAGCGGAGGATCTCAATTAAAACTGTATGCCAGAGACGGAAGTAGACAGGGAGGGAGTGCGGAAGAGAGACTGCGAGATAGATATTTAAATATGCCTCGAGTTTGGAATTTGAGTTTTGAATTCTCTCTTTGATTAGCTGTGGGAAAATGTGCTAAAACTTTGCATGCGCCACTTCAAAGCTAATTGCAAGAATTTGACACATTGATGCATGCGTGTATGTGAGTGTGTGTAGCTATGCTAATGATAAGCACTAAGTCATTACGCCTGGCATTTGGGAGGCAGCATAGTGCACTGGGCGGCACACCCTTTGAGGGCTTCTCTATGTGTGCTTAAGCTCTTATCAAGGGGTAAATGGCAAATGGAAGTGCGATTAGGTTATTTTATCATGAATTATGCAGAATATTTGATGTAATTTCAAATGAATTAATATTTGCCTGCTTCTCTCTCAATGTCAGTCAGAAGTCACATTTTCGTGAATTCATAAAGCTGCGAGAGTTTTCTCAGCTTACTTTCAACAATGGGCAAAAAAGCAATTAAAAACTTGGCCTGTTTTTATTTTTTTATTTTTGCTTGTTTTATTTTTGTAGCTGGCAACAAATTTTCCACAGACACAAAAAATTTGCCTAACTGTTGAGTGGGTGGCCGGATGTTGTTGGGTTGTCGGCCATAATCAGGGCTGTGGCTGTCTCTCTCCCTCTGCCTGTGGCAGCATAAAACCTTTAAGCATTTTAGTACCTGCACTCGGCTTGTACAGGATTACATGTTATATGTATGTGTCGGTGTGTTGCCAAAGGATTATGCTGTCTGAACAGAAGGAGGCGCTGCCAGCAAGGAGCTGACTTGCTTTTAGGCCAAACTTGGCAAGCAAAATGTTTGCCAGTTGGCAACAACAGAAACGGCAACAACAACGAGAGCAGCAGCAGCAGCAGCAGCAACCACAGCCTCTGAGCTGCCGACTGTTCTACTTTTCTAGCATCAATGGCTCGTGACATTGTTTGTGTGCGCTACACACACACACGCACACAGGCATAGAAACTGCGTTTATGCATTGTGCAATTCATGAAAATGTGCAACATTTCTAGCAGTTTGTTGGCTTTAAAGCCAAATTGTAAAACGCAGTCAAATAAATTTTTAGCTGCAGCCAACTTCACGCACTGCCGGCGCCAACTTCACGCACAGCCGCAGCTAACTTCACGCTTATGCACATTTAATTAAAGCCTTTTCCCAATCAATAAAGTTTCGTTAATTGCGCAGCATAAACGCTAAACCTAGAACTAGGTAAAGCCGCAAAACATGTTTATAACAAGTTGAAAGTGCTCGAGGCGAATGAGCACAGCTCTTGGATACTCTTTATGCTCTTTAAGAACTGCAAACAAGCTTTAAAACTTGTTTTTATATACCCTATGAGGCATACGTACACTGATTAGCTAAATTCAAGCGTTGCCTAGATAACTGATTAGGCTATGGGCAAATATTGATGCTCATGTTCATGGATGAGCTTGGAGAGTCAACATAGCCGATGCTTAGACGAGCTTAGAGGGTATATGAAACATGCTGCGTGTGCTGCTGACGCAGGCAGCT
Organism: Drosophila buzzatii; assembly: GCA_035045845.1. Lineage (NCBI taxonomy): Eukaryota > Metazoa > Arthropoda > Insecta > Diptera > Drosophilidae > Drosophila > Drosophila buzzatii. The sequence continues at coordinate 7,630,059 of JAWNOS010000505.1, forward strand.
GAAAAGAAAAGTGCCTATGAGCGTCAAAGCGTGTTTATATGGAATGGCAGAGAGCTGGAGTGAGAGAGGCAGCGCGAGAGAGAGAGAGAGAGAGGGGGAGAGTTCGATAGGCAGCGAGTGAGAGGGAAGTAGGTAAGCCAGAACCGCTCTAAAGTAGTTGCGGCTCTTAATGAGAAAGTTCATTTGGCTTATGAGAGTGTCACAGGCAGCGCTACAAGTCTGAGATTGAGCGAGTGAAGAATTAATTAAACTAGTTGAGTTCGTTAAAAATTAATCAAGTTAATTGCTGAAAAGAAAGAATCTTGCAATAGCGCAGAAGCCCAGATAGTGATAGAGCATATGAATATGAAATATAAATTTCCATTTAGATAGGCCAATCAATTAATATATATTAGAGAAGTTTTACAACTCTCAGCAATGATTTGTTATGTAAATTAACTTTTAATTAGAGTATGCCAAAGTTAACTGAACTTCCTGTATATGAAATATTGTACGCTTGCTTCACATGTTAATTTATTAGCCACGGACACGTTCCATATTTAAGTTGATAAAAACTAAAGTTGTCAAGCACACACACACATTTTTCTTGTATATTTATTTTTCTTTTGTTTCTCTTTTGACATTTCCGTGCATTTCCTTTGTGTGAGGCACTTGAAATGAATGCAGAAACAACTTAATGTGATTAAAATTAACAACTTTGCGCAACATTTTTAACTACATTATATATTCTGACTGACATTCTCTATTTCACGCTCTTCCAATTGCAGCTCGAGCTTGTATTAAAAACAGCCACAAAATTTCGAAAACATCGAAAATGGTCTTTGATTGTGGAGTTTGGTGTGCAAAGTATTTGCTTTGCATATTAAATTTTATATTTTTTGTAAGTATGAATGAAAATTATAAAGTTATTTGATATAATTAATTAAGGTACTTGTATTTTTTATTGAAATAAATATTCCAATGGAAATAGTAATTAAGAAACTAAAAACTATTTAATCAAGTTTAATTATTCAGTTCAACAAAGCATGAAAAATATTTTATAACATTTTTATCTGCATTTCATTAAATTTTTCATTTAAATTATCAAAAAATATTTCTGCTCAAAGGCAAATCTCGCATATATAAATTTTTACTTATAAATTCATTAAAAGCTCAACAATAAATAAAATATATATTTGACTTTCATATAATTCCAATGAATCTGTTCATTTTAGGCTTTTTTTCTTCAACTTTTTTAGTGTGCAATAAACAGATAAATAAATGGCAAATCAACTGATTAAACAACGCATGAAAAAAGTCTTTCAAATATTTATTCAAAAATATTTGTGTAAATATTTCCCAAGGGAAAACCGTTTGAGCTGTGGCTTTTCGCTCATTTTTTTCTTCTCTCGATTTATTATTTATTTAATTTTTGTATGTTTTATCTCTCTCTTTGCCGAAGCTTTGGTCAAATTGCATTGCAAATTGTTGCGTTTGGAGGCGCGGCTGCAGTCAATCAAGCAAATCTCTGCGCATGCGCAGTTTTTTCCACATTGCTGTGGCGGTTCATTGACTTGCCAGCAATTGTTGCTCTTGCTGTTGCTGTTGCTGTTTATCGTCATAATCATGAACAACATGAAATGCAATCAACATGACCGAGCAACATAAACACAATCATGTTTTGTGTACGCTCTGTGTTTTATGCTCACAATTTGCATGCCAAGCTAAGCTGAGGGTTACTTTTCCACACTGTGAATTAGCTGTGAACACCTTTTTTCGTCTGCTTGATATCTTGCAGGTGCTAGGCACAATTATATTCGGAGTTGGACTATGGCTGGCCGTGGATAAGCACTCGCTGATTGCTCTGCTGAAGCTCGTCGAGAGCGAACGCATTGAGGTAAGTATTCATAACCAATTTCCAGGTGAAAGTCGAAGGGGCAAACACCCCCAAAAAGAAGCCAAAAGTCCCCAAACCCAATCCATAATGTTATTACCTACTTTTATTTTTAATAAGTGGGTGAACTGCATGACTAAAAAGCAGAAAAACCAACCCCAAATATAGGATATTCAATATATTTATTTGTGTAGTTCAAGTCTAATTGCACAGTCCCCAAACAACATCACGTGCACAGTAATTGTTGACATTGCCCCAATGGAAAATTAGACAGAAAAGCTCTAGGCAATTAAATACATATATGATTTAATGTAGGGGAAAAAAGAGTTTGGCTACGAAGCATTGAAATGTAAAATAAAATATGTTTCATTCGATATTTTACTAAAATTAAATCAAAATAATTTTAAATATTGAATTTAGAGCAATCACTTAGCTTTTTGTTTACCTTTATTTCATTATCTGTAGTAGTAAGAGCTAAGGGTATAGCATATACTCATTCTGCAGAAAACTAAAATCAGATAAGCAATATGTAAAATATTTTCTGCACAATCACAAATCGTTGTTCTAGATTTCGAATTACACTAATGTATATATCGCGCTTACATAAACTGCAATACAATTCTATGCAATACAATAGCAATAGTATGAATAAAAAAAACTCCCTTTAATTATAATAACAATGCATTACGAGTTAAACATTTGATAAGCATTGCAAACCGCAATTTCCGTGTCATAGGAAATGCGAAACATTCCTGCGGATGAATTGAAAATTGCAATAGAATCGCAATGAAAAGAGACTAAACTGTCTCTGGTTAGCCTTCATTAGAGAAATTGCATAGCTAAAGTATTTTTTGCTACCTGTAATCTACTAGCTAATGAAATATTTCCAATGCTCGACCTTTACATATATCTATATATAGAATCAGTTATATAAGATATATATATAGAGTATGGCTGATTGGCATTGGTTAAAATTCACTGTCAGTTGCATGTCATGCGGCTACAAATTGCAGCAAGTTCGAGTCACTAATCAACCCACATTGACAGCAACAAAATACACAAGAAGGGCAAAAGTAAAATGGTTTTTGGAAAACAAATGCATAAAGGCGGACAAAGTGCATGTCCTCGCTAATGAGAAACTGCAATTGCAGCCATGTCCAAAGGCTAATTGACTGACTGAACTGAGTATTGCGGCAATGCGTGGGTGTTACGCCTTTTGGTCAATGAACCGCGTTTCTCTGACAAAAACTTTCAATTCAAATTTCATTTTATTGATATTATAGATATTTTGATGGCCCACACGCTCTTTGGTGAGCACTTAAGTGTGTCATAGCTGTCAGTTGTGTGTCAATTGGTTGAGATAACTTCACTTAATTTAATTACAAATGTTGCGAAAGCTGCGCCAGTCGAAAGGTTAATTACAATTACGTATACGCCGCATCATACGCATTCCAATGCATTTACATACGAACCGAGAGTGGCTGACGACAAATTCCATTTCGATCATGCCCAACCTTTCCAGCAATACTTATTTGTTCTCTTTGTTCTCTTTTCATTTAGCACTTTACACATGCTCAGGTCATAGAGCAAATGGCTTACGTTCTGCTCGTTCTCGGAGCCGTGATGTTCTTCTTGAGCCTCTTGGGCTATTTGGGAGCCATGCGCGAGTCACGCTGTCTGCTCTCCACGGTAAGTGTTAAGATAAGATAAATGTAAGAAGAACATAGAGGAATGACGATGCAGATACAGATAAAGATACAGATACAGATACAGATACAGATACAGATACAGATACAGATACAGATACAGATACAGATACAGATACAGATACAGATACAGATACAGATACAGATACAGATACAGATACAGATACAGATACAGATACAGATACAGATACAGATACAGATACAGATACAGATACAGATACAGATACAGATACAGATACAGATACAGATACAGATACAGATACAGATACAGATACAGATACAGATACAGATACAGATACAGATACAGATACAGATACAGATACAGATACAGATACAGATACAGATACAGATACAGATACAGATACAGATACAGATACAGATACAGATACAGATACAGATACAGATACAGATACAGATACAGATACAGATACAGATACAGATACAGATACAGATACAGATACAGATACAGATACAGATACAGATACAGATACAGATACAGATACAGATACAGATACAGATACAGATACAGATACAGATACAGAAAAACACGGAAAGCAGAATAATTGGCAAAAAAGCAACTGATAAACAGATACAGATACAGTATTTCGAATATGTAATTGTGAAAGAGCAAAAGATACTCAGGAAAAGAAACAGATACAGATACAATATCTTAGTTATTAGAAACTGACAGATACTCATATAGAGAAACAGTATCTCTGCCATTTCAGATACAAGATACCAGATACAAATGCATATACAGATACACTGCTTCCGCAGCTGCAGATACAATTCTAAGAGAGATCAACATACACTCTCAGATACACAGACACAGCTGAGCCGTAGCCACATTCATCTCAGCTGTTGCCCAATCTAAGCTGTTGCATCACAAGATTGGCGCCGCGGGAGACATTTAAAATATTTGTTATTCATTGCACGTTTATGGAAACGAGTTGTGAATTTTCATAGCTTAACATCAGATATTTGTTAGGGGCTTTTCATGGCAGTTGGCTGGAAAAACGCTTGGCACCCAGAGAAAGTTGCGGCTGTTGTGGGTACACACTCACACACACACATGTTGTAGGCCTTCTTTTCGCTGATCTTAACATCTTAACATTTCCATTTCGGAACGTGTTTTCAGCCGATGAACAAGTGTCGTGACAAGCCCTTCACTTTTGACTCTGTCTGTTGTACTTGAACTTGTGTGCTTGGAATTGTAATTTCACCTGAGCAGCAAATAAACATGCATTATAGGTGTATATATATATATATATATATATATATATTGAAATAGCCATATATCTGTTGAGGGCCCAACCCTAAAAGAAATTTCTATGATAGAGAGCGTCGTCGTGTGTCGGCAATTAATAAACAGTTTATCACTTGGCTGGGCTTCGGTTGGCTTGGCTTGGCTCGGCCATTACGAGTACTTTACACACTAGTATTTATAAACGGGGCTAGACTGAGCGGGGCTTGGCCATAGTTAATTGCGAACGCAACGGGCGCTTTGTGGGTGTCACATGCGTGCGCGCAGTGCTTTTGCCCTTCGTTTGAAAAATGCTCAGAAAAATGTGAGAAATCTGCATGCACAAAATTGAGCACAATTTGCAGTAATTGAAGCGAGGGCAAGGCCGGCGCGGCTGAGCATGGCCAAAGCTGCTATCTTAGCATTGGTTATTTTTATAGAGTGTGCTGCGCCAATTACCAGCCACTCTGGAGTCTCGCGAGTCTCTTTAAAATGCCATTTGCGATTTTCGGATACATAAAAGCAATAAACGCTCAATGCTCAATGATAAACTGCAGCGTAGCACACTGAACACTGATTGGGTTTGGGGGGCCATTCTTTTTTTAACTGTTTTCATTGAGATACATTAGCTGAAAATGCTGCCAGGCGGAACATGGAACTTTTTTTATCAGCCCGAAGCCATCGCGACAGCAACAGCAGCAGCTAAAAGCAAAGAGAGCTTATAAAACATGCATAGCAGCATTTCAAATTGACCTTCAGCATTTAAGATTAGCAACGCGGCCTGCAGCGCACATCTCCATAAATACACTCGTATGTGTGTGTGTGTGTGTGTGTGTGTATCTAACGCATGCTGCACATTTAGCTCAGGGTCAGATTTATTTTTTGTATGCAATGCGCACGACACGCCTACATAAATACGTATACATATCTGTGAAAATTGGGTCAGCTTGTCGTATGCGTATGCGTAATATGCGTATTCTTTGGCATTTAACCACACTGTATTTGGTTTTTATCTCAACAGTACGGCACCTTCCTCATACTGCTGCTGGTCGCCGAACTGGTGGCCGGCGGCCTGGCCATCTTCTACAAGGAGCGTGTGCGCAGCGAGAGCAAAAAGTTTCTGCAAACAACAATCACGAGCTACACGCCGGGCGAGAATATGGATGCCACTTCGCTGATGTGGAACCAGCTGATGGGCAACTTTGGCTGCTGCGGCGTCAACGACTATCGCGATTTCGATGAGTCTGAGGCGTGGAAGAATGCCAAAGGCAATCGCACCATACCCGATGCCTGCTGCCGGCTGAAGGATGTGGCGCAGCTGGTGCCACGCGACGAGGACTGCACCACCAATCCCAGCGATAGCAACAGTTTCTACATGAAGGTGAGTTGATCGAGCCGCAAAAATCAACTAAATTGTTTGCTAATGTCTCTATACGATTGCAGGGCTGCTATGAGGTCTTCACTGAGTGGTTGATACGACAAAGGGAGCTGATCATTGGCGTCATCATCATTGGCATTGCTCACCTGGTGCTGGTCATACTCGCCTTTGCGCTATGCAAAGCATTTGCCAAATACGACGATATGCGTCTGTAAATTGAGTTTGCTGTTAAGACTAGCCAAAATAAGAAGACAGGACATGCTAATTAAACCAAGACAGTGAATGGCAACCGCCTAAGCGAGTATCAAACAACAACAACAACAACAACCCTAACGAATATTGAGTTGTGCTCAAATACTTGAAATGCATTTCCCAGCCCCCCTCACACACAAAAGAAAAGAAAATCCAACTTTTACTCTTAAAAAAAAAAAGAAGAAATCATAATGAAAGATAGTTAAACAACAAAATATTTAATCACTTTGCTAGAAATGTTGCTCAGAAAATATTGAAAAAATGGAAAACGTTTTTAAGAGAAAACAAATATTGCTATGCATATTTATTTGTGAATGTAACGAAGTAAAAACCTGTTTTGATAGCAGTTTTAGTTCTTAAGTAGTATTCTACTATATATATATACACACACACTCACACACGTGCAAACATACATTCATATATATGTAATCATTTTTAGTAATATTTCATTTAAAAAACATATGCAGAGCTGACTCCTTGCCAGCCGCAAAAGCCACTCAAATGCATCACAAGAAATATTAAAGTAACTGAAAAAAAAACGAAATATTTGAAAAATTTTGAAACAAATCTTAACGAAATCGAAATTGCGATTTTCAATATTGAAATATTGTACTTTGTGTATTAGATTATAAGTCCTTCATATATATAAATACATATATATATTAATATATATTTAAGTTCTAATTTTAGTTGTTTGCTATGGCTATATTCAAGTTTTCAACTACGTATTGAGTGAACGCGAATCATCGAGTTTAGCTCTTTTTTTTTGTTAAAAATGAATGTTGTACATTTTTGAATTCTATATATATGTATTTATATTTATATATGTGTACACATATTTACACGTACATCGTATATAAATATACATATATATATAACTATTATTAATGCATATTATAAACACGTGTCTGTAGTTTACTTAATGTACTTTTGAAAGCAAGCGAAATACCCCTAAATGAAAATTGAATAATTATAAAAACAAAATATAAAAAAAAAAAACAAAACCAGGGAAAATAAATTCCAAAACACAACAAATTTAAAATGTAAATTTCTCAACGTGAATTAAAAAATAAAAAAGTAATAAAAAATAAATAAATAAACGAAACATAGACATAAATGTATTTTAAAAGTTATTGAGATGAAGGGAGATATTAACTGAACAAATTTAAAATTTATTAGAACCAAATCTATAAAATTTACAAAAATCATTTTCAACCCCAAAGAAACTCATCAAATTAATGGATTAATAACCATTTATTTAATTATTCTTCATACAGTTACATAAAATATATATGCTTATATACATATGTTTTCATATTTAATCATAAATTTTATTATTGTTTATTCAGTTTTGGAAAGAGAAGGTCCATTTGCACTGACCCTCTGCCTGTTGTTCGACCAGCCTTGTAAATGATATAAGAGTTATTTGTTCGTATGCGGAATAGTAATCCTTTGGCTCATCTGTCTAAATACGTATGTTTTACTTAGTGAATGTATAAAATCAGAGTCAAAATCTTGAGTTGTTCTTAGCTTATGACTAAGCAGTTAAAATTCACACGCATGCTTAAAGAGTAGCTTGGAATAGACTTAAGGAACTAGGCGGAATATATTTATATATATATATGTAGTTGTTGCCGTAAATATATATCCATATGTATTTCGAAATATATATCCATATGTATTTGGAATACTATGCGTAAATAGTTGGAGAGAACGAATGTTCCATTAAACAGATCATCAACGGAAATCATTTGTTTGGTATATGTATAAAAATACTTAAAAAAATATATATATAATTGGTGATTATAATATTGAAAAGATTCGCTTTGTTGGGTAGCAACAAAAAGAAAAGACAGTTTTTACCGCTATAAATTTAAATCAATGGGAATTTTTCATTTATCGTTAAGTACTTCTATGTGGTAAAACACTTTTAGCGAGATCGAAATAAACAAAGCTAAGCCCATAAAATTCGTTTAGACACATTGTGTTGGAGTCAGCTGGAAATACGATTACAAAGATTTCTATATGTATTATTATTGTTGTTGCCAAGTAATAGAAAAGAAAACATTTCTTAAGCCGACGAAGCTGTCGGCTCTTCGTCATAGCTCGGCTTGGCCAGGAATGCTATAGAAAAGTCAACCATATTGGGATAGACCAAAAACTTATTTACTGCCTCGCACAGCTTGCTCTCAATCACATTCGTGACAATGGACCAATCCACCGACTTATCGCCCACTTGCGGCTTCGTCGATATCCACAAACGTGGCGGCCCGCGAAAGCACATCCAGATGCGATCCGATGGCGGTGGAGGTATATTTATTGTGCCCCTAGCCACTAGTCCCTTCAGATCCACACGCAACGTTATGTTGGCACTCATGTTCTCCATGGCTCGCTGAACGTACGGCAGCTCTGAGGCATATTGAAATAGATTCGATGTGGCTATGCGATCCACAATCTTGAAGATGCGACGAGCATTGCCAGGCGAGTTTTGGAAGAACCTAGAAATATCGAAAGAGAAAGTTGTTTTAGCTTTATACAATTTTTGTTGGCTTTTGGCACCTACTCGGCATTGTTTGGATTCTCCGCAGCGGGGCCCGATGCCAAGCTCTCCGTTTCCGTGGAGGAGCCACCCGTGCTCTCGGCATCGCTGTCGAAGATGGACTGACTGCCATCCGCCTGAATATCGTCAGTGCCGCCGCGTATGTCCGCTGATGAGTCCTGTGAAACTGAGTCTGGATTGTTGGGCGATGCTTTGGGTTTGCTGCGCACGCGCAGCAAATTCAACTTCGTTGTCACTGTAATGTTGGCGAAGCCCTCGTAGGTCATGTCCGCATCCAGCCAGATGCCGCGCTCATCCAGCATCGGCTGCGATATGCGATGGAACAGAATGGGCGACTCACCCAAATAAATATTGGTTATGATCACCTCTTCCATAAAACTGGGCAGCTGAAAATCAAGCAGAGGTGAGCAAAGTCTGGGCAATTGAAGCTGTTGCAACTGACCTTTATGGAATTGAGTTTCTTTTGCAAAAAGTCCTGAATCTTGAAACGCAGTTCATGATTGTTCAGCCAGCTAAAGAGGCAGCGACCCATCAGCACATTTGCCCAGACCACGCTGCCAGAGGGGCCCAGGAACAGAGACTGATCTATGCCCTTCCACAGCTCGTTCTCTTGCCGCCTCGATCTGCGACTCTGCAAAGCAAGCAAGAAGTTAGAACTCCACAAGTAAACATAAGATCAATGTAAGATTTACAATGATGATAAACGTGTCAAATAAAAATGGAGACCTACTCTTTTACGGTGATCTCCGTGTCTATGATTGTGCAGACGTCGAACGGGAATTGTGCTTTGACTGCAAGCTTGCTAAATAAAAATAATAAAGGAAAAACTCATAAGGAAAACCAAATCGAAATTAAAACGAATAACAAATTAAATAATAACGAAAAGTTCACCTAGCCTTGATCGGTTGTATTATACCTGGTATGTAGCCATAAATTTGATGTAATCCGCCGGATTTCTGGCTACATTAGCGCTCATGATAAGTCCCTCAAAGCCGTCGTTTCCCTGATCGGGCGTGGCATCCACGTCCAATGTCTCTTCCACGGCATCGGGCGTATTGGTGCCCGTCTCATCGGATATCATGGAAGTATCATCGCTTTCCCTGGAACGTACATTGATCTAGAAAAACAATTGAAATTCAATTAATAATGAAGCAAAAACTGGTCAAGCTTACCTTTGGGATTCTGGTTAGATTGATGGCCTGTTGGGCGGCGACTGCCTGCAGATCGCTATCCTCCACAAATTGTGCCATGGGAACGTGTAGATCCGATTCATGAACACAACCACGGCTAGCAGCCCGGAAGCGTCGATACCAATCCTCCTTCTCACGATCGCAGCGCGCAAACAGAAGCAGACGCACCTCATCGCCACACGGCATAGTGATGTCCTTCAGATCGTTATCGGGCGTTCGTGAATTATGCAGCTGACGAAGCTGTAAATGAAACACATGCCGTTAAGTAACATAGCTAGACCAACTGATCTTAGACCTACATCAGCCATCATAACCGTATTGGCAAACTCGAGAGGTTTGATGGTCTCATTGGGGGTCGTGGCAAATGTGCTGGGCCAAACATCCGGAGTATCGTCGCCATCCCTAGGTGACTGCAGGCCACTGTTGCCACTCTTGACAATCAGTTGTATAGGATATTTGCGATTGAAAAAACTGCAAGAGATAAAGCACTTGGATGAGCAAAATCCCTTTAGAGATCTTTCCTAGATGAAGTACTCACCGCTTTCTGGCCAGGCCCACGGGCAATAGTTCGATGCGTGCATCGCGCATATCGTAGGATCGATGATCAACAAACACAACCTTGTTGCGATCGATGGGTTTCTCGTTCCACATGCGACGCTTGGGTATGCGAGCATTGGTGCCTGAGAGCTTCAAGACCGTGCCATCCAGCCGCACATAGATGGATCGCGTTATGGAGAAGGAAAACGTGCTCGGATCGTAGCTATCGCACTCGTTCAGCCAGCCCGAATAGGTCTTGACGGTCTTGTGCTCCTCGGCGGCGGGTATTTCACAGATGGGCATGCCCTCATAGTTGGGTATCTGGAATGGACGACGCTCCGGATGTGTGCCCAGCACGAGAGTGTCAAAGAGATATCGTATATAGATGCTCAGATAGTTGATCGTGCCGATGAACAGTACGCTGACCAGGACGCCCCGCCAAAACTCCTCCATTGGCAGCACCATCACCACCACTGCGCTGGCCGCCAGCAGCAGCAGTGGTCGAGCTGCACCACCGTCGCGCCAGTTGTCTGCGGTTAGGTTGCTCACTTTGTTCCACAGCGTTTGCTCTGTGCCGTCGTCTGGGCGTTGGTTAGATGCGGAAGTGCTGCATAGGAGAGTCGGCACGGGCCTGGTATCAATATCCAGAGGCAGTTGCAATTCACTTCGCTTCATAATGACGGGATTCTCGTTGAAGTGAACAGTTCCATGTGCCTGGGATATAGCGTTGGCCTCAGCGCTCGTCATGGGCGCCATGTCCTCGAGCATCTCAACACCCGACTCGATTTCCGCATCCTTGCTGGCGAGCAATATGCCACGCTTCACCTTACCACTGGTCACAGGTATTTCGGGTGCATTATTACCATCCTGAGTTGACCTAGCCGGATCCGTTTGATCCTCGGGTGGGTTGCGACGTCGCAAAAAGCTACCACGCATAGACTCCGAGCTGGTGTTCGTGCTCTGCTCCTTTTTACTCATGGCGGCTTGTTGTTTGGCCTTCACTCGAGACTTGATGTGCGCAATGCCACGTCGCAGACGCGATCGCTCCGTAGAAATGGCCACAGGTGCAGACCCAACTGTGCTGTCTGTGCTGCCCAGGCAGCTGCTGTCCACTAGCTCAATCTCTGGGTCCGAGTCGGAGTTGTGCTGCTTCTCTATGACTGTGGCCGGCTCATCGCCAATGCTTGTTGTATTGATCGTTATGCAATCCGTATCCGAGTCAGGGTCGTTGGTCCAGCCAACTGTGGCCGTTGGCTCGGCTACAATAACTGGAATGACGGAATGTTGCTGCTGCTGCTGTTGTTGTTGTTGCGGCTGCTGATGCTGATGATGTTTGGACGATTTAATCTCTTCGATGGTTTGCGAGACCTTGCCCTTGATCAGCTTCCAGGTGCCCACTGGAGCGGCACCGCAGTCAATGGCACCACCGCCACTGCCACTAGCAGCAGCTGTCACGCTGCTAGACAGCGTCGATATCAGATTGGCCCCACTGCTGGTTGGCGAAACCCCCTCGATGCTGCCCGATCTGTAAGTGTATAAATGTAAAAATTTCGATAAGAACATGTCAGATGATTTTCAAAATCGTTTGCTTGCTAAGAAATTTAATAACATTCGATAAGCAATGATTAAGCTAAATCATACGAATATACCAGTCTTATAGCTGCCTTATACTACTTCTAGTAGTATCTTTCTTGATTTGTCCACAGCTGTCTTTAGCACATTTTGCAGCCCCACGCCAAATGAGCGTGAGTCGTTAATTACTTTCAATTAGGCTATTTAATATTTACATTAAGATCAGATAAGATCAGTTTCGGAATTCTTAGAAAAATGCTTTACAGCTGAATTGGAAGATGTCATTCGATTAATAAATGAAGTTCTTGATAACGACTGATTCAGTTAAGGCTTGAAATAGGATATAGACTTAATAAAGCACATTTTTAAGCTAAGCCAAAGCTATGTCGTATCAGGCTCTCGAGTCAGTAAGCAGCAATATAGTATATGCCAGTATATCCCAATCCATTGCAACAATAATTAATGAATGCAGTTTGTAAATTATTCCAGAAAAGTTATTTTTATTTATTTGAATGAAGATATATGTTTTGTTTTCCATTTGTTCTATATAACCTGTCTTGATTTTTTTTAATTTTTGTTTATTTTTTTTTTATATATATAATTTTTATTTTTTTGTTTTTTTGGGGCGCATTTCTTTGTGGGGGTTGCCTTAGAAAAGTTATTGGAATATATTTTTGTGTATATAATCGTATTTCATTACGGTTTTACATATTTCCATTAATTATGTATTCATTTTTTTTTTTTTTTCATTTTTCATAATATTGCATTGTATTACTGCTGATATATTTTGTAGTTTCGATTTCGATTTGGTTTTCTTTTAATTGGAGCTATGTATGTATATATATAATATATATATGTATGTATATATTATCATGGATTCTCTAGTTATATAACCTATTTGAAGATTACTTTGTTTCTTTGTAACAATTTAACTGTTGTAGCTGTTTTTCAATATTGATCGAAGAACGTCGTTTGGAGGCAAAATATGATTGGAAATCGAGTTTCAGTATTTAGAAAACTACAAATGTTTTTTTTCTTTTTTTATTTTTTAATTCTTTTCTTTTCTTTTGTCAACTTGAATTTTGTAAAAATTAAAAAAGTTTACGTTTATTGAAAATTACTATAAAATATGGAATATTTTGCTAAATTTTCATATATATATTGTTGTGAACTAGATCATTCCAAACCCAATTGTTGTTTTGCAGCCCTGTTAGCTATCGAGGGATCGCAGCCCTGGGTTTCCAGCTTCGATACGTCGATACTTTAGTCTTGAAAATGAGCCGAAGAGCGGCAGTTCAAGATATAAAATTAAACGCAAAACATTAAATAGACAAAACATTGGTGTATTTTATATATATTCAATAAAGTTTAAGTTTGTTATGATATATATATAAACGATACAGTGTAAATTTGTTATATGTTCTGGATGCAGAACAGTTTTAATTTTATCATGATATTGGCGCTCTTTGGATATGTTGATCGCAATTACATGGAATTGTGAAATTCGGCGCAATGCAGTGATACACACATATATATGTACATGTGTGTCTGTATTGGCTTAGCAACCGTCTTATATGCATGTGAATCGCAATTACATGGAATTGTGAAATTCGGCGCAATGCAGTGATACATACATACGTACATGAATGTCTGCATTGGTATTTCTACGCTTCGAGTGTATATGCATGTACATATATAACAAATCAAGATGTCAGTTTTAAGAAGTGCGAAGAAACAGAAGAAAGAAAATAAGAAAACAAATGAAAAGTTAAATGAATTTTCGGAAATGGATTCGAATAATAATGATATGGTTATTAATAAAGAAAAAGATAATGATAATAACGATTTGATTGGAATCTTATTGGAACAAATAAAGCAATTAACTACGCAAGTGTCTACGATGCAGCATAGTCAAGCTGAACAGATAAATAACATGAAGAAGAGCATAGAGGAACTACAAGCTTCGCAGGCGACAGTTTGTGAAGGCGATGGACTAGTTGGAGCAGCAAAGGGCGGCCCAATGATTGCTATAATGGATGCTGGTGGCTTAGAGACCGCATCAAATGTAAACGTCACGCCTACACCGAAACTGGACACACACGAGGTGGTATCAGCAAACGAAGGCATTGGTTCTGGCAATACCCTTGGACTCAGCACAAATGACGATCGTGGCAAAAGCAATGGCAAGAAGGATGCGTATACTGGAGGCGTGTATGGCGTCTCACATGAAGCAGCACTTGTGACCAAATTGGATGGTCAAAGAGTCACACAGGGTGACTTACGTGACAACCAGGATATGCTAAGAAGAGAATCTGGAATTGAAACAGGGCAGCAAGCGGCGCCAACTGGTGGCAACGTGAGCTTCGGTATACCCAATCAAGGAGGCGTGTATGGCGTCTCGCATGGAAATGGTCCAACTACTTATGGAACCTATGGCGTTGGTACTAGAAGTGGAGTCCCCAATACAGATGAATCGTTTGTTGCAGTCGGCATGTATGGTAACGTATCGGGGCATGAGGGATTCCAGGGTTGCGATCAGATAGATTTGGCTGCACAGGGCCGTAGAATATATAATAGAAATGAACAGAATAGAACACCTATGAGTATGTCACATGGTTCACCACTGTATAAGTTAATTGATTTGCCAGAGTTTAGAGGAAATGCTGAAGATTGGCCCGTATTTGTTACAATGTTTAGGGAATCTTCTGCAGCGTATGGATACTCTAATTTGGAAAACTTGCTCAGATTGCAGAAGAGCTTGAAGGGATCGGCCAAAGAAGAAGTAAAAGGACTTCTGATTAATCCAATAAATGTGGAACGCATTATAGAGCGTCTCCAATTTACGTATGGGCGACCAGAGTTACTCATAAAAAGCCAATTAGAGGTGATTGGTGAGATTCGTCCGGTCAACGAGAATAATTTGGAGCAATTAGTACCTTTTTCGTCTAAAGTTGAGAATTTGGTAGTATTTCTACAATCGGCGAATGCAATCCAGCATTTGCACAATCCAGTACTTTTGGAACAACTCGTTGAGAAGTTGCCAATGACGAAGCGGATCCAGTGGGTAGATTACGCAGCAGGTATTCGTCCATATGCAGACCTGAGACACTTCACTAATTGGCTCAGTATCGTGGCAAGATCGGTAGCGCGAGCAGCAACAATGACAAGTAGTCAAAGGCCACAGTCTAGGAATGGTCGAAACAATACTCAGAGAGTATATCAAACTACTGAACAGTCAGAGAGACATGTCAATTTTCCGATAAAGTGCTATCAGTGTGAGGGAGATCACACGCTACCAAAATGCGACAAGTTTGAGAAAGCAAGCACGAAGGAGAGGTGGACAATGGTGAAACGATTGAGAGTTTGCTTCGGATGTTTGAACAGAGGACACAGTTTGACGACATGCAAAAAGAAACATAGTTGTGGTCAGGATGGTTGTACAAAACTACACCATAAGTCACTGCATTATGACATGCAGAATGGGACTTCAAAAAATAACACGGCAGAGGCAGCCATAAATAAGCTTGACAATGGAGTCTCAAGATTGTTATTTAAGGTTTTGCCAGTTGAGGTCATTGGTCCAAATAATTTGATAACGAAGACATATGCGTTTATAGACGAGGGATCTTCAGCATCACTCGTAAATGAGAAGCTAGCGTGTCAGTTAGGCGTGAATCAAAAAATGTCTGATCTTACGCTCAACTGGATTGGTAGTCATGCGTCTAATGTAAAGACAATGAGCTGTAACTTGAGAGTAAGAAACCCAGGTGGGAATGGAAAATGGATGAGTCTTAAAGCAAACACAGTTCCAGACTTGAAACTACCACTACAGACGGTAGATCTACAAGAATTAAAAAATAAATACAGACAACTAAGAAATATCCCATTGGACGGATATATGAATGCAGATCCTACAATGTTAATTGGCATAAATAATTGTCATCTGGGATCTACATTGAGAAGCATCAATTTGGATAGTAACTTATTAGCAGCAAAAACGAAATTAGGATGGCTTGTATATGGGTCACTGGGATCACAGAAACAAGTCTCGTCTCCATTGATGTCAGTCGTATTTCATACACATGTTAATGAAAATACGGAGGAGTCAGAATTGCATAAACTTATGTCTGACTATTTTTCAACAGAAAATTTTGGAGTAAAACCCATCGGAAAGCCCTTGGAATCTGTATATGATCAGCGTGCTCGAAAAATATTGATGGAAACTACAAAGCAGATTGAAGGAGCTTACGAAACTGGACTTATATGGTCTGAAGATGATGTACATTTTCCGGATAGCTATAACGCAGCATTAAAAAGGTTAAAAGCAGTAGAATACAAATTGGAGCGTAACGGGAAATTCGCGGAGTATGATGCCGCACTTATGGAATTTGTCAAAAAGGGGTATGCGGTAAAAATGTCAATCGAAGATGCAAAAAAGGTTGGTACAAGAACATGGTACCTACCACATTTCGCTGTAAGCAATGTAAATAAACCAAACAAGATAAGACTTGTATTTGATGCTGCTGCAATGGTTAACGGAGTGTCATTGAATTCCAAACTGTTAAAAGAACCGGATGAAAACCCGCCATTAACGAAGATTTTATTTAAATTTCGACAGGGTAAGATTGGAGTATGCGCTGACATAAAAGAAATGTTTCTTCAGGTATCGGTACGAGAGGAAGATCAGGATTCATTGAGATTTTTATGGAGGCCTAGCTCGAATGGTGACGTTGAAACCTATAAAATGAAGGTTATGATATTCGGAGCTTCTTGCTCACCGTGCTGTGCACAATACGTAAAAAACTTAAATGCGTATCATGCTGTAAAATACAGAAATGAAGTGATCGATGCAATACACTTCAAACACTACGTGGACGATTATGTGGCTAGCTTCCAATCTAAAGAGCAAGCACATGAGATAAGTAAAGAGGTATGTCGAGTGCACAAATTGGCGCATTTCGAACTGAGGGGCTTTGTGTCAAATTCAACGGAAGTACAAGCAAAGCTAAACAAGGATACCGACTGGTCGAAAAGACAAACTGTTAACATGGACGCTGAAGTCATCGATAAAATTTTGGGCATGCATTGGGACAGCGCAAAGGACAAATTTGTATTCGACTTGAAGCTGAACAAGGTCGATAAAGACATCGTTAGAGGGATTAAGTGCCCATCTAAACGACAGTTGCTCAGTCTAGTAATGTCAGTATATGATCCGTTTGGAATGTTAGCAGATCTAACAATATATGGAAAAAACTTGATGCAAGCAGTGTGGCGAGTTGGAATAGATTGGAATGATTTATTGCCTGAAGAGTTATTTATTCGATTTAAGCAATGGATGCTGCAAATCGAAAAAGTAAAAGATTTTAAAATAGAAAGATGCTATTCGCCTTATTTTCTAACTAAAGGAATTAATGTGGAGTTACATATATTTGTAGATGCAAGTGAGCAGGCATTTGCTGCAGTTGCTTATTGGAGAATAATGGTAAAGAATCACATTAATGTCATATTTGTTGCAGGAAAATCGAGATGTGCTCCTTTAAAACACTTATCGATACCTAGACTCGAATTACAAGCTGCAGTACTAGGAACGAGACTCAGAAGCTCAATTATGGAGTGTCACGACATTAGCATACGACGATCAGTATTGTGGACAGACTCTGAGACGGTTTTGTCATGGATTAACTCTGATCAACGACAGTATAAACCATTCGTGGCTCATCGAATAGGCGAAATCCTGGAAACTACTGATAAAGACAGCTGGCGGTGGGTTCCAACCAACATGAATGTTGCTGATATTGCTACGAGGGCACACAAAACTTTGAACTACGTGCCGAATGGGCTGTGGACATCAGGTCCCACATTTCTACAACAAGATGAATCACTTTGGCCAGCGCAGAAAACAGATTATACAAACGAGGAAGCAATAGAACTTCGTAAGCATATATTAACGATATCGATAACTCCTGTGATCGATATACAGCGTTTCTCAAACTATATGCGTTTGAAACGTACTGTAGGTTGGATAGTAAGATTCATAAATCAACTACGTAAACATAAAGTAAAAAACTCAACAAAGGAACTGTCATCAATCGAACTACAGAAAGCAGAGGTCATATTGTGCAAAATGGCACAACAACAGAATTTCACCCAGGAAATAGACGACTTACAGAAGCATGGAACAGTATCAAAGAAAAGCGATATACACTCATTAACTCCCACACTTAATGATCAGGGACTTATAATTGTACACGGAAGAATTGGGTACGCTACAGCAGTTTCGAAAAGTACACGAGAACCCATAATTTTACCAAAAGATAATTTGATTACAAAATTAATTATACAACAATATCGGATTTCCCAAGAACTGAAAAACAAATTTTGGAAGCAGTGGATTAGAGAGTATTTGCCAACTCTGACAAGACGCACGAAGTGGAACATGAAGAGAAACCCTATACAAATAGGGGACGTTGTGTTAATATGTGAAGACAATCAGCTGAGAGGCAGTTTTAAGAAAGGAATCGTAATCAACACCTTTTCAGCAAAGGATGGAGTCATACGTATAGCGGAGGTGAAAACAGCAACTGGTATCTTAAAGCGTCCCGTATCTAAATTAGCTATTCTTGATGTTATTGGTAAAACTCCCACGTAGTTTTACGGTGGGCGGGATGTTGTGAACTAGATCATTCCAAACCCAATTGTTGTTTTGCAGCCCTGTTAGCTATCGAGGGATCGCAGCCCTGGGTTTCCAGCTTCGATACGTCGATACTTTAGTCTTGAAAATGAGCCGAAGAGCGGCAGTTCAAGATATAAAATTAAACGCAAAACATTAAATAGACAAAACATTGGTGTATTTTATATATATTCAATAAAGTTTAAGTTTGTTATGATATATATATAAACGATACAGTGTAAATTTGTTATATGTTCTGGATGCAGAACATATATACATATAGATATATAATATTATTGTATATATACTTTTTTTTTTTGTTTATATATAGGTTTTACTATTTTTATTTATACTTTTGGTTTGTATAATGCTAAAAAATTATATGCTCTTGCTTGTTTTCATTTTTTTTTTTTTTTTTTTTCAGTTTCGTTTTCTTTTTTTTGTTTTTTGAATATTTTGCTAAAAGGAATTCATTAGTAAGGGCGCTCAATTTGTAGTTAGATCGAAGGACTAAATCTTACAAAAATTAAAAAATGGAAGAGCGGACGCTTAACAAATCGCTTTACAGGCTACGTTTTTCACATCGATCAATCAATCAATCATCAATTGTTGTAAAATTCTTGTAATAAGTTTTAAAAAGGTACCAAATGTTTATAACCTTGTTTTGTTTTTGTTTTGGTTGTTGTCGATCGAAGCGTATTCCAATTAGAATCCAATTTGACAGTTAATTGGGTATTCTTTAAAAAATTTTCTATTTAAAAGTTTTGCATTTGATTTTATTTCATTTTTTCTTTTTTTTTTTCAACTAGCTACAAAACAAAATTCTGTACATAAAAATTGTGCTATGAAAAAATACTAAAAAATACTTTTAAAAAATTTATTTAATAACAAAATTATAGGAGCTAAAGGTTTCTTTGCTAATTTGAATGTTTCTTTTTTATTTATTTATTAACGTTGAATGCCAATTGTATTTTTATTTATATATTTTATGTAAACTAAGCAGAGTTCATTTTGTTATATTATTTTATATATTTATATACTTTAATGCTTGTTTTTTTAAAGCATTTTCTTGAAGCAAATTCTCAATTTTTTGTCTTCTCATTCTTCAAAAATACAGATATTACGTTTTATAAATTTCATCAATTGTACTACGTGTAAATTTCATATATTTCTTAGATTTTTATTTTTAAATATTTGTTCTTTTATTTTTTTAAATTTTTTTATATTGAATAATAAGTTCGAGTTCCAATACTTGTGTTTGTAGTCTTTCTTTTTGGTTTTTGTATATCGTAAAGGTATTTTAATATATTTATGTATTTACAATACTTTATAGTAAATATACAAAAATAAAAACAATATTCATGATAATAACGAATAAAAAACACAATAAAATTGGATGTTCGTTTATTTTTTAGAATAGCAAAAAGTTCTTTGTATAAATTGCATATATCAAATATTATTATTCATAAACATACTTCAGACACTAATTTGTATATATGTATATATATATACATGTATATATATATGTAGAAAATATAAAAACAAGTTAAAAAAGTGTAACTGTGTGTGTATTTTCTGTGTGTGTGTGTGTGTGTGTGTGTAAGAACGCAATTGTTTAAAGCTACTAAGCGACTACAGACTACAAAACATATAAAAATATATATATATCAGATATTTAAGAGCTAGGCATACAAAATATAACAAAAATAATAATATATATGTATATATATATATAAAAGAGAACACTGACATCCGTATGTATACGTACAAATCTAACAAAAACTTGTATATAAAACAAAATACAAATAAAAACAATCGAACGATGCTCTAAACGCAAATGTCTTTGACTCTTATTCCTCTTCCTCATTTTTATCTTTCTTGCTTTTTCCTCGTGGAATAATTAAATAACAAAGAAAATGTTGCTTAAATCAATTGATAGCACGCCAAAAACATATTCCAGTTAAACATTGAGCGCTTTTGCGTTTTGCTTACAAATTTGTTTAAAGACTTTTATATTTAGTTTTTTTTTCGGTTTTATTTCCTTTTCAGTAGTATATATATGTCATAGCGTATTTATGTAGATTTTTGTAACAGTTAAAGTATAAAGTATATATATATACATACATATATATAAGTTTATATAAAAGTATAAAAATCTATAAAATATTGAATTTTACTACATTTAAAAAAAACATTCCACTCGGCTTTACCAACACTGTTTTCAGTTTTCTACTACTTCTTCGACATCTTCAATTTTACAGACTAGCATTTCTTGACTCAGTTTTTTTATCCATTTTTAATAATATTAAAACATTTTACACTACAAAAAACAGGCTGCAAATTGTTTTTGGATTAGATTCTTTGTTTTCTTTTTAAATACAATTAATTTTAATTTGCTAACAATTAATTTTTATTTAAATTTTTCAAACAATCAAACGCTTCAAGTTCATTAATTATTCAGTTTCAAAAATATATATATATGTATAGATATAGTACATATATGTATATAGAGTTATATATACCATGTCATTTTTGTTTTGGGTTTTTAAATATAAAAATTCTAGAAAATTGCTATTAATTTCCATTACTGTTTCTTCTGCCCATTTAGTTGATAGTATTATTATTATTTAGATCTCGTTTAGATTTATATTTTCATTTTGATGTAAACAAAGCGCGAGCAAAAATTTGCTAATAGATTTGACTATCGTTTAATAATTATACATAAACATTTCAAAGTCCCCAAAGCTTGTTTAATAATATTTGTAGTATTTTTTAGTATAGAAAAAATATCGTATTTCGTTTCGTTTTTTTTTGTTGTTTAAACATGCATCAAAAACATTTTCGTATATAAATTGGAAATTAAACTAGTTTTCACTAAATCTTTTTTTTTTCTGTATTTTTCTACATATTTAAAATTTTCTGTTTAGCTATTTTCAATTTGAGAATCGAGTTTACATATATTTCTGTGTGTATATATAATTATTATACAACTGTTTTGTTTTTGTTTTTTACAGAAATATTGCTTTAATATTTCGCAAATGTATTATTTCTGTATCTTTCTTTTCATATTTGGTATTAATTTGGTATTTTTTAAAAGCTAAGTTTTGGTTATGCGCTTTGCAAATTTCTTTAATTTTTTTTTAAATATATATGTATATGTATACAACGCAATTAACATACATATTTTAATTATATATTTATAGATATTCCATAATATATATATTAGTATTGCACAAAAGATTATTCAGATTTCAGTTTTATATATATGTATATATATACTTCTATATTGTGTTTTGTGGTTGGACTAAAAAACAGTTTATACAAAAGATGCTATATAAAAAGTTGTTCTAATATATTAGATTAAGTTTGAAATATTTATAGACTTTTAATGCAATTTACTTTCCATATAAAAAACTGTTGGAGATATTTTTTCCTTGTGGTATTTTTCTTTTTGCAGCACGCCCAGCAAAAACGAACTTAAAAAACAAATAACTTAGGCAAACAGTGTGTGACATAAAAAATATTATTAAATAATTGTGTTTAAAATAAAACAAAATAATGAATAAACATAATACTGAACACAAGTTATATATATATGACTTTTCTTTTCATTCTTTCATAGTAACAATTATTCTTGTAAGTTTTATTTGCAATTCTTTCGTTACATTGCGAACAAAGAAATCTTTTCGTGTTTATATAGCAGAAGTATGCGTGAATCTGTCGTGAGAGTGTGTGAGAGTACAAGCGTCGATAATCGACGAATTAGATTTCAGATGTCGTAGGGTCTTTATATAGGGCTATATCTATATCTATATATGTGTGTAATTCGATCTGAGAGTGTGCGACCTACTGACTAGGTTCCAACAAGAAGTGAGCACCAATTCAACCGATTTATCGGCTCAACAACACCCAAGCGTTGCTTGCTAATCTTAAGCAAGATCACTAAATCAAAGTAAATTAAATTTTGTGTAACTAAATTACGAAGCATGGAAAAATCGTAGTGTTGAAATAATTGCTAAATCGAGAACTATTTCGGCAATTATATTGAACAATTTGTATTAAATATTTCCAGCTGATTTGTTTATTCTATGTCGGGATCAATTGAATGATAAGTGTATTTAATATATGTATATATCGATCAATATATATACATACATTGTTATTAGGCCCCTTGGGCTTGTTTACTCGTACGATTTTCACATGCAACGTAATTTGTCTGGTAGCGAGCATAGTTTATATAATTTACATCAAATTCAATCGTATCGTATATATTAGAGAAAATTAATATTTTTTTTTTAAAGGAAAA
The DNA here is from genome assembly GCA_035045845.1 of Drosophila buzzatii. Taxonomy (NCBI): domain Eukaryota; kingdom Metazoa; phylum Arthropoda; class Insecta; order Diptera; family Drosophilidae; genus Drosophila; species Drosophila buzzatii. Next base: position 7,653,346 of record JAWNOS010000505.1, read on the forward strand.
TCATATACGATTCTCATGAGCTTACGCCGCGAAAATTACTTAATCACCCTATAAATATTAGAATTATATATATAAGCAGATAGTCGAAGTGTGTGTCTATATGATAAACGTGTATCAGAACAAACCTAATGTACATTATACACATATATGTATTGTTCTAAATATATCCGTGTTATATCTGTGTTAGTCAACAAAAATGCAACCAAAAGTATGGGACGACCTTTGGTAAGAACTGTATTGAGGAGCTTTTGATCTCTAATTTAATATTTTTTGGCTGTATGCAGTTTGAAATTAGCGGATGAGCCTAGTAAGAATGTGTGGTGGAGCTTTTGATCTCTAATTTAATATTTTTTGGATGTGTGGCAAATAATTTCAAGACGAACTAAAAGGAAAACGTATCGTGGTACAACTTGCTAACACGCATGTTTTAGCCATATTTCGCAATGGGTAAAACATTGAAATTTTGTTACGTCTCAACACTCGAAATATATATATATATATATATATATATAGTTAGGAACTTGGGGGTATTTTTTCTCCTTCATTAATGACACACCTCTTTGAAAAGAATCAAGACAATTATTTTCGAGCTCATTTACAGTTTGAAGACTAGTCTCTGGTTCAGTTATGCGCTATATATGCGAGGATAGTGTTTGTAAGTGTGCCTACTCGTAATTCCATATCTTTTCTTCTCTTTTTGGGTGGTCTTGGCAATTTAATTATGTTTCACCTAATCAAATTCTTACTTATTTCATATATAGATGAAATAATATAATTTAAATATATATGAAATAGAAATTATAAAAATAAAAGTAAAAAAACAGAAAAAAAAAAACAAATACTGTGCTTGCGTTTCGCTTCCTATGCGTGAGAGAAAACTACTCAAAGATTCGGAGAAAAAAAAGAACGAGGCTTTTCTTCTTCTTTAACTTAAACTATGCTGTTAGACGATCGTAGACTCTTTCTTGTAAGCGGTTGCGCTGGGCACAAATACCCTAACTGGGTGAGTTGCTGCGCTATTGCACCTGGTTGTATGTTAGCCTCGTCTGCGTGTGCCCATTCACGTGTGTGTTGGGTGTGTGTGTGTGTCTTCATTTGTATATAGTGTATACGCACGTATGTCTGTGTGTGTGTGAGAGAGTGTGTGTGAGCTTGCCTTAAATACTAATTACAACTTTCTCCTGCGCTGCGGACGTATTCGTTCGCGTCCCTCGTACTCAGCATGCTGGATACGATTGATTAGCCGTTGCTGACGATCCAGCCGATCCAGTCGATCCAGTCGATTCTCTCGCTCCTGTTGCGCCTGTGTATTGTTGATAATATCTCTGGGCATTGCCAGCGCTGCGTCCAACAACCGATGTCGTTGCTCTCTCTGTTGGCGTCTCTCATCATGCAGCGCGGCCTACCAGCGCCGCCGTTAACACCAGCGAAAGGGCACCGCGCGCGGCCGGTCGGCGCCCTCCTTGACCAGCGGCTTGTGATACTCGCGTCCGGGCCGCGAATGGATGACGGCCCAGCAGTGCTCGCAGTAGTACTGCAAGCAGGTGACATTCGCGCAGAAGAACGGCGCAAACTTGCCGCCGCAGCGCTGACCCTCGCACTCGTCGCACATCTGATCGTCCAGCACGTAGGGCTTGACCTCCACTCTCTTGTCGATGTCGCCATGCTGCAGCTGCACGAAACGCGCCGAGATGGCCGCAATGTAGCTCTGCTGGTTGGAGAAGGCCACACGGCCAGCGCCCTTCGGATACTTCAGCTCGGGATCGGTGTCAATGCCTGCATAGCACACGCCGCCATACAAACGATCCATGATCATGGCCAGCTCGAAGGCCTTCAGCGGGCGTGGCACGCCCCCAACAAAGACTGTCTTGCGCGGATCTAGCGACATGGTTGCATCCAGCACATAGTCGGCATCGGCTAAGCGCCAGGGTCTGATCTGCACCGCCTTATCCTTGATAGTGGGCGACGAGACGCACAAGTAGAGCTTGTCCTCGTCCGTGATGCACGAGTCAATTAACTGCTGCACGCTGCTCTCGTCCTGGAACAGCAGAAAAGCATAGCCCTTGGGCGGAAAATACGACTTGGACTCAGCCTTGTGCGGCCAATCCACGACCAGCGGCCCAAAGCGGCGAAACGATGTGGTGATCTCGTCCTCATCAATGTCCGGTGGCAGGCCGCCCACGAAGACCTTGCGTGAGAAACGCGCCGTGCACTCCCCAGCATTTCCCCCGTTGCCGGTCTGGATGGGCGAGTGTGGCGAATGGGGCGACAAACGTGACGGCGAGCCCATCTTCAGGGCATTCAAGTAGACCGTCGGATCATTGCCTGCGGCTATGGCCATGGCATCCGCTTCACTCAGATGCTTCGAGACGCCGCTGCCGCCAGTGAGGCTGCGCATGCGATCATTCATCATGCCCATGTTCTCGCCACCACCGCCGCCCAGCGACATGCCACGCATATAGTCACTGAGGCTGTTCTCCATGCCGCTGCCGCCGCCGCCGCCGCTGACATGATGCAGCTGCCCATTGGCGTTCATCATGCTGCCATAGCTGTTGCCCAGATAAGGCGCATCGCCGCCGCCTGTGGCACCCGCTGTGCCCATGCCACCGCCGTTACCAATGGACAACGTGGGTATATTCATGTGACCAGGACCGGGACCAGGTCCACCCATGCCATCCATGCCACCGCCGCAGCCATAGAGCGCCGTCGGCGAGTTGCCCTTGATGGGAAACGATATGCTGCGTCTGTATTTGGGCGAAACGCCCGGCATGTTCATTTGCGGTATGGGCGAGATGCCGCCGCTGCTGCAACCCGCCTGAGAGCCATTATACGGAGAGCCACCGCCACCGCCACCACCTGGCGAAGAGGGACTGTGTGCGCCGCCGCCATCTCGTTGCTGCTGCTGTTGATGATGATGATGCAGTGCGCTCAGGTTCGGCGACAGCTGCTGCTGCTGCTGCTGCTGCTGATGTAGCTGGGGCGGCGGCTTGCTGAGATTCAGATTGGGCGGCAGACCGCTGCAGCTGCGTAAGGAAGGTAACAAGAGAGATGAAGAGGCTTTTTACAATTTTTTACTATTTTTATATTATATATTATTATATATTTATAAAAAGGAGCAATTTGTTCAAAGATTTGCTTCAAATAATAGAGTTGTACGGATAGATATATTTAGAGAGGAGTTTTATAATAAAATGAATATAAAATGACATTTTGGAATATATATATAAATCTTTTATTCTATTAAAAAATTGCCGCCCAGTGTTGGAAAAGATAATGAAAGAAATGTAAATTTAAAGTGGATTCTTATATTCATAGAGATATATATTCTTCTTTTATGTTAAACTGGGCGTGGCTTTATCTTTAATCTTAATACAAATCTTGAAATTGCTCCTTTCTCTGATTTCTGTTTTATAAAACGTTGATTTAAATTAAAGTTGTTGTTGTTGTTGCTTTAACGATGTTTTGTTGTTGTTGTTGTTGGTAATGTTGTTGTTGTTGTTGTTGGTGGTGGTGGTGGTGGATTTGGTGGTAGGTTGTTTGGTGGTGGTGTGAGTGGTGCGTGGTGGTGATGCGTTTCTCAATCCAATCAAACCGATTTCATATTTATTTTTTATTATCTTTTTTTCTCTTTAGTTTTGGCACTGTGCACACGCTTAATTGTTAATAGAATTTCAAGCACTTTGACACTGCACGATAACGATAAACGATTAACGATAACATACACACACACACACACAGAGAGAGAGAGAGAGAGTTATGTACAAAAGTTTCTTAAGATAGCAACGGCCCAGCATAACAAAAAGTGTTTGAAAGAGAGAGAGTATACAGAGTGGGCGGCATAAGTTAATAGAAGTAGATATATATCTATATATATATAGAAAGAGAGAGAGAGAGAGAGAGAGAGAGAGGGCTAATGTTAAGGCTAAGGCCAATTGTTTTAACATATTTTAAACTAGTTCAAATTCTTTGTTGTTGTTGCTGCTGCTCGCATCTGCTCGCTAATTGATTTGAAGAGAGCGAGAGAGAGAGAGAGAGAGAAAAAAAGCGCAGTGCGTGTCAAACTGTATATGGAAAATTTTTGTTTAATTTTAAAAAAAGTACAAAAAGCAGAGCAGAGTATATCTCTTGAATAGACTGCCAAGGGCGAAAGAGTGTGAGTTGGAGGCTGGGCTGTTAATGAGAATGAAGATGCGGATGCTGCTGCTGCTGCTGTTGCTGCTGTTGATAACGAAGATAATGATGAAGATGATGATGCTGATGAAATGTATAGCATGCTGAAACGTGTACAAGTGTAAATAGATATAAAAAACGAAGGGCAGGTAGGTAGCTGCTGCTGCTGCTGCTGTGTCTGCCTGGTTGATAAGCAACGCGCCACGCAGGTGTCGCTGTGCCTAACGTCATTTGCCAGTGTTGCAAAATGCAATTATGGAATGCAATTAGCTTTGCAGCGGAGCGAGAGGAAATCGAAAAAGGTAGAAATGGCTAAAAAAAATTGCTATTAAAGATTCAAATCGGATACACAGCCGGATTGGCAGGCAAATTGAAAAGCTGACAGCAAATAGGCTTGCACGAAAATCAATAAAAAATAAGTAAGAATGCACTTTGCTGGGGAATACACGACTAGGAGATACTGTAAGAATGAGTCTAAACTGAGCCAGGGAAAGCATTGATTGACTGAAGATAAAAATAGAAATATATCAATATATCAAATCAAGTTATCTTATATATGCCAAATTTATTAAATATAACTCATAGAAAAGCTTAAATGATGTAAACGAACTTGAGCTGCTCATGCTAAACTAAGACCTCTGTAAATTAAGAATTATTTGAGAGAGAATTAGCAACGAGCTCATAATATATACCATACCAAGAATATATACGAAAATGCCTCACAGTTTGCTCTGGCTTCTGACCTGCCTATCATCGCCTATCCATCTCATTAAAAATAATATAGCCCGAGCTAGCATTTTTAATGTATTCAGGGTATTGCAAAAAGAGGTATTCAAGTTGGCAGCATAAGCGCTTAAAGCGCAGACATTTTCAATATTTTAAATGTAACATGTAAATGGCAAAGCCAGACGTACGTCTGCCCACGCACGCACACACACACACAAACACACACGCACACATTCAAAGCGACAAATAGACGACCAAGACCCAGACGACTGACGAACCGGCACTTAAAACCAGCCAAAGTTCTAGACGTACTTTTGCAACTGTACACAAATGTGTGTATGAACCACATGCGACATAAACAAAAGCCGGCTGAGTGTAGTGCACTTAAAAGAAGCAAAAAATAGGTAGAGAAAGAGAGGGCGAGTCGAGCTGCAGGTGGAGTTGGTCGCTTTTAAAGCAGGTAGGCCTTGAATGCATTAAAAATGCATAAGTGCAGCCAGCAAACTTTACACTAACTTTCGGTCAACGAACCTTTGCACGGCAATGCAACAGGCTGCTGTTCGTTCTAACACTGCAAATTAACAAAGAAAAAAATTAAGAAAAATAAAGTAAAAGGAAGTTGACTGCGCGTGCCTATTTAAAAATGCATTGGACACGCACAAGTGCAATGCAGGCCGATAGCAAATGCAAATACGTGTAAGCAACGAATTTATTTTGGCAATTGTTTATATAGTAGAATGCAGTTTGATTGCAGCCAACTTAAATGTGCTGCAGCGCAGCCAACTTTGTGCTACGTGTTGCCAGATCGTTTTTCGTTAAAGGGCATTCGGTAATGAAATTTTATGAGCTATCAAAGAGCAGCTGCTATAAATGAGAAATGTGTGTATGCCCGTGTGTGTGTGAGTGTAGCTCTGTGTGTGTGTGCGTGTGTGTGTTCATATTTAATTTGGCAAATATATGCAAGTTGTAGCAACAACAACAAACAACAAAGAGTAGAGAGAGGGTCTTCTTTGATCAAACTGCAAATTCATATATTCTGTACGTCAGAGCATTGTGTGTTACAAGATTGTTCAGTTATTTCACTCACCTTTTGCGATTGAAGAAGCCTCCGCCGCTGTTGTTGCCTCCTTGGCCGCCTTGCAGATAATTGTTGCGCAGATTCACCTCCTCGTTCTGGTTGGCATAAATAGAGAAAGAGAGCGGTTCAAGGGGGAGCAACATTTTGCAACAATGAGTCAATAGTGCCAAACGATTTTGCAATCAAATATCAGCGCTAGAAGAGCTAAAGCAACATCTGTCGACAATTTTTTTTTTTTTTTCTTGGCTTTTTTTCTGTTTCTTTTTGGCAGTCTTGGCACACTTATAAATAGCTGCTCAAGTTATTTCAAACAAAACGATTTGTATGACACGAAAATAAAGCACAGCTGATTTTTCGTGCGCTGCGAAATTCTTGCTAAAGAGTGAAAACTACGAGACACTAATTAAGCAGTCAACGAAATGCTAATTGAATGCCGTCTCATGGCAAACTGGATCTCTAATTCCACTATTTAATGCCTCTTAAATGTGATTAACGCCAGCCGTGAGCCGTGACAAATGAAAGTGAATCACAGAGCAACAAAGCCGTCGCCTTCAGCTACTGCTGCAGCTACTGATAACGCGGCGGACCAGAAATACATATAAAGAAAAAACAATAGAGAATGCTGCTATATTTGAACTATATATGATATTAATATATCATAAACTCTATAGGAATAGGCAAGAGCTCTAAACAGACAAATGAGGCATTCTCGAACAGAGTTCGGCATTTTATGATACTTTGAAAGACAAAGAGTGTATAGAGCAGTGGAAATATCGAATGGCTTATGCCAATTATACAATAGGTATAAATATTATATTTTAAAATTCTTTAAAGAAATAGCCAACATTAGATATAACAATCTCTAATTTTAGATATATATATTCGGGGATTTATGAGAAAAGAGCTATAATAAACAAATAGATGAACATAAGCCAAAAACTAATATTCTAAATTACACAAATATGTATATAGCCATTGGGGCTACATTTGCTTGGATAATATATTCAATATAGATTTCCTATATACATTTTTCCGATGCAAATGCTCAAAAGCCCATTTCAATAAGCCGAAGCACAAATATTGTGCCTTACACACTCCTCTCTTAAAAGCTTACAAAGCTTGAGCCAATTGTCAATAAACTATCGATAGACATTTGCATAAAATTTGTATCGAATACTTACACCAAAGAGTTGCTGCTGCTGCTGATGTAGATGTTGCTGCTGCTGCTGCTGCTGCTGCTGCTGTGAGGGACTGCTGGAGAGCGAATGCGAGTCACAGGGATTCACCAACATGCCAAGGGCAGAGCCCACGCTTCCGTTATTCTTCATGCCCAGCAGAGTGGGCGAGGCATCGCCGCCGCCGCCGCCGCTGATACCGCCGCCGGGGCTGTGGCTGCTGTGCTGGTGCGCTGATGTGTTGTGATGGAACGATTGGAGTATGTCGTCGAGCGACTCCTGATTGGCATTGAAGCGCACGGCAATGGGTGTGCTGCTGCTCAAACCAGGTGGTGTCTTAATTGTGGTTGCAACTGTGGGCGGCACAGCCGATGTGGGCGTGGTAACGACGGATGTTGACGCCGAACCAGATAGATTGCTATTGCTGCCACTGACGCTGCTATTGGAGCTGTTGGCTATAAAAATAAAATTAATTTTAGTCACAACAAATACTCCTCTTTCGCATGGGCAACGACAGGGTATATACGTACTTTTGGGTAATTTAAGCGAGTCCATGTTGCTGCTGTTGCTTGTCTTTATATGGCTGCACTTGAAGAGCTGCGTTGACGGGCGTTGTGTTGCCTTAGCCTACATCCAAAGTGGGCCAACGAATCGTGTCCAAAACATCAATCAGCCATAGTCAGAGAGAGAGAGAGAGCAAAGGCGGCACATGAAAGTAAATAGGAAAAGGATAGATATACAATTAGAGCGAGCCAGTGGGGAATGCGTCATGCGATTAGTTAATCATATTTCTCTTCGCAAATGTCAAAAGTTGTCAGAAAGCCCAGCACGTAATTGCGTTTAAAAATAATAATAAATAGAAATAACAAGGAACTGAAACTGAATTTTTTCTGATTTTGTGCTATTTATAATAAAGCTGTAAATATTTTTATCTACTGCTGCCGTTTGATGTTGGCAACAAAACTTTAATGGATTATAATATATCATAATTGGCACACACACTAAAGGGGGAAGCACTTCATAGATAAAGATTGAGAGAGTACGTATTTTGATGATCTCCCAAAATTGCTTAGTATTTGAGTAGATAATAAAAAATCGAATACACTTTGTTTATAAACAAAGCGTAGCGGTTCGAGGTACTATATATTAGTGTATTTTATTAGATTATTTGTTATCTGTTTATAACCAATTATCTTCGCTTGCAGAGTTCAGTCTGAGTATGATATGTCTGCCAAATTTCTTTCAATCTCAGTCCAACCTAACATATACTTGCTTTTCTTATATCCCAGAGTTAATGAATATTTTAAATATTTTATATTTCTGAAGCATGACATGAAGATAGAATAGATATTGGATCAAGCGTAAAGAAATATTCATCTCTAAATATTAATATGAATTAAAGATTCACATTGCATCGGAAAATATTCAAGGAAAAAGAATAAAACATATTACCAAGTTCTACGTAATACATATTGGACAGCATTCCCATCAGTCACTATCAGAGCACAAATCTCTATTCAAATTCATTTAATAGTCTCTGCATCTCACTCCCCCTTTCTCTCTCTCTCTCTCGCTCATTAACAAGAATAGTTACAATATAAAAAACCCCTCTTCTTTCACAATATCATGAAATTTGATAACCAATTAGTTTCAGACATGGCTTTGTCCATCCGATGCGCTCGCTAATTGCATTTGCTTTGTGGCGAACGTGTTGCCAATTTTTTATGTCCATAGGAAATTTGGTATCAGTGCACGTTTTATCACCGAACAAAGCAAAATGGTTTGATAAAAGTGCCCATTAAATGTGCCTTTGCTTGTTCAATTGTTGCTGCCAGCCATCATCAATAACAATAATACTATTAACTATAGCAACAATCTGTTGATAAAAAATATATAAAGAGGAACAACAAAGTTGCTCGATGAACGGAATGAGTAATACGAGATATAAAAGGAAAAGAAAAGACAATAAAATAGGTTTTAGAACATGTTTAAAGCTGGCGAGCAAATAGACTCGTATTACCCATTTACCATATGGTGTCCAATCTCTTCTTGCAAGCTCTGTGCACGCACTTCACTCTGAAATTGGAACTTGTCACCGGAAAACGCCTATTGTTGTAAAACAAGGCAACCGAACGAGAGACAGACAGATATATGTATATATAGAGAGAGAGAGGCAGGGAGTAGCAGCCAGAGGAACGTTTAATTAGTTAAATGCAGAGAGAGACAACGGGGCAGCAAAATTGTTACGCCAATGAATATGTTCGCTCAGCCATATAGTCGTCTCGCGGTGCCCCCCTCAACAATGCAACGATTACAGCTGAAATTTGTAGAGGGCGTACTCATAAATTTAAGTGAATCGTTCGATAGATGTTCTCTTGGTTCATAGCATTTTCATATTGCTTTGTAGTTTTTAGCTCTTTTAGTGCTAAAGTAAGCAATATATATTAGAATTAGTGAATATTTACAATAAAAAAAAAAAATGAAGATATGAAAATGAATTTAAATTGAATGAGGCATATTTACATAAAAAGAAACTCGCATAGAAAGGCGATTGTTTATTAAAATTTGTATTGAAATTTGCACCTTTACCTTTCCAATACATGAAAAGGGTCATAGCAAATCTTCCATAGTTGTGAGCCACTTCCAAGCTTCGATAGAACGTAAACGAGCTCTACTTTATAACATATTTCTCATCTGCATAGCTTTAATATAACCCCCTTTTAATACAATATTTAACGAAAGGGTACAAAGAGCATAATCAATACAGAAAATTGTCCTACAAACGAAAGAGCGACCCCCAAAAAAAGACAGCAAGTAACTTGAGTTACAGCATGAAGCAGAAGAGACGGAGGCAAAGGCCGAAGCAGCAATAACAATGACAGTAACGCCCCCACCCTGACACACACACGTACAGACTCTCGAGTGTAATATGCCGCCAAAAGAAAAAGCATAGACAGCTTGGCTCACAATCCACATGAGAGAGAGAGCGAAAATGTCTGGGAGAGCTAGTGCTGCAGCTAGAGCTATGCGTGTGTGTGTGTGAGAGTGTCCGTGTATGTTTGAGCAAACACATTTATCTGCATTTAAGGTGCTTTACGAAAAAATACAAATTGTTTTTTTTTTTTTTTTCTCTCTTTTGTTTCCCCCCTAGCTATGAGAGGAATTCAGTATTATCACACGTCTGCAATTAGATTTAGTAACTGGGCCAAATTGACGTGCGAAGTGTTTTTCTCTCTTTAACACTGTTTGGGGTTCTGGCCTGAGATTTAGGGGTTATTATGGTCTTTGCTTTGCTCAACTGATTCGTTGCTGCTGCTACTGCTCGGTCGCTCGGTTACAAACATTCGTGCCCCAATTTCAATTGGTTACGCACAACAGAGAAAAAGACAACCCTGCTCTACGGGGTTGCTTCGTCAACCGCACGAAATTAGGCCAAATGCTGCGCACAGATATTTAGTTAAAGATATACTTATATATATATATATAGGTGTATGTGTAGTGACATTTTGACAGGTGCAAACGAGGCGAGAATTAAACTGAATATTATTTTTATGTATTTTTGTTTTGTATATATTTCCTTCCACTAACCTTTTGTACTTAAGAGAATTTCGGTTTGGCCTCGTTCGGCAGTTGGTGCAACGACGCACGAGCGAACACGAAGGCGCGCCACGAACTCACGAACACACAAACTTTCAGGTGCAAGTTTTTCTTATGCCTTCGTTCCTATGTGTGCGAGTGAGTGTGTGTGCGTATGCGTTACATTTCCGGGGGTGCAGGCAGGCAGCAGGCCGTCTCACTCACACTCTCGCACAATTCTGTGACGTAGATAGCACTATGTATTTTGTCGTTTTCGTTTCTTTTTTTCTGCAATGGCAAAAATTCCTTTGCTGCAGCACAGAATTTTGTTCTCCTTTTATGTAAACGATGCGAGCGCTTGAAGTTGCATTTGCGTTATTTTATGTTTAATTTATACTTCATTTGAATTTAAAAAATACAACGCATTTTTTCTTCACTTAATGCACAATTATTAAAGACAACAAATTATTCACACACATACACCACGAACGGAACACACGATTTTTCATAGCGTAGAACAAAAAATTTTAAAATGCACTAGAAATTTTGGGAACACACATTACTGTTTACACTTTAATTTTAATCTTAAATTGCCAATAGATGTAAAATTTATTGAATTTGTATTTTTTTTTTTTTTTTAATTTTGGAGAAAAAACAGCTCCCGTCCGCTCGCTGGCGCGACGATTGTGAGACTGAATTCTAAAAATTTTCGCTGCTGCTGCTTAGCTTTTCACAAGCTTGTTTTGTCGTTGTCGCTGCTGTCGTCGCCTACTTTTCCCCGACGCACGACGAAAAATCAATCATTCTTCCTTGTTTTGCTTTCATACGGTGTTTCGTGCTTTTCTGACAGCCCACCAGTAACAACAACAACAGCAGCAGCAGCTGCTCGGAGTGCAGCGTTGCCGTTGTGCATCTATACCGATACATGTATAACATATACACTTATCGATAGTTTGCACAATTGTAATTCAAACAAGGAATTGCAAAATGAATAAAAAAAAAAAATAAAATAAAAGAAACAATACAAATAAATATGCCCGATTTTTGATGCATTACACAAAAATATGACACACTTATATATTTTTATGCAAATTTTAATAACAGCCATCTGGCAACACCGCGAGCAGCGTATGCAATGGCAACGGCAGAATAAAAGGAATACAAGCGAATTACATAAATGAGCTCTACTTACAATAACAACGCCACCAATGTTCCTGCTTCTGTTCCACAATTGTTTCAGGTGTACAACAAAAAAATCTGCACAAGCATCAGCTGCGGGTTTACGGGTTTATCTTATACTGATCACACGCGCGCGAAATTAACTTTGGATGTTTTTCTGTTATTTAGGTATTTGTGTATTTGAATGTGTTTACAAAATATATGTAGGTGCACCCTTTTGGTTTTTGTTACCCTAGTAGAAAAAGCTGTGTCAGGGCTAATTTTTTTCTTACTTATTTTAGTGCATTGCTTTTAATTTTTTTTTTGTGGGTTTTTTTTTTTTTTTTTGTGTAAAATTTTATACAAGTTTCCCTAGACAACTACGATGGCTGCTCAGACAAGCAGTCGACCTGCAACTAAACATTCTATGGCAAGCTTTTCACAGCTGTTTCGTCGCCTTCTTCGATCAATTTGAATCTATATGGCTACACTGGAGCGATAGTCACTGAGCGCGTCACTGAGTCAGCTATTGCGCGCGCAACCAATTTACTAATTCAAAATTTCGATAGCTGCATCTGAATGAATAACTTTATTTAAATACAGATTTATAAATTAATCGCTGGCATATACTTTCGTCTTTCAACTGCAATCAGTCATCACGGCGCTGTCCGGACCGGTTTCTGTTGTCATTTGAAATAGACAACTTCATTGTGTGTATAAACCCAGAACGAATACCGGTTTTCTGATAAGCATATATAAGACTCTTGTCATCAGTGCGCATTTGTTATTCTCAGAGCGGAGATGTCTTACGGCTTAGGTTGCGGGGTTTTCCTGCTATTTTTAGCATTGGTTAATGGCTACACGGTGCCAACTGCCAAAATTGAGGTGTTCTATCCCAAAGGCTTTGAGGTATCCATTCCTCATGAGGAAGGGATCACGTTGTTCGCCTTCCACGGCAAGCTGAACGAGGAGATGGAGGGCCTGGAGGGGGGTACCTGGTCACGTGACATAGTAAAAATGAAAAACGGACGTTGGACCTTCCGAGATCGCCAAGCCGAGCTGAAGTTAGGCGACGTTCTATACTATTGGACCTATGTTATCTACAACGGACTGGGTTATCGCGAAGACGACGGCGCCTATGCGGTCACTGCATACAATGGCAGCACGATCGTTTCTACGACTCCAGCCACACGAGTGCCGTCGAATCCAGACTTCAGTTTTCCAACTCCAGACATTGACATTAGAATTGGCAACTGTGTGACGCCCCAGACTCAAGCGAATGGTGTTCCAGTTCGTTGCGTGAATCAAACAATCTTTGAGGATAACTTCAGTGGCAGCAAGCTGGATGCATCCTGGTGGAAGCTGGAGCATCGGTTCTCAGGTGAGCCAGATTACGAGTTTAACATCTATGTGAACAACGCGCCTCAGACGTTAAGCCTGCAAAATGGACATGTTCAGATGCAGCCCATTGCCACGAAACGATTCTTCAAGCAGAGGCTGGATGAGATGTTGGATCTGGGCGGCGACTGCACGGGCGAGAAGGACTCGGCATATTGCGTGCGAGATCCCAGGAGGAGACGTGACAAGCAGCCTCCACTGGTAACTGCGCAGTTCTCCACCAAGGAGAGCTTCTCCTTTAAATACGGCAGAGTTGAGGTAAGGGCGAAGATGCCGAGAGCGCAGTATATGGTGCCCCAGCTTTGGCTGCAGCCCAAGTTTAATGTCTATGGCAAGGAAGATTATAAGTCGGGGCAGGTGCGCATTGGCTATGCGCGACAGGTGCCCGGCGGCCAGCTGGATCTCTATGCTGGCGTCTTACTCAACGCCAAGGAGCCTTTGCGTTCGGCCAAACTGTGCCACAAGCTGGGCACCGGCGACGGCAGCGAGGATTGGAGCGATAGCTTTCACATTTATACGTTGGAATGGACGCGCCGGCATCTAAAGTGGTTCGTGGATGGGCGAGAGATATGCTCCCAAAGCACTGATCAGGGCGCCTTTAGCGCCACCACCGCTGACGACATAAAGCTGCCGAATATGGATGAGCTGGAGAAGGGTACGGGTATCGCGCCATTCGATCAGGAGTTCTATTTGACATTCGGTCTGGGTGTGGCGGGCTTCAATGAGTTCGTCTACGACAAAGAGAAGCCCTGGCGTGACCAGGACACCATTGCCATGACACAGTTTTGGAATACCATAAAACCTCGACTGGATCAATGGTGTGATGATGCTGAGCTGAAAATCGATTATGTCAAGGTTTTCTCTGTGTAATATAAAGTCAATTCTAATTTAAAGTGAAAACCAATAATGTTTATAATATTCAAAATACTCTCGCCTTTATAATAAAAAAGATATATTAAAAGAAATATATGTTTTTAAATAAATTTCTATTTGCTATTTATTTCCAAGTTCATTATGAATAAGCTATAATTTTTGCTTTTTGTTTGTTATTTAATAATACAATATTTCTGTATAGATTTTTATAAGCTATTTCAAAAATCGATAGTTCAATTAGAATTTATGGCCACACTGCACACATCGATAGCTGAGTCACGAACAGCTGTGCACCGAATTGAACGTGTTTTTGGTAAACTACCACCACTAGTGCTCACATAACCCTCTGCGGCTTTTGCCTATTAGAAAAAACATAAGTAATTACAATTATATTGGTTAGAAATTAATTTCGTAACTTAAAACACGTTTTTCTTTTGCAGCTTAATACAAAATGCAAGCCACACGCCTTGTACTGCGTCAACTTAGACGTCAAATCACTGTACACCGCCAGTACAGCGCTGCCGCTCCGGCCACAGCTGCCTCAGCTGAGAAACTTGTGCCTCCAGTGCCGGAAGGTGCAGCTAAGCCACCAAATCCAAAACTGGATAGCATTGTCAACAACATAGCCGCGCTCAATCTGCTTGAAGTGGCCGAACTGAGCACGTTGCTGAAACAGAAGCTGAACTTGCCAGAGACTGCATTTGCGCCACAATTTGCGGCGGCTGGGCCAGCGCGTGGTGCGCCTGCCGATGATGAGGAGGAGGCGGCGCCCAAGAAGGTGCAGACCTCCTTTAAAGTGAAGATGATCAAGTTCGACGAGAAGCAAAAGGTTGCGCTAATCAAGGAGGTCAAGAATCTGCTCGAGGGCATGAACCTTGTACAGGCCAAGAAGTTTGTGGAGAGCGTGCCGACCGTTGTGAAGGATGATATTACCAAAGATGAGGCAGAGAAACTGAAGGAGGCACTGACAAAGGCGGGTGCAGTCATTGAAATTGAATAAGCTAAAACTAGTTATTTGTTGTAATAAAAAACCCATGCAGCTCACATGCTGTCAACTAAAATGGAAAAACGTGTCACACACACACACACATACTCATAGATGTTTACCTACCTACCTGTTATTTGTAGCAACATTGTTGCAACTTTCTAGTAAACAATTCTCCGAGCACTTTTACCTTTCTGAATGAGTTTAAGCCTTAATTAGTGGCGGCATATATACTAACTGCCTGTAATTAGTACGAGATTGCTAATTAAAGTCGTGCGCTGCGTCCACCACTAGCCGATGAATGCAATTTCGGCAGCGTTGCCACTGCCAGCCAAAACAGTACCGTTACATCATTTTGTAATAGCGCCCGCTTCGAAATGAGAGTGCTAAGAGATATACTAAGTAAAATCCAAATTGAGTGATTAATGCAGATTGAGCGACGAGTCACACTATTTACTCTACTTCAAACGAAAGCATGCACGGCGCACTTTCTACGCTATCCGGGGCCATCACGCGTGTTCTCAAATTAAGTGCGTATGCCTCGGTTCGCCAGCGTATTGAATATCTGGTAAAAACACTTTCATCGACCCGTTCATTTGTTTGCTGTCATTTATAAATGGTATATATATATATCTTCTTTTTTTTTACAGAATGCTCCAAATATTTGCAGCCGCCGAAATAAACTCCACACGACTTTGCCGCCATGGAAAACTTAGTAGCTCTGAGAGGCTGGAGCAGTGTCGCGGTCTGCCAATTAGCACTTGCTCCCCTCGTAGCACCTGCGTCTCCAGCATCTTTGCTCCATTGTGGCATAGTAAGCTCCTCAATTGCGACCTGGCTCAGTCTCAGTCTCAATCGAAACATAGACGCGTACAATACGTTCTCTCTCCCGTCTTTGGGGTAACTGTCAAAACCGAAAGTGGAAGTGAAGAGCAAATATATAAACATATATGCATATATAGATATTTGTATTTATATATTTGTATAGTTATATAGCTAATCATGTCCGCTCGCACACATTCCACGCGCATCTTGGCCATCGTTGCCCTCTTCTTCAGCAGTTACATCGTCGGCATTTACAGCGCGGCACGTGCCAGCCTTCAGCTGGTTCCACTGGATGCGAATGCGACTCGCAGCGAGAACCGCTCACTGGATGCACTGGATGCGTTGGCTAGCTCAGAGACGAGCTTGGCGCGCAGCAGCTCTAGAAATCCTCGTTGTAAGTGAAAAGTAAAAATTCATTTAAGCGTTCTTCTTCTTCTTCTTCGTGTTGCTGAGTGTTGTTCGATCCAAATATATGTATGTGGGTCAGTTCTTAGACGTGTTAGTTAGACGTGTCGTCAGTTAGACGTGTTTTTTGCGCTCTGTGATCACTTTTATTTTTGTATTTGATTACTTATTTTATTTAAATTTTACACAGCTGCGGTCTGTTTTTATATTGCAAAGTTCTTTGCTTCTTTGCATAGTTTGATCCGTGGTTCACTGTGTTTCGTTTTGTTACTGAATTGCAGTTTGGTGCAGTGAAGTAATTTCATTTTTGATTTAGCGTCTCTTGTTGTTTTTCGCGCTCCCCATCTCTTCTTATTTTTACACTTGACTGTGTACGTGTATGCATAAGTGCTCTCCCTTACTTGGGTAAGTTTTGCTCTCAAATTTAAACTGTTGCTCTTTCGTACGGTTTATTTTTGTTTTTGCCTTTGCACTTTCGCTATTGTTTGTTGTTGTGACTAGCTCTCGCAACATTATCACTATTTGTTTTTTCCAACTGATTTCTTTTGAATCCCAATTGTGAATATGAGCTGCTGCAAAAAAGGTTGCACTGCTAGACAAGCAGCTGATTCGGCACAGGCCCAATTTATTAATTGTTGGCTTTGTGAAAATCTTATGCACACTAAATGTGCTGGACTTACTGGGCGAGACTACGATAAGATTATGACCACTGCTAAAATTGGTAGTGGTGGCTTACGTTGGTCTTGTCCGACATGCTTGGAAAAACAAATTAATTTTTCAAAGATGTATAATGCTGTGAGGGTTCAATTTTTTAAATTGAATAAAATTTCTAAGCAGTTATCCAGTGACCTGGTAGCTGCTGAAGATTTATTAGTCAATTTTAAGTTTGATGACCCTCAATCTGAAGCTGAGTATCCTTCTTTGTTAGTACCTCCTCCTGTACTAACATTGTCTCCCAACTCGATTGCTCCTCCCTCACCTTGTGTTTCTGTTCTGTCTTCATCCCCTCGCTCGATTTGTGTTCCCCCGCCTGCTACTGCCTTAGCAGTTGATGGTGTTACTGAATCTCTTGTCCCTGTTCAAAAATTGGATCCTCCTCCAAGTGTTGTGCATACAGAGAATGGTAATACGGTAACCAATTCGAATATTACTGCTCCCACTTTATGCGTTGTAGCTCCTCGAAAGCAAGTTTTTTTATCTAGGCTTTCGGCGGATACAACATGTGAAGCAATATCTTCATACATTTGCTCTAAGACCTCTGTGAGTGTTTCTGTTTCCATATCGAAGTTTAATTTCTCGACTCCTCGTGAAATTTCTTCGTTTAAGTTAAATGTACCGGTTGAATATTTCACAACTATATGTGATCCCAAATTTTGGCCTCCACATATAGTTGTGCATGAATTCAAACCGAAGAATAGTAATAGATCAACTCCTGTAGCGTTGAATATACCTTCGGTGCAATCTTCATCAAAAACTGCACCAAAAAACTAAGAAATGAATTAGTCTTTTCTCAATTGTCCCTAATCTACCAAAATGTTCGGGGTATAAACTCTAAGCTTAAAAGCATATTCCTTAATAGTTTCAGTTCTTCATTTGATCTCATTGCGTTAACAGAAACGTGGTTAAGTCATAGTATTCATAATAGTGAAATTCTGTCAAGTAATTACACTATTTATAGACTTGATCGCTTAAACCGTAGAGGAGGTGGAGTTTTAATCGCTGTTAAGTCCGGTATCCTCTCGGAATTGTTTACATTTTCCTCCCTTCATGATGTGGAGATTATAGGTGTTAAATTAACTCTCCCATCGTGCTCATTATTTATTACATGTTCATATATTCCTCCTTCTTCTGATTTACAAGTTTATGAGCATCACATAACTAGTATTAAAGAAATTTATGGACATACCAATGACAATGACTTGTTTCTTGTGTTGGGTGATTTTAATATTCCCAATACTTCTTGGTCTTTACCTTGTAATGTAAACTACCTTATTCCGACACTTGATCACTATTTTTTTGATGAATTGTTCAACCTTTCTTTGCTTCAAATGAACTCTATTTCTAATTATCAGAATCGCTCGCTTGATCTTGTGTTCACAAATAATGATTCCATCATTAATGTATCGAGATCAGCCCCTTTTTGTTTACCAGAGGATATTTATCATCCCACTTTAGAGGTTTCTTTATCTGTTAGGAATCCATTACCTGTATCAGAAGCACCTTCAAATCGTAGACGTTGCTTTCGCAAATGCAATTTTGTCTTGCTAAACGAATTGATTAGTTCAGTTGACTGGTCAAGTTTATATGAGTCGGTTGATGTTAATCTAGCAACATCGCTTTTTTACTCAACTCTTGATTCTATTATAGATGTATGTGTTCCCCTCAGTAGTAATTCGCCTGTTCGGAATAAGCCGCCCTGGTTTTCTAAGATGCTTTCTAATTTAAGAAATATTAAATCAAAATATTTTAAAATTTTTAAAAAGTCTGGTTCGGCTGTTGATTGGGCTAAATATTCTATAGCCAAGTCTAACTTTAATATCTTAAATTCTCGCTGTTATGAGAATTATCTTATACGTGTCAAACGCCAGTTTTCTCGGGATCCGAAACAATTTTACACTTTTGTAAATTCTAAGCGTAAATCTTCCGGTTTGGCAACCTCATTTTTCTTTGGTTTAGAAAAATCTTGTGATGATCAAGAGTCTTCTGATCTTTTTGCAAAATTTTTCCAATCAACTTATTCTTCCGTTGATTCAATTAATTACTCAAACACATATTCCTTTTCTGAATCTTATTCAGTTAATATTCCTAAGATTTCAGCAGATTGCTTGGTTGCAGCCATTAGGACACTGAAATCATCGTTCTCTCCTGGTGCTGATAATATTCCAAGTTGTGTGATTAAAGAGTGTAGTGCTGCTCTTTTGTCACCATTATTAAAATTGTTTAATTTGTCTTTGGAGACCTCGGTTTTCCCTTTAAGTTGGAAAGAGTCGTTTATCATTCCGTTATATAAAAAAGGCGGAAGATCTGACATTTCCAATTATAGAGGTATTGCTAAATTATCTGCTATTCCGAAGTTATTTGAAAAAATAATAACCTCATCCTTACAACATTTTTGTAAATCGATTATTCACCCATCGCAACATGGGTTTTTTCAAAATCGATCTACCGCTACGAATCTATTAGAATTTTCTTCCCTAGTAAACGACAGTTTTTCGAATAGAATGCAAACTGATGTTATTTATACTGACTTCAGTAAAGCATTTGATTCAGTTCACCATCACTTGTTAATTTTAAAGCTGGATCGCTTAGGATTTTCCCCTAAACTTTTATCGTGGATTTCATCCTACTTAAAGGATAGAACGCAGAGAGTTTTGCTGAGATCATCAATTTCTAAACTAATCTCTGTTACGTCGGGGGTTCCTCAGGGTAGTCATTTAGGACCTTTGCTCTTTTCTCTTTTTATAAATGACCTGCCAAGTTGTATTTCTCATTCAACTATATTTATGTATGCAGACGATGTAAAACTTTGCCTCTCATATTATAGTCTACTTGAGCATGCACACCTTCAAGATGACCTTAATGCGTTTCAATGCTGGTGTGAGGTTAATCAATTGCACTTAAATTATTCTAAGTGTATGTCTATGACCTTCAGTCGAACTATACCACATATTGTCGACTATAATATTAATAATATTTCCTTAAAACGCATTTTTACTGTTAAAGATCTTGGCGTTCTTTTTGATACTAAACTTAATTTCAATTTGCATATTTCCGCCATCACAAATGAAGCTAAATGTGTGCTTGGCTTTATTAAACGATGGTCTAAGGAATTTAAAGATCCTTTTATTACGAAGCAGTTATTTATTTCACTTGTTCGCCCTATCTTAGAATATTGTTCAGTTATTTGGTCTCCGCAGTATAAACTGTATCAGGATCGCATTGAATCGGTCCAGAAACAGTTTCTACTCTTTGCTTTAAGGGATATTAATTGGGACAACAATTTGCGTTTACCTTCCTATTATAGTAGGCTTCTACTTATTGACCTGCCATCACTGGTTAATCGTAGGACAATTTTAGGTATTACATTCCTACATAACTTAATCATTGGTAACATTAACTCGCCCAGCTTGTTAATGCGGCTCCATTTTTCTGTTCCTTGCCGAATTACCAGGAACTATCGCCCCTTACAATTACCACAGTGCACCACGGATTATTCATTACATTATGCTTTTCATGTCTTATGTGTTAATTATAATAAATATTATCACGTATTTTCCTCAGAGCTCTCTCTTCCTCTAATAAAATCATTGCTTTCAGCTCATCTTACTGTAGTTACTCGAAATGCCCTGAGTTGAGTTTGGATGCTGCTGACTTTAATATTTTCTATTCCTATCTTTATTTTCTTTCTTCATCTCTAATTTTGTATTTTTATTAATTTTCCTTTTTCTCACTAATATTTTTTTTATTTTAAAAATTATTATAAATTGTTAGGTTAATATCATGCCAGAGAACCTATAATTCTAATTTAAGTTTTCAATTAACACATTCTATTTTTCTTAGTTTCAATAGTATCACTGACCATTTTTGGCTGTGAATTGGGGCATAGCTGGCCGGTCTGGCAAATAAAACACCTCCATCGGGTTGGTGATACTATTGTTATTTTAACGTTTTGTACTTCTGGTTAGGCTTTATGTTTATATAATTTTAATTTTAATTTTCTTTAGTTTGACTCACGAATTGTCAACATATTACAAATAAAATAAAATAAATATATTTAATTATCACCCAGTGCGCATTTCCGTGCTGAGCTCTTTAGTCTTAGCCACGCATTGTCGCCGCCTGACCAGCGATTCATTCTTGATGCTCGATTTATGGACTACTTTCTTACAATGCCAAAAAAAAAAGTAGATCAGAGTTGGGCAAATCCTGAATATCTAAATGAGAATATAGCTGTATACTTGGTATATATTCTAAACGGATTGCTAGCAGTTCTTGAGCCAGTTCTAATCAAAACTAGCAATTAATATTATCTCAATTATTTTCCATACATTCACATTTTCCAATAATTTTCCAGGGTTTCCCTTCTACACAATTGGACGCTTCTCCAATGACATTTGCTTGGGCAACAACCTGCTCATGGGCACCTGCATGATAAACGGCGAATGCAAAGACAACAATGGCGTTGCGGCGGGCAGTTGCTCCACGATAACCAACCAGGCCGTTTGCTGCATATGTAAGCCGATCCAAGTAGAATCTCAATCAATGCCTAACTCCATTCGACTCTCCATTAGATCAACGCACCTGTGGCGCCAGCACCACTTTCAACAACACCTACTTCTACAACAGCAACTATCCGGCACCATATGCTGGTGGCGGACGCTGCACGATTGTAGTGACTCCGCCGGACTCGTCGATTTGTCAGCTGCGCATCGATTTCATGGCCTTGTCGCTGGCGCCACCCACAGGCGATGGTTTGTGCACGACGGACGCACTGACCATTTCGGGCGGCGCCTCCCAGGTGCCCACAATTTGTGGCGAGAACTCGGGCCAGCATGTCTATGTGGACTTTAACGGAGTCAGCCCCATAACCATTTCGGTGGCCACCTCGGCTTCCTACACGTTCAATCGCAACTGGCAATTGCAGCTGCGCATGATGGGCTGCACATCGTCCACCTTGGCGCCCGCTGGCTGCCTGCAGTATCACATGGGCTCCTCTGGCAATATAGCAAGCTTCAACTACGTGTCGGCCGCCTCCTCGGCGCTCAACTCGATCGGAGTGCAGGGCACCAGGCAGTTGGCGAGCCTGCGCTACGGCATCTGCATACGAAAGGCCACCGGCATTTGCTCGATCACGTATCGCCAGGTGGGCTCCGATGCGTACTCCTTCACGATGACCAACGATGTGGGTGCTGTGGATCCCACGCTGCTGGCGACGTCAGCGGTGCAGAGCCAGGACTGCACAACGGACTACATCGTCATACCAGCGCCAACGCAAGACGGCGTCAGCATGCCCAGCGACCGATTCTGCGGCCTGGGCTTGGTGCCCACCACCACAGCTGCAAAACCCTTTGTGGTCTATGCCGTGACGGATGCCAACGAGGAGATGGATATATCGAATCGAGGCTTCTATTTGTCCTACTCACAAAACTCTTGCCCCGTGCTGTAGTCCTAAATGGTTGTCAACTATAATAAAAGACTTTCGAGAACAATACGCAATAAATAGCAGTACATTAACTTATTATAAGAGACATGAGTTTTATCGCATAGGTTCGTCTAACAATATTGCTTTAACTGTACATAATTTATCTAACAATCCGCGAGAATGACTAGACGGGCAAGGGACTACGCGGCCAGACGTATCAGGTTGTCTATCTCTGCCTGCAGCTCTTTGATCTGTGAAGGGATGAGAGTTAGCTGAGAATATATATATATATATATATAGTGCTCGATACTTGCCCGATTATTGAAATGCGTTTTGGTAGCAGAGTCCGCCATCAGCTGGAAAGCCTCGTTGTCCACGCGCACCTTGTACTTCTGCAGCTCGTTGACCAACTTCTTCAGCTTCTTCTTGTTCGTTGTTAGCATCTGCTCGCGTTTCTCCACTGGAATCTGAAATTCTTCTTTTATGGTAATGCCAAAGGAGCACAATGCGCCGGCCGTTGAGAAGAAGTTCAGTTTCTTGGAGAACTTGGAATCCTCGTTGAGCAGTTCTAGCTCCACGCAGCCGCAGCGCGTGAGCACGGCAATCTGTGTCAGATGGCGACGCAGTATCGTTTCTGCTTCCTCATTCTGGGCAAATAGAGAGAGTTTTGGGGCGTGACGATTGCTGATTTGATTGCGACTCTTCATCTGGCGCACGTTGGTGCAAACGCTGACAATGTCAGCGACCTCCGCCTGCAGTTTTGGATCTTGATACTCCGACAGCCTCAGCTCAATGTTCAGTGGGACATGCTGCAGCAGCTCGGAGGCAACAAAGGGCGTGAAGGGCGCCAGGGCCTGCAAGCCCCAGCTAAGGCAGGCGGTCAAAGTGCCCACGTTCACATAGGCTTCATGGCTACGATTCCTGATAGCGTTTTTGGTGGTTTCCTAAAGGCAAAAAGTCCAAGATTATACGAAACACAATTAGGGTTAGCAGAAATCTCTACCAAATACACATCACACAGATTTTGATAGAAGAAATGCTTGAGAGCCGATGTCGCCATGTGGAAGTTGTAGTTGGTGGAGCTCTCGGAACATATGGACAACGTCTCAGCCAATCTGCCAATGATCCAACGATCCCACATGCCAAGCTGCACGCCCTCCATCGTCTCGAACTCATCGAGGGTAATGCCCAGAGACTTGGCCGAGCCCAGAGTGAAGCGCATGGCTTGCCATATCTTGTTGAGGAACAGTTTGTTGGTGTAGCAGGCGCTCACATCAAAGTTGATGAAGTGGTGCTTGATGTTGTGGCTCAGCAGCGTGAAGCGTAGCGCATCTGTGCCGCACTCCTGAATGCCGCTGGGGAACATTTTGATCAAGCCATCCGTGGAGGTTTTCAGCTCTTCGGGCTTGATAATGCCCGCATCGCATGATTGCTGCAGTGCAGCTTTCAGGCTGTCCAAGCTGGCGCCTTGCACCACTTGCTGTGGTGCGACAATGTTGCCCAGGCTCTTGGACATCTTGCGACCCTGAGCATCGCACACGATGCCATTGAGCAGGATGCGCTGGAAGGGCGCCTTCTCAGTTAGCTTCAGTCCCATCATCATCATACGAGCGACCCAGAAGAAGAGTATATCATGCCCCGTCTGCATCAGATCGAGTGGATACTTCTCCTTGTAGCTCTCATTGGGCCAACCAGCCACGGAGAAGGGCAACAGCGATGAGGAGAACCAAGTGTCGAGCACATCCGGGTCTCGAGTCAGCTTCACCTCCTTCGTGCCCAGCTTGCTGATGGCCTTCTCCCGAGCAGTCTTCTCGTCGGCGGCCGCCACCCAGCAGCTGTTGCCCTTGGAGTCGAAGGCCTCGTAGGCGGGCACCTGGTGGCCCCACCACAGCTGGCGAGAGATGCACCAGTCTCGCGAGTCCGTCAGCCATCTCTCCCAGTCAGTCTCAAAGGTCGAGGGCATTATTTGCAGTCTGCCGCTCTTCAGCTCCGACAAGGCCGCCTCGCACATAGACTTGGTCTTGAGGAACCACTGCGGCACCGTCATGTACTCAATGACGTCCTTCGAGCGGGAGCATATGGGCAATTGCATGCTATGTGCGCGCACCTCGCGCAGCAGCTCCATCTCTTCCAAGCGGTCCACTATGAGATCCCGCGCATCGAAGCGGCGCTTGCCCTTGAACTCTGGATATGCCTCATCGATCTCTCCGCTCTCGGTGAAGACGCGACGTCCCGTTAGCTTGTGGCGCGTGGCCATCTCGAAATCGAACTTGTCGTGGGCTGGCGTTAGCTTCACAGCGCCGGTGCCAAAGTCCTTGTCCACAGCGATGTCGAAGATTAGGGGAATCGTGTCGCCTCTGAAGGGATGCTGCAGCTTCACTTCTTTTCGGTTGCGATATTTACTGTAGCGGGGATCAGCTGGATGCACAGCAACTGCCACATCTCCCAGTATGGTTTCTGGCCTGGTTGTGGACACCACAATCTCCTCCGGCGTGCCATCACTTTCGAGCTGGGCATCGACAACGCGATAGGCGACGTCAAAGATGCGACCGAAAAGCACATTCTGCTCGTAGCCGGGCACGGCTACTTCGACGGGTTCCTTTATCTCCAGTGTCTCGACTTCGATGTCAGAGATGGCCGAGCGCAGAGCACATGACCAATTGACGAGCGAATTGCGCCGCTTGATCAGGCCCTCATCGAAGAGCTTGATGAAGGCCGCGCTGACGGCATTCGCCTGCTGTTCGTCCATGGTGAAGTACTCATGCTTCCAGTCGAGCGAGCAGCCCAGTTGACGCAAGTCCTGCACGATTCCGGCGCCCTTTTCGGCCTTCCATTTCCAGACCTCCTCAAGGAAGGCTTTTCGTCCAATTTCCTGTCGCGTTTTGCCCTTGGTCGCGGCCAAGGTGCGCTCCACGACCACCTGCGTTGCAATGCCAGCATGGTCAGTGCCCGGCACCCATTGCACATCGTAGCCCAGCTGTCTGTGTTGCCTGGCAATCACATCCTGCACCGTGGCCATTAGAGCATGGCCCAAATGCAAGTTTCCGGTTACATTTGGAGGCGGCAGGAGCATGCGATAGGGCCCACGCTTGCAGCCACTGCTCAGCTCTTTTGCGGGCTCTTTTTCACGTTGCCAATATGCCTCCTCCACGGGCTTTGGCTGATAGCCCGCAGCCAAAGGCAAATTTAGGCCTGTGCGAAAAATGTTTCCATTAGCCGGCATTTTTATGAAAGAAAATTACAATCCACTCACCTTTGGCTGCAGTGCTGCAGTAGAGCCTGGCAGTGACATTTAGCAATTTTGGGTGGCAAAAGTGTTTGTGTTTGACTAAATTGCGGGTAACTACTTTAATAATTTGCATTATTCCAATTCCGATTCGTTGAGCGGCCTCAACAGTTGTTGTTATGTCAACTGGCAAGGAGCAGTGTGTACACAACTTTTGAAGGTTCAAAATACAAATACTAATACAAAACAGCTGATTGATTGCTAGAGCTGAGAGCGATAGTTTTGCCAAACTATCGATAAGAAATTTGAATTGTTAGGCGCCTAGATTGAATTTAATTCCAATTTTTATTGATGTTAACTGCATTTCGTGTACTTCTGTGTATAAAAGCGGCCGAAGAGAAAAAGAAACGACAGCATGTAGGCCACTCCCGTATAACTGAGCCAAGGCTGGTATTCACATCGGCTCACAATTGCCTGAGCACCCCAGGCCAAACCCAATGCAAATTGCAGCAGCTGCAGCGCCGTTAAGTAACGTTTCCACCATAGATACGGGTATAAACGAGGTCCCAGCGCGCTCAGTGAGTAATATCCGTACATAACGATGTGCACAAAGGAATTCATCAAAGCCGGCACGAAGGCTGCAAAGGGAAAAGCCCTGCTGATGCGCGATATATAAGGTTTATTAATTGAAAAACCTACTTGAGCCAGTGGGTATCCATTTGATTACTATCCAGCAGATGATGAACATGCTGCTGTGATGATAGACATGCAGAAAGGACAACTGTGACCACTTCTTGCGCAATATGAAGAAGAACGTATCCGCAAATTCCAGGATCTTTGATATGTAGAACCACCAAAAGGCAGAGGCCAGCTGAGCGAAATAGTTCAATAAATACTTTCACTTTTATTTTTTCAATTTGACTTCAAGTTCCTCAGCGACTTACGCGAATTTCAAGCGGATCATAGCTCACTTTACAAGGCTGACACTGTAAGCTATAGTCGAGGGCTCGCGACGTCGTGTAAAGCTGCAGGCAAATATATCCATTCAGCAAGGCCATGAACAAGTTGTAGCCGAACAATGGAAGGCGCAGCTGAAATGCCTGGCGACTGCAGGCCGAGGGGAGGCAGTCAACGTGAATGAAAGAGAATATGATGGCATTTGACGGCACCTAGCCACACCCACACCCACCTGGCCATCCATTTGGGCCCAAAGTGCAGCAGCAGCAAGTACAAGGCCAGCAGCAAGGCGGCATTCCAAGGCGAGGCCACCAATGGCCAAGATTGTGTGCGCTCATCCGCCAGCTCGGCGAACGGATAGCTGTCCAGCCAGGCAATGGATGATGACATGACCTGTCGACCCATAACAATACCAAAGTGTAACTGACTTCAATTGCTGCCGCGCCGCTGGCTTTTTATAATGTTTGGCTGGGCAGCGATGCGTATATATAGATATATTTATTGATATAGATATACTTGGATTTTCATATTCATTTTTATAATTTGTTGCTCTTTAATTAGCAACCATTTGACCCCTAGAACGAATCAAGCATGACTAAGGCTGAGTTGGGGTCACAGCTAGTTGTAGTAGCAGCAGCTCTTATACAGTATAAGACTATATGACAATGATGTAAGATATATGGAATTGAATTGAGTATATATGTTATAAGCATATATGTATGATTATATGTACTATATCTTTAGATTCTCTTTAAGCTCTTGACATTTCGCTTGCTTTCATATGAAGCGCCAAGATTTTGATGCAAGGTATATTGGCTTTAATGTGAAGTGGCTAAAACCAAGCAGTGGATTTTATTGTTTATGCAATCGAATTTAGAAGATAAAGCCAATATGATCCTCTGGCAGCTGGTGTCTCTAGCTATTCGAATCATCTCAAGCTGAGCTTGTAAACTGTTAGAGCTAAGAATTTAAAGTTTGAAAGTTCTAACTTAAAATATATTTTTAGAAATTTTTAGAATTATATTTTTAGAAATTTATATATACTATAAATTTATATATTAAATTTCATACAATTCAGAGTGTTTGCTAGTCGCTCACTCTCACTCGTATGCCACAAATAATTTCTATTTGCTTTATCGTAAAAGTGCAGTTGGCGTAACAGATGAATAAATCAAACGTGAGCGGAAAATTAAAAAGCCAAAATGTTAAATAAACATTTGTCGATGCAACACCAACGGGGCGACTGCCACTGCTTGGTTTTGGCCCACACTGCTTATCCAGGTACTTCGATTTTAGCCAAACATTTATGTTCACCTGTGCAGCTGTGCTGCTTCTGGGGGGCTTGTAAAGTTATCAATGTGTGGGAGTTGCTCCTGTTTGGCCAGGCTGCAGCCCTGCAATGCTTGTCCGCAAATAGTGAATGCATTCTGCTGCCAGTTCCTTCGGCTGCCAGCCAAAAGACTGGCCAGGCGGGCGTAACTACTTGCGTGATGCTCGTCTAAGATGTAGGTAAATTTCATAAAATATTGTTTTTAATAGATATTTGATAATGTTGTGAGACCTATAGTGGAGTATATCAAATATTTATAGAGTAGATCCAAAGGAGAATAGAAAGTAGGATAACTATCTTAGCGGAGTAGATCAACATTGCTCTTGGCTTTAATGCTGTGCGAGATACAGTTTTGTTTGTCAGCCTTTGCCACGCCCACGTTTTAAGGATAGCTCGCAAGGCAATCTTTGACATTCGCACTCTCTTTTGTTTACAAGGTCAAACGCAAACGATCTTCACTTACACACACATGCACACATTTATACTCACGTGCATAGCGAAGGCAACCCTCGCATACTCACTAATACATACAGAGAAGAAACGATCTACGTTCGGCTTGCACGATCGCAAACGAACTCGCTTGACGAACCGATGCATTCAGCTCTGCTCTCTGCTCTGCTCTCTGCTCTGCTCTGCTCTCTGCTCTCTGAGCGTGAATGTCTGCTCTCTGACTTTCTACTCAGAGCGTCAGTCAAACATATTTATTTGCAGGCATTCACGCTCTTCATTTTGCGAGCTCTGCTTTAAAGTCAAATCCATATACTCGCCTCTTCTGCACCCTGAGCGAGCGTAAGATAAAGAAAGGAAAGGAAAAAAAAGTCTTAATGCTCTGCCCAGCTGTTGTACTTTTAGCAGCCCTTTGGCCCTCTTTACTTATTCTGACTTTGGCTCCATTTTCTATTATTGTTTTCTTTATTTGTATTGCTGTACGTGTCTCTGCACCTTGGGCACTTTGTGACCTACTCTAACTCCCTATATACCCCAACACACACACACTCTCTCTCTCTCTCTTGCTCACTCACTCAAGCTCTCTCTATGCAGTCGAACAGCTGCGCTCAAAGTGTTGTTAGTCAAAGGGGCTAAACTTTTAGAACATTTTATATATAAATTTATTTAACCGTATATATCTGTATATATATCTCTATAAATATATCTTCCATTTGACATCCGCTACATATAGGAGCCCCACAAAAAAAAATTGTCCCGACCAAACGTCAATTTTCATTAAACAAGTGTCACAAATGTCATAGACTCAAAATGGGCAACTGTGTGTGTGTGTGTGTGCACATACATACATACATGCTCGCCCACATATACTCTGAGGTTAACCACTTGGCTTGGCTGCTTATCATGGAGCAAAGGATGCCGTCATGCATGCCTCCTTCATGTCCTGCGGCAATGCTTGTCCTTTTGTCATGTGTGTGCCTCTCTTTGTGTATGTGTATGTGAGTGTGCGTGCTTATGTATGCGTGTAATTAAGTTAGTGTGATTGTTATAATCAGCTGCGCCCACAAAATTTAGCTACCGCACAGCAGCAATGCAAGCTGAAGATCATTTTGCCTGCGTCTATGCCACGCCCTCTCCCTGGCCAACATATGCAGCCAGCCAGGCAAACAGTCCATGCCCAGCTCCCAGTTGAAACACACTTTTGATAGATTTGTTGGCTCTGCTGTTCATCATTTGGCCCAAACACCTCGTTGTGCTCGTCCGTTCCGCAATGTTGGCTCTGCCATGGCCAATGCTCGTTGCGGTTTACGGATGACATTTAGAGGGGAGAGCGGGCGCGGCGGGAGGGAGGGAGGTAGGTCATCAGGGGTCATGGCAGGACATGCTTTTTGTCAGCTGAAGCTTATCGCGTCGACATTCTCGCCGAACCCAATGTGCTCCACGTGAGTTATTAAATAGATTACAGTTTTGTGTTTTGGGTCGGACTTTTGCATACATGCAGACAATGTGTCAGCGAGCATGTTTTGCACTAACGGCATTCAGCTACTCACACATAGACACAGACAGACAGAAAGAGAGAGGGAGAGATAGAGTGAGGGAGAGGGCGGCATACACAGATGTGGGATATGCATGAGCGCCTTATGAAATTGAGTTTCTATTCTGTCCAGCTCGCTGCTGCTATTTATGAACTCGCTAGAAAAGCTACCATTCAAGCTGGTTAAAATAATTTTTCTTTTTTTTTTTAAATTCACTAAAAAATAGTTGAGCAGGAAAGAGTATTTA
Source organism: Drosophila buzzatii (assembly GCA_035045845.1). Taxonomy (NCBI): domain Eukaryota; kingdom Metazoa; phylum Arthropoda; class Insecta; order Diptera; family Drosophilidae; genus Drosophila; species Drosophila buzzatii. Next base: position 7,683,599 of record JAWNOS010000505.1, read on the forward strand.
TTGATAAATCGTATAATATATAGCAGCAGAAAAATAAAAACAAATTTTCTATCATTCTAGAAACTCTTATGAATTATGCTGATAATTTGCAACAAAGTTTGGAGAAATATCTGGGAGATGATTTAGTAATAAAAAAAATACGAGCTAACTAAAATAGCAATAAAAATAAATTTATATACACACATATATGAAAAAATTGACTTAACAAATAAACAAAATATTATAGATTTATTAAACAAAATTTATAAAATAAAATTAAGAACAAATTGATCTGTTTGAAATTCATAAATTTAAAAATAAAAATTACAATTTTTTAAAAAATAAAATTTAGTTTCGTAATATTAAGTAAACATTTATTTAAAAAATGAAAATATACTAAACAATATTATTTAAAATATTTAAAAAAAGTAAATAAACGAATTAATTCATTAATGTTAAAAATAACAAATTAATTTATACTACAAAATTATAGTTGGCAAATAATTTTAAATATTCAAACAAAATAAATTAGAAAATGGAATTTATAAATTTAAAAATATGTCAATTTATTTTATTTTTCTCATTCGTTAATTTAATGATATGTTGAATATAATTTAAATTAATCAAACGAAATAAAATAAAAAATTTAATTTATAAATTTAATAATATATCAATTTTTTTTTATTTTTCTAATTTGAATGCTTGGTTAATTTTTAATAATTTATTTATTTATTAAAAAAATAAAATAAATAAATAAATAAATTTTGAATAAAATTTAAAATATTCAAACAAAATAAAAATAAAAAATTTAATTTATAAATTTAATAATACGTCCATTTTTTTATTTTTCTAAATTGAATGCTTGGTTAATTTTTAATAATTTATTTATTTATTCTAAAAAACAAAAATTTAATTAATTTAAAATATTCAAATAAATTAAAATAAAAAATTTAATTTATAAATTTAATAATATATCCATTTCTTTATTTTTCTAAATTGAATGCTTGGTTAATTTTTAATAAAAACTATTTTATGACTAAGTCAAGAAAGAAAAAAGTTCAAATACAATTGAAGATTATCGTACTTTTAGTTCCTTATAAAATATATTAAAATTGAGTTAAATTCATATTTATTTCAATATATTTCTCGTTTTCCATTCAACTCCTTTATAGCACATAAATTTCCATTGTTGCTGCAATTGCTGTCATCGAGCCAGTTGCCCATCAGTTGACGTGCTCGCTCTCTGCACAAAACTCGCTTCAATCTTTTCTTTAATGATTGCAGCAAGTGGCACGCTTCGCTGCTTTTGTTGTTTGTTTGTTTGTTTGTTGTGGCAAGTGGCAGATTGAAACCGGATACGCAGACAGGTCAGTGGCATCGCTGTCGATGCTCGTTGGTCCTTGGTCCTTGCTCGTTGGTCGTTGGCCATTGCAACTTGGCTTTGTTGTTGTCCGCAACATTTCCGGCTCAAAGTGACAAAGTGCTCGCCGCTGTATTAAGAAATCATTTTGAAAACTGTCTCAAAGGATTTATTATTACTTACTATTGGTTGCTGCTGCTGCCTCTGCTGAAGCTATTGTTGTTTCCAGCTGCTGAATGCACACATAAATTGCATAACATGACCTCCTTCACTCGCTGTCTCTTGTGCCCTGTCCCTCTCTCTCTCTCTCTTTGCCTATCTCTGCTTGGATGGATGCAACTGTGCGTGGCAAAGTGTGCAACATATTTTATTTGTATTTCCTGCATTGTAGAGTTGCCGCCAAATCCTCTGGCTCAGTCGAACTACTTCCTCTTTTCTACTCCCTCGATTCTAGCTGCTGTTGCTCCTGCTCGCCTTGCTTCCCTAGCTTCAGATTTTTCCTTTGTTCAGTCACTAGCTCCTGCAGCAGCGCCTCGGGTTCCAGCTCTTATCTACGCTTCGACAGTTACTTCGATTTCTGTGCCAACTGTTCCAGCTCTATCTCCGGCTCTAGCTGCCATTAGTGTTTCTCTCAGCCTCTGCTCCGTTTCCTGCTTAGACTCAAGCTTTAGATCTTTCTTCTGTCTGATTCTCTTGCTTGCATCTAGTTCTCTGCTCTTCAACTTCTCTCTCTTTTCCATTGCATACTGCAGATCCAGCTCCTGCTGCAGCTCTCAGTTCTCTCTCCATCTGTCACTTTTGCTTATGCTCCCGCTCCAACTCCATTTGCTGCTCGTAGTTCAGTTCCCGTTCCATACCTCTCTGCTGTTCCAAATTCAGTTTCTATTTCATCTCTAGCTGCAGCTCTGTCTCCTGCTCCCATTTCCACAGCAGTTTCTATTCCTGTTTCTAGCTATATCTACTCTTGCTGTTCTAACTCTGTTTCCTCTCAGCCACTGCCTCGTTATCCAACTTCGACTGCCGTTGGCGTTGTCACAACACTTTGATACGCGTTATTTACAACACATTTGTCTTGGCTTCGGTTCGGTTAGCTTGCAACCAACAGCAATAGCAACAGGAAACAATAGCAACTCCAGCAGCAGCTGCAGCAGCTGCAGCAGGTGCTTTGCAGCATCTTTATTGCATTTCCTTTTCCTATGCTCACTCAAGTCAGCATTTGAGGTATTGTTTGTTTTCTAGCCAACAGCGCATATAAATGGTCTCGAATTTAATTTGTACCCTAAGTTGCGCTCAATTGTTGTTCAGATTGATGAACTATCCGAAATTGCGTAAAGTGAGAGACAATCGACAGAAGCGAGATGGAATCCCTTGTACTCTGATGTGAGCTGAAAGTGACGCAAGTTATTGCTCAATAGGGTAGACTAAGTGAAGCGATAGATAGATGAATCTTCTTTTAGCTGTAGTTTATCAAGGCAGCAGTTGATTTATTTATGGTATCTAGAACATACATATATGACAATGATACTTCTATCTTAGGGTAAAATGAGAACATGTTTGTTACATTTATTAGAAATCTTCAGATTCGTAAAAATTGTAATTGAAGTTGATGGAAGTTAGAGTCGGAATTGGAGCAGGATTTCAATTGAGTTTCAATGGGAATTTCGAATTTTTAACTAGCTAAACTCAAACGTGAAATTAAGCTACTCGTTCTGCTCACATCTACTCGATTACCAAATTCTCTTAAACTGCTTCTACAGCTAACCAAATTTATTTTCTCTTGGCCAACATGCGGCATTGATTATTGAACAGCATTTAGCAATTGCAACGCATGCTGTTTGAAAATTATTTGCAACATTTGCCAATTTATTGCCTTTCTGAATGCCTTAAACTCGCTCTTTTACTGCTCAGCAGCAGGAGACCCTCTTCAAGTCAAATGATTACAGTCATCAAGCGCTTGCTGTCGAGCTGCTTCACACTTGCCTTTCAGTAATGAATTAAATTAAGCTCTGGCAAATTGTGGAAAACCCTTAAAGCAACGACAACAGCAACGCCAGCTGAGTCTTGGCCCACAAATATTAATTGCATTTTAATGACTTTATTTTGTCGAAAAAGCCATTAAACTGATTACTTAGACACAGCCATTGACACCTCAGGGGCGACGTTTCTCTTGTACTAAGAAAACTCTGTTCGAACAATAAGGAAGTATCAGAATGTGGCAACTAAAAGTGCAATGAAAGCCCATATACGATTGACAGATACCCTTCTGATATGAAACCAAACTAGATTTAGCTAAAAAGTCAACTTTGACTCGACTTTGCTGTTCTTTCCTGTTCAGCCATGTCAACTACGTTCTGCTGTCTACAATTACACGCTCTTGAAAATTTGAGTAGAGTATAATAAGAAGAAAAGTCAGAGCAACTTCAGTGTTCAATATGATTGGGCTGGCAACATTTGGCAGCAGTGAGAGATTGGCAGTTCCACAAAATAAGTTCTACAGTTGCCTGTGGCCAAAGCAGTCGACGAAGCACATGTACAAAATATCTATATAGTATATATAGTATATATATCTCCCAATGTGCAATAAAATGAATTGCTGAGAACTTCATTTGCTGCGCCACATTTGACATTCATTGGACTGTGTCATAAAAATGCCCGTAAAATGCTCAAGGCAAAGAGAAAGAGAAAGAAAAATCCGTGTTTAATTAAGTTCTAAAAATTGTTGGCACATTTGCTCTACTTTCGTTCAGCGCTTTCTCTTGACCTCGATCTGGATCTATTTTAATTGGTTACATTTGTGCTTCATTATTGCTAATAAGCGGGTCACAAAACTCATTTCATTTGAAGCCAAGGCAATATTTGGCAGGAATTTAAACAGAAGAGCTTTCATTTGTGAAGCATTTGAAGAGCTCAAAGAGCCTGAAGATGCTTCTTGCTTAAGCAAGTGTATGGGGACAGCATGCGTGTGCTTTTGGAACTCGAGTTTATCAGACTGATTGAAAGTAATTTAATATTTAGCAGCATCTTTAACATGAGATTGCACTTGAAGCTAGCTTAAAAATATGTTGCTGAATTTCTACGAATTTAATTTAGCATTTATTGGCTAACAAAGTGCGTGAGAAAGTTGTCAAAAGTGTATATCGAAGGTTGCCAGACTATTCAAATTGAAAATGCAGTTAAATGAAGCAACATTTTGGTATTTTAGCTTTAAATTAGTATTGCTGCGGCAGCCTTTATTTACTTTTAATATACATTTAATATTTATTTTACTTTTAATAATAAATTAAATTCAAATTTAACAGCAAGTTCGACAATCAGTTAATTTTAAGCAACACTTTACCTGTTTTATAATTGTTGCTTGAGAAGCTATTATATTTCATTAATGTGGCTCAACTTTTAAAACTAAACTTTGGCAGATTTTTAAAAAATGTGTTCATAAATTGAACATGAAGCACAGCTTGCACTTAATTGCTTTTGTTGTGCAACCTTTCTCTCAGCTATATGGCAGAGTTGCCAGACTGCACACATATCCAGAACTTTGAATGCTGCATTCGGTTATTTATAAGAAAGTTGCTTAAACAATGCTTGGCTATAATTTTATATATATTTGTTTTCATTTCTCTTTTTTTCGATTTCTATTTTCAGTTTTCTATTTGCAACTTTTTTTCGTTGTATAATTTATGAAAGTTTGCATGAGTTCGTGCAACTTATTTTACAACTTCTTTATCCGTTTCCTTATTTGTATGTATGTGCGTGCTCTAGACACTATCTCTCACTCACTCTGTCTCTTAGCTCTTCTCCTCTCTCTCACTCTGACATAAACTGCAGAGCGAAGCTTAACTGCTTGCATACGAGTTTCAAAGTCAGCCAGGGCCAAGGCGCTGCCGTCTTGCAACTTGCATTTGTCTCTACCATGCATTATGGCTATGCGAGTGTGCATGTGTGCATGTGTGTGCATGTGTGTGCATGTGTGTGTTGTTTTATGGTCCAGTCTGTTGTTTTGTGGCCACGCGTCTCGCGTGTGTGTGAGAAATGCCTCGCCTGCTGCGGCGCTGCGTTTGCACTTTGCTGCAATTTTTAAATGCCTTTCTAATGCAGTGCAGAGGCTGGTTCAATGGCCGCGCGACTGCTCGTAAATTCAGCCAGCTTATCGCAGGCGACTACGTGTGTGTGTGGGTGTGTGAGTGTGTGTGTGTGTGTGTGAGTGCATCTGCTTAAAGCAACAATTTGTGCATTGCAGCGATTTATTTGAGCTTTGATATTTAAATTCACTTGAGATAATGAATTAGCGAACGGGCAAATGCATTTCAGCTGTGCTCTAAATTGTGGCCTAAACAGTTGATTGAGTAGATCACAAATGCAAATGCTCGAATTGAATTATGCTGCCGGGCCCAAATGAAGCAAACACAGGGCAACACAATTGGCGAAAAGGTTAGTACGAGATGAATTTGATGAGAGTTATAAAGTAAGTTTGAGATGTTTTTGATGAGAAATAGAAATTACATTTTTTATATATTTTAAAATACTGTAAACTAAAAATAATTGTATTTTTATTTATATTTTTTGTTCAATTAGCCCTGAGGTATATCTAAGTTATATTCATTTAGCTCATGGCATTTTTTTGAGTTAAACCCAAATTCTTCACTTATGACACAAAAAATTTCTGCTGAGTAGGCGAAAGCAGCCAAGTGAGATTTACTCAATCTGTTCTTCATATTTAGTAGCTTTTTTGAAGCTGTAAATAATCTTTATTTATGCCTGATATTATCTGTTATAGTACAAGGAGTTGGAGCGAGAGCAATAAATAAGCAAATCTGATATAAAATTTTTGAGATATTAAAAAAAAAAATGCAAGAGCAAGAATTGCTTCTCTTTGTTTACAAATTTGTTGGAGGAAAGCAAATGTTATAATATTTGTGTAAGCAAAAATGTTCTGCGATTAGTGGCTCTGCCTGGTTTTTCGACTGTTCCAGGTTAAACTGCAACGTGCGGCCTCTTTATAAGATTAACAGAAGATTTAAAGTTTTCACAGCCATGGTTCAATTCATACGGATTTATTGTCTAACAGCAAGCGCAGCTTGCACCTTAGAGAGCGCAGCTAAGTGCGTGCAGTGGGAGAGCGAAACTCCTATGCTCGCTCTTACAGCAATCAGCGTTGCTCTGCACCCTTATTTATTACAATTCAATATTATATCTATACAGTTTTCATAATACAAAATACTTTAACAAATATAAAAAAAGAAATATTACATCGATTGAAAAAGTGTGTAGTAAAGCAACTTTTTTCACTTTTAGACAAATTTTCCGCATTCATGTTGAGCTGTGTAATGAAACGGTTGATGATGATGATGATTAGGCAATTAGTGGCAGGTGTTGTAGAGCTATGTCTGAGTGTGGATTTGTGAGTGTGAGTGTGTGTGTGTGTGTGTGTGTGTGTGTGTGTGTGTGTGTGTTTATATGTAAATATGTCTGAGTACTGACGCGTATGTATCACTGTCTGTATATATAACAAGATACAGATGCATAAATATGCATATATAGAAGTCTCTCTCCATAAGTGTGTGAGTGTGTGTTTGTATGCATGTCTATGTATCTCTATGCATGTCTCTGTTTGTCTTTAGTTCTCATGAGGTGTTACGACTAATTGTTTTGCTCTTTGAGCATTAATTCGATGCTAATTATGACACAATGTGCGCAACAATAAATGCAATTAATATTCTGCAGCTGCAACAGCAACTTACACAAACAACAATAAAATCATACGCCAATTAAAATTGCATAATATTTAAGCTTTCGTTTTTGTTGTGCAGTTCATATATCAAACTAATTTTATCTTTCACCATTTTTTTAAATTTCATTTTGCGGTTTTGTTGCTCAATTAAATTCGTCAACAGGTATTAAATTTGCTGGCGACGCGTCTGTTTAGGCATGCAAAACAAAATTGTATTAAATATTTTGGCAAATGCAATTAGAATGCAGCTACAATCTATCGGCTTTGGCCATTGTTAATTGAGTGCGCAAAAATGTTTGCACACTAATTGCTTTCGGCCATGGCTAAATTTTGCAGCTTAAAGCGTGGGCATTAAATTTATGTATTTCATAAATATGAAATGCTCAGAAGCAAATGCAATAAGCGACTTAAGAGAACAAAACAAGTTTCACAAAGCAAAATCAACAAGAGGAAAAGAATTGCTGGCAAGCCACAAAAGACTCGCTGCAATCACAATACCAATCAGAAGTTGCAACAACAATTGCAGCTTCCAGAGCAGCGCATGTGTGTTGACAGCTGCAGCAAATAAGAATTTAATAAGTCTCCCATTCAGGCTACAGAATTGCAGTGGCAACTGCTTTAAACTGCTTCAATTCCAATTAGAATTAATTAGAGCTATCGCTTAAGCTAGTGTAGTGCGAACGAATGAAAGTGCAACTTTCTGGCAACGCCGCAGTTGCTGTCCACAGCCGCGACGCCATCTTGGTTTTTGTGGATCGCCGCAACGAATGCGTTGCATACTTTTGAGCGCGGCCTGCAAATGACATTCGCAGTGGCTTGAAAATTGCGCTATAAAGTTGCTTTCTTATTTGATTTTTCGACGCATTTTCCTCGCACTTTTTTCACTTATCAAATTACAGGGCTGCAGTTTTGCATTTGAAGTCGCGGTCGCTGCTGTCCCTGCCTCTACGTGGGGCTGCTTTTATGGTTTTTGTGTTGTCAACACAGCGAGTGGCAAAGTTTTGCTACCTTTGGCAAGGCATCTAGCATCCGTAGCACAATAAAAAACAACAAGTTATTACCATTGCTTTTAGTAGTTTTTATAACTTTTACGACTTTTTAATAAAGTTGCAATGCATTTGCTGTCGCTGGCTGCTGTCGTTGCCGCTTTCGAACTCAAGACAAAGTTTCAGCCAGCGAATGTTGCTTGTAATTTAAGCGGCACACAGTGAGACAAAGCCAGTGAGAGAGCGAGCGCGAAGTGTGGAGGCAAACTGAGTGAGTTATTCCGTGTCACATGCACACGTATGTCGCCGCATTAAGGACTTAAAGCGAAATGCGCTGACGTTCTAAGCTCAAACCAACAAAGGCAAACGGCAAACAATAGCAGGCAGCCAGCAGCAGCAGCGGCAGCGGCAGGAGGCTGTAACAGCAACTAGAAGCCAATGATTCTGATACTGCTCGCAACTTTTCAGTAGCAAGAATGCTAATTTGTCAGACACACACACACACAAACACAGATGCACACACACACACACACGTCAGAGCAGCTGCTTCTGATTACTGGCCAAAACTTTGGCGCTGCAATAACAACTATTGCTAACAATAACAACAACGGAATGTAAAGTCTGACTTGCCAAATGCATTTCGCTTCACTTTGCCTCTCTCTTGCTCTCTCTCTCTCTCTCTGTCTCTTTCTTTCTTACTGCCCCTCTTCTGCTTGCTTGTCTGCTATCCTTTGTCTGCGGTCTGTCGTAACTTTCGCCCACGTTTTTCTGGCTAGATATTAAAATATAGCCACAAAATGTCAAACAGCAACCAAAAGTTATGTGTAAATTATATGTGCAACTCCCTCTAGCTACATCTCGCTCTCTCTCTCTACCTTACTCTGCGCCTGCTCCCTTGTTTGAGCAGCTTTAGCCAAATGCATTTGACGTGCAGCAAGTCAAGCGCTCAACGCATAAACTTTGATTTTTATTGAAATGTTTTGCTTTCATGCAGATTTCCGTTGCATTCACTTGTCTCTAAAAGCAAAATGAATTCGCTGCAAAGCCCTTCTGACATCTCAGCCAAAGTTGAGCTTTAGCTAGTAGTTTTATGGCGAACATTTTGCTAAATGATGACATAAAGCTTAACAAGTTTGCGTAGTTCCCATATTGAAGTGATGAAACGATAAGAGTTCTTAATAGTTAGTTATTGTGGCTTACGATGTTCATAATGTTTGGCCCGATTGCCTGCAAATATTGCTTTTATTTTAGCGCTTTTCTATGCGATTTTCATGGCTGCAAATTCTGTTTATATTTTTGTAAGCGAAGCGACTCAACTTATTGCTATAATATATATATACATATATTATAAAATGCAGTGCGATTCTCAAGATTTTAACTTGTTTGTCTATGCTGATTGATACTCTCTTTATAGAGCATTTATTCCCTTTTTTTTTTTTTTTTTTTTTTTTGTAGATTTCATTTTATAGAAAATAAAGGCATTAAGCCATCTCCTTTGTTAAGGTAAATTTAAGCATGCGCTATAGAGTCTCATTTTTGTACTATAATATATTTCTCTCTTTCTCTCTCTCTCTCTCTCTCTCTCTCTCTCTCTCTCTCTCTGCATAATTTTTCTGCTTTTAGGTTTGTCTTTGTCTTGATCTTTATTGAACTCTTGCTGAATGTTTTACTCTCAGCTCTCTTTCTATCTGTTTTACACTGATCTCTTCCTTTATCATTCTATCTATATATCTCTTCTTGTTTTACCAGCCTCCATTTCTGTCTATCCTCCTCTCTCTCTCTCTCTCTCTCTCTCTCTCTCTATGTATCAGTCTATTGTTGTTTTTTTCTTCAAGTGCATTGCTCTCTCTCTCTCTCTCTCTCTCTGTCTCTCTTCTTGTTTCATCTACCGCCCTCCTTTTCTGTCAATCCTCGTCTCTCTCTCTCTCTCTCTCTCTCTATGCATCAGTCTATTGCTTTTTTCCGTTTTTGCTTTTTTCCTTCAATTGCATTGCTTTCTCTCTCTCTCTCTCTCTCTCTCTCTCTCTCTCTTCTGTCTACCGCCCTCCTCTTCTGTCTATCTTTCTCTCTCTCTCTTCTTGTTTCATTTACCGCCCTCCTTTTCTGCCTATCCACTTCTCTCTCCCCCTCTCTCTCTCTCTGTGTATCAGTCTATTGCTTTTTTCCTTCACTTACATTGCTCTCTCTCTCTCCCTCTTCTTCTACCCCCTCTCTCTTTCATCTGCCCACAAGACTTATCTCTGCTTTACCTATACTCAATTCCCCTGCCGAATATTCAAATTGAACTCACATTGCCCATCATTACAACACAATTTTGTTGGGCAGTGTATAATTTGTAGTTAAATGAACTTTTTCACTCACATTTTAGCAACAATTTGTGTGGCTCGCTCATTGTCTGCTGCTCTGCATAGACTCTGCCCATTGGCATTTCCGGCTGGTGTAATTGTGTAAATGACGCCGTTGCATATTCGATTGTCGTCGGTGGCATTTCTATTGCGACAATTGACAGCAATCAGGCAGACAATTCGACAGCTTGTCGAAATTTGCATGCATTTCACTAATGCCACGCAATTGACGCATCTAACTGCCAACTAAAAGTGCTGCCCTTTGCAATTGTGAATCGCCAACCATTGTGAATGACTTTTAATGAAATTTCAATTTATTTACACGAACTTGCGTGGCCATTTAAAAAGCTCTCTCGGTCCTCTGTAAATTGCGCTTAATATATGTACTCTATATAGATATACAGATATATATATATATATGTATGTATATGTATGTATGACATGCGTGCAGCAGCAATTTCAGCACTTGCATGTCTTCAGCGTGTGGAGTATCTGTTGCATGGCAAAATCAGCACACGAAATTATTCACCTTTAATTATAAGTGAATCTTTGTAGCTGTTAAGAGTATTTTTTCATTTAAATTTGAATTGACAAGTTAATTATAAAAACCCAAAGTATCGAACATGACAAAAAGTTGACTTTGCTGGAGAATTATCCATATGCTATTTGCTTCTCAGACTGCATGCCTCTCGATAATCATCTATGATTGCTTTGACTTCAGAGAGTCAGCTGAGCTAACTCGAACTAGAAGAGCAATAGGCCTAGAAAGTCTTAAGAGTTCCAAATCTTCTCTTATAGCAGAACCACTTGATAAACGGCTTTGCCACTGCTACAATAAAAGAGATTCAGAAATATTTCCTAGATCTTTCTCACTTGCCTCCACACAAACAACTGCTCAGCTACAGCGTATCACCTAGTCCATCACACACACTTGCTCCATATTTGATTTTGTTTTAATTTTAAGCGACATCAAAGAGTTGACAGCGATTATCGCTGGCAGTTAACATGTTAAAAGCGCAACAGAAGAGCAACAGGAGCAGGAGACTGGACACACAGAGGATATGCTCAGTTGCATATTATGCACGTATAATTGGCAAGCCAGAGCCTTTATTTATAATGCTCATTAAAGAGCTCGGTCGCATTAAACTGGCCATTTAATAGGGCTGCAGCAGCAATCGAGGCGCTCAATAGCACTCAGCACCTGATGCTCCTTTGCTGGTTATGCTTGTCCGCGGCAAAGTTTTTTAATTACTAAAGTTTTCAGCTCGCTGCAGCTGCAAATTAAATATCTACTTAATATTGTGCGTTGTTGTCGCTGTTGTTGTTGTTGTTACTGTTCAATTTGATGTAGCAGCCACGCCCCACGCAAGCTGCAAAGGCGACAAATGAGACGCGTTTAATGCCACTTGTCAAGTTGACTTATGGCCGCGTTGAAACCAGTCGCACCTGAAAGCACTCCCGCCACGCCCACCACAGCTGCCGCATACGCCCACTAGAGCAACTTCTGCACTCTCCACTTGAGGCCATGGGCATATCTATGCATTTGAAGCTCTTATGCACAAATGAGCAAAACTTAACAAGCGGCAAAGGACAAACACACAGACAGACAGGCAGTTAGATAGAGAGAGAGAGAGGGAGACAGTTAGACAGCAGCAGGCTGGCAAACGAGCTGTCTTATTACAGTTGCTTCAGCTCCTTGTAGCCTTCTTGATGCTGCTGCTTGCTGCCGTTGCAGTCTGCGGTTGCCAGCGTCATGCCATTTGCCTTAAGCGTTAAGCATGCGGCAGCTGCTGCTGCTTTTAAGTGCTCCACCTACACACACACGCACACACACACACTCACACACACACTCCTGCACTCTGTGTATTTTGGTGTGGCAAACCGCGAGCGCAATTATTACTTTAAACAAATGGGCTAAGAACTTCTTGTTAACAAAGTGCGTGCAAACTTGCAGGCAAAGCATGCAAAACACTAACAAAAAACATTTGCATTAGCTTTACGATGTTTTGATTTGAATAGAAAATGTTTTAATAAGTCGAGCCAACTCGTTCCCTGCAACTGCATCCAGCTAGCTTTACTCTCTTTTGATAGCGTTAGTTTAGAAAAGCAAAGAGAAATGCTAAATCATAAACAATAAAAGCGAGTTCATAATGGTTTAGAGAGAGGGAATGGGAAGCAAAAGAGCGGTAATAGCAGAGAGAGGGAGAGAGAGAGAGAGAGAGAGAGAGAGAGAGAGAGAGAGAGAGATTGAGTGAGGTAGAGAACGTAGGGCAGATAAATACAAAGGAAAAAAATGAGATTGAGATGGAAATAAAGCTATATATAATTAAATTTATGTATAAAGAAAGCAAGTAAGAAGCAGAAAGAGAGAGAGAGAGAGAGAGAGAGGATAAGAGATATTTACAGGTTATGCAGTAAAGAACAAAAAATAATGAGAGGGAGATAGCAACAGTTATTTGAGCATTAATAGTCGCACTCACTCTCCCCACAGCAAGACTAGCAAGTGCTAAGCCAAGACTTTGAATTAAAAAACTGAGATTGCTTTTATCTAGAGACATATGGGCTACCTTAGTGTCTGCTTAGCATATGCAAAATCCTCAAGAAATAATCGTATTGCGTAGTCACTTCAGTTCGCTACCTTTGTTTGGCTGTTTGTTTGCTTTCATATGATATTCACATAGGCAAACTTCAATTACAGCTCTAATGCCATTTGTGGCAAAACTCGCTTTCAATTATGGCCAACACACACACACACACACGCAGACAGAGCCAACTCGATTGCGCAAATGGTGAGCATCAAAGCCATTTCGTGTTGGCCTTCAAGTCGCAGTTGCTGTCGCAGTTGCTGCCGCCGCTGCCTCAATCAATTTCAATTTATCAATTTTTACAATCAACTGATTTTTATCAATTTTATGGCGCATTTTAAGAGCGCGCTGCCAGACAGCAGCGTAAAGGACACGCAAAAGGAAATTCAAATGCCACGAGGCGCACGTCCAGGCTAGAAGCCAAAGTAGCTGTAGTATGTAACATGTCAATAAAATCAACAAATGCCTCAGCTGCTGCTGCTGCTCCTGCTGCTCCCCCTGCTCCCCCTGCTCCTCCTGCTGCTCCTCTTTGTTGCTTGTTGCCCAATTGCCATTTGTGCTGTGGCTGCTTATTCCGTTAGCTGCCGCCCCCGTCCACGCCCTCCCTATATATGTAAATAAGCATTTGACTGACATTTTTTCATTGTTATTGCTGTTGTGTGCTTGGCGCGTGCTAGTTGCTGCCTGTGGCTTATGTAACCTACTTTTATTTTGGTCCACATTTCTGCCCACAATTCTTAAAGCAACTTTCATTACACATACGCACCATTGGCATGCTACAAATTATTTATAGATGTGTTTATATATGTAAAGCGCGCTTGGCAGCCTGGCAACGCTTTAATTCCACAATTACTTTACTTTTATTTTAATAAGCTTTTTACTTTTTTGTTTCAATATTTGCTGTGCGTTTCTTAAAGCGAGTATATTGGTTAGCTAGACAAATTATTCGTATCACTGTAGACTTTAGATAGACATTTGAGACTTGCTTAGGCACATTGTTTTTGTTTGTAGTTGAGCTCGCAACTTGCGACTACTTCTCTTACCAAAGCACGACTGATCTAGTTTCGTTTTCAATGTGTTCCTTTTCTTCTCTGTTCCAGCTTAAGGAACGCATGATGAGAGTGAAGAGAGCACGCTAGCAACTTCCGCTCATACCAATTCCTTATGCTCTCCAGTACTTATGCTCTTCTTCTTCGCGTGAAGAGAGCGCGCTAGCAACTTCCGCTCATACCAATTCCTTATGCTCTCCAGTACTTATGCTCTTCTTCTTCGCGTGAAGAGAGCGCGCTAACAATTTCCGCTCATACCAACTCCTTATGCTCTCAAGTACTTATGCTCTTCTTCTGCACATGGTAAGAGTGAAGAGAGCGCGCTAACAATTTCCGCTCCTACAAATTCCTTATGCTCTCCAGTACTTATGCTCTTCTTCTTTAAATATGACTTAATATCGAGAGCTAGATCCATGCATCATACGCTCTACTCTCTTGAAGCTTGACATCTCTTAAAACGTTTCCATAGCTCGAACGCGCATCAAGCAGTCACTAAAGCTCGCTTTCAGCATGCTCAATGTCTGTGCAGGTGATTGAGCTGGTCAGCTCTTAATAAGTAATCAAAATTCATGCCTTAATGCTCGCTTCGATTATTTAATACTCTTGAAAGATGACAAAAATGAAAAGAAAATGAATACATTTAATTCAATTAAAAGCGAAAAACTTTATGGCTTTTTATGCGTATTATAAACGTTTGCGTTCTCATTGATTGCGCTCAATTTGATGTATTAAAAGAACTCATTATGGCAAATGGCAACACGAATATTATATATGCGAAGCATTAGGAGCTGCTCGCTCTTTGTTTCCTTGTTGCGGGAGCAGCGCAATTAACGCATAATTTGTAGGCGAGGCAGCGGCACATGGCTTCAAAACCTCATTTGCTTGAGATGTATTAAAAAAAGGAGAGCGGGCGGCGGTGGGGTTGGGTGGAAAGTGGCACTAATTAAAGTCAACACTTGTTACTATGACCTCATTACACGCAAATCTGCTGGCTCAACTTACCAGCAGTGGGCGCTGTGTCGGGGGCGTGGCAGGCAGTCAGGCCAGGTGGCTGGCACCTGGTGTATGTCTTTGGCTTGTTTAGACTCGCTCAGTGTCTTTGTATACCCGATACTTTTTCAAGTTCATTAGGGTAATGAAGCAGCCTCAGACCCATAGACGACCCCATGGCCGCCTGCCGCCTGCCGCCTGCCGCCTGCCGCTGTTAGCTCAAATAGTGCAAAGGCGGCAAAAAATATAAAGTTGTGTATGCTTTTAGTTTATGGGCGGCCATAACTGTGCGACTCGCTTGCTTTTGCATAATGAATGGACACGAGGCAAAGGCACAAAGTTTTACACAGTTTTCAGCGCTGTCTTTTAGTTGCACATGGCCCCAGTCCTAGAGAGAGAGAGAGAGAGAGAGAGAGAGAGAGAGCGAGGTAGACAGACATTGCTCGTTCAACTTCTCGCCTCACTGCTCCCTTGCCATTGGCCAAGTACGCAATTGGCATTCAGTTTAATGGCCAACACATGCATACATATATCTAAACACTATTATATATAATATAAGGAACTATTTTATCATATCTGAGGCAATTTGCTTAATTAATAATCAACTTTGTCGGTTGCTCAGCTGCGCTGAGGCGTCCACTGGGCTGCCTTCTGTGCAAGTTCATTTAGGCAGAAATTTGATTATGTATTTCATTTAATTTACAAGTATCAATAGAATGCAATTGATAGCTGTGTAATGAGTTTGTGGAGTATTAAAATAATGGAATGGAAACTTATAATAGTAGCTGAGATTTGTAAAGGAGATTTCTAGCTATCATTAGTATATGCCTTTCGAAGTCTCTGCTAAGATTTGCATGCAGATTATTTTATTTTTAAAATAAATATATTTTTAAAGTGAATCTGCCCAGCTTAAAGATAATAAAGTTTTTTAATTTTTATAAATTAAATATTTTATAAAATTTATTTCATTTTTTATAAATTTTTTTAATGTTATTTTTAATTTCATTATTTAAAAAAAAAAAATAATAATAAAATTGATTTATTTAATTGATACATTTTATTTACATAAATATATTTAAAAAAATATATTTAATAAAGTTAGATAATAAAGTTTTTTATTTTTATAAATTAAATATTTTATAGAATTTATTTCATTTTTTATATATTTTTTAATGCGATTTTTATTTTTATTTTTTTTAAATAAAAAATAATAATAATAAAATATAAAAAAATAAACGCCTTTAGCGGATTTTTTTTATTTAATTTTATTTATTTAATTGATATATTTTATTCACATAAATATATTTTAAAAATAAATCTGCTCAGCTTAAAGATAATAAAGTTTTTTAATTTTATAAATGAAATATTTTATAGAATTTATTTAATTTTTTATATTTTTTTAATGCGATTTTTAATTTCAATATTTAAAAAATAATAATAATAAAATATAAAAAAAACCTTTAGCCGATTTTTTTATTTAATTTTATTTATTGAATTGATATATTTTATTTACATGAATATATTTTTAAAATAAATCTAAAGAAAATAAAGTTCTTTGTTTTATAAATTAAATTTTTTTTTTAAATTTTTTAAATTTATATTATTCATTATATTCATTATTTAAAATAATAATATAATAAAAAAATTTGACCCGCTAAAGTATAAAATTGTATTTATTTAATTGATATATTTTTTAGCAAATTTTTCAAATTTAATTTTTATTTCATTTTGAATTTCATTTATTTTTCATTATCCAAAAAAATAATCTAGAAATATATACAATTTATTGATATATTTTAGAGCATATTTTAATCATTTATTTTATTTTATTTTGAATTTCATTAATTTCTCATTGCATTTGCAATTTTTGCTCCTTTCAACACATTCAATATTTATTCAAGTCAATTATTTTGGGCGAATTTGCCTGCATAACGATTGGAAAAGTTGCCAAAATTTCGTTGCATTCTCGGTTCATTTAAGGCAAACATAATTCATGGCCTTAAATAATGGCATATGGCATATGGCATACGCCACTTGCCACTTGCCACTTGTTGTCGAACGATTGATGAGTGGAAATAATATTTGGCAAAATATACAAAATGCTCGAAATGTGAATATTTATGAGGCACAAGCGAGCCGCAAAGCCAAATTACAATAGACAGACAGCAGGCTAGACAGCTGCCAGCAAAATACAAGCCGGATGCAGTATTTCGAGTAAACTTCTTGCTGCTGCTGCTGCTGCTGTTGGCATTTGCGTTAAAGCTGCTTATGCATTGCAAGTTGCATTACAATAATTTACGAGCAGCTCACAAAATTTATGCAATTTTGATTGTTTTCCTCATTATGCATAAGCAGCAGTTGTAAGTTGCGCTTAAATGAAGTTGCTGCAGTGGAGCTGACAGCAGAGCAGATAAATCGAAATTATAAATTAAACGAGACTCAAATGGCAAGTATTTAAGACAAAGCAATACATAAATATATAAATCAATATGTGCTGCGCATATTTTATATAAAATATGATTTCATCTTTGCCTGCAACTGCTGCACATTTGAGAGGATTTATATGGAGCCTGCATTTGTTTTCTTTTACTTATTTTTTGCAGTTGTGAATTTGCAGCTTAATCAGATTTGTGTTTGTTTTTGCTTTCAACTTATCATTGATTGAAATTTTGTAAATTTTCCACTTAAAATTTGTCTAAAAATACATTAAAGTGATTTTTAGCTTGTTGCACACGCTCCACTCTCCCTCTCTCTCTCTGACTTTATCCAATTAGCTCTAAAATATGAATAATGAAAAATGCGACAGGCTGAAATGTCTGGCACCTGCAGCAGCTTAAGCAAACTGGCATTAAATATGAATTAGCCAGAGACAGTAGAAAGGTCAAAGACAAAGGCAAAGCCAGCAACAACAACAACAACAACAACGAGAAACTACTCGTGTTCGTTGTTGCTGTCGTCCTTGCGCATGCAAATCGCTTTGCGTTTGACGGCCAAAAGGATAATAATATTGATTGAAAATTGTTTGTAGTTATATATGTAGAGCTGTAGCTGAGTATTTACTGTAGTTTGTTTGTTTGTCGGTCAAGTTGCCAGGACAACGGCATTGAAACGTGGCCTTTGTGTCTACAAAGGCGCGTGTATCTCTCTCCTTGAGTGTATGTGTGCTTGTGTGTGTGTGTGTACGCCTTTCTAATGGCTTTTTAATTGAAGCACGAAATTCAATGAATAAACAAAGGGCAAAAGATTTCTTGACAAGGCAAAAGTTCAAATGGAAATTTCCTAATTGATTTAACCAAGTTGAAAATGTAAAATGCGTCAAACTACGAATTGAGCTAGTTATTTCCAACGATTTCGTTTGTAAAGCTACTTTAAGATTTGGCCAACGATCCAGCCTTAGCGTGCTAAGCTAATGACACTCATTTGAGTTGGTCTATCTGCCTCTCTCTCTCTCTCTCTCTGTCTCTGTCTCTCTTTCTCGCCCACTCACTGTAGATGTCTCAGCTGCGGTTGAGCTTGTAAACTTGCAGCTTGTGGCTGCCAAGACACACGAATCGTCTTAACGTCGCCTCGCCAGGCTGACCAAAATGCCTTTCAGCAACCACAAAGAGAGCTCATTGTGTTAAGGATGAGAACTCAACTTGATATCCGATAGCTAGGCTATAATTACACGTGTTGAGGTTACAGTGGGAGCTGCCTGCGTGTCATATTTGAAATTTAACACTGTTTGACTTTGGCTGTCTGGCTGAATGAATATATATAGATAAATATATATACAAAGAAATATATATTCAGCTGGCCTTGGCTAGGCTGCAGGCCTGGCAGCTTGGCCACGTTTTACAGTTCAATTATTGTGGCATTTATAATTAAAGTTGCGTGTGACATTTTTCCTGTCGATTTTCAACCTGAGCCCCAGCTGCGTGACCGAGCGAGCCCATGGGAAATGTCGTATATATAGAGCATATTGGTTTTATTGTAATGCGTGTAACAGTCAGGCAAAGCAAGTCTATATATATATTTTTATATATTCAGTTTTGGGAATAACAGTCGCATTAATATATACCTTAATTATGGCAATTATAATTTAAAGTTTAATTTTAAATAAAGAAATTTTTTTAAAAAGAATTCATTGCTGAAAATTTCATTGAAATCCGTTTGAAAATATGGAAGTTATTAACGAAAACATTTGCACATACTGGCATTCGGCAATTAGCGCCATCTGTTGGCATTTAGTCAATGCTCACACATTCTCAATTCCATGCATTCCACATGGAATTCTATTAATAGAATCGTTATTGCAATAGTATTTGTGAGTAGCTGATGCCAAGCTGTGTGCATGTGCACACATACATACAAATGAGCACATGCTGTGTGTAGATCTATAAATAGAATCGCAGTGGCGAATTGTTGTTGTCTCCCATGGCGAAGTTGCGCTGTCGACTGAGACGTTTTCTCGCGCTTCGATATGTGAGGTCGTGGGTTCAAATCCTGCAATAAAGGAATTTTCCCTTCATATTTTAAAAATTGTGTTTTGTTTAATAATTACTTTATTTTTATTTATTTTTAATTCTTTATTTATTTTTGTATTTATTTCTTTCTCTTTCTCAGCATAGAACATCTGCTAGTGCTGCACACCCGACCGGACCACATTAACTTTGTTTTTCTTGCGAGTAGGCGTGGTCAAAGTTGCCTGTGCCAACGTAGTTTCTGTGGTCAGCTAAATGTTTGGCTGTTTTGTGCCAAGCCGCTTTTAATTTAAAATGTACGTGACTTGTTTTAATTAGAAACAGTGAGCAGAGAAAATAACCAAAAAATAAAAATAAAAATAAAAAAAAAGTCGA
Source organism: Drosophila buzzatii (assembly GCA_035045845.1). Classification (NCBI taxonomy): domain Eukaryota; kingdom Metazoa; phylum Arthropoda; class Insecta; order Diptera; family Drosophilidae; genus Drosophila; species Drosophila buzzatii. The sequence goes on from JAWNOS010000505.1 coordinate 7,703,459, forward strand.
AACTGAATTTATGGACTGTGCTGCTGTTTGTAAATGTTGCGCGGCCATTGTTATTGCGACTTACGGCTAGGCGGAAGCACTTCGACATCTTTAAGGCCATAATAAATGAGCCCATAAGTGGCTTATGCATTATGCAGCCAATTAAAGCAGAGCGTATGCGAATATCAATGTGTTAAACATTGTATATATGCACGTTAAGAAGGATTGCAAGCGTCGTTTGGAGCGCTTGCATTGTTGTGGCTATCTCAACTCGAAATACCCAATCGCATTATGAACTTGAGCTGTTGTTCAATACGCTCACTCAATTGTGCATAAGCCATGCTTAACAAACCAGCAACAATAATAGTGGTAGTGGCTGAAAAGACGACTTACTATTATGCTCACAAATTTTCAAGTGCTTTGCACAAGTTTTTCGATAAAATGGCATAACATGCAACCGCTGCCACAGCAAGGCTTTTGGCCAGCTGTCGCTGGGTAACTGAGAAACTTGTTAAATAAGACTTCTAAATTCATTTGCTCGAGACGCAGCTTAACACCCAGCAAAGCGCATAAAAACTTGTACCAAAAAAATAAACCAAACAAAAAAAAAAAGGCGAACAACTTCATCAAACGGCGACTACTTCGACTTGTGGCAGTTTCTCTTGCTGCTGTTGTTGGCCAAAATGTTTTTTCGACAATCTGAAGCAACATAAAGAAAATAGTACACGAGCACAGCTCAAAAGTTGTACAAGCTGCCGAAGCAGCTTAAAATAAACAGCAGCACACAGCTGTGCCAAGCAACCAGCCAACTCGCCTGCCCGCAAAAGTATGCAACACTTTTCGACAGCCTCTTAATACTTTTATTTCGTATACCCAGGCTATGCACTGAAAGGGTATGCTCGTTTGGCTGGTAGCCAAATTTAAATTCAGGGTCGGGTTATTAAGCTATATACTATTGTTATTATTATTATTTGAATAGCAAAGTGTTTCGGGTATCTCTCAGTTGCACACACCCCACTGAAGCCCTTACTTGCCTTTTTTTAGTTACTTTCGGTTCGGTTTCTTGGTGTGCTGGAGTACTTTCATTAAATATATGCATTGTAAATGCTGCTGCTTGAGCCTTGAGCTCGTTGTTTCGCCTGCTGCTTTGCATATTTCTTGCTCAGTGAGGAGAGAGAGAGAGAGAGTGGGAGAGCGGGCAGAGCGTGCGAGAGAGTCTGTTATTTGTCTAGCGGCACATTGTGATAAGAAACTTTGTAGAAAAACTAGTTTCATGTTGTCATCTTATGTTCTGTGTGCGCTTGTCAATTGTTCGCGCTGCAGGGTATACAAAGGGCATATTAGCTAAGTAGCTCTATTTGTTTATGTTTTACCTCCTCTTTAATTAAATATTTAGTCATAGCAGGTTAAGTGAGCATATTAGCTGCCCAAGCACTTGCTTTAATTCTCTTTCAGTTTGTTTGAAATATTAATTTTATATATTTGTTTAGTAAACTTAATTTGCATTTGGCTTGTTTTTGCCGCTCTATAATTTTATTGGCATTTCGCCTGCTGGGCTTTCGCTTACTTATTTTCTATTTTATCTCATCTACTTCTTTCCTTTCTTTTTCTTCTCTTTGATTGCCCATCGGACTGCCATTTGCTTCATTGTCAATTGTCTTCATTTCTGTGGACGTTCTTGGACTTGCTTTTATGACTTTTACCCGCAACACTTTTATTGCCCCAGACGTGGCCGAAGACCTTGCCTGCCCACTCTCCCACTCTCTCTCTCTCTCCTGTTTCTCCTGTTGCTAAAAAATAATGCCCAGCTTGTAACAATGGCGAGTCGAGTGTTTTTACAACTTAATTTGCAGTTTGTGCCGAGAAATTGTAGAATGCTTTTAGGTGTGGCTTGGTTCAGTCTACTGTAGCCATTGTTGCTTGTTGTTGCTGCTGTTTCTGTAGCTGTTGTTATTATTATGCGCTGCCTTTCAGTTGCTTAATTGGTCTATGGAGTGGAGTCGAGTCTACCCGTTGAATTAATTTGTGCATATTATGGCGATTATTATAAATAAGCAGGCGGCAGCGCCCACATGCTTGGCCAATTAAAAGCCATTAGAGCATAGAGTAGTGCTAGTTTTAGCCTAACTAGAAGCTCTTAATTAGCATTAAATTACTTTTATTTACAAGTCAATGAACAGACCAAGACAGAGCGAGAGAGGGAGAGACCGACCTAGAGCTGCGCCTTCATTTGGTCTCCTCTCAGTCACGGGGGACAACAAATATGCTATCCATGCGTGATTTAATGTGATAGTAACTCTCATTATCTCTGCCACTCTCACACGCTCAACCTCTCTGCATCTCCCTCACTTTTGCTACTTTTGGCAATTAAACGAATAATTGCAGATGCTTCGAGTTTTATGTGCGACCATCAGGGAATTAACAACTAATTAGATAGCAACAGCGACCGATAGCAACTTTTCTTGTCTCAAGTTGTAAATTGAAAGCTCTAGTTGCTTATTTGTGTGGCTCATGCGGCGTATGCGTAATTTGTTGGCCATCAAAGCGCCTGACGCATTCGCTAAGCGCACAAACTAATCTAAGCACAGCACACACACACACACACACACATAGTTAACATTTTCGCTGTTTTTAATTAACAGCTCAGCAAACTAAATTGAAAAATTTGATTAAAAAGTTTTGCATGCAGTTGAGCGCGGGCTAAGCGAGCGTTGGGCGCACATACAAATAGCAAGAAATGAGAAATTTTTCAAGTGCACATCACTGACTGCATTTGTATATGTATATATATATGTGTGTATGTGTGTGTGTGTGTGTGTGTGTGTGTTTTTTGCATTTGCATTGGGTTTGCTGACGTTGGCTAACAAAGTTTCAGTTTAGTTTGGCTTCACAAATGTTTTAACATTTATTTTATTTGTAAAAAGCAAAAATGCGCAACACTTGCCAGCCCCGCTCTCCCGCTCTCCCCCTCTCTCCCTCTCTCCCTCTCGCTCACTCACTTTGTCTGCGTGTGCGTGGCCATATTAACACTTGTCGTGTCAGTGTCGCATGTCGTCGCTTGCAAGCTGTTAAACTAAATACACGATGTCTGGGGCTTCTGCATGAACTCATAAGCGCAATGCATGTGTGTGTGTGTGTGTGTGTGTGTGTGTGTGCAGCGAGCTGGAAGCGCGCTTCGCTCACATTTGCCTGGCTTGCTCATAGTAATATTCTATGCAGAGCTGCGAGCGATGTGGGCGTGGCTCGCAATTAGACTTGCTATTTTCTGTGCAGACGCGCAAATATTTAATTATATATATATATTTTTTTTGCATGTTTTTTTCGCCCGTTTTAATGGGTATCTCGCAGGCAGGTAGCTCACGGTTTGCTCTCTAATCAAAACAACTTTCTGTGAGTCATTGCAGCGCTTCGCTGCACCGAGCGCAACTGACTTGCGTCTTTCGAGTTGAGTTTATGACAGCCCATGCATTGCCTACGTTGCACTTAATGCCAGTGAAATGCACAATTCAAATTTTGAGCAAAAATTTAATAAAGCAAAGTGCATGAAAGTGAAGCATAAAATGGCTGCTAAAGAGCTTCAGCTCTTGTGAAATATTATTAAGAGTTTGATATGAAGCAGCTCTGGCTCCAATCATTTACGAAGGCACAAAATAAAAGTCAATGCGATTTAATTTAACTTATTATTTATTAATTTAATGCCGAGTTCGTGATATTTGTTTAGGCAAAGTTAATTGTATGCGAAAAAACTAAGAGAGATGTTGCGCGCTTGCAGACAACTTTCGTACGAATTAGAGAATTTAAAGAATCAAAGTTACAAGTATAAGCAAGTAAAAAGAAGCCGAAAATTACATATGTAGGTATGCGTGTTATGCTTTCTTATGTGCGTGAGTGCACTAATAGCGAATGAGAATGACAAAAAGAACAGACTAATTTAAGAGAAACTTATTTAAGAGCATTTAGTAGCTGCTGCGCCGAACAATATGTGATTGCCAGATTGGCAACTTGATCAATATCTCTTTAACAATTCGAAAAGAAGATGAAAAAGAAATATAAGAATATTTAACTAAATGTATCATTAAAAAGTTTGTAGTCTAAGCTGCAATAAATTTATATAAAATATATATAAAATATAATTATAATCATTTAAACTGTTTACGCATTATAAATACTATTGTTAATTATGTGTAATTATATATATTTAAATATCTATTTATGCAGCAAGCTCGGCAGCTCGCTTCTAATTGGATTCCTAATTGAGGCTAATTTGTTTTCAATAATAGCAAATGCATTGAATTTCGTTACCAATTTACCTGCATTATAATATTTGATTGCCATTGATGAAGTGGAGAGCAACTACTAACAATGGTTAATAAGCTGGCCGACAGCTGAGAGACGTATAGCCTGACAAACAGACGCAGCTTGATGGAGTAGCAATCAATTGATGGTCTGGCTCATCGAGCTGCCAAGCAGAGAGCAGAGAGCAAGAGTAGGGCAACTGGGAATGAATACCTTCAGCTCTGTTCTCAATGCCGCATGACAAATCAATGGATAGCTTGATGGATGTCTGCAATGCAATTTGAAGCAGGAAATGGGGGCGCTGCAGCGCAGGGGGCGCAGGTGCGATTGTTTAGCATGCTTATTGGCGCATTTCGCAGCGGCAGCGGCAGCGGCAGCGGAGTTGCATGCAATTTGCATTTGCGAATGCCATGCAAATTACCAGAGCATGATCTATGTGTGTGCACAGTGCTCACTGTATGTGTGTGTGTGTGTGTGTGCGAGTGTGTTTGCATGCAAATACAAAGACGGAAGTGGCGGCGGAAATGCTGGGGAATTGAGCATAGTTCGTTGCTTTTCGCAAATTTCGCGGTCGCTTTTTATGCCAAAAGTCAAAAATGGCAGTCTCTGAGGCAGCTACAAAACATTACGCATGCAAAGAATGTGGAAGAGAGCAGGCAATATGAGAGAGAGAGAGAGAGAGAGAGAGAGTGAGAGAGAGTGGGATGTGTGTGTCTCTAGCTGTTTGTTTTTGGCTTGTTTGCGGCGCCTGCTTGAAATTCATGACTGTTTAGCACACATGCCGCATAATGTTGCATACATATTGGTGGCACAGCTGCCGCGAGCGCTGCGTCTATGCACTTCTTGTTCTCCACACACACACACACACTCAGGCACATTACTATTTATGCATTTTCACATAAATGCAGAGTGTGTGTTAGTTGTGCATTTATAGCTGCAACTTGTTTTGCATGCTAATTGCCATTCGCAAATATCGAGCTGTCTGTCGACTGTCTCCACGTCTCCACGTCTCTCTGCCCCTCTGTCCCTCTGTCTGTTTGCCTGTGTATCTTCAATTTGTCGCATGCAGCTCATTAGGCACGAAAACATGCATATATTTATATTTGTTCAACTGTTTAACGTGTTCAATTTTATGAACTCTTGCAGCACGCTCACTGCTGCCCAAAATTCACATTATCAAACTGAACTGCAAATGAGGCTTAAGCTATGAGAGTTAATCATGTTTTTTATTGGCATTGTAAATTTTAATATTGTCATTATCATTATCATTGCCATTGTCATTGCCATTCTCATTCTCATTCTCATTGCTCATTGCTCAATGCTCATTTTCGTTCTCGTTGTCGTTCTCATTCTCATGCTCATTCTCATTGCTCATTCTCATATTCCTTCTCATTCTCATTCTCATTCTCATTCTCATTCTCATTCTCATTCTCATTCTCATTCTCATTCTCATTCTCATTCTCATTGTTCGTTCTCGTTCTCATTGCTCATTGCTCATTGCTCATTGCTCATTGCTCATTGCTCATTGCTCATTGCTCATTGCTCATTGCTCATTGCTCATTGCTCATTGCTCATCCTCATCCTCATCCTCATCCTCATCCTCATCCTCATCCTCATCCTCATCCTCATCCTCATCCTCATCCTCATCCTCATTCTCAATCTCTTTCTTATTCTCATTCTCAATCTGATTGCTCATTGCTCATATTGTCATTGTCAATGCCATTGTCATGCTCATTCTTATGGCCATTGTTATAATGACTAACATTGTCATTTGCATCGTCTATATCATCATCATCACCATTATCATAATTCCAATCATTACCACATTTTATTGAAATTCCCCTTTAAAGCGCTTCAACTAAATTCCAAGCAAAAATCTTTCTGGCTTATGGAAAGTTTTTCGCTCTCACCGGCAGCAAATCCAAAGCTTAAACTCAAAAGTCAAGCAATCTCTTAGCAAATTATAAAATACAAGCTGCACTGGGCAAAGGCCAAACAAATTACAGCCAAAAAACTTTTCATATCGATGAGGAAGGACCAAGGCAAAGTAAATCAAAAAACTGAAATGAGATACACACTCAAAAGTTGTAGCCAACTATATATAGGATATATAGTACTTATCCAATATATACCTACAATAAAATCAAATGAAAGTTTAAAGCTGCAGCGCAAGTTAAGCTCAGCTTAGCAGCTGCCGCTTCTGCTGCCGCTCCTGCTGCTGCTGTTGTTGTGGAAAATGCGTGCACACATGGCGTATGCGTATTGTAATCATGTTGCTATGGCATTTTAGCCACGCCCACTGGCTGCCTAATGCCTAATGCCTAATGGCATTATGCATATTTCATTACATTAAGTGGCAAAACAACGCATAATCAACTCGCGTTCACCCTGTGCCTGACACTGCACACAGCATGGGCGTGGCATCTAATACGCTCCACTCAAACCAGCTAATAGGCCAATGCACACACACAGAAAAAGTAGCCTGAATCGCCCCCATTGGAGGGAGCATTGGACCATTGCCACAAAATTTACAAATTGGAAATTTTGCTACTTTTCATCAGAACAACGTAACACAGTCCAGGCGAACACGCCCCCTCCGTCCCGCCCCATCGCTTCACGCTGCGTGCACTAATTGTATTGCCAACAATTTTGCTATTTGCAATGCTCGAACCTTGTAGCTGAGCGCTTAAAATTAGTTACGTCAACATTGGGCAAACTGACTTTTTTCGGCGTTGGTCAAGAGCTGTTGGTAAATTAATTGATGTAACATCGATTAAGTGATTAATCATTGAGTGCTTGCAACAACAACAAAAATAAATAAAGAAAAGAAATTGATTAAAGATAGTTTGAGTAGGACAATGAAAGTGTCAATGATGATTATGATAGTGATAATGAGAATGATAATGCTAATGATAATGCTAATGATATTGATAATGATAATGATAATGATAATGATAATATTGATAATGATATTGATATTGATATTGATATTGATATTGATATTGATATTGATATTGATATTGATATTGATATTGATATTGATATTGATATTGATATTGATATTGATATTGATATTGATATTGATATTGATATTGATATTGATATTGATATTGATAATGATTGTGATTATGATTATGATTCTGAACTTGGTAATGATAATGAAATTGGTAATAATAATGGTAGTGATAATGGTAATCACAATGATAATGACAGTGTAGAGCATAGAGTAGAAATAATGTTAATGATAATAGTAATGATATATAATAGTAATGATAATACAAATAGTATTGATGAGGACTATGAATTACAATAATAATAACAATATTAAAGACAATGATAATGACAACGATTGTGTCAAAAATATATATATATATTTTTTTTTATTTTTTTATTTTTTTTGTTTATTATGAAGTGTAGAAACGGTACAATCAGTCAGTAATAATGACAATAAAAATAAATATGATTAAGTAAATAATAATCATGATGATTATGGCAATGCTAATGGTTCGGTTAGCTATCATCATGACTCAAGTAAGTCACTGCCAAGTTATGACAATGATAATGCTAATAATGATAATAAATGGTATGCTTATAGATCTTCTGCTTCAACTGTAAAAGGTGGTCGGAGGAAAGAGTCGACCTGGCAGCTGCAGTCGGTGAAGTCAAAGTAGAGACAGAGCATGGAAAAAAGTCTGTGACTTTGCCGAAAAGATTCTGCGGCGTAAGAAGTACGACCTGGACGCAGACACACAGAGGGTAACGATGGGCATACGATGGGGCTCCACCTTGAAGGTTAATGCGGGATAACTCCTGGCTCCAAGGTGGATTCGAGCCCCAGAAGAGGAGGATTTTTTAGTCGGTAAACAGGCATGCAGTCCGACGACTTGACTGACGATGCATAAAGCATTTTTTCCTACCTCAGCCCAAAAAAAAAAAAATAATAATAATAAAAAATAGATCTGGCTGTGATCGTGATTGTGATTACGAACATTTGTTCAAAAATCAAACAGTTTACAAAAGAATTGAATGTTACTGCAAACGATCAAATATTAGAGCATTATTCAGGTGGTTGCAGGCCCATTCTATCTGAATGCGTGTTTGTCGATTTATCTGCACAATAAACTGTGAACAACATGTGGGAAAACATAAACAAAATGTTTGCTAAAATATTTGCAAATTAAATGCAGGCGAAAGCTGTGGAAATATTTCATTTGTATATAAATAACCGAAAAATACCCCAGCGTGTGCTCCATAAGATAGTGATTAGAATTGATTATAAATAAATAGCGGAAATTAGTCAATTTATCGTTCCATTAGACAACACATCAGACTTGACCAGCTTCGAATGCAACATCCGATTTGATTAGTAGTAGAGATGACTTAAGAAACTTTAAAATAATTTCATTTTAGTATTACATACAGTTGCCAAAAATAAATTCCCGTAAGAGTAGTTTCTTCAAGAGATATTTACCTATATTTATGCTCTCTTGAAACGGAATTATGCGAATATAAGAGCGAGTTCAAATATGAGCAAAGCCGTTATCTTTCATATCTACATACATAGAGCTCAGTATTTCTTTCTCGCTCTCTAATCTCTTTCTTTACTTACATACGTAATTCGTAGTTCGTCTTTGGCTCGATTTGTGTTGCAGACTTTTGTCATGCATGTGGAAACTCCCTTTGGGGATTAGCACATGCCATAAATTCATTTAAGTCTGCCTAATCCTAAAGCACATACACTCACACACAGACACACATTCTAATATTACTTTCGGTATTGCTTACAGGGCATAGGGTACAGGGTGTAAGAGCGAGCTAGAGCCCAAGAGGTGCAAAGAGGTTGAGAGGGAGAGAGTGAGAGTGAGCGAGTGCATTTGCATGCAATGCCTGCTGTAAAATTTATTTATGACTTTGTTTTTGCACACGAAACGTTTGGCTGCCTGTGCAACTGAATATTAAAAATATTTGCATTATCTTTGAGCAATTTTAGCTTGCAGCCAATGCATTTATCATGAGCCAGCTTATGCAAGCGTACACAAAATAATTGTATTCAAAAGAACACAATTCAAATTGTTTTGAAGAAAACTGGCAAAAGGCAATAAAAAACGTTTAAAAAATAGACTCGAAATAGAAATAGCAATGGAAATGGAAATGAAAATGGATATGGTTGGTTATGGAATTTTTGAATGGATATTCTCGAACACACATGTTGCTGTGCTTCGTGTGTGGCCATTGGTATTGACGCACTTTCATATTTCAGATACTTTCATTAGAAATATCTGTGTTTATGCAATAATTACCGTATTGAGAGCTATTTCTGGCAGCACATCAAGGCAAAAATACCTAAGCAATTGCCAAAAGAAATAGAATACAAAAAGAAAAAACCCCACTTCAAGTGCTTGATTATTTCATATTATTTATTATCAATCATTTAGAAATCAAAGAATATAATAGAAATAAATCTAAACCGAATTGTTAGTGTTATTTGCGCACTTGATAAGTTAGGCACAGGCGCACAAGCAAATTGACCATTGGGCACTATGCTGTCATTATCTTTGAAGAGTTAGCATTGAAAACGCTGGAAAAAAGGGAAAGTGATGAAACATGTATTGAAGCGCACTCTCGTCTCTGTCTACCTCTCAATCACTTTAGCTCTCTTTCACTCACCCATAATCCGGTTCTCTTCTACGACGTTCTCTCGTGCGTTGGGACGTGCGCTGCTTACTTAGAGTGCACATTAAACCGTATTCAGAGTTTTGAAGTACTTTCGTTATATCATATTTGATAAAAACACAATTGTGTTTTATTGTTTACATTTCCATTCCGCGCGTTCCCCCTCTCATCCTCTCTTCGTCTCTTACCAAAGAGCGTTCGTCGAGTGCATGGAAACGAATCAGAATTGGAATTAGAATCAGAAATGGAATCGGCTGCGGCTTTTTGGCTGCGTCGCTCACTAATGAAACATGTCGGCATTGTGTGATCAGTCTTTGGGACGCGTATTCGGCGTGCAGATCGCGACCGAGAACTTCGCAGCGGAATTCCAAAAGAAAAATGTGAATATAGCAACCAAATAAATTTAATTTGTGCATTTTGAGAGGCTTATCGAGCATTTGCCGCATTAGCTGGATTATTAAATAATCAAAAGAAGAAAACAAGTTTTTTCCATTGCCAAACATAAAAACATTAATTCATTTTTAACACAAAAATATTCACATAAAAACATAACATAAAAAAATACTTTGCTGTTGGCTGATATAAAACAGCATTTGTGTTTGGTCAGCTTTAAATATGAAGCCGCATATTTAACTACTTTAATTTCATAACAACAAAAAGAAACAAAACAAAACTGCGCATTCAAATTAAAACCCAATTGGTACAGAAACAGAAAAAAAGGTTTTCGAATTTGTCACCCGGTGCGCAGCTCTAAGAGTGCGAAAGGGAGACAGCGGGCATTGCGGTATTTGCACAGTGGGACAGTCCAGCTGGACTGGGTCGACCAGCTGATTTGTATTTATATTTATATTTGCTATTCGGCTTTGCTTTCAATTTGTATTAGTTGTCAGCCGCGCAACGTGCGCGACACGCTCTGCAGAGTTCATTAGCCCAGAGTGCGGAAGCAAGAGGGTGGGTGAGTATGCGAGAGTGAGAGCGGCAACGGTGTCATGTGTATAAGACAAACAATCATCAATTCTATGCTCTTATACGCATCAAAGACATGTGCACATGACATACATATGTATAAGAACTCAAATTTATCTTATACAGGCTTATTGCTCACTCTGCTGATATCTCAGTGACTCAGTCGCCGCTGCTTGTGATATGTTCAGTACTATGCTCTTATACGTGCCAGCATAACACACACACTTATGCATATGCCTTTCTTATATGCACACTCTGCCTCTGCCACCGCCTTTCACATGGGCCTTTGCGCTCTTCCTTCCTTTTTTTCTGCAGTTTCTTTTCTTTTGTTTTGCTATTTTGCTTTGTACGGCTCTTATCACACGTTATTCGATAATAATAGCCCATATTTATTTATTGATTAAGTAAGCCCAAAGCGACAGGGGCATATGAATATTTGAACAAAGAGAAACTTCGAATGAATATTTTACATATTATTTATGTACTTAGAGAGAGAGAGAGATAGTGCAAGAGAAATAAAGATTATGATTAGAGCATAAAGTTTGCCAATTTCACTTTATCTTTAAATGTAATTTGCTTAAAAGAGAAACACCTCAAGAGTTTTATCTTAATTGCATAGGAGCTCAAACTAAAAAAGTAATTAACTTTATTGCGCACTTTTTTTTGTTGCGAATTTTGATAACAAAGCATGTGTATGTAGGAGTAACCTCAAATGATTAATTATTTACTATAAATATACAAATATCTGACATTTGCCTACTTCCCATTTGTGATATCGCTCAAATGCGCAATATATTGCTGTTGAAATACAATCGATAAAGATTTCTATTATGCTAAAAACTATTTTTGGATATATAGAAGAAATATAAAAATTAATGAAAACATTAAATTTGTATGTATATATTTTCTAAATGTGTTGAGAAAAAGTAGACTGGAGCAGAGGGCAGAATTTTATAATTTTGATTCACTATATTCAAATTACTCACATATATACATACAAGTATATAGATTATTATAAACATGAGTCTATAGATGACTAAGATTTATTGCGGCACAAAGAATTATGCGCGATAAGCAAATTGCACAAGTAAATTTCTTCGAAACTTACTCAAGCAAAGCATTTTCTATAATTGAAAATAATGAGTTTGCTATTTTCTTTTTCTCAAGAATTAATATACACTACATTTAGGCTCAATAATCAAATGCTGTAAAATTTAAAAATAGTTTGGTATTTTCCTTTGAGAGTACAATCAGTTAGGAGGTTGGCCAAGTCGTTGCATTGTAAATCTTCATCTTGATGGGCAGGCCAAAAAAGTTCGACATGTGCGAATTGATGTGGGCCGAAAAATTGGAGTCTCCCTATAGGAAATACACATGTATGTAATCATATAGGAAATACACATGTATATAATCATATATAGATCGTGTGTAAAGCGCATACATACAAGTTTGGGTTCAGACATATAGGCGTCTTCGGCTTTCAGAAATGCCAGCACTCCATCATTGACTTCAGATCTGTTCTTCGAACAGAAGTGTCTATTGATGGTATTATATGGTACTTGCTTTGTTTTATCCGAAGTCTTTTTCCTTTGACCAGTGTAGTATTTGGCCCTCATCTTTCTCGCATCATTCTCATCTAGATCAAAAAATGGGCATTTTTTCCGGATTTCTTCACGCTCATGGTCGATTCGCATTTTAATGGCCTCAATCATGGTAATGGGATCGATGGGATGCGGCCTATCCGGTATATTGCCCGCGAATGCAATATCGAAAGCATAATCATTGAAGTCCTCGCGATCATTAAGTGAATTCTGTATAATACCCGGACAAGTTTGATCCATGACCAAGGCGTTAAAGAATAGAGTATTTGTGCGCTGTATATAACGTTGCTCAGCTGCAGATAGATAGGCAAATTATCAGAGGAAGTCATTTTATCTCTAATCCTTAACTTACGTGTCGAATCATCGATAAAGGGCGTTATGCGTAACTTCATATTATCGGAATTGGCACCGGGACCGGGTCCGGGACCGGGACCGCCAGGCCCTCCCGCCTGCTGACCGAAAGACTGGCCAATTTGTGTTGAATTCAGTCCGGGCGTAAAGGATCTTTGACTAGTGCTCGGCCAGCTATCATTGGTACAAGTAGTGCAACCTTGTTGAGTGCGATTCGAGGTTGAACACAAAGGACTCTGATCGAAAAATGTCACCTGTATGAATTGTCGAGGGATTGCATTCAAAGAGCATACAAAATCTAAACTAAACTAAAACTAAACTAATCGGCAAAGCTCCATTACTTACGTTCGTAGACTGCTGCATGGCGGGAGGCCTCATATAGGGCGCCCTCTGTGGCTGCTGCGGCAATTGCATATAGGTCGTAGTATCATATGAATCGTTCATGTCGCGCTGCTTTTGTTGTAAATGGATGATAATAGGAGTATTTTTGGTTTGGATACCTGTGCTCACCTGTGCCGTTGGGCAGGATGTGTTTCCAGCTGCCTGCTGCCGTTGGGAGTAAACTACTTGACATGGCGCTGTCGGTGACTGCTGAAATTGAGTTGGCTTTAGGAGTTGACATCAAGCCCACAGTCCACTTTGACTTACCCTTTGTGACATTAGGCGGGCGGAATATGCTTGACTCTGATTCGGATCAGCATTCTGGCAGCATGAATGGCTTGGCGGCTGCTGTTGCTGCTGCTGTTGTTGCTGCTGCTGTTGCTGCTGCTGCTGCTGTTGTTGCTGTGCGCGTAGATGACCACAGGATGAACGTGTACAGGGCTGTCTCGGTGCACTCATTGTGCTATTAAGCGGAGGTTCCTAGAAGCAAAATCCCAAACAGAATAACAGCTCATATGAGGGCTTTCATTTGCACGCGAAGCTGCTCGTCTGCTTGGAGCTCTACTCACAAAATTCTCATAGGTTTGATCCTTGCCTTGCCAGCTGCAATTATAGGCTTGCCCCTGCTGCAGCTGTTGCTGCTGCTGCATCTGTTGCTGCTTCTGCATACGCAGCCATTTCTCATAGCTCAGATCAAAGCCTCTGTCTTCCGGCGGACATGATGTTTGTGGTCGCATCGGATCATAGGAGAGTCCATTGTTCGACGATATATAGGCGCTGCTGGTGGGCCTATTGGGACACTGAAAGGCGAATGTATATATCTAGATTAACTAGAGAAATTCGGTTTACATTGCGAACTTACATTTGAACATGAGGCGCCGCCACTTGACTGATTCGATTTGCGTTTCTGTAAAGGCTTAGATTGTGTTAATGCTCTTTGGCTAAAAGAGAAGCGAAGTAGTGGCTCACGTAGATCTCAGTTGGCTGTAAGCTCCCTGTGTTCTAGAGTTAAAGTTAAATAGATTAAATTTGGCTACAGGCTAAGTTATCTAGTTGCTCACAAATTTGTCCTCGCGCTTTGAGTCCGTTTGTGTAGCCGGAGCGCTTACGGAGCGACTGCGTCGATCGACTTGGCCACGCACTATGGAAGGCACATTGCTCACCTGAGTCCAAAAGTCCCGAGCAATTTGCATGGGCTGAAACGAGAAGAAGAGATTGACAGCGTTGAAATGCTTGGAATGAGACAATATTCTCTTTACCTGAATTGAGGGCGTTTCCTGGGTGGCATTTGTTGGGTTGGTAGAACGATTCTGCGTTTCAGCTTTTTCTGGAGGATTATTGCCATGCATATTTACTGGATATGTATCGAAGCGCTTGTATTCCGCGTAGCCTCCTCCGTCCCAAGCATCAGATTCACTATCCGTGAGATTTAGCCGTGAGCGAATTATTTTATGATTCTCCTCCTTGTCCTCTTGCGCAAAGTTCAGAAGTTGAGTAAAATCAACATAGATCGATATCCCATTGAAGAGCCCCCCAGTATCACTGCAATGATTCATTTGAGGTATTTTCTTGAATCGATTGATTGCAATTGATTGCAGTTCCAGCTGTTTCAATTCACTTACTTACCTGCCACTGATGAAATGATTTTTACCAGCTAAACTCGGACACCAAATTTTGTTTGCCTTGACGCGATCAAAGTTAAATAACCATCATACCTAAAATAAAAGAAATTTGTATAAAATTAAATTTTAATAAAAATCAACCAAGAGTCAAGGCTGACTAGTTGGAGCTGATACGAGCTAGGCATACGAGACACAAATATCTCGAGAACTTTTATTGTATTCATAAGTTGTGTTAATCCATAAGGAAGCGCTCAAAGCGTAGGATTGTCTTGTGACTACTGCTTACTTCCAGTGGAAGTACTTGGTGTAGCTAGATTATTTCTTCCTTTGCTGTTTTTAAGTCAAATTGAGCATACATAGTTAGAAAATATCGTCAATCGACCATTATATACCCTGTAATCTGTATGAAATGTAAGTTCGTAAACAAATTTTATTTTTTTTTATGAAATTTTGAATATATCTATCATTTTTAATTTTTTTTTTATATTTGCATATTTTTTTATATATTTTAAATTTGTATAATTTTTTATTTTATGTAAATATTTATTATTTATTTATTTTTTTATTGAAGTACGTGGTATCTATTAGTTGATCCTTTTTTTTTTTTTTTTTTTTTTTTTTTGGCATACATAATGAAGTAATAGTTTCGTTGCTTCAAGTTTCCAAACTGACAAGCATTAAAAATTATGCTGTTGCCAATTTTATACCCTGTAATTTTCATGAAAACTATTAAAGAAGCACAAGTTGCTCCTCTAATACTTTTAATTATTTGTTGATTTATTTCTTTTAATGATTATACATTTTTTATAAACCTCACTGCTATTAATGCATTTAGTACAGGGTATTTCATCCATTGATACTTGCAATCTTCCTACTTGCTGTAAACATAGCAAAGATATTCTGCATCTTTATTTATTTTCAACAACATGCTATGCAAGAAAACTCATTACATGAACTAGAATATACCCTGTAGTTTAAAAGATATGCAAAAATACTTAGGAATAAAACAAATTGATCTCTTAACACATAGATTCCATTTATTATTACAAATACATATTATTTATATACTTTCTCTTACTCAATCCTAAGTCTAGTAGTCGCATATGCCCCTTTGCACTCAACATTTCGCCTTTTCATTGGGCAACTGTTTCAATGGCAAACTCCACAAAAGCCAAATCGTTTCTGTTGCTGTTCATATCCGTTTCCTTCGTGCACTGGCTGGCCGTGGGGCAGCCGTCGTGGCGCACGAGAACACTGCCGCCCATTTGCTCGGCGAGCTGTGCTAGAAATGTGGGCGTGGCATGCACATTATGCGTAAAATCCAATTCACGCAAACTTGCCGACTGGCTGGCAACAAAGCGAAGCAGAGCGCGCGGCACTTGCAGCGCCTGCGGCAGCCACTTGATGCTGCCATCCGTGGCATCATAGTGCACCATTAGCTGCGAGTGCCAAGCGAACCGTTGCAGCTGCACCACACTCAAGTGGCCAGCCAGCAGACGCGGCAGGCTGCCATCCAGTTGACATTGCAAACGCAATCCCACAATTTGACGCGCAACACCATCAAAGCCACCAACGGCACCACCGGCACCACCTTTGCCGAGAGCCGCTAGGCAGGCGGATACGGTTGCGGTGGCCAGTGCGCCAGCATTCGCTTTCTCTTTGTCGGCGCCGTCAATGTCGCCGCTGCAGCAGAGGAAGCCTGTCAATTGGCGCAGCTGCGGCAGTCGTGCAATTTCCTTGCTTGCCGCACGCAACGCGCACGCCGGAATTTTCAGTGTTTGCAACGTTTGGCAATATTCAATGTCGGCCAAGGCTGGCGCCGTGCTGGCCTGGCCGCAGCAGCTGCTGCCTGGCAACAGCTCAAAGTGACTCAAGCACGGCAGCTGTCCCAGTGCCAGGCAGATATCCGCGGCTCGCGAGCCCACACAGCCGCCCAGCTGCAGCTGCGTCAGGTTGGGGCAGAGCTGAGGTAGCTGCTGCAGCAGCGCCGTCGAGTGGCATGCCCCAAAGCTAAGCCTTTGCATGTTGGGCATGCATAAGGCTTTTTGCTCTCGCTTCCGTTTCCGTTTACGTTTCCGTTTCCGTTTCCGTTTCGATTCCAGCCAGTCCGGCAGCTCGTCCTGCCACACATTGAGATTAAGCAAGGCTCGCGTCAGCCGAGCCATGTGTCCCAACAGCTGGCTCTGCTCGCTGGCCCGTAAGCTGTCTAATTGCGGCTCTCGCTGCCAATCGAATTCGTTGGCATATTTACGCTGCCAAATTTGCAGCACCAGCTGACGCAGCCGTCCGCCCAGTTGCAGCAGTGCGAATTGGTCCTTAATTGAGAGCTGTGCGCAGATCAGCAGCAGGCAATCATCATTCAAGGTGCTCAATGTAACGCATGCTAAAAGAGAGACAGAGAGAGAGAGAGACAGATAGTAAGCGGAAGCTATTTGATTAATTTCGGCTCTGGCCTTCCAGTGTCTATTTGCTTTGATTACCACGAGGCTGCCTTGGCTGCATTTCGTTTGTTTTCGCTGTTGCCTCGACAAAAACGCTCTTTGAACTGAAGTTGCATTGCTGTGGCTTTGTTGTGTGCTGTGCTGCACCCTCTCTGCCTCCAATCACTGTCCCACTCAGCTGCGACTCCAGCTGTGCGGCAAAGGCGACACACACATGCAGCATTTGTTGCAAGCCATCTGAACACTGTGCTGCGTCTTAGTGTGTTGATAATGAAAAAAAATATATAGAGAATATTTATATTTTATTTAAATACTTTTACTTCTTCAGCAGTAATTTGTTTCAAATTGTTGAAATTTTGCAGATCTTCCTCTAAGCAAAAAGAAATATTTTAAAGCATTGTAAATTCCATAAATATTGATACAAAATATAATAATATAATATAATATAATATAATATAATATAATATAATATAATATAATATAATATATAATAATATAAAATATCAAATCAAATGATATATGTACATAAAGTACAATTATTTTTCGCAGTTTAAATATATATTCGAATAATATATGTGCCATATTAGATATTCTTATTTTTATGAGAATTTATTAAATTTGTATGTTTTTATTTATTTATTTTTATTTTATTTATTTATTTATTTATTTTTTTTTTGTTTTTTTTTTTTGTTTTTTTTTTTTTTTTAATTTTAGCAATTTATCCACATTTCTTTATATATTCCAAATAGTTGATATTTTAGCTAGAGTATTTTAAGATGAATTTTTTTAAATACTTCTATATACTACTTTGATAATATATTTATAATAAAAATATATTTATAATTCATTTTTAATATAATTTTTATTTTAAATACTACAAAAAAAAAAAAAGAAGAAGAATACTATTCTTATTTTTTTATAAATCATAAATTATTTAAAATATTTATATTTTTGTAATATTAAAAAAAATTGTATAATCTAATATTTTTCTTATATATATTTAATCTTTAATTTAATTTAAATATATTTTTGCAATATAGTTTTATGAAAATTTGATCATTTAATTTTAGCTGTGTTCAATAGCTACTCATAAAATTAAATATGTCTAATATGGCATGCATATATTTCAAACTGCGAATTATTATCTATGCTGTATTATTGTGTGTAAAATATTTATAAATTATGGCTTACAAGTGATTTACTAGTTCTTGGAAACACAATCATTCACTGCTAAGAGTTAGCCATTCCTATAATCACTGTAAATATATTTATATATTGAGATAAGCTATATTTTCAATGACGCACACACCACTGTGCCGCTGTTGGTGGTGCTGCTGCCGCTGCCGCTGGTGGTGGGTGCTGCTGGCTGTTTATAAAAATAAATGCAACCCCTGGCAGGCACGCGCCCGCCCAAAGTCCGCTCTCAGTTCCTTCGTTGTTTTTTTCTCTTCTCACTTGAGGCAAAGGCCATCGCAGCTCGATTATCTTTTATCGCCGGGAGTTTTGTGTTATTTTTAAAAGTGCCGCAGAGGAGGTTGCCATACGATACATAAATGTGGCCATGTGGCAACCATGGCCGGAGTTGTGTGAGTAGATCAGGCACTCGTATTGAACTTTGCTTTTTCACTCAGCAGCGCCTCGATTGGTTCGACTCTGAATTTGATGATTTCTTTTTAGCATATTAGTCATTAGGAGAGCATCAAACAAAATTCGAAATTTCCAAAAACACGAAGTATTTGAAAATTTTGTAATGGCAACTAGAGGCAATAAGTGGCTACTCCAACTGCCCAAATATCCGCCGCGCTATGCAACATCGCAAGTCCCAAGTCCGCCGGCTCGGACAACGGGCGCGAATGAGGAGCGCAATCGGAACCCGGACTCGGATGGAGATCACGAACAACCGACCAAATATGGCACCGTCTGCTGGCACGTCAGCTTGGTCATCTTGATTATCACGATGGTCATGGCCCTCATGTGGACCGTCTATCTCAGTGTCGACTATTACGCCTGTTCGCCAGAGGAGCGCTTCGGGAAGCTGCGGCAAGATTTTCTGCTGCGTGAGCGACGTCGGCGCGTGGGCGGCAAATTGAAATTGAACGACTTCGAGGAGATGGCCAACGAACGCTTGCTGGCATTTAAGAAGATGGACGAAGATTTGCATAATATTTGGAATGAATATCAGCCACGACCGCACTTCCTGTCCAAGTACAAAATAAACCAGACCGATCTGTATACCGTGCTGCGCATGATGCCCAAGGGAGGACTATTGCATATCCACGATACTGGCATGTTCAGGACGGATCGTCTCATTGAGCTCACCAAGTATGCGGATTTGTGGGCATGTGTGGCCATCGATGGCTCCTTTGAGGACTTTCGCTTCTCCAAGAACTTTCCGCAAATCGAACCGCAAGGCGATTACAAATGCAATTGGATGCTGATGAGCAATTTCCGGCAGCAGGACGAGAACATTGCCTTGAAGAAGCTGCACGACTCCCTGTCCATCGATTCGAATGGCTTCATGAGCGCTACCCACTTGGCCAATCACATGAGACGTGCGCATCGCCTCATTCACGGTCTGATCACATATCATCCCATTTGGCCCACCTATCTTATATCGATGCTCGAGGACTTCTACGCCGATGGTGTCAGCTACGTGGAGCTACGCTCCGCGCTGCCCATTGTGAGTAATAATGAATTGTGCCCCAATAGTTGTTTACTCTAAATGCCAACTGCCCCCATAGATGTACGATCTAGTTGGTACGAACTATACCATTGCGGATACGGTCAATACCATTCTGACCGCCACTAACATATTCCGTTCCGTGCACGAGGACTTCATTGGCATTAAATTGATCTATGCACCTTTGCGAGACTATAATGACAGCAACATGAACACATATATTGCAAATGCAAGGTTTCTGAAGGTAGCGTCTTGTGCTTGTTGATATCTATCTCTGATTTATATCTTCTCTTTGAAGATAGAAAGATAGAGATATATAGAGAGCTGTACACATGGGTAGTTCAAGATGGGAGATATATACATCAGGGTCTTAGCTATGTAGTCTTATATCATATAGTTCTCAGACTCTTGTAAAACTTTTAACTGATCTACTTTCGCTTTGAAACTCTTGGAATTTAGTTGCCTGTATCTCTCTCTCTCTCTTTCTCTCTCACTCTCTGTCTGTCTATGTCTATTATTTCTTTCTCTGTCTAGTATTTCCTTTCTCCTTCAATTCCTAACTCCGTCTATACCGCCTTACCCTTAGGAACATTTTCCCAACATTTTCATCGGTTTTGATCTGATCAATTTGGGCGATGAGTGCAATATGCCATCGCTTGGACAGTCTTTACAGCTGCTGCACATCAGCAAAGAAATCGACTTTTATTTCCATGCGGGAGAATCACGTTGCATTAACTCGACCAGAAACAGTAGATCAGATGCGAATATCATTGATGCTCTGCTGCTGGGCAGCAGGCGCATGGGTAACTCGTACAACTTGCCTCTGCATCCGGAAATATTGAAGGTGATGCGAATGCTGAAGGTGGCCGCCGAGACGTGTCCCCTGTCCAATTATTATATGCAGTATGTGAACGACTTCAGTCAGCATCCGGCGGCGTCTCTGATTGCCACCGGCCATCCCATTGTGGTGGGCTCGGATTATCCGTATTTCTGGAATGCGGCGCCTCTGACCGATGATTTCTATGTGGCCTTCGTGGGCATTGCCAATGGTCAGGCCAATTTGCGTTTGCTCAAGCAGCTGGCCATGAATTCGTTTATGTACAGCGCCCTGAGCGAGAGTGGGAAGCGCAAGGCTCTATCGTATTGGCAACACAATTGGGATCAGTGGATCGCGAGCATTGTTAGCCTAGCTTAATGGAATCGGTCATTTCAAGCAATTTTTCTTCGTTTTATTTTAAAATCTTTACTGTCAGAGACATATTAATTTACATACATTAACCACTCGAATGCCCATTGTCTCGAATTCTTTACTTTCATTTCGTTTTCGAGTGCTTCAAAGTAAACTTCCTGCAGCCTGATTGTGGGCAGTCATTGAAGGTCCATAAAGTTCTGTGCACTTGACTTGGCGTGAACTACTGTTCGTTCGAGTGGACGTCACACGTTAGCCGGCAATCTAATCTCTGGCTTTCATAAATCAAGATGCCTGTCTGATTGGGCCCGATTAGGGCGCCGTTGCCAGCTGTGATCCAAGCCGGAGTGCAGAAAACGTATTCAATCAGATCTTTTTGCTTTCAGCTATCGCCGCATGCAGAAACACGTGTTAAATCAAAGATAATAATTGTGGTTTCACTCTTTGCAGATAACGAGCACACGGCACTCGAATTAGTCCACAAATAACAAAATCGAACAGCAACTGCTGCCAGGGTCTCAGTTGCTTAACGAACGCTGGCGCGCGTGCACACATACTCCAAAGATTCTTTGCAGAAATCTGTGAAAATGCTGCGAGCTAATCTAATCGGTCTGCTCTGCCTCTGCCTGTCTCTGGGCCCGGCTGAGTCACGCACGCGGCCCAAAGATCTGACCGTTACGAAATTCGTATCGATCAGCGGCTGCGGCACAGCCCACGTGGACTCTTTGCTGGGCATCAGCAGGCCAAGTCCCGACACGTACAAGACGGTGCGCAATGCTTTCTTCAACTACGAGGAGTCGAGATCGCTGGGCAGCGACCTGGAGCTGAGCTCACGTGAGGTGGAAGCCAACGCGACGATCATGAAGGCCAAGCTAACTGAATTCCAAGAGGGTCTAATCACGCCGCATCTCTTCAAGCCCTCGCAGCACATCTTCAATGTGCTCGCGGCCATCGATAAGACGGAGCTCTTTCAGATACTGAAGCGCATGCCCAAGGGCGCTGTCCTGCACGCCCACGACACGGCTTTGTGCAGCACAAAGTCCATCATTGAGCTGACCTACTATGATAATCTGTGGATCTGCCAGCAGGCTGGTGATCTAAGTGCTGCAGCCTTGCGTTTCGCCAAGGACAAACCTGACGCCCTGACTGAGCCCGATTGCGACTGGAGTCTGCTGTCGGAGGTGCGCAAGCAGTACGGAGCTGACAAGGTGGATAACTATCTGGGCGAGCGCCTGACGCTGTATCCGACGACAGACTTTCAAGACATCAATGCAGCCTGGTCCAGATTCATGCAAATCTTCCGGCTGCTCGACGGCCTGCTCATGTATGCTCCAGTCTGGAGTGACTACTACTACAAGGCGCTGCAGGAGTTTTCCGCCGACGGCGTTCAATATCTCGAGTTCCGTACAACGTTGCCAATTGTAAGTTTTGCTAGATTAAGATTGAGTCAGTCAGATCCTAAATCTTTACTTTCCATAAAAGCTCTACGATTTGGAAGGCACTGTGTTCACACCGCTCGACACTGTGCGCGTCTATGTGGAGACCCTGGAGAAGTTTATGAATCATCCAGATAACAAGGACTTCATAGGCTCTCGCATGATCTATGCGCCGCTACGTAATACCGATGCTAAGGGCGTGGCACTTTACATTGAGACACTCAAAGAGGTTAAGGTAGGTATTGCCATGCTCAAGGTCTGAACTCGTCTCAGCTAAGTCTGAACTTTACCCTTCCTTGCAGGCCAAATATCCAGACTTCTTGGCTGGCTTCGATCTGGTGGGTCAGGAGGATTTGGGACGTCCGCTTAGAGATTTTGTTGATCAGCTGTTGCAAGTGCCCGAGGACATTGACTTCTATTTCCATGCAGGTGAAACGAACTGGTACGGCTCGACGGTCGATGAGAATCTGATTGATGCATTGCTGCTGGGCACCAAGCGCATTGGTCACGGCTTCGGTCTCGTCAAGCATCCTGTGGCCCTGGACATGGTTAAGAAGTTGAACGTGGCCATCGAAGTGAATCCAGTGTCGAATCAAGTCCTAAAGCTGGTCAGCGATTTCCGCAACCATCCCTGCTCTCAGTTCTTCGCCGATGGCTATCCGGTTGTCATCTCATCCGATGATCCCAGCTTCTGGAAGGCCACGCCCCTCACCCATGACTATTACATCGCCTTCCTGGGCATTGCCTCACAGCATGCAGATCTGCGACTGCTTAAGAAGTTGGCGCTCAACTCTATACAATACAGTTCGCTCTCCCTCGACCAGAAGCTCGATGCGTTCAACAAATGGCAGACGAAGTGGGATCAGTTCATCGCCTATGTCAACAACGAGCCGAGTAGTGCGCCCTCCCAGCAGCTCGATTGACTAGCACGGGTGGTGGCAGCGCTTCTGGTTACGTTCTCCCTCCTGAACTACAGTCTTTAGCGCTAGTCGGGTTATATATCTACGAATTTTGGCCGACCTATCCTACAGGGCGAGCATAGGCGCGATGTCTCGCTTATCGCTCAGCTCTGTATATTCCCATTCACGCCGTTTTACGTTAAGCTAATTAATATTGATTAGTGTTTAGGCATAGTGTTAAGTACTACTGACTTCCAAGTTTATTCGCGCTAAGTACACTAAGAGATTTTGCACTTTAATTTGCTCTGTTGTTGATAAGCTTTTGTACTAAAACATTTTGAATAAAGAGCTCGACTTACCACGTCGAATCGCCTCAACTGCTGTGCATGTGCAATGCTTGCCAGCGAAAAGCAACCTCAGAATAACAGTAATGAGCAATGCACTCAAGCGTGTACCGCCCAGTACTTAGAGATGGCAGCGTGAGCTCTCAAGGAGTGCAGAAGTTGGTTGAAATTGCCATGATATGATCTATATTAGCAATGGTTAAGCTTAAAGCATTTATCATGCGGATAAATTTACAATTAACTTGAATTCGCATAGCATTTAAAGCAAATACTAAAGTACAGTTAAATTTACAATGCACATAGGTTAAATGTCATGTACCTAGAGGTACATGTTAAAATTTAATCAATATAATTAACATTGACTTTGTTGTACATTGAGTCAACCTCATGCTAAAGTATCTGGTACAAGGTAGGCTACATATTTACCTTCAGTTCGTTTGCCATGAGCATAAAATTATCAACAAATTTACTCACGCCCTAATATATCGCAGATATATGCCATATTAATTTGATTTAACCTCATTTCAAGCAACATCATGCCAAAGTGCATTGAAAATTTGCAACGATGTACTCTCGTACATAAGAGCAGCATATTTAACCGATTAATAGCATTGCGCTGAAGTAGTTGGGGTTTTCACGCTATCCGAATTGCATCGCTAAATGATATGCCGTGCGCAATGCATTTGGC
The DNA here is from genome assembly GCA_035045845.1 of Drosophila buzzatii. Classification (NCBI taxonomy): domain Eukaryota; kingdom Metazoa; phylum Arthropoda; class Insecta; order Diptera; family Drosophilidae; genus Drosophila; species Drosophila buzzatii. The sequence continues at coordinate 7,728,005 of JAWNOS010000505.1, forward strand.
AGACTAACATACGAGCTGGGCATAAATCTCTTAGCCATTGAGAGCTGTTACTGTTGCTGCTGAGTGCACAGAAAAGTGGTCGATGTTTAATGAATGTGGAATGCTTTGGGCCAGGGGCCAAAGCAATGATTGCTTTGAGCACTGCTCCAAATGTATCAATTTTACGTGCTTCTGCTTAGTGGTGCTAACAGCGGATCTCGCTCACCCACCCGCTCCACTCTCTGCCCCACTCTCTCTCTCGCTCTGGTTGCGTGGGCCATGGTTCGATTTTGATTTTGATTTGAGCTCGCGTAATGAGCAGAGTTTTATGGGGCACAACGCAAACTGCAGCGGGTTAGGCTTGCGCCGGACCGAATATGTATGAGCCCATAAAATTGATGGCCCCATATATAGCTGTGTGTGAGCATGGCACAGCCTGTGGCAGGCTCATCAATTTGATGCTGGGCACAGCCACATTTAATGTGGTGTTGAGGGCGCGCGGGCATAAAAAACCAGAGCCATTCACATAAATAACTAATAAAGTTCGCGTATAGTAGTTGTCGGCTGTGTTATCACTCTCTGCCTCTCTCCCTCTCCCTCTATCTGGCACCCACTCTCCGTCTCTTTCAGACTGTGTGCGTACATCACATTGACAAATGTTTGCCTGAAATGTACATTTGATACAATTTCAGTTGAGCTACCAGAAATGCTGTAGAATTTATTTATTACAATTTCTTTTTCTCTTTCGGCAAACGGACTTCAAAATTAATTAGTGAACCAAAATGACCGCTAAAGTGCAAGTTCAGATGGTGCGTTGTATGTCCGGGCAGGCGGCGTCTAAGCCGTACTTGCCTGCAGCGCTGAGCCGTAGACTGCGAGACATTACGCCCGATGCTTACGGCACGTTGCGCAAAATGATGATACAGATGGAGCGCTCGTCGTGTCTGGGCAGCAACTTGGAGCTGACGGCGCAGGAGTTGGCTGCGAATCGCGTGCTGAAGCGAGTCAAGTGCAAGGAGCTGGAGACGGGCTTTCAGAATCCGAGTAAATTCACACCTGGCCAACATATCTACGATGTGCTGCAGAAGGTTAAGCAATCGCCGCTCTTTCGCCTCCTGCAGACCATGCCCAAGGGCGGGCTGCTGCACGCCCACGACACGGCGCTCTGCAGCACGGATTTTCTGATTGATCTCACCTACCGCGAGAACCTGTGGATCTGCACCGCCAATCAGGGCTGTCAGGCAATAGCCTTTCGCTTCTCCAAGTCCGAGCCCGTGCTGAAGGCCATTCCGGACTGCAAGTGGCAGCCCATGAGCGAGTATCGAGAGCATCATGGCGAGCTGAAAGTGAAGAACTATCTACGCAAGCGCTTCACCATGTACCCATTCACCAATTTCCTGTCCACGAACGAGGCGTGGCGCAAGTTCATGAGCATCTTCATGCTGCTCGACGGGTTGCTGCTCCATGAGCCCGTCTGGGCGGACTACTACTACAATGCGCTCAGGGAGATGCATGCCGATGGGGTGCAGTATCTGGAGCTGAGATCTCTGATACCCAATCTGTATAGCCTGGATGGCACCAAGCTCTCCATGGAGAACACTGTGCAGATATACAAAACGGAAACGGAACGTTTCCTCAAGCATCATCCCGACTTCATTGGCGCCAAGCTGATCTATGCGCCGCTGCGTGGCGTCAAGTCCAAAGTTGTTGAGAAATATGTAGACGATTGCATTGCGCTGAATGTAAGTGAAAAGAAATCAAATTTGTCTTCATTCTTTCTATATGTTTTTTATATTCTTGCATTAGAAACAATTCCCAAACTTTTTGATTGGCTTCGATTTGGTGGGACAAGAGGAACTGGGCCGCCCGCTCGTGGACTTTGTGAAACCGCTCTTGAGAATGCCCGAGCACATCAATTTCTATTTCCACTCGGGCGAGACGAACTGGTTCGGCACCTCGATCGACGAGAATCTGATCGATGCCATTTTGTTGGGCACGAAGCGCATCGGCCATGGCTACGCTGTGGTCAAGCATCCTGTGGCCATGGAGCTGGCCAAGAAACTGGACATACCTATCGAAGTGTGTCCCGTCTCGAATCAGGTGCTGCAGCTCGGACACGACTATCGCAACCATCCGGCGGCCATGATGATTGCCAACAATGTGCCCATTGTTATCGCCTCCGATGATCCCTCGTTCTGGCATGCCTCGCCACTGACGCACGACTTTTACTTTGCTTTCCTGGGCATTGCGCCCTACACTGCAGATCTGCGACTGCTGAAGCATCTGGCCATGAGCTCCATCAAGTACAGTGGACTCAACGCAGATGACAAGTCCAAGGCTATGGACAAGTGGCAACAGAAATGGAACGAATGGATTGCCAGTCTGACCGACAAGCCTGTAGAGAAAAATGACTAGAAACAGAAACACGAATAAAAACTGAATCAAAAAGAAATGCAGTAAAATATATTTGAATTTTCATTTATTATAATTCATATAGTATTATCTGCTTGCTCTTGCCTCTTCTAAAAGATACAATTGATATGGGTATGGATATGAGTATGCACAAGCTTTGATCTCTCATAAATTATAGATATTTCTTTACTATATATTTAACTTGTGGGATATGTTTTATTATTATTTTCTCTTGTGGAGCGAGCTTTTATTACTTTATGTCAACTAATTTGTTATGAACTATTTTATTTTATTTTATTTTTTTGTTGCTGTTGTCTAACTGATGTGTTTCAAGCAGAGTCTTCAATACACTTACACAAGCATCGGATTATATAAGCGAGTATATAGCACAATTATATAGTTTAAACATACACACACAATCAACTCTTCGTTTAAAGTTAAGTTAAGCCATTTATTGTACATCTATATAAGAAAATTACATTTATCCGTTTCGGGCAACTTTTTGTTAATTGAATTTGTTATTTCGTTATGTAAGCAGCTTTCAGTATATGTGTGCTCGCAAAAATACATATTAATGCTGTTTATATAGTATATCTATATTTGAAAGATTTTCTTTAATTTTATTTTGTCATCATATTTTGCTATTTCAATATTTGAAATATTACAAAATATTGTTCTTTTTTTGCCTTGTCTGCTGTTTAGGTATTTCGTATCGCCTGCTCTCCACTCGCTTTTTATCCACACTTACTTACACGTTATTTAGCTCAAATCCTCTCTTTACAAGCTTAATCTCAATTTTGTTCAAAATCCAAAATACATATATATATCGCTATGCTGTACAAATCTTACGTTCTACTCAACTGCTTAGCTGATCAATATGTTTTCTTCGAGAATGTTTCAAGTCTCACTTGACGCTATGTGCGTTGCCACTGTTGCTCCTCGGCTGCCGCTGCTGCTGCTGCTGCTTCTTCTTCTTTCTGTTTTCTTTGTCGCTTTTCCTTTTTCCAGCTGATCTCGCCCACGCTTAGCGGATAGGGTATTATATCTGGCTGCTGTTCCGATGATGAAGTCTCCTCATTGCTCTTCACATTGCCAACATTCTCCAACAGTTGCGACTGCTGCTCCTGCTCCTGCTCCTGCTGCTGCTGCTGCTGCTGCTCCTGCTGCAGTTGCTGCTCTTCATATCCTGACATATTTTGCAGTTCATCAAGTTTGGATTTTAGCTCATTTTGTAGCATATTGGCTGCAAGCAAATGTTGTCGTTTGCTGTGCTTGCCATATCTGGTGGCATTTGCAATCACCTTTCGATTTTTGTCTGAGCAAAACTGTAGCAAAAAGAAGAAAATGAGATTCAAATTTAATGGGTATGCTTAGCATATATGTTTAAGTATTTAATTGAATTGTGAAATTGATAAGCAAAAATATGTTCAGCGGCAATTTAGTTGGGCTTAGCAGTGACGTCACTGATTGATAGGAAATGGTTTTAGTAAGGTTCTTATATAACTTGGCTTTGTGGTTATGTGCCCCAAGCTACAATTGAGTTAAATTGCATTTGCAAATAATATTGCTGAAATGCACACAAATAAAAGCCAAGGACCAGATAAGATAGAAAACCACAAATCCACCAGCATAAAAGCCCAACTAGGAAGCAAGCAGCGAGGGCAACGGGGCAGTGGGGCTGGCAACTAAAGCAATAATAATAATAATAATAACAATAGCAAAGACAACAGTTAACAATAATAACTGAAATATGCCTTAATCATGTTACTGTTGCTATTTCTCTGAATGGAACCAGCTCTTCAACTGATAAGCGCTAAGTGTGCCAGCAAAACCGACCCGATAAGCCTTTAGCTCGTACGAGCATACTTGAGGCGAGCTAAATGCGACTGATATAGATAAAGTAAATAATGTTGGCTAAAGCGATTGCTATTGGGCAAATAATATTAAAGCACGATATTAATTAAAAAAGAAATAAAGCATTATTCAAATGCAATATTTAATATTGGCATTAATAGGTAAATATTTAAATTCAAATTAAATTATTTAAATATTTAAATTTATTATAAAATTAAATATTTAAATATAAATTAAATTAAATATTTAGATTCAAATTAAATTATTTAAATATAAATTAAATTAAATATTTAAATTTAAATTAAATTAGCTATTTAAATTTAAATTAAATTATTTAAATATTTAAATTTAAATTAAATTAAATGTTTAAATATTTAAATTTATATTAAATTAAATATTTAAATTAATATTTACAAGCATAATAAAAATATGCAAAATGTAAGTTTAGAAGAGATTACAACATTTTTAAATTTAAATATAAATTATGCGAATTAAAGAAAAATGTTAAAAATTAAAATAAAATCAATTCGAATTTAAGCTAAAATATTAAATGAAATTTACAATGTTTTTGTTAAATATAAATTCGAATTTAAACTAAAATATTTAATAGAATTTCCAATTTACATATTTGTTAAATAAATCAAGAATTTAACAGAAAAATATTTTAAAATAAATTTCGAAGAAAAAGAAATATATTAAAAACATTATCAAAACACAGAAACGTTAATTTAATATTTGTCTAAACAAAATTGAATAGAAATTTGATATATTTAATTGAATTTCATTTGAAATAATTAAATCAATTAAATAATTGTAAGAGAATTTAATGAAAATAAAATAAAAATCTAACGATGCAATATTTTAAATTAAATTCAAATTAATTGATCAATATTTTGTTTGATAAATTATTAAAATAAATAAATTCGTATAAATAAATAAATAAATTCGTATATGACAACAAAAGTAAATAAGTGAATTTTGTTACAGCTGAGCTATTTTTGCGCTTTGTGAAGCTCTATAATATAAAGTTTTGTGGGAACAACTTGGCCTGGGAATTATAGAAATTTCGATTTGCTACTGTGAAAACAGAAACTAACTTTTAAACTGTAGAAGATACATTTCCTATTACACACAAAAGAGGCAAACTGATATTCTTATCTTTATATAGTATTATATATATTTCCAATTCCAAGTCTCTAGCTACGATAGCGCGCAAGTGCTTTGTGAACGAGCAATAAAAGAGATATTGCTGAAAACAAGTTTATTGACGAATAGCAAAATGTAAACAAAATGCTATTTTATGCCTCTATAACTACTTGCTATCAAATATAGCAAAAGCTACTTGGAGATATGCCAAAAAAAAAAAAACTCGTGTGCTCATAAAATAGAGAAACATTTGCGAATTCTCTCTCTGGAAACTAGCATTGACATTCGCCTTGAATACAAATAGAACAGAATCTGTGTCGAAATTGATTAACAATAATTATAAGAGCAACAATGGACTTGAAGGTCAAGCTAAACATGACTTGCAAAAACAAATATATATAGTATAATATATTGAATGAACTTTACATATATGTAGAACAAGACTTATTAAATCTAATTATTTTGACTCATGTTTAGTCTATGCATTAAACAGACCTAGAGCAAGTCCAGCAAGTCCAGGTCATTCTAATACGAGTTTTAGCTATAATTGTTGAGCTAAGTCGACTCAGAGCTACAATTAGCCGACTCGCTGTGCTCAATGTGCTCGGATTAGATTATAAAATAGCTGAATTGGCTACTGCTCAGCTCAGTTGCTAGCGAAACGCGAAACGAGACGCCAAATCTTTGCTGAGTAAATTTGTATTTTATATATAGTATATAGTATATAAAAACTGAAAGCTAAAGTCATGAGCACGCGAACGGCAGCTGTGAACAAGACGAAGCAGACGGCGCGCATTGTGATCATTGGGGCTGGCGCTTCGGGCATTGCGGCAGCCACTCGGCTGCTGGAGCAGGGCTTTCGGAACGTGACGATCTTGGAGGCAGAGAATCGCGTGGGCGGACGCATCAATACCGTGCCGTTTGGCGACAGTGTGATCGACAAGGGCGCTCAGTGGTGTCATGGCCAGGGCACCAATGCCGTCTATCAGCGTGTGAAGAACTTGAATCTCTTGCACGCCACGGGCGATGCTCTGAACGCGACGGTCTTTGTGCGCTCCAACAAGGAGATCTTGAGTCCTGAGACAACACTACAGCTGGCCACGGCCGCTGAGATGTCGCTGCCCACGGTGCCGAATGAGGCCAATGGCTCGCTGGGCGACCACTTGACGAGCAACTACTGGCAACTTCTGGCCAAGTCGCCGGATGTGGATCGCACCGTGGCGCAGGAGATGCTGGATAATATGCATAAGTTCCGCTGCTCCTTCACAGCGTCCGATCATTTGTTCGAGGTCTCGCGACGCGCCCATCTGGAGTTTGCCAAGGACGAGGGCGAGTTCATGCTCAACTGGCGCGACAAGGGCTACAAGACTTTCCTGCGCGTCTTAATGAATGCCAAGCCGGAGCAGCCCGAGGATCTGGGCGTGCTCAATGGGCGTGTGCAGCTCTACAAGCGGCTCACCGAGATCAACTGGGATGGCACCGATGAGCTGCTGCTGCGCTGCTGGGATGGTGAGGTTCTGACTGCGGATCATGTCATCTGCACCGTCTCCTTGGGCGTGCTGAAGGAACAGCATGAGAAGCTCTTTGTGCCAGCGCTGCCTGTGGCCAAGGTGCGAGCCATCAATGGACTCAAGCTGGGCACCGTGAACAAGCTGTTCCTGGAGTATGCGTCGCTCGTCTTGCCCAAAGAATGGTCGGGCGTCAGCTTCCTCTGGCTGGAGGCCGATCTGCAGGAGTTGCGCGGCACCGATCGCTTCTGGCTGGAGAGCGTGTTCGGCTTCCATCGCGTTCTGCACCAGCCACGCCTGCTGCAGGGCTGGATCATAGGCGAACATGCGCGCTACATGGAAACCCTAACCGAGGAGCAAGTGCTCAGCGGCCTGCAGTGGCTCTTCAACAAGTTCCTGCCCTTCGACATGCCGCAGCCGCTGAAGCTCATGCGCTCGCAGTGGCACTCGAATCCCAACTTCCGTGGCAGCTACAGCTCGCGCACCCCCTACACGGATCAGCTGCGCACCGGCCCCTGGGATCTGGAGACGCCGCTGCTCAATGCCAACGGCACGCCCCGAGTACAGTTCGCCGGCGAGGCAACCAGCAAAACCCACCATTCCTCAGTGCACGGGGCCACCGAAACCGGTTGGCGCGAGGCTGATCGTCTCAATGCCTACTACAGCAGTCGCAATGCCTAGTGAGGTGGGCGTGACTCGAAAATAATTGCCTAATAATTACTCAATCGAGACTTGTATCTCGGCTGTCGATTAAAGTTAATTCGCATTGAAAATTATATAATAAATTAGCAAAACAAAAAGCTAAAGAAAATCATTTGATTCTATAGAGGAAAGGTAGCATGAGGCAAGGGGCATATTAGGCCAAGGCAAGGATATGTACAGAGAATAAAAAATGTGTGTAAATATATATGTTCTATAATTAAACTATATATTTATTTTAAACAATGAATTCGATTGCTTCGATTCATATAAATATAATCATTTATTTTATTTATAGCTGACTACTAAAAAACAGGGTATTTCCAGTAATATATATTAACATTTGCAATTTTAAAATATGATTAACAAAAAAAAATTATTGTAAAAATATTGGAGAAAACATTAATAAATCCAGGGTATTGCCAAGTCAGACAACTCAAGTCTTCACTACATTTTGATAATAATTCTATTAATAATTTTTGTTGAAAATAATCGTAGTCTCATTCGCTCGACTGTTCAGATATATGAGATATATGAGAAAATATAAATAAATCCAGGGTATCGTCAAGTCAGAGAACTCAAGTCTTCATTACATTTATTTTGATAAAAAATGTACTACCCACTAATAATTAATAACAAATTTTCGTTGAAAATATTTGCAAAATCTCTGTTGGGCCCAGCAATCAGCGCTTTATAAGAACTAAGAGCGGCAGTTCGCCAAACCTATTAGCATCTAAGAGAATTTTGTAAAGAGATTGCGCTCTCCTTTTCTAACGTTCATTCGTTCTCCCACGCAACGGCGCAGTCTGATCGGCCGGCTCGCGTAGATCGAACGTGTGCATATTTACTTTCGCTTGTCAAAAAGAAACGTTTTCTTTAACATACATATTTACCTACATATGCATACTCGCATCTAATAAACAATTAAGACTCGCTGATCAAATTGTGTTTTTAATTCAAAGCTATACGAAAAATCTCGATAGCTCAACATTTGGTGACCCCGACGTGATTCAACATAAACATATAAATATATAAATATACATATATGTACATATATATATATTTAAGTTTCGTAAATACATTGGACATATTGTCGTGCACATATGCCGTTTATATAGCAATTGCCTTTTTACCGCTACTTCTTGCAAAGTCGCCAGACACTCTTTCGTTTCGTTTTGCAATACAGTGGTGTCCGTAAAAACAGTGCGTATAAGCTTATTTCTACAGACATACATATGTACATATGTGCTCATCAGTTGTAACTTATTCGTGTACATACAAGTAACAAGTGACAAGTTAATAAATAATTAATAGCAACTAATTTCGGAACTGTGAGTTTCTATAACTTCGCACTTATACGTCGATTAAGCGTGCATAATCTCAGTGCAATTACATGCTTGCCGTTAATTCTGTTGTTGTCATTGCACTCATTCGGTTCGGCTGCAATACTATCGCGTCCATAATAACGTTGCCAGTGCGCACTAATTCATACGGATGCAATAATTGGCTGAAATAATAGTGGCATATAATTGGCAATTAACTAAACTCTGTGCTGTGTTTAGTAAAATAGCTCAGAATCTGAGTTTTGCGCCTGTGCAATCTCCGCATATCAGCAACTGTGAACTCTATCGGTAATTCTCGTGTGCTTTACTCATCATGGCGAGCTTAAATGCTACTACAGTTGCGCCCGAAGAGCGAGCGAAATTTTATAAGCTCAAAGTCAAATCTGTGTTTGAACGCGTAAAAAGACTGCAAGCCAAGGTTGATTCTGATGCTCTTGCCGATCACAGTGACAGCACTTTAAACGTTCTTTTGGAGCATATTGGTAAGCTAAGCAATTCTTTTAGTGAAGCCCATGAAACTCTAGAGGAACTTGACTTTACTGAGATGGGCAGCGATTTACGCGGTGACTTCGATGACTTAATAATGGTCATGCAGTCAACCATAATGTCTGAAATTCAAGGTCGTACCGCTGGAATGCCCCATAGTTCCACGTTTAGTAGACCGATGGTCCCTACTCAAGTTCCCGCTCCCAAGGTACATTCCGCACCTGCACTACCGCCTTTAAAGCTGCCCACGTTCAGCGGTGGATATGCCAATTGGGCTGATTTCTACTCAATGTTTTCAACAATCATTGATATCAGGCCAGAAATCAGCAACATGGAAAAGCTTCAGCATCTACGGTCTTGTCTGGATGGTGCAGCGTTGGATACAGTTCGATCTTTGGAAATTTCTAACGACAACTATACGATGGCCATAAAGCTATTGAAACAAAGATATGATAACCGACGTTTAATTTTTCAAGCCCACATCGTAAAGATCTTAGGGCTAAAAAGGGTAGAAAATGGATCCATAACCAAGCTGCGAGAATTGTCCGACAGCTTCAATGTACATATGCGTGCACTCAGTGGCCTGGGCACAACAGAACAGATAGCCAGTGCCATCATTGCTCAGGTGCTGTTACAGAAGCTTGATGTGGCCTCACAAGCTAAATGGGAAGAGAAATTGGAAGATTCAGGGATGGCGTCCCATATACCTGCATATGAAGAAGTGGCCTCTTTCCTTGAGCTTCGCTGCCGCACTTTGGAATCAATGGAATTTTCTCTAAATAACTATTCATCCATTAAGCAGGTGAATTCTAGCAGTAAATTGGCCAACAGCCGGTCCACATTTCTTGTAACAGACCACAGTGCACACAGTTGCGTTTTTTGTAATGATCCTGAGCATACAATCTACAAATGCTCAAGATTCGCAAACCTATCGCCTACTCTTCGTCTGAATGAAGTCAAGAAGGCTGGGCTATGCTTAAATTGCTTGAAAGGCGGCCATCAGTCGCGACAATGTGGCTCGCGTAGTTGTCGGGTCTGTGGAGTCAAGCATCATACGCTTCTCCACCTTGGCAACTCCAGCACATCGCACGCAGTAACTCCGTTCCATCAGCAATCCTCATCATCAGGGATGCAGATCACTCCTACTCAGCCCTCAGCTCCGTCCACTACTCTCTTGGCTCAAGATCTGAACAGCGATGTTGCGCTCCTGGCTACCGCAGTGGTTCTGGCCAAGAATCGGTTTGGCGAACTTGTTCCTTGTCGTGCACTCTTAGATTCAGGCTCCCAGGTTCATCTTGTTACAGCCAGGTTTGCCAATCTGCTACAACTTAAGAGATCAAGGTCATATGCGTCTGTACGTGGCTTAGGCGACTCCGATTTTGGCACCGATGGAAGCACCATTTGCCTCACCTTGCAGGCTCACGCATCGGAGTATGCGACTAGCATAACGGCCATGGTAGCAGCAAATATAACTGGCAGGCAGCCCAGTTCTAATATAAATACAAGCAATTGGAGTATACCGCAGAATATAGTCTTGGCAGATCCAGCTTTCGATAGGCCACAGCGAATAGATTTGCTTATCGGAGTCAGCCTTTTCTATGATTTGCTCTGTGTGGGTCAAGTCAAGTTGGCGCCTGGGCTTCCACTGCTGCAGAAGACTCGTCTTGGTTGGGTTGTATCGGGGGGCAAAGCTAGCGGCCACAATTCCACACTAATAGTTTCAAAGACGCCTTCGGATCCAGGTCCAGACTCCGCTACTGATATCCAATTGGACAGTCTCGTTCGTCGTTTCTGGGAGACTGAGAGCTGCAGCGACCCTGTCGTAAACATTAGTAAGGAGGAATCAGATTGCGAAGCGCATTTTGTGAGGCATTACAAACGATTGCCCAGTGGCCAATATTCAGTACGCTTGCCTGTTAAGCTTAATTACGAGCTTCTTGGAGAGTCTTATCAGCAAGCGCTGCGGCGGTTTCTTAATCTGGAGAAGAAATTGAATCGCTTGCCTCATATAAAGTCTCAATATTCAGCGTTCTTGGATGAGTATTCTGAGCTGGGTCACATGTCACGTGTTCCTCGCAGCTCATTTCATCAATGCAGATATTTTCTTCCTCATCACTGCGTTTTGAAAGAAGATAGCTCAACTACCAAACTTCGAGTCGTCTTTGATGGATCAGCAGCTACATCAACTGGTTATTCGCTGAACGACATTCTAATGTCAGGTCCTGTCATTCAGCCGAAAATGATCGACATATTGCTGCGTTTCCGGTCCTATCCAGTTGCACTCACCGGTGATATTTGCAAAATGTATCGTTGCGTGAAGGTGCCTGAGCCAGACAGCTATCTGCAATGCATTCTATGGAGGAATTCACCAGATGATGAGTTAGAAGTGTTCAAGCTTGATACGGTCACATATGGCACAAAACCTGCGTCATTCTTGTCTGTGCGTGCCATGCATCAGCTCGCCATAGATGAAAAGGATACCTTCCCAGTCGGTTCCGAGGCATTACTTCGCGATTTCTATGTCGACGATTTGATCTCTGGAGGAAATTCAGTCGAAGAGGCAAGACGTGTCATGCAAGAAACAGCTGGAATATTGGCATGTGGCCGGTTCAAGTTGCGAAAGTGGTGTTCAAGCCATACCATGGTGCTGGACGGCGTAACAGAGTGCGACAAGGAATCACTCATTAGCTTCAATGATGGCAGCGACATTACTAAGACACTTGGCCTCGCATGGGATCCATCATCTGATCAACTTTTGTTCTCATATTTAGCTATGGATTTGACCACTAAGCCAACCAGGCGTTCTGTCCTCTCGTCTATTGCTCGGTTTTACGATCCCCTCGGACTGGTCGGCCCAATAATAACAAAGGCTAAAATTTTCTTGCAACAACTCTGGAGGCATAAACTTGATTGGGACGAGAGCCTTCCAGCAGCATTTCACACTGCATGGCTGGACATCTGCAGTAGCTTTGGCAACGGTCTGAGGAGTGTCTTTCCCAGGTTGGCATTGGTACCAGGAGAAAAGGTTGAGGTCCATGGATTCTGCGATGCCAGCATCGAGGCGTACGGAGCCTGCATCTATATTGTATCCAAAGGGCAACATAGCACCAGCAGGTTACTTTGTTCAAAGTCTCGAGTTTCTCCCTTGAAAACGCTCACGATTCCCAAGTTGGAGCTATGTGGGGCAGAGTTGCTTGCACGTTTAATGGATGAAGTGGCTCGTTTAGGAATTTTCGAAGGGGAATTTCACTGTTGGTCCGACTCTACTGTAGCGCTATCTTGGATTAATGACGAGCCCGGGCGATTTAACGTTTTTGTTTCAAATCGCATCGCCACGATACAGGATCTCACATCAACAATGGAATGGCATTACGTACCTACTGTGCTGAATCCCGCAGATATGTTATCTCGAGGTTCATTGCCCGCTGAGTTGAACACATCATTACTTTGGTTCAGCGGTCCTGATTTCATTTGTAAGCCCACCTCTCAATGGCCAGTCCTATCGCTTCCAGAAAGAACTTCACTGGAGCGTCGAAGGACCGTTCTACTTGTGAAAGGCCCAGTCCATGACGCCTCCATGGACTGCAAGTATGCTAATTCGTTTAGTCGATTGCAGCGTATTTTTGCATACGTATCAAAGTTTATCAAAAAAAGTCATGGTTCAGGAATAACTCTCGCAGAAATTCGGACTGGTACTGAAATACTGTTGCGAATGATTCAGCGAGCTCATCTCTCGGACGACATTGATGCACTTCGAACTAAGGGAATGGTTGCGCCATCCAGCGTTCTCGCCTCTCTTTCGCCATTTCTTGATGAAGTCGGACTGCTACGTGTAGATGGTCGCCTCAAAAACTCTACTCTTAACTTTGATAGTCGCCATCCAATTATATTGCCCAGAAGTCATCCAGTAACTCGAGCCATTGTCATGCATTACCATCAGCGAAACTTGCACGCTGGGCCCCGAGCGGTACTAGCTCTGGTTCGTTCCCAATATTGGCCAATCGGTGGTAGAAAAACTGTGTCCAGTGTGATACAGAGATGCGTCATTTGCTTTCGCGCAAAACCTCGACTCTTTGAGCACATAATGGCAGATCTACCCAGGGATCGCGTCGAAGGCTGCCGTGTATTTGGAGTGACTGGTGTCGATTTTTGCGGACCGTTCTTTTATAAGCCTGAGGCACGAAATAAGGCTCCTATGAAATGCTACGTCTCTGTATTCGTTTGTTTTGCTACGAAGGCTATTTGGTTGGAACTAGTTAAGGATTTAACTACCACGGCATTTTTGCATGCCCTCCAAAGGTTTATATGCACTAGAGGAAAGCCAAGTCAAATTTGGTCTGACAATGCCACAAACTTTCTTGGCGCCCGCAACCAGCTTCAGGAGCTGAAGCGTCTATTCCTATCTGACGCCCACCAGAATGCTGTGAAGGACTTCTGCCTGGCTGAATCAATCGAATGGCATTTCATCCCTCCACGATCTCCTCACTTTGGAGGCTTGTGGGAGGCTGCAGTGAAGACGGCGAAGCATCATTTCTATCGATCAGTTGGCCCTTCTGTCCTAACTTATGATGAGCTTCGCACACTGGTCTGCAACATTGCTGCTGTCATTAATTCACGCCCTTTAGTTTCAATTTCAGAGCACCCAGCAGACTTGGACGTACTGACGCCTGCGCATTTCCTGAACGGTGGTCCTCCTTCATCCTTCAGCGAGCCTAACCTCACGAGGCTCAATTTTAATCGCTTGGATGCCTGGCAGCGCGTAAGCTATCTCCAGCAGGTATTCTGGACACGTTGGCGAGACGAATACCTCAACTTATTACAACAGCGGGCTAAATGGAGAACTTCTAAGTCTGGTTTGGCGGTTGGCGACGTAGTTCTCGTAAAGGATGAGAATCTTCCGCCGCTTAAGTGGCCACTGGCCAGAATAATTGAACTTATCCCTGGAGGTGACGGCGTTGCACGGGTGGCCGTGCTCAAAACTGAAGCTGGCGAGACAAGAAGAGCTACAAACAAGCTGTGCTTGCTGCCCCTTAAGGATTCTGTTTAAGACTAAGTCTTCAACGGGGGGAGGATGTTGGGCCCAGCAATCAGCGCTTTATAAGAACTAAGAGCGGCAGTTCGCCAAACCTATTAGCATCTAAGAGAATTTTGTAAAGAGATTGCGCTCTCCTTTTCTAACGTTCATTCGTTCTCCCACGCAACGGCGCAGTCTGATCGGCCGGCTCGCGTAGATCGAACGTGTGCATATTTACTTTCGCTTGTCAAAAAGAAACGTTTTCTTTAACATACATATTTACCTACATATGCATACTCGCATCTAATAAACAATTAAGACTCGCTGATCAAATTGTGTTTTTAATTCAAAGCTATACGAAAAATCTCGATAGCTCAACAATCTCATTAGCTCAACTGCTCAAATACCCTGTAATTGGCATTAGAAGCTCTTTCAATTTATTTCCCAGCAAGCTCTAAAATCATGACACTTTAGAACAATAAAAGGAAATATTTTTGATCAAAATATGTGCAAATCTCAATGTCAAAACAAGCGTAATAATTAAATAAATAAATGCAGCGGCTGATAATAGAAAAGAAAACCACACAAACAAAGCCGATTTGCCCCATCGGCACTTATCGACAGCCAAGCACCTATATATACATATAAATAGGAGTAGTATTCGCTCTGTCTAGACAGTCGCTGGTCGCCTATCACGCCCCTATCACACTTACACCATGAGCAGTTGTCCAGTTGCTCAGCGCGCTCGCCAGCTGAATAAGTCCAAGCAGACGGCTCGCATTGTCATCGTTGGAGCGGGTTCGGCGGGCATTGCTGCTGCCACGCGGCTACTTGAGCAGGGATTTCATAATGTTTGCCTCTTGGAGGCAGAGAATCGCATTGGCGGACGCGTTAATACGATTCCATATGCGGACAATGTCATTGACCTGGGCGCACAGTGGTGCCACGGCGAAGTGGGCAATGTGGTCTACGAGCGGGTCAAGGATCTGGATATGGTTAGCAAGACGGGCGAGTTCATGGACAACTTTCGCTTTCTGCGTTCCAACAAGGAACTTGTGCCGCAGCCAATGGCCAATGCGCTGAGAACAGCCGCCGAAAACTCCATACCAGATGGACCCAATGCATACGAAGGGTCCGTGGGCGACTATCTAACCCAGAAGTATTGGCAAGAGGTAGCCAAGATGCCTGACGTGGATCGTGTCATAGCCGCGGAGATGTTCGAGAGCTTTAAGCGCGGCGAATGCGCCACTGAGGGCTCAGATACGCTATTCGAGCTTTCGGGGCGCAGCCACCTGGAGTTTGTCGAGTGCAAAGGAGATCTGCTGATCCATTGGCGCAATAAGGGCTACGGGAGCTTTCTGCGCCTGCTCTTGCAGGCCAAGGAGGAAGTGCCCGGGGATCTGGGCGAGCTCAATGGCAAAGTCCAGCTGAACAAGCGCGTGTCACAGATCAACTGGGAAGGATCTAATGAACTGGTGCTGCGCTGCTGGAATGGAGAGCTCATAGCAGCGGATCATGTCATCTGCACGGTATCGTTGGGCGTGCTAAAGGAACAGCACGGCTGCCTGTTTGTGCCCGCCCTGCCGGAGGCCAAGGTGCGAGCTATCAAAGGACTCAAGCTGGGCACCGTGAACAAGTTCTTCCTGGAGTTCGCTGTGCAGCCGCTGCCTGAGAGCTGGGAGGGCATTGATTTCCTGTGGATGGAACAGGATCTCAAGGAGCTGCGTGGCAGCAAACGCTTCTGGCTGGAGAGCGTCTATCTATTCCATTGCTTTGAAGATCAGCCACGCATGCTGGAAGGCTGGATCACTGGCGAGCATGCGCGCTACATGGAAACCCTGCAGGAGCAGGAGGTGCTCGAGGCTCTGCTGTGGATGTTGCGCAAGTTTCTGCCCTTCGATTTGCCGCAGCCAAAGAGCTTCCTGCGCACCCAATGGCACTCGAATCCCCATTTCCGTGGCAGCTACAGCTTCCGCAGCACCTATACCGATGAGCTGCAGACTGGCCCCTGGGACCTGGAGGCGCCTCTGGTTGATGTTTGCGGTAAGCCCAGATTACAATTCGCTGGCGAGGCTACCAGCAGAACGCACTACTCGACGGTGCATGGCGCCACCGAGACGGGCTGGCGCGAAGCGGATCGGCTCAACGAATACTATTCCCGAAGCAGCCGCACGACTCATTGATGTGAATCCAATTGAAAATTTAGAGTGGATGCAGCACACTAACTAGATCAGTTCAAATGAACTGAGTTGGCTAATTCCTGGTTCAATGTTCACGTATGAGAAAATACATGACAATTTCTGAAACAACCCAACGTAGCCTTTACCTAGCTAAAGCGAGCCTTTGGCCATGTCAAGCAGCTGACCAGAGGCCGGACAAACAAGGGCATTTTCTCTGATTGTCGCACGTATCCGACTGGCTGGACACAACTGCTGCCCAATGGCTGGGCAAAGCCGCAACAGATGTAGCCAACTTGTAAAGCGAGGGGGGAAGGGGAGTAGGGATGACGACCTGTCTCTGCATATGTAATGTGGGAGCGGCTGTATATGTGGGTAATCTGCGAGCAGAGCTTGGCTACGAGGCGTGCTGGCAAATACATGAAACCGGGACTCTAATGCCTTTTGGCCTCTGCGTGGCATAAATTTGAATTTTCAACATTTAGGTAGCAGCCCCACTGGCAATGGTTAAAACATTTTCCATAGCACAGCCGAGGCGAACTGAGTCGAGTAGCATCAGAGAGGAGAGAGAGCGAGGGAGAGGGAGATGGTGGTGTTTGTGGGCTTGCGGGTTTTGTGGCATTGTTTTGTCCGGCTTCTGTCGAAACTGATTTTTGCCGTTGCATTTCTGTCCTTATTTAGACTTTTTGCATGTGTTAAGTGCTCGGCCACGCCCCCAACTCGCAATAACAGTGCAATTACATTGTTGTGTGCGGCTCGCTCGCTTGCAAATGAGTTGGTCAACATGTTTGGACCGAACACTAAAAATGGTCCAAACTGTGGCCTCTTTCTATGCCCAAATGAATATGCATTCCATGTGCCGACAATTCAGCTACTCATTTTCATTTCAAAAAAAAGTTTCTGCTTCAATTTGGCAACTCTTTCGAACAGTCATGAGGCTAGTAAAACGATCACAAATTAAAGCTGAATCAGATGAGTAAATGAGGTCAGCCTTATACCAAAAAGAGTTGCATCTCTACTCGAAAGAGTCTTTGTATTTAATTTTTCAATCATTATATGTATAGTTCAAATGAATCTGCTAAACAAAAAACACCTCATAGTCGAGCTGTTCTGGAGTGATAGTAGGTGATCAGGCGTTCCGCCTCCCTCCAGCCCGTCTCTGCTGCGCCATGAACCGTCGAGTAGTAATGTTTGTGTGTGGCTTCGCCCGCGAATTGTATTCTTGGTCTGCCGCCCACGTCGAGCAACGGCGCCTCAAGATCCCAGGCGCCAGTGCGCAGCTCATCTGCGTAGGTGGTGCGAAAGGTGTAGCTGCCTCTGAAGTTGGGATTCGAGTGCCATTGAGTGCGTAGACAACGTAGCGGCTGTGGCAAATCAAAGGGCAAAAATTTGTGGAAAAGCCACAGCAAAGCTTCAAGAACTTCTTCCTCGGTGAGCGTCTCCATGTGGCGAGCATGTTCGCCAATAATCCAACCCTGTAACACGCGGGGCTGATAAGATACTGGGTAGAACCCAAATACGCTCTCCAGCCAGAAGCGATCGCTGGCGCGCAGCTCGTCCAGATCCTCTTTCAACCAAAGACAAACGAAGCCTGGCCACTCTTTGGGAAGAGGAGCAATGGGAAACTCTAAGAAGAACTTATCAACGGTGCCTAGTTTAAGGCCCTTGATAGCTCGCACCTTGGCCTCAGGCAAAGCTGGAACAAACATGCTAGCATGCTGTTCTTTCAACACACCCAAGGACACTGTGCAGATGACATGATCCGCCGTAATCACTTCTCCATTCCAGCAGCGTATGACTAGATCTCCAGCTGCCTCCCAGTTTATCTGCGATATGCGCTTGTTGAACTGCACTCGACCTTTGAGCATTCCAAGATCATCGGAGTCATCTTTGCTTGCATTCATCAGCAGACGTAAGAAACTCTTGTAGCCCTTGTCGCGCCAGTTGAGCAGCAGGTCACCCTCGCAGAGCCAGTACTCCAAATGGCCGCGGCCGGAGACTTCGTATAAATGATCTGAAGCCTCGACGGAGCTCTCGAACTTGTGAAAGTTCTCTAGAAACTCTTCAGTTATGTCACGATTGATTGGTGGCAGCTTAGCTACTTCTTGCCAGTATTTCTGGGTTATATAGTTTCCCAGCGAGCCTTTGAAGTCGACGAGTTCCGTTTGTCGTTCCGGAATCGAATTGAATGCAATACTTTTCAGATTTTCTGCAATATCATCGGGCAGTACTTCCTTGTTGGATCGCACACACCTGAAGGTCTCATAGTAGTCCTCAGAGGCCTCCAGCAAATCCAACTCCTTGACTCGCTCATAAACACTATTGCCCACCTCGCCGTGGCACCATTGGGCGCCGAGATCCACTACGTTATCGGCAAAGGGAATCGTATTTATACGACCGCCAATGCGATTCTCAGCTTCTAGTAATATTATGTTCCTAAATCCCTGCTCAAGCAGTCGTGTGGCTGCAGCTATGCCCGCTGTGCCGGCACCAATGATCACAATGCGAGCGGTTCTCTTGGTTTTGCTCAGTGCGGAGCGCATGGCACTCATTATGCTTCTGTATTGATGCGCAGATTTCTCTTACACGTCATTCTCGCTAGACGTTCGGCTAGCAACTGAATTGCTGTACCTCTTTCAGCGCTGACCAAACGACTTCTCTCTCTCTCTCTCTCTCTCTCTCTCTCTCTCTCTCTTACACACAAAGAGGCGCTCTAATGAGCTGAACGGCTGTCATCGATAATTTACAGTTCGGTCAATGTGTTTGCCTAACAAATCGCTGACGTTGCCGTCGATGACACGCGCTCTCTATGCCTCTGCTCTCTCCCTCTCACGCTCTTACACTCACCTCACTCTTATACAAGCTTTCATGTAATCATAATATAAATGCAGTTATCGTTGCTTACACTGTTTATGTCACCATTTATATGTGCAAAAATGTATCTTTGATAACCATGAAATATTTATTTAGTAGATTTTGTATTGCTATAATAACTAATTAAGTAGGCCATTAGTTACACACATTACCATAAGAAAGACTTTACGTAATCTATAAGGTATTAATATAGATTTGTGTATATCAATTTATGATTTTTATCAACAATACAGCTGATAAGAGAATGAGATAGATGCCGTAGTGTGAACGAGTAGAGTTGAATTCGTAAATTGAGACATTCTGATTTCAGGTTCGAAGCTAGCAAGTCCTTCATTAAATTGCATTTGTGTATATTATTATTTTATATGCATGCCCATCTGCCCATCTATCGCTGTCTCTATCGTCCAGCCTTGCACTCGTGCTGCATTTGCCACTAGAATAAACCACTGATAAACTCGCACATGAACTGAAAGCCACACAAACACAACTCTATTGGAACCGTATGTAAGTGAAAAATAATCATGTATGCGAATGTATGGGGAAACAATGTAACAGACGGTAGTAGTAGTAGTGGTTGCCAGTGGTTGCCAGTGGTTGGCGGTGGCAGAGCGCTTTGATGAATGTATTCATAAAAATCCAATCATTGCAATTGCAACAGCAGCAGCAGCAGCATTCGTACTCGCACTTCCCAAATAGAAATACAAATACCGAATAACTAAAACAACAACTACAATGGATGGGTGGAGGCCAGGGGGCGTGGGGGCATGGGGCAGCAGGCATTCAAGATGAATACGCCCAAATAATGGGAAAAACACAACAGACAGCTGGGTGCGAAGTTCTGCAAACGAGCGACTGACTCTGAATACGAGCCCATATTCCACACACAACAAACCAACGCCCCACGGCCCCACATCACAAAAACAGTCAACGGAAAAAATTGCAGTAATATTTTTTTACAAAAAAGAAGAATAACAAAAAAACAAAGCATTTGTGCATAGAACATAAAACGGAATAAACAAAAACAAAAACATAATAAAAACTAATTCAGAGCAACGATTATTGAATACCCTAAAGAATTTTTTTTAATAATAATAATAATACGAAAATAATAATAATACGAAATATGCTTTCTCTGCAAAATATTGCTGCTGATTATGAAATAATGTAAATATTCATATAAATATGCAGCTATAGATAGCTGTAAGTGAAGAAAAAAGAAAAAAACATGTTTAGTTTTTAAAAGTATATAAATTAAAAATAAAAAAATAAATAAAATATGTTTAGTTTTTAAAGGTATATAAATTAAAAAAAAAATAAAAAATAAAATATGTACAAGTATTTTCTGATGTAAAATATTAAGCAACCAAATTTTTATCTTTAATTTAAAAAAAAGAAAAAAAAATATATAAAATAAATATAAATTGAGTGTTTAATTTTTTTAAACACAGGTAAAATTTTTAATTTAATAAATATATTGTTAAAAATTAAAAAAGATTGCCAGTATACAAATTTCTGTAAAAAAATAAGTATATAAAATTCGTTTACCAATTTGTGCTCTCCAAAATAAATAAATATAAAATGTTGATGAAAATTGATTTGCCAAACGATATCAGGCTTATCAAAATACCCTCTCGAAAGAGCATTGAGAATAAAGCAAAGAAAACGCTTATAAACAAGAACAACAAGAAAAATGCGATTAAAATGACAAGTGAAAGCAATTTTCGTGCAGCTGCTGTGGATAATGGGACAGAGAGCAGAAGAGTGAGATGGAGAGAGAGAGAGAGAGGGAGAGACCATTGAGGGATAGGGTTGGGCTGTTGAATGACTGCTGTTTGGCATGGAATGGCAATATAAAGACATACACATACACACACATATATATATAGGATGGCACAAAAATATGACTACGTTTAGAGGGCACTGGATAAGGAATATTACATTTGCTGGCACGCCCTCTGCGGGGCTGTACTCACATTCTTGCTGCATTCACATTTCAGTATCCATTCGATGGCAACGAATTTATTCTCAATTTGTATTTGATGTGATTGCAGAAATTCCTGATCGATGGGCTCCAAGCCAATGGTATTCCATAACTGTCCTTCCGGCTGCCAACTGTCGACTGCAGCCTCGGCAGCCTCGTCCTGTTGCATGCGCTTTTGTACGTAGTTAATTGGATCAACGGCATTTAAAGGGCACAGCAGCTCCACCTGAGTGCGCCAACAAGTGCAAGAGAAGAGAAAGAGAGAAAGCTTGTAAATGTAACGAATGAAAATTAAGGCTAGAGTTACGCTCCTGGCTAAAGGCAACAGTTTAATAAATCGGAAATTGCGCTCGAGACTCAGTTGCTAAATCGAGTTTGACAGCCATCTTCAACTGCAGCCACTTCAGCTGCCAATTGCAATTGGCAATTGACGTTTTAATCCAATTCGTGTTTTAATTAATACTCAAAGACGGCCCAAAAGGTAACTCGTATCAAATAAGCAACAGTAAGAAAGAATTCCAATTGGATTTCTGTCAAATGTCGAATTCGATTTAGAAGTTGATAATAGAATAAATCTTGGTAATTTAATTTTAATTAATAAATTATATAATTTTTTTATATTATAATACACAAAGATTATTTGAAAAATTATATAAAAAAAATATTTAATATAATATTTATTTAAATATTTAATATCTAATATATTACTGCCAGAAGAAAACATTTAAATATTTAGCTAGAAAATTTCGATATAGAATTCATATTAGCTTTTATTTAGTTTCATTTTATTAGGTATTATATATAATATATATATTATATTATTTCAATTATATATTTATATAAATATTTGTTAATTTGTTTATTTTTCGTTCCACTGCTAAAGCATGAATAATGCAGTTAAATTCAATTATCACTGCTTGACTTGCATTGAAATGGACGTTTAAGCTAATTAAGTAATGCAATTGGCGAATCGAATTGAAGTCGTGTCGAAGATGGCGTCAAGATTGAAAAACTAAACTGAAACTTACTTGGATTGTTGTCGAAACAGCTGGAATGCAGCACTTGGTGCCTCGATGACAGCTGCCGCATAGTCTGGGACGATAGAGCTTACGTGAGACGCACTCGCCCAGTCGGATGCGGGCCGTGCCCAGGCGCTGCAAGCTGCGGCACTCGTGGCCCTTCTGCAGAGTTGCGATGCTATGTAAAGAAACAGCAATCATAGCTGAAACAACAAATATACTCACTCTTATTCTGTGTGCGGGCTCCTGTTGCATATCGAGTGCTTTGCCATGACCATTCCTCTTATGATGATGCTGCTGATGAGGCTGGCTCCTGGCCAAGTTGTTAAATAGTCTATTGTGGCTGTTGCCATTGCTCTTGCTGTTGCTGTTGCTCTTGCTGTTGCTTCTCTTATTGTCCTGGGCACATCTGCGATTCTCGCAAAGCCGTAAATTGCTCAATTGATGGCAGCCGGCATGGGTGCTCGTCTGCCTTGTGGCCATGCCCAGGCCACATGCCCGACTGCAGGCGCTCCAATTGCCGCTGATGCTGCTGTTGTGGCAGGTGGCGTAGACTGCAATAATGAGAGCGCCGAGCACAGAGCAAACACGACACAAAAAAGCGTTAAAAACGTATTGCTAATGCTTATGATTGGCTGCCTAATGGCCCGAGTGCTTACTCCTGGCCTAAGTAACTAAATGGACTTGGCTTAGCAAACCTCTTTGAAGTTAACCAAGTCGCTGCAACTAACAGCAGCTGCTAAGTACGTGCACAGCAGACTAAGGAATTAAATCATTATTTATTCAACTTGAGAACTCACTGAGAAAGCATTTATATGTTACTGGAATGTTGCTATGCTAATGTTTGTTTAGGTTTATGACTGAGAGAGAGAGAGAGAGAGAGAGAGAGAGGGAGTGAGTGAATGAGAGTGGGGAAGCGAGTGGAAACTTGCTATCCATTTCCACTTGGACCACATGAAACTCATTTCCTTCTCTTAGCAGGAATTTGTTGGCATTTAATGACATATTTCACTCTTCCACTTAACTCACATTTGGGAATCTAGATCGTGATGCAATTTGTTGAACTTTGAGCAAAGTTGTGGAACTTGTGATGTTTCGTTGAATCTGCAAGCATGTTTAGGCCTAGCTAGCTATCTCTTGGTATATTAGTTTAAAGATCTTTATAGGCTTATATTTTTTTGCAGTTCAAACTATAAATCACTCAATGCAGAGAGAATATTTTACTCCAGTAAATCTCTTGCAAAAGGCAAGTCTTAAAACTGAAAGCGATTGACGCTTAACAAAGAGGCAATGCTACAGACGCATCAACTTATGACTATAGAATAGAGATGTTATTTTGCTAATATAATATAAAGTTATCAGAAAGAGAGTTCATCAGCTGAGTGTCCCACTGTCAAAGTAGTGTAGGTGCGAGGCTGAGCGCTTGTATAAAGCTCTTGTGGATCTTGTGGATCTTGTGGATTGTGAGTTTACGTGATAGAGACGTAGCGACTGAGCTGCGTAGTTATAACGAGCAATGCGCGCTCTATTAGAGTGAGCGAGAAGAAGAGTCGTAGCTGAACGTGAGCCAGATATTGCTGGGTGAGAGTGAGTAGGCTAGAGTTAGACTGAGATGGGAGATGAGAGTGCACAGCACGAGCGGGATAGTTGCTGCACTATGTAGATCTAAATATTGCTGACTGAGAGGGAGATGGCTAGAATTGGACTGAGATGGCAGATGAGATCTAGATATTGCTGACTGAGAGTGAGATGGCGACTTCGGCCAATCAGCTAATGTCATTATCGTTGCCATAATAATCTCCAGCAAGATGAGCATGTAGGGCTTCACTTCTATTGCATATATTAAGCTTAAATTCAACAATACAATTCTCTGCTCACATAAGAGTCGTTAAAGCCCAACTTCCATACTCCCAAGTTTCTATATATGACATAGAATTTATTCAACTTGTGCTTGTGAGACGAAGCCAATTAGTTAGCCGGACATTGCTCGATATACATACACTCATCATCATATACATTAACAGCTATATATATGCACATATGTATATACTCCTTCACTCACACATAGCCACGCACGACCAATTGATGAAAGCGTTAAGCCCATTTCAAGTGAGGGCATCTTAAGAGCGCTTAATAATCTTGTTTATTTATTGCATTTTTGCGCGTTTAATTAACACTTAATCCTTGTGTAAGTAATTATGCTGCTGCTGCTGCTGCTGCTGTTGTTGCCTCAGGCAACAGCAACATCAACAACAACAACAACAATAACAAAGAGAAGAGCAACAGAAGCTCTCGACTGTTGCCTTGTCATGGAATAATTCATCTTCATAAATATGCGTTGCGCTTTTGGCTGGACGCTTAAACAGCATTAAGTTGTGCCAGGGCATGGCGACTGCTTGCCCCTGGGCGCCATTAGCACAGGACCATGGCCAAGCCGTAGCCACAGCCACACTGAGCGAGAGAGAGAGAGAGAGAGAGAGTGAGAGAGTAGCTGTGGCGGGGGCCATAAACGCACTTATAAAACAATAACAAAGCCATGGACCACGGATCCCGCCGCTGGCAAACACAAACACCAATACAAATATAAACACACACACACACACACACACACACACACACACACACTCATGCACAATTTACCATCAGCTGTTGGATTCTCACAGAGCCACATTTTGCAACAGTGACCGGGTACCTCGACCAGACGCGGTGATCTGCATGAAATCGTGTCCTCCGGCGCCGGCAGCTGCTCGTTGGGGCACAGCGTGGAGCAGGCGTGGCGACCATTCTGCAAGAACAGCGAAGCAACATTAAAATACATTAAATTTCGGCAGCGCGCAGACAGCGTCTATTGCTGCTCTGTTTGTTTATCTTCTGCTCCCTGCCTCCCCCACAGCAAATAAAGTCATGCTCTATATGTATTGGCTGCAAGCAAAGCTGTTTGTCTAAGCTCTAACTAGGTTTGGCCTTCAATTAACAAGCTCTATTTTTTCTTGTGCCCAAATTGGATACTATTTGCATGTGAGTGTGTAAGAGAAAGAGGGAGAATGTGTGTGTGTGTGTCTGGGAGTGTCTCTGTCAGTTCGCTATGATAAACGGCCGCAGCAGGCAATAGGTGCGAACAGACACGCACACTCACAGGCATGTTCAGCACATGTACACACACACACACACACACGCACATGCACATGCAAACAAATGTGCGGCCATTAAGCAATGCCAAAGATTTTGCTTTTAGCCAGATTTTGGCAATCCTTCTACGTTGCGCTCATATAATTGCGCGTAAATCTCATTCATTGCCTTTGCTGACTAAACTATAATAAGCAAATCGAATATTAAGAAGTTGTCTAGAGCATAGCTAAAGCCTATCAAAATAGTTTATTATTGTAGCCCTATGCTAGCTAGATTGCCAGAGTTATTGTCTATTAATAGCAACTGACAGCTGAGCCTTGAGGGAAAATATCGACTTACAGATTATAATCCGAATTATCGTTCAGTTCATAATCAGTTATTGAAGCCAAGTATATATTTTATATAAGCAATTATAGTTTATAAACTTACTAATATATAATAATAACCCCTATGCTACGGCTCTCTAAATATTTCGCTTTCAATATCTGCTCGCAAAATGTTGACTAATTAATATCTATGCTAAAGCTCATACTTGCACACATACATATATATAATATTAACCCTTTAGACAAAGCTGATATTCAATCTCTGTTTGCATTATAATACATGCCAAAGCAGCTGCTAGCACACACATTTTTCAATCTATGCCCACATAAATGTTAACCCTTAGATCACATATATGTCTGTGCCAGCAACTAAGCTAAAAGGCTATCAATGCCTGGCAACTGATGTTGTTTAGTGCAACTGCATTTGACCTTAAACCGAATCTGTGGCATGTTATCGCCCTTTCCTCTACTACTAACCCCACTCCTCCTCCTGCTCCTCCTCCTGCTCGTGCTCATCCTCTACTTACCTCGCAAACGCATTGGGTTTTGCAATCCAATTTAAATGTGGCTCCATGTGCGAATGTTGTGTTGCCAACGCTGCAATTGGCTGCAGGCCAGGACGCAGCGGGCACGGCGCGGGAACCAATCGAAGTGCCCATGTGACAGGAAGCGAGAGCAATGTTCCAGTTCCATTGTTGTCATGCAGCATCAAAGAGCCGATAGTATAGCCAAAAAAAGAAGAGAAGAAAACAAACAAATTTTTTATATAGAGCAACAAAATAAGAGTGAGAGAGAGAGAGAAAAAATGGCAGAAAAAGAGAAAATAAATCAGCAGAAAAGCGAGCTCGAAATAGGTTTAGAAATTGAATCGAACGCAACGTTTAGAGCTTTGCGGCTTTTCAGCTAATGGCTGAGCATAGAGAACAGCAATTTAAAGCTAAATTTTTGCATGTTTCATGTGAAGCCTGTGTAGTAGGTGTGCCTTGAATACGAAATTGGACTTTATATATGGCATGTGGTTATATGTATATATATAGATGATATATATATAACATGTTCTTACATGTACTTAACATAATTTTGAAGCTGCTTTAGCTGAATTGTGGCCTATTCTTGTAAGCTGAATAACACGAATTTATGGCATAAAAAATTAGTCTTAATTTTATTTAAACTTTTTCTTCATGATATTCAGCCAAATTCTTCATGACCTTTAATCTCAAATATATAAAAATAAAAATAATAAAAAATAGCTAAAAAATAGCTAATGTCATTTTAAACATTTAAGTTAATAATTTCTATTACAGTCCTATGAAATAGCAGTCTTGACAGCTGTATGAAATTGTAAGCAAGACTAGTAAGTAGTCTTGACTACTTTTTCATAGAGCTGTAATAGAAATTATCTATAAGGAAAACAATCTACTTGACTGCTTTGAGCAAACTAAATACTCTGAAATTCCATTTACAAACTCACATATCAAATGCCTCGACTACATCATATAGGTTAATAGCTAAAGACCCTGCCTTGCCCTTAAACCAGCAGCAATTTGATTTCACTTGCTTTAGCAATTTCTCCAAGCAAACAACTTAACTTATTTTGCCAAAGATAATGTAATTTGCCGGAACTAACGTCAACCGTCAAGGCCTTTTGCTAGTTTAGGCCTGGTCTTATCAAATCGTGTCTCTCCTGTTGATTCCTCACTTTTCTATTTTATATATTAAGCAAAAGAAATCTAAGCCAATTGGGCATTTTGCTGCAATAAAGTGCTTTCCATTTTTACCTTTCTCTAAACGCAAAAGTAATTTATAACGCATGCTGCTTCAATAAAAAAAAATCGTCTCTTCTCATTTCCTGCTTTATTTGAGTACATTTATTTTTGTATTTTTTCTTCTGCTGACAAAACAGCTTGATTTCTACATTATGCTCAGTTCTCCTCGTTGTTGTTGTTGTTTTCGTTCATTTGCTGACATTCGTAAAAGTAATTTTGGAATTGAATGCTGTTATTGCCATAATTACGCTGCCAAGGCTTGTTTATTACCAATTCGCTTGGCTCTGCTGTCTCCCCAGAGTCGTTTCATCACATGTCAAACGGGCAGAGCGAACAAAAAAATACAGCAGAGAAAACCAATTAATATCAAAGGAAGCCACAGTTACTGTTATGAATTCCACACACACACACACACACGCATGCAGAGAAATACACATGTGTGGGTGCTACATTTGCGCAGCAAACAATAGACTCTGTGCGTTTGGGCCTCATCAAAATTGATACTGACAAATGTTTTCGTTTATGGGCAACCATTAGGCCACAAAAGTTTGCTTTCGCTTTTTGCATTTGCAGCTGCCTCCATTCAGCTGAACAGGCCACAAATATGTCTAGCCGCCAATCACAATTATACGGATTTTGCGGCTGCCCCACTGGATATTTGCAATTTCACAGTAACATCAGGAATTTACACAGATACGCGCGAGAGGGAGAGTGGCAGATAGACAAAGACAGACAGAGAGAGAGGGGGAGAGGGGGAGAGAGAAAGCTACACCTACTATAGGTACTTTATGTCTACGTGCTCGCCTGGCAATTTTCCACTTTTTCTTGGGCATATTCGTGAATTGATTTTCGTTGACGACGTGACTCTGTTAGCCAGCTTTGCCAGCCTTGGCAGCCATGGCAGCCTGGCAGCCTGGCAGCCACGACTGCGGCATCATCATTCATTCACTTGCTGCCATGGTTAATGCGCAAATTGGCATTGAGCGTTTGCTTGTAATATAATACGCGCACGTGGTCGCATATTTATGTCATTAGCAATTAGATTTCTCAGCTACAGCAACAATGGCCGCAAGTAGACGGAGGCTTGCGAGAGGTTACGCACTGCCTGAATAGATTCTTACGCCTTTTTACTTTGAGCTCGAATTGTGTCATTCACGAAAGTGCAATCTGCTTAATGTACTTTGCCACACGCACACACACACGCAGAAGCAAAGGCTGTCAGACACACAGACTCCCACACACATTGCTTTACATAACAGGTAGTAAAGTTCAAAGTGTGTGTCATTGCTCTTTACAAGCAATCGCTGTTTACCCTTAACGCATCGAGCAGAAATGCAGCATGAACAACTGACAAATACCCTACAAATACCCTGCAAAAAACTTGAACTCAGCTGCCAATAGGCATGCATTGCCAGAGAGCGCTCGCTAAGCCTCTTTATAGCTATTTCTACAGGGTATGCCTAGCCTTTAAGCCGGAAGTATACAGAGAAATTGCAATGCGAGCACTTTTATCTGCGTTAGCTGTCAACATTTAAGACTGTCTACGCTTTGCTGGAGTGTACTTAAGCAGTTATGTGTGTCGTCCTTTCGTTCCGTTCGCTCAGCCTGCCATTTGCCTTCTTCTACTTTTTGTGGGCCGCCTTATCCCAGCTATAACTTCATGTTATGCATTATACTCGACTGTCGTTGCCGTTGCTGTTGTTGCTGCTGTTGTTGTTGTTCTGTAATGTACTCGTTCTACGTTATTGTTTACCTTGCGACAAGTTCTTGCCATCCTACCCCTTTGTGTCTGTGCTGCTAGCGTGGTCCATGCTACGAAAAAAATAAAAAAAACTGTAGCATACTTTTTTGCGTCCAATGTCCAACGACAACGACTGGTTTTTGTTGGGGGTCATCAGCGCTTGTCTTGGGTGCCTGGTTTGGGGTCACGTTTGCACAGTTTATTTGTCTTATGCCAGAGGGCCGTAGTGTTTGTTTTACTTAGTCTGTTTCTTCTTTTATTTTTTTGGATTTACTTAAGTCGTTGATGACCATGACCAAATAAAGTTTCATTTTGTGCAAAGATTTACAACACTTGAGCGTGTGTGCGGCAACTTTTGAGTGCCCACTGTCCAAGACACACCCACACCCACACACACACTCACACACAGTCACTTTGAGCCAGAGATCGTTCAATAAAGTGTCATCTCGAAAAAGTCTACGGGGACAACGCTGCGTATGCGCAATTTTATTGCAAATTGTGTATTCAATGCTTGTTTGCTAGGCACTTGATATTAGCAGACCCGACCAAGGCAATTTTTATGTGGTTTCAAAACTAAATTTGAGACTTGGAAACTGCGTGGAATATGCCTTAAAAAGACAACTTCAATTCAAGGCAATTTAATATATATCTTCTACTTTTTCCTAACCTCTCTCTCTCTCTCTTTCACTCTCTTTCATATAATTAATGTCTTTTGTAGAATATGTGCAAATCTTTTGCTGTAAATCTTTTCGCATGTTGTTTAAATAAGAATTGCTCACGTTTTCGTAAATTTATTTTTTGTGAGTTTATTTCGTCAGGGCTTACACACATGAGCTACACGCTCCACATTTTTCGTGTTCCGATAACTTTTTCAAAAGTTACACGCCCCCTTTTGCGCCCCTCGCCATGCCTTTAGCTGCAAAAAAAAAAGAACAAGTTTTACAGTTTAAATAAACTTGTTCCGCTTTGCCTGGACAATGCATCAGCGCAACGGGGAGCGCCAGAGGCAACAAAACGTGTGGAGCATTGATATGCGCCCATGGCACATTCACACACTCACACACACACACACACACGCTGCTTTGGCACCAGCAACAGCTACGAAACCCACAACAGGCGTCGAGAGCTCATGGACGCACGAACTGTATTGGCTGCTGTTTAATTTTGAAAAGCTTTGCACGACAACATGTGAAGCAGCAGGCAAACATGTTGAATGAATTTCGTTTATATGTTTTGATGAAAAGCGGCTTGCCGTCCGGGTGGAGCACGAGGTGTAGGCTGAAGCTGAGTTGTGCCAGCCAATTCGACAAATAATCAAGTAAATCGATTAAAATCACTTTGCTCCCAAGTTTCCTGCGACAGGCAGACAATTTTTACTCAGCTTAAGTTAACAACGTTACGACAGGAAATGTTAGCTGAATGCGTCTTTAAATCAAGATTGAACTTTAATATATTATTTATATATATAATTGAGTTAAAAGCGAGGTTTAGCATTTTTTTTATATATTTTTTAAAATGTGTTTTAAGGACTTTTGTCTCTTATGTAGTGTTGTGTAAAAATTTGTATTTATTTTATTTTTTAATTAATTATATATTTATATATTTTTTTTAATATTTCGACAAAGAAGATTAAACCTTTATGTAGGAATAATATTTTTTATTATTTTAAAATTAATATTAAACATTTTTTTATATATTTTTTTTTTATTTATTTTATATTTTAAATATTCATTCGCATATTTTTTTATCAGTATCATTTTTCATTCATCATAATTCCTGCTCTAAATTTGATTTATACAAAAGACATTAATCCATCGGCATGCAGCACAAATTTTCTTTGATTTCAGCTTAGATTCGATTAAAAATTAAATCCGTTGACTTACGACTCTGTTTGAATCATAAAAGTGTAATCAATTCCTTTCGGAATACGCTTAGTCGCATTTTATTATTTTATTAAACTCTGTCTGCTTCGCAGAATTCTTTATTAAATAACAGAGCAAACCTTTTGCCTCTCATTTGCCTTTCCTAAGAAATGTCTTATCCTCGTTTACTTTTTTCTACTATTTGGTTTCTTGGTGTTTTCTTACTTACATTTTTTTTCTGCTTCTTCTTATTTTGCCATTTTGTGCGCCCTAAAAATGAATATTTATTTGGCTAACAACACGAGAAATATTTAAAATTGTTGGCTGCCTAAATGGGAAATTCTCTTCTGTCCAACTGTTTGCTGTACTTTGCTTTTTTTCTTCTTTTTTTATTTTTTGAGAAATTATTTTTGGGTTGATTTGAAGTGCCTTTGATTAATGAAGCGCAAAGTGAATGTAATTTTACAATTTTCATTTGAAATTCATTTGATTGCAATTTGCTTAGCTTAACGTTAGTCGCAAACATATAAAATAACTAAATAAATGGACTTACCGGGATTTATATGCCTTGGCAGCTAAATCACAGAGAGCGAGAGCGCAACATACAAAGAGAGATGGCAGCAACGTTATATTATTTGTAACTGAATTCATAATATCTATATATATATATATGCGCTTGGGCTACTCACTCTGATGACCTTAAAACCTAAGCTCAGATTCGCTTCGACTCCAGCAATGAGACTATTACCAAATACACTCAGCAATGCCAGCAGTATCAGCATTTTCTGTAAAAATAAGATAAATAGCGTGGAGGATGTGGTTAGTGGGCGGATGTTTAAAAAGAACTCTAAAGGCAAAACAAGTGAGTGGTCTAGTGTTGGAGATACCCTGTAAGTGCATAGTAAATAAAATTGATGTAAAGCAGAGTCTATGCATGGAAATTGTCTTTAGCTCGGAGAATATGCGACATATGCTGATGTAGCTCTAGTTATATATAGATTACTTGTCATTTTTATATTATCAATAAAAATAAATTTGATCTAGTTGTAATTAATTCTATAGTTAATATATCGTAAATAAAGTTTATAATTTGGAATAAATAGATCATAGATTATATTGTTTTACTGGGAATGATATTTGATATTGATGAACTAATTGCTTCTAGTAGTAAAGTCTCTCTATTAGATATTGATTTTGCTATGGACATAAATATTTATATATATTTGCAGTAGGAGAACATCTTGAGTCTTCAGTCAAGACTCTGGCAATTGGCTTTCAAGTTCGACAAACGACAAATTTATATAGTTGCTACTCTTGATACCCTTTAAGAGTATATATCTTATACTCATCTATATGTACTTGACGATTTCAGAGCCGACTTCTACTGCCTGTTACATACTCTACAGCAATAACAAAATATCCTGTTTAGCTATCTTAAATGGGTATGAAAAAGGTCGAGACCAGACAACAGCAGTAGAAGCAGCAGCAGCAGCAGCAGCAGCCACAGCCAGAGTCGTCGACTTTATTAAGGTCAATTCAATGTCTGGCTTGATTCGTTTTTCTCATTTTTTGGTTACGGCTAATGGTTACGTCTATGGAACAAGGTCTAAGGTTTGTGTTTTGCATTTACATTCGAGTTTGCTCTTTTTTTCTTTCATTTTTTCTTTTTGCGCTTCGCACGCCTGCAACCAAAACAATTTTTATTATTTATTATTATTGTGCTATCTGGACTTTTGTATAGAGCTATAAAAACAAAAGGTGGCAAAGGCAAACTTGTTAAAAAGAAAACCTTAAATTAAGCAAGAAATATAATAAAACCAAGAGAAAAGCGAGTGAGCCGTGTGAAGTTCTATTTACACAGAATTTGGTGAGAATATATAAATATAGTACATTTGTGATATGTATAAAGAGTTTTTAAAATTATATAATACACAAATCCATTGTTGAGTATTCGCACACAAAAGCGAAAAGATGAAAAAAAACTCATTAAAAATATTTTGCAGTCATGCGCAAGAATCTTAAAAGGTATTTAATTAAACTTTAATAAATAAATATATGCACAGAGCGCAGGCGGCACATTACATTACATTATGAGGGAAAATATACACACACAGATAGAGAAAGAGACAGAGAGAGAGGGAGAGAAGGGAGAGAAAACAGAGAAATTAAAATTAAAAAGCAAACATTATGAAAGCACAAGTGTGGGCGTGGCCAAGGCGAGCAGCGCGTAGCATAAAGGTAACTTTGCCTTTAATGCGCCAGTTTTCAATTAACGTCACAAAATCGCATGTCGCTAAGTGGATAAAGAGGCTGGTGGGTAGAGAAGATGGAGAACGACAGAGTGGAGCACGACGAAGACTTGCCATCTGGACCTAGCTGAATGCATTGCATTTTCGATTCATTAAGAAACTGCATTTGCAGTCCATGTCGCAATTATCGCAATTACAATGAGCGATGGGTAGAGGAACACATATATGTGGCCACACATATAGCGAACAAGTGAGCGAATGTACGGCATCAGGCCAACAATAATAAAGAGCTAACGAGCCGAACAGCAAGTAAATACAACAACAACAACAACAGCAGCAGCAGCAGCAGCAGAGGTAACAACATTAACAACAACAAAGACAACATTGTCATTGACACTTTTAATTGCAGCTACACACAAAAGAGGAGCAACTTTTAAGCAAGCAGAAGTGGGACGACATATTATGTCACATGCAGAGCATAGAGCGTATATGCGAGAAAAAAAAAGTGAATGAGGAACTACAGAGGCGGCCGGTATTAACTCAGAGATACGCTGTAGAATATATAGAAATGGAAAGTTGAATGTGAAATGGAATGGAAATGGAATGGAATGGAATGGAATGGAAAAAGAGCATATCCCAAATGACGCTTTCAGTTGAGAGCTGAGTTAGTAACAGCAACTAAAAGATGTGAGCTGCAAGAAGTAGTAGATGTAGGAGAGAGCGAGAGAGAGGGAGACATGGGAAGAGAGAGCGGGTGTATATTGAAACTGAAAGTAAATTAGAATTTAAATTTAAATAGAGAAAACGCCAGAGTTGTTGCTTTAACAGTTCATATTTTGAAGGTCATTTTATATGCTTAGACTGCGAGACACTCTGTAAAAGCAGAAAGCAAGAGACTGGCATGTCTAAGCTAAAATTTTACTTTTTTCTTTTTCATTTGTTTTATTAGGCAGCACCAGAGCATCTGCTTTATTCCATTAGCTCTCTTGGGTCACACTAAAATTACAGGTTTACAAAGATTACATATATAAGGTGTGTAATTACTATGGGAGAGAATGGGAGAGAAAGGGAGAGAAAGGGAGAGAATGGTAGAGAAGGGGAGAGAAGGGGAGAGAAGGTTTGCGAACTGGCGTCTTCTTAGTCTTCTAAGTCTAGTCTGAGTCTAGATATATTGAGCTTCAGGCGATCATTGTGTCGACTCGAGTGGAAGAAGATCTGAACTAGCACTGTAGCCAAATTGAGGTCTCAGTGCAACCCCTAAGCTAACGGCCAACATATGTGCTATAGGCTTTAGATCCATTGGGCTATATTACACATGATCAAATATAGAGATACTTCTCAAAAGGAACTATCTAAAACGTAGTAGAAATGGAAAGCGTAGCATAAAAGAAATTCAAATAAATGTAAAGAAAATGATGTACAATATTTTCTATGCAAAATACTAAAAGCAAGCCTAAATGGGAAATCAGCTGAAAGAGTATATAGAAAGGCAAGATGAGTATAATAGAAATTTAATTAGAGTAGAAAATTTTACTAAAGACTTGCCCAAAGCTTTTAGTTCAACATTTACAGACAAAACAATAGAGGAAATTAACAAGCAGAAGCTGCAATAGTTGTAGCAAAGGGAGCAGCAATGGGAGTAGCAATGGGAGCAGCAATGGGAGCAGCTAACAGAGATGCTGTAAAACTACACATATTTCAGACAGTATTATACAGGAAAAGCTAACAACTACACTCTAAAATCAGCATAAAGTCGAGAGCGCATTCACAAGTAAAGCTGACTCGTGCAAAAAGAATTTCCAACAGCTGCCAACCCATATACCCCATTCATGGCATTTGGGCTCAGTGCGTATGCTTAGGCGCCCAAACTGTTGCCAGTCTGTTGTGTGTTTATAATTATGACGAAGAGGGCAAATTCATCAAAAACAGTGCTGAAAATGCTGAGCCCGAGGAGCAGCAGCACAGGAAAAATGAAAAATTTCTATGTCATTTCGGAAATGAAAGCTGAATGCCTTCAAAAACGTAACTGTCGACTCGACAAGGATGTGCAAGGAATAATAATTGAGGAAGCTGCAGCACTAGAGCAGCTTCATGGAAATTAATGAATAGCAGGGACTGAGACAAAGCTCAACCCTAGTCGCATCATGCATGATTATGGCTTAATAAAGTTCTAAAGTTCAAAAAAGTTAAATAAAGATTGCTTTTAAAGTTGCCTAAAGTGATTAATGTCGGCGACAGCAAAGATCCCTGACAGTCTCTGGTCTGTGCGTGTGTTTAAAGAGAGCGCTTGGCCCGCCCCAATGTGTTTTTTTGTTCATCTTCCTTTTTGCTGGCATGAAATTAATGATATACAACATTTTGTATAAACAAACAATTAATCTTTGTTGCGTTTTTCTGTGTGAGCCTGCGCCCAACTGGCACGCATTAGCTGCTAATAATTCCTATTAAGATTTCAGTTAGCCTAAAGACTGATGGCTATTTAAATAGGCCTGAAAT
Organism: Drosophila buzzatii; assembly: GCA_035045845.1. Classification (NCBI taxonomy): domain Eukaryota; kingdom Metazoa; phylum Arthropoda; class Insecta; order Diptera; family Drosophilidae; genus Drosophila; species Drosophila buzzatii. The sequence continues at coordinate 7,764,066 of JAWNOS010000505.1, forward strand.
TCAGCTGTTAATGGGCAGCCTATTATCAAACTGATTTAGTTGTGGGTTGGGCTCATATTGTAGAGTAGGCGTAGCTATTATTGTAATAAATTGACTTTAGACATTAGCTAGACATCTTACTTGCAAGATATTCGATATTCCCCACTATATGCAACATAATTCAACATGAAAGTATTTATATTGTTAAACTTATTTATACATCTGCCGATAATACTATTTATGCGCATGCCGAAATCCTATTTAGCTATAAACCATACTCGAGCACTGATAAACTACAGCTAAGTTCCATCAGTCAATGGAGGCGCAGCTCATCTCCTTTTTTTTTCTGGCCTAAGCCATTGTTAAGCACATCCACTTAACCGTGTCAAGCCTCGATTTATGGCTCTATAGCTGGTCTAGTCCACTTGATGCCCGGTAACGCTTGTTACTCAGCACTTGCTAAAGCCGATCGGCTCTTAGTTTTTGCGTTTTCACGATGCTGAGGCGCTGAATTGATTGATTTGTGCTGTAGTTGGGTCACAAGGGGCTGCCAGCTGCCCCCTACCTCTACAGCTCTAACCATCAAACGTAGCCAGCTCAATTGCCAGTTCAACTAACCCGGCATAGTCATAAATAAAAACACTCAGATATTCATGTCGATGGATATATTTGAGTGTGTGATTGTGTGTGTGTGTGTGTATGTGTGTGTGTGTGTGGGTCTGTTATTCATTGGTTGCCTGCGGCAAACATTCCAAATACAAATTGTATCACTTAATATTTGGACGTTTTTTTTTCCACTGTTGCCTATCCTCACTCATTCCATCTCGCTCTCAACGTCACTCTGCCTCTCACTCTGCCTATCTCTCCCTCACTCTCCCTCTACTGTTGCACTGCTTGACGCCGTCTGCTATGCGTACTATTTGCAGCGAGAATGACTCTTGGTTTGTCCTTTCGAGTATTTTGTTGTTGATTTGCGTGTTGTTGAATAATTGATGGAATGACAATCTTGCGATGTGTCAGCATTGTCGTCGCCAGCATTCTATCCCGTTGTTATCAAGCTCACGGAGCCGTTGTCATTGTTGACAGCGCTGAGTCTGCCTATGTGTGTGTGTGTGTGTGTGTGTGCTTGGCATAATAAAAGCCTACGTTGCATTATAACATACTCAAACACACACACAGAGACACACTCAGTCTCCGCACGCTTATGAATGATGAGGAGTCAAACAATCAACGCTGACGCAAAGGCAAAAAAATAAAATAAGAAAAATAAAGGAAAAAAAATGTGACATGAAATCGTTGGCTATTGATGAGTTTGAATAGAAATGTGATTCGGGCACTTTTGATAAGTAGACAATTTCCAGTTCTTAAGTGTTTAAGTAAAAAGCAAACAAAGCTGGCATTTGTCTTCATTCGTGTTGAACGGTTAGAAGTTTAGAGCGTATAAATTTCATTTCTGGTTAATTGAAATTCATTTGAGCAAATCAAATTAAGTCAAAAGTACGAGCACATCCTGGCTACGTGCTGCCAACACACAGAGCAAGAGCAAGAGAGGGAAAGAGGGAGAGAGGGAGAGTGGGAGAGCAGTAGCATGGGTCCTGCAGGCAGCAAGTGATTCATTCATAACGATAAATTAAGACAAAAAGTCTAAACAGCAGACGACACGGCTTGCAACATGGCAACGACATCGAATTGCCCCCTGGGAAATACTTTTATTCAAACTTTATTGTATTACCGAATGGCTGGGGCAGCCTTTTAGCTACAAATGCCGAGAGAGAGAGAGAGAGAGAGAGAGAGAGAGACAGGCGTCCACATAAATATCCTTAAGCAGGGCAACTGAGTCACATTTGTTGCCGCTGTGGCACGTTCTAGAAATCCAAGTGCCTGAGTGTGTGCCACACACTCTAACAGGCAACCCTCATCAGCATTTTAGTTTCACAAAGCGAGCACAACAAAGATAGAGAAACTCAATTACTAAATATCAGCAGGATCGCAAATAAATAAATTAAGGCTACACAAATCAGCAAAGAGCGCTCGCAAAGTTGGTTTAAATCGAAATGAAATAGTGACACAGCCGCTGCCATAAAACCAACAGCAAATACAAAGCCATGGCCCACACACAAAAGCAAAAAAAGGTTAAAACAAATATTTATGCAGCAGCCCAAAAGCCCCACAGCAGATTGGACCACACACACAGATATTCGAGAAAAAAAAACAAGCTAGTAAGAGCTTTGCATTGGGCTTTGACTAACTGCTTGATACGCGCTCAGACTGCAGTTGGATTTAATTATACTATGATATATATTACTTGTTATCTGATCAATGAATCATGATTAATGAATCATTCTTCCATATTTACATATATTTTATACCAGCTTAACAAATTTGCAAATCTCGCGAGAAAACTTGAATTAATCTTTCGCAAAACGCAATCGACTCTCTTATCGCTTATTGAGCGAGTAACTGAACGAATGTGTTGAGCTCGCATGCTGTATGTAATTACCAGACATAGTCCCCAAGTACAGCTGTGCCTAAGTACATAAACACACACACACACAGAGAGAGACACATATCTATTCATTTGTGTGTGTGTGTGAGTGCAGCGTACGTGGCTTTATGCTTAAATAAACATTTGGCGTCGTGGTCGCTAGCTACCTCTAGCTACACCTACACACACGCACACCCACACACCTTTGCCTATAGCTAGGAGCTAGTTTCCCTTGCCCGACTAAAATTCGTCCTCGTGTCTAGTTTACATAGCACCCAATGGCAGTCCGTTTGCCTGGTCAAAGCCAAATGGTTGATTGCATAAGTTGATGGTCAACACATGTCCAAGATATATACTGCCGATACACACAGACAGGCCACATATATATACATCTCTATCTATATATATATTTAGAGGAATAGAGCATTCTCGCATTGCCTCGCTTTATACTCACGTGTCGTTGGTAGTTGCTTCAGCGCTGCTTGCATTGGCTGCTCTCTCTCTCTCCAAGGCCAGGTGACTACTTGCCTGCCAGCTAAGGTGTTGTCTGCAAAAAAAAAGTAGTAGAAAGAAAGAATGTAAAAAAGTCAAAGTCATATATTACTTAAATGTGTATGCGAGTCAGCTCTTTGGCAGTGATTGCTTTTAAGATACTTAAGCAGATAAAGAGTTACAGATTCTCACACTTTAGATAGCGCTTAAATCAATGAGCAGCACATTCCGGCTAAATTGAATCGATTTAAGCCACACTCAATGGATAACTCGTTCAAGGCAGCAGGGCAAGTAAACTGGTAACCAAGTAACTCGAGTAGCATATGCCCGTTGCTAGACTAGTAATAAAAAAAATATGATTTCAAAGAGACGACATGAGTGTCTGGGCGATAATCTTAGCGTGCATCATGCGGGGTTAAATCCAATTTGAATTTTGTGGTATATATACATAGATAACGTTTCTAGAGAATTATATGATATCTACACACTTTTAACGAAAGATAACAATATGCGAAATGATATTTTGCTGTAAAAATCTAAACAGCTCAAAGATGATATCTGGCTGTAAAAGAAAATAATGCTTTACAACTAATAACATTCAGCCAAAACAAATTACTATAGAGATCAATTATTTGGAGAGGAATATTCATGTTTTTGGAGCTCTCAGCTGAGTTGTAGCCAAAATTATAGAGAGATCAATTAATTTGAGAGGAATATTCATCTTTTTGAGTTCTTAGCAGCTCAGCTAGCTCGCTTGCTCGAGAAGCCATCCAAGCAGAGAGCAGATTTTAGATTATAATATCAATAGCTTGCAAACAATTATTGAGCGTTTCTCTATGTCTGCAAATATGTGCATGCCACTCAGACTATTAAGAACGAACTCAGAGAGCAACGCACTGCATCGGTTCTTCAACGAGTTCGTTCGTGTTCGGCTCGCAATCGTCTTCGGGTTTCGCTCTGATTGTGCTCCGAGCGTTTGGTTGACTTCAATAAGCAGAAGTTCTTTCTTGTATGTATTGGTATGCATGCAAACGTTGTGCTCTCTCAATTGCGTATCTGATGTGTGTGTGTGTGTGAGTGTGAAGCTCGTCAGCATTGACGATTTGCATCATTGCTCACTGACTCTCATTGCACGAACATCAATCGTGTCTCTGCCTGAACGATCAACGTTCGATTCAAAGCGCTCAGCAGAAAACAAAAACGAAAAGAAACAAAGTTGCTTGTTTTGAGCGAGAGCGAGAGAGTTGTTGAGCTCTCGCACAGAGCGTAAATAGTAATATTAATATATATAAAATGAAAATAATAAATAAATAATAATATTAATATATATGTCACTTGTTTAGAGCGAGAGCGAATGAGTATGCTTATCATAAGTTGATCTCTCGCACAGAGCGTAAATAATAAATAAATAATATTAATAATAATAACAATAATAATAATAATAATAATAATAATAATAATAATAATAATAATAATAATAATAATAATAATAATAATAATAATAATAAATAATAATAATAATAATATTAATATATTTAAGTTTATCCAGAATTATGTCTTTTATCCATACCTAGACATTTTCCTAATCAGTTCTTAACTTCTATTCAGAATCTTAACTAGATCTCATTCATTCGCATTCATTCTCAAAAATCTTGAACAATTCTTATTAAACATTCCAAAGAGATTTACTTCCTCTTCTCCCCTCCTCTCTCGCCTTTCTCATTTATACACTTATACTCAGACAGCACTTCCACTTCAATCGTTCATTGACACACACTCAATCTGATCACTCTACCAGACAGAGAACATAAGCCAAGCACAATTAGAAACTTGCATGAAGAGGCGATGACAATTACAAGCCAGAGCTGAGGGCTCGCTTAACTTTTGAACAGAGATACCTTTATTTATGGTACAAGTGGGTGGGACACTTGGCTTATGTGCTTATTGCGAACACTTGAGCATTGTTGTGCAGTGCGCATTTTAATCAATCGATGGTAAATGCACAAAACATTTGGCCAATGGCACAAGAGTACGTGCCCTAAGCTCAATCACCAAAAAATAAAAGAGAAGAGAAAATGCCAATGGAAAATGGAAAATGAAAAATGAGAAATACTGAAAATTGGCATTGGAAATGTTTCGACATTTTTGTCAGCTAAATGCAGCACGAAATGCAATGCAATGCCAAGCAGACATACGAGCTGACAGCAAGAGCCGGAAAGATCCTTGAGCAAAAGGCAATGACTGTCATTAGCAATGTCATAAGTAAATTACATAACAGAAAGCCAAATCGAAGAAGCGAAAATAAAGAAGAAATGAAAAAGAAAAAAAAACATTTTTATTAAATTGTTTTTTTTTTTTTTTTTGCCTGCGCTGCCAAGGTGTTTGTTATCGTTTGTTATATTGCTTGTTGTGTAATGTAATTTATATATACATATGTATATATACACACAGAGAGACATACATGAACAGAAACACAAATATAATGTCATAAACGCCAAGGACACAAAGGCAATTCCGCATGACATTACGGGCAGACAAAACAAACGGGCGATACAACAATGGGCAGAGCAAAGTAGCAGCAGCAGCAGCAGCAGGAGGAGAAGGAGCAGGAGCAGCAGCAGCAGCAGGAGGTGCTTGGAGGGCAAGTTGGCGTAAAAGCCAAAAAGTACGCGCTTGGCATAAATGATAAGCTGGCTACGCAGCTGGATGACAACAGTGTGGGCGTGTCCAGACACACAGAGTGCGTGAGCGAGACAGTGAGTGAGAGAGAGCGAGAGAGAGAGACAGCGGAAATGGACACGCAGGGAGCGCCCACAATTTGTGCGTCTGTGCGCTGGGCCTGGCTGCTTGGTTGACTTTTGAATACTTAACAGGATAATGAAATGTCAAAAGTGCGCAGGAGGCATGTCCTGGCGCTTGTTGTTGCTGCTGCTGCTGCTGTTGTTGTTGTTGTTGTGGTGGCTACATTTTTATTGTGTCCATGCCTAAGTGAACGTCATGGCGTGCCGCGCGCATTAAATCATAAAAAACAGACAGAGAGAGGGAGGAAGGGAGAGAGAGAAAATATATATATGGGCGCAGTTATGAAATATGTGATACACAGCCGCATCTCACAGGACATTCGGTTGGCCATTTTATGTTTACATAAATTTAAATTGACACAAATGCGCCGGCATCGGATTTCAACTGGTTTCACAACTGACAAAACAGAAATAAAACGAAAACGAAAAACGAGAAAGGAAAGAAAATATATGTATGCATATATATAAAAATGATAAACTACATAAATTATGTCAGTTTGTTGCGCACTTGTTTACTTTATTGTGTATCGCATGGAGACATATGCGTAAATTGAAAAACAATTTATTCAATCTTCTTGCTGCTTAATATGAAGTGCGCTCGAACAATAACAAGCAGCCCCAAGAACTACTCTAATCAACAGAACTCGGCCTCAGGCAATGCCAGCATAGACAACGCCATTGCTATGGCTATGGCTATGGCCTTCTGATTGTTTCTGCTTCTGCATTGTATTTTTGTTTTGGCTACATAAAAGTTGTTTTCCCAACGCTGAGCAGAGCGTGCCTCAATCAATGGCAAGCACAAAATCTGTAATCAATAAAGTAAATGGCCAAGGCACTTCACATCCATCTATGGCACATGTGCAAACGTGTTTTTGATGCCAGCCAGTCAATATATGAGTAATAGACTCTATCGCGCAGAGTTTGGCCAAATTAAATGGAATTTCTTGGAAGCACTTGTATATAATGATATATTGTTACAAGTTTGCATAAATATATTGCATAAATGTTAACTTTATGCAAAGAATTCATTCGAGTTGAGTAATGAAACTATTACTTAAAAATAGCAAAGCTTAATTGAGTATGCAAAAAAGCAGTCTGAAATATCTCAGACTCCTCAACTCTTATAGCTAAGCCGCTCAGTCACATATGCACATATGCCTTAACACAATATCAAATCACATTCACACTGAAGCTTACCCCTAGCACAAGCTATGCATAAGCAAGCAGCTCTATAGAATTCCCTAGCTAGCGATTCAACATTCTCACTTCAAGGCCAAATCAAGGCTGGCAACTAAACAAACGTGACGGACAATTCCTGTTTAGATGCGTGCACTCATTAATTTGGACATTTTTATTAATTAAGTAAATGTAAATGGCGCTAGTAAAAGCAGAGAGTGAGCGCGCAAGAGCACTTTATGCATGCTAGGCGTATACTTGATTATTTGCAGTAGTTTTGCCGGCGCCTCAAAGTAGGCAACATTAAATAAACTTTCGCATAACGTCCCACTCGTGGCCGTCAAGTGCTGGACGCAAACAGCAACAGCAACAGAAAAGGCACGAAACACGCTTCATTTGGTTAATGAGACGAGAGTGTGGCAGGCAGAGGATAGAGGACATAGAGTAGAGCGCTTTTTCCTGCTTATGGCCGACATTTATTGTTGTTATTTTTGTAATTGAAATCAAATTTAGTGAAATGTACATAACCGCAATTCTAATTAGACTTTACAATGCTTTACAATTTTATGAGCTCGAACTTTGGGGCCGCTGAATTATGTGCGACGAAGGCGGACTTGCTTTGATTCGTTTATTGACTTTTCATGTTGCGCTGCCAATTATGCGTCGAACTCGAACTACAATGGCCCGCCAAAACTTTCCGAGCGCAATCTTAACGAGAAAATCTGTAAATTACACGCCCAGCACCAACGCTTGGCTCTGACGACGACCAACTTTTGTGGCGTGCACAAATTTTCCAAATATTTATACACCTAAATAGATTTGATGGCATAATTGAAATTTGTTGTTATCGCTGTGCGAGGCATGGGCAAGCCTCGAGCTCTGCTCGCTCTCTCTCTCTATCTCTCCCTCTCTCCCGCTCATTGCTTGAGTATTTGTGTACAATTTGCATAAACTCATTGCCGGACGAAAGTTTATTAAAAGCGTCGCCGAAACTTTGCCGCCTGCTAATAACAATCATAAACATGGCTCAATGTAAAATGATGAAGGTCCTTACAAATCTGACACATTGCTTGCAGGGCCAACCCACTGAGCCGAGTCCTGTTTCATCATGTTTTACGCCCGATGCCTGCAGCAGCCACAATTCAGCCACATTTGTTACAACAGCAACTTTTATGTTGTCCAACAAATTTTGGATCATTTAAACTACGCTTGAACTCGCTTTTCAGCTTTACACTGAACCGCATTAAAAAGTTGCCAGAGATCTTTGCGTTGGAGCAAGGGAGAATAAATGAAGTGGGTCTTTGAGCTTGAGAATATGTTAAGTCTGTAGATCCCGACTGATATTTTCATATCCTTATTCTAGATCTTTATTCTAGACCTTTACTCAATATATTCCATATACCTATTCGAAATATATTTTAATGTATTTCTAGAGATCTTTGAATTGAATAAAGTTAAACTACTGCATCTCTGAGCTATAGATTCATAGATCCTTACTGATATTTTTATAACTTTATTCTAGCTCTATATACCATATCTTTACTCAATATCTATCCTTTATATGCCCATTCGTTATAAATTTTATTGTATAGGGTATTGACTAGCTCTGCCTGCCGCTCCTTCCTCAACAACTTTTAGAGAGCAACTGTTTATGAGCTGATTTTCTTGGAAGTGACAAGTTTTGCGCCTAATTGGCCTCAGAGTGTGAGATATTTAGCTTCACTTGGGAATAATGTTGCCAAATTATGCCGATGTGTTTTGATTGGGGATTTGAAGAGAAGCAAACGAGCCAGAGAAGTGAGCTACGATTAGCTGCGTGCATTGTTGAGGTAAGCTGACCAAAGAGCAGCATAAACATTCATTTTTCTTTAATTAAAAGTTTGAGTTCAGCTTCCTTTTTTCTCGTAGCACATATTTTGCAATTAAATGAAATTAAAAGCAATTCAAAGCAAAAACTTTAAGCATGATGTAAAGCCCTAGAGCATGCGATTATATTAACTACGTCTTACAAATTGCTGATTAATTAACTCTTTGTTGTTTGGCATAAACTAACTTTGAGTTGAAGAACTTTGTGGCCCCCAACAGCTCCCATTTGCCAGCTGCCAGCACCAGCTAAACTCTCTCTCTCTCTCTCTCTCTCTCTCTCTTTGGTTCTATGTGCACTTAAAGCAACAGAGTCGACCATTTAATGTGCTTACATTCATTTAATTTTAAATCTGCGATAAAGCGTCGGCTGCTTTAAGTCTTTCTCTTCCACTTGCTCATGGGCCCAGCTCGGTCGCCTTCTGGCCACTTGCCCGCTCCTTTTATGGGGCTACATAAAACGCAAAGTTGTCGCCGTGTCGCAAACGCAATTCTTTACACACCGAGTTTTTGCAGTCATTTCTTTTCAGAGTTTTCTTTTATTTTATTTGCCCTCTGCTGCTGCTTCTGCTGCTTCTTATTCTACGTTCTTTTTTTCTGGCCTTTTGCGTGCTTCCTGTTTTGTACGCGTTTTCTAGATTACTTTTATAAGTGAATTTGTTGCGGTTTTCCGCAAAATTTACAAGTACGTGAGAAAATTAGAGCTTAGCGTGTTGGGTTGCTGTGCGACGAACGCCTGGGCCGCTTGTTGCTTTCCGGCTACAGAGCTTTACCCACTCTCCCTCCAGCTGCTGTGCGCGTCTGTCTCCATTTAAGCTCAACGCTGCGTATGCTTAATTTTACTCTAAACATTCGCACATTACTAATGCGCCTAGTTGCAGCCAATTGGCGTGCGAACCGAAAGCAAATTAGCAACTTCCAACAATTTAAGAGCTGAATTGATGTATGTATATGTGTGTGTGTCCTTGTCTGTGTGTGTGTGTGTCCTTGTCTGTGTGTGTGTGTGTGAGAGTAAATTTTTTTTGCTTAACGCGCTGATGACATGAAAATAAATTCGATGTCTGACTTGAAAATAAAGTTTCATTCTCGCTCTGCTCACTCCCTCCCTCTCTCTCTCTCACACACTCTCTCTCACACTCTCTCTCCCCCTCTCTCACTCGCCGCCATTGTTTCTCATGTGTCTGTCCCTTGCTGGCTGCAGACAAAGTTTTTGCTCTTTCCGCTAAACCTCGACATTCGCTGCCGCTTCCTCTTCGCGCCCGCATCCTCAAATCCATTTGGCACTGTCTGCAGGGGGGGCGTGTGGGAGCGTGTGCGGTTAGTCTGTATTTGCAGAATTGTTAGTTTCACGCTTTGTTTGTTGAGATTAGCTGGCAGCACGCTGCCGCCGTCGCCCCTCATTTCTCTCTGCTGCTTCTTCTTCTTCATCTGCTTCTGCTCCGTCTTCTTCTTCTTCTGACAGGCATACGCGCTGTGCTTTTGGCAACGCACAAAATAAAAGTGTGCAACTTGCTTTACTTTATTTGCGGCAACTTATGCCGTGCCACGTCGCTACACTTGTTTTACACTGCTCTCTGTGAGGGCAGGCGAAAGGCTTAGCAAACTGTTCATGCAGCTTGACAGGCAGACAGCAGAGCAAAAAATGTCTTGGCTCGCAAATGCAAACAGTTTAAGCATTATGTGCAAAAAGCAGTTAAATAAAGTTTATTTTAATTATTTAAAAATCTTTAAAAATGCATAGCAAATAATTTAAAGTGTATTTTCTATTCGCTTTAGCGTGCATAAAGTCATTTTACACACGCTTTATTAGCTTTGCTGCTATACGCTGTTCATACTCTTACAGGCTATATTGGTTTTAAGTTAAAAGGAGAAAACGGAAACGAAAAAAAAAAGAAAATAATTTTGAGCATAGTAAAAATATATCACTGCTTGGTCAGGCATATAAGCTGTGTCTATAAAGCATATATGAATATTTGCAAATATTTAGCTAAATCTGTTTCGCTTTTCCTTACGAAATTGATAAAAAATTAAATAAAAGATTTCGCAAAGAAAATTGCTGAAAATTAGTTCAATTTGAGCCAAGAAATGTAAATTTTAAGAAATTTTTAAATTCTTAATTTTTCTGCTTCAATTTGCCTTACGAAATTAATTAAAATTAAATTAAAAATAAATAAAAAAAATTAATTAAAATTAAAAAATTCACAGAGAAAATTGCTGAAAATTAATTCGATTTGAGTACTTTAACTTTAATTTTTTAATTATTATGCTTCAATTTTCCTTATTAAAATTAATTGAAAGATTTCACAGAGAAAAGTTCTGAAAATTAGTTCGATTTGAGCCAAATAAAAACTTTTTAATTCCTTAATTATTTTTAATAATTTTAATAAATATTTTACCTGCAACTTTTCATATTTATTTCACACAAATTAAAAATTAAATAAATATATATTTATATAAATTAAATAAATATATAAATATATTTAAAAAAATATATATATATTAAATAAATATATATACATTTGAAAACTAAATTTAAAATTAAATAAATATATTTTATTTTTATAATTTAAAATTTTATGCTAAAAATAAATTTTTCAAAATAATTAAAAAGAATTTTATATGATTTTGTATCATTGTAAGCGCAACACATACTAAAAATTAAAATACACAAAATTTAAATAAAACCAGACAATAAATAATAAATAAAAAGCACGATTATCAACGAATCAGCATTAGTTTAACGTAAACTCAACTCTCAGTTGAGCATGCCCCATTTGAAACGCTCTAATATATTATAGTTGTTTTTTTTCCGCGCTGCGCAAAGTTTGCACGTGAAAATTGCGTTCGCAATGGGTGCATGAGTGTGCGTGTGTGTGTGTGTGTGTGCCTGTGGCAAAAATTCGCTGGCGTGTGGAAAATTGATGCTGCTAGTGAAGTTTTTGGCTTTTTGAACTGACAGCTGCGATTTTTATGCGCCACAGCCGCCAAAGCTACCACGAAACGCAGCTAGCAAAATAATTGCAGAAGCCTTCCCAGGCGCTCCCTCGCCTGCCTGAGTCTCTCCGGGCTTTCCCCAATTCGCGTCAAACTTCAACTAAGATTTAATCTTGACTTGGTTATTTAGCTTTATGTGGCATGTTGAGCACTTGCTGTTCTAAGCAGACAAATCAGGCTAGATGTGAAAGGCAATATCAATTGCTCAGTTAGGTGAAATTCTGCAAACTTGTTGCCATAAATTAATTGCTTTATAATTCTATATAAATGCTTTGCAATATGGCAAACCTCGCTTGTACATTAATTAATAAATTTCCTTTCAAATATTTTAACAAAATTGAAATTCTTCTAGTAAATATTTCTTTATTTATTTTTGTAATTAATTAAATATTACAGCATTGCTCTAGCTTTAGTTTAATATAAACTCTATGTAAATTTATTATAGCGCACAATGCAGTCTTTCAGCTAAATTTGCCTTGCATTAATGTAATTTTATAAATGAACATTAATTTTGTAGCAAACTGTTTTTTTCATGACATGAAAGACAACAGCCAAAACACAGGCAAGCTGTCTGCCTCTCTCGCTCTCTCTCTCGCTCTTTCCCTCTCTCTGAGCATAGTCATAGTTAATTCACATAGCTCTGCCGGCTCTGGCTTATTATCGATTGCATTTTCCAGCCGACTGGCCCGCAACGTGGGGCAACAATCTCACAGGACGCGCGAGCCACGTGTGCCACATGTGCGCTACAAGCGAGCGAGAGCGAGACAGAGTGAGTGCGAGACTGAGTGAGTGAGAGAGTTGCGCTTCCTCACTTAATTAGCCAGCGAGTTTATTTATTATTCACTGGCACCGCCTGCCAGCCTAATGAATCACAAGTTTCCTGCCTTTTTTTTGTGTTTTTCTTGTTTTTGTTTTAGTGGATATTTTAATTTTTAATTAGCATGCAAAGTAACAGCAACAAGAACAAGAGTAGCAACTGCGCTGATGGACGAAAATAAACGACCTTGTGCGAGTAGTTCACAAGTATTTTATTATAAATGTAGCTTTTGTTTGAGCATAAGCCGCAACGGCTGTACAGGTGCACCGAGGCCACCTGCCATATAATAGTGGAAATGTGTTAAGCATATTAAATGGTTTCGCTCACGTCCACACACTCTCACCCACACACACACACACGCATCATTTAACCAGTCACGGTAGACACACACACACACACACACAGAGAGAACTTTCATAGCTATATCATTACTCAGGCATGTCTGTTATGTTAGTCAAACTACGAGACTCTTCCCAACTCTGTCCGCCTACTATCTCCACACACACAACCACAAAATGACAGTTTACAACGTTTCACCCCCTACGATACGAAATTCATCAGCTCTGCAGCAGCTGTTGCTGTTGCTGTTATTGTTGTTGCTGCTGTTGATTATGTTAGACTTCCATTTGGCTTTGGCTTTCACTCGTTTATATTTAACATGGTTTTTTGTCCTTCTGGTTTTTATGCTGTTCAACTTGGCTGCATTTCACTTAGTTTTCTGCACAATTTAATTTTGTTGTTGCTGCCAGCCAAAGTTGTTTGCCTCATTATGCTCTATTAGAGAGCATTATAACTAGCATATGAGATATGGGCAGTGCAGTGATGAAATTATTGTACAATATCTAAAGAGAATACATAATGATTGTAAGATATCTAAAGAGAGCATATATAATGCATTTAAGTTGTATAAGTATTCTGCCTTGGCTCTGCTTTTGGTATTACTCTAGTTGATATTTTCTTGACGATTAGAAATGGGAAAAATCTTATTGAAGTTTTGCAGCTATGGAAGATTCTTATCTTGCTTGCTGGGCATATTTGATATAAGCAGGCATATATTATAGTATTCAAAATGAAATTACACTCCTTTAAAAATCATAACTAAAACTATTATTGAACACAGAAAAATCTAGAAATTCATTTATAGTAAACACTTTTCCAGCTTGCGCTCTAACTATACTATCATTAATAAAAATCTCTAAATTTGCTTTTATACCTAACACTTTTACAGCTTTTAATCCAACTCATCATAATCTCAAATCTGCAATATCTAATTAGTCAAATTTCTAGATAAATATATCTTGAAACACACTCACTTCCCTTGACTCAACTTCAGTCGCTCATCTGCCATTTACAAGAGCATCTAGACTTCAGCAAAAATCTCTTCCTTTAACTTACGACTCTCTGCTTGTTAATCTCTGCTCTGCCCACAAAACTAGTTTTATGGCATCCGAGAATACCCTAGCCGCAACCGCACAATTGATTGACTGACTTTAATGTGCCTGCCCGTACTGACCCTCGCATCAGGTTCCCCAGTTTTGTGGCTGCCTGCAAAAGTCAACGTGATGCTACGTTGCCTTTTTGGGTAGCAGCAGCTAAATTGCATTACCAAAATAATGAATCAATAATACATTTTTATTTTATATATTTTTTTTTATTTTCTTTTTTTTCTTTCTTTTCTTCGTTATAAATGGCTTTATTGACAGTTGGTGGCGTCGCCTTTGTCAACGTCTGTCTGTCGCATTTATGACATAATTCAATTCATTTTTTCGCTTTAAATTCATTTTGCAACAAATTTGCGAAGCGACGCAAATGCTTTGCTGCCCAAATTGATTTTACGATCAAATTATTGAATGACTGAATTCTAGCAATTTAGCCATTATAATGGGCAGACAGAAATGGCAAGCATTATCAAGTAATGCATGCAGAAGAAGCAAAGCAGTTAAGGTAATTTCAAGTAATTCAAAGAACTCAAATCGCTTCACATACAGTCAATCAATCAAAGAACATTTCTTTGCAAAAAGGTATTTAAAGCAGTCAACGTCTTGCAGGCAACGAAATTTCATTAATCGATTATTGAATCATATGATTTAAGTTAGCTGAGCGATTATAAATCGACATTAATCGAGCAAGAGTGGAAATAATTGAATTAATTTGAAGAAGCACAGCAACATCTGCATTTCTCTGCAGTTAAATACGCTAAATCATTTCATTAATAATTTAAAAATTAATTACTCAAATTTAAAAGTTGCATCAACATTTTGAACAGCCAAAAAAACAAACACATGTCACAGGTAGGTTGAGCCTAAAATCTCCACAAAACGCTTCAAGCCAGCTGTGCCTCAACTAACGTGGCTTTTCTCGCTCTGCTCTGGCTCACTTTTTCTCGTTTTGTTAATTTTATTTGCATGTTCTTTATGCCATTTATTTATTTCTTTATATGTATACTTGCATATATATATTTCTGCTTTATATATATTTCTATTTATATTTTTAGCATTTGTGTGCGCGCGCCTGCCCTTTATCGTTTACCTGTCTGCTTTCTTTTACTTTATTTTTGCCGCTAGCTGCTAGCTATAAATTTTTGACAACATTGAATTGCGGCAGTGTGCAGCATGTGATTGAAACGAGCAGCAAGCACACACATGTACATTGGTAACAGACACCGCCAGGCAGCAGTAGCAGCTGCAATTCACTTAAAACGACAGACACCAAAAAAAAAGTCTTCTAAACAAAATTGCTCGCGGGCACACACACACACACACACTCTCTCTCTCTCTCTCACTCGCTCTTGCTTTGAAAAATAGGCAATGTGCGGAAATTTTGATTTTTCGCCTGAGTTGGCAACGCATTGGCCGCTGGCAGTCACAGAGTTAAGTAGTTTAAGTCAAGCTTCTCTATACACTCTCTCTCT
Organism: Drosophila buzzatii; assembly: GCA_035045845.1. NCBI lineage: Eukaryota > Metazoa > Arthropoda > Insecta > Diptera > Drosophilidae > Drosophila > Drosophila buzzatii. Next base: position 7,779,584 of record JAWNOS010000505.1, read on the forward strand.
CTCTCTCTCACACATGCATGCATGCCTGCTCATCGAATTCAAATTAAGTGGTGCATACTTTTAGGGGCGCTGCAAAACGCTGTTACGTGCTTTGGCTCAGATGTGAAAGCTCTGCGCATTCCCATTCAAGTCAAGTTATGGCAGCGCGCGTCTTTTATATGCTAAATTTTAGCTTTTTTCTTCATTTTTTCCCTCATTCTGTCATTAAGTCGACAAATTGCTTGTAACATTGCCAAGCGGCATTAATTAGAAGCGCAAAAAAAAAAATAAAACAGTCGTAAAACCTGAGCAAAATGCCAGCAATCACAGATGAGAAATTAAAAATGCGAGCTGAGTACGAGATATGTGCATAAAAGCTTGGAATACCTGAATACGTAATGAAAGGTAAGCTGTGCAGCGAGCAGAAATTTGATATGTAATTAAAAGAGTTTAATATGTACACATATATATTTTTATGTATTCAAAATAAAAACTTCAAAGGAATTTAATGAGAACTCAAAATAAAAGTAAAAAATAAATTACAAATGTAATGTTGTATTAATTATTAAAATAAAAATTTATTTTATTTAAATATTATATTATTAGAAATATATATATTGTAATTAAAAATAAAAAATGTAATGTAATATTAATTATTTAAAAAAAAAATATATCATTTAAATATTATATTATATGAAATATATTTAAAAAATAAAATACAAAAATTTAATGTAATATTAATTATTAAAAAAAATATATATTTTATTTAAAATATATTTTAAAAATAAAATAAAAATTTTAAAGTAATATTAAGTATTTAAATACAACATTATTTTATTTAAATATTATATTATTAGAAATATATTCAAAAAAATAAAATACAAAATTTAATTTAATATAAATTATTTAAATAAAAAATGATTCTATTTAAATATTATTTTCATAAATATATTACTTATTTATTTTTTATTTTTCTATTGAATAAATATTATATATTTTTATTTAGTATATACATATGTATTAACTTATATGTATTTCATAAATATACAATATTTTACTTAAGAATTAATTCATTTAGTATTCAAGCCCGAGCTCTCTTTACTTCAGTTATGCATAGCTGAGATTACTAGATTACTTTGTTAATTTTTTATACAATTTATTTTCATATTTTGCACACTCCAACAATTTTCAATAGGCTTTTTCTCATATTGCTATAAGCTTCACTTATTTGTTTGCTCAAAACTTTATTAATTCCTGAAACTGCGACGATTTGCTTTCAATTCCAATGACACGTGAAGGATTAGCGGGCATTAAGCACAGACATACATACATTCATTTATATATGTATATATGAAATAAAAATGGGAATACAATCAAGCTAAACTATTAACACCTAAACGCAGGTCTCGCAATGGCATAAATCAAAATATGGCTACATAAAACATTTACGCCTGAACGCCTGCCTGCCTGACTGCCTGACTGCCCGACTGCCTTCCTGTCAACCACACACACACACACACACACACACAGATGAGTGGCATGCCACACGAGCACAATGGCCGTAGCAATAATAACGCATATTGTTAAATAAAAATGACCTCCCATTTGTATGCCACGGAAATGTCTAACACTGAACGAGGTACTCAAAGAGCAGCCCAAGAGGCAGAGTAAGAGGCACGCCCACGCAACTGGTTGGCAATTTGTTTGCGCATCCCAAAAGAAAACACTTTAGTGGCAAACACAAAAAAGAAAAATATGTATATATATATATAAGCGTGTCGATATGGCAAAGGCAAAAGAATAAATTTTATGTGCCCCGCTGCCCGATGATATGATCTAAGCTAAGAGTGCTACGAGTAGCACATGTGCAAACAAATTAAAAGTTGGTCATAAAAATATAATTATATTGTGGCTCGGGTTAAGCAAACAAAAAACAGCAGGAAATGTGTCCGATAGAAGGAGATAGGAGAGAAAGAGAGAGAGATAGCTCTGGTCGGGTGGAAACGACTAGAAACTGAAGGAGTGCATAGAAGATGCTCTAAAGTGAAGTACTGAGAAGTTTGATGAGTTTAGCTCTTAAAATACACGAGATATATTGAATATTATATTAAATAATTTATAACGACATTGATCGCTTTCAAGAGATTTGATTACTGTCAAACTTGTTCTGAGAGTTATATTGCCAAGATTGCTCTGAACTCTTATATATTTCTAAAAGCTCTTGAAACAGAGACAAATCAGAACAAATCAAGGCTTGGACAAGATGAACAAGATGAAGTCTATAGATAGATAGCTAATAATGGATAAACAGAGCTAGATCAATTCGCCTTCTCTGACTTCATCAATATTATATTATATTATAATACATTTCAAAGAAATGAATATACCCAGCTGCAAAAATGTATACAGGGCATAAAAAACTCTCGAAAAAAGTGAAGCAAAATTGATAAAAAAAAAAGAAAAAAAGGCAAAAGACAAAGGCGTGGGAAAGCGGCTTAAGAGCCAAGGCTTGAGTGGCAGGCAACAACCACAACAGCAACAACAACAACAACAGCAACAACTTCAATAGCAACAACAACAACAACGAGTGTGGCGCATTAAAAGCAACTTCCAAGTCATTAACCCGTTTATGACGCTTAACATGGCTAAGACTTGGTCGGCCACAATAAAGCGGCAATAAAATGGCCCACACGCTAGCATATCAGCAGACGCAGACACTGTCACACACACATACACACATGTGTGTGCGTGTGTGCCGGCCAACTTAAAGTGTTTAACGGCTCATTTATTGCAAGCGCTCAAATTGTTGTGCTTTTGGCCAGCAAAGAAATGGCCTTAAATGTTATTAAAATTTCTTACGATCTCACACGGAATATTATATATATATATTATATGGTTAATCCTTAAACGGCCAGGTCTCGAGATTGTTGGTTAATCCTGTAAGAGCCGCAGCAGCCAATTAAATTGATAAAAACGCAGCCTCATGAAGTGCTCGCAACATTTTATGGCCTCACTTAAAGCTGATTTCCGCTTTCGGCTTGAAGCATATGTAAATGGCCATAATATGCTTATATATATGTATGTGTATATATTTTGTTTTCCCATATATGCTAAGCCACAGCGATAACCGCAGTTTGATAAGGCACAAGCGCCAGCAAAAAAAAAAGAAAATGTTGTAGAAAAGTTCAAACAGATTTCGTTTCTTTAACTTGCCCATACGACAATATATCTATATATATTTATTTCTTTTAATATTTCTACAATATGGGCTTAAGATTTTTATATGTTTCTATATCGATTTGGTCATATTTATTTCTACGACTTCAGCTGCGGCCCGTGAACGCCAGAGCAAAGCCCAGAGTCTGCGACAGTTACGGAACATGTGCGACTGTTCTCACTCTTTGCTCTCACACTGAAGCACTGTGGAATGAATTGAAAGTATTTGATGCTTAAATTTGAGTGGAGTCTTTAACAGTGCTCCCAGATATATACTATTGCTCAGTGTCTATGGGTGTCTCTTGCTGACACTTTGACTATAAAACTCAGAGAACATTCGACTTCGTCGCTTCTTCAGTGAGCTCGTTCGCCTTCGGCTTGCAATCGTCTTCATTTGTTCTCTCTATGGTCTTTATGCGAGCATTATCTTTGCCGATGTCAGTTTCTATCGACTCTTTCTCTCTCTAAACGTATCGTTCTCTAATCGACTTCGTCGCTTCTTCAATGAGCTCGTTCGCCTTCGGCTTGCAATCGTCTTCATTTGTTCAATCTATGAAGCTAAAACTCTTTCGTGCATGTATTGGTGTTTATGCGAGCATTATCTTTGCTGATGTCACTTTTCAGCGCCTCTTTATCTGCTGCTCTTACTGAGTCTCCTTAAGCGCGCTTCAATCGTATCGCTCCCTAAACGATGTTCGTTTAGCGAGCGTCACACGAATAGCTCAATGCAAAGCGCTCAAGGGCTTGGCCAATGGCTGCTCACTTTCAATTAGAATATAATAATATCAAACTCTTCTCTTATCAATTAATATTTCGCTCACTTTGTTAACAATTTCATTCCACTGTGCAACGGTCGCTGACTGTGTGGCTGTGTCGCTTGGTTGCGTCTGGCCCAATGCGGCTTAGGCTTTGTTGGCCAACACTGGCACACATACACACACACACACTCACACACACACTTTTGCCTGCTGAGACTTGGCTCTTTACACACAACGCACTCATATTATGCTAATATTATCCCTTGTCAGTGTTTTGTGGGTTAAGGACAGTTTTATGCATCCACACACGCCACACACACGCATACTCATAAACTTGACACACGCACACGCTTGGACAGCTGCTTTAGTTTTGCATGTGTGCATGTGTGTGTGTGTATGCGCATGTTAAATAAGCGTAATGCCGCCATTATTGGACGCATTACAAACAAAATGAAAGTGCGCACACAGCGAGCCTACGACACACTACAAGAGTGTGTGTGTGTGTGGGCGTGCGTGTGTGTGTGTGTATGTTTATGTGTGCTGCGTGTGTGTATTAGCAACTTACTGCCTTTATGCATTTCACATGTGACGGCTATTTTTGGTACACATTTCATCGCCAGCCGGTGATCGTCCCGCACCACAAATGTAGCTGCAACGTGTACAACAGCTGCAGCTAATTATTAAACTAATTAGCATACGACTCAAGTGGATTATAATTAATAAACAAATTGGACCAGACGTGTCTCTTGCCAGAGAGATATAACTTAAGATGCTGGCATGCAGAGAAAGAGGCGCGCAAAGAGAGAGAGAGAGAGAGAAAGAGAGAGAGAGAGTGTAAACGAATTGTGGACGGGATTCCAAAATCTGACAAAAACCGAAATTGTATTAAATTAATATCTATATATATGCAGAAGACTTGGAGACTCTAACTCTTAAGATGAATTAGCTAGTATTTTATAACTGGTTCCCGATTAATTCGTTTATCGATAACTTTGCAAATATACAAGTTATCGAATTTCTGAAACAAATTCGTACTGCGCGTGCAATGTACGGACCTAACACAAAAAGAATGAGCTCTCTAGCTTTTGTATGTTCAAAAATCGACGCTTTCATACATACGGACAGACGAACATGGCTATATCAACTTTTCTCGTCACCCTGATCAAGAATATATATACTTTATGGGGTCTGCCACGCCTCCTTCTACCTGTTACATACATTTAACAAAACCATTATACCCTGATTTCCCATTTTCAATGGACTCAGGGTATAAATAAGAGTCTACGAAAAATATGTAAAAATGCTATTACTTTAAATTATTTGTATAAAAAAGTTGGACTCAACATACAATAATTAATATAAAAAATATCTTTAATATTCAATTGGATATCTAACTTTTGCAAGCGCTCTGCGCTATTGATTTTATTAAAAATTTGTTTGAAATTGTAAATAAAACTAAAAGTAAGGCTAATAAAATTAATTCCATTATAGTGGGAAAATATGAAACTAAGGAGAGAAAAAATAAAATTATCGCTGACCAGTTTTACGCTGCATTTTGCACAAAAAACTTTGTTCTACACATTTTTAACATATTTATAGTAATAATACAGCAAAGGCCAGTATGAAGTAAAAAGTATAAAAAATGCATAAAAAATACAGCATTAACGGAGAGCAAGAAAAATGCGCGCTTTACTAAACATGTTTCATATTCAAAGCTTGGCACAAATCCCTTAAGCACATTTACCAACAATTTTTAGTTAATTTATATTTCATATTTAGATTCATGCAAATTAAATGTATTTAAAAATAATAAAAAATCTACGCTTTAGCTCGCTCAAAATCCGTTTATGAAAATATAATATAAAAAATAAACTTTAAAATAAAAAATTCCCTAATCACTTAATCATTTCGCAGTTTTCTCTCTCAAAGCCTATCAAATAAATAAAAATGGAAACTAAGCTCGTTTTTATCTTTGGCAAATGCAAATGCGAAGGGAAAGTCAACTAATCTGGGTCGTTGGCCAGGCCACAATTACCCGAATCAAGCATTTCGATTTCGATTCCCATCATACACATGCACACAACTAAAAGGCAATTTCCGCAAAACGTGAAGAGGGGGGGGGGGCCAAAGTGATTTGCCAGAAGTGGAAACTTTTCGACAATCGACAAAAGCATGAAGCCAAAAGAAGAGAGAGAGAGAGTGGGAGAGAGAGAGCGAGTGAGGAGCAAAAACTAGTTGAGCAAGGCAGAAGACCCAGACTCAGGCCTGATTGAGCCTTGATTTTGGTTACGCTCTTTGCCACTTCGATTTGCGTTGTAAAATTTATTACAAATACTTGCCATGTGTAAGCATTATCGATTCGCCAATACATACAGAGTTATATATATATGTATATGAAGATATATGTGCTATAGATATTGGAGCTGCGGCAAATGAATGTGCGCTGTGGAGCCTCTGTCACATTATGGAGACAACGAAGCACACAAGCGGGACTCATATAGCAGCTCGATTAAAAAGCTGCAATTGCAGACAACTCCAAAGTGGACCGGAGCTAGCCGGCACAGAATGCTGCATAAACATTCTCAATAAAGTCAAGAAGGCGCCAAAATTGCGCTGTCAGTGAAAAGGGAGCAGGCTGAGAGCAGAAAATACGAAATATTGCGGGCAAAATAAATTTAAGTATAAATCATAATTTAGGCAAATCTCTAGAGATGAGCTCTCAACGTCCGACTGCGGCTGCTGCCTTTGCTACCCACTTGCCTGGCTCAAAGTGAGCTGCCTCTCGCCTCCTTCCAATGTCTGCTCAGCTTTGCCTTCTCCTTTTTGCAGGTATCGTATATATGTGTAATCCCTCAAAGCAAAACAAAACACAAGCGTTTGGAACGCTGCGTGTGTGTGTGTGCCTAAGAGGAGCCACAATTTATGCGCTTCGTCGCCTTTCGTCTACGTCAAGTGATATGCTGGCTCTGCATTGAAGAGTACATCTACCCCTGCCCCCAAGACATTTTCCCACAGCTCTGCTTCAATTTCTTTTTCGCATTACATAAAAATTTTCGGTTTCTTGCTGCGCAATGTAAATTTATAGTTAAAGCCTCGCGATCTAAATCGAACTCAGATTTTTCCATTTTTTTTTTACTTACTGCTGCTTACAGTTTTCTATAAATCGAGATTTCTCCATTTAGTTTCTGATTTTACATTTTATTTTACGTCTTCTCCTTTCTCAATCAACTTACACAAATGTTGATTGAATACAAAACAAAAGCAACGCAAATGTTGCAGCGACTGCGTGTTGCTCGCTCAAGCTAAATGGAAGTTGGGAATTCGATTCGTGTTCCCACTGAGAGTTCGATTTGAAACTCTGTAAGGCAAAGAGCTCAGTGCCACATAGATGCATAATATAAGGCTGAGCATAATAGCATAAATACTGAAATTCAAATAGATTCACATACTCATTTGCACATTCAACTCTAGCAGCTTAATTGACTAAGGTAAACACACAAATATCAAGTCTTCAGCTGGCCCATATACTCCTTTTGGCACTCTGCAAACAGGAGGCAAAAACTGTTGGCCGTGACGCGACGCAGTTTGGCAGTTGGCATTGAATGCGAATGAAAGGGAATGGGATTGGGAAAGGGAAAGCGATTGGGTAAGGAGAACGGCAAGTCGACTGGGGGCTGGCGACGTCAATTGCCAAAGCACTTGACAAGTAATTTGCGGTGGCTGCTGCTGCCGATGCTGCTGCTCCTGCTCCTCCTGCTACTCCCGCTGCAGCAGCTAAGCAACGCCACAACAGCAGAACAACACAAAATAATGTCAACTGCCGCCCTGTCCCGCACCTAACTCGCTTTTGTCCTATTTATATTTGGCTTACGTGAAAAAGTTTCGGGTGTTTCGGTTGAGTTTTATTTGCGCGGATTTATTTGACATTTCACGTTTTTTTTCCTCCTTTTCCCCACTTTTTCCCTTTTCGCACAACACATGTCGGAACACATTTAAGATTTATATACTTTTTTTTTGCAAGTTCTCTTTTTTGGCATGCATATTGTGGCATGCAGCGCTTTTCATGGTTAGCTGCATGTGAGAGTGTTTTTCCAGCTGCTTTTTTGCGCTTTAATTGTCAGTTCGCCATGAGGGCGAGCCAGCGAGCTCAATTGAAAAACGCTTTGCATGGCAGCGAATGCCATTAAGGAATTTTATGTTATTAGCTTGAAATAAACTTTACAAAAAAACGCAGCAGAGTGCAAATAGCGGCGCACTTTAATATGAAAAGCGACTCGAAATGCCTCTAGCTGCATAGGTGCAAGCACGAGCTTAAAGCAAATAAACATCAAGCGGAAATTAGAACTAAACAAAAAATCATAACAAAAGGCGCTCGACGACCTTTCATTGTTACCTTGGCCGCGAAGCTCTTAGCTGTTGCCTTCTCTTGCTTTACTTTTTCCTAAATTATGCAAAAGTATTTTTGCCTGAATGTGAAAGGTTAACACACACAGTGAGCGAATTTTCCGCACAATAAAATTGTTCACACTTTTTACGCAGAAACTTGCGAGCGGCAAAGCGCTGCAGCTAGAGGTCTACCTGGCGCGTGTGTGGCTCACAGATTGCCTTGCCTTTAATGTACATATAGACAGAGTGAGAGAGAGAGAGAGAGAGAGAGAGTGTATATATAGTCTGACAAAGACTGAAGCTGCTTTTAATTAAAAATGCTTTAAGAGCTATGCAGTACTGGCTTTAACGAGCTGTTGCTGCTGTCGCGTCTAACAGAAGGGCAAACAAAGCAACATCAAAGGCTGAGAATCAACTAAAATGCAGATTAAACTGACAAAGTTACACAAAAACACAACAAGCACTGTAAACTATGAATATATTTGTCAAGTTAAGCTCAAGCAAAGGCCTCTCAGTTCCATTACTCAAACTCAAAGCCAGAGCTCAGGTAGGTGTCTCAGGTGTCTCAGGTGTCTCTGCTGTCTCTCAGTCTCTTTAGGCCGGCACAGACAAGCATTGCCTTTCAATCTTTAAATGCCAGCGCAGCACGTAACAAATCTTAATAGAAAATTGCAAATGCAGCGCGCTGAAAAGTATGCTACGGAAATGGCAGCATGTACAAGGCCAATGGAAGCTGCTGTAGCTGCGCAGGCATGGCAAATGTCGCCAGGTGACAGGTGGCGGCGACGCCTTGAGGCTGCCATGCAATCACATTCTTAAGGCATTTGTCTGCCAGCTGCCAGTGGCGGCGGCAGCATATCGTGCCATAAATGTCAGAGCACTCATTGTTGCAGCCAAACTCTGGCAACACAAATGCCACTGCGAGCTCATCCGAGTTCTGTGCAACGGCAACGCATTGGCATGCCACACAGCTTTGCACAGTGGCGACGTTGCAGACGATTTTTCTGCTGCTTTGATTTTGAATAGCTCACTTACACACTTAATAAATGTCGCCAGATGCTCGACTAGGCACTTTTGTGTAGCGAGTGAGAGCGAGTGGGAGAGTGGGCGAGAGTGAGAGGCATAGAGCGAGCTAATGCTATGCAAATTTAAATTGCCATCTAAATGGTCCCTAAAGTTGCCAACATTGGAAAGTTTCTTTTATCTCACAGATTATATCATTACGCATGGCATATAATAAGTCAGGCCAAAGCTGCGGCCTTAAAGCAGATATATGAAGGCATATATGAAATACCCTGGACAAATTCGCATGAAGCTAGATGTTGTTTAGCGCTAAGCGAATGAGTCATTAGAAAAGAGACAACCACAGGTCTTGCTGAACGTGGTCTTGGATGGAACAGAGTGAGAGCGAGAGGACTGAGTCATTGATCATGATATTGATGAACGAGAATGTGCAACCAAGAGGCAGTTGGACAGAAGAGCTGAAAAGGCAGTCAATCAGAGTTGGTTGATAGAAGTGGGCGACTCTGAGAACTCGTTATTAGGCAAACTTATAATGGAAGGCTAGAGCAATAATTTTAACGCTACGACATCAGAAGTGGGTTCTGGCAGGGGTTAGACCTCTTGCGAGTAGGCTTCGATGTCGTAGCAATCTTTCTGAGTAGCTGCTTGTGTATCTATTAATCTGTTCTTCGACAGCATGTAGCTTGAGGTCTCTAAGCAGTATTGAGCCGCGCATGTACCAGGGGAAGTCTGTTATCTGCCCTAGCAAAACCTGCACGCTTTTATAATTTGATTTTGCAGCAATCCCTCAGACTTGCACAGCTTTTATTTATTATATTATTAAATTATTAAATTATTATTCATTTTACTGGGTATCTCGCAGTTGTCACACATCTAGCATCAACCGCGCGAGTCTTTTCTATTAACAGCCAGCAAAAGGTCTTTAGGCGAATCACATGTAAATTTATTTATTGACTCGCCTGTCAAAACTCGAGCAGTCGCCCTTTTGCAGCACTTTTTCATTTAGAGCTTATGACTTTCACTTGGCTTTCACTTGGCTTATTTACACACACACACACGCACACAGAGACTTACCTACGCACCCTCACACACACACACACATGCGTGGTAATTGTATTAAATTTCAATAAACGTGTATCAAATATTATGAAACGTCAAGTTGAATCGCAGCAAATTATAATTTCTGTTGCTCGCTTTTTGACAATACCCTGTAAAAGGGTTTCAGGGCTTATGCAATGTGTAAACCCCTTTTTATTGTGCTCGCCTTTTATTGCTGTGCTTTCGTGGGGCTCGGGCTAGAGGCTACACATTGCAATTTGGCTGGCAATAAATTTCGTTGGCAAGACAACCAAATGAGAAGAAAAGCGCGAGAAAAAAAAGGAGAAGCAGATGAGGGGAGGAGCAAGAGCAAGAGGAAGTAAAAAATATTTAAATTTTTGTGTTGATCGCATTGCGCGCTTTTTTAAGCCCCGCAAAGGGGCAAACTGTAAAAAATCTGCTTAAATGTACTTCCGTCATAAAAAGAACGGTAATGCAGAGCGCCAACGCCAGCGGTTGGCTCCCCGTGTGCCTCTGTATGTGTGTGCGTGTGTGTGTGTGTGCGTGTGTGTGTGTGCGTTTGTTGTGCTGTGTGACTCACGTAACCCGAGTAGCAAGAAAAACCTTTTTATAAATGCTGCTGCGCGGCTTCCGCAGCATAATAATAAAAACAAAAACAGGCAACAGAAACATGCCGCACCACCGACATTGAATACTCTTCAATTAAAGCAATTTTATAATTAATAAATCTTGAAATTGTTTTAAAAGTGAGCATCTTTTGAAGCTAATTAAATGAATACTTCTATATTAAAATCTATTTTCCTTTTAATTACTTTAAAAAATTGGCATATTTTTAAATATTTACAAAAATGATTAAAAATAAATAAATTGAAATATATATATTCAACATGATTCTCCACTTACTAATTACTTCGCACAACTTTTTGTATTCATTTTTTAACATATTTTTCAATTTATTTATTTATATACATAATTTTTTATCATATTTTTAAATTTATGCATTTATATATTTAAAAACTTTCTTTTTCTGTCACTGCTTTTTGTAAAATATTAAATATAAAACTAAATAAAAAATAATAAAAAATTAAAAATATAATAAATTTTTTATTTAACATATATTTTTTGTCTCACTTAAAAATAAATAAAAAAAAATAATAAATATAAAATAGATAATTAAAATTATAATACATTTTTGGTTTAACTTATATTTTTTGGCTCAATTAAAAATAAATAAAAATAATAAATATAAAATAGATAATTAAAAATATACTACATTTTTTATTTAACTTATATTTTTTGGCTCACTTTGTATGGTTTTTATTATTTTATAAATAAATAGAAATTTATTAATTTGAGCACGCTGAAATATTCTCTTAAATACATATTAAAATAACTAAAAAAATAAATGCAGCTTATTATCAATTTTTTTTTTTTTTATTATCCAATATATATTTAATCTTTATTTATTAACAAATTTGCTGAGCGCTGAATTTCATATCTATTTAAAATTAATATTAATTTATTTAGTAGGTGAATTTATCTTTGAGTTGATTTAATTAAAATTTCTTCATGATGTGAAATATATTTAATAATAATAAAAAAATCAATATAAATATATTTACGCATTTATATTTTTTTCTGGCATTTATTACAGTCATGAACAATTTGTCTACATTTATTGCACCACAGATTTTAGCTTTAAGCGTATTTATTATATAAACATATATCACATTTTTTTGCAAGCTTTTTTATATATAAAAAATAATATTTGATAAAGCGTGTGCGTTTGTATAAATATATTTTTCCCATTTCTTTTTATATTCTTGTTTAACTTATTCCCATTTTTATTAAATTTTATTCAAATTTAATTTATTCCCATTTTTATTAAATTTTATTTAAATTTATTTTACAACAAGGTCTATATTTTATTTGTTGTAATTAAAATTTCTTCACATGTACATGTATTTATTTTAAAACTAAAAACATGCATTAAATATATGCACATTTCCATTGAACATGCCAGAATTTATGATAATTTAAATACGCATTTGACGTTGCGTAAATAATATAAATGAACTGCATGCCTTAACTATTTGTAATTCATGCAGCTGCAATAATTAAAATGCATCAATAAATAAACAAAAATGAAAAGCCATTTTTAAGGCCATGGCTAAAATGTTGTACGAAAAGTGCCAGAGAATGGCTGAAGGTAAATGATTTGAATGCTCAATTGTTTTATTTGCTCGAGCGCGAAAAGTTTTCGTTTTTTTGAATGCTTAAGCACTTGCTTGATTTATCAATTAAGCTAATGTTTCAATAGATATTTGCACATTTACATATTTGATATTTACCTTAGTTTTCTTCACTTGTTACTGAGTATTGCAGCTGTTGTTCTGGTTGCATTCATCGCGTGCCACGAACTATTGTTGCGCTTGCATTGTGGGCTTGCACTTTATTGTATTTGGCTTGTTATAATTCCCACACACACGTCTACTCACACACACACACACACTCACACACACATCAATTAACCCAGTTGCTAGCACAACAACAATAAACAGTTCAAGAATGCGCCAAGTTAATTTTCTTGGAATTTCAAGCGCTTTGTTTCCTACTTCTCTTTCTCTTTCTCTTGCTTTTTTTTTTTTTTTTTTGAATGCTGTAGCCAAGTATATTTGTACCTCAGCTCAGACACATTTACACCCGCACACACAGAGAAAATTACATGCTCTTAACACTTTAACCGGCTTTTTGCTACTTGCGCCAAAAATCCAATAAGCGCGTGTCTCTCGTCGTCTGAAACGCGTTAACTGGCCAAAACTGATTACACATACGCCGCGTGGCCGCCAGTGAAACGTCCAGCAGGCACGAATGTCAACAACGAACTGCCGAACAGCGCTGCGACCGTTCGTCTGGCTTGGCCGCAACTCAAACGGCGCATGCGTCACTTTTACTCAATGAAAAGCTTCAAGCCAAAACTAATACCGAAAAAAAGAAAGCAACAACAGCTAAAGACGAAGCGTTGCATACTTTTCGGAGTGCTCCGTGTGGCCGTGTTGCTTGTCGGTGCTGTTGCTGTTGTTGCTGCTGCTGTTGTTGCTGCTGCTGTTGTTGCTGCTGCTGTTGTCATTGGTGTTGTCGTTGTCAGCGGCAACATAATCATTGGCGCGTGTTGCTCACTTGTAGGCAGACAGGCAGCCACGGCAGTGACGGCAGCCGGGACCGTCAGGCAGACGCATAACAAAAACAAAAGCCTTTTACAAATCGCGCAACGTCATGTCAACGAGACAATCAGACAAATGCCACAGTTCCCTGCACTCGTTCCCTCTTTCGTAGCCGCTCTCGCCTCGCCAACACCAACTCTGACCACGCCGCCTGCGCCTTCAAGCTGCGTCAATTGTCTGGAGGGCTTAACTTCTTTCTATTCTTTTCTTTTTTGTTTAATTTCCTTTATCAACAAGAAGGCAAACGAGTTTTGCTGCTGCTGCCTGTCCATGTGTGTGCGTGTGTTTTTCTCAAAGTGTGCCTCGTTATCCTGTCAATTGTCATTGGCTTGTTGCGTCTGCCCTCGGCCCTCTGACTGGCTGCCTTATCGCATGCATGTCTGCAGCCTGGGCAGGTGGAATCCATTGTAATCGCCAGTTAATGTTAATTTGACAGTGGATCTAATTCAGCGTTGCTTTGCTACGATTAAAAATTGTGCCCAGTGTGCTGCAAAGCAGTATGCTCGACTAGTAGTTACCCTGTAGTAAGGCTTTGGCTCATGACTTAAGGAAGATATTTGCTGCTGTGAGGAGCTTCGACTTTCGTTAGAGTATACTCATTAAATATGCGAATTTGGGGTGTATCTATTTTTAATTTTAGTTTATTTTTATATAGATTAGATATATTAGATATAGATATGAGCAGCTCTAGTTTCTCACTTATCTAAAACCTGCGAGCTGCTAGCTAAGCTTCAAGTTAACAGAACTTTTGCTCAGCTCAACTCTCAGCTCATTCTCTCTCTCTCTCTCTCTCTCTCTCTCTCTCTCTCTCTCTCTCTCTCTCTCCCTCTATCTGCATTACTGTCTGCCTCTTATCTCTGCTCTTCTATCAGCTAAGGGCTAATTTACAAATTAGATTGCTTAGTCCAGCATTCAAATGCATTCTCACATTGAAGCACAGCGAAGCGTTGCATGCCACATGGATGCAATGGCTGCAGCGCTGCTTGCTGCATCAATTTACAGCACTTATCAGCAATGTTACTTAGCCAAATTACATTGGCCAAACACACTGGAATACAAAAGCAAGTCAAGTCCCACGCAATAGCTGAGAGCAGCATGCAAATACTTTGCGGTCTTTTGTATACAAAATTCTGGTTATCAGCTTGTTGGCAAACAAAATAAATTATGCAAAAATTCACACAGAGCGAGAGACAGAGAGAGAGAGAGAGGCAGCTTGGCAGTGAGTAAGCCACTTGTTGGAAAATTCATTTTTCGTGTTGATTCAATGCAAAATATTTGTTATTATGGTTTTTAATGCGTTATTTATTATGAAAATCTGCTAGCTCAGAATTTCATTTAAACTTTGGCCGTCGAGCTGAAGCCAAGAGGCTAAAATACAATTTTACAATTTCACAAGCTGTACATTTATGCATTAGAGTAGGCCAACAAATCTTATAAATAAGCATTATACAGCCAACCACAGAGCCATTCAACAGTTTTCGTAGTTTAAGGTTTCGGGTTCGGTTTCGGTTCTTGGCTAAGTCGTCGACATGCTTTTTAATCCCTTTTAAATTGATATTGTAATTGGGTTTCGTGCATAGTTATGAATTTCAATATGCCTGTCGACTGGGCTCAAAACTTTATACAAACACAGATAGAGAGAGGGAGAGAGGAAGAGAGAGAGAGAGAGGTGCATACGCATATATTCCATTGTGTGTTTGTCAATCTGAGTAAACGAATCGAAAGCCTGTTTGCCATTGAATTATTGTATTAGTTGCTGTTGATGTTGAGCAAATTGTTTCGATTGCACTCGAATTGGGATTCGCAATAATTTGTGGTCTGCACAGCAAGGGATCAGCTCTGATTAAAGATTGTGAATTATTGATATTTGGGCTTATGTATGAAATTTCCCCAGCAAAGCTGAAATAATTGAAGAAACTCGAAAGGATGTTGAGAGCTTGGAATATTTTTATGGAAAATTATTTTCGGAAACTGCCAAACAATCAGAAATTAAACTCAATCTCAAGAAATCTCTCTAAAGTCAACCAAAAAATCTGTCAATTAGTTCTTTCCCATAAATATAACTTAAAAATAAATTTAGCTTTCTTTCACCTACTACAAAAACTTTTCTCTAAACTTCCATCAGCCATTCAATCAGTAATTCATGCCCAAGCCAAACTCTTTTATATCTAAATACAAAATTCTAGCTCAGCTCAGTTTAGGCATATTCCCAACAGCTTGTGCATTAAACAAAATGTATAAAAGTCAATAAAAAAACTTTTGAACAAAGCCCGAAAATAATAAAACAAATATTAAAGTCAAATAAAATACATAAATTCTGAATAATAAAATATGCTAAAAGCACATAAATCGGACAAAACTATAGAATTCCCGAGCACTAAAAATGTTCACACCTAATTTAATGCTTCGCTTAGCTAATTATAATAGAGATAGAGCAGAAGTTTAGCTCGCCTGGGCAAATGCTAAATGGGTTGAGAGCGGCAGCAGAAGGTGAGAGCAGAGGAAGCTGAGCAGATGACTGACAAAAATCTCTTGATTGCACTTTGGGGACACATTTTGAGGTGTGAATTTTACAGCAAGGGCCAGGCAGGGGCAAGGGCGGCTGCCACCCGAACAAAAAGCCAAAAGACGTTTACGCACTTGGACACCCAATTGGATAGGGCCTTTAGGGTTTTTAGTTACAGTTATGCTGTGCCGTGCGAAGCTGCGTGTGTTTTATAAAGCACCTGCTTAACCCTTAATATACAGGCAACAAACGTGCGAGCGAGAGAGAGAGACAGGGAGAGAAAGAAGGCAGCTAGCTGGCAATAAAAATAAATCCCCATTCAAGGTGCACAGACACAGGCAGACTGCGAGAGGCCTCTATTCACTTTTGGGAACTGCAGCGGCAAGCAGATTATGTATTTACAGCCAGATAACTCCCATTGTCGTAATGGCAAACTTTTGCTACCTGTTTGCTGCTGCTGCTGTTGTTGTTGTTGTTGTTGTTGTAATAAGGTAACAGCCTAGATGATTGCTAGCAAATGTTGCCGAGCTCCGCATTGACCCTTGCCCAGGACATAGCAAACTTTATGCTGTGTCAGCCAAGTTTACTCAAGACCAGCCCAAGACCCCTCTGCATGTGTATGTGTGTGTGTTTGGCCGCCATTTTGTTTATCTGCATAATAAACAGTGCTAAAATTATTGATGCCCGCATTTCAGGCACGGTCACGTCAGCAGCAGCAGCAGCAGCATCAGGCAAATGGCTAATGGCATAAAAAGGTACGACCCAATTGCCATTGTTAGCACAGCTTTCGGCAGCATTGAAAGCTCTGCGAAAGTTGGCTAAATCAAAATAAAATATATATAATTTGAATTTTGAATATTAAGCAGAACAGTTACCACTGATTGGCATAGGTAAAAATAATCCTACATATAATTCGCATAAAACTCAATTCATTCTGAATTTCAATGCCCTAAAAACGTCAAGTGTCATTCAGTGAATTGCTAGATAAGATTAAGTGGCTTTTGTGCTAATATATTAAGCACATGCGAATACTCTTTATTATTACTTTCAATGTGCTCGAGTGGCTTGATTGATGGGGCTGCGCTTGGAGCATAGGTGAGCTGAGTACATTTTTTTCAAATTAAATCTTTAATGAACTTGATTTCAAATTTCTCTTAGCTTTACTTCATTTTGTCTAAGATTTAAAAAAATATTTATATGCAATTTTTGCTTATTTTATTTAACTTTATTTAATGGCGAATCAAATCTTATAGCTGCCAAAAATCAAATATTAAATATCAGCTTTGCTAGCCAAAGCCCAAGTAAATCGAGTGTTTCAGGCCAAAAGCCTACAAACCTACAATTTAAATTTGTATTTCACTTTATTATAGATTTTATTCAAATATATAAAAATATGTTAAATATTTAATGCCAAAGGAACATTTAAAAATCAAGTTTCACAGACCCACAAACCCAAAATGAATAAAATGAAATCTATAAAAAAAAATAATAAAATTAAAATAAAATAAAAAAAAAAAAGATATTGCCTTAAATTTCTTCTTTCTTATTTCTTATTGGCTCTGGCAGGCCAATCAGAATTTGTGCAGCTTCCAAATCAATTGAAATTTCTTTAGCTTCATTATACAGTCCATGGTCCGCACTTGAGTGTAATATCATCAGTTGCTAGCTAACCTTCAGAGCTCATGCAATAGTCAAAATGTAAAATTCATATTTTTGCACAATTTCAATGCCAAGCTCGCAACTCGCAGCTCGGAGCTCAAAGCTGTGTGCAGTTTGCTTAAAATATTAAATACGCCGTTTGTTAATATGCCGTATGTTACATAATAAAGCAGATGACATTCGTGTCTGTCTCTCTGGCTTTTTGCTGCTGGCGTGCAGTCAAAAATGTCACAACCTCATGCCGATGCTGTGCCTTCACAGTCTCTGGCCCCAGTCTCTGCCCTCAAACACTCTGTCGTTGTCGCTGTGTGCCAAGCTCCAGCACTGCCTCTTTTAGAGTCTGCTTCACAACATCTCTCGCAGTTGCCATTTTGCCAACCTCCCACACACATCAGCTCCCCCTCTCTCTCTCTATCTCTCTCTCTCCCTGCTCACCTTTCTTTGGGCCCATTTTGAGTGCAAAATATTATTTAATGCCGCCTGACAGTTGAGTGAAGCAATATCGTTTACATGCATTACATATACCGCATAGCATGTGAGATAGCTGCTGGAACTGGCACTCAAACAAATTGCTATTAGTCACAGTTTGCGTTACAGTTAGTAGCGTCAGCTCGATTATTAATAAATAATGTAGAGCTTAATTAAATGCAAGTAAAACTTTACAAAACTTACACGCTATAAAGCCAGCTCAATGAATTCTGTTTGAATGCCAAGAATCTCCACTGCTCTCTCTTTCTCTCTCTCTCTCTCTCTCTCTCTGTCTCTTTTCAATAAAAATATGCACAAATAATATTTTATATAATTTGCAAAAGCAACAAAAAAATATTCGCATTCAATATTCTTTAAACAAACACAAACAGCCAAATTGTTTGCTTTCTTTTCCATTATTTTTTTTGAAGTTATTATTTTGCTTTTATTTCGATTCGATTAACTGGGCAGGAAAACAAATTGGTAACTGCTTTAGCTGCAAAAGGTAAAAAAGCAATTATTTATATATTCGCATGGCAACCGAATGATATTTTTATTTTATCAATTTTTTGTTATGTCTTTTCATTTGTCGTTGTTTTTTTTTTTTTCGGTTCACTTTTTTATATGCATCGTTTGATGGCGAGGCAAAAAAAAAAAAATAATAAAAATAAAATAAGAAGAACGAATGAAAAACGTTAAATAAACTCACGGCTCACTTAATTGAATACAAAATGCGGCTCAAACAGGAAGATAATTGACAAATTTGCGCATTGAACAAATGCAAATTGTGCTGTGTATCCCAATCAAATGATCAGAGCAAAAGGAAAATTTATATAAAAATATCATAAAGGTAGAAAGAACAAAGAAGTGTTGGAGAGAGGGTATGAGGACGCTGGAACAGAACAAATTACAGAGGGATGAGGCAAGATGATGATAGAGAGAACGAGGAGAGGGCAGATGGGAAAAGGAATAAAGGAAGTAGGAGAGCGAAGCAATGCGTCAAGCGCGAGATAAAGACAGAGAGATAGAGTATGGACTAAGCATAAGAAAAAGCGAGAGAGAGAGAGAGAGAGCAAGATAGAGAGAGAGAAAGAGAGAGTGACAGTGAGAGTGAGAGAGTGAGTAGTAGAGAGACAATTGCAGAAACAATGCCTCAAGATACTTCAAGCGAGCGATAAAGGCAGAAAGATAGAGTATAGACTAAGCAAAAGAGAAAGCAAGAGAGAGAGAGAGAGAGTGAGAGAGAGAGACAGAAAAAGATATATATATATATATATAGAGTGAGTGAGTAGTAGAGAGACAATTGCAGAAGCAATGTCTCAAGATACTTCAAGCGAGCGATAAAGGCAGAGAGATAGAGTATAGACTAAGCAAAAGAGAAAGCAAGAGAGAGAGAGTGAGAGATAGAAAAAGAGAGAGAGATATATATATATATAGAGTGAGTGGGTAGTAGAGAGACAATTGCAGGCAGCGACAGAGAGATCTATAGAAACGGATCTATAAAGAATTCTCGCTCACTCCTTCCTTCCTTCTCTCCCTCTCTCCCTCTCTCACTCTCTCTCTCAGTCTCCCTCAGTACAGACTAAACAAACGAGAAAGAGAGAGAGAGAGAGAGAGAGTGATTGAGAGAGAGAGAGTGATTGAGAGAGAGAGAGTGATACAGAGAGATCTATAGAAACGGAGAGAGATTTGTCTATAAAGAATTATTTTTTTCACTCTCCTTCCTTCTGTCTCTCTCTCTCTCTCGTTCACTCTCTTTCTCTCTCTCATTCACTCTTCCTCTCCCCCTCTCACTTTCACTCTCTCTCTCGCTCTTCTAATGCATATCCCATAGCTGCATCTACCTCATAGAAACCCTTGGTAGCTACGTAAACAAAAATACATTTGATTTGCCCTCTCAGTTAAGCATGCAAAAAGCCTCGCTGTCATGCAGGAAATGCATTTAATAAGTGCTATATAAATGTAGCGCATGATTGCAACAACATATGTATAGAATATATTGAAACAATTTTATCAATTAAAAGCAATTTCGCAAACAAAAATGAAAAGTTTCTAAAAAAAATC
This sequence comes from Drosophila buzzatii, assembly GCA_035045845.1. Lineage (NCBI taxonomy): Eukaryota > Metazoa > Arthropoda > Insecta > Diptera > Drosophilidae > Drosophila > Drosophila buzzatii. The sequence goes on from JAWNOS010000505.1 coordinate 7,799,926, forward strand.
AACACAAAACAAGAAACTTTATAAAAACTCGTATAAATTTCGTATTACAAATGCGCTTAACAATCTTTACAGGGTATTGCGAATACGTTATGCAGTATGTAACATAAAGCATATATAAATTACTAAATAGTATTTATGCTGCTTACATATATTCTGGATTCATTTACTGGCCATAATTAAGTCAAGACTTGATTTGCTTTCTCCACTCTGATATATCATCAACTTCCAGTTAGTTCATATCAACATGAAATCTTCGTCATTCGTGTGCTAATCGCATCGTTTGTGCTTGTTGACTTTGCAACACTCTATCCACGAAATGGTCCATCAGCGAGTCAATGGACTGTTGAGCGGCATTGGCCTGCATCCGTAGAGATTGAATAAAATTTCACGCTGAAATTCACATTGTATGGCAACAAAAACACTTCCGCACCGAAGAAGCATAAAAAACAATGCAAAATCCAATAAAAAATGGCAAACAAGTGCATTAGGCGAGCATGCGCAGCGAGGAAATACCCTGTAGAGTTTTCAATCTTCACTTTCTGGTTTGCTTTAGGCGTGTCAGCCAGTCAATTATGCTCTTTTACCACATCGTTTACAGGGTATTTGCTGTTGCTTGTTGATTTTTCGCTTTTGCTGCTGCTGCTGCTGTTGCAACAATTCGTGTTGCCATCGCCATTGTCTCTTTTTTATTCTTGCACGCATTTGAACATTCATGCCACTGATTGCTGCCACGCATAAAAAGCTCAGCGCACAAGCAAACACGGCCAGAACAACATATGGAGAGAGTCGTTCGGAGAATACCCTGTAAGTTGTAACTATTACTGGGTAGGCATTCGTTACTAGGGATACTTGGAAATGCATCATATTATAGATGTGGATAGCTAAGATATATTGATATGAATATTACAATGAATCAATTATTCTCTATGAATATTCAGCTTTAGCTGGAAATAGATTTTCGAAAAGATATATTTGGGAAAAACGACAAGAATAACCTTAAGTGCAGTTCGACTGTAAGGAATACCCTATAATAAAAAATATAATATAGCTTATTTATATGCTATAATATACCCTATATATCATAGAGTATATGGTATATAGTTTATAGTATATATTACATATTCTCATATAATAAAATAATTAAGCATTCTTCAAGCTCATAAAACAAATTAGAGCTGTTTCTTTTATCAAATTGAAATAGAGCAAGTCTATATTTAAATCCACTCTAGAATACCCTATAATACTGAATACCTCTAGGTATACGAAACTTAAGCAACATTTAAGCTGAGCTTTTCGTACCCTGCATCAGCAGAAGCACAAAGCACAACTCAGCTCATCGAGCTCATCAACAATTCTTCAATCTCTTGACATTTCTACAGCTCTCATCACATCTAGCACATCATATCGCATATACCTCACCTACCGTAATTACAGGGCATCACTGTGGCCGTCATGGCCTCCACAACTGTCGCTGGCAACAGCAGCAGCTGGGACTTCGATTATTTGCCTGGGCGAGACCGAGAGGAAAACCACAGCAACAACATTTAATGGTCACGTTGCGGACACTGGGCGCCGGATCTGGTCATCAATAATTGTGGCTCGCATAGCCAGGCACAATCTCTACTTTTTGTTGTAATCATAACGAATGTGTTTGTATTTGCCACTTTACTTTACACTTAAACTCAAAATGGACAACATGCAGCCAGAATTTGAGCCACATCGTAGCACTCTCCGCGCGCATTGCAAAGCTGTTGAGCAGCCGAACGCGTTGCAGCTCCAGCTCCAGCTCCAGCTCCAGCTCTGGCCCAGCTCTGATAGACATCCTGCACAGTCAAGCCATAGCCGTCCATTAGCCAGCCCTGGAAATCTTCATAGACCGTAGGCAGCAACTGCAAGCAGAAGAAACGAAACATAAATCTTGATTCATTAAGAGCGCAAAATAATGTCACAAAAACTTAATTTCCTGCTCAGCCTGGCGTATGAGCAATGCTCTCTCTCCTGCTCAAGTGCAACAACAGAAAATGAAATTAATAAAGGAACACAGAGCCAAACGCAACTAAATAGCAGAAAGAAACAGAACTGAAAACAAAAGAAGAAAATGCTTAAGATTTCTGCTTCTTCTGTACTTTTTTTGCTGCTAATTAAAAGGGTAGCGAGCGTCGACAGCTAGTTAATTGAAAGCTGTTGCTAGCAGTGTCAACGCATTTAAGCCACGTTTTAAGCACTCTCGCACACAAACACACACAGAGAGAGTGCGGAGGGTTGCTCAAAGAGTTGCTGGAGCGAGGAGTTGAGAGGTTTTGCGCAAAGCTAGTTATAACTTGATCTGTGCAGAGCAAAAAGCTGTTGAGCGTAAATTTTATTTATTTTTATTTGTGCAGAAAGACTGAAAAAAATTTGTATTTATTTTTATTTTTATTTATTGAGGACACTCTTAGAGTACCGCTTCATAGCTTGAGCTGATGGCTTGGAAAACCGTTTAATCGTTTTATTATTTACGAGCGCAGCGCCTCGAGATCAATGGAAAAAAAATATCATACTCAGTCGCTCTCGCTCTCAGCAAGACACTTCGGTTCTTTTCGTATTGGTTGGGTAGATCGTGAACTATTCACGAACATCCCCGATGATCGTTAAGAAAACGAGAGCGAGAGAGAGACGATTGACGCTTGCACAATGACTTAAAGAGTCTATGCAAACGATCTTCACATTCACTTCAAGTGATGTCTTTAGCGAGCACAGGTCACGCATACAAAGAAGACTTTTTGCTTCATAGAGAGCTTCGAGAGCCGAATGAAATAAAGGAAAACGATCGTAAGCCGATCGCAAACGAATTGGCAGCCGATGTAATCTGTTGCTCTGAAACGTTGCTCAAAGTGTGAGTGAGTAACACGTATTAGCAGACACTGAGAAACGTTTAACAGATATTTGCTAGCTCTGAATAAAAGCTAAAATTTTGCAGCATGAGAAATAGCATTAATATATGTATATATCAAATATTACAGTTACACATCATACACAATAAATTTCATTTAAAAACTCTATAAACTGCTCTCGCTGCTGCTGCTGCTGCTGCTGCTACTGTTGCAGCAAGGTGTGCGGCTAGCTGAGCGTGTGCCGCAGTTCCGCTGGCAGCACAATCACAGGCAAGGTAAACGCTGCACTGTTTGCTGTAAGCCGGCAAAGCTGCGATGCGGGTCGACAAACTGCAGTCGATGAATTGTGCTTGTGCACGTTTTGAAGCGATCATGGTATATAGTGAAATGCGTTGCCCAAAATTGGCGAGAATCCGAGAGGCATAAACCTATGGGGCAGTCGAGCAAACACTTGGACATTTTGCTAAGCATCACTGACGAGCTAATTAAAATTTGCCAATTAGACAGACAAACACTTGAGACACACACACACAGAGCACAGCAGCTGGAGTACTAGAAATAGGAGCAGCAGACCTTGGGCCAGAACTTGATGCTGGAGCAGCAGCAGCAGCAGCAGCAGGAGTAGTGGGAGTAGTGGGAGCACTGGAAGCAGCGGCTGTAGTCGGGATCCGATTAGGCGCAGTCGAGTGCAGCTTTTGATTTTGTCAATTTGCTCAGTGTTGATGGAATTATGCGGCAAGCAAACAACACGAAAGTTAATTAAAAATGCATAAAAAAAGCGACTAAAACATGATGCAGCTCAGCATGACCGACTGCACAATGCGCGCTCAAGCTGGGCATAAAAATAAATCAACAAAATTTATTATTTATTTAAATTATGTTAGATCACACATCAATTGGAATAGCTTATCTAGACTGTGCTCTAGCTGAAGATATAGAAGAAGCATTTTGAGTATTGCAGCCAGACCAATATACTCTATCTGTCTCTCTCTCTCCGACTCTCTCTTCACTTCTTAAGCGAGCATGAAAATTGTAAAATGAAATGCTTATCGCGCTAATGTCTGTCATAAAGCAAGTGACAGCTTGTGTGTGTGTGTGTGTGTGTGGGCGTGGCATGCCCATGTCCGCTTAATTATGGGCAAAAAACTGTCACGAGAGATTTTCGAGCTTCGTTTGCTGAGTGCATGAAAAATGACGACGTTAAAAATGTGATAATTATTGCAACAATTTTTCCCAAGCAAAAGCTAAGGAAGCAGAGCAAGAAGCAGCTGAGAAGAGAAAGCAAGAGCAGCTATCTAAAAACAACATAATTATTTATGGCAGGCAAGCCAAGGCTGCTGAGCGTGTGTGTGGAGAGAGAGAGAGAGTGAGAGAGAGGAAGGGAGGGAGTGTGACAGAGAGAGATAGGAAACTTCAATGGCTATGGGAAGTGGCTCGAGGGTTGCAGCCGGAAGGCGAGCAACAACCAAGCGGAAGACCCTTGAAAAATTGTCCGCCTCTGTAAGATGTCCTTTTTTTCAGTCACTCACACTCCCTCTCTCTGTCTCTTTCTCTCTGCCTCTGCCTTGTTGTTATGTTAGATGCCATGCATAAATAAAGGCAAATTATTGAATGCCGAATCAGCAGCTGGCAGCAGGTGGCAGCCAAACAAAACACTTTTCAATTAAGCAACTTGTCAGTGGGCCACATGCAAAAAAAAGGGCTTAATACACTGCCCCTAAAGGGCATGCACGACTGCCACCCTGTCTAAATGCCTAGCAGGCGCGCAGCTTGCAAGTCAAGCAACTCAAAGAACTTGCCTAATATTTTGCTGGGCATGCAAAAATGTGAGGCAGCCAAAAAATGTGTGGCATGCTGCTTCCTGCTGCCGCCGCTGCCTTTTTGGGGCAAGCATATTTACGTTGCATGTATTTGCTGCTAACGAGCTGAAGAATTATGACTCCATTAGATAGAAGCCCTCGCCGACTTGGGCTCAAGGACGCATAGTTAGCTTAAAGTTGCCGCCATTTCGTTTCGTTTACGTTTTCTTTCTTTACACTTTTTTTTGTGAGTGTGGGAGAGGAAATGCCGCCATTTTGTGCAGATTACGCTTTGATGAACTTGATGGAAAGAGGGCAGGCAACTCATGCAGCTAGCCGACACACACATAACCATAACCTGAAGCCAGTCGCAGCGACAGCTCACAGTGCTCAGCTCTCAGCTCGCAGCTCGCAGCTCTCTCAGTGCCAAGGCGTAATGACAACGTCAACATGATGCTGGCAAGATTGAATTTACCGAACAAACACTTTTCATTTGCAGTTGAATTAAGCAAAGTAATCCCTGGTGTATATCCTTGTTCATCTTTCTTCTTTTTTTTTTGCCATCCAGTCAAGGACTTGGACGTGCCTGCAAACTAGCAACTCGGCAATTTGGCAAGAGCGCAACGCAAAGCCACATTAAAGACAGGCAGCAGCAGCAGCGGCAGCAAATGCAGCTGGTTTTCAAGCAGCTTGTGTAGACATTCGCCACAGCCGTTTAATGAGCAGCTAGAGCTGAGAGCGTGTCGGCTCCTAATAGATGTAAATATCAGTTAGTTGGAATTAAGGAATTTTTTAAAATTTAAGAAAAAGTCTGTCAGGTAAGGAAGGCTTCTAGTTATTAGATATACAGGGTGTCTTAAAAATCCCACAAGAATTATTATTGAATGATATCAAAGGCACAAGTCTATGTTTTCTATACAAATTACTTCCTGCATGACGCTTGGGGCACCCTGTATGAATTATAGAATTCATAGCTTTAGTAATAGACTATACTATTCAAGCAGCCTATCTGTATAACAGAATTGTCAACATGACAAAGAAATATTTAAAAGAATTTTAAACAATTATATCTTCCAACTACCCCAGTTCCCCCATCGTGTCACGACACGCACTCCGCTCTAGTTGCGCCAAAAGTTGGTAGCTAAAAACGCGCAACGTTGACTGCGTCGAGTGTCAAATATGAAAATTAAAAGTAAATAGCCACGCAGAGCATAGAACATGGGGCACACGCTGGCTTATCAATATGGAATATTTAATAGAGCTGAGAAGCATTCGAAATAAAAACTAACTAGCCAAGGCGAGGCCGCTGGGGCCAAACAAGCTATAAAAGCAGCTGCTGCTGCTGCTGTTGTTGCTATTGTTGTTGTTGTTATGCAAAAATATTTGCATGATTCTGGACGATCTAAAAATAGAAGGCAGCTGTCCCGAGGATATGAGCAACAGCAGCTGAAGCTGGAGCAGAGGCCGGAAGAAGCAACAGCTACAACGTTGCCAATGCAAAAAAGCCAAGCGAATCAAAGCAAAGTCCAACAACAATTCACAACAAGGCTTAGGGTTAGGTTAGGCCATGCAAGGCCAGTCCAGGCCAAGCCAGGCCAGTTCAGGGCCACAGGGCACATACATTTATGCTGCGCAATAATTAGAAAGTTTCCTTGGAGAAATTGCTTTCTACAGTGCTAAACTGTTGAGCTGATTGGAGCTGGCCGATTGCAACAGCAATAAGTAATCAATAACAGCGATTAACGCTGCCGATACAAATGGAATTACAAGCCAAGCAGATGCCAGATACCAATTGATTTGTAAGCACTTGCAAATATTTTAATGGTCAGCACTTGAGCTCAATTGAAGAGGCATTGCCATGATAATAAAGATAAATATATATTTTGAATTATTTTTGGCGCGAGTAAAATTACTTTTTGCCAGGAATGAGAGCATTTAATAATAAAATAATAAATTGTTATTGTTTTTTATTATTTTTGTGAAAGTATAAATGGAAATATGCATGATCAAAAATATTTAATTAAATTGTTCGAAGTAATTGAAAGATGAGAAAAGCCTGGAACTGATTTAATAGTAATAAAGTAGAGAAATATGTTAAGGGTAAAATAAAATATTAAAAATATGCTGATACCATCATCTTCTCTCTCTGTCTATTCCTCTATCTCTCACTCTCCATATCTTTATATATATATATTTACTCTACTACTTCTACTTCTCTCTCATTCTCTCTCGCTCTTTCTCTCTCTCTCTCTTTCACTGAGAATCTGACTTATATATTATAATTAAACCAGTTCCTCGAAAGAGCTACATATGTCCACACAGTACTTTCTACAACATGTAGCGAGCTCACAATAAAGTCTCCTGCTCAGCTGCAATATGTTTGGGAGCCGCGTCGACTTTAGTAAATGGAATTTTGGTTAGTGAAGCGCGTCCAGCACGTGGTCACGTGCCGCTGAACCCATTGCACTGACAGACATCTGAGCCGAAAAAAAAAAAAAAAAAACAAAACTTTTAAATGCCCCTCACCAAAACGGGTGGGAAAAAAGCGCGTGATTTATGTTTTCCTTCTTTTTTTTCTCTTGCCAGGGTCAGAGACTTTATTCGGTGCTCGATATGGATTTAAGTGGCTCATACCTGAAATTCATTTGGCATTGCGTTCGGCCAGCTGGAGTCCACTTGGTGTGCTACAAGTAACTCCTGCTCCAGCTCCTGCTCCTGCTCCACTTCCAGCGCCAGCCCGGGGTAGTTGCCAGAATTTATGGCCATGGCTAATTGGTGGAGCAAAAAACTGCTGCGCGCTAAAGACACAATAGAAAAGAAGAAGACGATGCAGAAGATAAGTAAAAACTTGGCTTTTAAGTGTCTAAAACGGGAAACAAAAAAAATCTCAAAATCTAAGCACAGTCTGCTTAGCAGCACTCGAGTCCACTTCAGAGCGAAGCTCATTAAGATTTTTGTTTGACTTTGACTTAGCTGCTTATTGCCTGTCTCTCTGTCAGTCAATCAATTGCACTTGCTATGAGTTACTTCGCTCTCACGTGATGGCCAAATGCGCACATGAATCATTGACAAAGCGTATCAAATTGCAGTCATTAGACAAGTAACTGACTTTGATGGCCCAACAAAAGGCATTGCCATTACCATTGCCAATGCCATCGTCATTGCCATCGTCATTGTCCAACTATTGACGGCAGTTTGGCAATCAACGGAACACTCAACTTATTCTCTCTGATGAGCTGAGCTCCAAAAAAAAAGTAATAATAATAAGGAGAAAAAACAAAAAGGAAACCAGGCAAGCAGGCAGGAGGCAGACTTTCGTCCTCTCTGGCAACGGAAATCAAATTGTTTGATAATCAAAAGATATGCGCCAAAGAAAAAGAAAAAGCAAATGAAAATGAAAACGAAAAAGGTAAATGAAAAACCAATTGCAATTGCCAAAAGGATTTTCATTGAGTAAATTTCTTACTCAAAAGGGATAGTTGTACTTGCCAGCCGGAAAACTAAGGGTAGACGAAGGCTGCACTGCTATTCAGGTGTTGAATGAATAGATATATATCATTTATCTTCTGGAACAATAGTAGATTGTAGCCCTCTTGCATTACTTCTTGTAATGTGCATTGATTTAGTCTGTTGAGTAGAATTAAGATGCTGCAGAAATGTTTCTCAAATTGCAATGCAGGAGAGAACTATTTATGTGTATTGCCTTTCTATGCAATTCTCATAATTAAGCTTCGAGGCAAATCACTCTATACTTTCTCTTTTGCTAAAATTATATGTTGAAGAAAGCAACTCAAAAGAAATTAATTTTTCAGTATTACTCTTCTATTTCGATTCTCAATTATGATCCATCTACGCAATTCTCTTAAATGCACTCCATATGCATTAGCTGAAACGAAAGAGAGTTATGTACATTACGAGATTGCTTATCCCACCTGCTATACTAAGACAATGCCTCTCTTTGCAGTTCTCACATATACCTAACTCTGAAGCTGCCTTGCCTAGCTGAGCTTAAAAAAAACTAGAATGCAGTTACATACAGAGGGAGAGAGATGGAGATAGAGATAGAGATAGAGATAGAGATAGAGATAGAGATAGAGATAGAGATAGAGATAGAGATAGAGAGAGAGATAGAGATAGAGATAGAGATAGAGATAGAGATAGAGATAGAGATAGAGATAGAGATAGAGATAGAGATAGAGATAGAGATAGAGATAGAGATAGAGATAGAGATAGAGATAGAGATAGAGATAGAGATAGAGATAGAGATAGAGATAGAGATAGAGATAGAGATAGAGATAGAGATAGAGATAGAGATAGAGATAGAGATAGAGATAGAGATAGAGATAGAGATAGAGATAGAGATAGAGATAGAGATAGAGATAGAGATAGAGATAGAGATAGAGATAGAGATAGAGATAGAGATAGAGATAGAGATAGAGATAGAGATAGAGATAGAGATAGAGATAGAGATAGAGATAGAGATAGAGATAGAGATAGAGATAGAGAGAGAGACAGAGATAGAGACAGACAGAGATAGATAGAGATAGAGAGATAGAGAGAGACAGAGAAAGAGATAGATAGAGACAGAGATAGAGAGAGACACAGATAGAGAGAGACAGACATAGATATAGAGAGAGACAGAGATAGAGAGAGACAGAGATAGAGAGAGACAGACATAGATATAGAGAGAGACAGAGAGAGATAGAGAAAGATAGCTGCTTGAAGCATATCAAAGTAAACGTTTCCTACCTGCTATGCAGCAAACGTATAAGAGACTTTCAGCAACGCCTCTCTTTGCAATTCTAATGTTCAACTAATGCTGCACCTGTCTTGCTTAAATACCCCTATTTAAAAGCAACCTACTCCAGGCGACATACATGTCATGTGATGCATGAAGCAAAACTTTTAATCAACGTGCCGACCTCTGAAATGCTCATAAAAATTAACTCGAGCCATCAGCATCAGCATCAGCTGCAACTCAACAAGTCCTATCAGGCGACAGCAATTCAACTTATCCTATCAAACGAAACGAATCTTGTTTCCTTGCCCCAGCTAGTTTTCCACTTGATTCCATTCGAGTTGCATTTTCCTGCATTTTCCGCTGCATTTATTCATAATTGGACATTAACTGTTCGCCATGTGTCTCTCCACTCGGCTATTATTCCTTTTTTTTATTTCTTTTGTTTGTTTCTTCTCCTTTTGCATTTTGAAAATCAGTTTATAACTTTCCGCACTCATTACGCATACGACTCGTCGACGTTAATCATACGCCATGTTCAACTTTTCTTTCTCTCTCTGCATTTTGCGCTCCGCTTGTGTCTCTCAGTTGCTCCATTTCCTTTTTGTTTCCAGGCAATAAATCACATTTAAAGTTGAGCAGCGCCAAACAAATGCGACAACTGACCCAAAATGTCAGACAGCTGCGAGAGCGAAAACAAAAAAAGCCAAAAGCGAAAGTTCTTGAATTTGTTTTTAGCTGTTGCTGCTCTTCTTGCTGAGCTGTTGCATAAAAATATTTACATTTATTTTAATTTTTTTTTACATTTACCTCCCCACTAATGGCAACTGGCTGGCATTTAGCCGCGTCGCGCCAACATGCTGTGGCATAACTGTGTTAAGTGTTATCAGCGACGCTTAATGATGCCAAGAATAAGCTCGGACTTGCACTCTCGAGCAGCAGCAGCAGCAGCAGCAACAACTGCGTGCGTGACAAATGACACCATCGCGACATCAAACTGCTGCAACGGAAACGAGCCAAACGCCAGCAACACACACATGGCTGGCAACAACAGCCAGCAACAACAAGCAGCAGCAAGAACAGTTAAGCGGATACAGCAATTGTCAAGTGGCACAGGAGACGAATGACTAAAAATAGTCGAGAACGACGCACAATGCAAACAGCAACAGCAGCAACAGCAACAGCAGCAGCAGCAACAGCAGCAGGAGCAACAGTAAACTCTGGCTAAGTGGGCAGACCGGAAGAGATAAAAAGCAGCCAAGATGAAAGCAAGCCAAGCACATTGCCAACAAGTGTTGCCAACAAAGTTTCACGTAAACTGTTTCAAGTTGAATAGAAACGAATTTTTCTCATCAAATCTGTGCACAAATAGATTTGAATGTAGCAAAAGCAGCTGCTCTTGCAACTGTAAACGACTGTTGTAATACTCTGTATTTCTAGATACTTAAAAAGTCTGTTGTGCATACTTTACCTAGCAGACAGGTAAGAGTAAGTAAGAGACAGTAAGAGAGAATATTCAACTTGTGTTTAATAAATTTCTAAATTACCCTAATCAAATCTTGCTTTCGCTCTATCTCTCTTTATCTGCATATCTTTAGCTTTCTTTGCATATGTCTGTTTCACCTTGTTCTCTCCCACTGCCATCTTCCTCTTACTCTCTCAGTTGCTTTACCTCTCACCCTCTCACTACACCCTCTCTCAGTCTTTTCTCTCCCCCTCCCTCTCTCTCTCTCTCTCACTCTCTACTACTACTCTTTATCTCCAGCTCTCCCTGCCTCTCCATCAATCCCTCCCAGTAGACAGAGAGCGAGAGAGGTATAGAAAGGGAGCTATAAGCCTCTCTATATATCGTTCTATATCTCCGTCACTCTCTATATGTCTATATGTCTATATGTCTGCGTGTCCCTATCCCACTCTGTTTTTGTTAATTTCTCTCGCCATCTCTTTTGTTCTTTTGTTCAACCCGTTCCGATTGAAATATGAAACATATTTTCTGATCTATGCTGCCAGTCTACTTAGTACAAATATATAATATTTCCACAAAAATATTTGCCTCCTATTTACCTCCTTCAGTACTCTTGCACTCTTTAGTCAGTCTTCACTGTAGCACATTTCGCTGTACCGCATCTCTCGCTCGCTCATGGAATGCGCGAATGATACTTGAGTTATTTTTGGGTTTTTGCGCGCTGTTGCGACCCACAAAAGCCAAAAAACTGGTCCAACTAAATGCAGCAAACGAAAGACCAATTACGAATTCGTTGACTTTTGCCACACACACACATACACTCGCATACACACACACACAATCACCATTCGAGTGGCATGGCACAGTGCGTATGCGTGATAAACAAGCTCTAATTGCATGTGTGTAGCAGAAAAAAAAAAAAAAACATGAGAAAAATAAGAGAAGGAATAAAAGGCAAAGCTTACCTGCTGCTGGCACCTGGGCCAGCACTCGCTCAGCTGGCATCAGTTGCACAGTTTCGCTGCCCGCTAATGAGGCACTCGAAGGGCCTAAAGCGACACACGCTGCGGCAAGCAGCAGAGCTCGCAGCGTACCTAAAGCATACGTCATGCTGTCCAGCTGCAAGAGAGAAATGGAAATAGTAATAGAAATAGAAATAGCAAAATAAAGTTACAACAGCTGCTCAGCTCTCTCTTCGCTTAACATAATAAATAAACGCTATTCACTGAGTGCCACAGCGCACCATTCAATTGTGCCCGAGCGCATTAATAAAGATGCACTTAGCACAAAACCCGCCATTGTGCTCTCTGCCCTGACCCTTTCAGCTAGCGTGCGACTCAAAGTCTCAGACTGACACTGAGACTGAGACTGAGACTTCATTGTTAGCCTGTCACCATCCAAGACAGCTGTAATAAGTATAAGAGTCGCAGAGTGAGCGTTCATTTATTCCAACTAATATTCTGTGCAGCGCTTCAATTTGTGAAATATATATTGATAAATGGATAGAAATAGTTGTCGTCGTTATAGATGAAACCAAATGCCAATATTAAAGACTCTACAAAACAGTTTGCAGATGGAATTATATATCAAAAATATAAATGAGCCTAATGTATTATATAAAGAGATTCTTAAAGACTTAAGAGTTATTCTTTCATAATTTAAGTTAGATCATATTATTAAACGATCTTAATCATGATAGTAGTTATGATACACCTAAGTTAGGTATAGAATTCATAATGGTTTTGGGCTTGGCCTAAGAACCTAAGAAGATTCTAATGTAAATTTTATTCCCTTCAGCTTTATGATAAGGCATTATTCATAAGGCATATAAAAAGCAGGAAAGCTAGAGTCTATATAGAAGATATATTTGTTCAATATAAAATTTCTTGATCAAACAATTTTTAATATATCAGATGATTTTTTTTATATTATTACTCAAATAGATATTTTTATTTCATTTCTTTATTAATTTGTACCACCGATAATTACTATTTATTATTATTATTTTAATAATTCACGCTGATGTAATGTATCATCTCTGATATAATGTATCATCTCTAGTAAAGAGAACGAAAGAGAACCAAAATATTGTTTTACCGTTATTGATTTCTATCCCTTTCCCTCATGTGTATCTGTCTCACAAAATCATGCGATTTTCTTGCGAGCCAACAGATCTTTCTGTTCTGCGTAGTCTCGGCCGACAATACAACAGAGTGAGATAAAATTATTGATTTAGTTAAGAGGAATAGAAGTAACGCGCATTAAAAAAGCGCACATTAATATTGAGAACTTAGTAGAGTGAAGTTGAAGATGAAAACGAAACTCCGACATATATATATATGTATATCTTATACAAATTCATATAGACAGATCTTTATGAATGTATAGAATCAACTATTTGCATATCTTTAAGCAATTTCCACTCGCTATATGTACATACATATATAATAACCTAAAACATTCTGATCAATCAGCAAATTCTGCTCTACACACAAAAAGTTACATACATATATCCGTTGCCATCTCTCTCTCCCACTCTCTCTCTCTTTCACTCACTCTCCCTTTTGCCATCACTCATACGACGCACTCAGACTTAATGCAGAAAGTATGCGAGATATTTAGTTGCTCCTGCATAGGGGCTTATTAACGCCTCGCTTGATCGGCAATATTTCGCATCTTTCCGCTGCTGCTGGAGCACTTTGGAGTCTGGCAAGATTTATGAGGCGTTGCCAGTTGAAGAGCCTTGCCAGTGTTTTGGCAGCAATTAAGCGGCTTAAGAGCTGGCGCCCGGTTAAAACTTCAACTTGCATTTCGTACGCAATTTGCGACTGCCAAATGTCGAACGAGCTGTCTATTTGTCTGGCAGTTGGTGGCATAGAAAAGGGCGTGCCCCAACACCTACTCTAGCCCAATGCCCTTCCCACTGGCTGTTGCTACTGCAAATTGCATTGTTCACTCGCTGGCTCCTTTGTAATTTAATGAATAAACGAGCAATTCACTACAAATTTTATAAGAAATAAAAGAGAAAGAATAAGAGCTGATGGCTGAGGGCTGAGGGCTGAGTGGGCGTGGCTGATTGTACACATGGCAGCCACGTTTAATGTGCACAACTAAAGTGCTTGACTCACCTCGCCTCGCCTCGCCTCGTCTGTCGTTGACAGCGAATGCAGACAGGAAACAGTTTCAGTTCCAGTTGAGCCACGCCCAATCCGCCCCCACACACGTCTGTCTACTTTTGCTGCTGCTGCTGCTGCTGTTTGCTGTCTCTGCGGCCTGGCAAAACAAACAAGCAACAAGGAACTGTAGTTCCCTCTGTTGTTATTCTGCCACAGCAAAGACGATAACGAGCTGCGCAGCCAAAGAGGTGCAAGCAGATTTTTTTCGGTTAGCCCCGCAATGATTTCGCTCGCAATCACCCACACTTACGCCCTTCGCCTGCAAATGAGAGTTCCCGAAAGCAAATCCAATTCAATTTCCCTCACAGCCCGAAAACTTCTTAATAGAGCTATCATGGAACTCTGCCCATTTGAAAGGCGAATCAGGCACGAATTTGATTTCCAAATGGCTAAATCGTTCTATTTGCTTTTCTCATGCTTTTGTTTACCCTTTTCCCATTGCAATTGCTGGGAAATTGTTGTTGTTACAAAGCTCGAGCTCAAATCGTTACTCTCAGTGGCACTTGGGAATTATCTTTTAATGGGGCTTATGAGAGTTTTTGAAAGTTATTATAATAATATTTGAATATTTTTATTAATTTTTATTTCGAGGTTTTTTTTTTACATTTTACTATATAAATTATTATTAATCTGCTTTTGTGCCTATATTCATGTTTCTCTCTGTCAGTCTCTCTCTATCTGCCTCTGTCTGTCTTTTCAGTCTCATTCTCAGTCTCAGTCTCAGTCTCAGTCTCAGTCTCAGTCTCAGTCTCAGTCTCAGTCTCAGTCTCAGTCTCAGTCTCAGTCTCAGTCTCAGTCTCAGTCTCAGTCTCAGTCTCAGTCTCAGTCTCAGTCTCAGTCTCAGTCTCAGTCTCAGTCTCAGTCTCAGTCTCAGTCTCAGTCTCAGTCTCAGTCTCAGTCTAAGTCTCAGTCTCAGTCTCAGTCTCAGTCTCAGTCTCAGTCTCAGTCTCAGTCTCAGTCTCAGTCTCAGTCTCAGTCTCAGTCTCAGTCTTAGTCTTAGTCTCAGTCTCAGTCTCCTTCTCAGCCTCTGTCTCTATCTAACTCCCTCATTCTCTCTCTCTCCAATCCCTAACTGAATCCTTTTGCTGGGTATCTGCCCATCAGGCATTCCTTCAATTTTAGTTCTCTTCTCTTTTTGTCAAGTGTTTGTTTTTTATATAGTTGTTGCTGCATGCAATCCAGCTATTAATGAACTGAGAGCTTAAGGACAGCTGTGTGCGAGTTCATGTGTGTGTGTGTGTGTATGTGTAAGTGCACAATTCGTTTTCTCTCTTTGTTTTGCAACATAAAATTTAATTTTACACCTGGCTATCTCTTTATTAAGAGTTCATCACACACACACACACACGCACACATTCACTCACACATACCTGCATACACACCTGCACAGATACTCGATGCTCGTATGTACCGTTAAATGTGGCGTCAACTGCCGTTACTTTTAATTGTTAGTGCCCAAAAAGCCGAAGCGCGACAGAGCGGCAAACAAAACCAAAAAATAAATAAAGGAAACCATCATAAAAAAAAAAAACAGTGAAAGAGAAAAAAATAAAAATGATACAAGTGATAAAAAGTAATTGACAGAATGAAATAAAGTGGAATCTATGCCATGCTGAACTTTGATTGAAATTTAAGAAATCAATGCCAGAGGCAATATAACCACTGCCCCACGCCCACCTGCCCCCACCTGCTGCTGTTGATGATATCGAATGATAAGAAGCAACACTGATAACAGCGCCGACCCTGGAGTGCGACAAACGAGATGTACAGCTGCGAGGGCTCACAGTCGATAAGGTAGTTGAAAATTAATATGCATTAAATGTCAAATGTTCCACTAATTTAATGGAACGACAAACAACTAAATTAACTAACTAACTCAGGCCATACATAGATACCGCAATAGATGATGGATTTAGTATTTCATTTAGCTAAAGTGTGTGAGTTAGACTGCGGCTAACATAAATATTGAGAGAAGAGCTGATTGCAGGTAAGTCTTAGTTCAGTTCCAAGTGGATTGGTTCTAATTGGTATAGGAGATTCTCTAATTGTGTCTTCCATTTGGATATAATACTCAAATAGTTATTGCTTAGCTTAATCAGCCAAATAATTTTATAGTTTTTCTTTTATAAATAAATTCATTTGTTTAATTAAAATTTATTTAAAATGCTTATAAAATTAAATTTAATTTAATTTAATAATTTTACCTCCACATTTAATTATTCTTTTATTTATATTTTTTATTTATCTTGAAGGAGCAACAAAAATATTTTTTATTTAATAAAATAGCAATTAAAATAAAAAAAATATATATTTTGAATTTTGCTATTTGTTAAATCAATAAACACATATAATATGGGATTAAAAAAATAAAAAATTTTATAATAAAAAATTTAACAACATTTAAAAAAAAAGTTTATTTTAAATAAATTTTAATTAAAGTTGATTCTCTTTAAAATCCCCTTCTTCAGCTAATACTTCTCTCTTTTAGTTCGATTTTCCGCTGACTTTTCTTCAGTCTGGCAAATTGTGCATTTCATTTAATTAATTCAAATGACGAAATAATAATTTCTGCTATTTACTCGTGGCAATAGATAGGTCTATCACATTTTCAATTTGCCTTCACTCAAATGCCGTTCTTGTTGTTGTTGTTGTTGTCGGTTGCCTTGGCTGAACTTAAATTTTGAGCCTTGGGCGCCAATTTGCCTGCAATTGGCATTCAAGGGAAATAGCGTACAAGAGAGAGAGATTGCGAGGGAGCGAGATTGGTAGAGAGAGGGAGATAGACAGCTAGAGATTTGTATCTTGGGAAACAATTTTAAATGGCGCACAAAAATGCCGGAAACCAGACACAAAATGTTAACGGAAAAGGAAACAGGCGTACGAGCAATGGAAGCCACACGCACACACACACACACATACACAGGCAATGCAATTTGTATGCGTGTGTGTGTGGGTATGTGCGTGCTAGCCAATGAAAGCGTGAACGCAGATACAATATATAACAAAATATAGCAACTTCCACTGACCTGTTGCCACTTAAATTTACTAAATAATAATTTAAATGTTCATTTATTTAATTTAATCAACTTTCTCACTAAATCGCAATTATTTCGAAAAAATTCAACAGTTGCGCCACTGTTGAGTAATTCTGACCGTATTCATCGCAACGCCATCTAGCGGGAACATTTGTGAGATACACTCTCAGTGGCAGCTCCGTGGCAAACCAGTTCCGTTCCACGCGCTTGACCAATTTTAGTGTATTCTTAGTCACTGCTGCTAAACCTGAAATCTAATAAGAAAAAAAGTAAAAATAACAAAACAAATGCGATAAATTTTGTTAAAAAAACAACGCAACGATAACTGTGAGCAATTGGATGGCGCGTTAACAACAAATTGCGTACGTGCGAGAGTAAAAGTGCAGCGTATAATACATATGTACATGTAAAGACGACACCACACACAAATAAAAATAAAATATAAAAGAAGAACAAAAATTATAAGAAAAGACGACGAAGATGAACGAAGAAGAAGAAACGACAGCAGCAGCAGCAGCAGTCGAATCGTGATGATAAGTTTGTGCGAGTGCGGTGCAACGAAAATAACATACATAATACGTGTGTGTACATAATACACACACACATGAAAGCGCCTCTGCGTATGTGTGTGTGTGCGCGCGCGTGTGTGTGTGAGCGTGTGTGTGTGTGCTTGGTTTTTGGTGAAAAAACAACACCAGAACAACAACAAAAAGCCAAATCGGAGCACTAGCTGAATTTACATACATACAAACAGCTACAACTACAATTGCAAATACAAAGATACAAAATATTACACGTATAACAAGGAAATGCAATACAATAACGGTAACGTGCATAGTTCGCTTGTGTCCAACTAGAGCAGCTGCGTGCTGTAATTCCCGCAACTCAACAAAAAAACCAATTGGCATCCCAACTGGACCAATTGAAAGCAACTACTTAAAAGTGTCGCTGCAATAGAACAACGCGGTTAACTAGTCCAGCTGTGTGCCGTAATCCGTGCAACAACCAATTGGAACAACAAACTGGACCAATTGCCACCAACAACAACAGCAACAACAACAACGTACAGTTATTTAAAGTGTCGCTGCCGCTGCCGCAGTCGACGTCTCGGTGTGAAAAGAGGTCAAAGGCGCAACAAAAGTTTTTCATTTCGTTGGTAACGCAAAAAGCAGCAACTACAACAACAACAACAAAAGTGTACTCAAGCAGCTGAGCGCAAAATACAAAAAAAAACGTCGTAGTTGTGCGTTAAAACAATAAACGCGCGCGTATGCGTGCGTGTATGTGTGTGTGCCTCTTATACATGTGTATGTGTATGTGTAACTGTGTGTGTGAGTGAGCAAACAACAACAAAAATCACAAATAGAAGAAGAAGAAGAAGAAGCAACAGCAGCACAAAAATCTTGCGCGCGCGGCCATTAACAAAAATTCCCAACTGGAATACCAGCAGCCGCCGTAGCCGTAGCCGCAGCAGCAGCGCTCAAAACTCAAATTAGAAATCAATTTTCAAGCAGAACGCAAAATAAAATCTGGTTTTATCAGTCGACGCGCACAATAAAAAATACAAAAACAAAATAAACGGCTGACAAGTTTTTTTAGCGTACAGAAGAAGACGCAGTAGAATTAAAAATAAAAAATAAAATAGCTGAGCTTAGCGCAAACAAAACAGCAGCTGGAAACGTAGAAAAAAGCGCCAAAAAATACATATATAATATTAACACACCTACGTATACACATATACAGCCATAGCAGAGCCATCATAGTTTAATACATACTTATTTTAATTAAGAAACAATAACAATAGCCCAACGACAAAATTATTAAATTTGCCAATCGGCCGCCAATTGGAGTTGCCAGCTAGTTGGCCCAGTGAGCGCGATTGTGAGCGAATCGGCGCTCGAGAGAGTAAGAGCAACCCACTCACACACATAACATAGCTGAGAGTTAACGTGTGTGAGCGTGAACGTGAGCGTGAGCGAGAGCAACTGATTTTGTTGTCATAGCGCGCGCTTGACAAGTAAGTAGAAAAAAAAAGGAAGCCCTCTTGACTACCTGTCCCAGCCCCTTCGCCATTCCCTTTTTTGCAGCGTTCGTTTTGTTTTGCAGCCGGCCGCCAACTTTGCTTCGTTTTGAGTGAGTGTTTTCTTTTTTTCGGACATGCGGGCCTCCTCTCACACACAGCTCTCGCCCTCTCCCACGCCCCAACCGCGTCGCTCGCTTGCACAAACAAACAGTGCAAAATTATTCAAAAATTCCATGGCGCGCGCACCGATAAAGCAGCTGATAAGAACTGAACACAGAGTCAGCCAAGGGTCGTGGGAAGGAGAGGGGATGAGGTAGATGGTGAGCGGGTGAGCGGGTGGATAGGTAGCTCCAACTGCCCACACAGCGTCAACCCTGAGCCTAAGTAAATTTTTATCGTTTCGGTTATTAAATCATTATTAAATGTCATTATCGATTCGTGGGAATGATTCCGTACTGTTGTTGTTGCTGTGTGCCATCTATTTATGGCTTGCTGCTGTCCCCCTCTGACAGCCGCACATCAGCTGCAACAGCTGCTCACAAGAGGCGCTAGATTATGGGTGAGAGAGGGCGAGGGAGAGCGAGAGGTTTAGCTCAACTGCTTATGGAATTTCTTTGCATCTGAGCTGAATCGCCAATCAGCTTTTAACCAATAGCTTTAAGCCGAATTCGGTTCTCGGCCAACACTTCCGAGTTGTTAGTCATGCGGCCCGCTTGACATTTAGCTAGAATTGTCGCCCGATCGCTAGCTGGGAAATTGATTTTCAGGCAGGTTTTTTATTGTTTTTTTAGGGTTTTCTGAATGAAAGAAAAAACCAATATACATAATAATTTATGCCATCCGAGCGTAAGGAAACTTGTAAACTCTATTGGCTCATAAATTATTAATGGGGTGATTAGGGGTGTATTGGGAGTGAGAAAACCAATTGGAAAATATCCACAGCTGAAACTTGAAAATAGGAAATTAGGCTGAGAAACAACTAGCATTCAAGTTGCTTAACTGTAAATGTCAAGTTCATACAAATGAACTTTCAGTTGTCCAACTAATTGAGTATGCTAGTCTGTTAGAATACCAAAATATACTAACAGGTATTTTAGCAGGCCAACGTACTATCTAATATACTAGTAGTGCTTTAGTATATACTGTATATAGTCTCTTATAAAAACCCATTCAATAAAGTATGAATAACATATTCTCATATATGTATTTAGCATTCTCGTAATATTTTATTTTTTTTAAACATTATTCATAGACCACAAATCGTTTTTAAATTCATTAATATGCAGTATTCCAGTTTACTCAGTTGACCATTAATAATTTAGTATTCTACTATTTAGTAGGTTTTTAATACTGCAGTTTTTAGTATATAATAGATAGTCCGAGTACTATGATTTATGTAGTCTGAGTTTATATCAATCCAGTATTTCTATAATTTATAGAGTATTCGTATATAGAGTATTTGTTATTCCATGAATACAGTATTTTAATATTCCAGCTTTTTACGCTTTGCTTTCTAGTATTTCAGTGTCCCAATATTACCTATCTCTCTATCTATCTTGCCTTGGCCCAATCTTGAATCACAGAAAAGAAAACCAATCTTTATATGTATGTATATCAGTGCACATGCACTTAAAACTTATATATTAATCATAAACAAGAGAATCTGATTATCGATACTACTTATAGAGAAAGAGAGGGAGAGAGTGAGAGAGTGGGCCAGATAGAGCAATTCAAAGTTGCAAGTCAAAACCTTATAGCCTTCGAGTTATTTATATGCCACCCACAATTGCGGCTCTTGGCCGATTTATCAGCAACATATATACATATATATATATAATGGCACTATATATTATACTTTAGTCACGAGTACGATTCAAGATCTATGTCCAATCCGCAGATAACAATTCATCCGACAACGCATGACTTCATGGCTCGATTGCTCTATCATTTATTCACATGTTTTTCTTCTTTTTGTTTTGGCCAGAGATAAAGCCAGGTGTGCGTGTGTGTGTGTGTGTGTGAGTGTGTGCCTATTTTGTCTTGTTGTATCTGAATGCATTCTCGGGCTCTACGATAGGAGTATTTCTTTTCATCTGACTGAAAGCTGTTGAATTTTGATTCTTATAATTGAAATGATTCTAATGAATCCAATTTCAACAGTGTTCAGTCAAATTTAAGGAAATTCTGCTGTCATAGGGCCATGGTATGAACCATATGAAGCAAGCAGCCATACACGGCGACTGCCACAGAATGTCTTTGTGATGCTTTCCCATGGATGACCGCTGGTTCTCTGCATTTAATACAAGGTATAATGCTCAAGAAAGGTTTCCTTAGTATTCGTCAAGCCCATCGTCTCAATTTTTTAAAGAAATAGGCGTATCCTGGAAAAGAAATCGGTATCTAACAAGGTGATAATCCCAAGGATACGGCTAAAAGTGTTAAGGAATGGATGGGAAATCAATATTTTCAGCTAATGGAGCGACGAGCAATGAGTGCAGACCCCATTCTGATTTAAAATGTTTGGTCAATCGTGAAAGGAGGTCTGGGACAGGACGATGCAGCCCCAACACACGTGGAGGGCGTATGGGATCACGTAGAAGCGTAACCAGATAAAATTCCAAAATAAATATTGAAAGTTTAGTCGATAACATGCTAAAAAGAGTAAATCAAGTTATTTTTCAATAAAAGTTTATATAAAATATAATAAAAATGTATTAATTCGTTCATTTTTTCAAACGTGCAAAATTGAGTGTATGTGAGTTTTTTTGGTTTTTTCTTTCTAACTCCTTGAGTTTACCTCACTTTTCCTTGCAATTTTTTTTTATTTGTTAAGAATATTATAATAAACAAAATATTGAAAAGATTTCTTGATTTGCTTGTATAGTTTTTTTTTTATGCGTCGTCAAAGTCAAAGTTTGCAAACATCCACTCAATTTTGCACGCCACTGTATATGTATAGTATATCCGAGACAGTTCCAAAGAACTATAAATCCATTGTTTACTTTTGCAATGAATATATTTTTCCCGCCCTTATAGCACATCACTTTGGGTTATGCAATAAATCGCGGAGAAATACTCAAACACTGAAGACAGAGCGAATGAGAGAGGGAGAAAGAGTGTGCGAGAAAGAGTAAGAGTGAGAGAGAGAGAATATATGTAGAGAGAGGTAGAGATAGACAGATAGAGGCGAGTACGAGGTTGCCGCTACGGCTATGTCTGATTTGTTGGGCCAACTATCTGCCTTATCAGCTGACACATTGATAAAGCCAAGAGCAGACCAACACATGAGCAATACCCTAAACATGTGCAGGGTATAGCTGACTACTGAAGCCGTTCGCAGAAAGAGAACTTTGACTTGGATAGAATATATATTTATACATATTTCACACCTAATTAGCGTTTAATTATTCAGTTCATTACTCCCTGAATTTATTTTATGTTATATACGTTTGCATGTATATCTTAATATTTATACCTATATTCCAATTTGATTTTTTGAATTTCACAAAAAAATTAGTATAAGATTAAATTTATATAATGAATTTATTTAGTTTTTTTTATATATATATGAAATGTAGACGTTTCTTAAGTTGCAAAACGTGAGTGGATTGTATATTATAGGTTTTCCCAATTTTTCAGATTTTTCTGTATGAATATATATCAGCAATCTTTTAGACTACCCTCGTCTATGTATCATATTATACATGTTATGTACCATCGCTAGCATATCATCATATCACTCATGATATATTTACATTCCATCATCTCAATTGGGAATAGTTTGCCTCAATATCATATCAACTCATTGTTCCACTTCCCATCTTATGAATTCCTAGTTAGAGCATTCAAACTGCGCCTTGCACTTCTCTGAGTACGCGCCGAGCACCCTTCTCTTCAAGGTACTCGACTCCGTAGCAGCGAGAAACTTGAATCGATGCGCTCGAGATAATGGAGCGTAACAGAGCAAAACAAAATGAACGTTTCTCGGCAGACCTTAAGCACCTTTCCCACAAATATCCAACAAATATATACATATATACTTAACACTAACTTCAATTCACAGAAAGTAAACGCAGGCGCAGGCCAACGACAAGAGAAGCAAACAGCAGAGAGAAGCCATGGCAAATCCGCGCAAGTTTAGCGAGAAGATTGCGCTGCAGAAGCAGAAGCAGGCGGAGGGCACGGCGGAGTTTGAGCGGATCATGAAGGAGGTGTATGCCACCAAAATGGACGAGACGCAGGCGAATCAAAAGATATTGGAATGCTGTCTGGGCGGGCCGGAGAGCGGAGGCGCCAGCAATGCTTCGCCAGGTGCGAATGCAGGCAATGGCACGGGCAGCGGCAATGGCAGCGGTGGTGCCTCGCCAGATGGCATAGCTGGCGCCGGAGGTGGTGGCGGAGGAGGAGGAGGAGGAGGTGGTGGTGGTGGTGGTGGTGGAGGTTCACCCACTGCGTATCGTGAGTCGCGTGGCCGTAGCATGGGCGTCGGTCCACTGCGACGACAATCGGAACGAAAGCAGGATCGTTCGCCCTATGGCAGCAGCTCGACGGCCTTGATTACTGCCATGGGCTTGCCCAATGTCAGCGGCGGTGGCGGCGGCGGCAGCAACAGCAACCCAAGCAGCGCCACTGGCAGCAGCAGCAACAGCAATAACAACAACAACAACAACAACAATGGCACACAACAGAACCTCTACCTGAGTCCGCCCATGGACTCCAACTGGCGTCGCTCCAACTCAGACTCGGCGCTGCATCAGAGCCTCAACATGGCGATGGCAGCCGAAGGTGGCTTTGGCAACGACATGAACACGCTGCACGCCAACTATGCCCAGCAGCAGCAGCAACAGCAACAGCAGCAGCAGCAACAGTCGCCGCATAGCCAACGATCTCATTCGCCGCATCAAATCGGACGCAGCTTCAGTCCGCAGGCGCAGAGGAGAAAGACGCCGGTGTTGCAGCCGCATCAGCTACAGCTGCAACAGTTGCAGCAGCACCAGCACAATATGCAGCAACAGTTGCACATGCATCAGCAACAACAGCCGCAAGCACAACAGCAACAGCTGCAACTGCAGCAGCAGCAACAGCAGCAGCAGCAGCAACAGCAGCAGTTGCAGCAGCAGCAACACCAGCAGCAACAGCAACAACACCAGCAGCAACAACAGCAGCAGCAACACCAGCAACAGCAACAGTTGCATCCGCCATATAACGCCAAATTCGCCCACTCTTTGTTCAGGCCGCTGCAGGAGCAGGCCAGCTATGCCAACACAGGCTCCCTGCCAAATCTCACAGCACTGCAGCATTACGCAACACCACAGCAGCAGCAGCAGCAGCAACAGCAGCAACAACAACAGCAGCAGCAGCAACAGCAGCAACAATTGCATCAAACCCTTTCGCCTGTCATGTCGCCGCACAATCAACGACGCGATCGAGATCAGTCGCCCAGTCCGTTCAGTCCGGCTGGGCCGCCATCGCCGTACCATCAGCAACAGCATTCGCCAACGTCAGCCGCCGTCGCCCAGCCGCCAAACAACAGCAGCAGCAGCAACAGTTGCTCGCCACATCTGTCTTTCAGTCGCCTGGGCGACAACAATGGCAGCGCCACAGTTGCTGGCAACTTAACCGATTATCGCCAGCCAGCCAATCCGTCTAGTCCACGCTCCTCGCCCGGCCTGCTGAGCAGTGTGTCGGGCAGCGAGCTGCACACCAGCGCTCCGGCTAGCCCCATACGTGTGCAGCAGCAGCAGCAGCAGCAACAATTGCAGCAGCAGCAACAGTTGTCGGGCGGCTTTGATGCGGCCTACAATAGTCTGAATCCCTCGTTTCACAATCACTTTGAGAATTTCTCGCTGGGCGACAGCAACTCCTCGCCGGAGCAGCAAAGTTTCGCCAACAATTTTGTTGCTCTCGATTTCGATGACTTCACTGCGAATGCTGCGGCGGCGGGGACAACCTCAGTGAATGGCTTCAATCAGCCGGAGCAGACGCAAAACAAGCTGCTCGACTTTAATGAGCTGAGCGGCAGTCCCGAGGCCGGCACCAACAACAACAATCTGAGACGCATCAACAACCAACAACAGCAGCAGCAACAGCTCCTAAACAACAACAGCAATGGCTCAGCCACGCACAATGGTGGGCCAAGCTTAAATGGGCCCGGCGTCGATAGTCAGCACCACAACAACAACAGCAATGGGGTTGGTGGTGTGGTTGAGCCGCTGGTCGCATCGCCTGTGCCATCGCCTGGCCTGGGGGGCTGCCCCAGCTCGCCGTTGCCCATACCCATATCCTCGCAGGCACCATCGCCGCATCAGCAACTGTCACTGTCGCTGCATCAGTCGCCGCACCACTCACCGATGCACTCGCCGCACCACTCGAACTCGCCG
The DNA here is from genome assembly GCA_035045845.1 of Drosophila buzzatii. Lineage (NCBI taxonomy): Eukaryota > Metazoa > Arthropoda > Insecta > Diptera > Drosophilidae > Drosophila > Drosophila buzzatii. The sequence continues at coordinate 7,825,415 of JAWNOS010000505.1, forward strand.
CTCTCGAGCAGCTCGCCAGTGGGCAATGCCTGCAACTCCAACATGATTATGAATCATCAGCAACACCTGCAGCATCACCAGCAACAGCCGCAGCACCACCAACAGCAAAGCCATACGCCCACCACAGCCAATATACCCTCGATAATATTCAGCGATTACTCCTCGAATACGGAATTCAATAGGATTTTCGATACGTTAGATCTGGACCTTGGGCAGATGGATGTGGCTGGCCTGCAAATATTGTCCGATCAGAATCCCATCATGATTGCCGATCCCAGCATCGAGGATAGCTTTCGACGCGACCTCAACTGATACTATGAGGAGGCTGTTGCGGCCATCGAGAGCGGCGTCCTGCTGGAGGATACATATGATGCATTGTTGGCCTCCAGCAGCTCCGTCGATGTGCAGCAGACAACAGCAGCATCAGCAGAGGCAGTAACAGCAGCAGAAACAGCAGCAGCTGCAGCAGCTGCAGCAGCAGCAGAAGCAGCAGCAGCTAGTGAAAAGGATAAAAAGGATTTGGAGGTGATTGAGCTGCTTGTGCCGAGTGTTATTGATGAACTTGTTGACTCCAGCGATTTGGATGAGGAAGTGCGCAAGTTTTTCTTCTAAGTCAAATCAAGCCAAGTTAACACCCACACACACACACACACACACAAACACAAATACACACATCACACACACAAATACACGTAAGCTAATTGTAAGCGTTTGTCCATGCTAGTCTTTTGTACACACTCCTCGTCCTGCCCGTCCCGCCCCCTATTTGTTATGCTTCCCCAATCGAAACCCCCGACATTCGTCTGTGCTTTGTGTAGCTAGCTAGTAACAATGTAAACCCTAGACATTAAGTGTATGACCGAAAGTCCTCTTTGAAGTGCGAGACCTCTACATAAACCCCAAATTAACCCTAAAAAATCAAATAAAATAAAACCCGCCCTTACCTTATCTTATATATACATTATATATGTATGTATATTTGTTTTACAGCGAGTCTCAGATTTTACTTAACTACGCACATAAGTCACGAAAATACCTACTACAACTACTTACTATATATATGTATATGTGTATAAATCTACTTTTCTGTATATAACAAACACATGTATATGTATTTATTTATATGATGAAAGGAATATGAAATATGAAAGAAAAACGGATTAAAAACCAAAAAGTGTCTTAGACCTACGACCAAATTATTGTTCTATATAGAGAAGGAGATGATGCTGAAAAAGAAGAAACACACAAAACAAGAAATTCCTGTAAAATAAAAGCTACAATTTACCAACTATTTAAATGATTATATATACATATATATATGTATGTATGTATATGAAATGGATATATCGAAATTTACCCTTACGTGCCGTCGAAGCAATTACTAGTGTTTAAGTTTACGAGTTATCGTTTATGCGGTTATCGTTAATCGATAACAATAAAAAATTAAAAAAAAAACATTTCTAGCCTCCTCTTTCTGTTCGAATATACCGAAAAGCAGTTATAAAAATCAACTAATTTTCAGTATCACAAATCTAAATATATATACAAAGTTTATATGTATATATGTAAATATATAGGAACAAGCTGCGCCCCCCCACACATGCGACACAACTTAACGAAAACACAAAAGAAAAAAAATTTGTAAATCAAAAAGGAAAAAAACGAACAACTCAAAATTTTTTACAAAATCTTGAACCTAAATATATATATATATACAAATAAAATATATATATTTACATAAATAGTTAGGATATTGTCATACAAAAATAAATAAAATTAAATCAAGTCAAAAATACATTTTTATTCAATTGTAATCCACACCCACAAATTCTACAAATTCTACGTAACAAAATTTTTTAAAATTATATTTTCATTTTCCAAAAAAAGAAGAGTCTAAATTTATTAAAAAAAAAAACAAAAAAAAAAATGGAGATAAAAGCGAAAAACAGGCTTTAAAAATAAATAAATTAAAGTGCAAAAAAATTATTAAGTACCAGAAAATATATATATGTATATATCTATATATACTATATATAATATTGTTAATAATATAGATTTTTGCAAAAAAATATAAATTTCCCTTTTTTCTAATGTCAAATGTAAAATTCTAGTTCTACTTTTAAGTAAGTAAACTTTAAATACCTTAAAAAACATGCGACAAAAAAAAAATAAATACAAAATATATATTAAAAATATTGTAAAAACGCATAAAACTTAAAAAATATTAATAATAATAATTTTTAATTATATTTTTCTGTTTTCTAAATGCGCTAAAATAAAAATTTAAAATAATGTATGTATATGTAGTTAATACATAAAATACTATTAAATTAAATATTTAAGTAATTGTTTATTTCTAAAAAGTAAACAACAACAAACAGGCATAAGAGTATATTCAATGTAATAACACAGTTATTTGTTTCAAATAAATCTTACATTTAATTTTAATTACGATTCCTCCTCTTATTATTATTTACACTGTGCTACGTGCTAGTGAAACGAATTGCTATAAATTCTATAAATTTTTAAATATGCAAATAATTGCACGTTTAATTTACATATATAAATATTTTTATACCTAGGTACTTAACAATATCAATTGAATTTAAAAAAAAAAAAAATACATATGAAAATAACAGACATTCGGCCAGCCGAATTTTTAATGCCCTTCAACTTCTTTGACTATATAGTTGATACAGTTATTTATGAGAGCCATATCACTGAGATCTATTTAAAGATAACTTTGAATTATTCACTTTCGCTACATATTATATTGTTATCATATCACACAAAACATCAATTCTTTCAATAGATAAAGCTATCTGATAAAGACAAAGATATCTTGGAGTCTTTGAATCTGGGCAAAGCTGAACAAATTCAAGTTTTATTGAGTTATCTTTAAAATCACAAAAGTCTTTTCTAAACATGGTTTACTTTCATTGGATTTTATCTATGACAACTATGATATAGTGATCCAATTTTGATAAGATTATGTTTATATATAGAAAGCTGTGAAATCACGAACAATTGTAATTAATTTTAAAAAATCTACAAATATAAATAATCATTTTTTTTATTGATCTGTTCAATGACAGCTATATGATACAGTACGCCGATATTTATGTGGATCTACAACAGGTAATAGCTATAAACTAAATAGTGATACCGATCAATAATATATACCTACATATGAATGTATATATAAGCAAAAATAATTTATATATTCTTATTATATCATGTGTTGCATGGCTTATCACATAATGCGAGTAGCCCAAAGTACTGTAGAGTACATAAATAAACACATTTTTTATTTGCACACACGACAAACGCAGACGTTAACATGGGCTGCAGATTACAATTAGCTGCAACGGTTGTTGTGCTTGTTGTTGTTGTTTTTGCTGTTGCTGTTTTGCTATTTTGTGTGCTGCTTTGTAAATAAGCACGACGCAATTTGTGGCTCGAGCTATATTTAGAAGCCAAAGTTCGATGCGGATACACAGTTAGTCCTATTTTACTATTGCCTCTTGCCTTTCGCGCAAGGAGTAGGAGTTAGAGTGAGAGCAAGGCAGACACACGTATAATACATAAATATGTATGTGTGTATGTGTGTATGTAGTTATGTGGACGCTTGTACGCTCGCATCCTTATGCATGTGTGCACACACACACACTCACAGTTGAGCATGTGTTGTGCGCACAAGTCATAAATGTTGAGACAAGCTTACTTTATTAGTACAACATGAAAAAAATATAAAGTATATGCGCCGACTAGCAGATTCACTACCAGGTAACAATAATTAATTTTCATTTAATTTAATTTAATTTGACTTAACACCTCAGACTAGTCACATTGACTTTCCATTTTTGTATATACGTACAGACATATATATTCACGTTACATATTGCCTAACATAAGTTGAACAACCTTTTTTACTAGCGTGCTAAAAGCGCCAAGCGTAAATCGCAATTAAAAAATCAAGCTTTTGATTTTTATAACGCTGCTCGCGTTGACTTTACTGATACTGTTAACGGTAAAAGGGCAAGTCGCACAAAAGTGTGTAGGCGAAAGACAGAGAGAGTGAGAGAAGAGACACAGAGAGAGAGAGAGTGCGTGAACGCGTTAAATGTCACAGCTCTCACCCTCCCACTTCCACTCCCAATCTCACTCGAATGTGGTCCCTCGTGTTGGTTTTTAATGAAGCGCCAAAATCAAATCAAAATTGTCGCGCTAATGGAAGCTACATGTGTATATGTATGACGCTTTGACTATAGCGTCATTATTGTTATCGGCTCAGTCCGCTGGGCGACCGGTTCCTAACACTAGGCGCAAATGTTATCAGCAAATACGAGAGAGAGAGAACAAAAAAAACAAGTAAGAAAGCTGTAGTCGAGATTGCTCGACTACGAAATCCCCTGAGCCTTTCTTCAAACGAATAATATTCCAAGAATTATTCGATTCGTTTCTGCACGCATGCAAAACCACGCGCACACATAGACACTGATCTACGCTTGTATGCATGTATGTGTGTATGCATGTGTGTAAGCATTGCAAGCGTCTTGCTGTCTCTCTCAGCCTTTGTTGCTGCGCCGCATGGATTTTGATGAAAAAACTTTGATGATTAATAATTCTGTTTCTAGATGGACAATCGTATTGATATCTTCAGATTATGATTATGATATTAATATCTATATGCTAAATCAAACTGCATGTCTCTAGTATTTGAAATGCATTTTTTTCATATTTGGGGGTGGTGGGGCGAAGTGGTGATCGGAATCAAAAATCTGACAAAAACCGAAATTGTATTAAATTAGTATCTATATATATGCAGAAGACTTGGAGACTCTAACTCTAAAGATGAATTAGCTAGAATTTTATAACTGGTTCCCGATAAATTCGTTTATCGATATCTTTTCAAATATACAAGTTATCGAATTTCTGAAACAAACTCGTACTGCGCGTGCAATATACGAACCTAACACAAAAAGAATGAACTCTCTAGCTTTTGTATTTTCGGAAATCGACGCGTTCATACATACGGACGGACGGACGGACGGACGGACGGACGGACGGACGGACGGACAGACGGACATGGCTATATCAACTTTTCTCGTCACCCTGATCAAGAATATATATACTTTGTGGGGTCTGCCACGCCTCCTTCTGCCTGTTACATACTTTTAACAAAACCATTATACCCTGATTTCCCATTTTCAATGGGCTCAGGGTATAATAAAATACAACAACAACAGGGGGCGCCTTTAACGACATTCCAAGACGCAGCCAGCGGACATGCTGCTAACCAGGGGGGCTCTCAAAGTTACTTGAAATGTGCACATATATTTATATAAATATGAAAATATATTTATATAAATATTATATACATACATATATAGTTTTGCCAAACAGTTGAATGCTCTTTTATGGCACACAATGATAAGCTCTCTGACGTGCATAACAATAATGCAATATGCATAGAATAGTCATAATGGAAGTAATTAGTATTGATCACAAGGCAAAAGCAATCGATTCACAATAGGGCGTGACAGTCGTTCACAATAGCGCGACAAATACATACATACACACATATAAACATATTTTGCATTGAGAATTTTTTAAAAATTATAATCAGTGTTGATTAACTTTAGTATAGCTTTTTCTATACACCTTGCCCCACTGTGGGTCAGGCTCTGATTATAACAATAAACAACCCCAGCAACAACAATAATAACCACATCATTAACAATATTTATATATAAAAGCAAATAAAATAAATACTTATAGAATAATATGGATTGTAACGTAAACAGGCGAGATTGCACAAAGTACATAAGAAATTGCATTTGCCAATCAGTTTCTCTTGCAAGTGTATGTATGTATGTGTATGTAAGGAATGGCATACATAACCTCAGTTTGGCACTATTGTGAATGAAGCCGCGTGCTCATGCGCGCCGCTAGGTAAGTGGGAGCGAGCGAGCACTATATAAACCAAAAGGTTGTCAGGCAACAAAACTTAGCATGAAAAGAAAAGAAAAAATTTGTTTTTGGTTATTTGCTCTTCCAATTTAATGAATGACTATTTAACAGTCTGAGCAAATATTTGGCTAATCATGTACGTCATACGAATGTTTGGGTGGGTAAATTACCATACGACTTGCGAAAAGAATACGTTCAGAATAGGCGTAGATTGTTGCCATTCGAAATTGAAATGGATCACAATAGGCAGCCATTGTCATTGCCTTCACAGTCGTCGCCAAAATGATAACGAGATAACAAATCAAAAAATACATATTAATTTATATATGATGAATCAATACATTTTCGGCGCAATGCGACAGAAAGAGAAAGATAGGAAGAGATATTGCAATTTGTCATCAACCAGAAACTCTCAAACTGTAAGCGCCAACAGCTTTTACAGTTTTGCGCACAGAGAAAAAGCTCTCAACTCCTAGATGATAGGCTATCTTTATTGACTACTTTGCTGAAGGCAGATGAATTCATCTAATTCATATTCAAATTTATACTCTATTGGTGCGCAGGAAATCATCATCATCATCGCTGGCATCCTCGACGACACTGTAGGAGCTTTTACCGCCGCCTTCCTTGGCGAGATGTGTCTCAAAGAACTCCTCCACGGTGTCTGTATTCCATTTGGTTATGGACAACGTTTCCTGCACCTTGCCACTGGCATCCAGCAGCTTGACAAGCGGATCTAAGCCGCGCACATATTTGATTTGCAAGTTGGGGAACTTGGCAGGCCGGCCGCTCTGTATGAATGCCTGAATCTGCGGATAGGCACGGAATTTACAGGTGCAAACCTCAAGAATCGCCTTTGCATAGGTACGCTGCGCCGCGGGCTGCTGATCTTGTGTGCAGCATTGCTTGCAATGAGCTCTAAGGAATACTTTCATTAATATTGTATGCAACTATCATCTGAGTATTACCCACTTAATAGCCTCCAATCCAAAATCATCTAATTTGTCACAATTGGAACACATTAACTGTGTCTTAATGAAGCCCAGCTCCCGGCACTCGGCAGTCGTGAATTCTGCATGAGTTGTTTTAAGGCACTGCAATAACAAAATGAGTTATCTTAACGCATACAACTTAAGCTTGCCGCTTCTTACGCTTATAAAGGCCACAAATGAACACAAAAATAACGCAAATTTCTTCATATTTAACACCAAAATATAATTAATCTACCACGTCGTTGTTTACAATTGGTTGAGGTGCAATCGATTAGTCGATAAATAATAAGTATCGCTACTTTTGAGTATCTTTGCGTAGCACTAGTATTTTCTGATGAATTTAGTATTTCGTACTTTAATATCTGTACAGCACTGGATACTGCAGTGCATCGCGTGAAGTTGGCAGTGGAACTTTAATTGCTGAAGAAGAAGAATGTGGCTCGCGTAGTCGCATTTGTTTTGCTCCAACTATTTCACTAAAAAAATTTTATTAATATTTCATTTATTATTGCAAGTATTACAATAGTTAACGATTTATCCAAACGTATTACAATTAAGTTAATTTCCGTTCCAAAAGACAACAGTATTCTGTGTGTGTTTGGCAACAGTTTTTGGCAAATCAATAAATACATTCGTTGAGAGCGAACGCGCTGCGCAAAAGTGAAAATCTAATCAACGAACGCATAAAAAAAGGTGAATAATCAAAATGAAAAACTAAAAACGGCATAGAAAACACAAATTCGATTGCTGTATAAATAAAACTTGTGCCGAGCTCTTGTTGCTCATGCTTCTGCTGCTGCATCAGTTGTTGGGGTAGCACAGAAATAGAAACAGAAATGTAAAAAGGTTGTTAAGCAGCAGCAGCAGCAGTAGTAGTAGGAGGAGGGGCAGTACAGCTCCAGGGGGGAATCTTGTCTATGTGTCTGTCTGCCTGTATGCATGTGTGTGTGAGCGTGTGTGTATGCTTACAGCTGTATGTTTGTATGTTTGTGTGCGCGTGCTTGTTTGTGTTTTGATTAGTAAATTTATAATCTTAGAGCTTGTGCTGATATTTCGCCTAAGTGTTAAATACTTTTTCACTGTGATAACTGCTTTATGTCGCAATTGTTGTTGATTTTATTCATATTTTTCTTACTCAGCGGCTCGTTAATTCATTCATTTGCCCTTGTCCAGCAATAAGTTGTCTTTTCTTCTTTTTCTTGACTAGATTGCACAGACACACATACAGACACATATGTTCAGCTATTCAGCAAATTGAATACCCTATGAAAACGAATGCATTTCACTAACGTGACCTTGCACGGGCTTGAGTGCGTATAAGAGTATGGAAAATTCGGCTAGCCTAAGTTAATTCTGCTTGTGAAACTTGTTTTAGCTACCCACATCAATGCATATTATATTCTTAACGGTTCTAGCTATTGCGTGTGCATATCCGTGTATGTGTGCATGTGTGCTTGTTCATTCAAGTTGACGCATGCAACGACATGATGCTGCTGCAGGCGGAAGCTACTTCTTAAGGTCTTCATTCAGTCGCTGCTTCCGCCTGCAACTCGCTTCTCGTTTAACTGGTTTAGGGCGCAGCAGCCTATGTGTGTGCCTGTGTCCATGTGTGTGTGTGTGCGTCTGCATTGTTCGCACCTGCTGCATGTGGCATCAACAGCAATAGCAACAGCTACGACTGCAGCTGTCATTCAGCTCAAATTTCTTATCAATACGAAAGAAAAAACGTTCAAATTGTGTTTTGTTTTTGCTATTTTTGCGTTACTTCAATTTCAATTACTTTGTTAGTCAACTACCTGCCTGGCAGAGCCAACTGCACACTTATACACACACATATGAAATATGTATGTATGTGTGTTTGAAAATAGAGTGCCTATTGAATTTCTCCTACCTACGCCAACTCTTAGTTTTGCCCTCTTTCTATTTCACATTTCAAACGCAACCTGAGTCAATTTTGGTATTTTTTTGCGCGTTTTCTTGTCAATGTATAAATTGGGTATATTAGTTACGTGCAAATAATACATAATATAAATAAATTGATATTATTTAAATGAAATATTTAATATTTAAATAATTAAATGTTCTCTTTTTATTAAAATGGATCATTATACATTTTCAAACATGATGTCTACTGTTTTATATATTGGGTATATGCTACTACACTTTTTGTAGAGTATGTCAACTTCTGCAACTCCTTTCTCCACGAAGTTATGTAAATATTTGTATACACCTAATATATATATGCATATATGTACACTTTCAATCGTGTGACTCAGCTCTGTATTTATCAATTGATTGCATTGTTATTGTAACATAGGCGCTTTATCGCCTAATCAGCGCCTGTTTTGCCACGCAAAAAAAGAGAATAGCGAAATATTTCCAACACAGCTGGTAATTACTATAACTACTCATGTGTCTTTGAGTAAGAAGAGAACAATTGTGTTGGCAATTCGTGTTAATTACCTAATTGTTAATGGCCAATGAATTACAGGTAAAACGCTCAGAATAGCGTGTCTAAAGTAACAAATGCAAGCTGAAGTATGATTAAAGAGAAATATTAAATATGAGTACTATATATAAAATAAAAGTTAATAACTGTGTGACTAACACGTTGCCTTCACATGAAGGTAGAGCAGAGTTAGGATGTAGAAAATATTAGATTAGATTGGTGTATCTAAAAATAATAGGTGTTTCCAGCTACAGATAAACAGAAGAAGAGAGAGAAATAGAGTAAGAATGAGAATTAGAGAGCAATTGGAGCGAGTGAGAGCAAAAGGGAAAAAAATATTAAATACAGTAAAATTCAGAGAATATAAAGAGAGAGAATGTAAGAGCATATAAATTTAAAAAAAAAGCAAAACAGAGATAAAGAGATTTATATGTACATATATCCATATATGTACTTCTCTTAAAGCGTTTCTTTGCTTAATTTGAAATTCGATTTAAGAACTGACTCTGCTTGATGCAATAGATGAGAGAGAGAGAGCTCAAGCTACAAAAGAGAACAGAACTTTGGAATGATTCTCTGATGTATATGGATATGAATTATTATTCATACATCTTTCTATCTCTAAAGCGTACACATCACGAATATACTTTCAACTGGGGCATTACGATTTGCATATCAAATGCTCTAAGGCCCTGTAATTTGTAGATCTCTCTGTTTTATCTTCCCTTCCAGTTCATAAATCTTTCAGAATACGCTCGTATCTATGTCAACCTATGCATGCATCTAATGCGAGAGTGTTTATTATGGTAACTCTGGGCATATAAATATATATATGTATGTGTCTTATAAATTGACCTTCTCCTAATATGTCCAGCACACACGCATTCGCCCACACCTCGATTTAACTTGACGAGGAAGCCAAACAAACTGCGCATTTGCGTGTTATTTGCGGCTGCTCCTCCATTTGGAATTGTTGCTAATTAGTCGTAGAGTCGTAGTTCCCGATCTGCACAGCAAGAAGCTGTTGGGCATATACGGCTGTCCACAAACTATTCTTAGTTATTATTCAAATTGTATTCGTATTTGTATTCATATTCGTTTTCAATTGCCCAAAAGGTCAATCAAATTGCACTCGTTTAGTCGCGCGACAAGCTTTTCTTGAGAACATTTACTGGAGGCAACATGACATTTTTCTCTATATGTAAACATACCATATGTATGTATATATCGTATGTAATGCCTCTGAAGTACCGTTAGGTTCAAGGACGGCTGGCAGTAGTTAAACGCCAGTTAGCCATAAATTAGCCTGGCGAATAGCTCTCGCAATTAACGTTCTCAACTAGAACCAAAACAAAGCTTGTTTTGACGACTTGCGGGCTAAAAAATAAGTTGTACATACACCAATGTAAATATATTTATATAATAATATAGTGGAATATTCATAACGTATAGAGTACATATAGACTCTGTAGCGCGTGTTAGCGCAATTTTTATGGTACCTTTGGCATGGCATTTATTAAGTGGAACTACACGAAAATTTTTTGAGAGCGTGAAAAGCTGTAAGTGTTTCGATCTGTGAAATATTATTGAACATCTGCTCGACACGATTCTTCATAGTATAGATATGTATGTAGACTGTGTAGTTTACTAATAGTGCTCTACTACTAATACTCTTTTTAGTAGTTTGCTGTAATAATTACTGATTACTGATAATCTGATAATAGAAACTTTTTACTATTACTATTATTAGTCATATATTCTACTACTATTCTTGTTGTACTGCCACTCTTTTGCTACTACTTTTCTAGTTCTACTACTACAGTAGCAATAGTAGCACTACTATTCTTCTACTACTACTACTCTTTTACTACTTTTTTGTATTACTACTACTCTTTTACTACTTTTTTGTAATTCTATTACTATAGTTATAGCAGTAATATTACTGTTACTCTTCTATCAATACTACTGCTTCTCTCTTCATCTACTACTTATTTTCTTTTTAAACTACACCTCGAATACTTCTACTCCTTTACCGCCTTCTGTCTACTATCTACTACTAAAAGAAAATCTTGTTTCTGCAGACTCTAAGCATTTTTCTTGCACATAACATTTTCTCATTTTCCATATGCATACGTGGAACTCCACCTTTAGAGTTAAGGATAGTCAAGGTGACTTACCTGAAGTTCAACTTGTCAAGTTCAACGTGTTCGCGCTTTTGTATTCTTAAAAGTTTAAAGTGAACACATTAAAATTCCCAAAAAAAAAAAACAAAATAAATAAAAAGCAAATAACCAAAAAAAAAAAAACAAGTGCAAACTGTGCAAACATCTTCGTTCAGTTGAGACAGGTAAATAAAATGTGTAATTTGTGTTTTTTTCTCTTATTTTGTACAAAATGTAATTTGTTAATTAATAAGCCGCTTTGTTATTTTCCACTTAGGTCGATAGCGAGAAACAGAGAGGGAGAGAAAGACAGAGAGAGAGAGAGACAGACAGTGATGGGAGAATGTGAGAGATTGTGACTGAGTGAGAGAGGGCAGCAGTGGGAATGAGATTGAGGGCAAGGCTGGCCTAGGCAGGCATTAGCACACTCCACAGCACAGCTCGGCACAACACACACACACACACACAGACATAGCTACACCTACACACGCACACCTACACCCACACGCACAAGCAAACACAGTAAATTCACTTTTATTGAATTTTAAGTTGATTTTAATAGCACTTTGCTTTTATTCTGTTGCAGACAGCGCACGAAAAAAAAATAAACAAAACAAAACAAAGACAAAACAAAAGCAAAACAAAAAGCAAAACACAAGACACACAAAATCGTTTGCCACCCAACCTGCCTCTCGCCCACTTGCAACAATTCTCGCCATGCGCCGCCGCCTGCTGCAAAACTTGTAGAACTCAAGATGAATGCACAAACGCTGCTTGCCTTTTCCGCTGTGCTCTGTGCCTGCCTCTCGCTGAGCGCCGCCTGCTCCTCGCGTGCCATAGCCAAGCCCCGCCCGGAGGCAACACCGACAGCGCCGCCGCCCGACAATGTCATCGCCCTGACCACCACGTCGCGGCCGAACATCACGTTCCCGATCTACAGCTGCCCGCCCACATATGCCGCCTGGTATTGCCTGAACGACGCCACCTGCTTCACCGTGGAGATTCACAATGAGATTCTGTATAATTGCGAGTGCGCACTGGGCTTCATGGGTCCGCGCTGCGAGTACAAGGAGATCGACGGCTCGTATCTGCCCACACGCAATCGTGTAATGCTGGAGAAGGCGAGCATTGTGAGCGGAGCCACGCTAGCCTTCATCATTATGATCATTTGCTGTGTGGTGCTCTATTTGCGGCGCGAGAAGCTGGCCAAGCAGAAGCTGCACAGCAATAGCAACGGCACTGATGTCGGTGATCTGGGCTTCGAGAATGCGGGCGTTGATCAAGTGGATGGCTTTAAGCCGCTGCGCATAGCGCGTCGTCCCTTCGGGCCGCATCATTCGCGGATTGTCACATTGGAGCAGGCCTATCGCCTATCAGCTGACAGCCATGAGCGCGTCCGGCACTAATCTGCGCTAACGACTATTATATTTTTTCAAATTGTTTAACTGTTTTATTTTATTTTTTTTTTTTTAATTACAAATAACTGATTTATATTCTTGAAATAAGCGATTCCATCGAAATGCCTTTCGATTATGCAGCTAACGCAATAAGTATTATTAACTGAAATGCAATGCAATTTTGGCAACGTGCCGCCCATTTAATAATAATACGACTAATTTAATAACTATTTATTAAACAAATGACCAAGAATTACAACTATTTTTAATAAAAATGCGTGAACAAACTTTTTACTAAACAAATATGCTTATTCCATTTATAAATTGTATTTTTCTCAAATTGCAACTTTATGCTAATTATCATGAATTCATCTTTATCTCCATCTTTCTCTTTTACAGTTATGCCGCACAATAATCAGCAGCCCTCCGCACCTGGCGATGATCCTTTGGGCCCGCCGAAGGCAGACTTTAGCGCACCTCCGCCTTATGAGCCGGACGCACAGGGCCAGGGCGGCCAACAGCCAATGGCGCCGCAGCAGCCCTCGCTGGCGCTGACCACACAAGTTGGCACTGATGGGGGAGATCAGTCGCAGAGCTGTGAACTGGCGCTGCCGCAGGAGCTGCACAGCAAGCTGCCCACATACGAGGAGGTGCAAATGGAGAAGTCACTGAATGGAGAGCTGCCACCCGCATTTCTGACCTTGCCAACGACCCAACAGTTGCCGCCGCCGCCCAATCCGCTGTTGCCGCTGCCGCCAAATCCGCTGCGGGATGGTCCCGGCGCTGTGCGCTCCAATCATCCGGCGCTGACGTTCATTGCCATCGATGCGGGCGATCCGGAGAACAGCCTGTCGACCACAGACAATTTGCTGGGCACAGACATCATGTTCATTACGGCATTCATGGTCGCGTTTCTCTTCAATTGGATTGGCTTTCTGATGCTCACCTGTTTCTGTCACACAATTGCAGCCCGGTACGGGGCTCTGTCCGGCTTCGGCCTGTCGCTGGCCAAGTGGACGCTGATTGTGAAGCACTCGACGGATCTGGCCTCGCATGAAAACTCTTGGCTCTGGTGGCTGATCTGCGCCTTTGGCTTCCTGATTGCCATACGTGCGTTCATTCAGTATGTGAGCATCAAACGCTCCTGGCGCCTGCTCTCCGCATCGGCCCAGGAGCGGCTGCTCTTCTTCTACTAGGTGCGGGCGCCGTCGCCGACGGCGGGTTATGTAAATACATTAGAAGTGCGAGTCATTTGAGAACGATGAACATACGCAAATATTATCCTTTACGTTCGATCCCAAAAAAATAAAAATAAAAAACAGAAAGATGAGAAAGATATAGAGATAGAGAAAGAAAGATATGAAATCAAATGCGAACTTACTATTGGTTAGTGTTTTATGTAGTTACTATGTTAAATAGCGCAAGTTAATCCATAAATCCGTTAAAGCTAGCATCTAATATGTTGGCATGTCAATGAGACAGGCGCACAGAGTAGTGAGAGTCGAGCTGTGGATGCCGTTTGGATCCCATCTCGCTGCACCTTTTGCCTATCTAATTGATGTATGTTCTTGTATATGTAAAACTGTGTATAGATGTCTCACTGTAGTATCTTCTATTTTTAGTAGTCGAAAGAAAGACACCACACACAAAAACGTAGCAAAATGTATGTATGCCACCTTATTTTATATTGAGTCTATGCTATGCTGTGGTACTTAAACAGCTACAACACAAAAGGCAGCAGTCATTTTTCTAGATAAATGCAAGAAAAAAAAGGAAAAACTATTATAATTACGATTATTGCTATTATAACGTTTACAATTAATATGTTTAATCCCTTTATATGTGAAAAGATATGCATTACAAGGACGTATATCAGAATTGTACGTCAATTTTATGCAAATTAATAAAATTAAACAAAAAAAATAAGTAAATACTTTGCTTTATCTGTTTTAAAATTGTAAAAAATAATGTTTCATTCATCGACTTGACATCTATCGAAATTTGAATTTACCGCCTAGTCAACGCTGCCTATCGACAATGACATATATATCGCTTACATATGAACTGTCTGGCAACACAGTTATCAGCTATCAACCCTACTATGAAAAATGTTTACCAGCACTTTCTATCCAAGTAAGCCATTCATTTTACTTGCAACTCACAAAGAGAAGTTGTAGCATTCGTGTGTGGAAAGCCGTATTTTCACAACAGGCAGCCATCTTAACCCTAAAATTAAATTTGTAAAAAAAATAAACGTGTTAAATAAAAAATTAAAAATAAATCTCATAGAGCTGCAGAGAATACAAATCGTACGCAACGTAAGTTAATCAACGCATAATTTCCCGTATTTCCATAAGTTGTGAAAAATATTCTGTGGGTGCATTTGTGTGTGTGTGTATGTATCTGTTGGCAGATTTTTCTTCTCAACCTACCTGCAATCTAATTATTGATTTTCATTGGTGGCCTTACGCTAATAGTGGCGTGTACTACACTAGAAATTATTAAAACTTATGCAATCTGTGCTGTGAAAAATATTACAAACTAATAATATAAATGCTGCACAGATTTAGTGTTGAACGAAGTGGACAGTAAATAGATATCTTATCTATGCATTAGACTACAATATTTATTTTAAATTTGCTGGTTTTGGTTAAGTAAATGCATGTCTGCTTGAATATACAAATTTTTTCATTGCCGGTCTTCTGATTCAGCCGACACGCACTCTCACACATGCACACACGCATCGCTTGGCCGCCATTTTTTTTTTATATATACATATACATATGTAGGTAATCACCTCGGCCAGCAAGAGCATTTGCTTTTGCCGCTATTTTCAGCCGGTTATGTTTTTGTTGGTGCATTAAAACCAGTTTTTTTTTTTTTGGTACTGCTGGTAACTGACTAACTGTGCTCATTTCTCTTTTGTGTTTGTATTTGTGTATATTCTGCAATTCTGATAAACAGGTAGCGTGCTTCATGTACGTCAATTCGAGCGCATATACATGTGTATATACATGTGTATACATACACACACATACAAACAAATACCACCCTGTTTCCTGATGACGTTATTTCAGTGTATATTTTTGTGTATGTATCTGCGCTTCCTTCGCACACCCTTAGATACAGATACTTAATTTATTTCGTATGCTACACAATGTTTTTACTAACTTTATTTAAGTACTTTAACCCCTTTTTAGTAACTACTCAAACTAACTTATATTGTTTATGTTTTGTATGTTTATTTTTTTTAATTTCAGCCTAGCTTATACAAACGCTTCATATACGCACGCTTTCGCATATCTAAAATACATATGTAAAAAACCTATTTAAGTACATAATACATATCCATCTAGTATAGCTAAGAATCATGGTCAGGTATGCCTAGAAAACCATTAAATATACTCTAAATGTACGTTTGTCCACCTATCATTAAATGCACCTTAAGTGCCTCCGTTCAGTGTGCACATCTTTAGAAAACAATAATTCTCTATATCTTTATTTTCTCTTTATTCCAGCGTTAAGGTAAACGTAAATCCAGAAGAGCAACCATTGAATTCAAGTCCAACACATTTGATAAACGACAATAGCAATCTTAAGGCGATCATGGCATTCCGTGGCAATCAGAATCGCAACCGTAACTTCGGCGGCGGCGGTAATCAGTATGGCGGACCAATGGGCGCCAATCGCATGGGTGGCATGAATATGTCGCCATGGGAGACCCAGAATCCAGGAGGCGGCCAATTTGGCAACAATATGCGCCAAGGTGGCGGCCAGATGAACGCCCAGGCTATTAACTTGGCCAACAATTTGCTGAACAACCTATTCGGTAATCAGAATCCACCCTCGCTGCTGGATCTGCCACGCGGCGGCATGGGCAATCGTAATCAACGCGGTGGACCGGTATGTATTCGATATATATAGAATATATTTTTCGGAATTCTTTTTTATATTATCCTCTTATTATTTTGTATCTAATCTCACCTCTGGGGTGAACTGAGAACGCAGAGGAACTTAACAAAATTTGTTTTACAAATTGCACTTGTCTGATTTGAAGTATAATTAGTATAAGTAGATAATCGATATAGAATTTGTTCAATACGCTAATCAAATCCTATTTGTAAGATAAGACGTAAATCAACTTGAATATGAACTTATTTGACTTTTGTTTGTTATTAAAAGACCATAAATTCATTTCCATTTATTAATGCCAGCAGACAAGTGCAGTTAAACCAAATAAAAACAAACTTCTTCTGCCTCTTGGCTTCACCACTAGAGATACACCCAAACAAAAACCGTTATTTATTTTATTTTTATTAAGTCATAAGCTTTAAATAGTTTGTAGATCGTAACTAAAACCAAAAACAAAAGAAAAAAAAATGAAAACAAAATTTATAATTAAACCAATTTGCATAAAGTGAGAACCCTGGAAATTTTGGTTAGCTGGAGAAGGTTTTCAATAGAAAAAGCATTTATTCCATTTTAAATGCAGATTTTTGTTTTGTGTAGTAACAAATTTGTTGATGACTTGAATCGATTTGATTGATTGTACCAATTAAATATGAAGTACCGCCAACAAATGTTCCATTTAATGATGAAAAGAGTATGATGATATTTGATAAACAATAAAATATATATATTCACCTATTAGATGTATTTAGGCATTTAAATAACTTTTTGTATAAAATACTTTATATATTTACTACGTCCAAAAAAAAAAAAAAAAAAAAACACAAAAACCAATTATCAAAAATCTTTGGATTTTTACAAACAATCACAATTTTTGCTAATTTACAAATTATTTATTTTTATTCTCTTCTACACGAAAACTGAAAAAAACCAAACCAAACAAATCATTCGATGCTTGTTTGCAAAAACAAACTCAATATAATACGCAAAACGCAAATCGAATCGCATCGAAAACGCATTTCGAATCGCATCCAAATTGTGCCTATACATCAAATACATATATATATATTATATATATCCGACGTTGTTCGTCGCTGCGTGCATTTATTGTTGTTGTTGTTGTTGCTGCTGCAATTGTTGTTATTGTTGTTTGCCAACAAAATGAATAAAATAAAACTACTTTTCTGTTGCTTGTGTTGTCGTGCTTCTTCCAACGACAACGTTCATAAATGTGCCTCAAAAATTATGATTTGTTTTTTTAATTATTATTATTACAATGTGTATGCACAAACGCAATTTCAAAACGAAATGTGAACATTGTGGCGCAAATGCAACAAACGAAACAACAAACAAACAACAAACACCAAATGCATAAAACGCAAATATATTATATGAAATATGCAAATATATAACCAAAATGCAAATATATATAAACGATGCGATGCCCAATTCTTCCAATGCGACGTCCCACTGCACTGATTGATTGATTGAAACTCTTCTAATCTGCTCTGCTCTGCTCTGAAACTGAATAACTAATCGATCCGATCTGGTACTGGTACTGATTACTGATTGATGGTGTGCAACTGCAATTTGCAAAATTACCAAAAAAAAAAAAAAAAAAAAAAAAAAAACATAACAAACAAAAATCAAATATAAATACCATTATATAACACATCGCCATTCTTCTTCAACGTTCCTGCTCTGATCGAACTCACAATCGAAATCGAACTTCAAACCGATAAACCGATCAATCCACTTAATCGGTTCCTATGCCCGCCCGCCCGTGTTCTGTGTTTCTCAAATCCACAAAATGCCATAAACGCCGCCACGCCAACGACTTCAACAACAAAACATCCCCGTCGACTGATTGCGCGAACCGCTCCGCCGATTTGACCAATATACATCTATCTATATATATATACGATATATATATTTACCTTTATGAACAATTTATATTATATATGTGTGAATTCTGTTTTCCCGTTTTGTCAAAATGGAATCAAATTTAATTTCGAAATTTTTAAACAATCAACAAAATATTGTAAATGGCTTAATGCCATCTATATATGTTATATATCCCTTCGCTTTCTATATCTATAATGATTTTATATTGTATAACTGTAATCGATCAATTTATAACGATGCCAACGATGAAAATCCTATCAACAATATGAATATCGTTCTAACTTTACTTGCTATTCATACCCATTTGCTTCATGAAAACCAAACTGTTTTATATAAACTATATAATTTACTACTCAAATGTATTGTAAACAAAACGAAAAACTATGTATGTGTTAAACATAAATAGATGGTCAATCGCGGCGGCGGTGCCGGCAATCGTCTCAATAATCGTCGTGGCCAAGGAGGTTTCCAAAATCGTGGCGTTACGGGTGGTCCAAAGCCCCCACAAAAGCAGGGCGCCGGCGGCATTCGTAAACAGAATGCTTTTGATCGTGCCAAGAAACTTTTGGCTAAAAATGCCAACACTAATAAAAAGAAGGAAATTACTCCTGGCGAAAAGAAAATTGAGAGGTAAGAGTACAACTACTATAAAAATCAAATAATAATAATAAATAAAAAACCAATTCCAATACAACATTTGCCAAATAAATACAACAGCGAAGAATTGCTCGATTTGCAATTTTTCCTTCCACATCAATGTATCAATTCTACAAATATTTTTTATCAATGCATCAATTACAAAATATGTAACTTTAAGTACTTAATTTCCAATTTTTTCCAATGCATATTGATAAGTTCTTTCTACCAAGAATAATCACGATTAACTAACTCAATTCGATTACTATATTTATATATATTTTATACAATATATATATATAAATATATGTGTTTATTTCCCTAGAAAATACATCCTCCTTACTGATAGCGTCTTAGTTTATAGGATGGGTCAACTAAATGTCTTTCATATAATTTCGATTTTGAATTATAAATGTTACGTATTTTATATTAGATATTATTATTTTGCTTATATTTTATTTTGCATATAACTTATTCTAGTTTAAATCACAATTCATAGATGTCATTTAAGGGGAATATCAATGATCTACGATTTTCGGTATACCGAATTCTCAGATACCCTGAATGTGTTATATTTGCATAGTACAATACATTGTAATTACTTCAAACATATATATAATTATTTTCATGTCCTCTATACATTATCAAACTGCATAGAACTGTTTAATCAATCATAATTAAAAACAGATCAGATATTTGATGATTCCTAATACATTCATTATATACAATATACGAAGCTTCCAATTAAATTTCAGATTGCTCTCAAATATTCAATTGATTAAAACAGCAGCTCTATGCAGTGTGTTCAGGGTATCTTATAGTTGGATACTTTCACCACTAACTTTTAGAGATCTCTGTTTTTGGAGCTCATGAAAGATCTTGTCGCTTCCATAAGTTAATTTCATATCCGTTTCTACAAGAGATTTCATATAAATATAAACATGTCCGTCTGTTTCTATGTCAGTTTCTACTCTATTAAGAATCTTCATAAAACTTTGCATAGAATGCATTTTTGTGCTTTGTCTATATCACATTTAATGATAAAGGTCATATATAAGATTAAGTTCTAATATAAGTTTTTCTAAAGATTGTTAATGATCGTAATGGAAAGTATCATGAAATATATTTTTACCCATTCAATCAATTGATGTTCATCCTTCATTCATCAATATGCCAAAAAACTATTGCTAATTTATAATATATATTTGTCTATATATATTCAACTGTGATCCTTTCAGCGTGACTACTACAGCTGCCGTCTATTAAAGTCAGGCTCCTTTGAAATATTATCAACTAATATATGAATTCTTTTTTGCTCTTTCCACTCGATAATCGTATGATAATTAGTGTCACTGTTCCGAAGGAGTCGCCGTATGCTAGCGTGCCGAATGATATGTTCTATTGCCATCTGTGCAAGAAGCACATGTGGGATGCCAACTCGTTCGAGAATCACATCAAGGGACGCACCCATTTGATGATGCGCGAAGGTATTGAGGAGAGCTATCGCCTGAAGGCCAACATGATACGCCAGGAGGCCAAGATTGCCGAGCAACTGAAGTCGATTGAGTTTGATCGCTTGAAGCGCATGGGCAAGAGCAAGCAGCGTCAGTTGGATTATTGCACCATGTGCGATCTGAATTTCCATGGCCACATCTCTACCCATCGCAAGTCCGAGGGTCATTTGCAACTGAAGAAGTTCTTGCATCCCAAGTGCGTGGAGTGCAACAAGGAGTTTGCCACACGCATTGATTTTGACACTCATCTGCTGTCGGCCGATCATCTTAAGAAGGCCGCTGAGAACAACACAAAGGTGGGCGAGCGCAAGCGTCAGACTCTGCCCATAAGCACCGCTGAGGAAGAGACTCGCGATCTCCGTCCACCACAGAAGCGCAAGAAGAAGCCGGTGAAGAAGGAGGGCGAGGAATCCACTGAAATCAAGACCGAAAAAGAGGAGGGTGCCGAGGGTGAGGAAGCTGAAGGCGAGGAGCAGAAGGAGGGTGAGGAGGCTGCTGATGAAACAAAGGAGGGCGAGGATCTCAATGAGAGCCAGGAAGAGGAGGAGGTTGCTCTCCCCGTTGATCCCGAGGACTGCATTCTTGATTTCATTGAGGGGGATGAGATACCCAGTGAGGTAGACACTCGTCTGCCCAAATACAACTGGCAGCGTCCCGTTGGCTCTGGCCTGATCTCAAAGCTAGAGTGCTTCGAGTGCGCCGTCTGCAGCAAATTCTTCGACACAGAGGAGACCGCCGAGATTCACTCTCGCACCGCCACTCATCATCGCAACTTCCTCAAGTTCATCAATGAGAGGTCCAGCGATACCAAGATCGCACAAAAGCGCGCCGCCGCTGCTCTTGAAGAGAATGAGCGCAAGAAGCGCAAGATTGAGGAGACCGAGACTCCAGCTGCTGAGGGCGCTGCCGAGGAGAACACCGAAGCTGGCGAGGGAGAGCTTTACGATCCATCGGAGGCCACCGGTGACGATGAAGATTTCGAGATGGCTGAGAATGCCGAGGGCGAGGAGGAGGGCGGCGAAGAGGAGCCAGCTGGCGATGAGAACGGTGAGGAGATGGAGACCCAGGAAGAAGAAGCCGAGCCAGAGGCCGAACCAGAGCCAGAGCCAGAGCCTGCTCAAGCTCCAGCTCCAGTGCCAACTCCCGCGCCGGTAGCTCAGCCAGCTACACCGGCTAAGCCAGAGCCAGCCAAGACCCCAGTAAAGGCAGCAGCCGCAGCCGCAGCCACACCTGCTGCTGCCACACCGGCTGCAGCTGCCGCCACCCCAGCTGCGGCAGCCACTCCAACTCCAGCTCCGGCTGCTGCCACACCGACTCCAGCTGCCCCAGCAGCCGACGCTTCACCATCGCCGGCCAAGAAGGCAACACCCGCTCGCGCTGCCGCCGGCCCAAAGGCAACGCCGCAACGTAATCGCGCGCGCGGCCGTTACAACCGGTACTAGACAAAGCAGCAGGAGAAGGCGGCAATATTGGGCATAAGACACAATATATAGATATATTATAATCCATTAATCTAAAACATACACTTTCCACACGCACAGAAGGAAGAGAGATTTGAAGGTTTAATGCACTTCCTCAACTCCTTTTTCACGGCAAACCAAACTGAACATTTTTCCTCTTATTGACATTTGCAGCGCATTTTGCATAAAGAAATTGTAATTTATAATTTGTAATTTGTAATTGACACAGACATCAACTGGACCTTTAGCATGTGTCTTCGATTGCAGAAACCAAAATACATTCATTAGGAAAAGAAAAGAAAAACAAAAATTATATACAAAAATGTAAAATGCATTCAAATCACGAACTCGATAACTTTTAAAATAAAAACTTACTTGTACACAACATAATAAACAATTGTTAATTATTTAAAGAGGAGGATTAAGGTAACAAAGTGGATAATTAATATTTTATATAGAGTAGTTCAAGTCTTGTCAATACAGAGCATTTGCATAAGCTGCTTTAAGTCTTCAGAATAATCTAAAGATATGCAGGCAACTCATAGGAAAACTCAGATGCAGATTGAGATTTAAGGCATCTACAACGAATTTTATTGCCAATCAGAAAAAAAACACATACATATACAATATACATATATAGGGATATTTAATGGATTATTGGTATCTCGTATCGTAAGAACTAGACATATTTATATGTAACGCTTAAACATCTATGGATTACAAGAGTATGTGAGTAGCATAAAGTGGGGTTGTTCGCTTAGCCATACGGATAGAGTATATGTGTTCAGCCCTGATATGGTATTGGGGACTTATTAGTGAAAAGCTTAAGACTAAATGAGACGAGCAGCTCCATCAGCTGACTGGCGCTGAGGGAATGCGTCTCAGCATTGAGATACTCCTTAGCCAAAGAGGGTCTGCGTCAACTCAGACACGCACAGAGTGGACTAATAGGTACTTAGGGTATGTGCAGACGTTCTAGTCTGCGCGACTTAATTGAAATCCAGGGTATTCTGCTCCGTTGTGGTGGTGCGAATGCGACTCTGCTCGCTCTGCGAACGCTGCAGCCGTCCGCCGCGCCAGCCGCAACGCCAGCGCTTGATGCAGCTGAGCAGCGACCAATTCATGCTCTTGGTGCGGCTCAGCACATAGATGTACGGATCGAGGGTGAAGTGCAGGGCCATCAGGACATCGGCTATGATAAAGAATGGATGCGATTTGGGCACACGATCCTTTCGAATGGCCAGTGGAATGGCAATCTGGAAAGGTAAATGGTAATGCTTAAGTAAAACTAAATAATAATAATTTATTACTAAATTACACTGGTCAAAACTAAAGCTTCTCTTAACATTATCATATCTAATAGATACACATATCTTACCATCTGTGGCATCCAGCAGATGACAAAAGAGATGCTCAGGAATGCCATAAGCTTTGCAAATTTGATCTCGTCGGGTGAGGTCTCGGCGGTCATCGTAACGCTGTTGCTGTGGTGGAATTGACGTGGTGGCGGCATATTGTAGTGGCTGCTGCTGGAGCTGGTGCCGTATGGCTGGGCCTGATAGAGTGTAGTGCCGCTGCTGCTCTCGGCATCGATGCTGCGCACGCTCTTCTCGCGGTTAACCAGATTGTATTGCATATGCCGCTTGGTGGTGCGGCTGCGTCCAATGACCCACAGCACACGGGCGACAAACAAATTACAGGCGACAATAACCACGCAAAGTAAAGTGCCTGCGGGGATTATTACGTTCATTATTATAGTGATCGAGTTAGAGGGGGAGAGGGCGAGAGAGGGAGTCTTACCAAACACCATGAAGAATATGGAGTAGGCCTTGTTCCAAGTGCCCGGAGCATCACGATAGCGTATACATTTCAATTTCTCCGGATTCGTTTCGTCAATGTAGGCGCCAAAGCCAACAAAGGGCAAAAACGTTATTACAACGGCCACCAGCACAATGCTATTGACGCTCTTCTGTATCAGCTCGTAGGTGATGTGCTAGTACAACGAAAAGTCAACACAGATCTCGATTGTGATGCGTGTCAATAACGACAAGTGAATGGAGCTCTGCGCTGGCTTACCTTGTGATAGATGAAGGGACGTGCAAGGGCCATACATCTCTCGGCAGCCATTACGGCTGCGATACAGCCCGAGCTGACGCCAAAGCAACGCCACACCACATGACCCATACAGTCCAGGCGCACAAAGAACGGCACCTCCTCCTCCTCAAAGAAATTGTACTTCAATAGCGCAGCACTCAGCATGCCCAGTAGACCGACCAAATCATTTGTGGCCAGGCAGCTGAAATGGAGGTAATAACATGTATGAGTGTGTGTGCGACTGCATAATACTCGTTCATGGTTGATGGGAGAGCTGGACTATGGCAAAGTATTTGTATTACTATAGAGAGGAGGCTTTAGACTCTACTACGAAATTATCAAAGCATCAAATACGCAGTTGTTGTTGCAATATGCCACGCCCTCATTCATAGATGGAACTTTAAGGGCGGTTAGCCAAGCTTGAACCCTACTATTTAAATATGCCACGCCCATTATATAAAGAAAAGAAATTAAAGTTGCTTAAAAATGGAATCTAGAGGTATATCTGCAGAATATCACATAATTTTTTAATGCAATAGAAAACAATTGAAACATAAGTTATAGATACGAATAGATATACCAACATTTCAAAAATCGAATATTAGTATACTATATATATATATAAGCAATATCCTAACTCAACACGCCCTTAATGGGCACATCAAGAACACTTCCACAGTTACAGACTCGCTTCAAGTAAATTTCAAGCTACATGTAGTCGCGCATACATAGTCAAAACCCAATATACTCTCCGTCATTTCGACGAGCGAGCATTGTAAAGGATGTGGGATTAGCAGAACACAACTGAATGGGTCCATAAATTAGCACAGTTTGGGACTGCTTGAAGTCCCCTCTTCCTGAAAGACGTGCTCAGCTATGTTGAGCTCAAGTGCGTGTCGCAGCGTAGGCAGGGCCTTGGTCTGGGATCTGGTCGGTTCGAGGGAGCAGACCCTACCACCAGAGCCTGTAAGTTATTGTCTTTTGCGGCAGAGTCGTAAATAGCGCAATTAAAGTTTTCTGCACAATAAATACGCTTAATGATGTCACATATATGGGGCCTTATCGATTGCCTAAACAAATTGTGACAAATCGCACTAACTGACCAGACGCAAGTTGATAATACTAGCTTTATATAAACACTCTCTCTATGTATATATATAAACGGCATATCCGCTTGATTGACTGATTCATGCTCATTCCACGAGCCCTGATTGCTTAACATATGTCCAGTCAAATACATGCGACCAATTTGTGTTCGTGCTCAAGCGGTTTGCTATCGCCTGAATCGGTATTTACCTAGATTCGCTCCCTCTCTCTCTCTCTCTCTCTCTCTCTCTCTCTCTTATATTTACTCTTTCTTCTTGATTATTGGCTCATAAATGTGTCCATGTAGAAAGAGGGAGAGTAAAGTTGAAGGCCGTTTAATGCGCTCTATTTGTATTCCTCTTGAAGTACAACTTTAAACTCTTCTATACGATTCTCATGGATTCAAGTCAGACTCACAGACTGATCACATATATTATACATATGCACATATATAATGTTGTATCTGAAGTGTCAGTTTATTGAGCTATTTGTGTTTTTAATGCCGTCTGTAGAGGTAGAGTATATGATGCAGGGTTGCTTATATATAATAATTACTATGTATTTCATAAGTCTGTTTTAAACAAATTACGACATTTGAAGCAGTTATTGCTGTTAATGTGATCAAATTTAATTTCTGTTCTGACATCGTATAATTATGAGTAAGCTTTACTAATTACAAATTCGATGTGCTGTAATTATTGAATCAACTGATTCAATTTTAAGTAATTAGGTATTTTGTAAATTATGGAGAGTAATATTATGAATAACCATAATTTTGCTTCCTTTTCATTTCCATAAATTTATTTATATAATATATATTTTAAAATATATATTCAGAATTAAATTTTAATTATATAATATATATTTTTAAAATATATTAAGAATTAAATTTAATTTAATAATTATACAAAATAATTATATTAAAATAAAAATTTAAAAAATGTAAATGTAAAAATAAATAAATAAATAAATAAAAAAAATATATTATTTTTAAAATTTAAAAAAATAAATAAATAAATAAATAAATAAAATATTATTTTTAAAATTTCTTTAAAAATGTAATAAAAGTGATATTTCTTGACTTAAAATTTATGAAATATTTTTTTTTATATTTATTTAAATTCCAATTACAAATTTAATTTAAATTTTTAATTTAATTTAAATTTAAAGCATGCAAAATGAATTTCTATATATTACAAACTTGCTGTAGAGCATTTAATATTCGTTGTGGCCAATCATCTGTTTACATACAACTAGAAGACAACGAGTTTTCTGTTTGTCGTTGCAAAACTAGATTTTTGCTTTTATTTTCGCTTTCATTTATTTTTTCTTTACAGCAGCATTAAAAATTGTCACTCGTCGTGGCGCATAAGCAAATCATTTGTCTTAGTTATAAATAATCGATTTCAACTCTCGACAAACCAAAGAAAATCGAAAATATCTATACATAAATTCCAAAGCGAATATATATAGATGGAGATGCTGAAAAGTAATTATTGTAGAACTAAACATTGGCTGGACGAACGCATAAAGCGAGCGAAATTTACTATATTTATATATGTGAATAGAGATATATGCAGATATAGATGTGTTTATATAGTCACAGCTTGTAATTACATTGCCGATTTATAACTTTTTTTTGTGTGTACACAAAACTTTTACATTAGTGAGTTGTAATCGCTTTGGAAAATGTTTGAGCAAATTTTTGCTAAGGCAACAAAATTGAAAATAAACAAAAATTCGTGTGAATGGTGGGCGTAAACGACTGCTTGATGCACGTTCATGGCACAATTTGTAGAAAATATATAAAAAGTAAAGAATATCGAAATAGAAGATATTTTTGCTGTCTGCATGCCTATCAAATGAGCAATATAGATAGAGATATCTTCTCTATATAGTAGATTTAGTAAAAAAGATATCTATCTAAAAAAGATATTAAATATCTATGCAATTATTTGATATCTCAATCTCAAGTAATGAAGAATAGAAGATATTTTTGCTGTCTGCATGCCTAAAAAATTAACAATTTAGATAGAGATATCTTCTCTCTATAGTAGATTTAGTAAACAAGATATCGATTTAAATATCTATGCAATTATTATACATCTCAATCTCAAGTTTTGAAGAATAGAAGATATTTTTGCTGTCTGCATGCCTAAAAAATGAGCAAAATAGATGGGGAATATATGTAGATATAGTTAAATAGATATCGATTTAAATAACTATGAAATTATGTGACCATTATAGCTCTTTCTATAAATCTTCTATATCTAAATCTCAAGTAAGATGACTTTCTATAGTGCATGTAACCTGCTTGGATCCATGCTACCTGGGCTGCATTTTGATTTTCCCTGATTTGTCACGCTTCTAATGGGCATAGCTATATAGACTTGTTATTTTTCACAGATATTTTGTATAGGTATGCAGTATAATTTATTAGAAATTCCAAGCTTATAAATGAATTTTATATTCTACAAAAGTCTGATAATTCCCCCATATGCCACGCCCTCTGAACCGAGAATAATGCACACGAACTTATGCAGTCTGCTCACATTCAGGTGTTCAGATTTCAAATAAGGATTGCGATACGTTAAATTTCGAATAGAAACCAAATATTTTGGCATGCACGAAAGCAGTCAACCAATATGCTCATCTCTGCCGCAAAGGCGGGCATCAAATGGAAATATAAGCAAATCATTGCAATCGAATAGCGGAAGTGTATCTACAATATGTAAATATCGAGTGTATATATATAGATGTAGGTATATTTAGACATTATAATTTATGCACGTACATTTTAGGGCCCGCACAAACTTTCAAGGGCTGCTTTATATGTAAATATATATTTTGCTACATACAAACATGCATTAATGGACATACATACACTGCTCGTACATCAAGTGTCAATGAATGCGCACATTTTCATCAATCAAAATCAAAAGTGTAGATCAAAGCTGATGCCATTTGCTCCCTTGAGCGAGCACACGCGCAAGTCCTTAGCAAGGACATTTCGTGTTATTCTTATTTGTTTGCCCCTATTATAAGCTCAAATTGCTCAGCCAAGCACTTGCAGGATTTGCTGTGCGGACAAATTATGTTTGAGGGAAAACTGTGAAAATTGATGCCCAGTTAAGCCAGATGAAAAATGAACTCAAATAGCGTTCGCCAAAAATTTCCAACTCAAAGCTGAGCGTAAATCAAAGTTATGTGAGCAGCGCTTTGCATTGGATATAATTGAATTACGAGGGTAGTTTTAGTGATTGACTGAAGAGCTCTTCATTCACATTCAGCATAGTCAGCTTTACTTCGTTGTCAAATTTCGTCAAATTTGTTTGCAGAATTTTTATAGGCAAATAATTATTTGGAGAAGCAGAAATTAATGGCTTGACCATAAAGAATGTGGAAATTTTCCTTAAATGAAATTTAATTGAGTTGTTAACTGGGCAATAGCAAATTACGTTTTCTGATTATTAAATATTATAAAGAATTAAAAAAAAAAAAGAAACAATTAAAAGATACATATTAAATAATATTTAAATATTTTAAATAATATTTCATATGTGAAATATTATAAATTATATTGATTATTTTATTAATTGTGAAAAGAATCTTTCAAAAATATTGTTTACATTTATGTTCACATTAATTATAATTTTTATGCGGTTTTTATACCCTGAACCCATTGAAAATGAGAATTCAGGGTATATTTGATTTGTGAAAATGTATGTAACAGGCAGAAGGAAGCGTGGCAGACCCCATAAAGTATATATATTCTTGATAAGCACAAAAAAAAGTTGATCTAGCCCTGTACCTCTGTCCGTCCGTCCGTCCGTTTGAACGTCGAGATTTCGGAAACTACAAAAGCTAGAGAGCTAGAGAGAAATTTCATATATTTCATATTTCATACTCGTATGTTAGTTACGCAGTACGAGTTTATGTTTTTTCGATAACTCATCCCATTTCCAAATTATCGATAAAAAATCGAAAATTCATTTACTATTTTTACGTTTTTTGAGCATAATTTCTACACCGTTTTAGCTAGAGACTTCAAACTTGTATATTTAGATAGATATTATAAATACGCAGATTTGTTAATTTTCGGATTTTGAATGCCACACCCCCTTCGCCCACATTAAAAAAGAAAAACGCATTTCAAATACTAGAGACAATTGCAATTTGGCAAATAGATACATTTAGATACTCTTAATCTCCTCTGAAAATTTCATGAAGATTGTCCATCTAGAAATAGAGTTACAAGCGCTCAAAGTATAGCCCAACCCGCCCTCAAGCCACGGCAGCAACTGCGCAGTTAGCAGAGCTCGCGCTCATGCGTTCGTAAAGAAGAAGAGTATTAGTTTCTTTTTTGCAGGCTTCAGGGTATCTCGTAGTCGAGCCGTCTCGACTAGAGCCTTTTTACTTGTTTAAATATATTTTTATAGCTTAATAAAAACTCTCGTGGTTTTGTTACGCAATCATATTTCCTGTCTATAATTAAATATCTTGTTAGACCCATAACTGTCAATCAAAGTATGTTTTTTTTTTCTCAATAATATGAAATTTATTATTTTAAGTAAATTAGTAAATATAATAGTATCTGGGAGTCACACAGAAAATACGCTAAATCATTGCAAGTCAATAGAATTTCATTTATTTAAAAAGCCAACTCAAATATTTAGGTTAAGGCCAAAATCACCTAGGCACAGATATACTCAGTTCACTAACTTGTAAGTATCTGACGAAATTATAGATTTTCTAAATATAATAATATATTGGTATAAATATAAATAAATGTATTTGTTAAAAAGTTTTTACATGAAATGTTTTCTTTTTTTTTTCTCACACACTTTGAGCGAATTATCTGTTTGGCATTTCTTATGATTATCAATCCAATTGTTAATATAAATTTATTATTAATTTATCAAAAATGTGAGCACGCTAAACTAAAAATACAAATAATATGATAAGAGATTAAGATAAAGCTTAGCTAGGCCTAAGCTCTACGTTAGCGCTAAATGACTTTTATTTCTTTCTCTCTATATCATATATATGTATAGAAATAATTCAGGCTCAAGGTCACGCATTAGTTGATTATTGCTTATCAACAAAAACCAAGCGAAAACTACAAAAAAAATTGAACTTGCTTTGAGTTTATTTTCTGATTCACAAAAATGCATATTTGATCTGAGAAATTAAAGCAATTAATTAATATAAAACTGTTATTTAAATGTCTAAGGATTTCAGATCTACAAATGTCACGATCTGACATGAATATATCAACACAACAAAATATGTATATTATATTACGTATACGACATGGCAAACAACAACAGTTTTTATACAGCATTTTGCGCTAGAAAGAACTTTGCATATATGTAGTATATATTTAGCTCTCAGATAATAATATAATCAAAATTGAAATCACTCTTTTTATTAGCTCTTAACAGTTTCAATGCTGAAATCCTACCCCACCACCATATGTTCTCAACATACTTTTTGTGTTTTATTGAAAAAGTTTGAAATGTCCTGTTTGCACTTGGCATATGAAATGCGACACTCGCATATGTTTTCCGACTCAGCTTTGGCTGATTGTTTTCCATTGGGGTAGCAGAGCTTTTTTCATGTGCTCGACTTCTAATGCAAATACCGACCCGCACAATTTCAATTATCAGCAAGTTGAACAAACCTCAACTGCCGTGAACTCGGAACATGGAGTTCACAAACCATATATGACAACTATTACTAGACACTAGCAAGCGACTAAGTGTGAGTGTGCGTGTGTGTGTGTGTGTATTGGTGTTGATATATGCACATACTCTTGACTTGACTTACCGCAACATAAAGGTGTATTTGCTGTTCTTGTTATGCTTTTTACGCGCCAAAATAATCAATGCCAGAAAATTGCCAATCACGCCGAGACCCATGACAATCAAACTAAATATCAAACGCCGACGATTGTTATACAATGCGGCTGTGGCCGTTAGAGCTGCTGATCGATCCGTGGTCAATTTATCGTCCAAAAGCATCACCAGCTCCATAGTGGCATTGACAGCCCCACTGTCCACAGACATGGCGGCGTTTCTTATTTGATGATCTTTTTCCCAATGTTTGTTTGCAAAAATGCGTGCCTCTGTGTGTGTATGTGTGTGTGTGTGTGTGTTGCAAATGCTATTAGCTGTAAACTAGTTTGACGATCGGCAGCCACTTATGCACTTAATTTATCATTACTGTTTAGCAATTGCTGTTTTTCGGCATTAGCCATACGTTTATATATTGTGTGTATATACTATATTATATATATGTATATATATTTGTCTCTATATAGACTGTTACGCACGCGCGATATTCTATTCGTTAAGTTTTACCGTGCGCTTTGTGCACCGTCTGCAGCGAGCCGTCGATTAAGAATAACGAGCCGATAGCTCAGCTAACGACAACGACAACGACAACAACGCTGACTGCTCTGCCGCTGTCGCTGACGCTGCTACTGCCTCTGCGCTTTTCGTGGGTGTGAAAGCACCGACGACGACGAAGCAACAGCTCCTTAGCCTAGCCAACGAAGCTCAACAGTTGGCGGCGGCACACGACGCACACGAGACACACGAGGCACACGAGGCTCACGAAATCGTCTTCGTTTCTGCTCGGCTCTGCCTCTGCTGGGTGGCCAGTGGCCAACCCCATTTAGCATGCGTCGCTCGTGCCGAATGACAACGCCGGCGTCAACGTCAACGTCAACGTTGACTGCGACTATAGCAATAACAACAGCAGCAACAGCAGCGTGTGCGGTCGCAATTTCTCTGCTACTTTTCTATGCTCTTCCAATTGAGCAGCATATGCACTGCGTCATGCAGGTGTAACATACATATGCGTTTAACTATATGTATATAAATATCTAAATATTTGAAGAGATTGATAATAACAAGAATCATGCAATATATATATATTTCTATTACATTCTATGTTTTTCTACTTTCTATATCAAGAACTTTTTTATAAATGAGCGTATATCAAATTCGTCATCTCATAATTATAAACTTTTCAATAATCTGCAACTACTTACATATGATTCTTATACGTGTAAGTGAATATAAAATTCGACGTTGGCTAACTAAATGAATACTCTATGCATACAAATGGAGCTATATCGAAGTGTTAACATCATCGCAGCTGCTGTCACTCCCATGGGCAAACTGATATAAATATGTAAGTGAACTATAAATCCATCTGACCTAATCAACTAGACACCTAAATATATAGACGATATATGCATGTAAAGCCTCTTGTATATTGATTAGCTTATGTGTTCTCTAATTATAAGTAGTTACAATCTATATAATATATAGAAAAATATTGTAGTACATTCCAATGGGATTTAGGTAATTGACTATCAACACATTAAGATTAGCTCATATGGCATTTTTTCAAATTCTTGTCTAAGAAGACATTAGAGAACATATTTCTAAAGCTATAGACTCACTTAATATTACGAACGAGCTACGCAATACTAAATGAATTTATCAAGAAATTCGATAAGCAACCGTAAACGTAATAGCTAAATAAAGGAATCGGACGGAATAGTAATTATTCTTTATTTTCTGAAATATTTCTACATTTCATGGTGTAACTGAGGTGATGAATAGTCAAAGAATATCGAAATTATAAGCAAATAAATAAATAGTATATATTTATTAATAATGCATTTGTAATTCATCTAAGTTGCATATTTGATTAATAGTGCATTTAAAATTCGTTTCATGATTTCATTTTAGCTTAACAACTATTATTTTTGTTTTTGCAAAATTGTTGAGCAATTAAAATATTTTGTATTTATTGAAATTCTTCTATGAATCGTGCGCGCAGCTTTTTGATTTGCACAATTTTTTCGGCACATTTAAGAATGCAATTATGAAATAAATAATTATTGCAAACAATCAATGCACTCACACACGCAGAGAGTGTTTGGTAAATGCTTGAGTTGAGATCAAAGAGGCGCATACGAAATGCATTCTAAATGCGTTATTAGCCGTAAAGCGAAACGGAAGTGAGCAACAAGACGCCGCTGTTAACATCGACGACGACGCCAGCAGCGCCGGCAAGCGGCAAGCAGCGCTGCCTGCAGTCAGCGGCTTCAATTTGTTGACAATGCGGCGAATGCGCAACGTGTGTATAATTTAATTGCGAGTACGCACACACGCACAAAGGGGCTTACACACAAACACACGCACACACACACACACACACACACACACACACATGTTGCCAATCAATTGTTGGGCCCACAATATGCTTCACATTCGTTGACATTGTTAATAATAAATTCAAAGAGCGTCAGATGCTGGTCCCTATTAAGAGGCTGTCCTGCAGCATGAAGGACGTCATGCCGTGACTATTTTTAGCTAATTTGTCCAAAACACACACACACACTCACGCCCACACACACATACAGCTAGTGAATAGCAAAAAGGCAAACACGAACTTTGACTTGAGGCCCAGTAAAACTTTTTGCGTAATATATTCCAGTGAATTCGTCTATCCCTTGATATCCTGTTGGCTATCCGTTAATTGAAAGCTTATAGCGGCGGCCTCATATTTCTTCGTTCGCCTTTTTGAGGGCACATAAAAATTGCATTTATATACACTATACATAAGACGTATATATATATATATATGTTCTCTTATTTGGCAGAGCAGTTGACTGACCTGTGACTGACTCGTGGCAACGCTGGCTGTGGCTTGTGCTCGCCAAACGAAATTCATAAATAATAACGTATTATTTGCTAGACCTTTTCATTTATTAGCTTAGCACCCTAAAGTCACTGATTAATGGTGAAGCAGCCGTTGAGCCCGCCCACGCGATTGCCCCCATTCTGCTGGTTGCCAGCATTCTCTTGTCATATTTGACAAGCACTTTTCAAATGCAAGCTGAAGCATGCAGCCTCTAAGCCCATTTCGCAGAATAATTCAAGTAGTTTGATATATCTATATATAGTCTATATAGGTGCTACACTGATATCATTTTCATATGTTTACTTACACACACACATTCCGTATTGACTTTGTAAATCTCCTGACTCATTGGCAAACCCCACTTAAGTTGCTTGCACAATTTTATTTGGTCTGCAAATAAGATATAATTCCACATTCTTTCCATACAGATTGCAAGTTGCCATAAGAAATGAGGAAATAAAGAAAAGTGTAGAAACATATAAAGAAGTGAAAAATTCAATTCAATCTAAAAATATAAATACAATGCAATAAAGGAAAGTTTGAATTTCTCATTGTCTCATTTGAGAATTCCTTTCCTTATTGAATAATTTTCTTCTTTCAGATATTTTCTGAAATTTTACTTACCTTAGGTAGAAGTATTATTTGAAATACCACTATTTTTCAATATGAAGGAATTTATAATATAATCTGATTTCTTCTTTCCAAGAAGCCAAAGTTTCATAGCCCAAGCCCAAGATCGGTTTTCTATAATATTATTTATTATTAGCTAAATCGAATCAGTGCTAATTCTTCTTCTAATATTTGGCTAAATAATTTTGAATTTCTATTTACTAAATATTTTTTTTTTAATTCAGCCAAAACATACAAGCCAATTTATACGCTTACCTCTTTGATATGTCAAGGCCAATGCAATTTTTATTTACTTAACTTAACTTATCTTATTTACTTTAAGTTGTCATTAGGGTTTATGCGCTTGCAATCTTAACAGCTGATAAGATACTCGCTCGAGCAACATTTTTTTGGGGTAGTCCCAATGGCCTATGTAGTACACGAAAACTATAGTCGACATATATATATACATATGATATGTACGATCGACATTTTCTATGTAGATGCCGCGCTGCGGTGTTCCAAGAATTGTGCAGCTCGGCAAGCTTGAGAAAACTTGCAAGTGGGTTGCTGGGCTGACTCGGACATGCATCAATGCCTCACCCAACTAGCTAGCTGACTGCAGTTGTTTATGCCGAGTGCATACTGTGACGTGAATTGCATACGAAGTGCAGTCCATGCAAACGGAAGCTGCGCGAACAATTGGCCACAGCCGCACAGTGGTTCACATATTTGCAGGCAACTATTTAGCATAACAAACAAATAAGAATTTTTATTGTGTTGGCAGCTACTTAAAAAAGGCGCGCTGCCAAAATTAAAAAATAAAATATATACATATATATAAAACAAAGAAACAGTCAAGAAGCAGAAAATACATTACCAAGTTTTAAATATCAAAACATTGAGACATCAGCGGCATTTTAATGGCTCGATAAGTCGTCTCCCTCTCTCTCTCACACACATTCTCTTTCTCTCTCTCTATCTGTCTCGCGGCTCACAATTAACATTTCATCAATAGAGCCTCTCAAAACGTAGCGCTCATTCCATTAAAACGGGCCGGAATTAAAGACAATTGGAATTACAAACACGCAGAGCGCAAATTCAAATTGTTCAACGTGTGCGCCAGCCAAAAGAGAATTAAACAAAAACAACAAGAAAATAAATTTTAAATTATAGAGCCCACAAGATGTTCATATAACTATAGATAAACAAACTGTACAATATATATACATATCAGCTATATGTATAGGTAAAATGCAAATGACTTAAATAAAACCGAAGCTGAAATCGAAGGAATTTTAAAAACGAACACGACACAAATGCATTTGTAATTTGTTTTCGATGTGTATATATATATAGAACAAATATATATATATCAATTTATTGATACGTATGTAGCTAACATACAAGATAGGATATAGGCTTTAGCTTTTAGTTATATATCGATATAGGTAGGCATTCACACGTTTTATGCACAGTTGCTTGTGACAAAAGCTTCGTTAAATTTGCAAATTGGATTAATTACATATGTATATAAAGTATATTTTCTAAATTATTGCACTATAGCTTGAACTTTAGCTCTTAAATTAACTAACTACTTATTGTATAAACAAATGTGTCAAAGCATATTTATAGTTTCTATAAATAGACAATAAACAATTTCCCTATGCAAAGGCACAAACAAACAAACCCACACACACACTCACACGCACGCACACACCCACTAATCGATGGCTGCCTATAGTGGGGTGTTTGCCTGTGTGTATATGTATGTGTGTGTGTACGTATGTGTGTTGTGCATACCCGCTAGCGTACAATCACAGCACACAAATTTCACGATTCTCACTTAATCAGAACAGAAACGAACTTAACATTTGGCGTCGTTGCAATTTTTTGCATTCATGTGTCGTCTAGATGCGACTGCAGAAGTTGTAAAGCAATTGCTTATCCTCGAAATGATAAACATTGTTAATGTGTCGCAGCACACGACCGTCGACGAGATGTCGTGCATAGTGCACAGCCTCCATGCGATCCTTGGACAAGCCCACCTCGATGAGCCAGCTAACAAATTCGCTGCCATAAAATACCTTACGGTAGACCCGAATGCGCCATCTGTCGGAGAGTAACAGAAACTGTATAAACATATTCTTTAAATAATACTAAAAACTCACCGTCTGTCCTTAGCAATGTCCTTCTTACAGTTCTCCAAGTGATGATTACGAAATTGTTCGCAGATTTGTTTTGTCTCCGGCCGCACGTTCGACCAGTGAGGTAGACTTACAACATTAGCGCCATACCTAAAAGGCAAAAGCATTAATAAACGTCTACTTTTAATCAATATTCAATCAACTAACCATAGTTTACGCCAGCACTTGATCAGTGGCATTAGCAGCTCGCCTGTATCGCTTATGAACACAGCGAGCACAATCAAACCTTGGCCAAAGTTGAGGAACGCATCGAGAAAACTTAACTCCAAATAGATGCCCGACATGCCCTCCATGACCAGCGTCCAAATGGACACGGCCAGGCCAACAAACATAGAACAGAGCAATATGATCAATAGAATGGTGTGCTTCAGTGTTTGATGCTCATCGGAATCGCTCGTTTGCTCCAATGGCTCCAGACCGCTGCGCGTCTGCTCTTCATAACGTTCTATGATATTCTGACAGCTCTGACGCGAGGTACTCGGACCGCAGTTGTATGCGCTGCTGCACATTTGGCTGTAACAAAGGAAATTTTCATTTATATACCTCTAACACAGATCGACTTTATGCTTACGATTCTGCTGCCGGGGCACTGTCAATTTTATCCACATCCTTCATCACATTACGTTGCCTGCTGCGATTTAACAAATCCTCTATATCCATTACCACAGTGGATGCTGTTGTGGGTGTGGTTGCCGTCGAGGTGGAGCAACAATTGCCATTGCCTGAGCCACAACCACCATTAGACCTAGTCTCAGGTACAACAGTTGTGGTGATCATTTCATCATCATCCGACGAGGAGGAATACGAAGTTGTGCGCAAGCTCTGTCTCATTGGCGAACGATCTGCATTGGCCAACAAATTGGCCGCTGAGACAGTTGAATGCAAGTCAGATGCTGTAGGGAATGGAGAAGATTAACTCTCTGTTAATTATTATAATTGCACATGCATACCCGAATCCGGATTGGATAACTCACGCGAATAGGTCAGGTACTTTTCGTAGCGCTTCTTATAACGTTGATGCAGCACAAGGCAGCCCACAGTAACTGTAAAATTATATCCAATTAGATTTATGATAACAAAATTAACTTGCTTATGAGAAAATTCTGATTCAGATTGAAAACTTTGTAGGCATCATTGTAAGCTTGCTTAGCAAGCTGTCATAACGCGTCAAATAAAAATATTTCTCATCAGTTCTCAATAGAAAAGAAGTTGATGAAGCTGCTACACACCTATAAAGCACATCACGAGCAGAAATACCGCAATAGCTGCCTGTGCATTGCCATATTGAAAGCTGGGATTCTGTTTCTCACTAGGCATAGATTTGGAGTCGAAAGCAATTAGCAGACCAGAGATGAGAGCGGGCACGCCCCAGGCAAAGATGAGCTGTGGAAACAAAAGAGTCAATAAGAGCGAGTACAGCTAAATTATATTTCATCTGCTCACCATATAGGGCCACAGCTTGAGCA
Organism: Drosophila buzzatii; assembly: GCA_035045845.1. Taxonomy (NCBI): domain Eukaryota; kingdom Metazoa; phylum Arthropoda; class Insecta; order Diptera; family Drosophilidae; genus Drosophila; species Drosophila buzzatii. The sequence goes on from JAWNOS010000505.1 coordinate 7,863,998, forward strand.
CAAAGCACAAGCTGCGACACTGCAAAAAGAGCAGTGTTATGGCCAATATAGCTGTCCACAAACGCGAGCTATAAGTGCCTATATTGAACAGAAAGAATTGCAGGTACAAAGGCCAGCGCTCCACGTGATCCAGCTTCGACCAGAGTATGACGCCAATGCAGCACATTAGCTGATAAAAGTGAAAACAATTGTTTAATATACAAACAGTTTTCAAAGTTTAACAAAGGCAGCACCTGTGAGAGCACTAGGCAAGCTGTTATACGCTGCGGCATGCGCTTAAACCGCTTCGTCACTATCAACAGCGCCAGCATCCAGCAACAGGCGGCGGCGCCTGCAACGCTGATGTCAAAGGAGAAGGCATCCAGCTCATGCAAATAGTCCAGAGGTTTCAAATTTGTCAACGATATCATCTTGGCGGATATAAACATAAGCGGCGCCGAGATAAACGTGCACAAGACCATGCTGCGAGCGATCTATAAAATATATAGAAATGTCTATTAGTTCTCTGCTTTTGCGTATACAATTTGATATGCTAACCAGCTCCACTTCCACATTGTATTGGGTAGCAATAACAAAGGCACCCGGAGCCGCTGGAAAGGTGCCATAGAGAAAGCCGAAGGTGCTCAGCTCTGTGGTATCATTGAAATTCTCGCCCGCCTGAATAATGTTCACAGTTTGGCGACAGACCAAGGGCAACACCAGACTATAAAGAGATGTTAAGAAAGCGATTAGCAGAGATTGGGCAGGTGACTTGAGCAGAGTCAATTCTTCTACTTACATCTTAACCAGTATTAGAACGCTGGGCAGTAGCAGACCCATGCCTATTGTCTTACGTTCCGTTGCGGTGCCGCCGCCCAAAATCTTCAGACCCAGCAAAAACAAAGCCGTGGCCGAGAAGCTCTGTCCGAACACTCGCAGCACGCTGGCCACCACCTCGGGCAGTCCTTTGGGAAAGAGAAAACCGGCTGCCACGCCCAGCAGTGTCATCAGCAGCAAAGGATTGAAGAATAATGACTTGATGGTATTCCACACGAGTATCGTATGCTCGCCCAGGCAACGACGCTGCTTGCTTAGCTGCTCAGCAGGGCAGGTTTCCGGACAGAGTGGCGGATTGCGATTAACCTCCTCCTTGTTTTTGATAATCTTGCTAATCTCCAAGAGAACCAAGCCAATTGGATTCAGAATGGCCAGCGAAATGGGCGCCATGAGGTACAAATACGAAGCATACTCCGGATGCACATCCTTATAGAGAGCCATGACTAAAAGCAAGCAAAGATTAGAGAGGATTTGAGAGAGAGGGAGATCTATGACTTACCTATGGGATATCCAATGGCAAAATCGTTGCTCTGCGTGCAGAAGATGGCCATGAGACCGGCACGTGCAAAGTTCAAAGGTCGCGCCACGAGCAAACAGATCATCAACACGGCAAAGAAGACGATCGCCTTCGATATGAGCATGGCCAGCAAGAAGGTCCAGTTCACAGCTCTCCAATTGAGCTCGACGAGAGAGAGAAAAATGAGCGATGGCAAGGCAAAGGTGCCCACAAATGTGGCCAACCCCTTGGTCTCCGCATTGCTGATGATCTTAAAGCGTCCCGCTATATAGCTGAAGAGAGAGAAGACATTGAAGAGAATTAGGAGATTATATAATGTTGAGATTTGGTTGACTATGCCTGACTTGTTACTACCATGCTGTTGCTGCTGCTATAAACATTTCTGATTTCATCTAAGGTAAAGGTAAGTTGGACTAATTAGGCTCTTTAGCTCATATAAATTGCATTTAAGTGAAGCGATATTTAAAATAATTTTCATAAATTATTCATTTTTTGTCTCCAAGGACTAAATTATGGAAAATTAACGCCAAGCAAATTATACAAATTATAAATTGGCACTGCGACCATTAGACAGGCATATATATTTCAAATTTCAAGTATGTTTTGTGGTTTCAATAGAGCGTTACGTTCATGCGAAGAGACAGACTATCTATCTCAAATAGATTATAATTATATACAAGTATATACAACACCCCTTTTCACAAAAACAGCATACCCATTAGCTATACTCAAGCTAGGGTATACAGAAAAGGCAAGTTAATATATGTATATAGAGTGGAAAACGATTTTAAAATTCAACTCGAGCCACACCTCTTTAATAATGTTAAATGTGCGTGCAGTTAAATATATTTATGTTAAATATAAATATATATATTTACATGCGGAACTTGCAAACATTTACATATATAAACAAGCTAACATGCAACGCAGTCAACAATATTATTAATATTACTTAAAAGAGCCTAAAGACCAGTTTTGCATTTCAAAATCTTGTGTAGCGGTCGATTTGTTCCGCCCCGAAAAAATAAAGAAAAAAATTCCCAGATATATTTTATATAGACATATATATAACTGGAGTACTTCCCCACAGCAAAAATACAGTTGAGCTACTTCGCTCAACTCAACAACAATAACAAATGTTTGCTTGGTGCGTGATTGCGATTTATAGCCGCTCAAAAAATTTCCCTCGTGTTGTCTGCTTGATTTTTAACTAAAGTACATAAAATAAACATGTTTTTCACCTGTCTCACCTGTGTTGTACAACAGAACTTTCTGCTGCTGCAATCAGCACAGAAATGTACAAACGAAACAAGATTTACGCCAGTTAGTCAATTACAGCTGTGTAAATACATAAAAAATATTGAACTTTATGCTTTCTCGATTTTTATTTGTATTTTAAAATATATATTTTAAAATATTATATGGCAAACGCAGCTGTTATGAAATAAGAAGTGTTTTGGAATTTGAATAGGTGAAGGTCGTTTAAAAAATTAATGAGTAAATGTATACAGTAGAGACTGCCTAAAATTCACGCTTTACAAGCTGAGAAGTTTAATAAAAATGTATGGGAAATTATGAGAAATTCTGAAAATTACGCATGTCACTTAACTCTCCAAGCTACAAATCTCTTAAACAAAAAATAGCATACCCTATTATATTATACAAAGAGCATACGTAGTCTGTCATAATAGCTCATACAGCTAGCTATAACAATAATTTGAAATTAAATTAGCTGCTGTTCCCATTTCTAGATATGTTCTATCAGCAATTTTTTAGTTTTTGGAAGAATTTTTCTTGGCTCCGCCTAAAACACTCGTGCGCTGTTATATATTATTGTTTGTTGTTTGTTATTGTATTTTTTCGAGTGTTTGTTTGTTGTTTAAGCAAGTGTGAAGAGCTTGAAAATGGGAGAGGAAAAATAATGAAGCTTAGACCTGGACATTTTTAGAACTTATAGAAGCGCAGCAAATTTGTTTTCATTTACAATATATAAAATTGAATTCAATTGCTGAAGAAGAGCATGTGATCTGTGGCTATGGCAGCAAGTCACGTGCCTAGTTTCTAGATAAAAGCAAAAGCTGACTCATGGCGAAACTATCTCAGCTCGAAATGGAGCATTTGGCATTCTTGTTCTACAGCTGTTCAGTTGATAACATTATATTTATTGCGAAATATTTCAATTAAAGGTATTTCCTTTGCCAGTTATTATATGCGATTGCATAATTTTATTGTTGCTATTTAAACTAAAGCAATTAAAACTGAAATCATGATTTTCTGTTACGTTTCAATCTTGCAATTTTATCAAATAGAATTTCTTATTAACATTATTTTTGTTGTTGTTGTTGCTGTTGAAACAGTAGCAGCTACGACGTACCCAATTGTTGTTTATAAGACACTCGCGTGCATCATCTATCTATCAGCATTTAAAACAGCTTAGCCTGCACCTAAGCTAGCGCACTTGCCTGAAACGTTGTCCGTAGTATTACTATTATCACAAGTACAGTGGACACACGCAATAAAGGCAATAGTAGATCGATGATTACTGTATAATGCCTAAAAGCATTTTCAATTGATCTGCATTTCTTATTAATTTCTTTTCATTGTTCATTATTCAGAAATTTTATTTCATGGTTCATTTTTCCCTTATTTATTATCATTTTTAGTATTTATTACTAATTTAACTATTATATTACATATTATCTATGGCTGATTTAATCTTCATTATATATTACTCCTTAATCCATAGTCATTATGCATTAGGCAAGTAATGCTTAAACAATAATAATTCATTTTTCATTATTCATAGTCGTTCCTTAGCATTCATTGTTTAATATTAGTAAATTCCCATCATTATCATTATTCTATATATTTATTTTCATAAATTTAAAAATACATATATTTATAAATATTTACTTTATTCGCATTCCTCCCTTCCTTATTTTGATTTCATTAAAATAATCAGCTAAATTCAATAAGAAAGCAATTCCAGCACAAAGGCAAAAACCTAAACATACTTTCTCTTATCAGTCTGGCAAATAAGTTTATCACTTTCCAAGTATTTCCTATCAGCGAAGCCCAACAGTTAATTAGAATATTATAATTTATATACATATATAAATCATTACATCATTGCTGAAATCACTAAGGAACAGCTGGCTGGAGATAATTCATTTGAATATAGAAGTTGAAAAGGAAAAAGTTTTGAAAAGTTCAACAAACTAAATTTTATTTTATTTTTACTGAAAAGTATTTAACAAATAAATAAGAATTTCAATTTATTAAAAATTACATTTAGTATCGATCTATATCGTATCTTTTAAGTTTATTACACTTAAGCAGCCCTTGAAACTTATTCAAGTGAGCAAATTTGTTAAGAACTTCTCTATATTCGAGTTACCACTGTATGTGCTTATGCATACATATTATTGAAACAAATGTATGCATGTATAAGGCATAGGGTATACGAACAATACGTAATTGCATTGTCAGTCGATTTTCGATTGCATAATTGTTCGACGATTGCATCAATCGATTTTGATCGATTTTGCTTACAGCGAATATTGCAAGGTCATTTGTAATTGCTTATATATCTATCTATATAGACATATATGTACATTGTTTATTTGTTTTATCGCACTCTCTAAACGTTTTACTTTCGCTTATTGTAATTTACTAATTGAACGCAAATATTTTGAAATTGCCTCTGGCACAGCGCGAATTTTAAACTAGTATTCAAGTTGTTGTTGCTGCTTGTTTTTAATTGTTGTTTATTAGCATATGCCTATATTTTAGAGTGTATTTGAATAGTAGTTGGAAAAACTTTACGCTTCTGTGCGTCCAAAAATTTGAAACGATTTATGGCCCACTTTTTTATCGTAAATCGATAAAAAAAATTTGGAGTGACATTTAATTATTGTTTAATATACAAAAAAAGTTGAAAAGTTGAATGAATTAGCATGAATTATCATAAGTTAACAATACACAAATATGTATACAAATCTACACTATACAATAATTCAATTGCTGATTCATTTTTATATGCCAAAGGGAATATTCCCACGCCTTAAGCCAACGACCTGCATGACTAAGGGGAATAAATGCGGCATAAATTATTAAGTTATAAAAAAAACCCGCAGAAAATATGAATTTTATAATAATAAAGAATGTCAATAGAAACATCTATAATTAAATATATATTTATATTTATATTGAATTAAATATATGCTTAAGCAAAAGTTATTTGAAGCTTCTCTTAAAATACAAGACAGCAAAAGAAGAGCAAGGTCAAGCATTTAACACATATAGAGAGCAAAAGAAAAGAGAGAGAATTTGAGTGCATACATATCTAACGATTGCAACTAGAAGAGAAACTCAAGTAATTGACAGTGGTCGCACTAAGACTCTCTGCGCAACAAATATATTTTTTTTATCGAGTATTTTAATAAACAAAATATTTGCGTGCGCTAAAAATTCTGTTGAATAAAAGCAATAATAAAACGTTGATAACAATTGTAGATAATACACAATTAAAATAATAATTTAACTAGCTAAAATGATTTTACCAGTAAAAACAATAGATTAAGTCACTGTAAATGTCTCTCTTGTTGATGCTAATTCAAGGAAATTAAAAATTGGCATTTTTATATGAATCGGAACCGGTCATTGAACGAGCGCGTGACAAACCAGATCACAATTTTGAACTGCACAAACTAACAAGTACCAACAACAACTAACTGTTAATGAATGGCAAACAAAGCGCCCACACAAATTTCAGTCAAGGGTCAAGGTTCACGGGTTAATTTTTGCAAATGTCAACCAAATGTGCGTGGGTCAAGTGTATTAGCCCGACTTACCCGCATATAATAATGCCAAAACATTGCACCAAAGCCGGATAGAAGTTGTCCATGGAGACGCCATCCTCAACGCGTGGCGTAGCAGAGCTGCCACTGACGTCGACGTCGCTGCCAAGCAAAGCAGCCTCTGTGGCCTCAGCAGCGCTTTCCCTTAATGCGTTATAATACATGGAACTATCCATAATGGTTGCTGGCAAATTCATTCACTGGCTCACAGCAGCTTGCAACATGGTTGGCTAGGGTGGCACTTGGAGGGCTCACTTGAACCAACTGACGCAGCAGCTGTGACGTCAATGGAACCCGCACGCTATGCGCTCGCCTGTGCCTGTGTCTGTGGCTGTGCAAATATTGAATTTTCACAAAATTGAATTAACAACAATACTAACACAAATACACACACACATATACATTTATATATGACAATTATTTTATAACGCAATTCTCTGCGTTCTTGTGGCTTATCTAGTATATTTAATATATTTAGCACAATTTGCAGCTTTCATTTTTACGCGGTTAAAAAAGCAAATTAAACGTTTTTTTCGTGCTGCAGTTCTCGCATTTTCAATGCATTTTACATCACCCGCTGCTCACCACACAAACTTTGCTTACAGAAAATAATGCTGGAAGCTGCAGCAATCCGCTTTTATAGTAAAATTGTCTCGCAATATGTTCGCTCAAAAGACTCAAATCGCTAAACGAACCAATGAGCTCTTGCTCTCTTTTGGTTCATTTAAATTTAAGCTGTGTGGCGTCTAAATCTTTTTAGTTATGCATATGCTTGTAAAGTTTAGTCATATAACTACTTACTTTGTAATAAAGCACACATGGAATATAAAACAGAATATTAAATATGTTATTTGTTTGCTTAATTGGAAACTATTGCATCTCACTTCTCAATTGAACGACAATGTTCATCTCTATCTTATAGCTGTTGTCTGTACTTAGTGATGACCAATCCCAACCGATATTTGAAAATATGTGCATAACAAGTGGTTTCATTTTATACTAATAACGGGTTGTTTTATTAATTATAATTACTTTAAAGATTCTTTGCAAATTTATATAAATATAATTAGAGTAAATCAAAATATTTATGATTGTTTTGCAAATAATTTATATATTCTGCGCGTGCATTGATCTGTTCCAGGGCTGGCGAAATGTTCCGATAATTTATTTTGAACACGTATCGATAGTATTTTACTCAGCTGTTTATATTACTTGTGGGAAAAAGAAGAAAAATTAGTCATCAAACAAAATTCAACGCAAAATTGTTAAAAATTCATTAAGAGTTTATTAGCTGCACAAAATGAATCGACTATTTGGACGCGGAAAACCCAAGGAGCCGGGACCAAGTATAACCGACTGTATTAGTGGTGTAAGTAACTGTGTAGCTGTAAATGTGAATGAAGAAAATCCTAATCAGCATTTTCATTGCAGGTGGATGCTCGAGCAGCAAATATTGAGGAAAAGATTGCGAAATTGGAGACAGAGCTGCGTAAATACCGTGAGCAACTGAGCAAAATGCGCGAATCCCCAGCTAAGAACTCTGTTAAACAAAGAGCGCTGCGTGTGCTCAAACAAAAGAAGGCGTAAGAGCAATAATGCCATAAGACTGGGTCATTGGTAGCTCATTTGTATCTTTGTCTATTTTAGCTATGAGCAACAAGCTGAATCTCTGCGCAATCAATCCTTCAATATGGAACAGGCCAACTATGCAGCCCAATCGCTCAAGGATACTCAAGCCACAGTGGCCGCCATGAAGGATGGCGTGAAGCAAATGAAGACGGAGTATAAGAAAATAAATATCGAACAAATTGAGGACATGCACGACGATATGGCAGATATGCTGGAGCAGGCCGACGAAGTACAGGAGGCCATGGGCCGCACATATGGCATGCCCGAGGTGGACGATGATGATCTGCAGGCAGAATTGGATGCATTGGGCGATGAAATGGCTTTGGATGATGATTCCAGCTACTTGGATGATGTTGTCAAGGCGCCCGAAGCGCCAGATAGAGAGCCAGGCGCCGATAGCATTAAACCCGGCAAGGTAAGAATAAATCAAACAATAAATTCAATAACAATCATATTAATGCATATATGCATTATTTGCAGAGCACCATTGAAACGGATGAATTTGGTCTGCCTAAAATTCCAACGTCCTTGAAGACAACATAAATTGTTGTTTTTCTTTTATACATATTTAAAAAGAAAAAAGATGTTTCCATTTTCACTAATAAATAACAAAAAATCGTTTAAGTTTATTTACACAATGCTTTAATATATTTTGTATGCATTTCCGTTATGTTTTGAAAGTAAGCCTAATAAAAGGACTTGTACACCAGCTCGCTCTTTTCCTGCGCTCTCTTAAGGTTGCATCGTAATTGCTCTCTTAGGTGCAAAAACAGCTCACACATTTGCCGACTATCGCTCTCACTCACACGCATACACGCTCAGTGAGCGTGCTCACATATACCAACACAGCGACGTGCATGAAGGTAACTGAGCTTTGAAGTTCAGAGCATGAACTTGAGCGGCCGCGCGCGTGTCTCTGCCGCTGTGAATGTTTTCATATACATGTGCACATGTGTGTGTGTGTGTACTTGCGCTTGTGTTTGTGTGTATCTCATTGCACTGCTGTGTGCAAAAATAACGCGTTCGCTTGCGTTTAGTCTTCATCTGACTGCTGTAACGGACGGTCGCAAAATTTCGAACTAAATGGCATAGTCAGTCGATCATAGCAGCAGCAGCAACAACTATAAATTAAAAAAAAACCTTCGCTCACCCAAAACAAAATCAAAACAAACGCAAATCCAATTCAAAGAAACAAATAATTATAATTACAAATTCCAATTACCACGCGCTCGCGGACAAACGAATCCTCGTAATGAAGTGCATCAAGTGAAACAACAAATCTGTGTCTATCGCCCATCTAGTGCGTGAGCGCGCCCGCGTGTGCGTGTTTGTGCGTGTGCGTGTGCGTGTGTATCAAAGCTGATTCTGATACGATCAGCATTAGTATCTGCTGCATTCACTGCCAAAATGCCGTGCAAATTGAGAATTGGCAAAAGTCTTGTGTAATTGTATTTTGAACCAAATCACCCGCCCACCCACCACCTCAACCACCCAGGCAGCGAACCACAGCAACAACAGCAGCCGCGATCCCCCTCACAGTGCCTAAAAGTGTTTTTGCTTTCGTTGTTGTTGTTGTTATTAATGTAGATTTTACATACACAAATTATACGCAATATTTACAATCGTTTCAATGCAAATATTTACCCAGCAGCCATTTCGCGCTGCGAAGTAAAGAAAGAGTGCAACTGCAATAAACTGATGGAACGGTAAACATAATGGATATACGCCAAATTGGATTACTACTACTCCAAATGGTGAGTGAATTGAAGACATTGCGCATACGCAGCGTGCAACGATCTGGAATTTGCTCAACTCTGACCAAAAGTCAGAGTTGCAATTCCGATAAATTGCTAGAGTTACAAGCGAGTAAGAGAGAAGGAGAGAGAGAGAGTGTGTGTGTGATGGGGAGAGGCAGGAGATTTGGGGGTGGCTTTTATGAACAAGTGCAAAAATGCAGGAAACAAGTCGCAATAGACAAACGCAAAAAAAAGCTTTCTATGCTCACATTTCGTCATCGCATCTGTGTGTATGGGTGTGCGTGCGTGTGTGTATGTGTGCATGAAAGTTCAGGAAAAAATATCAGCAAATGCTAATTCATTTATGTATATGTGTCTGTCTGTGTGTGTTTCTATATAGTTACATGCACATTAAAATGCAACGGTGAACGGAATGAGTCAACTAATATAAAGAAGAAGAAGAAGAAGTAGACATACGCTGGGATATTATTAACAAATATCCCTCACTCATTTATATGTAAGCTACTGTTTGAAAGGAAATTTCCTGTTGGCATATAAGCAAATAGCTTAAAGGGAAATTTAAAATTTAAGTATAATAGAATTTAGGTAATTTCATAAAAACGAAAGTAATTTCGTGCATGCTCAGTTCTAGCAATTATATTGACGATGATTCATTGCTTTTTTTTGCCGAATATCGAATATTTTGCAATATGTTAACGTACATGTGGACTATATTCTTCCTCTTCTCCTTCTTCTTCTTCCTATTCTTTATTTTCGACTACTGTTCAATTTGAGTGCTTCTTTGCAACTGCTCGAATTACAGCGTTGGTCTTGGAGTCACAGCCAGAGCAATGTCCCACTTTTTGGGCTTCGAATATTACAATTTACCAATAATTAAAATTCGAGACAAAAGAAGCGATATAAAAAATAAAAAAAACTGCTAGCAACAGCGCAAATTTTTTAGTAGTTTTTGATTTTTTTTTCTTATGTTATTTATGCTTATGCCGATTAAGTTTTGATTTTTGCCAAAAATATTGGCTATGCAAATGATGGGTGCGACCTTCGACACAGAAAGTGACGAGCCAATTAATGAAGTTATCGATTTGATTATCGATCAAGCGACCGTAGCTCAGATGACACGAACTCGCATATTTATAGACCAGCTGAACATAAATTATGTATTTTTTAATCTAGGCAATAGTAAGGAATGTATTGTAATCTTGACTATTATCTCATGCTGACCATGAATAGATTAAGTTAGTTTCTAATATTAAATTCATTCTATGTAAAGCTTTTATTTTTATGAATTTAATATATAAGAATTTAATAATATTCAATATTAACTTTATTATATACAACTTTTAAATTGATTTTAATAATATTTATTTTAAACTTTCCATACAATTTCATAGATTTTACCCGCTCTCGATATTCATTATAAAAATATCCCAACTAATGTCCCTTATCTAATTCCTACACTTCCCCCACAAAGTTCACTCTACTCGCGTGCAGCCCAATCACATTCGACACACACATGTTCAAGAATTCACCACGAAAAAGGAATTGGCGAAAAAAAGCACTGACCAACCTCACAATCGATGCGAACATTTATTTGCCCGCCTTCCGCAAGAAAAAAAAAAAAACAAATAATAAAACCGAAAAAAGTAGAATCCATCAAAAATTAAAATGAGACTTGGCAAAGGGCACAGCGAGAGCTTTATTTCACCGTTTGTTTTGATTTGCGCTGATGTCGATTGCCATTGGCCGATAAGGCTCAATGGCTGCTCCTGTCTCAGCTTCAGCTCTCCCACTCTCCCGCTCACACACTCTCCCACTCTGTTCTCTCTTAAATCAATTAGCGCCTTAGCCTACAGTTGCTGTTGATTTCGATTTTGGCTGCGTTGCTCTTCTAATGCTAGAGCATATGAGAGAGTGAGAGCGTGCGATCTAAGCGTTTGCAAAGGCAATGAACGCGAGCGCGCATTTTGCGTTGCCTTTGTGTGCGCCTGCCTATCTGTCTGTGTATGTGTGTATTCGCAAACACACTACTATGGAGCTTTTGGCGTTTTCTTCCGATAACGGGCACACACACACACACAAGCGTGCAGTTGCGCCTGTATGTGTGCCTCGCGTCAGTTCGCGTCAGTTTTTCCTCCCCGGTGTCGCATGACCCTGGCCTGCTATTGAAGCTAGACACATTCGGAGGCCAATATAAAGCGCAACCATTCAAAATATATACTAAGCATGTTGCCGCCGATGTCGGCAACAAATGCACATGTGCACACACACATGTGTGCGTGCGTGTGTGTGTGTGCTTGTTAGTGCATAGTGCAAAACCTTTTTGCAGTTGTAATTGTGCGGGCATTCGATACTTTTCTTACTACTGCTTGTTGTTGTTGTTATGTCTATGTATGCGCGGAGGGCGGCAATGCATTCATTGCAACAGTTGGAAAGCTGGAAGCAAGTGCAAGTGCAATGCGTTTGCATATGTACTAAAAATCTAAATACAGGGAAAAACTGACTAAAGGCGAATTTCGAGAGATTTGCTTGCTTGTAGAATAGTCAAGAAAGAGAAAATACAAAAAAAAAATAGGAATGTTTACAAAAAAAATGTCTTTGTTTGATATAGATCTTGATTGAAGGATGAAAAGGAAATTACCAGAAAAATGGGAATTTGTTGCTAAATTGAATTTTGTATCTATAATAATAAATACTTTTAAATTATATAATATACAAAATTTGTTAAAAAGAAAATATTAAATTAAATTAAAAAAAAAAAATATATATATATATATATAAAATATATTTAAAAAAGTAAATAAATAACAAAAATTAATAAAAAAAAAAGATTAAAAAAACTACAGATAATATGAAAAAATTAATATAAAAAAAAAGATTAAAAAACTACAGATAATGTGAAATTTTCAGAGATGCATCGGAAGATTATAAAAATAAAGAGAACTTTCAAAATGTATATTCAATGAGAACCGAAATAGATAAAACTTTAAAGAAATTGTGAAGTAAGTAAAAAAAATATGCATTAGCAAGCATTTAAAATAAAGGACAATATGAAAGAAAATAATAAATAAGAACGAAACTAAAAGAAACCTATATAAACAAAACCATTATACCCTTATTTCCCAGTACTTAATTAAAGGGAAATTAAAAAGTAAATTACCAAACGAAAATAAAGAAATTTCTTAAATAAAATTTTTAAAAGAAAATGCCAAGTTGAAAGCCTAACTAAAGGCATTCTTTAAAACTGAACTGTAGCTGAAAGGCTACAAAAATAAAGGGAATTTTGCGTTAGTCGAGCCTTCACAACTTTATTTTATTTGACTTATTTATTTACGTTTTTTTTAATGAAATATTCAAAATTGAATACGCATGGCAGCATTAAATGGCATTTTATGAATATTAGCTATTAGTTATAATTTGCCATTTGTTTCAAAATGAAAACCCGTTTCGATAAGAAGAAATCAAAAAACAGCAAGAGAGCAGCAGAATTTGCAGGGCCTCGAATGACTCGAGATGTGTTTTATGCTGTTGGCTGTTGGGACAAATGTATTTCTGTTGCTCATTGATAATCGTAAAGGTAATGTCACTCGACAGCCGCAGCTGTTAGCCTGGCTAGATTGATAAGCGCACAACGCTGCGTATGCTTGATAAAGGGCAACCTTACAAAATATTACGCATACGCCGTGTGTGTGTGTGTGTGTGTGTGTGTGTGTGTGTAGAGGCGAGTTAGAAGCCAGCGGCCTTCAGAGCTTCAGGCAGATGTATACGAAAACTAGTTCTAAAATTAATGCATGTGTATTATAATAATATATGTGAGTACATATGTATGTATGTATGTATGTATAGCTAGAGGTATATGTAGGCAAGTTATTAAAAGTCATAGCAGACGCATCAAGTTAAAGTCGTTGGAAGTCACGTTTTTGGTTTTGTTGTAGGTCTGCGACCGTTAATTTTTCCATTTACAACGTTCTCTTATATTTGTTTTCATTTTGTTTGCTGCTGAAACGTCCAACAACAAAAACATGGGGAACAAAAAGAAGCGTACGAAAAGCACATACTGCCAACTCAACGTTAAACTGCGAATCGCTTTTCAATTTTGATATGGTTTCGCTTTTTTTTTTTCTTCTTTCTGAAGCTGCTGCCCCCACTCTACAACAACAAGCTCAACATTCGGCACATTGAGGTTCAAGGTAGCCACGAAACGGCGCTCGACAAGGCCAAGTGCAAACCGTGGCGTGTCTCGAGCTCTCGGCTCTTGATTATGCATGCTTCAGACACACACATCAAAAATATGCGCAAGTGAATACATATTTATATGCATATGCATATATAAATATGTGTATAAATATGTATTTTGGCCCATAATAGGCAACAAGTTGCACAGCACGTGCTTTAGTACTTTTCATAGCTGCCTAAAAGTGGCTGCTATGAAAATTCCCAATGCCTGGAACAATTTCCCAACAGCAGCAACAGCCCTCTTCTTAGAGTGCAAGCTAATCAAATTAAATGCGTAAATTACCAACTAAATTAATTTCGAACACTTCAAAAAAGCACTAATGCTAGCTAAATGTATTAAATTGTCTAAATATGCAAATAAATTCGCTTCAACAATAGTTGAAAGGCACAAACGACGCATAAGATACATAAAACAGCTCATAAAATTGCCCAAATTCAATAAATTCCCTTCAAACAGTAGCAGCATTGTCAAGGCAGCAACTTAAGCAGCATCAAATTACCAGCTACTAAATTGCCCAAAACTAATTAATTCCAAATAAATTCCCTTGAAGAGTAAAAGTACTCCAGTTGCAATTGCCAGCCACAGCAACTGCTTAAAGCTTAAAATGTCGAGAAAAAAAAAGACCCACGCCGAGTTCTTTAAACCTGACTGACTTTGTTTCATGGCTTTTTTCTATTTTTTTGCGACTATTTGTTATGACACTTAGCAACAAATTTGGCAAGTCAAATAATTTGTAGGCCAGGTTAAACTGTAAGTGAAGGTTGAAAAATCAAATGAACTACATTAACTTAGCTAGCTGCTGCAAATTTAGTCGAACATAAATTAATTCGGCATATCGAAAAGAGCTTTAACAGTAGTTCTTGAGTCGCAGTCGCTGTCGCAGTCGCAGTCGGCGGCTTAAGCCGTCAGAAAATCAAATTCACATTCACATTCAAATTCACATTCAGTTTCGGTTTCAGCAAATGCCAGCAAGTCACACACACACACAAGCACACAGGCACACACTTGCTCACATGGTGAGTAGCCGAAAAAATCATGACCTTCCGCAATGCCAGCAGCAACAGTTGCCGTTCGCCCTCTGACGCTCTGCCTTGCTCGCTCACTCGCTCGCTCGCACTGCCGTGACTGTGGCTGCGGCTGTGCCTTCGTGAGCGACGCTTTTGATGAGCGCCGTGGCTAGCTTTTTTGGCAATGCGTGAGCGCGTACACACACATACACACACACAGTCATACAGCAAAGAGTGCGCTGCTCGAAAATAAGGCCAAGGTTACTCACCTTGATTAAGACCGTATGAACGAACCGAACCGAACTAAAGCATAAAGAAACATAGAGTAGAAGTCGCTGGGCAGGCCAAGCAGAAGTCGGCAGCAACAGCGAGAGCAGCAGCAGCCGCGGCAGCAGCACAAGCACCAGCAGCAGCAGGGTTTTTCGCTCTACTCTTCTTATTTCATTAATGCTTGTTGTTGCTGCCGCCGCTGCTTAATGACCTTGCCCAAAAAGCTTCAAGCATAATAATTAACAACAACTCAAACTGGAGGCTAACTAAGCCGTAGAATCAAGCAACGAAAACGAAACCAAAATTGATGGCTGCTTTGTATTTTTTTTTTTTTTTTTTTAATTTTTTTAGTTGCTTTATTCTTGTATGTGTCTGTCTCTCTGTCGCTATCGCTGTCTCTGTCTCTGTTTCGGTCTCGGCCAGTGCCTCTGCTCCCACCACCGCCGGAAGCGTGGCACTGCATTGACAGAGTTCAACGCCAGGATCAGTGTCATTGCTTTAACGCTGCGACGGTGACGGCGGCGTCTGCGTCTGCGTCAGCGTGCATTGACGCGGCCAACTGTGAGTGCGAGTGCGTTCACTCGAACTTCATGCCCAAATTTATGTTCTCTCTCGCTCTATCTGCCTCTGTCTCGCTCAGGCTGAGTGGAATGCGCCAACAGTTATTTTTATTCTGTAATAATCTAGAAATAAAATATATATTTAATGTGCTATATGCACATACATATATATAATATATATAATTAATTAAACTGATTTCAATTCAATAAGAAATAAAATGAAAAGATTCATTTACTTTTACTCGAAGAATCTGTCGCATTAGAACTGTAAATTGCCGCCTACAGTTTGAGTAGCACTGCAATGTTTCTCAAACTGTTACACGCGCCGCACTTAATGCCGCCCCAAGGCTTTTATAGTTTGAGCTGCATTGACCAAATCGCGCGCCTATCTCAATAGCCCCCAAATGCGGCAGCGCCTATAGCGCACTATTATCGCACACACGCACACTAATACACAAACAACTACAACAATTACAACAACTACAACTACAACAGCAGCCACAACAACAAAATAAATTTAGCCTTAGTTGAGGTCTTGCCATGCACCTCGAAATCGCAAATGCAATAACAATAAAAACTAACATCAAATGCACATGCAAAAATGCAACAGCAATAGCCAGTCAGAGCAGCATAGCAAGAGCAAAACAACTCCCGCGCTTTTGTTTTAGTGTTCGTATTTGTATTTGTGTGATATCAGAGCGAACGAGTGAGTGAGAGCGCGTGGAGAGCTGCAGCGCGTGCTGTTTCTCTTTTGGTGCACACGCACACAGTGCTAAATTTAGTTCAATGAAATTGCGCGCTTGCTGCAGCTCTTTAGCTCTTATAGCAAAATCGCTCTCTTTTGACTGGCGCGTGCTCTCACTTGCTCTCACTCTCTGTGTTGCTTTGTTTTTGTTTTGCTGGCTGGCAGCTAGTGCAATGACTACGCTGCGAACGACTCGGACTCGCTAATGATGTTGCCGTTGCTGCTCTGCGAATGATGATGATGATGGTTATCGAAGGTCTTTCACCCGAACTCGGTCATTGGCGTACATTTGTGTGCTGCTGCTGCTGCGACTGCGGCTGCGGCCGCAGCAGTGGCTGCGGCTGGTGGTGCTGCCTTTGCCTGCTGCTGCGCTGTCTCAGCTGACGCTGCTGCTCGCAAATCCAGAGCTTTTCAAAGTGTACATGTCGCAATTTCTTAAGAAAGTTCAATTACCCCAAACAATCAGATTTACTGTCTGTTTTTTGATGCATACACTCGACGTCAGCGTCGACTGCGCCGCAGACGCTGGCTGCGACGCTGTTCGTTCATTTGCTTCATTCGCTGCTCTGTTACTACATTTTGTTATTGTTGCTGCCTCCGCTGCCGCCGCTGCTGCTGCTGCTGCTGTTGCAGTTTTCTAATGTTGCCTGGCATGTTGGGCATGGGCATGGTTGGAGGCTTGAGGCTCAGCCAGTTTTATGGCCGTGTTCAGAGTGCGGGGCATCTTCAAATGTTTGCTGCACGCGACTCCCTGCTATGGCTCTGCTGCTGCTGCTGCTCCGTTGTTGTTGTTGTTGCTGATGTTTATTTGCGGCGCGCTGCATTCAATGTGAAATTTCGTTTGTTTTATGTCCTGCAGCATAGGCCTTTGCATTCGCTTTTAGTTTTACATGTACTTTTTGGGCTAATCGAAATGGCAATCGAATTGGCGGCGAATTCATAATCTCAGCGAGAGCTGAGCGCGCACACTTTCGCTTTGTGCGAAAGAGAAGGAGGAAGCGGGAGGGCTGGCTGCGCTGTGAACTTTGAGCCGAGGTAATTTTGATGAAATTTACTTTGAGAGTTCGATTTTAAAAACTAAAACAAACAATACAAAGATATTTATATATTTTTGTTCAATTTGTTTATTTTTATTTACATATGTATATATTTTTTATTACATTTTTACTTTTATCTTGAGAGTGATATAATCTAATATAAATAAATAAATATAAGTGAAATAATAATACATTATTCTCCATTTTTTATGTTTATATATTTTTGTTTGTGTTTTTATTTATTAGCTTTTATTTGTTATATTATCTTTATTTTCTATTTTCTATCATTATGCATTTATTATTATTTATTTATTGTTTTTTATTTCCATTGATTTCTCTTGCTTTAGCTGCTTTCCTTAAATTCATTTAAACTTCATTTTTTCCGTAATTCTCTTCAACATCATTTTCAAGTTTAGCCGAAAAAATTGCAAATTTTTTGCCGCCCTCTTTCTGCTGCTCCTCCTACTCCTACATACTCTTGCTGCCCCTCTGCCCCGCTCTCCCTCTCTTATCCTCACTCGTACTCCCTCTGCCCAGCTGCTGCTGCTGCTGCTGCTCTTGTTGCAGTTGCTTCCATCGACAGTTGCAACTTTCAAACAAGTTTAGTACTTTCAGCCTCAGCCTCAGCCTCAGCCATAGCCGCTGCAGCAGCCTCAGCCGCAGCTCCGTCTCCAGCTTCGAGCTTTGGCTGCATCGTTAGCCTGGTCACTGCCCAAGTGCATTGTATTTGTATCCGGGGCGGCCGTCGCGCTGCCCGCTGCCCGCTGCCCGCTGTCCGCTGCTCGCTGCCCGCTGCTCAGTTTTGTCAGTCGCCTCGATCCGCCAGGAATTTGAGTGCAATTGCAAGTCTGTTGTCCGTTGTCTGTTGCTTGTTTGATTTATATACATATCATCTTTTATTGTTAATATTTCTGATTATTTTTGGCCGCAGAAAACTTTCGTTATATATACATAAATTATATTATTTTCATATTTTGGTTTATTCATTTCTTTTTTATTGCTGTCAATAAGAAAACTTGCTTGAGCTGCACTAAAAAAAGTGAAAACTGTGCATGCAAATCGCTGAATATGAAATGCATAAATTGCACTCAAAAATTGAGTCATTCGCATTGAGTTGCCGCTGCACATTTTTGTTTTGTTTGTTTCGCCTTTTGTTTTATATTTCACTCTGCTTTTTGGTTTTGTTTTTATTTTTTTGGGGTGCATTAAACGGCAAATTGTTTCGTGGGATCAACACAAACACACACACACACGCACACATGCAGAGAGAGACACAAACACAGCCGCAGAAAGTGCGTTGATCTCGTGACGCAGCTGCAACGCCAGCGCTGGCAGCGAGCAGAGACGCTTTTAAGTTTACAAAAGTGAATGAATTGCTGACTCTACGCTGCGCTCGCTGCTTGCGTAGGCGTAAGCGCAAGTGTAAGCGTCGCATTGGCTGGCCCTGTGCTCCACGTTGCGTGCGGCATGGAAATAGCTCAATATGAGTAACAATTAATAAATAATAAATTAGTCAGGCAGTTCGCCAGTTCGCCTTTGAGTCATTGCCAAAAAGGCAGCAGGCAGTTCAATCTGCACAAGGCTATAACACTCACTCATTCACTTCGCATCACATCACTTCACTTCACTTCATTTCGCTTCACACTCATTTCACTTCACTCAACGCGAAAGCAAAAGCAAAACAAAAATTTGCCAGCCGTTGCCGTTGGATTTTCGTTGCTCTTCGCTGCGCCGCCGCCTCACAATGCATTTGTATGCGTCTCCATGGTGTGTGTATGTGTGTGTGTGCATGTTTGTGCGCGCTTGCATGTGTGCGTTGTGTCTGTGTACGTGTGAACTCTGCTTTTGACCGACGGAGGCAATGTTGTTCGTTGACCTTTCCCAAGTGCTGCTGCTGCTGCTGCCGCTGCCGCTGCTGCCGTTGCCGTAGCTGCTGCTGTTGTTGTTGCCATGAAAGGAGCGCGACGGAGTGCGAATGCGCATCGTAAGTTGTGGGCGCACGGCGAATTGCCGCTGTTGTTGTTGTTGCTGTAGGCTGGTGCAGCTTACGCAGCGTCAATTGTTGTTGGCTTTTGTTTCATATTTCGGCAAAAGTTTCCTTGGTCATTAAACTCTTTTTTAATGCAACGACCTTCCATGCGATCGACGGCACGAATATCAATTGCTGTACTTGTTGTTGTTATTATTATTGTTGCTCTTGCTGTTGTTTTTTTATTGTGAAGAAGTTTATCGCGTTATTGAAATTGAATTCGCCGTGGGCTAGGTTATTATGTTAGTGCCTTGAATGTGAGCAGTGAACCTGAGTGACAACTCACACACACACACATGCATAATTATAACTGTGTAATTGTGTGTTTGCAGAGCGACAGGTTGAAGGTTCACATATTGAACTTTTTAAAGCATGGTCAAACTAAAACTAGTATTGAATAAACATGCATACTCCAAATACAGTTAAATATACATTCTATTTTTGTGAAATACACTAATTGCCATTGCCAATTGCCACATGCATAGTAACTTTTAATTTTAAAATCATTTCACATTGAAAAGTAAAATTTGCAACAAAAGCAGCAAAAGCAAAATCTTACGGTATTTGCACTTTTTATTTAACAATGCAGCAGTAGTAGCAGCTGCAGCAGAGGCAGCCCCGTTGAATGAAGTCAGCGCTTAACATAAGAGAGTGAGAGCGTAAGAGAGTGCGCCTTAAGCGAATGCGCTTACACATGCTCCGAAAAGCTCAACACACTGACAGCTGACAAGTGAGAGGGAGTGAGAGCGTGCGAGAGTGAGAGCGAATGCAGTTGCGAGTGCAGCCATTTCAAGTGATCTCATAGCGTGTGTGTCTGCCTCTCTCTCTGTGTGTGTGTGTGTGTGCTTTACTGTAAATATTTTTTGCACTGCATTTTGCCGGCGCGCTTTTCAAAGTTTTCGTCTAATGCAGTGGTATCTGTGTGCCCATATGTGTGTGTGTGTGTGTCTATGTATATGTGTATAGATATGCGCATGTGTGTGAGCGCGACTAACTTGTTTCTGTTGTTGTTGTCGTCGCATTCGACTTTTCAATGAGTCAATCCTTGAAATGTTGACTTCCTGATACGCATATGACTATTGAACAAGTTTGCTTTGTTAGATTTTTTGAAGGTTGCGTATTTTATACACACACACATACATACGTGTGTATGTATGTATGTACGTGTGTGTGTCGTGGCTGACAGACATAGAAACATATATTTTGTAGTTAGATACATATGCCTCTTGCTTTTGCTTTTGCTTTTTTTTCTTCTTTCTGTTTTTGTCTAAGGTTAGTAGCGCTTGACTATTCTCTGTTTTTATAGCATTATGTATTTTATTTTGAATTTACAGTTTAGCTACAACAATAACTACAACAACAACAGCAGCAGCAGCAGCAACAAAAACAATAGCTTGTGCGACACTTAAGATTTTGTCTATGTTCTTTTTTTTCACTATGTGTGTATGTGTGTATGTATGTGTGCATATTTGTGTGGCTGTTTGTCTGACTGTGTGTAAGTTTGTATGTACGTAAGTCTGTATATGCATATGAATGTGAGTATATTTGATGGATGTTTGCACGCATGCACAACTGTGTATGTATGTATGTATGTACATGTATTGCTTACATATTAATCCATTCATATATGTATGTATGTGAATATATGCATGTTCGTCTGCATATGCATACGTACATGCAGATACCTATGTACATGCATATAAACATCATTCGATGTATGCACATACATATGTACATATGCATACTTATACATACATACATACATACATATCTGTCAGTCTGTCTCTCTGGCTGTCTGTCTATATTGTATTGTATCACAATTCGTATGACAGCAAAGAAGAAGAAGAAGAAGAGACAGAGAATAAGAGATAAATTTTCCATTTAACATGTGAATTTATGGTTATTTCATTAAATTAAATTTATTAAAATGCAAGTTGCGCTGAGTTCTTTGTTACTATTTCCTTTTCATATTCATCTTCGTCTTCTGTCGCATCATTGTGCTCTGCTTCTTCTTCGTTTTAGTTTTATAACATTTCAGTTGGCATCTTTCAAATAAAGAGTGAAAAAAAAAAACATATTCTTAGTCCAAGTCTTAATCTTAGTCAACACAAATTCCTCGCCGAAGGTTAATTATAACATATTTATTTTAGTAAAGTCTTAGAGGAATCTGATTTATAGATGAAAACACAACAAAAAACGAATAAAGCTTTTATTAAATCTCATACTATAAATGGTCTTATAAGGAACAATTCAATATACTATATGGTAGAGGAATGTATACTGTATATATGTATACATGTATGTGTATATATTATAGGTAAATTTCTGTCTGTAAGTATTAAATTTAATAGTTAAGATTTAGAAACAAATTGGCAATTTTTTTTTTAGCAAAAAAATTTTCAATTTTCTAAATATATATATTTTTTTTAGTTTTCTTTTATTCACAAGTTTTATTAAAAAATACTCAATAATTTTGGTGTATCATTTAAAATTTTAAAATATTTTTTTATACACTTAACATTATTATAATGTATATATTTTTTATATTTTAATATCTTTTGAAGGTTTCATATATAAAGAACTTTTTTTATATACATAAAATCTTAAAGAAAAACTTAATTTGACTTTAAAATCATTTTTAAAATGTTCAAATATTGTTGTTTAGTTTTATTTATTTTTGATTCATTTTTTTTCACACAATTATAAATTATAGTATTTATAATAATAATAATTTTCCTAATGGGTTCAGGGTTTTTTGTTTTTGTTTCTTGGACACAGTTATTTATTTCTATGCTCTAGTTTATTGATTTGTTAGCCTTCATTGTGTTGTTTTTTTCTTTTTCTGAGTAATTTGTGAAATTTCTGAGCCACATTTGATACTCTAGACCAAGAGACATGGCAAGTAGCGAATAGCTGCAGCAATTAGCTCTGTATGCGGCCAGCATTATCTAATGCATTGGTCACAAGTCTTTTCATTATTATTGTTTATTTCATTTTTTCTGTTTTTGTTTTTCTCATTAACAATTCGATTACAAATGAACCGTTAAATGGCAAAGCATAGCAAAGAAATTGCCAGTTAAATGAACTAAGAGAGGCGCCGCTCTCCTCAGCTGGCTCTCTTATAGGCTGAGCTTAAATGTGTTTGTGTATGCGTGTGTGTGTGTGTGTGTGCTTAGGTGCGTGTAACACAGCAAGCATTGGCTATGCCCTTGTAACAGCAACAACAGCAACAACAACACAAACACCCTGCTAAGGCATTATTAGTGGGCATTAGCGACTCAAGGGTCTGTAGTCTAGACAAAGGCGTGATGGGGGGAGGCCGTGCCTGGGCTCGACCTTAAACTTGAATCGAACAGAACAGAAGGTTACAACAGCAGCAAAGGCAAACAAAAAGTAAAAACAAAAACAAAAACAATATCAACCTGCCATGCAACTTGTTGTTGTTGTTGTTGTTGCGGTTAGACGAAAAGCGAATAACGAAAAGCGAGAGAAAAATCATTTCGAGGAAGGTTACGAATTTTAGACCATTTGCTAAAATTGTTTATATATGTATAAATAAATTATAAACATGTACATATATATAAATATAAATAAATTTGATTAGCTGTAAGACTCAAGTGTTAAATAGTTGGCAACGACCAAAAGTTGAAGCTCAATTAAGACAAAATAAAAAGGACGCATTTAATATAAATGACTGAAAGTGGATTAAAAGTAGCGAATATGCAACTAGCATATACCCTGTAAACCAAGTTGTCGACAATTGAGTTGCGCTTTAATAGAAATCAATGTTTTACAGGGTATCTAAATGCAAATTCTAATCTATTTGGTATGCAACTCTATCATTCTAGCATGACTAAAGGAATGTTAACTAATTTGTGCACAGAGCAGACGAAAACATTGTCGAAATACCCTGTCTAGTTGGTATGCAAGTCTATTATACAAATTCCACATGTATCTGAACATCTTTTCATATATCTATGTCAGCAAATGTTGCTTTGTTAAGTGGAATACCCTGCACAAAGTTAAGCTGGAGAATATTTAGCAGAGCGCAGCTCTTGAGTAACCTTAACATAGCATATATTCCCAGTACTCAACTCTAATTGGCATATAAGCAGAATCTAAGCTCGATGTCTTTTGGCTAACCCAACTATTTTGCATACCAAGATAAGAGAATTGTTGACAAAAACTATTTGTATGACCTTGAAGCATCTGCAACACAAAATCCGTTCAACACCTGAGCGATTAGAGAACTTGAATTTGAAATTCTAACAGCTCCACAAATGTACATACATACATATGTATGATGTATATCCGAATTAAACTTTTATCAGAGTCGGAAGTAGACGACTGCAAAAGCTTTGCTAAGCCAGCAGCAGCAACAACAACAACAATAATAATAATATTAAGCCAGCAAAAACAAAATACGATCTTGAGCGGAACATAAATAATATTTTGTTCAATGTAAAACAATTCTTTATATTGTTGTTGTTGCAAAGGCACGAGTCGTCTATGTTCTTCACGCACACACACACACACATATACACGTACATTCACGTACGCACACACTCACGCGCATGGAGCTGCATACAAATTATAAAACGAAAGCTTTTATATGTATACAATTTTATACGTAGCCATGACAGTGTGAGAAGGTCACGATGCACACACAAACTACTATACAAACAGGCAAGCACAATATCACGAACACACACACACAGAGACAGACACACACGCATGCATAGTATATGCGTACAACTACAATGGCAAAATGCTAACAGTCACAGCAAAAAGTAAGAGCAGGCAAAACATATATATTTACGCAGTAAATGAGCAACAACAATGTAGACAAAGCCAAAGACGCCGGCGCTCTAGCAGCACCAGACATGCTCTCCCTCTCTCGCTCACTCTCTTTGTCTGTCTGTGTGTTCCTCCCCCCTTCGCATGCGCCCACGCAGCGCCTGATCGGCTCAACTCTTTGCACCTTGTTGTCGCAAAGCCCCTCCCGAAGAGCACAAGTCGAACGCATTTATTTTTGTTCGTGTTTCAACTATTTGCGTAGCTTTTCGCCTTTGTTGTTGTTGCTGCTGCTGCTAGTGCTGACTAGACAATAAAAATAAAAGCTTATTCTCGAGTTTGCGGAGCGAGTGCAGCCGAAAGCTTTAGCCGAGCATGTACATCACTAAACAGTGTGTGTGTGTGTGTGTGTTTAGCATATGTTGGCATATCGATAGCTAAGCAAGTGGAAAGGGAAATTATATGCATTAAACAAATGTAAAAATACAATAAGTAAATAATAATAATCCTTTTGTAACGTAAATATACCTTTGTGTTTGATTGCAAAGCAAGTGAATATTCCTTAAATGAATTTCTTTTATGGAGCGTGTGTGTGTGTAGGGGCTTAAGCATAAGCAAATATCCCTTAAGGATATTTAAGTGAATATCGCTTAGGTAAGGGAGTGCGTGTGCGCATTTTTGCGCAGCAATTGGACAATTTGTACTCTTCATAAATATCCCTCAAGCACTTGGAGTTAATGCAGCTCTATGAGAGTGTGAGAGGCACATTACTGTCTGCTGAAGCAAGTGGGAAATTTTGCATAAAAAAACCTGAATATTTCTAAGCATATTTCTATAGTAAGAGTCACGACTTGTGAGCTTTGCCTCGCATAACTTTAAACTTGTAGTCTTAAGCATAATTATTTATTAAAGATCTTCTTCTTCTTCCATTGCAGAGGCCACCGCATAGCAATCACAGATAGAGCTCAACAGCGCGAGGGAGAGAGAGAGCGTGAGTGAGTGAGAGAGGGGTGAGGCGCCCTTTGGCCCCCAATTGGCCTCGCTTAAATGCCACAGTGCACGTGCAAACACCATAAATGCGTGCCCAAAGCAAGAAACTGGGAACAAATGCAAATTTGGTCAATGTCAGCCATGTTGCTAATGACAATAAAACTTTATACTTGTACATCTATAGCATACGTTGTAAAATAAAACAACAACAGCAGCAGCAGCAGCAGCAACCTCCTCTTCTTCTTAAGCAACAACAGCAACAACTGCTGCAACAAGTGCAACAAACAAACAAAGCTTCAATGCAAATTAACAATCAAATTTTTGGACAACTTTACACTGCCTTCTAGTTTAGCTAAAAAAACAACAATTTAGACATACGTATACCTATATACATATGTATTCATATATAGTGTGCAACATATACAATATATATTAGTGACAGTTTATTGTTAACAACAAACAAAAGGAAGAAGACGTGCAACAATATTTACAACACGTTTCGCATAGGCCACATCTTTACACATATATACATAGATATATATACATCTTTATACATATATATCCCACAGAGGTAAGTTGTGGAATTCGTTTTGATTTAAGCGCATTTAACTTATAATATATAATATATTTTTAAATAATAAATAATAGATAATTATCTCGTGTAAATCTAGACAAAGCAAAGCGCATTTTCATAAGTAAACTCGCTTTTCTCTAAGATGCTTATGAACAAATATGGCAAATTGAATGCGGGCATATACGACTGGCGCATACTCTATCTCAGTCAGGGTAAAGTGAACTATAGGCGATAGAAAGCATGAGTAAACAGTTTCAATTCCTTGAAATGAAGTAGCAAATGCAAATTTTATCTTTATGCCCTGAAAATTTGAGTTTAGGGTATATTGGTTTTGTGAAATGTATGTAACAGGCAGAAGCAGACTCGCAAAGTATATATATTCTTGATCAGCACAAAACAATACGTTGATCAAGCCCTGTCCATCTGTCTGTCCGTCTGTTCATCTGTCTGTCTGTCCGTCCATCTGTCCGTTCGTCCGTCTGTTTGTCCGTCCGTCCGTCTGTCTGCCCGTCCTTCCATCCATCCGTTCGTCCGTCTCTCTGCCCGTCCGTCTGTCTGTCCGTCCGTCTGTCCGTTTGTCTTTCCGTCCGTCCTTCTGTCCCACCGTCCGTCTGTCTGTCCGTCTGTAATAACGTCAAGATTTCGGAAACTACAAAGGCTAGAGAGCTGATATTTCACATAAATACTCGCATGTTAGTTACGCAGTACGCAGTACGCAGTAAGTTTCGATAACTCATCCCATTTATAAATTATCGATAAAAAATCAAAAATTCATTTTTTACACGTTTTTTTTTAGCCTAACTTCTAGACCGTTTGAGCCTGAGACTGAATTTAGATTTAGATTTGAATAGCTAGCATAGCATAGCTAGAATAGCAGATTTTGGATGCTACGCCACCTTCGCCTTCAAATACTAGAGACTTGCTATTCGGCAAATAGACTCAAATGTGTCTATTTGCCAAATCGTCAAATTGAAATGTGAAGGCGAAGGGAGCGTGGCATCCAAAATCTGCTATTGATATATTACATATATGAGGATCGTTCATCTAGAAATGGTTTCACAAGCGTTCAACGTATAGCCCAACCCAGCCCCAAGCCACGGCAGCAACTGCGCAGTTAGCAGAGCGCGCGCTCATTGCGTTCGTGCAGAAGAAGAGTATTAGCTTCTTTTTTGCAGGCTTCAGGGTAACTCGTAGTCGAGCCGTCTCGACTAGAGCCTTCTTACTCGTGAAGGAAGATGTCGAACTAAGCGCACTGCTCTGATTAGTCAGATATTGGAAAAGCCTAGTCAAAAAGCTATTAAAACTTTTTACAGTTATTATTGCAAGTAGTAAAAGCTTCTCTTTTGACTCAAATATATGCTATAAAAACAACTTGAATTAGATTAAAATATATATTCAAATGCTCATTCAATTCATCAGTCTAAATTAGTTAGCAGAACCGAACTAGTTCCAATGAACCATCAGTCAACTCTACATGTAGAGAGCTCTCTGATCTGGCATTTCACATATTCATTTACTTGGAAGAAAAAGTAAAAGAGAAAGAGACAGAGACAGAGACAGCGACAGAGCGAGAGCAACTCGAGCTGGCCGCCCACTTTGAACCGCGCCCAATTCCAATTCCAATTCCCATTCCAATACCGAGAATAACTTCAAAGTGTGTGCACCAGGAAGTGAGTGAGCGGCGAGCATAATGCAAATACAAATGCAACAATCTAATAAGCTTTAGCTAATCAAAATGCTAGCAATTGTTGCTAATGCCATTGCAGTTGTTGCTGCTGCTCTCGTTGTTGTTGTTGTTGTTGCTGTCTAATCAAATATTGTGCATACGCAGCGTTGCTCTGCTATTAAGACAAGAAGAAGAAGAAGAAGGAGAAGAAGGAGAAGCAGAAGTTAAGATCAAAAGCAGGCAAAAGGCAATATTTTGCATAAACGTCGACATCTTCTAATCAATGTGCATTACGCAGCAGCAGATTGGCGCCACTCGACAGCAGCAGCAGCAGCAGCAACCAGCAACAGTTGCTCGCAGCAACAATTTCTAATGCCTGTTGTTGTTGTTGATTCTGGCTGTTGCCTTGGCTTTTCTTTCAAGTTTTCTTCTGGCTGAACTTGTGTGCAGAAAAGTGAATAGCCGCCAGCTGCTGCTGCCAGTTGCTGCTGCTGTTGCTATTGCTGTTTGTATTGAATAATGGAAAACGAGTTTTCCGCGCCGCATGCGCATCACCAAGCAACAACAACAACAACAGCAGCAACTGCAATTGCAAACTGGCATGCAATGGAAAAACCAATGCAGGCGCAGCCAACAGCAACAACAACAACAGCAGCAGCAGCAGCAGCAGCAGCAGCAGTGCCAGGCAGCGCAATGTTGTAATGTCAATTATTGTTGTTGCTGTTGCTGTTCAATGTACTCTCTCTCTCTATAGTTGTTGCTATTGCTGCTGTTGTTGCTGCTGTTGTTGCTGCTGCTGCAAACGTTTCGTAGTTCAATGTTAACGAACTTTTTGCGCTATGAATGCAACTTGCAATTGTTGTTGCTGCCGCTGCTGCTGTTGCTGCCGCTGTTGTTGTTGCTAGACTTTCACTTGCATTGGTTTGGGCAGCTTAGAGAGAGAGCGAAATGCAGCAGCGACGACAGCGGCAACAGTTGCAGCTAAACGTGTTGTTGCTATTGCTAATGCTTGTTGTTGTTGCTGTTTGCTTTGCATGCGGTTCAACAACATGTTATGTAAAAAGCATTTTTTGCAAAGTTGCTTTTGCTGTTTTGGTTTGTTGTTTTTTCTCTTTATATTTTTTGCAATTTTTTGTTGTTGCAACTTTTGGTTTTTCCTTTGCTGCTGCTGCTGTTGCAGCTGTTGCACATGGCAAAACCTTTAACTATAATTTTGCAGTCCCTTTTGTTGCTGCTGCTGCTGCTGCTGCAGTTGTTGCTCAATCGTAATTCGCAATTTGAAATGTTATTGAACTTTAAATGAAATTAACTTTGATAGTTGCTTATGTTTTTCATTTTGTTATTGCATTTTTTTTTTACCGGAAGTTAAGCAAAATATAATCAAAACAATGCAATGCATCGAGACGACTTTCCATCAACATTTCACCAGCTCATCTCCAGCTTTGTTTTGCCACCGCCGCAAACCTGGCCAAACGTCGACAGCTCAATTACAACTCGAGCTGAACAATTATTATTTACTATAAATAAATCGCTTTAGATTGTATAGATGAATGCATGAATATTAAAATGAAGCAGGTGTAAATATCTCTTAAATGAATGCTCCCTAAATTATCAATCATTCGTAAATATCCCTTAAATAAGTATCACTGAACGATTGCTAAGCTGAGCTAGAGCTTGCAAATTTCCCTTGAGCGAATATCCCTAATGCATTGATAGCTAAGCGAGTATTAAAGTATCTGCAAATATCCCTTAAGTAAATATCCCCTATCGATTGCTTAGCTGAGCAAGTACCTAGAAATGTCCCTTAAGCAAATATCTCTTATTGAGCTTGCGTGTAGAACTTAAGGCAGATAGTATATGAGCTTCATTATAAATACACCTTGAGCATTCTGGGGAATTATTTCTTAATGAATGAGTGGGCGTGTCTATCTCTAAGGCAAGGAGGTACATTTGTAAATATCCCTCACAGAGTTTTGTTTTCTATAAAAATAGGCAGATAATAATTATAAGTACTTTTGCAAGCAAACAAAATGGGAAATATAAATATTTAAAAAAAAAATTAAAAATGCATTTAAGTAATTAATTAACTTAGTGGCAACTTTATTTACATATTTAAAATTTACATCAATAAAAATATATATCTCATTAATTTTCTAAATTTTCTTTTCATTTCAGACTTTAAGCGTGCAAAGCAAAAAAAAAAAAACTCTTAAAAAACTATAAGCCAAAATAAAAATAATATATACAAATATATTATATAATATACAAAGTAATATACGATATACACACGTAGTACATAAACGAATTTTAGAGTGGACTTCATATTATTTTTTATTTTTTTGGTTCAACGACAAAAAACGTCCAAAAAAGACTAAAAAAAAAAAAAAAAAAAAATACGGAAACCAAACCAAAACCGTCTAAAAAAGTGCCTAAAACTAAATTTGTGAAAATTAAATTTTTAAATTTAAAAAATAAAAAACAAAACAAAAGTGTGATAAGTCAAAAGTTTACAATAAATCTAAAAGCTCACTTAAGCTTAAATAAGTTAAAGAGAGACAAAGCAAGAGAGAGGAGGGAACATTCGAGGGACATTTTGTCAAAGTAGTGGGAATATATTTAAGAAGGAAATTTTCTCAAGTGAAAGGGTGCAGAGGAAACGGCTACACGCTGGCAGTTAACAGTATTTGCAGTGCAGGCTTTGCCCTATCAGCGATGCCCTTTATCGATGACGCGCTGCTCTGGTGTCCGGATAACGATGGTCGTTTAGTTGGCGGCCTAGACTTGGCTAACTGCATGACAGTGCGTATGCCCAGATACACTGTAAAATTCAATATTTATTCAAAGTAAACGTTTCTTTCTGCAGGATGATTCCTCGGTCAATGCGGAGAACATTAATGCAACAATTGGCGCGAACAACAACAGCAACAACTCCTTACAGCAGCAACAGTTACAGCTACAATTGCATCAGCAGCAGCAGCAGCAGCAGCAGCAACAGCAGCAGCAACAACAGTTGCAGCAACAGTTGCAGCAGCAGCAGCAACAGCAGCAGCAACAATCGTCGGAGCTATGCGGCACAGCGGCGCGGAATGTGAACGTGGTGGTGGAGCCGTTATGTGGCAGCGACTCCTCCGATGAGCTGTTCCGCACGCTCTCCGAGAGCAACTTTGAGATCGAGAGCCTGCTGTCTGATTTGGCGACCGTTGAGGTCAAAGTCGAAAATGTACATCCGCAGACAAGTTGAACTAAAACATTTACGCACACACTCATACATCACACGCTCGCTCTCTCTCTCAGTCACACACACACACACACACACACACACACATTCTCTCCGACTCACACATAAATTTCCTTGCGCAGGATTTTTATTTATTTTTTTGCTTTAAAGCTTTGACAAAGCTCTAGTCGCATTTACCGTTTATAATTTGTATTCTCTTTTGCTCTTTTCTTCCCTATAATTTTTATTCTCTTTTGCTCTTTTCTTCCCTACCACAAATGTGTGTTTTTTTCTCTCTCTTTTGCTCTTCTCTTCCCACCCGCACAACTACAACAATAACAAACAAACAACAACAACGTGTACTCTCCTTATTTGTTGTTTCTCTCTCTCTGTCTCTCCCCCTTTTCCTCCTCGCTGCCTATCTCTTTCCTAGGAGGAGAACAACAACAACGTCATCAGCGACAACGATTTTGCGAGCGTGGCCGCCGCCGTTGTCGCCGGCGACGATCTGCTGGCCAAGGACAATGTGCAGCTGAGTGTTCAGGGATTGGTCGACTCGGTCAGCGCCAGTTTGGCGGACAGCGCTGGAGGCAGTGGGCATGGCCAGGCGCTGCTTGGCTTCGGCGCCAGCTCAGCGACGGCCACAACGACGGCGGCTGCGGCAGCCAAGCGCAATGGTTAGCTAAATTCGATGTAAAATACAGACATGCATATGTTTTCATATATATATCTATTGCTTAGGTTTTCTGCTGCCCTGTGATCTGCTAAACAACAACAACAACAATAGCAATGGAAATGGCAACGGCAATGGGGATTGCACGTCGGAAGAATCGCGATTTGTCACTGTGACGAGCGCCTCGGCAAATCCGCTGCTAGTGGAAAAGCTAATGTCGAAGTGCCTAAATATAGACAAGCGATTGGATAAGCTAGATGGTAAGTCCTTTTTTTTTGGTAATATTTGTGCTTTGTATAATATTAAAAATTCAAAATTGCGCGCCATTTGACGTGAAGTCAGCTGCATTGGGCTGTCGATCACGTTAAGTTGGCTGCGCGCGCACAGTTTGATTCACATGGGTAACAAAATCTAGTTTTAGAGCCACTGTGCTGCAGTACCATTGCTTAAGGTATGTGTCTTGACTAAACTGAGGTAGATATCCGAGCTAAATAGAAGCAAAGCTGGTATGAGACTCGGCTAAAAGCGTAAATAACGTAAGCAATGGGTTGTAAAACACACTAGATATTTAAATATCGTAATGAATTGACTTGACTAAGAGTATTTATATTTGCTCTTAGCAACTGGTGCAAAACTTGACTAAAGTAGCACTTATTGCATTATATTTGACTGCATTGGAGAGTTTCTTTAGCTAGGGGATTTACGATAAAGCTGCAAAGGGATTTTTTTTTTTTACATATTTAACTAAAATTAATTAGATTTAAATGCAATGAACGTGAGTGGAATATTTGACTTTCTCGTACTTGAAAATTCTGATTTATTCTCTAATTACTTTTCATTAACAAATGTCTGCTTGCTTGCTGCCGCAGACACCGTTAACAACCAACGCCCGCGCTGCCACGCCCACCCACAGCACCTACTTCCTTTTTCTAAAAAGTACCCACAGGCCAGACAGAGAACGGCGCGGGCTGCGGGTGGCCGTCGGCTTTGTATTTGTTATTTATATTCGTTTTTTGACGTTTTTTATGTTTCCTTTACACGCTCAAGAGGCACAGAGAGAGGGAGGGAGCGAGAGAGTGTTAGACAGAGCTTGCGCTAGACGTCGCCGCCCTGCAGGCAGGTCAATAAAATTTTGCGTGTGGAAATTGTGCGCTTCAAGGTCAAAAGGATATTGCCATGGCCGACGCTGTGTAGGAAACGACGCACGCACACGAGAGAGAGAGAGAGAGAGAGAGAGAGATAGCGAGGAGAGTAGGAGAAAGAGAGAGGCAGACAAAATGGCGGCTGGCTGGTAGGGGGGAGGCGGTGTAGACGGGCCTGCTGGCAGCAGGCAATGAGCAATGAATGAGCAATGGGCCGAGACACAGCCGAGGCAGACAAAAGACGAAGCCCACGTCTGGCCGTGTGGGCCGAGTGGGCGTGGCTGTGGATTGGTGCTTGGAGGCCTTGGTCGGGGTGCTTGGCTGCTTTCCTGGCAACCTTGAACTTGAAAATTTCGTGCGAGTTCGAGCCGTAAAAAAGAAAACCGAAAAGCGAGACATCCAAATGGGCGCTCTCTCTCTCTCTCACACACACTCGCTCTCCCACTCTCTCTCTCTCTCGCTTTGGCAGTTGTGTGATTGTTTGGCTTAGGTAGACTAGACGCCTCTTTGCTGCCGCTCGGCTGGGTCGTGTCCTGACGCCTCGTCCTGGGTTCAAGCGCCGCTCAAGCATTGAACTTTAATTTTACCATTTCAAGGATACGCCTTGATGAGTGGGCGCCTCTTTTTTCTCTCTTTGCGCTCATTCTCTATGTGATTTTCGTCTTATTTTGCTGCCGTCGCAGTCGCAGTCGCAGCCAAGCCGTTGACATTGTGAACGGTTAACGACGGCGGCTGCAAAGATTGTTCACTTTTCAGCTTGGAGCAGAGAGGGTAACGCCAAGGTTCTATTGCGGCCAGCCTGGCTTGGCTTGGCTTGGCCTGGCCTGCCTCCCTCTACCCCCCTCTCTCTATGTTCCTCTTTGCCGTCAGCTTTTGCTTGCGACGGCAGCTTTGACTGCGACTTGGCCACGTTATTAATGTCAAGGGGGTCCACACACAGCGATTGAGCGACAGAGCGAACTGCGTTTTAGCCACATTCGCACAAAGTGCGTTAGTTTCTGCGTTCGCGACTTTTTGGGCCCCTCACTTCAGGGCTGCAATGCACTGAATTGATGGAGATGAATTGCAAAAGCTATCAAATCGGGCTTAAGTGAATTGGATACGGGAGGAAAAGAGAGGGAGAGAGAGAGAGAGAGAGAGAAGGGGGGGAGGTGTAATAGTGTCGTAGAAAAAGAAGGAGAGCGAGAAAGGAAGCGATTGTAGTTGGAGAGGAACAGAGATAGAGAAGGGAGTGAGAGATTGTGAGAGAGAATGAGACAGAGAGAGAAGGGAGTGTGAGATTGAGAGAGATAGAGAGAGATAGAGAGAGAGAGCGAGAGAGAGAGAAGAGAGTGAGAGGGAGAGAGATTGAGAGTGAGAAGAATTAGTCATGGCAACACTGATATTGAACTATAGAGAAGAAATGCGAGGTTAGAAAAAGAAAGAAAGAGATAGAGATAGTGTGTCCCATACACACACACTCAGACAGACAGCGGTAGAGAGAGACAGAGACAGAGAGAGAGAGAGAGAGAGACGGAGATAGAGATAGAGACACTGTTTGGTACTGACATGGGACATAGTTAACCGAGAATGAAGAAAAGTGGAGATTTCGAGTGAGAGAGATGTTCAGTGCATCAATTGCAGAGATGGAAGTGAGAGACGGAGCTGAGAGACAGCAGAGAGAGAGAGAGAGACAGAGAAAAAGAGAGAACGAAGACGTGACCGATTAATGAATATATGTACATATGCATATATAATATATAAAAAATATATATCAGATTAAAGGAGACAGCAAGAGGCAACAGAGGCAAACATATCAGGAAGGAAACATAACTGCGAGTGAGAGAATTGGAGAGAGAGGCCAGAGCACAGGCCAGAGAAAAACCCAGTGCAGCTGAAGGATATACAATGATATATATATAGATACAGACAGTGAGCGCAGACCAGATATAGAAAGAGAGTGAAAGATATATAGCATGGCCTTCTGAGCTTTCATCCTTCTAACGCCTTCTAGCTGCATACTCCAAAATATGAAATGCAAATAATTTCCATACGACATTTCTGTATTAGTCGTGAATGGATGTTGCCTAGGCAGGCAACATACGTACATATTTATAATGAATATACATACATACATATATGCATATATACTACATACATGCACATAATCGATTCGAAGTTCTTTAAATGATTATGTAAAGATTTCCTATGAACCTTTGTCTGTCTTTGGGTCATATATTTATGCAGCATTTCTTTGTGTTCTTCCTCTATAGACATTTATATTTACTTAATAGCTGCCCAATTTATCTACTTCTCTCTCTCTCTCTCTCTAAATATATATTTATACATGTATAATTGAATTCTCCCTTCGATTCACAGTTTGTTTGCTTCGCCCAGCCCTCGTTCGCAGTGCGCTGTGCGCTGTGCGCTTTGGCTGTTGATTTTGATTAGTTAACTGACATTTTCTATTCTAGTTGCCAATGCATAAGTGCTTTTAGCCATGGCTCATGGCTAAAGCGACAGCAATAACAGCAACAATGTTGTTGTTGTTGTTGTTGTTGTTGCACGCATTTCTGTGGCTCTGGCAAAAATTTGAATTTCAAATCGTGTCGCGCGTGTTTTTTTTTATTTTTCGTTATTTTTCTAAAATGTGCGTTGTTATGGCCAAATCAGGATTTCTGCGTGTGCAACGGGCCAGCGGCGTATCGCCTAACGACAATTAACATTACAACTAAAGCAACAGCAGCAACAGCAACAGCAGCAACAGCAACAGCAGCAACAACAACAACAACAAACGATGTCAGGGGCGTTCATTTGTCCATTGCCAGCCAGCGAACCGGGCCGAGTCGAGCGAACGTCACTGTCACCACCGTCACCGACGTCTAAGCCCCAAGCAGCCCCAGCCCCTGTCCCGCCCACCTGTGCCGCCTGCACCTACCCCACAGTCAGTTGCCTCAAGTGCAAAATGTTGCCACTGCTAAATGCACTTTGCAATTTTGTTGATTGCTCGATTGGCAATTGTTGTTCGCATATAAATATATATATACATAGACTATACAGGTATATATATATATATACATGTGTGTGTGTGTGTATGTTTTGTGTTTAGTTTTTATTTTATTTGATTTTTGTTTGCATTTTCATGCATTTGTTTTGGCGACTTGTCTAAAATTGTTCGATTCTCGTTGCTGTTGCTGTTGTTGTTGTTGCTGTTGTTGTTGCTGTTGTTGTTTGGCTGTTGCTTTGTTGCACGCAAGGCGCAGCTGACCGCTGGGTTCAAGTATTAACGGATATCATTTGAACTACCCTGGATGCAAGCGTGCGTGCAAGGTAGTTCATTTTCATGGTTAACGAGGCAACTTTTTGCAGTGTGTTGCCAGAGCTTTGACTCTTTCGCTACATAGAATCGATTTGAATATATTAGAATCGTGTAGATATATATGCATATACGGGTGGGCTAAGATATAGAACTATTCATACTGGTAGAACAGTTGCACTTTATAAATGGAATATTTAATGTTTATAGGTTATGTTTGATAGGGATATTTTGGGGAAATCTAATAATTCCTTAAGGGCAACTCTTAGTATCCTTTACGTTGTTATATATTAAAGAATATCTATTGCTTATTTGTTGCATTTTCTCCTGATTGGAAATACTGTAGGTAAAAGGTTACTTTATACTACAATTTATATGTATGATTATATATATTTACTTCATATATATTAAATATATATCAATTTTTTTCAATTTATCTATATATTTTGTATTCCCTACGCTTCCAATCCTAATTCATCTTGTCATAGATATATTTGGTATTTTTCTTAATACTCTAACTCTATGCTCTATTCTCTGTTCTCTATTATGTATCTTTCTATTCTCTCTTGGCTCATCTCTAATCTCTCTACTCTCTCTATTCTCTATTTTCTTACATTTATTCTCAACTAACTCTAGTTAGTTAACTCTAGTCTCCCTCTCTCCTTCCTCACTCTCTCCCTCACACTCTCCCTCTCTCTCTCCCTCACACTCTCCCTCTCTCTCCCTCACTCTCTCTCTCTCTCTGTCTCCCTCTCTCTCCCTCACTCTCTCACTCTCTATCTCTCTCTCTCTTACTCTCTCTGTATAGCTACAGAGTACTTGGTAGTCGTTCATTGCATTTTGTTTCTTCATACGTAACCTCTGGCAGGAGCCTCACCTTTAGATTTATTTTCTATGTGTGTGTGTGTGTGTGTTAGATGGGGCCGAGTGTTAGGTCTTTTGTCATTCGTCTCTTTTGTGACTTACATGATGTCATTTTGGGCGCCATTTTGTTTTTGCAATTGATTAATGGCGACTCCATCAAGAAAGAGATATATCTGCAATGAGTTTTTGGCACAGAGATGAAGAGGGCGTGGCAGAGCTTAACAAGAATATAACCCAGATCCGCAAAAGCTAGGCTCGAGCAAGGCTAACAAACAAAACATTAATAAAAGAGTGAAAAAAAAATATTTTGTGAATGTTAAAGTGGATAGAAAATGAAAGGAATAAGGAAAATAATATAATATTAATATTTAATATATTTCTGTAAAAAAAGTCCAAGTTTATAAAATAATTAGTTTAATCATTTGCTTTTTATATGCAAGCTAAATCTTTGAATTATCTCAAATTTATATAGATAAATATAACACATGATAATCCTCTTATCTGATTTATATATAAAGATTATTTAATTATACAAGCAACTCATTTCTATGCTCAATGTATTATGTGTTAATAGTTCTATACACAGTTCTATTGCAGCTATACATATCATCTCCCCTTTCATTTATCTTTATTATTTTTGAATACCCTCGAATGCGCTCTCACTTTCTCACTCACTCACTCACCTAGGCATATGTTAAAATGAAATTTCAATTGCATATGCAAACACAGCAACAACAAATTGCTCCATAGGCACACTGTCCTAATTGCACTGTAACCCATTAACACACCAAACAATAACAACAACAACAACAACAAACGATCAGCAACCATTTGTCGGTCGACGATCGTCGTTGAGTCTCCCGTTGTGCTGCAAGTTTTCACCTTCACCCCAAGCAGCCAACAAGCAATAGCAATAGCAAAAACAACAAAAGAGACACAAAACAGAAAACGAAAAGTAATAATAGAGCACATCCATAGGGTGGTGAACAGCAGCAGCAGCCACAGCTCTGGTGGGGTGGTGAGTTGGCCGAAGAGAGGTGGAAATGGCGGAACGGAACGGGGATACGAAATGCATTTTCTCTCTACATACATACATACATACGCGATTACGGCCAATGAAAATGAAATGCGGCGACAGCCACAATGCTTTTCCATATGCAACGGCAGCTACAATAACAGCAGAAAGGCAAAACACATTTCGCTGTGCCCATTAGAAAACTAACAAAGAGAAAAAATAAACGACAACAGGAACAGCAACAACAACAAACCGACAAGAATTGAGCAAATGAACTGAATACAGTTCCCCACTGAATGCTAGCAAAGGGAGGAGAGTGAGAGAGAAGAGTGAGGGAGAGAGCACGAGAGACAGGAGCATGCACTTGTGTGTGTTTGTGTGTGCGTATGTTTCGGTTCCAGTTCCAGTTTCGCAGTTTCACAGCTTGTACGACGTTCGTACGTTCGCTGTGTTGATTGCATTAGAGCGTGTGCCGCCGACTTCGCATCTCGTTATAAAGCAGAAATGAAAACAAAAGCCAGCGCCGAATGACAACGATGATGATAATGATGATCGCCATAATGATGATCGTGCCTGTTGATGATACAACCTTACAATATTCTCGCAGTCGTTGTCACAGCCGCTGCCGCAGTCACTGAGTCTCAGGTCTCAGATCTTAGTCTGCTTCTTCGCCCCCAACTTCGTCGCTGAGCTTAGCTTTGGTCGGATTTGAATGTTTAGCGCTGAACTTGTCTTGCCTGCGCACAAATACATACACAAACGCACAAACAGAAACACGGGCGCAAGCAGAATCACACACACGCATACTCATCCACACATCTACATCCACATGCACATGCACATGCATACACGCTGAGAGCAAAAACATTTCGCTCACACTCGCCGCGGCGAGCCCAACCAAGCGGAGAGTAACACACTAATACAATGAAAGCTTTATTTTTGCTTTGCTGTAGCGTGTGGTATGCAGCCTTGAATTAGTTCGCTGCACTCGCGTGACGCTGTATTTTATGTATGCTGTATGTATGTGTGTGTACTTGTAGCAGCAGCAAACGCAAGGCAAACACACACAGACACAGAGTCTCTCGCGAGAGTCTACGAAAGCTCTCCTTTGCCCCGCGACATCGAAAAAACTTAGATGCGCATCGTCAGCAGCGCTGCCGTCGCCGTTGCCGTCGTCTACATCTACATCTCTGCCAGCGTCGCAGTCGTTTTGCTTTCATTGGCGCGCGGCGCTTCATTATACAAAATCAACTGCTCTTGGTTCCTGCTATTTTATTCTTTCCACTTCTTTTACTTTTTTTTTCTTCTTCATGTTGCTTGTTTGCATATCTCATTCAGCAAACATTTTGAGCGCAGTACGCTGAACGCTAGTTCCAGTTTCACTTACAGTTCCAGTTCCATTTCTAGTTCTCTCTTGTGCTCTGCTGCTACTTGTGACCCATTGGCAAACATTTACTAATGCAATTGTGTGTTGTGCTGGGTGTATGTGTGTGTTCCTAATTAGCACCTTCTATCAATCAGTCGTCAGGCCACCCACCAATTTATTTCCACCTACTCACAGCATTGCAGCATCTTTTTTTTATTATTTTTTTGCCATAATCTGTCTAGCTTTTTGTAGATCTTCAGATCGTGCCGACACGACACACACACAAGCGTTTAGTATGTGTGTAAACGGATATGCATGATAGACATTTATATGGCGCACAAATTTTTGTAAAAAAATAACTAGAAGAAGCAGCAGCAAACGAGGAAAATGTGCGGAAAAGCAACGCAAGTTGCAAAATATATCTGTGTCATCTATGGCGCGACGTGTGCGAACTAATTGGTTGTGTGCATGCTGTTCAGATATAGATATATATAATGTTTGTATTTAGGTATACATTAAGCTTATACTTGTATAATATAGGTAAAATCTATCTATGTAACTCTCTACTATTCAATCATCTAGATGACTTGAATCTGGTTTATCCTTTATCGGCCTAAAGCAGTACTCACAGCATTACAGCATCTTTTTTTAGTTCTTTGCCATAAGCTGTAAATGCTCAGATATTTTTAGTATATTTTTATTGTAGACTAAGTATTTTTCACTAAGAACATGTTTTTGAATAAAAAAAAAAAGAATTTTCAATATTTTTTACATACTGAAATGTAAAGCTCTGTTAAAATGCTTCTCTGCTTCTTGCTTTTCTCAAGAATAGTTGTTCTAAAATTTACTCGCATTTGTTCGAGTTCTTTATGGTTCTAAAGTCATCAAAATTTTGTCTTTCACTTTTACTTAATTCAATTAGAATTGTTTAAAGGCTAACATCATTATGTTGCACTATAAGCAGACATAGTGTAACTAGATAGTTACTATAACTATAACTATAGATATAAATTGATATAGTTATAAATAATGCGTAGCCAGATCTATGTTAGATCAGTATTTTTTCAATGCTGCTACAAAATGGCAAGATTTAATGGATATACTAAAGCTATTACATGCATGCCTATGCATATATGTACATATGTATGTGTGCCTGTCTGTGTGTGTGTGCTTCTTTAAAGGTATTCATGTGTGTGTGCGTTGTGCGTTGGTCGCTTTGGTCGGTATTCAGATCGACACCCAGGCACACACAGCGACAACATCAGCAGCATAGACAACATAGACATAGGCTGTCCTTCAAAAAGAATAAACAGAGAAGAGAGAGAGAGAGAGAGAGGGAGAGTGAGAGAGGGAGAGGGAGAGGCATGATGTGAGACACGCAAAATTGAAAGCGAAACGCTGCATGCGTAAGAGGCATAACAACAGCAACAATGAG
This sequence comes from Drosophila buzzatii, assembly GCA_035045845.1. Classification (NCBI taxonomy): domain Eukaryota; kingdom Metazoa; phylum Arthropoda; class Insecta; order Diptera; family Drosophilidae; genus Drosophila; species Drosophila buzzatii. The sequence goes on from JAWNOS010000505.1 coordinate 7,904,489, forward strand.
AACAACAACAACAACAACAACAACTACAGCTGCAACAGCAACTGCAACTGCAAATAAAAATATATATTAGGCGGATGTCTGTTGAGCACGACAACGTGTGCATCTATAATCGAATGTGTATATATGTACAAATCTATATATATAGCAGATATATGTGTGTCTATATAGACATCGCTATAACTGCTTTAATATTTATGGCCAAAAAGGCAAATAATTGCCAGCAAGCGCTAAATTATGAATTGCATTTGGGCAACGCTTGTACTAGGCAGTTACATATATATGTATATATATAGGGCGATTCTTCGATATAAAAGCATATATATTTAGTATATATATCAGGCATATAGCTGCACATATATCTTCTATTTACTTTCCATAGTCAAGTGCAAGCTAAAACTCTTAAAGACCTGCGTCTCACTCGCTCTCTCCCTCATTCCCTCCCGCTCTCTCTCTCTCTCTCTCTCTCTCTCTCTCTCTCTCTCTCTCTCTCTCTCTCTCTCTCTCTCTCTCTCTCTCTCTCTCTCTTTCTGGCACATACACTCGAAGAAAACATATGTGCATATTTTAGAATGTAATTGCAGTTCAGCTGGCCTAGACCTAGAAAAGGAAATTTGTTGCTTTTGTTGCTATTTTATTATTTGTATTTGTCTTTGTATTTGTATTTTTATTCGTTTCGTTTTGATTCGTGAATTTCATTCGGTTCGAATCGTGTTGATTGTTGTTGTTGTTGCTGATACCATTGTTGTTGTTGTTGTTGTTGCTCGAGTGCAGTTTGCCGTCGTATCTATCTATGCAATGCCTCATTATTTGTTCTCCTTCCTCGCAAATTAAAAATATGCCTAAGCAAATAAAATGCATATCTCTTGAGTGTGTGAGTGAGTGTGTGAGTGAGTGTGTGTGTGTGTGAGTGTGAGTGTGTGACTGTGTGTAAGCTTTAGTTGCCGTTGCAGAGTGTTGTCGTAGGTAAGTGTTATTCATTGAGCTGTTATTAGAGATCGTATTTGGATGATAATGGCATAATGATAATTGAAAACTGATACGCATTGAGTGAGTGAGAGAGGGAGAGTGTTAATGAAATATTGATTATTATGGGTGCGAGAGATAGAGACAGAGACAGTAGGTAGAAAAGAGCGAGAGGGAGATGGGTAGAGAGAGACAGAGGGAGAGAGAGAGAGTGAGAAAGAGAAAGAGAGAGAGAGAGAGTTAGCAAGAGAGAGAGTGAGAAAGAGATAGAGAGAGAGAGAGTGAGAAAGAGAGACAGTTAGAAGGACAGGACATATGAATGTTGGACAGAGAGAGATATGTGAAAGGAAGAAGGAAAGAAAGAGTGACAGAGAGATCAAGATAAGGGATAACAAGATAAGAGAAACGTAAATAAGAGAAGAAGAGAGGGAGAGAGAGAGAGTCATAACGGACGGAGGGAGAGTATAAAGACATTGAGAGCAAAATACAATGACAGAGAGTTATTGAGAGTTAATGAGAAAGAAACTGAGATAGATATATGAGAGCAACAAAGTTAGAGAGACGGAGAAAAGTAAGATCAGAGAGTGAGATATAAGGAGAGAGAGAGAGAGAGAGAGAGAGAGGGACGGGGAGATTGAGAGAGACAGAGAGATAGAGGAATAGAGATTGAATTTAGTAGACAAAGAAACAGAAAGCAAAGTCGATTGACAGAGATCGATATAGAATCAGTTAGATCGCAGAGAATCTGAATGCAATAGCATACCCAAAGAGCATTGTGTTGTAGGAAAACAAAAATGCATATCAGAATCTTAAAAATCGCCAATAAAATGTCAGAAATTAATACAACTTACTGCCAAGAGCCAAAACTCTCTAAACACCCAAAAGAAAACAAAATCAAAGTCAGAAATATTTTCCAAGAGGCAAACCAAGCTAAGATCTTAACTAGGCTCAACTTATGCAAACTCTGAAAATCAAAAATGCATATTTAAATACAAATAATTTACTTAAAAAGAAAAAAACAAACAAAGCCCAACTTAAGTGTTCCCATGATGCAACAGATTCAGCCAAGCATTCAGCCAAAACTCAGCCCGTTGCCAATAATCGAACACAATCGTTGCATGTGGCAACGGCGACGACGACTGCAGCATAAATGCAGCTATAGATTTAGCTGTGATTGTGTGCGGCGATTACCTGTAGGCAGGCAGCATTGGAGAACATTGAACAAGTGCGGCAGCAAATTAAATTGAAAAATGTTTATTTGTTGTCTATTTGTTTGTTGTTGTTGCTTGTTGTTGTAGCTACCAATAGGCAGCCTAGCCACAGCCATAAAACGGCAACAAATTGCGGCCCCTGCCACAGTTTTTGGCGCCTGAGCTGCAACAAGAAGAGGCAAGAATAAATGCAATGTTCGATACGCGCAAATTTTATAAAATATATAAACAAAGAGAACAAGAGAGGCGGAGACAGACAGGGGGATGAGTGAGGGAGAGTGAGAAAATGATAGCGAAAAGCATTTGAAAACGTTTTCAGCTCAAGAGCTGAGAATATTTTAGATGCAAGCAGAGGCAGAGGCAAGGGGCAGATAGAGAGAGAGATAGAGTGTGAGGTGAGGGGCTGGGAGCAGCAGTAGCTGCCCCGAAGCTAACGACGATTCCGATTTCAATTCCGATTCCGATTCCGATTCACACATCGCTGACTGTTCGTTCGAGTGGCTCGACGCGATTCGCGGCCGAGAACAAGTGAGTGGAGTGAGAGACGCTGCGAAGGGGGAGAGGGAACGGGCAGAGCGTCGCTGTCGGGTCGCTGTCGTTTGAATGAAGGGGCGCACCAGGAGGGGTGGGTGGGTTGGCACGCATGTTGTCCATGTCCCCATTCGAGTCAAGTGACGTGTTATCTGTCGCCTTCTCACAGAACTTTGACTTCTATTGGTTGAATGTCGTTTGCAGTTTTTTGCAGTTTGTGTAAATTTGATGTCGCTGTTGTTGCTGCTGCTGTTGTTTGCTGTTGTTGTTGCAGTTGTAGATCGATCTCACTTAGGGTAGGTAGCGT